>BTHU01000012.1:90719509-92007009 GCA_036184795.1 Tokudaia tokunoshimensis | reverse complement strand
AAATGCACAAAGCAGAACTTGACAGAATTGAAGAGGGGTTTCCACAGATTTTTAAACTTCCCTTTCAGCAGCTACAGAACTAGACAAAAGCCAGTCAAGACATAGATAGGCTGAACATGAGTATTTGCCACCTTGTCTTAACTAATATTAATATCATTCAAAATTGCTGAAGAACACAAGCTTTTCCAAAGGCGTGTGGTTTTAGTGTTATGCCATATGCTGGACCATAAACCAATCTGAATAATCTCAAGAGGATGAAAACCATAAATGTGTATGACATCCTATATGTGCTTCCAGATTGTCTTCCAAGATGTATTGATCCTGACAAATGACGGGATGGAAGAGGCTATAGTTCACCCAATACATCAACCATCTCCAATAGGAAAGACTACCTTTACTCTACGGTAAACCAAGAGTTGATGGCCAACGTAGCTTTGGAAAATCTTGTATTTAAGCAGAATGCCATAAACCCGTCTTAAAATTAAACTCCTATATAAACAACATGGGTGGAGGGGCAAAGCCGGATCCTGTGCTCTGGTGAAGCATCTATCCTGACTCCTAGGGAATTCCTGGTGAAAGTCTAGAGTCTAGACTTTTCCTAACAAAGCTGCCCTGAGAAGAGTTCTAAGTGGCATAATACAGTCACCTGGTGCGTGAGGCTGGTCCAGCCTTGTCTCAGCTGTAACTCATCTTCATTCTGCTCTCTCACCCTCCCTTTCAGTGACAAGACATCCACGAAGGATTCCTTTTCTTCATTCAGTGACTCCATAAATGATAGCAGACTCTGCAGTGAGAAGAGCATTTCATAATAACCTTGAAACACTTCATTCTACTTATAAGGTGTAATCTTATAATCAAGGTCTATAAAGCTGAAGGTTATGTTAAAGTCTGGCTTAAGCAAAAGTTAAAATCTCTGAATCTCATATCCTCTCTCTGACCTGGTTGCTTCAATCTGATAAATTGAGTAACAAACAAAAAGACCCACAGGTGTCAGTTATGGGATTTCTACTGCAAGGGAGTGGCAAAGCCACCTGTCTCTAGATCACAAGGTCACATGTGCAAATCTGCCCAACCCAAGACAGACAAGACAATTGCTACCCTGCCATTTCCTGTATAAACGATAGCAGCTGGTTTTGCTTTTGTGAGATGGGTCTCACTCTATACCTCAAATTGGTATGGAACTCACTATGTACCCAAAGTTGGCCTCAGACTTACAGTAATCCTCCTGTCTCAGCTTCCCAAGTGCATGGCATATACATCTGAGCCACACAATAAATTTTAAAGTGGCTTATGAATAGTAGAGATGATCCAACACTTCCCAGTGCATTCTGTCCAACTAAAAATCCCCTTCTGCCTGCACTCAGAATTTCAGAGCAAAGTTTCTCTTGGTTTGCACTTATATGCAGTATTGGTGTTTTAGGGTTACAATTCTGTGTTAACACATTATGCAGTCATTAATAATATTCTCAATCATAATTAATAGAAGCTGGGCATGGTGGTAGAGACCTTTATAGTCCCAGATATGTGAGAGACAAAAATTATTTGAACTCAAGAATTCATTGGCAGGGTGATGAAATTAGTATTACCTAGTCTTGAAGATGAATAAATAACTGGATAAATAAGTAAATAAATAGCAAATAATTTACTTTATCTCTGATAACAATTTTTTATTGTTATAAAACTTTTTATTGAAGAAACACGAGTCTATGATACATTTCTAAATAAAAGATATAGTGGGAACAAGGTACGTCCACAGAACAGAGAGCATCTCTTCATCTCAAACATGTGCCTGGGGGAAGAAGCGCAGAGAATCTATAGATCCTATGCTGTTCTGATCAAAGGCAGAAGAGAATTTTTGGTTCCTTCATCCCCTACAGACTTTGAGCCAAGCAGGACGGCATGGTCCACAAGTCACGTGATCCATTCAATGTTGGATTTGGAAAAGCTGACTCATCCAGCTCCCTCAGGGCAATGGAGGCCCAGAAAGTGCTAAGGGCTTCGTAAGCATAAGACAATATCATCCTTATTCAGGACTGAAAACTGGTGGGAAGCACAAAACTACATGACAATGGGTTCTAAGAAACCTTCCTTTGCTCCCTCAAGGACTGTACAGTTAATAACTAACATGTCCTGGAAAACGCAACAGAGTGTGAAAAGACCAGAGCCTTAAAGCCACACTCTACTCTTGAGACGCTATATACATTCAGAGAAGACATTTAGTCCCTCTAAACCTCAGTGTCTTCATGTGTGAAACTCAATTAACACCACCAAGTTCAGCGGGATGTGTTAGCCTGTAAAAGACTTGTCAGCAAGGGAGCTCCATAGCAAATGGTCAGTGGTCAGGGATAACATCACTACTGGACACAGGACTCCTGGATGAAGCCCTGTACTATAATTCTGAGAAGAGCAATTGATAACCTGTGTTTTTCCCTTCCATTCATGATGAGGGACTGGCCTACTCAAAAACAGGGGTTGAAGAACATTACAGGGGGCAAGATGATAAATCTTAGGCCTCATGTCTCTTTCGCAATAGCTCAGGCCCGGGCGCATGGAAAAAACTACAAAGAGTGCTCAAATAAGCACAGTTCTATTCTGAAATCATTTTCTTTGCAAAGGGAGGAGTTCAGGGTCTGGCATTCCTTGCTCTAGAGCTCTGCAGGTCAAACTACTCTGTGAACCAACATTAACAAGAACCTATTAGTAACATGGGATCTTGGGCCCTGGCCAGAGCTCCTGACTCCAAACCTGTATTTAACCAAAGCATCCATGAAGGCTTCAGAGGCACTGTCCTAGAATTCAGTACCAAGTCTGGGGTTGTTTAATAGTAAATACTCTCTTGGAGTTTTCTGAAGTGTATTTGTGGTAGTGGGAATGAAATTGGCCACCATAGGGAGTGGCACTATTAGGAGGTGTGGCCTTGTTGGGGTGGGTGTGGCCTTGTTGGAGGAAGTGTGCCTCAGTCTTCCTTCCTGCTGCCTGGATATAAAACTCTCAGTTATCTCTCCAGCACCATGCCTGCATGTCACCATGCTTCCTGTCATGACAATAATGAACTAAACCTCAGAACTGTAAGCCAGCCCCAATTAAATGTTTTCCTTTATAAGAGTTGCTGTGGTCATGGGGTCCTTCACTGCAATAGAAACCCGAAATGGATGCTTTCCCACTCTTCCCTAGAGCAGCACAAGCGAGTGTCTACAGTCTTACTCACATGATACTTGTTCCAGTAGGTCTCACTTGCCGAATCCTTCAGCATCTGCTGTAATCTCTTCTCTTGTAGAGTTAGCCAGACCATAGCATCCCTCACCTTGGCCTGTAATTCACACATGTAAACATACGTGCACACACATATTTAAACTATGAATGATTTCTATGAGCAACAAAAATGACAGCTTAAAAGAGTGATGGATTGTAATTTTACACCAATGACTCACCATGCCCAAGAGAAATTCTGCTGGTTCCTGTAACACCTTACATTTAAAATAGACTGACACTAACACCTCAAAATCACTGCAATATATATATTCTTTTGAGAAATCCTTTGAGAGGTGGCGCATAGGCTAAAAGCAATCACTGCTATTCCCAAGGACATGGGTTCAATTCCCAGCATCCACACAGCAGTTCACATTTGTCTATAACTCCACTTCCAGGGATCCAATGCCCCCCTTTGGCTCCACACACACTTTATAGGCACCAAGCACACCTGTGTCACACACATATACATCCAGACAAACATGCAGAGACAAAAAAGCAAACAAAAGAGCATGTTTAATCCTGGCACTTAGAAGGCAGAGGCGCATGACTCTCTGTCTAACGATTTGCTTGATGGGTCCAAGGCCAGCCTGGTCTACTTAGCAAGTCCCAGGGCAGCCAGGATTACACAGAGAAATTCTGTCTCAAACAAGCAAACAAACAAACAAAAGTAAACAAATCTTCACATAGATAAACAGACAGATGATAGACAGATAGACAGGCAGATATAGATAGATAGATAGATAGATAGACAGACAGACAGACAGGAAGATAGAGGTAGATCCAGGTAGGTAGGTAGATAGCCTATCCATTTCTAATGTTCTTAGTTTTTTTTAGGAAACATCATTGTAGATCATTTTTTGATTTTCAATGTTTTTTATCATCTTGGATGATGAGGTGGACAGACACACGCACGGCAAGGCAGGAATACGGAGGTCAGAAGTCAGCCCTGTGGAGTCAGCACCCTCCTTCCACCTTCTCAGGGGCTGTAGAGATGGAACTGAGGTCAAAGGCTTGCTCAGCAAACGCTAAGCATTTTTACCCTCTCATGTTACCATCCTGACAACCTCCTAAATCACCTTATAGCAGCTTCATTTCCAAAAGCATTCACATCAAAACGTTATCACGGATACCTTAAGATTAAACAAACAAACAAAACAAACAAACAACAACAACAAACCACTAGCGCAGTTTCAGAATGTGCTGTCCTACAGAAGTGAGGGGTGCCCTTCCCCTGATAGCTTCAGTGGACTTGCTCACAACTGAATACAGATTTTTCTGCTGGAGGTTAAATCCAGAGGTTACAGTTTCCCAGTCACTTGCCTTCTTATTCTAGTAAACAAAAAGGCAGCTTAATATTTTTATTTCCAATTGCATAGTCAGTTGAATCTGTAATTTTATATAAATATTAATTAGGAAGGAGGAGCCTCTCGGCAAGTCAGAAATGAGCCGCACATTTCTCAGCCTAGTGTCTCCCAGAGAGTCACTTCCAGAATCAGCAACAATGTTGCCTCTGCCACAAGGGCTGGCGAGGCAGCCTAGATCATCAGACAAAAGGTACGGAAACAAGCTTGAGAAAGCCATTTAAAAGAACTTTTAAAATCATATGGATTTTACTAGGACTTTGCTACATTCACCGCTCTTATTTATCTTTATGGACACAAGTAAGTTTCTTTACAGCTCAGTGGTTGTAAACTGAGTAATCAAAAGCCACTTAGCGACAAATCCAGGAATTCTCCACAAGCAAAGGCCAAGAGCAGAGTACAATGCCTCCCAGTATGTGAAGCACACAATTCCATCCCAACAGCTCTATACTGACCAAGCTATGAGCAAAAGGGGACAAAATCTGCCAGTTGGAGGCATGGCCAAGTATGTTAGACTGGAGGGCAATGACTGCATGATCATGTAAATGTCTAAAATCCACTGAACTGAACACTTTAAATAGCTTCATTTTATAATATACGAATATTTCAGTAAAACAAATGGAAGTTACAATAGATGAAAAGTTTATTATCTCTAAATTGTTCAAAAGGACTGGAGAGACGGTTCGTGGTCAATAGCACTGCAAGTTCCTCCGGAACACTTGGGCTTAGTTCCCAGCACCCACATGGTTAGGAACTGTGGTCTGTTTCCTCCAGGTCTAGGCAATCCAGTGCCCTCTTCTGGCCATCATGGGCACTGCATAAATGTGGTGCGCAGACAGACATGCAGACAAAATACCCAAATAAATAAATAGGCAAGTGTGGTGGCACACTCCTTTAACCACAGCACTCAAGAGGCAGCCTGGTCTAAAAAGTGAGTTCGAGGACATCCAGGGCTACATAGAGAGACCCTGTCCCTCCAAAACAAAAATAAATAAATTTTAAAATTATTCAAAAGGCTACTGAATTTAGCCTGTGCGATGCCGGCTACAGTGTGGCTCTTGAATGATGACGTCATAGACTTGAACACTAGAGAAGGCATCAGCAGCACACAATGGGAGGCAACTAAGAGGTTGGACCTCGTGCAAAGCTTTGTCACAGAGGGCACACCCCAAAAAAGGGGACCACCGGACTCTAGTCTCGTTCTCGACTGTACCTCTCTGGCTCTGTCCATTACGATGACCGAGGCTGGCTGGCTATGGCCCAACCTCTCCAACTGGGAGATAAAGTAAAGGGTTCTCTTTTAAAGTTGTGTTCCATGCTATCTGCCACCCTAACACAGAATTAATGCAATAGCTATCTTGAAGCTGTTTAAATAACACAGCAGAGCTTGACAAACCATCACTTGAACTTAAAAAAAAAAATCAGACAAAACATATTATTGTGAAAGAAATTCAAAAATTACTTTCCTGGAATAATCCTAAAAAAAAAAAAAGAGGCAGAATGGAACATTGTGGATATTGAAACTATGACTCCATGTACGTTTTACAAACTTGAACGAAGTGCACATTTGTTTTTTCTTTCTTTTCTTTTTCTTTTAAGATTTTCTTATTTACTATGTGTACAGCATTCTCCTTGCATATATGCCTGCAGGCCAGAAGAGGGCACCAGATCTCATTACAGATGGCTGTGAGTCACCATGTGCTTGCTGGGAATTGAACTCAGGACCTGTGGGAGAGCAGCCAGGGCTCTTACCTCTCTCCAGCCCATTTGTTTTCTCAAGACAGGGTTTCTCTGTGTAGCCCTGGCGTTCCTGGAACTCGCTCTGAACACCAGGCTGGCCTTGAACTCAGAGATTCACCCACCTCTGCCTCCTGAGTACTGGGATTAAAGGCGTGTGCCACCATTGCCAGTCATGAATTGCACATTTAAGTTGTGTGTGCAACTCTTAAATTTCAGGGTGTTTTTTTTGTTTGTTTGTTTGTTTTGTTTTGTTTTTTTATTTTAAAACCAAACCATTAGTGTACAAACAAAAGAAACTTAGTAGGCAGCTAGGAAGAAGACATACCTGTGCTAAACCTTCAGGGCCGGGAGCATCCTTCGAATACTTCAGGAACTGCGCCACATAGGTCATGATGGACTTCTCATCAGGATTCACGACGTCTACATCTGCAAGACACACCCCAGCATCCGTCAGCTGCAGGAGAGGCTTCCCATAATTAGTTCTCAAGGGGACGGCGGCCTAGGTCACTGGGTTCAGAGGCTCTTGAATTAACCAACGTCGTAGGCCAGCCCTGCACTCTGCTCACCCTCCTGGCTCCAACCCTGTGCAGAAGTTCAGAACTTAGATTCATAGTCAGCCGGAAGTAGCACCATCAGCATCGTCGTTAAAAACACAGCATCGCCCTGGGTGTTGTTTATGGGGTGACAGCAATCCGAGGGGTGGAGAGAAGAAAATGAAAACATTTCTTGTTCGGGAGACATGGTGCACCAGACAACACACACAGCAAATATAACTGATTCCTGGCACCCTAGTCTAGGCATCTGCACAGTAAACCACTTCCAAAAGAATTCACTGTGTACAAGACTCGCTCAGGACATTCAGGGTTTACTTACTTGTACACTAATGAATAAACTTGACTTCAATGGGCCAGTATTTCTGTTGCATGTAAGAAAAATAATTACCTTAAAAACACGGTAATAAATACTGAGATTGAACTTCATTGTTGCTATTATTTGTGCTCTATGGGGTTGCTCATGTGCACTAAGTCTTTTTTGTATTTGTTTATATATTTTCAAATAGGACCTTGTTAGTTAGCCCAGGCTGGCCTCAACTGACTCTCCTGCCTCAATTTCCTAAGTCCTGGGATTACAGGTGTACACCAACACTCATGACCATCTGAATGAGGAAACAGCTGAACTACCAACAACTTCCATGACTGGCGACAGCCACTGAACCACCATGCTGGTTATATTTAGACTGCAAAAGGACATATATGAGCACGTGATCTGTCCTTTTACCGACTTTTAAAAAAACCCACTGGGGCAATTGTTAATAAGAAATACTAAAATATGTCCTATCTAGAACTGTCATGTTGCAATTAACATTAAAAAAACTAGTATTTGATTCAGGAAATAAATAATTCATACCACTAAAGAACAAGTAGGATTCTGATATACCTGCTACTTCTACATATTAACATGTAGAAAATTACCAACGGATATCCATATCATTACCCTCATAATTTCTGCAAACTGAAGCCTATAGATTGATACAAGGGTGTGGTAAAATTCAACAAAAGCAATCTTGGGCTATTTTGACTTCATAGTAAAATATAGCATACTCTTTGTTATTTGTCAGTTATGTGCCGCATGAGCTTTACAGAAGTCAAATTTATAATAGACAAGTCTCGGTGTGTGTGTGTGTTTGGAGAGGCGGGCACGGATCGTATCTAATCTATACTCCTGCACAGGCTGCTATAGCTAGAAACTGCATCAGCTGGCTCCGAGCACATTTCATTGTTCCACATACCACTTCTATAACTTCATCTTTGGCACGTATTTATTTGGCTGGGGAGAAGCACACATCATAGCACACACGTGGAGGTCAGAGGACAACTTGGGAAAGTTGGTTCTCTCCTACCATCTGAGTGACAAGAACTGAATTAGGTCCTCAGGCTTGGCAGCAAATACCTTTATCCACTGAGCAGTCTTGCTAACCCAGCTTACTTATCTTCCTTCCTTCTTTCCTTCCTTCCCCGCTTCCTTCTTTTATTTTAAAGACAGGCCCTCACGATGTAGATCTGACTAGCCCAGAACTTGCTATGCATACCAGAATGACCTTAAACTCAAAGATTCTTCTATATTTGTTTCCCAAGCCAACATTAATTTTTTTTAATAAATATGTATTGGAATACTCGAGAAGCAATACAATCCATATGAAAGTGTTCTTCAGAAATAAATTATTTTAATAATAACCCTATAAAGTTAAAGCTGGTGTTTTAGAATTTTCTTGTTAATAATCAAACACAAGGACTGAGCAGAAAGAATGCCCAAATGTGGCCAATCACATAGGAGATCAGAAAACAGCAATCACTGCTCTCCTCAACCACAGGAGGAGAGATCTGGAACAGGGAGACGCATAAACAAGTGTAAAAGACCGAAATAACCTTACACGAGAGCTGTAGCTCATGAAAAACAGAATCAAAAACACTATACAGAATATACCAGAAGGAAATTAAGACAAAGGCTCAGATTACTCCCAGGAAAGGCATGGCTTACATTCAGCCTTGACTTCACTCCCTCAATGACAAAAGTCAGGTCATTGTGGCAAAGTCATAATTCCATGAAATTCTGTAAGAACTACGTCTTCCGGCAGGAAAACACCCCTTTGTGATGCTAACTCAGGTGTGAAGTGCACAGGTGTGAAGCATAGGTGTGAAGTGCACGGGTGTGAAGTGCATGGGTGTGAAGTACACGGGTGTGAAGTGCACGGGTGTGAAGTGCACAGGTGTGAAGCATAGGTGTGAAGTGCACGGGTGTGAAGTGCACGGGTGTGAAGTGCACGGGTGTGAAGTGCACGGGTGTGAAGTGCACGGGTGTGAAGTGCACGGGTGTGAAGTGCACGGTGTGAAGTGCACAGGTGCAGCTTCAACTCAACCTCATGCTGGACAAGGAGATTTCAAAAGAAAGGAGACTGTCTACCTTCCGGTTCCAGCATTTTGGGGATCTTCAGCTCATGTTCTGCGATCCTGAAGGCTTCTTTCAGATTGTCTTTGTTGGATCTGTGCCTCATGCTGTCCATGTCAATCAGGTCTGGTCGCAAGGCATGGATGACAGCCAAAAAAGCCATCCCATTTCTCCAGCTTGACTTAAAATCTGTCACATTGACAGACTCAGACCTGTGCAAAAGGATGCGATAGAGACTGTTGTTAAAAAATATATACATCGTGGGAAGACGGGAGTGGGAGGGTGGATGGGGAGCACCCTCATAGAGGCAGGGGGAGAGGGGAGAGGATAGGGAGTTTCCCAAGGGGAGACCTGGAAACGGAAAAACTTTGAAATGTAAATAAAGAAAATATCCAATTTAAAAATATATATAATATATATACATATATACATCAAAATGCTTCTGCTGTATTCAATGGTAACTAAAACACAATTCTAAGAATTAAATAAAGGCTACCTATGACAGTAAAGAACTTGACAGGTAAGTCTGGTGTCCTGAGTTCAAGCCTCAGGATCCAGATAAACAGTAGAAGGAGAGAATGCACAAAGTTGTCCTCTGACCTCCACATGCATGCCACAGTACACACACAATAAGAAACACAACAAACGCAGTAATAGTAAATAAGTAAATTTCATAAGATAAAGAATATATCTCCTCTAGTCCCTTTAGGATCAATCAGAAAATAAAGTAGAATTTCTAAGAAATATTGACCGTTGTCTCTAAGTGTAAAAATAGAGCACACCATGACACTCTGCGTATCAGTTAGTCATTCGCTCATTCACCGCCACTCATCACACACTTATCCCAGGACGGTGAAAGGGCTCAGCAAGCAAAGAGGTCACCAAGCAAGCCTGGCAGCCTGGGTTCAATCCCCAGAGCCCACTTAAAGGTGGAAGGGGAAGACCAACTCCACACAGTGACCTCTGACCTCCACGGCAGGCCACGGCATGCCTGTGCCACACATACGCGTGCGCGCGCAAACACACACACACACACACACACACACGATGACAATAATAATAATTTTTTTTACATTTTAAAAAAAACATGTTCTTGACTTTCAAAGAGTGTATATTGGTTTGATTGTTAATCATGGCTGCCCACTTGATGGGATTAAGAATCACCGTGGCAGATAGTCTCTAGACAGAGATTATCCAGAGTAGATAGGTTAATGTGAGTAGTACATGGGCTGGGGCTCTGGCCTGAATGAAAAGGGGAAGGCAAGCTAAGCACAAAGACTCATTGCTTTCTGTTTCTAACTGTGGATGCACTGTGGAGGATGCTCCTGTGGTGGATGCTCTGTGGAGGATGCTCCTGTGACCGCCTCCTCGTGCTCCTGCTGACACACCTTCCCTGCCATGATGAAGTGTGCTCCCATAACGGGATCGGAGAAACCCAAAAGGAGGCACAATTTGCCTCTTTCAGGTATTTTGCTGCAGCAACAAACTAAAAAACTAGCACAGGTAGGTAAGTCTCTAGCCCTAAAGCCACCATCTAGATGCACAGGAGAACTGTGCCTAAAAAACATGTGCCAGGCATGGTGGTGTGTGCCTTTATTCCCAGCATATAGGAAGCAGAGGCAGGTGGGTGTGAGTTTGTGGATAGCCAGAGCCACTCAGTGAGGACCCCCCCCCTTCTCAAAAAGGAAAGGGGTTAGGAAACTTAAATATCTTTATTTAAATTACTTTATCTGCTCACAGCAATAAACTATGGAAACCCAGCAACCAGGGTATAGCTGCCATCTTTCAAACCAGAATCAGCCAAGCCCAGCGAGATCCACTTGTGGAAGATTCACTAAGAAACGATCTTGCTGGGAGTGTACCATTAGCCTGACTGTCAGAGCCGGAAGACCATTAGGTTGTGTGGATGGATGGACACGGCTCTCTCCTCTGGGCACAGCAAACTACTTACCCGGCACACTGCTCCTGAGCCCACTGAAGAAGGGCCTTCTTGGCGGACCACTGCCATCTCGCTTGGGCTTGAGCTTTGGAGCACTTCTTAGTGGGAGGACTTGAGGTAGGAGATGAGTCAGCCACACGCACAACCTCCGGTGAAGGTTGATTGTGATCGCAAGTCAGAGTCTGAGCAAGCTTCTCGATCTGTGGAAAGCACAATTGTTCACAGGCACGTTAGCACATGCTACTGTGTGAGAAGCACCTGAAAAGCATTCTTTAGCACTGAGAAAGGATTCTGGGTGAAATGAGCTCTAAATACGACTGAGTTCAGCATTTGACATTTGGGACTACAATTTGGCTTCCCTTAGGTCTGGACAGTGCTGCCGGATTAAACTGAGAAGAACCAGGTGAACCTCCTGGTCAAACACCTTCAGAGAATGGGTGAACTGGAATACAGCCCCTCCGATTACAACCTATTGAGAACAAAGGCACATTCAGAAAACAGAGAATAGGCAGGCACAGGGCAGGAAAGCCCCCCAAAGAGAATAAAATTACCATTAAGAACATGAAAAACATGGGCCAGTAAATTGGTTTAGCAAGAAAAGGAAACACAAGCCTAGAAACCTGAGTTCAGTTCCCACAACCAGAGTAAAGACAGAAGGAGAGAAGCAATGCCATGAAATCTGTTGACCTCCATATGCATATCCTGGTACACACACACACACACACACACACACACACACACACACACACACACGAGATGCATGTTAATAATAAAGAAATCTCTTTTGTGTTTCTTACATTTATGTGCATGAATGTTTTGCTTGTATGTATCTATGTGTGCTACATGTGTGTGTAGTGCTCACAACAGCCAGAAGAGGGTGTCATATCTCACCGTGCTGGAGTTACTAATGGCCACTGAATCTCGGTCCTCTGCAAGAGGAGTAAGTGATACTAAACCCTGAGCTATCCCCTCCAGCCCCCATACATAAAACCTTTTTTAAAAAGAGCATGAAAAGTGCTGGAGGAACGGCTCGGTAGTTAAGGTGAGGGCTGCTCTTGCAAAGGACGTCAGCTGGGTTCCCATCCCCCGCCCCCTCACCCCGCCATGTAGAGCATCTCACAGTGAACTGTAACTGCATTTCTAGTGGGGATCTGATGGCCCATGCACACACCTGCACTCACATCTCACACGCACATCCTCTCCCTCTCAATTCTCTCTCTCTCTCTCTCTCTCTCTCTCTCTCTCTCTCACACACACACACACACACACACACACACACACACAAATAGAATTTACAGCAGCAGCAGGAAGAGGAGGAGAACAACGACAGCAACAGCAACAATAACAACAGGTTGCTCAGAGGTGCCTGTAACTCCAGCTCAATGGGATCCTGTAGCCTTTTCTGACACCTGTGATGTACACTCACATAGACACCCAAACATGCACATAAATTAAACATATATATACTTAAGAAAAATAAGAAAGTAAAGAACCTAGAAAATAAAATGCCAGAGCTGGGGGACGGCTCGTCAGTTAAAAGCGAGCACAAGCTGCTCTCGCAGAGGCCTCTGATTCGCACACCAAGCGGCCCCAGCTACCTATCCCTTCAGCACCAAGCAGTCCAAAGCCCTCTCCAGAACTTGGGAAGAACCTGTACTCACATACGCACACACCCACACAGAGACATTTGCATATACGCCAAGTAAAAAAATAAATAGCATGAAAAAATCAATCCCCTAAGTAGTTTTAAAAATCTAAATATACACAGAGAAGAATAGGCTCAGCGTGTAACACAGGTGAGAAGCTTTTCCCCAGGAACAGTGGAAGTATGAAAACTGCATGTTGACATACTTGCTGATAAACACACAAATTGATCTGAACATTTTGGACAACATAATATCCATTTAAAACCTAAAAGACACATCAGTAACCATAGGAATATTTAAAGTTTCCCTCTATAATCAACAGAATAGAATCAGTAATAATATATATGCTAGATAAGGCGATGTGCACCTGAAGGGCCGGGACTTAAGAAGCTGAGGCATGAGGATCACCTAAGATCAGCCTGGGCCACACAGTGACATTCCATGGAAACAGTACGAGAACAAAAAAAAGCAGCCAACGCCACCAACCTAACCACCTGGCAAGCGTTGACTGGATAGACGCAGAGTATAAACCGGCAGAGTTTTCAAAGGCATTGTTTTCAAAGCCTCCTAAAGAGCTGGGGGTGTGGCCCAGTGGTAGCAAGACCCTGGGGCACTTCGAATGTTGAATGCTCACAGAGATTCGCACTCTGGAGAGAAAGTTCTGTTGAAGTCTAGGAGTCCGACTCAGTAGTAAAACTCTGGACTTGCAAGTGGAGATTGTAGGTTTAATCCTCAACACCACATTTTTTTCTTTGAATTATTTTTATTTATCTTTGAGACAGAGCCTGGGATACTCAGGCTGGGTTACTATGGGTTACTGAAAATGGCCTTGAACCTCTAATGAACGTCCTCACTCCTGAATGCTAAGACTGCAGGTGTGCGCTACCTCACTTGGCTCCCAGCAAGCGACTGTATATGTGTACAATCAGAATGTTCTACAAAATAATTGAAGAAATCGGATCAGCATATTGGCATAGGTGAAAAACAGGAAGTCCTGCCCCATGCCAATATCCCCAAAATATCTTCTCACGTTGCTTTCTAGAATAGTCCTGCCCAACAGAACACTGCATTTGCTTCGTTTTCATTTTCTTCCTAATTTTTTCAGACAGGGTTTCATGATGTAGCCCTGGGTGGTCTTAAATTCATAAATCCTCCTGCCTCAGTCTCCTCAGTTCAGTGCTGGCATTGCAGGCATGCCTCATCAAGGTGTAAAAAGTAAGGCCCATAAAAGTAAAAGATTAATACATTCAAACTACATTAAAATGATATGTGTCTGCTATTAAAAGATTAAAAGGCTAGCTACAAAGTCTGAGAGGTTATTTCTAATTTATACATTCCAACAAAAGATTTCTATCCAGAATACATTTTAAAACGTTTATAAATTATTACATATAAGAGAAAGGTTAATAAATGGAAATCTCCATCAGGTCCCTTCCCTTGGAGCTCAGGAAATCCTGCAGAAAAGGGGGAGGGAGAATTGTACAGACCAGGGCAGTTGAGGATACCAGGAGAATCAACTAAGCAGGACTCATGGGGGCTCACAGAGACTGAAGCGACAATCATGGAACCTGCATGGGTCTGCGCTGGTCCTCTATATGTATGTTATGGTTGCTAGCTCAGATGGTTTTTGTGGGACTCTGAACTGTGGGAGTTGAGGATGTTTCTGAATCTTTTGCTTGCTCTTGGAACCCTTTTCCTTCTACTAGGTTACCTAGATCAACTCTGATACGAGGGGTCGTACCTAGTCTTAGTGTATCTTATTATGCTGTGTTTGGTTTATATATATGTGTATGTGAGAGTATGTGTGTGTGAGAGAATATCTTACTCCAGAGAGAGAGAATATATATATGTGTGTATATATATATATATATATATATATATAGTGTATATATATATGTGTGTGTGTGTGTGTGTAGATGTGTATATATATATGTATATGTGTATACATACATATATGTGTATATATACATATACACATATATACATACATACACACAAATATAAATATATATATATTGTCCTGGAGCTCTCAATGTAGACCAGGTTGGCCTGGAATTCACAGAGATCCCTTGCCTCAGCTAGCCTAGTCCTGAGATTAAAGGTGTACGCCACTACACCTGCCTTTAAAATCATACATTAGGAAGGGCTGGAGTCAAGAGCATCCAGATTCTGCAGGGAATACAAAGGGGAAGAACCTTTTTGACAAGCTTGCAACATCTACTTGCCACAGCCCAAATGTTCTGTCATGGAACTTGATTCCCATTAGGAATTAGGAAGAAGTAAGTATAAGTAGGTTTGAGGGCTTTGCCCTTGGTATTATTGCTTTAATTCTATCATAGATTCATACATTTATCATAAGAGAACGAGCTAAGACCACTTTGCTTTCACTCTCCTCTCTCCATCCCTTTACCAATCCACCAGGAGGTGACAGAGCAGAGAGGCCATTGCCAGATGTCTTCCCTTCGATTGTGTGTGTTTGTTGTGGCACTAAAGATGGGATCCAGGGCCTGTGCACATCATACAAGCATTCTACCACTGGGCTACACCCCAGCCCTGGCCCCTGATCGTATTTCCTAATCTTCAGGCAATGCATATCTGTTATCATGAATTTACCTGATCTGTATGTTCTATTATAGATTCACAAAATGGAATAAGACACTACTGTAGCTTAAAGATGAAACCAACAATGCCACTTCAAGATATATTTCAATGGAAATGTAGGCCTGAAACACTAAATGGTACATACACAAATATTCCTAGCGATTTGATTAGTAGTAGCTAAAAACATCCAAGAAAACAAAAGTGCACCTGAAGCAGAATGGCGAATAGTGTGACGCCACATACAGGAAGGGCAGTGAAAGACACCTCACCACAACCATCAAATTCGGTCAGATACTGAATTCTGGGGGTATTGAAGAGAATACACTCACAGCTCTGCCTATATGGAACTGACAATGCTAAACTGCCTTCCAGCAGGGCCCAGATGTGGGCATCTTTAGAAAAAGAGACTGGCCAGGATACCAGTAGAATTCTGTTTGTATCCCAGATGTTGATAGTACAGGTATGCTTAATTTATGGGAATTCACAGCACTTTATATGTGAATTTGCATATCTTTCTCAGTGTGTCTTAGATCTTAACAAGTTGACTTAAAACAGTGTAACCAATTTCTAAAGCTTTCAAACTGCAAATTCTCTGTCATAATTCCACTTCTAAAGATTTGGACTGTGAATTACTACAGTTGTACACAAAGGTTTTATCCTAAGGATATAATTGAAATTGCTTATAAACAGAAATGTGAGACTTCTGGATGCCCATTAATAAGATAGAATACTTTACAACCAATGCCATACAATATTATTAAAACATAAATAAATTTAAAGCAGTGGTTCTTAACCTGTGGGTCATGACCCCTTTGGGAGTATAGTGACCATTTCTTGGGGGTCACCTAAGGCCACTGAAAAAGACAGATATTTGCATTGTGATCATAACACTAGCATGACTATAGTTATGAAGTAGCAACAAAATAATTTTATGGTTGGAGTTCATCACAACATGAGGAACTGTATCAAAGGGTCGCAGCATTAGGAAGGTTGAGAGCCACTGATTTGGAGACTTGCTCATCAGAACAGTTTAAAACAGCATAGTGACGTGATCCCCATATTGTTTGTTTTTTTTTTAAAGATTTATTTAATATACGTGAGTACACTGTAGCTGTCTTCAGACACCCCAGAAGAGGACATCAGATCCCATTACAGATGGTTGTCAGCCACCATGTGGTTGCTGGATCCCCATATTGTTGAGATAGAGCTGTCATCCAGTATCCATGGGGACTGGCTGCCTTCAGGTGCAGACAGCTGTAGAAAGATGCTCAGGTTCCTTATATTATGTGGCACATTATTTGCCTATAACCTATACAAATCCCTAGTATCATTAAGTCATCTCCAGGTTATCTATATATACAATACAATGTAAATGCTATGAAAACGATTGTTATACTACATTACAGAATAATGCCAAGAAGAAAAGCACCCTTTTTCCTTATGCAGGACCCATATATGACTATGTATTAATTCCTGCTGTATACAAAAAGGTTGAATATTAAATTATTCTCAGATGACTATCCATGAATAGTAGAATATAAATATTTTATCCTCTCTTACTTATAATGAAACTTTTAATTATTTAATTAAGTAACCTAGGATGATATGAGGGTGGGGATAAACACCCAGAAACCATCTCAAAATGTTTAACTTTATTTTATGTATATGAACATTTTCCCTGCATGTATGTCTGTGTGCTGCATGCATGCCTGGTGCTCACAGAGTTCAGAAAGGGGCCTTGGATCCCTGAAGTTACAGGGGAATATGAACTGACATTTGGACACCAAGAATCAAACCCAGATCCTCTAAAAGGTTCTTAACCACTAAACCATCTCTTTAGTCCCAAACTATCCAATTTTAATATCTTACCATATTAGGTCCTCATTTCTGTCTCCAATTCCACTTTCCTCCTCTCCCAGAGGGAATACTACACTCCCACATTTAGTTCCTACCATCCACATGCATATTATTTTGTTATAGCGACTAATGCATGCAATCCAGGAAAAAATACCTAAATTTTATATCAATTAGTTGTGCAATATTCTATGTCTTTCTAAAAGAAGCATTTTGTTCCCCGATACATACATAATTATATAGTTATTTTAAAAGCAACAATAATAAGCTCTCTCCGTGCAGAGTCAGTGTAGACTGGCATTGTAATGGTTAATTTGGGATAGGACATCGAATACTGGACATTCACAGTCCAAATGGAAAACAACAGTAAAAGGCCATAGGCCTACCATATGCCTTCTTTTGTCTAAATGAAATTTGGACTCTAATTAAAGTCCAAATAGGGATTCATGAAACAAATAAGAAATATTTTGAGAGTCAAAGCATCCTGAGAAGTGTGGAAATTCAGCGTATTCCCACGAGTTGTCAACCAGTAGGAAGGGTTTTCTATCTGAACTAGTCATAGCAGAAAACAAATCCATGTTCTGCAGACATCCTTCCTCTCTTCCTCCTGAAATGTCTTCACAGTTCAAAGGAAAAATAAACAGCTTTCCTTCCTAGCCAGTGGGCCAGCCTCCCTTGCCCTGAAATCCTCCTGAGAGGGTGTGGGATGCTCAGCCCCACAGAAATTCCTGGGATTCCAGGGACTACTTTCCTTATCTTCTGTTTTTGTTTTGTCTGTGAGAGTTGGGTGGTTTGAATGCTTGGCCCACGAGGAGTAGCACTATTAGGAGACGTGGCCTTAATAGAGGAGGTGTGGTCTTGTTAGAGGCAGTGTGCCACTGTGGGGGTGGGCTTTGAGGTCCTATGCTCAAGCTCTGCCCAGTGTGAACACCTCCTCCTGGCTGCCTGCAGAAGCCAGTCCCCTCCTGCTGCTTGTGGATCAAGATGTAAAACCCTCAGCTCCTCCAGCACTGCATCTACCTACATGTTACTACAATTCCCACCATGATGATAACGGACTGAACCTCTGAAACTGTAAGCCAGCCCCAATTAAATGTTGTCCTTATAAGAGAGTTGCCTTGGTCACAGCGTCTCTTCACAGCAATGAAACCCTAAGACAAACAGGGTCTTACTCTGCATTCCAGTCTGGCCTGAAACTCACATGGAAGCCCAGACAAACCTTGAGCTCCCAGAAACCTTCCCGCTGCGGTCTTCCAAAGCTGAGATCACAGGAGCGAGCGACCATACCAGGCTGCTTGTCTTCCTTCGAGGGGCCAGATGCATCAGTCTTTGTATCAGGGAGACACCGTGTCAGTCCACAGTGCCAAAAGAACGGAGTGGGGACAAAAGAGAAGGACCGAGGCGTTCCTGAACAATGCAGTGAGGGAGAGTAGGCCACCCTCTAGGGACTCCAACCACACCCAAAACTCAAGAGGGAAAGAGAGGGCTCAGACAGAACTGCCATGAAAACCGCAGGCCGGCCTATTCAAAGTTTTGCATTTTCAGCCTTCAATCCCAGCACTTAGGAGAAGAAAGCAGGTGATTTGTGCGAGTTTAGGCAGCCTGATCTACACAGAGAGTTCCAGGCTAGCTAGGGCGACATACTGAAACCCTGTCTTTAGAACAAATAAAAAGTATAGGTGTATGTATGTGCACAAATATGTATGTGTATATACAAATATATTTATATATAACATATATGTACACCCATATATTATATACCATTATATATATATGTATATATATATATATATATATATATATATATATATATATAAAATTACACACACATATTGGAAAAGCAGTCTTTGCCGTGTATTCTCTACCTGTTGGAGATTCCAAGTCCTGTTTACAGAAGCAGCTCAGGACCGAATGACACGCATGTCACACTCTGTCTCTTGTGCATTAGACTAGTAATATTCTCATCACCAAAATACTCACATGAAAGTGCAGTATGATGGTCCAAATCAGGCCAAGGATAATGGACGGGTTTCCTTCTATGATGTCAGCAACGTGGATATTTATTAGCTTGATCTGCAAACAGAGAAGCCCAGGTGAACGGGAGCCAGCCTTCCACTGAGCCGTCCCTCTTGTGAATCTTCAGGTCTCATCCGTACTTACAGATCTGTTTTTCAGGAATGTCAGGGCATGTTCTATGTTGATTCTACACTGGAATGTATTAGATCCTTTATCCCGAGGCTAAAAATTCAAACACATGCATTACTCAGAAACAGGAAGTACATTTTTTAAAAATAAAACCAACCAAGTATCTTGTTGCCATTTGACAGTCTTACCAACTGCTGTCCTGAGAGGACTTCTAACAGGTCCAGGAGGACATGTCCCTTCTTAATGTCTGCGAATAAGTCGGATACAACTGAGGGAGGTGTGTGCTGCCAAAAGAAACAAGAACAGTAATCTGCCAAGTGTCTAAAAACACCGTTAAGCACCCCCTAAGTGAGCTTTGTGTCTTCAAAATCAGCCATGATTCAGCAGGTGTTATCTTAGGAGAATGATACAGTCCTCACGAGTTACATTCCAAAGCAAGGCAAGACAGACAGCGAGCCTGGTTTATCTCGTGGCTTATTCCCAGTTACACAATACTCTTTCTGACTGGAGCTTTTATGGCCCTAAACCTTGTGCATAGAGAGTACAGTCATAGACACTCAGAATCAGGCCATAGTGACCCCTTGGGAGATTACTGAGGATGTGTCTCCCTTTGGTCAGAATGACATCCATTGTGTGGAACGGGGAGAGAGGGAGGACAGAGGGTGAGATTCATTAATCAGACATCCAGGTTGTCTGAGGTTCTCAGCATCACTGAGACAGAGGATGGAGTGGCATTTGGATTGTGGTCCCTAGGTGCAGACTGTGTTTGTGGCCCAGCACTGTCCCTCGCTATGTGTTTGACCAGGGGCAAGTCATGGGCGTTCTCTATAGAAATCCTACTTTCTCTCACATAGCAATACTGTCAAATCATTTAGAAATCACGAGGAAGGCTGGTAAAGTGAAACAAACCTGAAATCCTAGCACTAGAAGGCAGAGGCAGGAGGATGGCCAAAAGTTTAAGGCCTATTGGGTCTACACAGTAACGTCCATGCCAATCAGAGTTATAAAGTAAGACCTTGTCTGAAACAAAGAAAGGAAGCATGATTGGAGAGAGAGCGTAGTGCTTGAGAGCGAGTACTGCTCCTGCCAAGGGGCCAAGTTCAGTTCTCGGCACTAATGTTCGACTGCTCAAAACTGCAGCCCCAGGGCATCTGTGGACCTTTTCTGGGCTCCAAGGGCACTTGTATGCATGGGTGAGTGTGCACACAAGTAAATAAAACTTCTTAAAGAAAATAATCATAGGGAATTCAAGGATATAGCTCAATGGCTAGTCAACTGCCTCACATAGGAGCCTTGAACTCGATGCCCAACAAAAGAACAGAAAGAACATGTGAGCTAGGCAGTAGCTCTTCTATAGTCTCAGCTACTCGGAAACTAAGGCAGGTGAATCGCTTAGATCTGGGAGTTTCAAAACAGAGCGAGAAAAAAAACCCTCACCTCGAAAACTAAAATGTAAAACAAGAATAAAATTAAGTAGAAAATAAACTATGCTGTTTAGTAAGCTATGATTTTAAAACAACAGATGCCATAGACATTCTTCATTGTCACGCGGAACAAGTTTGGGGTGGTGCCTGACACCCATCACTCAATACAAAGATCACGTTGTTATTATGTCATTCGATGAAAAAAGTGTTATCACTCTAAATATTTTTACAGGATTGTCCAGCTCCTTCTCAGTTGCCTTTTTCTTGTTCCAGGAAAAAGCAACAGGTAAACCAGGACACCAATGGGAAAGCATTCTCTTATGAAACGACATTGATGGCCTTCTCCGGATCAACACAATGTCTTGTTTTGCTCTGGTGTTTATCCGTTTGTTATCAACAGGATCCCACATGGCCCAAGCTGGCCTTGAACTCAGTACACAGCCAAGGCTGGCCTTGAACCCCTGACCCTCCTGCCTCTAGCTCCCAGGTTCTGGAAATCCAGGCACTGACCACCCTGGAGTGAGAGCTTTGGGACTGAGGAAGCAACAACTTTCACAGCTTGACATCACCTCACCTTTGCCAACTGTGAGTTTATCCAGCAGGTGAAGGTTTTCTTCTGAGTGTCCTCCTGCTCGGCTAGGAAGGAAGAGACAATAGTGGTCACCACATGAGAAGCTACAGACTCCTTCTGAACCCACGGAAGCACCTAAAGTCCCTCACCCAGGAAGCGTGTCCACAGACTCAGTCAGATTCAGACTAAATTTCAGATGTTCAACCCTACGGCATCTGAAGATGTTTTAGAAGGTTCACTGAGGTCCTTACAGTTCAGCATTGACACTGTATCAAAAACTTTATCATGTAAAATGCCCCAATATTGAGTAAACCATAGAGACCTAGGTTCGAATCCTGTCCCTATGACTCAGTGACTATGCAACCTTGAGCAGTAACAGGGCAGTGACAAGCACTCACCTCTGGAGGTTGATTGAAAGGCAAATGATTCACCTTGTATGCCTGGCACAGACTGGCACATAGCAAACCTGTAGCCATGCTCTCATTAAGCAGGCAGGAGTTAGGACTGGGGGCAGAGTGAGTGCTAGACTCTACCTCGCCTGCCCAATGGGCAGGTGACCCTGTTAAACTCCCTTTAGCATCCCACACCCTCAGCGTCAGGCAGAGACCTTCCATTCTACAGGCTGAGCACACAAACACTGAGCTTCAGTTCCCCCAAACTCTTCACCTGATGGGCAGGTGTACACAGGAGCCAGGACATCCAATTCTGCCTCTGCCCAGAGGCTCACTTGGTCTCCTTGTTTTGTCATAGCAATAGAAAGGTAACTAAGACACCCCAGTGATGATCAGCGTCACCAGCCCCCATTGGTACCCTCAATGCTGCCCAACAGTGACAATGGATACTTCTCTCCCACTAATGGACAGATGCATGGTAATTTCACATTTCCTTCTTCAAACATCCAGTGCCTCTTGCCCAACTCTTACTCTCTGCTAAGACCTTTGTTGTTGCTTGTGTTAGTTAGTGTTAACTCTCAGCTTAACACAACCTAGAATCACCCAGGAGAGAAAAATCTTAATGAAGAATCGTCTATATCAGGTTAGCATGTCTGTGGGGCATTATACTGGTTGTTCATTGATGCGGGAAGACTCTGCCCACGTTGGGCAGCAACATTCCTTATGAAGGGGATCTGAACCACATGAGACAGGAGAAAGAAGCAAGCAAGGATGCATTTACTCTCTTTGTGGTTGACTGTGGATATGGTGGGACTAGATGTTTGAACTCCAGATTTGACTTTCCTCAAATAATGAACACTAGGCCAAAAAAACCTTTTCTTCTCTAGGTTGCTTTTTCTGCCAGAATATTTATTACAGCAACAGAAATTGAACTAGAACATTGCTGGGTTATTTTGTTTCATTTTCTTTGGGGGGGAGGTTGCTTTTTTTGTTTTTGTTTTTTGTTTATTTGTTTTTTTGTTTTTTGTTTTTGAGATAGTGTCTCAAGGAGCCCAGACAAGCCTAAGATTCGCTGGGTAGTTGGAAATAACGTTGGACTCCTGATCTCCTACCTCTGCCTTCCAAGTGCTGGGATTGTAAGCATGCTCCCCATGGACATCTGGTTCACACAGTGCTGAGGATTTAACGGAGGACTTCATGCGTGCTAGGTAAATATTCTGTCACCTAAGCTACAGCCCCAGCCCACAAGCTCTTTCTTCCCAAGACACCCAGCAATCTCACCTGGCCGCCCAGAGTACTCTAGTCTGACCTAGTGCGCACATCAGCCAGCCTTGCTCAGATCATCATTAGCCCTCCTCTCGCTCACCAGGTCCTATCTCTGTTACCTAGTGGAGGACATTTTCCTCTCTTCTATTTCCTATCATCTTCTTCCCTAAGTCTTGAGCCATTCCTATCAGGATAAGCACATACTGTTAATTCTCCCTCTGGAAATAAGAACTGACATCCCTTAGCACCCACTCCCGGTCAGCATTGCTTCATTGGTCTGCTGTCCCCAGGTCCTCTCCTCCTTCACTCTGAAGTGGCCCCATACCAGTCAAGTCCTCACCATTCCACTGAGACTACCCTTTGTCAGGTCACCATGAGGCAAGGATCTCAGTGCTCCCATCTCACTAAAACATATTCAGCTCATATTTAGCCTGCATTTCCTGGGATTACCTGGCAGCATCCAATACGGAGAATGGCTATCTCCTACTCTCGGGACCCACACGCTCATTTTCTTTCTATGCTGCTGGCTGCCTCACCTCTTTATCTCTCAGTTCCTACCTAATACCTTGGGGAATCCTATCAGGTCCATCTTCAAAACCTCCCCTGAGGCTGGGGAGAGAGCTGAGTCAGTAAGGTGTTTGCCTTGCAAGCGTAAGGATCCCGACTTTGCTCCCTAGAATTTACCAAGAAAAGGTAGGTATGGTGCTCCATGCTCTTAAGCCTACAGATGAAGAGACAGGGACAGGTGGACTCCCTGAAGCTAACTGGCAGCCAGTAAGAGATAAACAACAACAACAGCACACACACACACACATGAACGTGAACATATATGCACAAAACATTCTAGATATCTCTACTTTTTACTCTCTCCATTACAAGTCACCTCCACTGGGGCTACTGTAATATATTCTTACAAGTGTGACACCAAATTTAGGACCTTAAAATGTTTTAAATTGATAACCCCCTGGTTAAGCAACATAAAAGAAAGCTACAGGTGTCATGGCCAATTACGGACACTCTTAGCTTTACTTTATTTCTTTTTTTCATCACATCCATTTTCATTTTCTCCTCCTTGCAGGTTTAAGTCAGCTGCAGTTAAATGACTGATACCTCATCGGGTGATCAGTGATTGTTAGTTAAACTAAACTGGGTTCCAACGAGCCAACTGGATTCTTCTTATTTTAATTTTATTTTTCAGAAGAGTTACAAGGGCCACAGTCCCCTTACCAAGTCTCCTGGGATCTCTACAATGTGCTCTCAGCATTTTTTCTCTCTAGTTGGTAGCTGATAAATAACTTTAAACAAGTGCTGCAAACGCACAGAAGAGCTAATTTTATTTCTCAACAGGGGGCAGGGGTAGTAGAAAACAAGTTTTAAGAATCCAAGATCAAATTACATGTACACAATGTACATTTACCAAGCAAGAAGAGATCTGTCCTCTGTAAAAGTTCAAACTAAAATTTTAAAAATAACAACAAATATCAACCTTCTTGTTTATCCACAGGGGACCAACAGAGAGTCTCCTATTCAGGAGATAATGTATGGAAAAGGAATCGCCACGCAAGAGTATTACCATATCCAGAAAGATGCTGCCTAACCCCGGGGAAGTTGCAGAGAAAGAAGGGGATGCACATTAAATAACCTTGGTGGTAGGACGAGGCACAAAACCAGGTTCAGCAAGTGCATCCCCAGCCTCCGAGTGTCAGTGCTCTGGGTTCATCTGTAAATCTCTGTCATTTGATCTCCACTCAGAAAAGAGGAGCTTTTATTTCATGTTCACTTAACACTAGACAAAACAAGTCTTGAGGCTGAGTACCCTGGGGTCTCTGAGCTTTCCCAGGGTGGGAAAACAGACACCAAAATGAGGGTTTTCATTAGATGGGTGAAATTGGAGCAGCTTGTCTAATCAGAAGGTTCAGCAAGGAATAACCCCTGACCAAGAAGCAAAAACACGAATTAAAACAGTCAAACTGTTATAAAGAAACCTGGTTATCGCTAGCCTGATTTGTTTCAACTCCAACAAAAACGGGGGGGGGGGGTAGAAAAAGGAGCAGTCAGCACCACCCCACAGGGGCAACCCCCCTCCACAGAGAAGCAATGCACAAAGGAGCCGCCAGAGAAAGGCATGGAAAGCCCTCTGAGGCTTTGCAAAACTTACTGTCCAAACAAGAGAACAACTCTCTTCGACAGGGAAATCAGAGCCCTTCAAACACAAGGATGACTTTACTCAAAGCCACAGAACACCTCTGCAGGTGCTCCGTGCCACGGAGATCCCTTACCCCAGATTTCATAGGTTTTCATCCTGTCTTGCCCCCGTAGAACAGTTAAATTCTGCAGGAAACAGAGCCAGGCAGCTCACCCTGAACCAGGAGACTTAGTAACCTTTTGTTCTTTTAGAGGCTGACCCATGAAGGGGCCAATAATTAAGAGCCACGCGCTTACCTCAACTTAGTGAAAACCTTCTTAGAACAGCATCTAGAGAATAGGACCTTTTAAAGAGCAGATGGTAGGGGTGGGGGGAGGGGAGAAGAAATGAAAGGACTATTAGAATGACGTAATACAATGGTGAGTTTCTGTGAAAATGCTAAGAAATGGGAGTTGATTTTGGAGACAAATGAGGGACATATGTGGCCCACGTCAACGTTAATGTAAGCATCCGTCATTATCATTCTTCAAAATTACTTGGCTGGATGAAGAGGGAGACAAAGACTTTTCTCTTGGTAGCATTAGCATGAAAATGCACGTCAACAAGGTTTGCTCCAATTCAGTCTGCCTTTTGAGAGCTGGCAACAGCAGCCCCTTAGCTGGGAGGGGATTGAACTGAAGCTCATGACAGAGTGGCTCCTGGGTCTCAGAGAGGTCCCAATGTCTTGCAGAAGTTCACCTGAGATGCCAACATGGAGAGTCCTCTTCATAGTAGGTTCAAAAGCAGCGCCCCAAGATCAAGGCACCACACAACTGTCCTCTTCAGCCAAGAGTCATGAGGACAGAAGTGCCACATCTCCTGGAGCAACTGATCAATTCAATTGAACGGACTATTGCACCCAGCCCCAGATTCAGGACTTGGATTTTTCATTCCCCTCATTAAAATCGGTCCATCATTTCGAAATTCCTTACTGAATAAGTTATAAGTTCCTAGGCTAACATTCTCCACTACTAATGTTCCTCTAAGCGACTTTTTATATACATGCACATGTGTGTTGTGGGCTGGGATATGTGTGAGTGTATATGTGCATGTGCGTGTGCGTGTGTGTGTGTGTGCACGTGTGGGCCATTAGAAGCGTTCTTCAATACTATTCTTGCAGAGGACCTGAATTTGGTTCCCAGCACCTACAGTGAGATTGTATAATGAGATTGCTCACAACTTCCTAAAACTTTTAGCTCCCAGGAAATCCAACACCTCTGGCCTCCATAGGCACCTAAACTCATTTACACATACACACAGAGTTAAAAATGTTTAAAAACATTTTTTTTAAGATCTCTGTCTCAGTCAGGGTTTCTGTGATGGAACACACAGGTTGCTGTGATGAAACACTGTGACCAAAGCAAGTTGAGAAGGAGTGTATTCAGCTTCTGTTTCTGCATCACAATTCATCAGCAAAGAAAGTCAGGACAGGAACTCAAGCAGGCCTGGAAACTGGAGGCAGGAGCTGATGCAGAGGCCATGGGGTGCTGCTTACTGGCTCGCTCATGGCTTGCTCAGCCTGCTTTCTTATAGAATCCAAGATCACCAGTCCAGGGATGGCACCACCTACAATGGGCTGGGCCCTCCCGCATTGGTCACTAATTGAGAAAATGCCTTAAAGCTGGATCTCATGGAGACATTTCCTCAACTAAGGTTCCTTTCTCTGATGATTCTGGCTTGTGTCATGTTGACACACAAACCCAGTCAGTACAATCTGAAATCACAAATGTTTCAGAACAACAAAAGTAGAAATCAGAAACGTAAAATTAAAAATTAACTTTACTCTTCAAAAATCCCACCTGCTTTTGAGACAGGGTCTTTCTGTTATAAAGTCATGGCTGTTCTGGAATTCACTAGGTAGAGGCTGACCTTGAATTTACAGAGATCCACCTGCCTCTGTCTCTGATGCTGGGATTAAAGGCTGCCACCATGCTTGGCCA
Organism: Tokudaia tokunoshimensis; assembly: GCA_036184795.1. NCBI lineage: Eukaryota > Metazoa > Chordata > Mammalia > Rodentia > Muridae > Tokudaia > Tokudaia tokunoshimensis. The sequence continues at coordinate 91,979,747 of BTHU01000012.1, read as the reverse complement.
AAGTCCTTCTTTTTTTTTTCCTCAGTGATAACAGTGACCCTTCCTCAGGGTCCTCTAGACTGGCATGAAAGCAACAGGATCTCCACAGGGAAGAGCTCATCTGAGCTGTTTACTGGGTTCTCGGTTCCTACAGTAGCACTGAGTAGACAGGAAGCTCTCAGTCAGTATTCATGCAATCAATGAGTGTTGATTCAATTAATGCAGATGAGGTAGCTTCATTTTCTTATACCAATAATTAAAAAAGGCAAAGATTTAGGCACTGCGCTAGTTTAGATCTTGTCTCCTGTAACAGTTTGGGGAAGAAAGTAACATTTCTTATTTCATCTTATATTTCCAGGTCATAGTCTATCCCTGACAGAAGTCAAGGCAGAAACTTAAGACAAGAGCAAAGATAAAAACTACAGAAGGCGGCTGCTTCTTGGCTTTGTCTTCGCACCTGCTCAACTAGCTTTCTTATACAAGACAAGATTCCCTGTCTAGGCATGGTTCCGCCTACAGCGGGCTGGGTCCTCCTACATCAATCTACAATCAGGAAAATGGCTCCCACAAAACTGCTCATAGGCCAGTCTGGTCTGGTCAAGCCTGCAACTGATACACCCTCCAGTAACTCTGGGCTGTGTCAGGGTGACAGCTCAAGCCGACAAAGTGGGAAAGTCACACCCCTCAAAGTAAAAAGGTAGCTGCTACATTGTAAGAAAAGTTTTCAAATTATAATCTTCCAAACATAGAAAGGAAGGAAGACACATATACCCAATAGAAAGAATAGTATTGACGCGTGGGTGCTACTGAAGATGTTTGCTTCAGGGAAAAAGAACAAGTTGGTCTGAGGTTGTAGTTGGTTGAATGCTTGTCTAGTGTGCTCAAAGCCCCAGCACTACATAAACTAGATGTGGTACTGCACACTTAAAATCCCAGCACTGGGGAGGAAGGCAAGATGATCAGAAGTTCAAGGTTATCCTCAGCTATCTATGGAGTTTAATGCCAGCCTGGGACACATGAGATTCTGTTTCAAAAATAAATAAATAAATATATATATATAAATAAATAAAATATATTTTACAATATAAACATACACAAAAACAAGTTATAAAACAGTGTGCTTATTGTGATTCTATGTATATGTGTATTTTAAAGGATAAAGCTTAACACTATTTCTGGCTATTCAAATTACCTCCTGCTGCCCAGTTACTGGAGTTACAAACCTTAAGCTTCTCGGTGTCTCTCCTGCTCTGTGTAAAACTTATAATGTTAAATAAAATTTCCTGTGTTTGCGTTTCCCTTTCCAGAGCTCCACATGTTGAAGATATGCTCAAAACATTTGCGGAGTGAGTGACAGACAGTCACTATTACGATCAAGAAACAGACTTGTCATTGTATTATCCCAACCCTGTGTGCTTCCTAAGGTATGCTCACTTCCAGTGGCCAATGTACGCCCGGGCCAGAAGAACTCCAAACCTCCCCAGGAATTTTTATGGCAACTGACGACTTCAAGATATGGGCATAAAGTGATAACGCAATCTCTCTCTCTCTCTCTCTCTCTCTCTCTCTCTCTCTCTCTCTCTCTCTCTCTCTCATAACCAACCTGAGTCTATCAAAAATCACTTCATTAAAATAAAAGATACAGGCTTGAGAGATGGTTCCTTGAGCTGCCACCAGTCTGATGAGCTGAGTCTCATACAGTAGGAGAGAACGAACCAGAACAAGTTATTTTCTGACCTTTGCATGTACACACACACACACACAATTAAAAAAAAATGTTCCTGTTATCCAGGAAATTCCAAGGGCTTTGAGAGCTCTGTATGAGAGACAGGGCCAAAACACCAAACAGTAAAGTGCTCCTGATATCCTTAGAAAGTTGCGAGGGCCTTAGGAGCTCCAAGCCAAGAATCATGGCAGAGAGCAAGTGTGGATGTCTTATGAAAGCATGGGCATGGGTGAATGAGGCCCGGTCATGACACTTTAAAATAATATTCCCAGTTTATCCTGAGCTGGACCTCTCACGGTAAAGATAATCAGGTTTGCACAACACATTTCAGCCACGTGTTCCAACAGACATCCAGAAGAATCCTAACCTGTTATCCAACGCAGAGGGCATAAGCCGGCCAAGTCTGCCTTGCCTGCTGTTTCTCAGGGAGACAGTAACAAACAGGAATAAATAAAGAAATAAGCTGAGGGAAATCAAAGCATCGCACATAGAACCCAGAGAAGAAAACTCTAAAGCATTGTGAGGATAAACAGCGGACGGCCTGTTGCTTAACAACAAAGTGGAAAAATAACAGTTTCTTGCAACCAGCTATATGCAAGCAACCGAGAAAGGCAAACGGATACTTCTGGGGCTGAGACCTGCCTTACTAACCCAGTAAGGCGAGTCAGAAAAGTAATGCTGACAAGCAGACTCCCGAGGCCCATGCTGCCACAGTTCCACCTCAAACTCCTGCTTCACACCGTCCCCCGCAGAATCTAACTCGTCCCTGTGGAAAAGCAGCCCTGGCCTGTGGAGGCCAGCATGCAGGACTACATCAGACCTTGTCTCCACAGCACCTCAGGATGTGCTGTCCTCCAACCTCCACCAGCCTCAGGTCCAGCCACATTTGCCTCCTTCCAGATCTGGTACCTACCTCTTTCTCTACACTGTCCCTCAGCACTCCAGCTCGCCTGCTCCGTGTCCCACCAGCTCGGGCAGGACGCCTCTTTGGTCAGACAGGTCTGCTCAGCGTCCCTCCATGCTGTTCTCCACTCCAGCCAGGAAATCATCACCACACTTGCCTTTTTATCCGTAGGAGGCAGGGATAGGAGATCTGTGATATCCTACCCTAGAGTACCACTCCAGCCTCAACCCAGACACTTCTGGCTTCCTTCCTTCTGGACCCTTCACAAACCTTGAGGAAGTCCAAGCTCCTGACCCCATCTCTAAGACTAGTCGCATTCAGATCTTGGCCCCATGGCTCTATCTTGAAGGAAAGCAAAGGCAACCAAGTTTTTATTTCCTGTCAGAGAGTCAGGGGACATTTCACATTTGCTCACAAGTTACAGCTCATTGCAATCTATAATCATTGTTAAGGCTAAATCACCAGTTTTAGAGTCACGCTACTTCTATGTGACTCTATATCTGTTATGATCCCATTGCTGTGCACTTAGGGAGACAGAGGCACGCTGGTCTCCAAATATCTTCCCATCAGTAAAATGGGGCAATGATACCTACTTCAGTCACTAGAAGGCTTTTCTCTACTGACCTAGATTAGACTCAGGAAATTACAATAAACTGGCCTTATAGGATCTGTTGCCTAGCTTTATAAATAAAGTTTTATTTGGTCACAAACACACTCATATTTTTCAAAGATTTATTTATTTATTATTAAATGTGAGTACACTGTAGCTGTCTTCAGACACACCAGAAGAGGGTGTCAGATCTCATTACAGATGGTTGTGAGCCACCATGTGGTTGCTGGGATTTGAACTCAAGACCTTCGGGAGAGCAGTCAGTGCTCTTAACCGATGAGCCATATCTTTTTCCACATTGCCTGAAGCTGCTTTTATGCTAAATCAACACCACAGATAGTTATCAGAGACTTGTAGTACTTAAAGATTAAAATATTAACGTCTGCTCCTTCGCAGAGAGGTTTTTCTTTTTTTTTTTTTTTTTTTTTTTTTTTGGTTTTTCGAGACAGGGTTTCTCTGTGTAGCCCTGGCTGTCCTGGAACTCACTTTGTAGACCAGGCTGGCCTCGAACTCAGAAATCCTCCTGCCTCTGCCTCTCAAGTGCTGGGATTAAAGGCGTGCGCCACCACCGCCCGGCCGCAGAGAGGTTTATTAGTTCCTGGTATGAACAATGCCTAGTCTATGCAAGCAAACATTAGTGGTTACACGGAAAGCCGAACGCTAAGTGAAAGAAACCAGTCATGAGAATATCACACATTGTACGATTCACTTATATGACACGCCCAAACAAGAAGTCTCTGAGGGGTACAGTGATGGAGGTGAGGTAGCTAAAACCAATGGTATGTTTTCCAAGTGACTGAACCCGATCTAAAATTCGAAGTGATGATGGTCTGCCCAACTCTCTGAATATCTAGTTGATCATTTCAAACAAATGACTTAGATAACATGTCAATCTTTAACTCTTCGATTTTGTTTGGGGCAGTGAGACCAGAGTCTCGCTATATAGTTCTGATTGACCTGGAATTTCTTATGCAGACCAGGCTGGCCTTGAACTGACCTAGAGATCTGCCTGACTGTGTTTCCCCAGTGCTGGGATTAAAGGCATTCAACACCACACTCGGCTATCTTTAACTTTTTTTGCAATGCTGGGATGCAAACCCAGGGTCTGGGGTATGCTACGTAAGAGCTCCTACAGCCCATGAATATTATGACATATTAGACCTTAATAAAGTTTTTAAGTCCTGGGGTTATCTGATTAGACACTTGCATCTCCTCTCTAGCTACAGGGGCTAATGCCTATGGCCATGTCTAATTTTGCTTCCTGGTTTGGTTTTGAGGTTTTTTGCTTTTTATTTTTGTATTCTGGTCTTTTGCATGCCTGTATCTCTGTGTATTGTGAGCATGCCTAGTGTCCCAGAAGCCAGAAATGGGCATCAGAGTGCCTGGAACTGAAGGTACAGATAACTGTGAGGGGACACGGAGCTTCTAGGAACCAAACCCAGACCAGCCCAATGGTTTCCCATTTCACCTGGATAGCATAGTGCTTTTTGTGCTGTGGGCATTCAAATAGTATGTTACAGGAGCAGTTAAATGACTGGGGAAATGGGAGAGCAGCGATGTTGCTATTTCCACAATCGGTACAGAAGTTTGATCACGTAGTTTGATAGGAAATTAAACAGCCTGTGATTTCTACATTGATTTTCTACACTTTATATGTGACACTCGAAAGTTTGTGCTGACACAGAAGTGAGCCACACCCTTGTGTAAACACTCTTGATTTTACACTAAGCCCTTTCCACCCTCCCTGGAATATAGCTCCTGGCTGTGGGAGTGAGCAACTGAGTCCACAACACAGACACAACGCCCAGAGTCTGACAAACCTAAGCTGCTCAATAAATATCAATGGAATAACTGAGCCAAAGTATTTTTTGATACGGATATACAACCCTTTACTACCACCTTTCTTAATCTACATCTTATCATCAAATAAAACTGGAACAAGCTCCTGTGAAAGCCAAGGTGAGTGACCCTAAACTCATCCTGGGGCCCAATCCCAGGGCCACTGAGCAGACTTCAGAGGTCCAAAGTCCCTGGCTGCCCTGAGTGGCCTGTGGTTTCAAACAGGGATTCGCACACCAGAAAACTGGCATATCATTTTGGGTTCAAGTGCAAGTTTCTGGGTTTTGTCTCATAGAGATTCTAATACATGGTTTCATACACCTCACCTTAGGGACTATCTCCCTAAACCAATTTGGACAATTTTACACACAACACAATTCATTATCGAGACAACAGACAAGAACAGGAAAAGCCGTCCAAATGGTGTAGTAATAATCCACCAGGTTATTACTCTAATGAATATCAGCATACATCTGTCATCCTCGTGGATGTCCTAACACACCTAGAGGGTCTACGAATGCTTGCCAGAACCAGTTGAGTCCAAGAGTAAGGGAAGAGTACACGATGAGAACCACTGAAGCATTTAGCAAAGGCCTCTATGCCTCCGACAGCACAGCCCAGAGTTCGCTTGTCTTAAAGAACCTGAAATCCAGAAGTGTCTGATTTTAAAAACCCAAGTTCACACCTTTATCAGAGTCAGCTGAAATGTCAAGCCCATGCAGGCTCCAGCAGCCATTTTGCTCTCTCTCCAACAAGTCTAAAATTGTTTATCTTTGGTTTCTCTGGGGGTTTTGGTGGTTGTTGTTTTATTTTTTGTTTTGTTTTGGGTTTGTTTGTTTGTTTGTTTTGAGACAGAGTCTCATGTATCCCAGGCTGGCATTGAACTTGCTATGCAACTGAGGAATTCCTGATCCCCCTGATTTTACCTTCAAGGTGTTGGAATTGTAGGTGTTAGGATTCCTAGGGTCACCCATTTCTGTCATGCTGGGGATGGAAGATGGAACTTCATGCACAGTAAGTGAGCATTCTACCAACCAAGCTCCATTGCCAGCACCGAGCCCAAACTTCTGTCATGTATTGTCTTGCCTTAGCTTCCTTATTACACTAACTCGGCTGCTCTCTAAGTTGGTAGTCACAACTCTCCCATTTAGTGATCAGCTAGGCCACCCTTAACAGACCTGATGCTGGCAACGGATCCTTCTCAGTACTCCTTAGACATCCGAAGGCATCAGACCCTCTTTTCCCACGCTCTCCCTTCTTGGACAGCTCTTCTCCATTGTGACCCTCGGATCCATACTCACCTGGGTTTCAGCCTTCGCAGAACACCCTTCTCTGACCAGCTCTAGGCTCATTTTACTTCTTCCTATCTCTGTCATAGTCTACCTGGGCCCATCTCTTTTTCTAAATAGTCTCATTTACTCCAATGGTAGAGGTTGCTACCTCTAATGGCTCCCAAGACAACAAATACCCTCAGTTAAGTGGCCGTCTCTCTGAGCCTCCTGCCTGTCTAGCTGCCTGCTCTTTGGCAGTTCTAGTTAGTCATTCCGTAGACACCTCCCAACTCAACATTTCCAACACTGAGCCAGTCATCTCTAACCAACTCCTTTCCTCCCCTGCATTGTTGACAATGAACAGTTCCATCATCCGCTCCATTGCCCAAGAAGAAACCTGAAAGTCTTTGATAACTTCGTTCATCCTAACTCTCTCCTCCCTTCTCAGTCAATCAAGAAGCCCTGGAGCCTGTTCGGTACCTGTTGAATACCCCCTTGTCTACATTATGACTGTCACCTCCAGATCAGGCCACCACTACGTCTCAGCTGGATCATCATGGCAAACTTCAGGCAGTCTTCCTCTCTGCCTCCGCACTGGTTCCCATGAAGATGCCCCCACAATGTAGCCTGAGGGGTTTACCAAGCTAGGTATGTATATGAGTCTACCCAACCATTCAATTGTTCCCTTTAGACTTAGAAAAAGCCCCACCTCTATGTTACCTCAAGGCAGTGAGAGCTTCATCCCTCCTTGACTCTTCCATACTCTGGTCCACCCGTCTGTTTCCATGACAACTCATTCAGCCTCCCCTCTGCACCTTCTGCGATTACCACTGCCCTATCCACTCCTCTCATCCTCACCCTCCTCAAGTTCTAACAGGGTCTCCAGTGTAGGAACCCCTCCCTCTTGGAACCCTCCACTGACTTTTAGTTGGGGTGAGGTAACCCCCAACTTCACTCTTCCATAGTGTACCTCTTACCTCTCCCTGTACTTATCCCTCTATACTGATCCTGTCTACATACTTGCCAGGATCCCTGTAATCAAACATACTTCAGAAAAATATGTGCCATGTATGACTACACATGTTCAGCCAAGCACCTTACATACAACACATATACAAAAATCTGTGCTGTGATCAGGACATAGTGGCTCATGCCTGTACCCTAGGCCTCAACTGGAGCAGGAGAATTGTCCTAACTTTGAAGTTACCCTGGGCTATAATGAATACCAGGCAGGTCGGGGCTACATAGAAGACCTTGTCTGCAAATTAGTTATTAATTTTAAAATGTTGAATAATGAATATGCAAGTAAATAAATCAAACTAAGGCTAAGTGTAAATCAGCCTATATTTAGAAACAGAACAGGGCTCTGAGATGGCTGAGTGGGTAAAGGCGCTTGTGGCCAAGCCTGACAACTTGAGTTTGATTCCGAGTCCCACAAAGTAGAAGCAGAAAACTAGCTTTACATATAATTTCTTTGTCACTCACCCCACACGTCCCCTGATTCAGACCATGATACCTCCCCCAAAGCACCTCAAAAGCATCCCAATTGGCTCCCTCTCTCTCCTTATCCTCCCTCCTCATCTCTCCATGCAGCAAATGCAGTGACCTTTTGCAAAATATAAATCAGATTATGTTACTCCCCTAGCTAAGGGCTTCCAACCCAGGCATGGTAGTGAAGGCATATAATCTCAACAGTTGGGAGACTGAGGCAGGAGTACCACTGAAGCCCAAGTGCTAGCCGGGCAATCTAGTGAGACCCGTCTCAAAAACAAAAATGAGGCCTAGGGTGGTTTCCATCCATAGACTTTACCTCAGAACTGTCAAATCTCTTCCTGATGAATCTCCGCCTTGCTTGGCCTTCCAGTGCCAGCTCAGACAAACCTCTACCCATCACAGGAGGTTTGCGCCTGTGTGTGTGTGCACGTGCACACGTGCAGGTCAGAGGACAACATGAAGAGCTGGTTTTCTCCTCCCACCATGTGGATCCTGGGAATCAAACCCAGCTCTTCAGGCTTGATGACAAGCGCCTTTCTTTAGTCAGTGAGCGATCTGTGTTACTTCATCAGTCCTAAACTCTCTTTCTTGAAGAAGCCTACTCCAAGACAAAGAAGTCATCTGTGCTGACTAGTTTTGGGTCAACTTGAAATAAGCTAGAGTCATCTGAAAGGAGGAAGCTTCAGTTGAGAAAACTTCTCCAGAAGATCTGGCTCTAGGGATTTTTCTTGGTTAGTGATTGATGAGGGAGGGCCCAGCCTGGTGCTCCTGGGTACTATAGAAAGCAGGCTGAGTAAGCCACACGAAGCAAGCCAGTCAGCAGCAGCCTCTGGAGCAGCTCCTGCCTCCAGATTCCTGCCTTGTTTGAGTTCTGGTCCTAACTTCCTTTGTTGATGAACTGTGCTGTGGAAGTATAAGCTAAATAAACCCTTTCTTTCCCAAGTTGCTTTTGGTCAGGGTGTTTCATCACAGCAATAGAAATCCTAACCCTAACCCTAACCCTATAGTTTTAATAGAAAATTAGTTAGGGTTAGTGCATCATCCAAGCACTATCACAAAATCCAGCCAGTTGGCTTAGCATTTGCAACATGCTCACATTTCTCCTGCTTGGTATCTAGTCTTGGCTATAGTGTGACCCTTTGTGTCCATTCCTCATAATATACCAAATGAGTCCACCACTGTTCACCTGGGAATGGGACTCAAAAATGCCATCTTATGAGGTGACAAGAGAGGTGTCCCTTTTGATGTCCCTTGGCTGACTCTAAAACAGAAGGTTTTCTAGATCTACATACAAGCCCTGTGGGCCTGTGAGTTTTCAAAGCTTATCTAAGTGTTTGTCTCAATGTTAAATTTGAATTCATCCATACTTTGGAAGTGCCTTGGTTGGAAGATACCAACCCCTCTGGAAAGTTCTGCCAATAAAACATACAAACAGAAAAACTAATTCCTACTATAAAAAATCCTACTTGTGAGGCCTGATAAACAATTCAGTGGTAAAGAGCACTCTTCCAGAGGACCATTAAAATCGCAGCCTCCACCCATCAAACACATACAAACTAATGTGTTGTATCAGTCCCTGATTTCTCATTTCCATGATGAAAGCCTGTGTTTTCCTACTCCAAGCCCAACCACACACACACACACACACACCCCCGCACACGCACACGCACATGCTCACGCACACACGTGCTCCCGAGCTCAGAAAATTCTGCATCTCTCATGGGACTAATTAAAAGGGATTTTTACTTCTATAAGCAATGAATGAGATCTTTGTTAACCCACTTTAACAAGATTCTAAATGACCCTGGATTTATCTTGCCCTAGTTTTCAAACTGTAGCTGACCCAGAATAATGTGCGCTCCAAATTCCTTCAGAAAACAGAACCAGGGGTCCCAGAAGCCAAAGCTATAAGTGCAGCCCAGGGGGCGGGAACATTTTTCTTAAAAACACTATTCTACAAACATGACTAGAGTTCTTCTTTTCTTTAATTTTCCATTTAGTCAGAATTTTGTTTTGTTTTGTTTTTGTTTTGTGAGACAAGGTCTCTCTGTATAGCCCTAGCTACCCTGGAACTGGCTTTGTAGACCAGGCTTTGTAGACCAGGCTTGAATTCACGTGGATCCATGGCTGCCTTTGGGATTAAAGGTGTGCACCACCAGCAAGTCAAACTACTTTTAAGAGTACTGAACGTTGTAATGCCAAAGCAAACAATATTCCAAGAAAATATTTTTTGAAAAGACAATATGATTATCAGGAGCTTTCTGGCTTTCTGTTGTTCCAGTTCAACACTAACAGTCGATAAAGATCTATAATTTAATTATTTTCTCTGGGTAGAATAAAGATCCAACCAGAAAAAAAAAAGGTCCATGAGATTACCTGCTTTCTACAGAGTAAGCAAGCAGTATGAGCCAGCTAGGAAAGTAAACAACGTACTACTTGAGAACACATATCTTCCTTTGCTATTGTTCATTGTGTCCCCCAAACCTCTCCACCAAGGTCTCTGTTACAAAGGAACAGAAGTCCTCCCCAGAAGCCTTCCACCCAATCCTGTTTCTTTCTCAGACATCAGGAGTGCGTTCTCACAGCCCTGAGGTAGAACAGATTTTCTCCCAGAAACACACTACTGCAGCCCTGTCCCTGCCTCACGTCGCAAGTCACCCACGTGACTTATTCGATTTGGCACCAAGCACACAGAACTACTCTGCTCTTAAGGACCTTATAGACCTTCATTTTTGTGTGTGGTGTGAGTTTGGATTTTTTTAAATTACATTTATTTACTTGTGTGTATGTGTGTGCACACATGACAGCATGGACATGTGGAGGCCAGAGGACAGCTTGTGGGAGTCGGTTCTCTCCTTCTCCCAGGATCAGAATCAGATCATCAGGCTTGGTGATAAGCACCCTTACCTGAGCTGTGTTCAAGGCCTCAGACCTTGGTGTTGTATACCAGAGTGGCCACTCAGTTATTCATTATACAGTTGTTTACTGGAGGCTTAAATAATTCAGGAATATCACTAGAGTAACGTCACTATGCAAACAACACACACAGGGTGTTGGACACTTGCAAGACTCGAGAGAGATTATCGAAGCAAGTAACATCCGAAGCCAAGAGTAAGCTTGAATTTCTGCCTTCACCTTCCAAGTAATAAAACTACAGGGGCGTCTCTGGGATAATAAATAGGCGCACAAGCGCAGAACCACGCTCAGCTTATGTGATACTAGGGCTTGATCCCAAGGCTTCATGCACGTACTTTACCAACTGAACTACATCCCAGACCCAATCTGACTTTTTTAATAATGAGAGGAATATATAACTCAATCTGCAATATATTGCATAAACGAGATCTTTATCTCTTATTGAAACATCAAAAAAATTGAACCCAGGCATTTCTAGTCCTACTCTGAATTTATATGATAGACATCACTATTAAGATGGTGACCCTGTACTTTTAAGCATAGGGATGATTACCTCTGAGTACCCATCACTTCCACCTGACGTCTGCAGGCAGAAGTATACCAGATGCCACAATTTGCAAAGGTGCTCAGCCCATTTCTGTATATACCCTCAGTTCCTAGCCTCTGCACACAGCTCGTTCTACCAAGTAAAAATTAAATACTACAGAGCTGGTGAGATAGCTCAGGGGATAAAGGCTCTGGCCACTGACCCTGAGTTTAAGGCCCAGGACCCACGGGATATGAAGAGAGAACTAACTCTCATAAGTTGGCCTTTGGCTTTCATAAGAGCCAGGCACACATGCATGTGCCCACATACACACGATAGATGATAGATAGATAGATAGATAGATAGATAGATAGATAGATAGATAGATAGATAGATAGATGGATGGATAAGATTTTGAAAAATAAACAATACATCTCATTATCATACTTTGCAACTTCTCCAACTAAACATGAATCAATAACTTTCCCTCTAGTATGGAAAAAGAAACCCATTTTATGTTTCTGTTTTTAAGTTAGTCTTGGTATGAAGCCCAGGCCGGTCTTGAACTTTTTATTTTTTTTGATACAGGGTTTCTCTTTATAACCCTGGCTGTCCTGGAACTCACTCTGTAGACCAGGCTGGCCTCGAACTCAGAAATCCCCCTGCCTCTGCCTCCCAAGTGCTGGGATTAAAGGCGTGCGCCACCACTGCCCGCTGGTCTTGAATGCTTGGTCTGCCTGTACCATTTCAACACTTATTCCCACCTAACCATAATCATAATCTTAACCTGGAGACGTTTTAATGCTACTAAAAGCAAGAAATACGTGGGAAGCAGCTCAGCAGCACTGGCGCACATCTCTAATCCCAGCACTCAAGAGACAGAGGCAGGTGGATCTCTGTGAGTTTGCGGCCAGCCTGGTCTACAGATCAAGTTTCAGGATAGCCAGGGCTACACAGAGAAACCCTGTCTCAAAAGAAGAAACCAGAACAAAACAAAAACACAACAACAAAAAAGAAGGAGGAGGGAGGGAGGGAGGGAGCGAGGGAGGGAGGGAGGGAGGGAGAGAGGGAGGGAGGGAGGGAGCGAGGGAGGGAGCGAAGGAGGGAGGGAGGGAGAGAGGGAGGGAGGGAGGGAGGGAGGGAGGGAGCGAGGGAGGGAGGGAGGGAGGGAGGGAGAGAGGGAGGGAGGGAGGGAGCGAGGGAGGGAGCGAAGGAGGGAGGGAGCGAGGGAGGGAGGGAGGGAGGGAGGGAGGGAGGGAGGGAGCGAGGGAGGGAGGGAGCGAGGGAGGGAGGGAGGGAGGGAGGGAGGGAGGGAGCGAGGGAGGGAGGGAGGGCGGGAGGGAGACATGGACAGCTTCCCTCCAGAATACCCAGTAAATAACAAAGCCATTTACATGGAGCACAATCTAGCTGCAGAGATCAGTTTTCTGTACCTAGCCCTAGAGCTACCCAGGAGTAGAAGATGTTTTTAATCTTTTATAATATGTCATCTAGATGATAACAGTGCTAAATAAAACATTCAAATATTGTCTGAGATGGCAAAGTCACTGAGCTGAATACGTGTTCATACAGGTCCACAATGACAGCTAAGTGCTCAGAGATCCCTGGGCCAGGCTACAGGAAAGTGACCCTCGTGGTGGTTTGTGTAACCGGCTCCTTCCTAGTTCTCTGGCTAATTAAGAACATTCTGTAGCTGGACACTGTTTTTCTAAAGCATTAGCCTATCCTATTTGTGGAAACAAAATGATTATATAGTGTCCTTTTGGCAGCCCAGTGTTCGATCTGCTAGTTCAATGGGAAATAACCCTGAAATGAACAGGGAAAATGTTCAAAAGAGTTCAATCTTGCCCACAACTCCCTTTGGCATTTCTCAAGAGCGGTTGGCCAAGCAACACAGTGGTAGAGGGAGGGCTTTGCCTGAGCCAGGGCTCAGGGTCAGTCTCTAGTAAAAAGCATTTAATCAAAAGAACTCTCATGACTGAGCCAGCCTAGGCAGCCAACATCCCTTGCCATGTAGTCAGTGACCAGCACCCACACACACCATTCCTTCCTTCCCTACACATCTCTTCCCCTTGCAAGACACAAAAAGCAAAATGCCTCTCAGGCTGAGTCTGATGGTACAATGCCTTTAAAGCCAGCACTGGAAGCAGAGGTAAGCGGACCTCTGTGAATTCAAGGCATGTTCTACACAGCAAGTTCTAGACCTGCATAACAAGACCTCGTCAAAAACAAAACCAAAGAAAAAACCTGAAAACATCTTCAAAAACTAAGCCAAGTTCCTGTAGTCCCAGCACTCCCAAACCCATCAGGAGAGGTCAGCCTGCTCTATACAGTGAGTTCCAGGGCAGACACGGGAAGACACTTGGTGGAGGGGGGGGGAATAAAGAGGGAGGGAAGGGGAGGAAGAAGAGGGGAGGAGAGGGGAAGGGAGGAAGAGGAGAGGAGGGAAGGAAGAGGAGGGGAGAGGAAGGAACTTGGAAGGAAGGAACTTGGAAGGAAGGAAGGAAGGAAGGAAGGGAAGGAGGGAGGGAGGGAGGCAGGCAGGTGCTCACTCCTTACCACCCGCTGTGAGTCACCACATTTCTGCACAGATAATTTTTCTTAAGCACACTATTGTCCATCAGGGCCTGACCACAGTCTCCTCACCGTAAAGGCGGGTCCGTCTGTTTAGACGCTGTGGCCTAATCAGAACGTTCATGTCTCTATCTGCCTCTGACACAGGTTCTGAATGAAGAGGAAAGATAACACTTCCTCCGAAATGGCACCCGGCGCCCCCACGTTACACAGAATCCCTTCCGCCTTCACTATAAAGTGCCAGCAAACGCAAAAAGACTAGGCTGTTTACATCATGGATAAAATCAAGTGCTTTTAAAAAAGGCTTTAAATATTACTATTATTGTGTGTGTACATGTGTCATGACACACATGTGGAGGAGTCAAAGGACAACTTTACAGAGTCAGTCCTCTCCTTCCTCTGGATGCGAGAGATCAAACTCAGGTCACCAGGCTTTCCTGCAATTGTGTAAATTGTGTAACCACTGAGCCCTCTTACCGTCCCCTCAAACGCTTTCTAAGACTGGGGTCAATAGCCTTCAGCTGTGTTGCACTTTATAATAAGAATAATCCTGTCTACTCCCCCACACCCCAACAGTCAATAATTCTACTGATACCAAAGTTGCCTTCACAGGTATATGCAAGCTTTGTCTTCCCTGACCTGTCCTCCCCTCTTCCTTCGTCAGTTTGGTGAGAAGAACCATCACAAACCTGCAAACAACATAGAGTCTAGCCTCAGGAAATAACTCATTCCGTGCGTTATTTTTGTTCTGCGTGGACAGTCTAGGCACGGAGCACCTGTTTTGAGTGTCTCTGGCTAAAGTGAACAGATCCTGGACAGCGTTAGGTTGATGATGCTATGATGTCACTCCACGTGTCCTACCCATCCACACCTTCTACGTACATCACACAAGTGCATCATCCAGAGAACATGGGCATCGCTTCCCCTTGCTAAAAAGCCCATTCTAGAAAATATACACCATGCAATTTCTGAGTAATTTGGTAATTATTTTAAGCGCCTTAGGAACCTGAAATCCCCTATCCATAATCTAGTATAAAGTTCGCTATGCATGGAACGGAGTAAGTCTCCAGCGTAAAAGCAGCTAGGGAACAACCTTGAGCGGAATCCCATCTTGCAGTTTGTTCTTTAGCATGGCAGAGGGGTGCAGTACAAAAGCCAGAGGCAAATCATAACTCAGCTGCACGCCAGCTTGGGGACTCTGGTGACATATTTCCAAGCTCAGCACTCTGTTCACTGGGTTAGGGCCAAATGTCCCAGTGTGCACAGCACAGGGAAGCTGTGGCCTCTGTCTAAACTTCAGAAAGCTCGTTCTGTGGCAAGGAAGTGCTATGAAGTATAATAAACACAAATCTGCAAGGTCCTGGAGAGATAAAAGGGGGGATGGAAGAGGAGGAAGGGCTTATCTCAGGCTAGCAGGGCAGCCTGCAGAGGCTGGGGCCAGCTGGCCTTGGATGGATGAGCTGAATTTCTCCTCATCTAGAGGGAGCAGTCAACACGGGCACCTCAGGGAGCTGGGCAGTTACTGGGAACACAAGGGATGTGGTGGGAGAATCAGGTGAGCACCCGAGCAGGGAGAACCCATGGGCCTCACCAAGACTCACTTGCACGTGATGGGAAGCCACTGAATCAAACGGCAAAGCACAAAGCAGTAAACACAACATTTCTGGTTTCTTTTTTTCCCCCCTTATATACAATGAAGTTTCTACTATAGCTGTGGTCCTATGCCAAATTTTATTTTTAAAAAATTTATTATAAATATATAAAAAGGAATAGTATTTACTGAGCTGCTACTATGTGGCAGGCAACTATGATAAGCCCTTTGTGTAACACGACTGTCCATCTCCAACACAGTTGCCACTGGAATCTGTATTACACAAATGAGGAGACAAAGGACAACTGAGCAAACCTCTCAACTCGATCCAGAGAATCACGAAGCCACAGGGCCAGCGTGAGACATGAGGTGGCAGACCACGTCTGGAAGCCAAATTCTCAACAAGAGTGTTGATCTTCTTCACTTAAATAAAAATATGATTTATACTACGTGTGATTATAATATTCAAAAGTACATAATGAGAGACTTTTCACTTTTATCTCAAAGACTACCTAACAAATAAATATCTCTTACTATCTCCATACTAATCTCTATACTAATTAAAATCGTTATTTTTTTTTGTCTCGAGTTTTACTTGCACAGGGTCTGACTGAGTAGTCCATACCACCCTATAATCTTCCATTTTCTGTCACCTGGGTGCCAGTTTCACTGATGCCCAGCATACAATTTTATTTTTAAAAAATTCCTCCATAAAGACACAGTCTATTCCAATAGCTATGAATTTCTATCTGAATGAAGATAATTATTAAAAACAAATTCAAAGAGAGAACATTTGAGCCAGACACAGTAGGACATGCCTCCCAGCGCTCGGGGGGCGGGGGGGGGGCGGGAAGGCTGGAAGAGCAAGATTTTGAGGCTAGCCTAGACTACATAACAAATTCTTATCTCCAAAAATAAAATAAATTTAAAAGGAAGGTTATCAGAAAGTCACTTTAGAATCTTTAACAAAAATAAACCCAAAACCTGTAGCTTCTATACAATGTCTTAATTGTATGGAAGTAATAACTTTAAAATTACTTTTTAAAAAGTTTCATAGCCAGGCAGTAGTGGTACAGGCCTTTAAATCACAGTACTCAGCAGGAAGAGGCAGGTGGATAGGTGGATCTCTGAGTCTGAGGCCAGCCTGGTCTACAGAACAAGTCCCAGGACAACCAGGGTTACACATAAAACCCGTTTTGAAAAAAAAAAGTAGAAAAAAAGGAGTCCCATAAATGTTTCCAAATATTTCCAGAGCCTCGCTACAACACCAAGAGTTATCAATAAAGTTGAGTAGTTCACTAGCTGATGAATTTTCAGATGGGCAACAGCTATACAGCTAAGCACAACAGGAAGCCCTCCCTTTTGCAAAGACTGTGGATTGCATATGGGATTCACGTCATTGAAACCTCACCCATCCATAGTAACACGGCTGTTCCCACCTATTCGGATAAAATACAGATGCAACTTTCAAAGCTGCTGTGTAACAAAAGACACAAAATAAGTGGAAATAATGCCAAGCAAACCATGGCTAGCTTTTACATTTAGACCGCAAATAAAATACACACACACACATATATAAGAAGCCAGATAACCAACTCCTTCCAGGAATCCTTGGAAGCAGGGAGCTGCACTAAGACCCTCTAATACTGCATTGTAGGCTTCTTCTCCAGTTGGAAAATACAGATAGGTTTTCAAAACAACAGGAGGGCTCAGAATTAGAAGGCCATGATGGGTTTCCCACTTCCTTCTAAGTGTGAATTTACCTTGCAGTGAAAAGTGCAGATCATCAATGCCCAAGAAACCCTGTCCATCTTCCGTGGGAGGTTCGGGGCTAGTGGCCATTCTTTGACTCGGAGGAGATTAGACCATGTCCATCTCAATTAAAGTGAACTGAAAGCAGAAAGAGATAAAATGTTTGTTAATAACTCTGCAGCTCGGCAAGTCTGGTAAACATGCAGGAAACAGCAAAAGCCAAATCTACCCTGTCAAAGAGCAACGGCTCTCAAGGAGGGTTTCCTCCGTCCATGAGGAACAAAGTGACCACGCCTTCCTTTTGAATCATCATCAGGACTGTGCCCTGTGACCTACTCAGGCTCTTTGGCAGAACCCCAGAAGAACTGGCCTCGTGGGTTCTGTGCAAGTTATAAAAAAAGAAAGCTACGCACTTCAAATCCAGAATGTAACATCCAGTATTGTAGCTAAGAGGAAAGAAAGTCAGCATTCACTGTCTGCCTTTGCAAGAGTTCTCTTTAAAATTTTTTTAATTCCCTCTGTTCTTTCTTGGTCCCATAAATGGCCACTTACTGGAAACAGTAAGACCCGAGCCTGCACTGCCTGCAAAGCGAAACTGAAAACACAAACACATCAGACTCTTTTGATGACTGTAATAACATGATTTCCCTAAGGATTTCTTCTTCTATGTCTCTCTTAGCTGCACCTTGAGTCATTCTTTCTGGTAGTAGAGATTTGACACAGGGCCAGACACATCGTGTCAGCATGTATGCATGTATCCTGTCACCAAGCCTCATCACCTACTGAAGGAATTCTCCCAACAAAAGTAATTCACAACTTTTAAAAAAACAGTTGTTTCATGTATATGGGCATCACGGTCAACTTCTGCAGGCTGAAAATGAAAGGTGAGTTCTCTCAGAGAGATCACCAAATAACCAAAATCAAACTGACCAAACAGAAAACATAAATATGATTCTGTGAGAAAGGAAGTGATGGAAAAGCTCCTGTTAGAATCTGCATAGTGCAGCCCAGGGCATGACTCAGGAGCAGAGTCCTTACCTAGCATAGGAGATGTCCTGGGCTCAGTCCCCAAGACTATAAAGACAGGAAGACACTCGATTCTAAATATATGCAAAATCCTCTAACTTTGATATATGCTAACATTTCTTTAATGAGAAAATGTTGGAGGGAAAACTAAAAAAAAAATAAGTTTGAGGCTAGCAACTAATCAGCCATATTAAATATTAAACAGGTTAAAATATGCAAAGGATAGAAATCTAGAAATCATTGCATGGCTCCAAACTCTTTCTATCCTTTCTTTGGCAGTGTGCACTATCCAAATCCTGCCATCATATATTCATTCTCTCTCTCTCTCTCTCTCTCTCTTTCTCTCTCTCTGTGTGTGTGTGTGTGTGTTTGTGTGTGTGTGTGTGTGTGTGTTAAAGATTTTACCTACCAAATACAGTCTGTTAATAATTGATTTGTTTTTCTTCTCAGCTGAGATCAGTCAGGAACAGCCTGAGGTTACCATGCTGCTCTACTGAGTTGCTCCAGATTAACAAAAAGAAATACTGTTCATTAGTTCTCAAGGGCCAGGACCCTGATAGCCGTGGTGGCGCAGATATTCTCAGTCCTGTCACACAGCGAAGCCCTCCACTACCCCTTCCGACATCCTAGGGCCCTCAAGGCCCAACCAAGTGCTATTTCATCTTAACAGCACAAAAAGTGAATTCTAAATGAATTCCCTAATGGTGACCACTGTTTCATGTCAGGTCTATTTTGTTTTTTAAGAGGAAGAAGGAATAACAGTGGCGCACGCCTTTAATCTCAGTACTTGGGAGGCAGAGACAGGTGGATCTCTGTGAGTTCCAGGCCAGCCTGGTCTACAGAGCTAGTTCTAAGACAGCCAAGGCTACACAGAGAAATCCTGACTCGAAAAACAAAAAAGGAACACAATAGCAGCCACATTTCGGCAGTTATGATCCGACACAGACATAGGCTTAAAGCAGTGTGCATATACAACTCTTTCCTTTCCTAGTGATCAATAGCACAGGTGTGAGACAGAGCCAGGGTTATGACTTAAATCCCTGAGACTATTCATAAAAGAGAATAACGAGCCTTCTTCAGGGACATTACAAAACCTTGGGTTAAAAAAAGATACATGGTAGCATATTACAAAGCTTCTACAGAACAGTGTGGAATCAGTCTTTAAGAGTCACACAGACTTACAGGGCGACAGTGGTGCACACCTTTAATCCCAGCACCTGGGAGGCAGAAGCTGGCAGATCGCTGTGAGTTCACGGGCAGCAGGATCTACAAATCAAATTCTAGGACAGCTAGAGCTCTTGCACAGAGAAGCCCCATCTTAAAAAACCAAAACAAACAAAAAAAAAACCAAAAACCCACATAAACCAATAGCCACATTTTTATAAGTAACCTAAGTTAAGTTATTTTTAAATGACTGTGCTCCACTTATGCAATATATTTCGGAATGCCTGTGGTGGTTCTGAAGCCTCAAAACATGAACAAAGTTCCCTTTTTAAAGGAAATCTTGGCCTTTATTCTGGATTACAAAGGCTAGCATGTTTTCATCTAAAGGAATGAGATCTGAAAAGAATCTACTTCCAGTCAATGAAACTACACGTGGGTTTTATGTTTTTCACTATTGTTTAGATTGCTAGGTTATCAAGTGATAAATGTTTATTTCTACTACAATAAAAATGATTTTACTTTCATGAAACTGGGACTGAAGAATTGTATAGTTCATTGTCCATTCTGATGTCCACACGGGATCGACCCTGTCTATATGCATACAATGAGAAAATTAACAGAAATAACGACCCTGTCTATATGCATACAATGAGAAAATTAACAGAAATAACATTGGGAAAATCACAAGGTGGTGAGGGGGGAGTGACTGGCAGCAGAGACAGGCGGATCCCTGGAGCTCAGACGCTGGCCATTTTGGTTGGTGACCTCCAGGTTCAAAAATAAATTTGAAGAAAGATAGAAGACATTTGTATCGTCCTCTGGGGTACACACACACACACACACACACACACACACACACACACACAAAATCACCCACATGCACACGCACACACATCTTCAAAGTTTGTCAAATTTTTATAGAAAATATTGCCCAAAACCTTTCTGCTATCTAAAAGGACTTTTGTTTTCACATTATTAGATAACTTCCTAACAATCTGTCAGACTAACAGAAACGGAAAGTCTGATTGTCCGCTGTGAGGCTGAGGCAGTTAGCCTGTCTTCAGGGATGTCTCATCTCAGAAGTGTGGAGAGGCAGGTTCCCAGAGGAAAGGTGACTGAGATGCTAACACTTCCCCGGGCCCACTCCCTGCTCCTCTTCCCATTCTCCAGCTCTCCGTTGTCTTCCCAGGAACTGGCGGCTCTCAGTCAATGGCCATTATTAAACGGGCTCTGTTTCCAAGCTCATGGCCAGACGTTGCTGACACAATAGCAGTAAGTTTCTCCATCTTCTCCTGTTAACTTTTGGGGTCGGTCAGTAGGTTTCGAGACAGGGTCTCATTATGTAGTCCTGTCTGGCCTGGAACTTGCTTTGTTAACCAGGCTGACCTTGAAGTTGAAGCAATCTTCCTGCCTCTGCGTGTCAAGTGCTGGGATTACAGGCACACACAATTGTACCCAGCCATTTTCTTTCCTATTAATTCTCCTAGTTACTTTAAACTGTCGTCATCATTGGACCAGAAGTAGCCAGAGCAAATACTATCTCCTCCCAGGTACTTTATTGTCATGACAACCAAAGGAGACCAGAGGACCAACCATAGCCATGCACTAGATTCTCAAGAAACAGGACACGGAGCTCAGACCGGGATTAAGATTTCACAGCAAAGTGCCACTTGCCACCCATGCCAACAGTGGCCCTGCTCCAACAGTGTCCCTGCACCAACAGTGTCCCTGAGCCAGCTGTGCCCTTGCACCACCCACTTACCCAAGATTAGAGCATGCTGAGGGAGGGCCACCACTTCCCTAACTGCCTCCCATTGGCCTTGACCATGGCCGGGATCTCTGAACTGTAGGAACGCGGCAGAAATGATCAAAGTGTTCTGTAAGTGGTAACTGCCATTCTAAAAACGCTTGAAACCAACAACTTACAAAATAAGAAGCATTTACTGAGGACTCACTATCAGACAGTACATAAATAATTACTACAAGCCGTGGACTTGATGTAGAGAATCCGCACTGACCACAAAAGCTCCCACAAATGCTGGGTAATTCCACTCCCAAGTCACTTAAAGCAGTCAAAACCCAGATTCAGGAAGTTGAATATTGGCTACCAAGGGCTGAGGGATGTAGGGGTTAGAGATGAACAATTTCAATGCCTTGAAATTGTTTCAGTGTTAGAGAGATTCAGTTTTGCAAAGCAGGTCCTAGAGGCAAATATGGTGGGTGACAGTCCCACAAAAACAGGCATGTGCTTCACCCAACTGGAGTGTGTTCGTTTAGAAAGGTATGATGAAGGCCAGGAGTGGTGGCACATGTCTTTAATCCCAGCACTCAGAGGCAGCAGTGGTGGATCTCTGAGTTCAAGGCCAGCCTGGTCTACAGAGTGAGTACCAGGCTAGCCAATGCTACACAGAGAAACTCTGTCTCAAAACCACAAAATAACAACAACAACAAAAAAAAATGTTATGATGATAAACTTTGTTACTAAATTTCTAAGTGAAACTTTCCCTATCTTTATCATACTATAATATAAATCAGGTGCTGGGGTAAGGAAACACCATTTGTGGACAGGAAACACTACAGTAAAAATGTATGTCCTGTGCATTTGCTCTCAGAAGCAAAATGTGAAAGCAAGGCATGGAGAAGGGCTGGGAGTATGATGAAACAGAACCCTGAGGAAAGAGACAGCCTGGGGCTCAAACACAGGAGAAAGAAGAGAAAACTCCCTGGATACACAGGGAGCACTGGGAAGAACAGTGTGTAGTGGATGCTGGGGGAGCGGGGGATTAGAAAGGAGGGAAGAAGAGATGGGAAGGATGACCACACAAAATGAAGTCGAACACGCCTGACTGGCTGGAGAACTTCAGAGAAGAAACTAGAAGGAGTGGAGGAGTTCACGACCTCGATGAGCAGCTCATAGGCTCTCAGAAACTTCACTTTTAAATTCTTAAATTATGTCTAATAGTGTCTGTGTGCGCAAGTGCCTGCATGTAAACAAACGCAGATTTGCCCTCAAAGATGCCAGGGACATGGGATGGATCTAGAGATGAAATACAGGTGGTCAGGAGATTGTAAACCAACAAAATGAGTGCTGGAAACCAGACTCGGGTCCTCTGAACAAGCAGCAAGTGATCTGAACTGCTGAGCCATCTCTCCCCAGCCCTCCCTCCCCAGCCCTCCCTCTCCAGCCCTCCCTCCTCAGCCCCTCAGTCTCCAGCCCTCCTTCCCCAGCCCCTTCCTCTCCAGTCCTCCCTCCCCAGCCCCTCTGTTTCCAGCCTTCCCTCCCCAACCCTCCTTCCCTCCCCAGCTCTCCCTCTCCAGCCCTTTCATCAGTCACCTCTTCCCAGTTTTCTCTCAGAAACCTTTAAGAAGAGAACTCCTCCATCCATTTCAGGAAGATTTTACCATCTGCAAACCTATTCACAGAGATTTGAGTAGTTCTAAAGGAGAGCTGGGTGAAGGGGCCAGGCAAGAGGTGGCCTTCGTTTATCTCAGAAAAATAAACAGCAGGGGTGCGTCTTCTCTGGGGACCCGGGGCTCCACAAACATGGGACAATGCTTGAGAAACCGACCGTGCTCCGACAAGGCTAGAGTGGGGAATAGGAACCAACAAGCCAGAGATGTAGATAGGACTGGGAAAGCAGCTACAGGCCCGAGCTGCACAGGCTGCACGTGGTCCCCACCCGCAGCATCTTAAAGCCAGGGTTTGCGATGGTACCCTAGGTCCTAAAAAAACCCGCTAGCCTAGACCCAGAGCTGAGATATGAGCAGCAGCTGTTCTTGACCTGATAAGATTCTGCCAGGTAAAAAGACTGCTCTGAAGTCCTACATAGATACAAGGACCTCAGAGTTCATGATAGAACTGTTGAGAGCAGCAAGAGGTGGATAGTAATCCTGTCGGTAGAAGGATGGGTACTCCGCAGCTGGAAGACTATTCCATGGCTCACTTGAGCAACCGACAGCAGCAGAGATATAAACCATATTAAAATCATCATCGGGCACTAAGGAGAAAGAAGAAAGTCATTTATAAAGTGGACGTAAAGGTCAGCAGACAACTACAGGACTGGTCGCTCGGTCCTCTTCCCCCATCACGGAGACCTCTGGGGTAAGACCCGAGTTATCAAACCTGGAGGCAAGCTCCTTAGCCTACTGTGGGAGGCATTTGCTCAGCCCTGGATATAAAGTCTAAGCACACATATACAGTAAAAGGATAGAGAAGTGAGGCCCATCAGAGTAGAGGGTGAGGGTGAGAAGGAGTCGACAGTAGCTACAGAGTTAATTTTGCTAACATCTAAGCAGAGTTCCTTACGGGCATTAAAAAACACTTGTAAGTTTTCTTTAACTTAAAACAGAATTAACCATCATTTCCACTTTTTCTTTTCTTTTTTCTTTTTTTCCTTTTTCTTTTTTTTTCAAAAAAAAAAAGATTTATATATTTTATTTGTATGAGTACACTGTAGCTGTCTTCAGACACTCCAGAAGAGGGCATCAGATCCCATTACAGATGGTTGTGAGTCATCATGTGGTTGCTGGGAATTGAACTCAGGACCTCTGGAAGAGCAGTCAGTGCTCTTAACCACTGAGCCATCTCTCTAGCCCCGTCTTTTTGGCTTTCAAGACTAGGTTTTTCTGTGTAGCCCTGGCTATCCTGGAACTCACTATGTAGACCAGGCTGACCTCAAACTCAGAGATCCGCCTGCCTCTACCTCTCGAATGCTGGGATTAAAGGTGTGTGGCCACCACCACCACCCATTTCCACTTTTTCACAACAGAAGCCATCTTAGGTAAGCGTGGGAGGCCACGGTTGAGAGCACTTGAGCAAGAGCTGGAAAGTTTGGCTTTCATTCCAGCTTCGCTGCTGACCACGGGCCTTGTGCCAGCCTCTGCACAGGTCCTGGTTCTTCAACTGTGACACAAGGACAATGATTCTGTCTGGGCCAGCATACAGACTTTCAGGTTCCTGCCAAAGACTCCGATTCAAAGTTCACCCCTGCACACTTGGAAGCACAGGGGTATAAGCAACCTCATTTGCGGAGGAGAGCCTGGAACACTCAGTCTGACCACTCTCCTAAATGCAGTTCTCCCAGCCACCCAGGAGCACTATTAAAGGGCTTTGATACAAGATAAAAAGGGAGGAAGGAGGGAGGGAGGGAGGGAGGGAGGGAGGGAGGGAGGGAGGGAGGGAGGGAGGGATGTGGAAAGGGTAGGGGGAAGAAAGGGAGAAAGGGAAGGAGGGAGAAGGTGTTGGAGAGTCCACAAACATCTTCCTGCGAGTTTTTTAGACAAGACGTCCATTTCTACTTATAACGATACCGTATCCTTGGAGTCTGATGGTTTTAAAGGGGAACCTTGGACCCAATCAATTCTGGGTAGAAAAAAGAAACAAACTCCGGGAGGAAGTGGGAGCCATCCTCCCGATCTGTGTGTCTGAGTTCCCTGGGGCCATCCCCACGCTTCAACACAGACCGTGCATGCTGTCGAGCCTGACGACCAGAGCTTGATCCCCAGAATCCACAGGGGCGAGAGAACCGACTCCCACAAGTGTTTCTGACCCTCACATGCTTGCTGACCACTGCACGTGTTTGTGCACACACACACACACAGATGAATAAAAAATTTTATGTAAAGTGACTGCATGTACAACTGGACCAGTTCTAGAGAAATGACAGAAATATTTAGGAAAATGTAGAGAGCTTTTCACTGTGATTAAAACAATATTTTCCCCAAATGTCCAAGTAACACAACTACACCAGTACATAGCTGCATACATGTTTGTGTATGTCTATGGGTGTGCACTGAGTGGGCGTGGCTAATATTGGGTATCTTCCTCAATTACAATCCAAGATACTTTTAAAAATATATTTATTCTTGGAAAATTCTCTATGTGTACATAATTTATTTTGATTATATCTTCCCCATTCCAATCTTACCCCTTAGATGCCCACTAAACTTTTCTCAAGTAAAGATATGTGTATTATGTTTGTGTGTGTGTGTTTGTGTGTGTGTGTGTGTGTGTGTGTGTGTGTGTGAGAGAGAGAGAGAGAGAGAGAGAGAGAGAGAGAGAGAGAGAGAGAGAGATCGTGCTGACTTGGCTAGACTGGCTGACTCTCAAACCCCAGAACTGCTATCTCTGCCTCCCAGCACTGGAATTAGAGGCAAATGCCCAGATTTTTAGGTGGATGCTAGGGGTGGAATCCAGGTCTTAGGGTTTGCACACCAGGCACTTTACCAGCTGAGTCCCCCCCCCCCCACACACACACACACAGCAGTTTTTACACACTTCTGTTATATCGCCTTTCCCTGCTGATGAGAATTTATTATCTTAAAAATTCCAAACACAAGTCTCTCCAAGACATTTAAAAGAAATATTTCTAAAATTGAAATGTTTGACATCAAATAGCAGCCAAAAATATGTTGGATGTTAAAATGAGAAGCTCGTTCCTGACGTATACTATCTTGTTAGAGAAATATTTGCCCGTTTTAATGACAGTTGCAAGCACAGCCTCACACTCAGAAATTCCTCTCTCACACTCGGCAGAGGCAGAGTGTCGCTGGCCTTCCTTTTGGCCGGCACTACTGGAGGCGTCCCAAAGCCCACTGCTTTATTCAACACGAACACTGGCGGCGGCTGCGTGGGATTCACTCTGTCACCATGACCCTTACACAGAAAAAAACTAGAAAAAGCAACTTTTTTCGGAGGAGGTTCTCTTATAATGACCACTTTGGCCCTAGGTGGGATATACGTGAGAGGCAAGGGGACCAGAATATCCTCTTTGGCATAAACTAAAGTTAACAATCATTTAAAATCAGAACATGTTGCCCTCCTGCAAAGGAAGTTTGATTTACAAGGACACTCCAGAGAGATGGCTCAGCAGTTAAGAGCACCAACTGTCCTCGCAGAGGACCTAGGCCCAGTTCCTAGCACCCACATGGTGGCTCACAACCATCTGTACCTCCAGTTCTAAAGATCTAAAAGCCTCTTCTGACTTCTGCTGGCATGGGGAATGCACTTAACGCACACGGTAAAACACTCATATACCTAAGATAGATAAATCTTGGAAAAAATTTAAATGTACATTTCTTTGCATAAAGGTGACTCCCTTCTCTGGTTCAGAAAGAGGATTCTGATTGGCTCTTGATGATGGAGGTTAAACTAACCACCCCGTACACAGAACACAAACCCTTTCCCTTCCCTAAACTGCCTCCCTTTCTCCTTTGTCTAGCCTCTTCCTGCATTTTGTTATCTTTTGGTGAGAGGCCTCTTAATCCTCACCTACTTTGTGTGTGTGTGTGTGTGTGTGTGTGTGTGTGTGTGTGTGTGTGTGTGTGTTTTGTTTTTTGTTTTTTTTGAGACAGGGTTTCTCTGTGTAGCCCTGGCTGTCCTAGAACTCACTCTGTAGACCAGGCTGGCCTCAAACTCAGAAATCCACCTGCCTCAGCCTCCCAAGTGCTGGGATTAAAGGCATCAGTCACTACTACCCAGCTCACCTACTCTTTTGTACAGAACGTCTCTGCATATATAAGAAATTCAAACCTTTATCTCTTGTTAATTTCCAGTGTAAGGGTAGGGCCCAAAGTCAATGTATCCTAGTAGAGTAGAGGGGAATTGCTTAATTTAAAAGTTTACTGAAGGGATGGAGAGATAGCTCAGTGGTTAAGTGATATGGGGTTGGTCAGGTGCTACTACATATTAAGATGCTAAATACTGACCCCCCCAAGATCTGGTTGATACATACCTCCCCCCCAGTGAGAAGATGCTCATATACACCAGATGATGCTATATAAACCTTGCTCTGATTGGTTAATAAAGATGCCTGCCTATAGCCTGGGCTGGTCTGATGGAGTAGGAGCGGCCCAGGAAGAACCGTGGGTTCCTCATGGGTTTGCCTTTTTAAGTCATTTTGACTCGTTGCCATTTTCGGGGTACTCTGGGGTGGTCCTAGCCAGAGTCCACCATCCTGGCCACTATTTAATTAAAGCTTGCTCAAAATTGGAGTAGTGGTCTTATTTCTGACCGATGGGATTAACACTAGAGCCCATGACTAAGTTCAAAGGGAGTTTTACTCCCTCTATCCTCCACCACAGGGTGAGCCAGAAATAAAGAAGGAAAATGTTTTGCTAGGTGAATAGCTTTTTTTTTTTAGCCCAGGCTAGCCTCAGACTGGAAAACCACCTAACTCAGCCTGCTGGGATCACAGGCATAGCCCAGTTCGGCTTAATGTTCCTGTCTCAGAAAATAAGAAGCTGGAGCAAAGCAAAACAAAGAAAAGCAAACCAAAGCCATAAAGAGATTAAACATTTGTTTTCCATAAAATGAGATGACCTTTCATTATTGGACAGGACTCTTACAGCAGATAATGTGTTTATTAAAGTAACTTTTCTTAATCAGAAGTGGCTGCTTATTCATGTATATGTTTCAGTGTTTTCTGTACACTTGTGTGTGTGGTATGTGGTGTTTGCACACATGTGTCTACAGGCACACCTTCACACACACACACACACACACACACATGCACAGAGGCCAGAGGATGACGCAGCATGTGTGTACAGTTGTCTCGTTATTCATCTTCTTCCCTTGCTGGCAGGCTGCAAGCCCAAGCTCTCCTCCTGTCCCTACTGTCCCACAGTCTGGGGTCACAGACACAAGTGACCGTGCCTCGCTTTTTTATTTATGATGTATGTGCACTATATACATGCCTGCCGGACCAAAGAAGCCACAAAGCTATGGATACCCTGAAGCAGTTTCCTCTACCAGTACTCAGAACTGAACCCAAGTCCTTTGCAACATCAGTAATCTCTCCACTCATACAATGTAACTGTTAACGTCACAGAAAAACAAAAAGTCATAAACTCTACCTATAACCTCCCCTTGCAAATGTCATCACAGTTACTATTTCTGAAAATGTTACTCAAATTTTCTATTCTAAGTCTTTATTTTTACAAAATTGTTATTTTACCCAATAACTTGTGGTGGCTCATGAGGTAGACACAGGTGGATCTCTGAGTTTGAGGCCAACCTGGTCTATAGAGTGAGTTCCGGGACAGCCAGGGCTACACAGAGAGACCCTGTATCGAAAAACCAAAGTAAAACATATATATTATTTTATATCACATTTTCACATTTGGGGGACCTCCTAAATATCAACAATCAGCATTTCTGTGTTACTAATCTCCACAGATATGATTTCAAATGTCTCATTAAATCTTGATGGTTCCTAAAAATTTGACTAAGAAAACCAAGTTTATGCTCTTAGAGAACCGGGAAGATTTGGAAGGGGGCAGTGCAACAGTCTTGCTTTGGAGCTGTGGCTGACCTTGAGAGATCCAACTACTCTTCCTCCCGTTCTGAGATTAAAGGCATGTACCACCATGCCTAGTTTTAATTCTCTTATTATTTACCTTTTATTTATTACTAGTCAGAAACTGGCCCAGGAAGTATTCATGCATTCCAGATTTCGGTGTTCCAGGCACTGGGCTGACAGTCTGTAGCATGGGGCCCAGTTCCCTCCTTCAGCCTGGCTCCTGGCTCCTGTTAGAGCACTTCAACCCTCAGTGCTACTGCAGCAGTGACTTCTACCTGTGCAGTTACAAGGATCCAGGCTCATCTGGACTAGAAAACGACCCAGTCCTGTCCCAAAACCCAGCCGTGGTCAGGGAAGTTAGGGCTGCACACACTGGCCTCTTCCTAGCACATGTGACCTTGCATGGACTTCCAAAGCCAGCCCAGACAAACCCTTACCCAGCACATGAGGTTCGCTCTTCTGTATAAATTTACCTTTTCTGTATGCCTCCACCTCCGAGCTTCCCTAACTTACTACTTCACACTGGACAATTTTCAATCACTCGGCACAGACGCTCCCTGTCTTTTGGTGTGTGCCTTGCTTTGTTTTTCAGAGGAGCTGGGATTTCAGGCTGCCAAACTCTTTTCTATTTCTTAAAAAATAAAAATAAAAAATAAAAAATAATCTGTGTTTCCTAACTCAAAGAGTCCCACATTTATTCTAGAGCAATATTCCACAACATGAAGAAACTAAACAAAGAAAATGTTACTTCTAGTCAAAAAAAAAAGTATCAAAGGTGGTCCCCAAGTCTGACAACCTTTATTCCATACCCAGAACATTAATGGAAAAAATATTTTAAATAAAATAAAGAGAAGAAAATACTTCCTATAACATGGGATTTATGGCTAATAGAACAAAATTGTACTGGCAAGATAACACAAAATAAATACATGTAATTCTTTTTCTTTCTTTCTGTGTGTGTGTGTGTGTGTGATAAGTCCATTCTGCTGAGACTTAACTTGCTGGGAACTATGACCCCCTTGATGGCTGGGCCCCCACGAACGCAATGATCCTTAAGCTGACCACTTGGTGCTGAACTCTTGTGTGGTTGCTTCATTAACTAAAGAACAGACAGTTCTCTTTCAGTGTGTGTGAGATGTGTACTGTAGAGGAAGAGCAGAGAAGTGCCTCATCCTTTCTTCCGTGTTCATATAGAAAACTGAAGTTCCCTCCTTTGGCTCCAGCCTCGGAAGGGGGCCCCTGGGAGCCCCTTCCTGTTCAGCAGTTACCCAGGTCACTTTCTCTTTTCTATATGCATGCAATTATCTGCCTAGGTCAAACTGGCTTTCCACCTTCCCGGGTCCATGCCAAGACCAGCCAGTCTAGGTTAATTCTTAGGGGAGTTGGGTCTCCTTCTCTGGTCTGAGAGTGGAACACATCGATAAGAAAAAAAGACATATATTAATCTGAACTGGGCATGGTAGCACATGCAGAGGCAGAGGGATCTCTGAGAGTTCCAGGCCAGCCTGGTCTACATATCAAGTATCAGAATCATCATCATCATCATCATCATCACCTCCACCACCACCTGTACCCTCTGGCCTGCAGGCATACTTGCAGGTAGAATGCTGTATAGAAAATAAATAAATCTTATAATAATAATAATAATAATAATAATAATAATAATAATAATAATTTCACTTGAAGGGGGTTTCTCAACATCTTTTGCTATTGAGACAAATTAACTCCAGCTCAAATTAACTCCTGCTGACTCTTGCTTTTCACAGTACCCTGAATTCTTGGGGAGGCAACCTAACTCCAAATTCCTCTGCATCTTTGAGGTATAAAACAGATTCTCTTATGTGTCGAGTGTGTCGGGCTTACCGGGCATCAGTCAAGGACAGCTAGGAATATATGCCCAATACAAAATTACATATGTGCTTAAAACATTATGAGATTTATTTGTGTTCCTCCCCGCCCCCACCCCCCACCCCCATAACATAGTCGAAGAATGTCTCTCGGAGCCTGCATTTCAAGCTGCAATGACAAAGGGTGACAGGCCTGCCACTGAGCACCTCCCCCATCACACTGTGCTGTGCTCTCCTACCCCACTTCTGTCAGTCCTATGAACAGGGACCCACACTTCTCTGAGCTGACTGTCACTCAGTATGACGTCAGGACTCCCATTCCTCCTAGAAGGAAGAGAATCACTAAAGCCCTGTGGCGGCAGTTGTAGGCAGACACATCTTTTCTCTTAAGTTCATTATCCTACAACGATCTTATCTTCACATTAAGATAATGCTGCTTCACCGGAGTCTTCAAGAACAGGAAGCAACATGACACTCCCGGAGGACCCTGCTATACCACTCCTGGGCATATACCCAGAGGCTTCCCCTGAATGCAATAAGGACACATGCTCCACTATGTTCATAGCAGCCTTATTTATAATAGCCAGAAGCTGGAAAGAACCCAGATGTCCCTCAACGGAGGAATGGATACAGAAGATGTGCTATAGTTACACAATGGAATACTACTCTGCAATTAAAAACAATGAATTCACGAAATTCTTAGGCAAATGGTCAGAACTGGAAAATATCATCCTTAGTGAGGTAACCCAATCACAAAAGAACACACATGGTATGCAGTCATTGATAAGGGGATATTAACCCAGAATCTCGGAATACCCAAGACACAATTCACATATCAATAGATTTCCAAGAAGATGGAATGAGAAACCCCTGGTCCTGGAAAGACTGGATGTAGGGGAATGCCAGGACAGAGAAGCGAGAGGGGGTTGAATGGAGAAAAGAGGGAGGGAAGGTGGCTTATGGGACTTTTGGGAGGGAGGAAACGGGAAAGGGGAAATCATTTGGAATGTAAATAAAAAAACTTAGAAAAAAAAAAACAGGAAACCCAAGGAGACTGGCATCAGAAGATCATTATTTTAATTCTTGGTGCCCAGATAAAGAAGATGTTAGCCAACATTTCTACATAATCAACCAATACCCCACCCCCCACAACACAATCACCCACCCTAGTGAGCAGGCCAGTCAGAAGGCTGCAGGACCCTCGGGTCGCATCAAGTACAGGCCAAGGAGACCCAGACTCACCAACCCCGCCCTACAGTCTAGTTCCCGCATGTCATCCCACCCGCTCATTACTCAACACCACCCAAGCTAGCTGTCCAGGCTATACATACCAGAAGTCACACCTGAGACAGAGTCACAAAACACCAGAAAACAGAGGTGGGTGAGATACACAGGCAGGCACAGACACTCCTTACAAAGAGTCAAGATGTCCCTGTCTCCCACCCTCCAAAACTAAACAAACTCCACACACCGACTTTTCTTTTTAAAGTTCTGGCTTGCTGCTAAGCTGTTTTTTTCTTTTTAGACTTATGTGTTTGAGTATTCTGCCTGCATGTGTATATGTCTGTGCGTACTACATGTGTGCCTGGTGCCCTCGGAGGTCAAAAGAGTGCACGGGAGTCCAGGAAAATGGAGTTCCAGCCGGCTGTGAGCCGCCATGGAATGCTTTAACCCAATCCAGGGCCTCTGCAAGAGCGACAAGTATTCTAGCCTAGAGCCTGCTCTCCAGCCCCCACATACTGACTTTGTGGTGCTGGTTGTTGTCGACGGGTCTCAAGCTGATCTGAGAACCTGCTCTGTAGCAGTAGTCGACCGTGAATGAACTCCCGACCACCCAGCCTCCAGGAATCACAGGCACCCACGCAACGCTTGACCTCCCTCAATAACTTTTGGGTTTTATCTTATGAGACAGGGGTTTCACTCCTGGAATCCGGGCTGGTCTAGAACTTGCTGTGTTGTGCTGACCAGTCTGGCTTCCGCTTTAAGTCAGTCTCCTTCCTGAGTGCTACGATCAGCCTCCTGCGCCACCACATCTGGCCTTTTGGACTGTTTTTATTTGGGGTCGGAGGCAGTGAGACAGGGTTTCTCTGTGTAGCCTTGGCTATCCTATAACTGGTTCTGTAGACCAGACTGTCCTCGAACTCACAGAGATCCACCTGGCTCTGCCCCCCACACACACATACACACACACACACACCCCAGTACCAGGATTAAAGGTGTGCGACACCACCACACCTGACCTTTTTGACTTATAACAACAGCACAAGCACCGAACTTCTGGCCAGGACACTTAGCATGCATCTGGTGATTTACTTCCCTGGAAACCTTCACAGGTGGCATCCGCTCTGGTTTCCATGGCACGGTTCCATTAATCAGCACCAGGCCAGGCATCAGACGGAGGTAAATGAGCTAAGGGCATCTCAGCAGAAAACCGGAAATGCTCAGAAACCTTGTTTACTTACACACATCATGCTCGAGACATCCTTTCGCCAAACTTCTGACCTTGTCCGGCACTGAGCAATGAGAAACTCTGAAAGCAAAGGTTCTGATAGGAATCGTGACTCTTTTGGATTAAGAACTAGGGCTTCACTCTTCCCACCAAGTTCTCCAAGCCTGTTCTTTCTATGTGGAAACAATCATGTGTACTTTTGTTCTCTCCCATAAGACTTCCCATAACCTATTAATAGAGCTGGAAGTTGTCCAAGTCGGAATATAATTCATTAACAAAAGTGGAGGTTCAGTGACTGACAACTTGGTGTTCTCATCCTCAGAGAAAAATCAATTGCCCAGGAAATTAATGGTTCCCTCTTTCCATCCCTAGAGACCAACAATTAAAACTGAGTTAGGTCTCAGTCTGTCTGCTTCTAGATGGGAGTAGATGTCAATCTTCAAATAGCAGGCCCTCTGGACCCAAGGAGAGCGGCTTCTGATTGGTGTTGTTGTGCCAACCACATACTGGGAAGCTTTAATCAAGTCTTTATTATCTTAGTTTTCCTTAACCAGAGAAGGTGACTGCCAACTCAGTCAGTAAGAATGTATCCTGTGAGCTAGGAATGTAGCTCAGTTGGTAGAGTGTTTGCTTAGCACCACTGAATCCACCACACAAAACCAAACACCTGTAATCCCAGCATTTCCATGGTAAGAGAAAGAAGGTCAGAGGTTCAAGGCTATCCTCAGCTACATAATGAGTTCCAGGCCAGCCTGGACTACATAAAACTTTCTCTGAAAAAAAAAAAATTCTTGGTTCAATGTTTTTTGTTTAGTTGGTTTTTAATTAGAAAAATACAAAGGTATCCATGAGCACCATTAGATAAATTTTCATCAACCAACTCTATCCATAGCCACCAGCCCCACACCTGAATCTGCACAGACACAGCCCCTTGATCCTGGAGTCAAGAACCAGGGGAAACCAGGGTATTGTTGAGTAGATACAGGGATGCAATTCCCTAGGTCTGGAAACAGTACAGAAGCCATATTTATGTGAAGCAGAGTTCTCCACACTGATGATCACAAGATCAAGTTAGTGATCAACTCTGGAAAACACTGAAGGTGTACTACCACTGCCCTAGCAAAAACTCAACCAAGACCAACTCCTTATGCAAGAATAAACAGGTGAATTCATCCCTTCTGTGTACAAGTTATTCTTTAAGGAGTTCAACATTATATGTATACCAAATAATTAACTGAATATCAATTTCATTATTACTTATTATCAGTAAATGTTTGATTTTTGCTTTCTATTGCTGTGATAAACAAAAGACCAAAAAGAACTTAGGGGGTAGGGTTTATTTCACAGATTATACAGTCCATCATTCAGACCCTGGGAAGTCAGGGCAGGAGGTCAAGCAGGAGTCTGGAGGTAAGAACTGAAGCAGAAGCTATAGAGGAGTGCTATCGACTGGCTTGCACCCCAGGCCTTCTTCAGCCTGCTTTCTTATACACACCAGGGCCCCTGCCCAGGAGTGGCACTGCCCACAGTGAACGAGGCCTCCCACATTAATCATCAATTTAAAAATGCTCCAAACATTTGCCTGCAGGTCAGAGTAATAGAGATATGTCCTTGATAAAGATTAATTCTTCCCAAATGATCCTTTCATCAAGCTGATTTTTGAAAAGAGTCTCGCGCTCTCTCTCTCTCTCTCTCTCTCTCTCTCTCTCTCTCTCTCTCTCTCTCTCTCTCTCTCTCTCTCTCATTCCACAGAAGCAGCTGAGACCATTTCCAGTAGGAGGAAGTAGCAGGCCAAGAAGAGGCCCTAAACCGCCATCACTGGCGCTGCAGAAGGGGGACTTCCGCAAGCGTCTTTGCTTTGAGCACAGAGCCCCTGTGGAAAGTGAGGTTTACTACATTAATATTACACTAACCATGGTCTTCGGGTCTGGACGGTTTTGTGGTCTTGTGGGTTGGTGGCTTTGGTTTTGAGTTTGGTGTTTGAGATCATGCCACCCTACCCACCACCCTCATGGGATTATACCCACAAGCTTGAAGCATCCTGGGCAGAGTTCTATCACAGCCTCAGCTCCACCAAGGGCTTCCATATCATATATATATGATATATATATATGATATGTATATACATATATACATATTTATATATATACACATATATTCACTTGTTGAGTCCCATTCACACACACAGACACACACACACACAGACACACACACACACACACACACATATATATATCTCAGAGACCCAACAAGTGAAACCTCACCCCAATTAAATCCGGATCCTTTAGGAGTCAAAGACTTGAAAAGGCTGTTTTTTATTCATGATCAGGAACGCTGAATTGAAAGAGCGGCCCCTGAAAGGCAGGCCTGCTGGCTTCCTCCCTTAACACCTTTACCTTTGCACCATCAAATGTTTCTTTTCTCCTCTACAAAAAAAATGCACTACTCTACGCACATGCCTATGCACTAGGGGGAGGGGCTGCGCACACAGCACGGTGCACACACGGAAATCAGAGATCAGCACTGTGGAGTCTGCTCCTTCCACCTTCACGTGGACTCCAGGGACTGAACTCAGCTTGTCAGGTTCTGCAAGTCATCGGCTAAGCCATGTCACTGTGTCCCCAGCTGGCCCCTAACATACTATGTAGCAAAGAACGACCTCGAACTCCTGATCTTCCTCCCTCCACCTCCAGAGTGCTGGGATTAAAGGTGTGCATCCACATGCCTAGCTTTACAAAATTTCTTTAAATCCTTTATGAAATGTTTCTAATTCTTACATCATGAATCCATCCTGTGGCAAGAAATGAAATGGAAAGAATTTCCGAACCACTAGGATGATACTAATTTTGATAAATAAGCGTAAAAACCTAAAATACAAAGTGCAGCTTGTTTTCAAAATATTGTTTTGGCAACACGTTTGCTCTCCTCTGAAATTACCCATTTACAAAGTCTACCGGTTTTTGTTCCTCACAAATAGCAGTTTCAGCAAAAAAGTTCAAATTATTTTCTGCTTCAGTAGATAAATTTCTTTCAAGCAACATTCTCAACGCTAACATTCCTGCTAGTCCCCAGAGAGAAGAGACTAGTTTGGATGGCATTTTTAAAGATAAGAGCACTCAGACAGGTGACAGATGACAGTCCCCCGGCCTATCTTCTACCCTCAGAAAAATCACAGTACTCTTTCTGCTCCCAGCCACGGGAGGCCAGCGCTTCACGAAACACAACCTCAACTATGAAAAGCATTCACGGTGTTTCCAGTGCTCCTGTACAACTTCGAGGAGGTTAAACAAAATTAAAACAAGCAAGTGTTGGATGCTTTGAAGGCTAGCTACATCATAGCTAGCTACTGCAAGTGACTGGTAAAAGATACAGCAACGGACAAGAGGGGCCCTGGAAGCCAGGACAATGGAACAGGCAGATTACATCTGCCAAGCTGACAGCAGATTTAACTGTCTTAATCCTGGTGCTTAAGATCCCAGAGAACCACCTTCCGGAAAGCGGGTGTGAGTAGCCAACAAGAAAAGGTCACACACACCTGTTAAGTCAACACTGACTAAGGAGAATAGAGCCACGTATGACAAGAACTAAACTAGAGACAGTCTGGGGAAGGCCTGGACAGCGGTCAGCCTCCGTTCTTCACTTTCTTCCTCCCCTTAGGTTCTGTGGCCCATTCAGAAGTCAGTGTAGCACCCACACAAAACTCCAGAGCGTCCTGCCTCCTCCACTGACCTCCTGTGCCAGGTTAACAAGCATGTGCCACCTCCCTGGTTCATGCGGTGCTGAGATTCGAACCCAGTGCACAGTAAGCCGTCTAGACTGACTGAGGTACATCGCTTATGCGATGGTTTCCATGTCAGGAGCTCAAGGAAGTACTCGTACAGTATTTTATTAATTCATTGCTCCCTCAAACGAGCCTTCCTCCCCTTTTTAAGGGCACACTTCTCCTTCGCTCTACACCTCTGAAGAAGAGCCCGGTTTCTTTGAAGCCACTTTGATAACTGGAAGTTGTAAGTAAACATTGGACACTCAGCTTCAGCTAATGACCAGACCACCATCAGATGAAACTTGACTGTGATCCGTATAAACCAGAAACTGTCTTTCTGTGCTTGGCACGGTGGCACACACCCTTGATGCCAGGGCTTGGGAGGCGGAGGCAGGAGGATCTCTGTGAGTTTGAGGCCAGGCTGACTTATATAGTGTTCTAGGACAGTCAGGGCTGCATAGAGAGAGACCCTGTTTCAGACAGACAGACACAGACAGACAGAGAGACACTGTTTTTTTCTAGCACATAGCCAGCAATGCAGCACTTTAACTGTAACAGATAATCTTTTTTTAAAAGGAGTATTGATCTGCTCTTGGTGGCACATGTAAGTAGGACATGCTGAGGAAGACTGTGCCTTTGAGGACAGCCTGGGATATGCTTAGGTAACATGTCAGTGGTTAGAAATATACACTACCCTTGCAGAGGAGCCTCAGTTCAATCCCAGCACACATTTCAGAAAGCTCACAACTGCCTGTAACTCCAGAAGATCTGAGGCTGTCTCCTGGCCCCGGAGGCACTGTACACACATGAACATATTCCACGCAGACACACACGCACACATTCAGATCATTAAAAATAAAAAATTAAAAAAATATATTTTAAAGGAACTGAACTGAATGGAGCAATTGCAGAAAGGATGGCTAAAAAAAAAAAACAGATTTGGAGCCAGAAGAAATGGTGCAGGCCTTTAACCCCAGCACTCCAGGAGGCAGAGGCAGGAGCTGGTGAGGTGGAGGTCAGCCTGTGATCTACAGAGTAAGTTCTGGGACAGCCAGAGCTATTTAGTGAGATCCCGTGCTCCAGTGGAGAATTCTGCACTCCCCCATGGAATCCTTGGGCGACAGAACACTTGCAAATGAGTTTCCACTTTATTCTCCAACAAAGCTGACCTTTTTCACCTGAAGAGAAACAACCAGAGCCTTTTGGAGTTTCCCGGGAGGATACAAATTTGCCAGCTCTCAGTCCCATTTTAGGATCTGATCTACCCTCCCATCTCCCCAAAGAACAGAAGGCACTGTGCACACAGCTTCCTCTTTGTCTTATTCTTGTGGTGGACACGGTGACTCCATCAGAAATGTATCTGGCCTGAATAAACAACAACAACAAACTTAATCTGTTTCTCTTTCTGAGATTACAATTCTTCGTGGAGTTTCCTGATTTTTTTGAAAGTGTTTAGAATCCATGCATTTTCCCGTGAAAACAAAATTTCCCATAATGCATATATTTCTTCTGACTCCTTCTGCTCAAGGACTAAGGGAACAGGGTCTTCAACTTCCTTTATGGAATTTCAAACTGAGTTTTGAGTTTCTGAGGTTTATTTTTCCCTTCTCAAAGCTCTCTTCATGGAATGAGCCTGGCCTCGCCCCAGTCCACCCCCACGCACTGCAACACAGCCCGGCGGGGCGGGAATAGACTTCAACAATAAAGTACATGCCTAATGTGAGTGCCGCCCTGGATTCAATCTCCAGCTCAGAAAAAGAAGAGAGGGAGAGAAAGGAGGAAGGAGAGAAGGGAGACAAGGAAACCAGTCTAGGTTGTTTTCTCTCCATTACTGAACAATCCAATCAAACCCCAAAAGATCTCTTACAGAGGCTACAGTACGTTCCTGAGTAGACACAAAACTAAACGCTTAAAGATGTGGAGAAACGGAAGGACCCCCGAGATGCAAAGAAATCCTCGTGACACTTAGAACTGACCTCCAAGAGAGATCCTGAGATCTGCATCAGCCTTCCAAAGTTGCCCGGAACTATACATTCCTTCTGATGGCTGACTAACGGGGCAAAGTGAGTTATCCACTGTGAAAAATTGGGGATTTCCCTCTTAAAGGCGATCAAACCGGAGGTCGACCACTTGAAACCAACAAAACAGTAAAGGAAAAGCTAATATTTATTCAGTATTTAATTCATGCCACACGCTATCCATGAACCGTGACTTTGGCAAGTCTACAAAATACATCCCATCTACCCACTTTAGGGAAAGTGGGAGATTAAGTAACTTATCCAAAGCCACACATCAAGCGATTAGCAGGACTAACTTGAACCCAAATACTTTTAGCTTCAAAGGCCACATCCTTAGCCACTACAGCAAGAAACCTAATAGGCAACATATGTCCAATCCTCTCATTCACTGCAAATTTCTGTAGGGAAATTTAATACCACGTGTCTACTGCCATACCACCCTGAATGCTTGGTTATGCAGTATTAGAATCAAACCCAGGGCGGGCACTGTGCACACCAGTCAAGCAAGCGCCGACTGAGCTACATCGCCAGCCTCTCGGCTCTTTCTCAAAGAGAGAGACAGAGACACAGAGAGACACAAAGAGACACAAAGTCACAGAGAGAGAGAATAAGGGAAAAGAAACATGCTTTTACCCACTACTGAAATTGGCTGTCAAAATGCTGTGATAAATTAACTAACAGAAC
Source organism: Tokudaia tokunoshimensis (assembly GCA_036184795.1). Lineage (NCBI taxonomy): Eukaryota > Metazoa > Chordata > Mammalia > Rodentia > Muridae > Tokudaia > Tokudaia tokunoshimensis. The sequence goes on along the minus strand of BTHU01000012.1, from coordinate 91,940,315 downwards.
TGGTTTTGCAGGAAGTGAGAAGCTCAAAGTCTTGAAATTCTTATCCTGGCTACATCCAGGATCCTCCAGCCAAGCCACGGATATTTAAAGTGGGTTAGAGTTGATGTGTGCTGGGCTTCCAGAACGGAGGACTAAAATAAGAGCCAGTGTTTATGACACCTCAGGAACAAACCATGACACCAAGTTTCTAGGTGAAAAGGAGGAAGCAGTGAATTACAGCAAGGCTCTGAGGGTTTGGAAATATTCAAATGAAGCGAAGCAAAACAACAATCCATCTCGGCGATAATCTCAAGGGAAGAGCTGAAAGTGAAAACAGGGAAGGACCGTGTGTGTGTGTGTGTGTGTGTGTGTGTGTGTGTGTGTGTGTGTGTGCGCGCACAAGTGTGTGTGTGTGTGTGTGTGTGCGCGCGCAAGTGTGTTTGTGTGTGCGCGCAAGTGTGTGTGCAGAGTGTGTGTGCAGTGTGTGTGTGTGTGCTGTGTGTGTGCACGCGCACAAGCGTGTTTGTGTGTGTGTGCGCAAGTGTGTGTGTGCAGTGTGTGTGTGTGTGTGTGTGTGCATGCTCACCCTCGAGAGTTTGTGTAGTGTGTGCACTTGTGTGCATGCGTATGGTGTGTGTGCATATAGTGTATGTATATATGAAAATGAAATCTTAAAAAACACATTAAGTTCCAGATTTCAACTTTTAAAGATACAACAGGTATTTAAATTTTAATAGTTATTTTTATTACTTTTTATGTATTGTGTTTAGGGGTCATGTGGGGGGGTCAGAGGAACACTTTGGGGGGTCAGTTCTCTTCTACCATGCGGGTCCCCAAGGTCCTACTCAGAGTGTCAGGCTTGGCAGCAAAAGCCTCTACCTGCTGAGCCATCTCCCTGGCCCCACAGATGTAATTTTATCTGCAACCACAATGTGACCCCAGGATCATATGTTTCTTCCTCTACTAAGGGAGACACCAAGATGGGGGTAGTGGCAAATGCCTGTAAGCCAGCTACTCAGGAGGCTGAAGCAATAAGATTCAAGTCCAAAGCCAGCTGGGGCAACTTAACAATGCCTTGTTATCATCATCGTCATCATCATCTGGTTATTTGTTTGGGGTATGTTGTTGTTGTTGTTGTTTTATGAGACAGGGCTTCTCTGTAACAAGTGGCCCTGACCTTTAGACCAGACTGGCCTTGTAACTCAGAGATCCTCCTGCCTCTGTGTCCAGAGTGCTGGGATTAAAGGTATGTGTCACCATTGCCTGGCCAACAATGCCCTGTTTTAAAATAAATATAATAAAAAGAGCATGCTCCGTTGCTGCAGGCAGAGCACTTGCCCATCATGCTTAGGGCCTGGGCTCAGGCTCCAGAGCTGCCAAAAACAGCAAGTCAAATAAATAAAGGAGAAACTACTGAAGACAAAAAGCAACACGCTCGGGTTAAAGATGCCGCTCAACTGGAGGAGCCTGTAATCCCTTCAGGTGGAGGCGGGCAGAGCACAAGTTCAAGGGCACCACAGGGAGTCTGAGGTTAGCCCTGGGACGTGAGACTCTGGCTCCCCCAAAAATAAAATAAAATAATCAATAATGATTCTCTTATTCTACCCCAATTTCCTCTCCAATTTAAGTAAAATGGGGTTCATCAAATTAAGTTTTTACACAAATGATTTCATTTGATCAGAATTAAGAGAAAGGGAGCCTTAAAGCACTGGAAAGCCCAGACAGTTTAAAAGGGAAGAAATATTAGAACATGAGACACAAAATGGAGAAGGAAGTCCCTTTCAGCTTTGGCTCCATTCATCTGACAAAGGAGCCGCCCAGTAGAGAGATGGTGTCTGCCCCAAAACAGAGACTCCACAGTGGGCATTGAACGCTGAGTCTGTGAAGAGGCCCAGGAGCAGACTTCTGCTGCCTACCACCTAGGTGTGCGCTCTCTCCTCCAGCTGGAAGACAGCACCAACATTGAGAAAGGTTGGAAATATCAAGGTTGGGTTTTTTTCTTAATGTTTATTTTACTTGTATGGGTGTTTTGTCTGCACGTATGTCTGTGTGCCACATGTGGGAGGTTCGTGAAGCAGCCAGAAGCAAGCCTGGGTCCCCCCAGACTTGTGCTACTTGTGAGCCACCCCATGGTGTTGAGTTCAGGTCTTCTGGAAAAGCAACCAATGCTTGTAAACACTGAGCCGCGTCTCCGTCCCCAAGGTCAATGTCCCCACCCCCCCACGCCCCTCCCCCACCCCCCCACCCCCCGCTATAATGATAACGCATTTGGAGTCCCGATTACTAGAGAAGCTGAGGCAGGATTGCTTAGAGGAAGGCACCATAGTGAGATTTTGTCCCACGAGTAATGACCTGGGCTGGAGAGGTGACTCAGCAGTTAAGAGCACCAACTGCTTCTTGCAGAGAATCAGAGTTTGGTTCCCTGCACTTACATCAGTCAGAGGACCAGCACCTATAGCTCCACCCTCAGGAAATGCGATGCACTCTTGCGGCCACTACAAACACTGCACTCATGGGAACAAACTCTCACATAGTTGCATCATTAAAAGAATAAAAATAAACCAAACGTATTCATAAGCAAAAGAGTGGAAAGGAGGGGGAAAGATGGAGGGAAGGAGAAAATTTTGATTTCAATTAATAATTTGTGAAAAGTCAGGTGGGGGTGGCACATTTGTTTAGTTTCAGCACTTGGGAGGCAGATGCAAGCAGATTTCTTGAGTTTGAGGCCAGCCTGGTCTACAGAGTGAGTTCCAGGACAGTCAGAGATACAGTCTTGAACTCTGTCTTTAAAAACCAGTAGTAGTAGTAGTATAGTAGTAGTAGTAGTAGTAGTAGTAGTAGTAGTTGGAGATTGGTGCTAATGCTGTGAATCTACATATCCAGATGCTGAAGGTCTGTCCCCAGTTGGTTTGTGATCTATCGATAAGGATGCCAACGGTCAATAGCTGGGCACAGGGCAGGACACTGAGAGTTGTAAGGTGGGACACAGAGAGGAACGGGAGAACAGCCTGAACTTGGGGGAGAAGAGTGGGACACAGTAGTGACAGGAGATAAAGCCACCCAACCACCGGCCACTTCCCCGATTGGGCCTGGGGTAGCAGGGGAAGGTTTAGGAGCGAGTGTCCAGCTTTTGAGGTAGCCAAGACATTTTAAAATTAACTGGTAGGTGTGTGTGTGTGTTTTCCATTCTCAGACCCGAGATAGCTCCTGGGCAGGTGTGTGCCTTCCACCCGCCCGGAACAGAAAGCAGAGCAGTGGAAACCCTCTGCTAGAATTAGTCTATAAATCTCGTGAACAGTGCTTAGCTTAAAACCCAAAGAGTTGCGCTGGAGAGATGGCTCAGCGGTCCTGAGTTCAAATCCCAGCAACCACATGGTGGCTCACAACCATCTGTAATGAGACCTGACTCCCTCTTCTGGTGTGTCTGAAGACAGCTACAGTGTACTTACATATAATAATAAATAAATCTTTAAAAGAAAACCAGAAAGAGTTCGTACTCAATAAATACTCAACATTATCTGTGGCACTTACTTTACAATCTTCCCTCTCCACTCCTCTTTCATGCTGTTCTGCAACGGTGTTCTCACTCACCTGCCTCTAGTATAGCCATGTGTGTGCACATGCATGTGATAGTCTTTTGTGACCCTCTCTCTCTCTCTCTCTCTCTCTCTCTCTCTCTCTCTCTCTCTCTGTGTGTGTGTGTGTGTGTGTGTGTGTGTGTGTGTGTAAGACAGACAGGCAGACAGGCAGACAGACAGAGTCAGTCTCATGTGACCCAAGATCTCTTATAGCCCATGCTAACCTTAAAAATCTCCATGTAACTGAGGATGAGCTTGAACTTGGAGTTCTGATCTTCTTCCCTCTGCTTCCTGGGTGCTTAGATTACAGGCATGCACCACCACGGACACTTGATGTGGTGCTGGGGACTGACCTAGAGCTTGGAGTGCCCTGGGCAAATAACCCCAACTTTCTCTGATACATCTTTTTAGAAATGTATCTCTGATACATTTTTTTTTCATGAAACATCTCACACCAATCAGCCATTTATTTCCACTCCCCTCTGGCTATCAGGATATAATCCAAACACTCGTGCAAACCAAACCCATCCAAATTAACCAAAATAACCACTACCTATACCTCCTGTGTTTTCCCTCACCAAATTCTGCCCTGAACCTGTGCTTTCCCTTCCAGTGTGAAATTTTACCCTCTTCCATTCTCCATGCATGAACCCTCATGGGCCACTATAGGACAATTACATACACAGCTCAACCATGCTATTAAAATTAGCTCCAGCCTCCCCAAGGCTGGCATTAATCACCGCGGGCTGGGTACACCTACAGCACTCTGCTTTTCTGTGCCGACACTTCCTCCATTCCAGAGATGTTGTAGAGACTTGTTCACTGGCCACTTTCCCCAGCAACTAAGTATCCAGAGCCACAGCTGCTTTGTTTCTGATTGCCGGGAAACACCTGTCACTTGTGCATGGCACCCTTGAATTCAACATAATGGAAGGGTTTATTATTTTAAATGTGATTGGATTATGAGCCCCCAGGGAATTAGTGGGGCACAACCTAGAGTGTTGTCTGTGAGGGCGTTTCCAGAGAGGGCTCTCCTGGGAAGAAAAATCCACCCTGAATGTGGTTGGTGCCAGCTCCTAGATGGAGTCCTAGGCTGAATAAAAGGGAAGAAGCTCCAGGTGTAGGTGGTGGCTGGGGAAGAGGAAGGGAAGGGGAGGGGAGGGGAGGGAAGGGGAAGAAGGAAAAGGCAAGGCAAGGCAAGGAAAGGAAGAAAGGTAAAAAGGAGTTCACAGGTAAGTCAGGAGTTCAGAGCCATGCTCAGCTGCTCAGTGCAGCTCAAGTTTTACCTGGGCTGCAGGAGACTGTCTTTAAAAGGGGGCTCAGGGGGAGAAAGGCCCCTGATCACCAGCAGTGTTCCCCTCTATCTCTGCTTCCTGGCTGCACACTCAATATGAGCAGCGCTATCCATGCCTCCCCGCCATGGCTGGCTGTATCAACCCTCTCTTCTGGTCAGGAGTTTGCCACACAGTAATGCCCGTAGTGACGAGTACTTCACGACCACATGCTCTGTAGGTATTGTGCTGTCACCTGCCTTACACAGTGATACTCAGAACCCCTACAAAGATGCAGTTCCTTAACTTCACCTTTCCTCCTCCGCTCCAAGTGACAGAGCCCCTGTGGGCCGGAGCCAGCACTTGGGCCAATGTCAAACTGACTTTAGGGACCACGTTCTCAACTCCGCTGCACCAGAGTTCCTAAACGTCACAGTTCCGAGATCAATAGTGACAGACACACGGGAGCAGAGTTCAGCATGTGTTGAAGACCCCAGTCAATGGCGCCCAACCCGGGGCATCTATAGATAGACTGATAGCGTCCCCAACTCATTCCTCCCCTTCTACTCTGACTCCTGCCCACCCAGTTGTCCACACACACAATTCAGAACAGAAATTGCTTAAGAAATAGGAGTGGGGAAAATGTTCATTCTCCCATTCTCTGCAGTATATTCAGCACAAGTTTACAAGGCTTCTCGGGCATGCACGTAGATCCTGAAAGAGTACGCCAGGCCATTTCAAAACATGCCTTCCCTGCTCAGACCTGAAATCTGCAGCAGTTGCTAAGAAAACACAAAGGCAGCCGTGAGACAACGAGATGACTCACAGACAAAGCCGGCTCACCCTCTGCCTCCCAGGAACAGCACCCACAGAGAAGCTGTGTAACTCAGTTGTTGGCTGGCGGGGGTGAACAGCCAGGAGTGTCTTTTCCTGCAGGCCAGAAGGGAAAACACTCCATTCTCGAGGAAACAAATCATAAGATTAATTATTACCCAGCAGAGTTGAAGTTTCCCCCGCAATGAGAAAACAAGCACAAAGGCCTCGAAGGTGGCAACCTCTCTTTTAAACCCTTGGTTATACCCTTATATCTTAACAGGGCAAACTTTTCCTCGATATCACCAAACGGGCGACTGTGAAGGATGTTTTGATGAGAACATGCCAAGAATCCATGCTCACTGCCAACACGGAAGTGCAGATAATAAACACTCATTTCACTTTTAACAAACAGAATTTATAGTCACGGCTCCTTTTCAGTTTTTCCCTTTCCTTTTTGAACCTGCAGCTCAAACTCGTCAACCAACCGTTTTGCCATGCATTAGCGCGCCCAACAGCCCCTTCCCACGTCGTCTATAACACAAGTGTCACACCTTCTAGACCTTTGGGTCGCGGGCTTCTGTAGTCATATGAGGGACCTGGAGAATGTTCAGGAGTGGAGTTTGAGGTAAATAAATCCCACACAGCACATCATTTCATCCACAGATAACCGGACTGGACGTTGGTCGTTTGAGGCTTTAGAGACAAACCTGAAGGTGGTCATCTGAACTGTAGCCAACCCTGTTCCCGAGCAAGCAGCGTTTGTAAGTGAGAACTAGCTAACTCCTATGGTATGAGCCCTTAATTAATGACTCACGCCGAAGCAGCTAAGCACGAAGATCTTAGTCATAGGTGATAAAATCAGCCTTGCCCTCCTGATACCACACTCGATTCCTGAGCCTGAGAAAAACAGGTAGTCCCTGTGCAAATGAGTTCTGCCCTCTCTCTCCATAAAACTAAACACTCCGGAGGCTGGTCTCTGCCAAACCATGTTATTATAACCTTGAAGAAAACAGTACACATAGGAACACTAAGACCAGTGTGGTTTGTTTTGATTTTGGTTTTTTTTTTCTTTTGGTTCTGGGGCTAGAACCCAGGTCTCCCACAAGGCAAACACATGCCTACTAACGAGCTACAGCCCTCAGCCCAAATGAGGTACCTGAACCGCTGGAGGGAGTCATGGGAAGAAGTCTTAGCTGACATGTAAAACTCTGCCCTGCAAACCTTCAAAACCTTCTCACACCCACCCTTCCCCCAAAACCTGCCTTTCAAATTAGAAGTGCCCCTGCAAGCACAATTCAGTTTTAGTGGGATGGAGGTATTACATTGTATTATTCTGAAATACGATCTGTAAATAGTATGTGCTAGATGTTAACACAATACTGCTGTACATAAAATTTTAATAACACTCAGAGTAATAACAAGCCTGCTTGCCTGGAATGGCTTTGCACTAATCAGGTAGATATATGGCCACACTGGTTTTGTTTTATTCATCTTAGTACAAGTGAGCTCTAAAGAAATTTATTCCTACTTCATGCAAATCAGTTTCAAATTTGGTCTAGAGCATCCTAAAAGCCAAATAATGTAAAACCCAGTTTCTTCTGGGTGAAATGATAGGATACATAGTTTATCTCCCAACTCTCCAGCATCTGGGGAAAGGTGACGATGTTAAGTTTGGCCATCACAGGCACCCGTAATGGCTACATGGAGTTCATTCACTGTTCTCCCTGCTTTTGAGAACATCAGAAATCTTTCTAATTAAATGTTTCAAAAACTGATTTACTACTACTGTTCTAGGACCAGACACAATTTTTGATCACTTTTGAATTTTCATTTCACCTGTATCATAATTTGGGTAAAGGGTTGAGAGTTTGGTCGCCATCTTTGTTATTTACTTACTACGGGCATATGTGGAATTCGGAGCACAACTTTTGGGACTCAGTTCTCGGGTTCATGTGAGCTCCAGAGCTCAAAATCTGCTAATGAGGCTTGATGCCAGAGCCCTTACTCTCCTGGCCTCTAATTATTTACAGTTTGTTTGCTTGCTTGCTTTTGAGCTAGTGTCTCCTGTGGCCCAGGCTGACTCCAAACTCACTTTGCAGCACAGATGAACTGGGGCTTGCCACTGTCCTGACCTCCACTCTCTGGGCACTAGAGTTACAGGTGTGTGCCCACACTTGCTTTATGCTTTAGCCAAGGGGCTTTGGCACTGCTTGTTAGGCAAGAATGCCCCCAACTGGGTCATAGCCCCAACCCCTAGTCTTCCCAAGTGCTGGGATTACAGACATGAGCCACCATGACCATACTACAGCTAGGGTTTTCTATATGAAACCTTCTCCCTTCCAACTAGTGTTCTCCACATACTCTGGGGGGAAATGCCACATTTCTAAACCAAAACTCAGACTTTAAGAGCTGGGAGAATTCTCCGCTATCCTCTTCTCCTCCACCCCAGTGGCTCAGTCCAGAACACGCAACAGAGAGCCCTTCCAGGCCTCTTTACAGACAGACAGATTCCCCCCAACCCCCATCCAGTGTTTGATTCTATCTGTAGACTAAAACCTGGTCACTCAAACCATACTTTTGTTTCCTTTTGTCTTACTTTGTAGCCCTGACAGGTATGGAACACACTATATAGAAAAGGTTAGCCTTGAACTTTGGACAATCTTTCTGCCTCTGCTTTCTGAGTGCTGGGAGTACAGGCACGAACCACCATGCCCAGTGTCCCAGAATGCACTTTGAGAAGCAGTTGCTATGTGCTTGCCTTTACTCCAATGATGACCAGTGACAGCCCTTACTTACAGTGGTGTGAGGGCATTTCTCTCATTAGACAACCAGCTAAAAGCTGATTTTCATCTTGGTACCAGAACTCGTATCCAACAAATAATGACAAAATGACTAGTCACATGATCTGATTACACAGAGAGGAGCTCCTCATCCACTGACCTAAGCCATAAACAATGGCGGTACCTGAAAGGAAGAGGAAAAGTCAGCCAGGGCCAAAGCGGATGGCACACCCCAAAGGGATTGAAAGCCGCATCTCGCCTTGAAGCCCCATCATTGACAGACAGGAAAGTAAGAGCCTGATGCTGACGTTGGTGAGATGACTTTCTCTGGCCTGAGGACTAGAAGCAGGTGCTTTTCACTGTACACACCAGTGGAGGAGAAATGCTTTCAAATGCATCATTCAGAGCTTCCCAGGGCCTGGTAAATGTCAGCGGGGATAGATTCCTTCTCCCTATTCACCTCCCTCCCTCCTCCTGATGCGCAAGGGGAAAGAAAATCTAGTGTGCCAGGCAGACTTGACTACACACACATCAAGTCCAATGGTTGGCTTGCCTGACGCTCTAGAGTTCCCTCCCTGCATGCTCTGTTTGCTACAACTGTCTGATAACACCAGTCAGCCCCGCGTAAGACTGATCTACAGACTGGGTATGGTAGTGCACATTTGAAAATCTGGCCCTTGGAAAGCATAGGTAGGATAGGAAGCTCAAGGTCAGCCTAGTTTACATAGTAAGGTCCAGGCCAGGCAAGACGCCAAATAGACCCTCTAGCCCCAAAATGAGGAAAGGCTAGACAATTGTTTGTTTTCCAGGATATGCTGGCCCCATGCTTGACTTTAATCTCTTCACCCAGGAGGTGGAGGAAAAGCAATCAGGAGTTCTAGGTCATCTTTGGCTAACTAACTATTTGGAGCTAGCCTGAGCTACATGAAACCTGTCTCTGATTTCTGAGTTTCATTTCTTCCTTCAAAATTTATTTAACTTTATCAACTAGACTGTATTTAAGAATCTAATCAACTACAAAAATCTTTCTTTTTCTTTTTATATAATAAAGAAATAAAATAAAGCCCATAAGTTACTGGGCAGTGGCGGCACACACCTTTAATCCCAGCACTTGGGAAGCAGAGGCAGGCGATTTCTGAGTTCGAAGCCAGCCTGGTCCACAGAGTGAGTTGCAGGACAGCCAGGGCTACACAGAGAAACTCTGTCTCGAAAAAACAAAACAAACAAACAAACGAAGTCCATAAGCACCCAGGGGTACTATGTGAGTGAAAACATGGTGCTTTCTTACTATTATAGGATAGACTTTAAAACAAACAAGAAGTAAAGGCGTACGTATAGTGCCGAGCTCAAAGAGCAGAAGATGCTGGTGTGGTGAATCACGCCCATAATCCCAGCAGTCAAGAGGCAGAAGCAGCAGTATGCTACAAGTTCAAGGCCAACCTAGTCAAAGTATCAAGGCACTGTGGTGAGTGGGTGGTGGAGGGAGAGGAGAGCAAGAGGGGGAGGGAGGGAGGAGAGTACACCACCCTAGGGCTCTCACAACCCACAGGAAGTGGTTTAAGGCCACTTTCAGAGAAACTGTGATATGCTGTAATCATTACTGAGAGCGTAAAGGACGATACCCAACAGCCACGGACGGAGCTAAAAGGAGGATTTTTACAATTCTTGGGCCGGTGAGAGGGCTCAGCAAGTAAAGGCGCTTGCCACCAACCCTGACCACCTAAGCTCAATCCCTGGTAGCCTCGTGTTGGAGGAGTGAGCCAATTCCCACAGTTCCCTCTGACCTCCCCATGTATGCACAGCACACATGGATGTGCATGAACACGTACATTCATTACATTTTTATGAAAGAAAAAAATCAAAAGGGAGGAAAGAGGGAATCAATTAAAGAAAAAAGAGGAAAAGATTAGAGAGCTGCTTCATTGAGCTCCAGGTCCCCCAACATCTCTGCTAAATGATGCCCTGTGAGGAGGTCTCTCCAACTGCAGGACATCAAGGTTCTTTGACCTCTAGGTTCTAGATGCTGGTAAGAAACGCCTCTAAACCCTGTGTCCAGACACTGCTTCCAAACAGTCAACAACACTGACAGGGGTGGAGTGGACTTCCCCTCACACTTCATGCTAGAAGCAAAAAGAAAGTTCATGGGCCTAAATGTACAACCACAGCTGTAAATCCTTTTAGAACAACAACAACAAGAAGTCAGAAAATCTCTGTGAGACTTTTCTAGAGATGCCAGAAGTACAGTCCATGAAGAATAAACCGATAAATCAGAACTGGATAACTGTAAAAGCAATGCAAGACACTGTTCTGGTTGAAACTGTTCCTCCGAACTGATGAAATGTAATCAGCATCCCAACAGCATTAAAGGTGAGACCTTTAAGAAGCACAAAGGGCTGGGCCTGCAGGAGTGGATTACCGATGTCATGGATGTCAAGGCGGTATCTGTGCTTACTAAACTTGACCTTCCCTTGAAGGACCATGCAGCAAAAAGATCCTCTACAGTCTTAGCCTTCTAGTAACGTCTGTATACTATAAATTGTCCAGTCTGGGGTGTTCTGTTATAGCAGACAAATTTGGGTATCTGATAAAAGACTTAAGACAATTATACAAGGAACCCTGAAAACATAAGGAAAAATATGCAAGAAAGATACAAACATGTCTAATTAAAAATAATAATAAAGTTATAAATAATAATTTAGCTATAAAAGGCTAAAGAGATGGCTCAGGGGACAACGGCACCTGTCTCCAAGCCTAACAACCTGAATTTGATCCCCCGAACCCACAAAAAGGTTCAGGGAGAGAATCAATTACTCCATGATTTCCTCCAACTTCCACACACATGCTGCGGTGCTAAGGAAACCGACACACACATCCTACATAACAACAATGATAAATATAAAAATAATAAAAGCTTTTAAAAAGTTAGACATCAAATTTTGAAACTTTTTTAAAAAAATTTTAAAGAGCCGAGACATGACTCAGCAGGTAAAACCACTCACCTCACAAGCAAATAAGGACCTGAGTTCGAGTCCCAAAGCCCTGATCTAAAGAGCTGGATAGTGCACTCTGCATGTGCAATCCCAGCACTCCCATAGCGAGACGGGAGGCAGAGTCAAGAGAACTGCCCAGAAGTACCTGGGCTAGATGTGCCGTTGTGCTTAGCACAGCAGAAGCCAGAAAGATCCTGCCTCAACAAAGGAAAAGACACGTGGCTTCAGAACGTTGTCCTCTGAGCTCCACGTGTAGCACATGTGCCTGCACACGCATCATACACACACATACACACACTCAATAATAAATGAAATTTTTGATAATTAAATCCTAAGAAGGGAAGCTCTCCTGATGGAACGGCATGAGTGACTCAAGACGGTTACTCGAACCTTCGAAAGTCAAAGCAAAGAAGCAGAGATAATACAAAATTCTATCCCAGAAATTCAGATCCATCAGTCTAACTCTCCAGTGATTGTGTGGAAAGGAGACTTGGGGGCCTGAGGGAGGCCGGAGGAAAGACGGTTTCACATATCTATATTTGAGTCAAAACATTAGAAAGCCAACGGTGGTAGTACAGGGCTGAAGTTCTAGCTACTCAGGAAACTGAGGCAGCAAGATTGCTTGAGCCCAGGACTTTGAGACTAACCTGAGTAACCTAGTGAGATCTCTATGGTGGCCCCTCCAAAATGATTAAAATACTGCCGGGGGTAGGGTGGGGGAGATGATGACTCAGCAGTTTAGAAAACTTGGTCTTCCTCCTCAGGATCCAAGTTCAGTTCCCGGCACAATCATCTGGAACGCTGGCTCCAGAGATCCAGTGCCCTAGTCTGGCATGAGAAGTCACATGCACATACACACATGCACACTCATGCAGGTGTGCACATATACAAACATCCGTAGCTAAAATTAAAAGTAAATTCTTAAAAAAATGCAACTTAAATATTGATATTCCAGTAAAGTAAGGACAACTTAAAGTAAGAATCAAGAAAGAATATTACCTATAACCTACAAGTTCATGAAGATTTACAGGTATTAATCAAAGGTGATTTTTACACTACCTCTGATATAATCGTTTATTTCATGAAACCACAAAAAAGGACATTTGACACAAACCACTGTGATAGTAAAAGCATGTGTGTCTCTCCTCTCCCAGACCCAGTTGTGTGTGTGTGTGTGTATGTGTGTGTGGTGTGTACAGTGTATATATGTGTGTATGTATGTGCATATGTATACAGTCTACAGTGTATATATAATATATAGTTGTGTGTATATACAATATGTGTGTGTAGTATCTGTGAATGTATGTGTATACAATACATATGTGTGTATGTATGTACATGTGTAGTATACTGAGTGTATAGTGTTTGTGTGTATATACGTGTACAGTGTCTGTGTATGTATATAGTGTGTAGGTGTGTATACTAAATGTGTCTGTGTATATACAATGTGTGTATGCAGTATCTGTATGAATGCATGTATATACAGTATATGTGTGTACATGCGTAGTATAGTCTGTGTGTGTGTGCGCGCGCGCATGTGTGTGTGTGTGCATGTGTGTGTGTTTGTGTGTCTCTGGGGAGCTCACATACTTCCTACATTGTCATTAACACTGAGCTACACTCCCGAGTCTTGGTGGGATTTTTTGGTTTGGAGACTTAGCAAGGCGGTATTTGCTTTATTCTGGATTTGATTTTCTGAGACAAGGTCTCATGTGCTTTTGATTTTTTGCAACTAGGTCTCATGTAGACTGGCTACATAGCCTTGAACTATCTAACCTCTGGCCTCCACCCCAAGTACTAGGATTACAGATGTGACTACCACACCTGGTTCTTGTTTGCTTTTAAACTGCCCACAGTGAAGCCTTGAAGAATAAGCTCTATTTTCTATCAACACTACTTCGTAACTAATGTATCACTTCACTGACATTTCTTATAACAGTTACAGCAGGGAAGATGGTTCTGCTGTTTTCCCAGTTGGCCTGTCCTACTCCTGGACAGACTCAGGCGCTTCCCATCCCCCACCACACCCCACAGCCCCGGAAGCTTCTGTCACTGTGGAGTGAGCCTGCCTTCTTCCCACTGCACCTGCAGATCCATCAGCACAGGGATGAATCTTTTGACTTTGGTACAGTAATGAAACCTAGAAGCTTCAGGTCAGAGGTCTCTTACCCCAAGGTGTAACATACGTAATCTTCCCCAATTCCAGAGTTTTTGAACCATAAAATAGGACAAATAAAAAGTACAGACAGGGAGTCCACGTGACTTCCAAGAAGGCCCTGCATGATCTGCACTTGATTTCCATCTGCATGCCTCTCCTCCCTTTTCTTTTTTTTCTTTTCACTTTTTGAGATAGGATCTTACTCTTGCTCAGCCGGGGCTGCTTACCTCTGCCTCAACCGTGCTGGGATTATAGTTGTTCACGACACACAACTCCCATCATGCCTCTCTACACTCCCTTAGTAGTGGAGCTGCCTAAGGACAGCGACCCTTACATCCACAGCAGCCGGGTTCTTTGCTGCCTCGAGACCTGTGCACACACTGGCCTCTGCATGATGCACCTCCAGGCCGGTCTCCACTTCACAACCTCTCAGCCCACCCACGGCAAAGCTACTTCCCTCCCCTTCTCACGTCTCTGTACCACTGTACCTCCCAGGACACCTGTTGACTAGTCCACCTCGCCTCCCAGCAGTCCCTTCCTTCTGTGTGACAGTTAAGGAGGCCCTACTGCACGCCCGGGCACTCTTCTGGGTTCTAAGCACACAGTAGTGAGGCAGGCTTCCATGGCTCACACCTGTCATTAGCACTTGGGAGGTGAAAGTAGGAAAATGGGTTCAAGATCGTCCACAACTCCATAGCAAACAAACTCAAGGTCAGCCTGGGCTACCTGACTCTGTCTCAAAAAAAGAAAAAAGATAGAGCAGTGGGTAAGATGGCTCAGAGAGAGTTGGGGCAGGGGGATGGACGTGTTAGTATGATACCACAAATTATAAACTAGTGAGCGATGCAGTGTACATTAGCCAGTCATGGGCGCTATGGGGACAGAAGTTATGAAGGAAGAATGGGAGTTGCTAGGGAGTGATTTTCAACCTGGGAGTTACTGAGACAATCACATTGAGTTATGGGTAGAGGCTACAAGGAGAAAAGCAGGGGCAGGACCACATCTCAGGCAGAGCAAAGACCCTTAGCAGCAGGAAAGCTGCTGTGACTAAGACACTTGGGCAAGGGGAGGAGAGAGCAGAGGTGACACGGGATGGGTAATAGGATGAAGAACCAGAAACCGGAAAGGGTGTGGCTCCAGGAGCCCCCAGCAGGTCTGTGCCCTCAGAGGGACCCACAAGGGCACTTAGAGGGTTTGGAATGGGAGCAGGAGGTGATCTACTTTACACTTCAAAGGCTGTGATTAAACTGGACGTGGTGGAGCACCCTCCCAGCTACTCAGCTATTTGGAAGACTGTGAGACAGGAAGATCCCAAACAAGTTCAAAGCCAGCCTGGGGCCACTTCTCAAGTCCTGGTCTCAAAATTAAACAAACAAAAAAAAAGGTTGGGGTATATCTCAGTGGGAGACCATAAATGAAGCCACGAATTTAATCCTTAGAAAATAAGCAAATAAAGTACAAAGCATGTCATTAGCTTGGTAATATATTTTATTTTCCACCTACTTTCTCCAGTATATAAAGGAAGTGACCCCAGCTGCTTTGTCTACTCTATAGTCCCCACACCTAGCACTCTATAGTTCCCCCAATGTCCCCACACCTAGCACAATTCAACCTGCATTAAACACTTACAGATGAGCAAAATAATCACAGGCTATATGTTCATTCAAAATAAGCACCTCACAAATGACCACTTGTATTATTTGGGTCTCCCAAAATCCAGCCCAGTGATTGGCACATTGCTAGAGCCTATTTGCAGATATGAATGTGTGTGAAGTTACTGAAATTCTCTACTTAAAACACATGATGGGTCACAACAATGAATGATAAGTGGCTTTTCGTCCCTGGCAGTTGCTAGAATGGGACCTATTCTGTTTTGAATCCTCCACTAAACTTTCACTGGTGCTACTGAGGGCACACCAGACTCAACCACTGTGACTCAGTCCTGTAAACACACCGAGGTATCCAGCAACACCATTAGCCCGAGTCCATTGAAACGCTAATAAAATTTCTAAGTGGGTAAATTTACCCTTTTGTTTTTAGGACAGAGAGACTCTGACTGTATCAGATAAGTTGATTCAAACTGGTTTAATTTTGGATTTTTAAAAATTCAAATAGAATCTTGTTAAATCATGAACGGCGGCTCAAAGTTGTAATTCCAGCACCTGGGCTGCAATACGGAGCTCTAGGCCAGCTTCAATAACATAACAAATTCAAGGCTATCCTTGACTACCACAGACCCTGTATCCAAACAAAACAAAATGGAAGAAGCTTCTTAACTAGGTAGGCAAAGACCAAAACCCTTCCACGGTTTACTCATTTTTTACTTCGCCAGTGTCTTCACCAATAAAACTTTATGAGTATTACACCTGTTCCCACCGCCCCGGCTGGGTGGGGAGTTGAGGAGGAGGAGGCCTCTGACAGGCAAGACAGAGGCCACACAGTAGCCACCGCAGGAAAAGCCTTTGGAAGTCTTGAGAATTTTCCAGAAATAAAACTGGAGCCCCAGTCATGCGTTGAAGCGTGTAAACACGCCAAAAATCCTAGGCCATAAAAACTAAATACTCCTTCTCCCATGATGGTGTTTACTGGTTCGGGAGCTGCGAGGAGGCCAGGTATGTTTAACTGTGCCCCCAGCCGAGCAAGCATTGGAATCATTCGAGCACAGCCACAGAATTACCTCCAGCAAGAGCTTTGGAGCGGTGGAAACTTTTTAGGGAAGCAGGTGGACTTGTTTCAAATAAAACTTTTCAAACATTTGTTAAGCCCCACGGCCACCGAGACCCTCCGGTTTGGCTTGGGCTCCACGGTGCCAGTACACAACGGTCCCGACGCTCCCTTCCACTAGGGGAGGGGAAAACAACTTTCGGAAATAAGGCGCGTCCACAAAGGCAAGTGTTACACACTGGACTTCTCCACCTCCATCTAACGCCGCGGCTCCTGTGGCCAGCAGCCTTGGATGCAATCCACTACCCCCTCCCACACCGGGCATCTTTTCAAACCTCAAGAGAAAGACCCTGAGGAGGACCAGGTGCTACCGTCAGACCCTAAAGGCAGTTGTACAGACAACAAAGACCTCAAGCGATCAAAATGGAATTATAATCCCCGCGGTCCCAGCGCCCCCTCTCCGCCCGGCCGAGGCTCAGGGCTGCCGCACCCGCCCCTTCTTCTCCAATGCGAGGGTCCCGCGTCCTGTTCAACAGTGGTGCGCCCCGGCTGCAGGTTCTCTGGTCCCCGGAGCTAGCCTCCCGCCGCCCGTGGTTTTGCAATCTCTGCGCGCAGCTTCAGTGTTCTAACACCCGGTTCAAAATCTTTCCCGCCCAGGCGTGACGCGAGGAATGCAAACAATCAGCCGAGCGCGCCCGCTTGGGCCGGGCTAGGGGGACTGCGGGGAGCCCCGGGGCCGAGCCGGGTGCACCCGCGGGCCGGGCCCGGAGGTGACACAAAGAAGCCGGGGACACCAACGCCAACCGCTGGCGCTCGCCGCGATCCCCGGGGTGCCCCGCCCGCCGCTAAGTTTACAGCGTCCCGCGCTCCCCGCTGTCCCCTCCCGGGTGAAGTTTCCCGCGGCCCGGCTGGGAGCCCCTCATCTGGAGACTCCCAAGGGCCCCCGGGCTCCCCGCCGGGCTCTGGGGACCCCTCAGGGCTCGTGCCCGCCTCTTCCCCGCCCTCCCGCTCTCGCAGGACGCTTTAGGACGCGGGGCCCCCCGCGGCCGCGCTCACCGATGTCGGCCGGGCCGGGAGGAGAGGGCCGGAGCTCGACCCGCCCTGCTCCGCGCCCCCCTCGCCTCGCTGCCTCGATGGCGCCCCTCGATCGCTCTCCCGCTCGCTCTTCCGTGCAGCCGTAGGCTTGCGGCGAAGCCGAGCGCGCTCCGCTCTGGACTGGAGGCAGCAGACCACGCCCCGCGCCTCCCGGCCCGCCCAGTCCCCCCGCTGGCCGCCGCCCGGAGCAGCGCACTGGGGGCGGAGCCGCCTCCCCGCGGCCACCGCAACTTTTCCTCCGCCTTCCAGACCCTTGCAGGTGGCGGGAGCGACGAACTAACTCCGATTGCAGGTTCACGAGCCTCTGCCTCTGTGCCTACCCGCAGCTGGAGACAAAGGGGAGGCCGACTCTCCCAGAACACTTTTCAGGAGGGTTTCACTTCTTCACTGTGCGTGGATGCCTTGATCTACAAATCAGCGACCGGACCGCGATCCGGTCCTTGAATCCAGGTGGAGCCTTAAAGGAACATGGACTTTTCATCTGCTTCTTAAGAGTGTCAGGGAGCCCAGACCTCGACGTCACCTAAACGAAGGTGAGATAAGGAGGCGCTTATTTAACAATGCAGATTAGTGACACCCCGCCCTATCACTACCCCCCACCCCCACCCCGCGCCGAGCGCGCCAGCCTGGAAGATGGGATGTGAAGAGCTGCCTCACGACATTCAGGAGAAAGCGGGTCCTTGGGAATCTGTCCTGTAGGGGTCAATTGGGTTTTCCAGCAAATTACTCAGTCCTGTAAACTCAGGATGACATCACCTGACTCCCACTCTCGACCCGAGCCGCTATTACAGTACTAAGACTCTTGAAGTCAGACACTGACGCATCAGCTTCACTGTTAATTCACAAAGAGGCAGTGGCCTGAAAGAACTCCTCTACTAGTTTCTATCACAATCAAATTTAACTTCATGCAAGTCCCGCCTCGTGCATGGTGTGTAGCCCCTGGCTTTGATCCCCAACACTTCATATAAACTTGAAGTGATGGTGCACACTTGTAATCCCAGCACTCAGGAGGTGGGAACAAGAGGATTGGGAAATCAAGGCTAGCCTCAGCCACATAGCATGTCTGAGACCAGGATGGGGTACAAAAGACTATCTCAAAATATATTTAAAATATATATATATATTTCAAAATAAATATATAGAACTATATTATATTATCACATATATTAATTGTATGCTATATATTTTGTAATATATATATATATATATATATATATATATATACAGTTGTGCAGCTTGGTCTGCTTGTCAGACTCCTAACAGTTGGAGCAGGAGCTGTCTCTGACTCTTTTTCCTGCTTTCGGGACACTTTTTCTTCTTCTAGGTTGTTTCATCCAGCCTTAATACAGATGGAAGTGCCTAGTCTTACTGAAACTTGATATACCATGTTTGGTTGATATCTGTGGGAGGACTGCCCCTTTGTGAAGAGAAACAGAGGAATAGTTACAGGCAGAGGGAAGATGGGGGAGGGACTGGGAGGAGAAGGGAGGAAGGAGAAACTGCAGTCAGGATTGTATATAAGACATATATGATATATATATATATATATATCGTATGTAGTATATATAATATATTATGTATACATATGCACACGTATGCATATATATTACATATACATATATACACACATATGCATATATATATATATATATGGATACAGCAATGTTCCATAAAACAAGAAGATTCTTTCCTTTTTAATCATAGTCACTTTCCCTGAAATCACAGAGCCAGTGTCTAGAAGACTTCAGGGTTTGGCTTCAGGGTTTATAGAACCACCTACAAAGCAAAACCTCTGATTGTTTTCTAGTCATTCTGTATTTGTTGCTTTCTTCACACCAAATGTTACAGATCATCATGGCAGCCACCTCAGGATAAATAATTTCCTGATTACTTCTCCCTTCCAGGCATCCACGCTCTGTGCCCCTAGAGTGAGAGGATTGCTGGCCCAAATCCTGCTACAGCAGTCGAGAGCCTGGAATGTAGTGTTTCAGAATGTTTTCCAGTGTTTCCAATTAGATCCATCTAATTACCCATGGTTTCTCTTGGCATGCCAATTTGGATGTGAAATTAATAGCTACTTTAAATCTGAAAGTAAGATTGGTGGTAGGATGGCTAGAATAGATCCTCTTCGCTTTGAAGTGGAAATTAAAGCTGTAATGCTAAGCCGACCAAACAACCACACCTATATCATTTGTGCACAACAAGGAGCCTGTAAACAGAGAGCTCCTTTCCTTCCGTCTCTGGGAAAAATGATCAGTGAACCTGCCAAGCTTACTTCCTCCCAAGAAACCTACACCTCTGGAGCACTGAGATTGCAGGCATGAGCCACCACACCCAGTTTTATATAGCACTAGGGACATAACCCAGGACTTCATCCTTGCCAGGCAAGTCATCTTCCAGCTGGGCTGCATCCCTGGCTCTCTTTTAGCTTCTGTTTACATCAAAGTTCTGTATTTATTGGAAGTGACTCACTGGTCTCAAGAACCCACCTGGAAGACTACAATTGGAGACTCAGTGGTAGAGCACTTGCCTAGAATATATGAAACCCTAGATTCAATTGCCAGTTCAGAAAGGGGCTAAACTGAAAGTACGGTGCGATCTGGCACACAGGCACAGCACGGTTTGCACTGAGTACATCTGAAGACATCCCATTAGCATTGACACACTTGGTAGGTAAACCAAGACCACGGTCTGAGAAACTCCCGTGACATATCATTAAAGGAGCTGAATTCACCACCGTAAGTTTAGCAGAGACTCCTCTCCGTCCCAGCACGCAGCACTCTCAGCCACAACAGTTTGCATCCCTGCATCTCACAGCAGAGATGTGATGCTTTCTCTTTTATATCTTATTTTACTCCGGAGCTGGTTTGGGTCTGGTACACGGGGACTGTGTAGAGGAGTGTGAGGCTACATCTAGCTCTACCAAGAAAGGAGACCATTTCTGTGCTGAGGGCACAGAAGAGAGTATTAGCAACGTTAGAATCAGTTATTTATCAGCCTTTTGTAATAGGGCATAATAATGTTATAATTGATCAGTGATAAGGATAAGTGACTTTAACGTCAATACAAAGTATTAAATAGTATCTGAAGAGGCACATTCACCTGCACATCATTTCCCCGTCTATTGTTAACATTGTTACCAGTAATATCAAAAGCAAATTGGCCCCGACTCCTGCTCCTTGTCGATGCCCCTTCTCTGCCTACAATCCACCTCAAGGTTTTTCAGCACTTTGGGTGTGCTCTCTCAGCCAGAAATGAAAATAGCTGGACAGGAAAAAAAAAGTCTCTGCTACCCTTTGTCCAGGAGTCTAGTCACACCCTAAAAACACCCAAACTTCTTATCTCACTCTGGACTGGTTTCCTGCCACCCTGGAAAAGCACAGGAAGAAACCGTAGCTGACTGTTCCCTTGACCAGCTTGCTTTTTCTGAGTATTGTTTTCATAAAAGTAGATAATTGTGTACAAAAAACACATATACACGTGTGCACAGCCGACTGGATAGGAGTCCAACATTCTAGAATTAGAAGAAAACGTTGAAAGAATTTATTGTGCTTCACCGACGCGGTGTGCAGGAAGTGCCGAGACTGATCAGCGGCAACTCGGGGCTCTGTTTTCCTTTGCAATAGTGGGGCTTGGAAGGCTATTATTTTCAAAGTCACTTTGTACTGGTGATGTGTTGAACTTTTTAAATTTAAGATTTATTTATTGTATGTTTATGAGTGTTTGCCTGGATGTATGGACTACATGCATGTCTGGTGCCTACAGAGGTCAGAAGAAGGTATTCGATCTCCTGGAACTGGAAGTCTGGATGATTGTGAGACTTGTAGGTGCTGGGGGGGGAGCTAGGTCCTCGGCTGGAACAGCAGGTGCTCTCCCACCTTGGTTTTGTAAAAATTTTTGAAAAAAAAATTTTTATAAAAATTTTTAAAATTCAACAACTAATTTCAGTTTTACACAGAAGATTAAGGCCTTAAAGTAAAATTGGCCTAATGTCATTTAATAGTAACCTATCCCTGAATTAGATCCTAGGTAAAGGTACGGTGACTCAGACCTGTAAACCCAGCAGTCTGAAATCCAAGGCAGTCAGATCTCTATGGACTGAAAGCTAGTCTAGAATGCATAATGAGTTTCAAGACAGCCTGGGCTTCAAAGTGAGATCCTGTATCAAAACAACAAAAGCAACCTAAGCAAGCAGAGCATGCAACAGCCCCCCACCAAATCCCAGCACTCAAGAGCTGAGGCAGGAAGATCAAGAATTTAAAGCCAGCATGGGCCATACAGCAAGACTTTGTCTCAAAATAAACATTCAAGGGGCTAGAAAGATGGCTCAGGGGTTAAGAGCATTTACTGTTCTTGCAGAGGGTTCAGTTCCCAGCAACCATGGGGTATCTCAAAACCATTCATAGCTCCAGTTCCGAGGAAATCTAACGCTCCCCTCAGACCTCTGAAGGTACCAGACATGTACTTAGTAAACAGACATGCATGCAGATAAAACACTCACACAAACAAAATAAAAATAAGTCTAAAATATATGATAATAAACTTTTTTGGTTGATTGGTTGGTTATTTTTCAAGACAGGGTTTCTCTGTGTAGCCCTGGGTATCCTAGAACTCACTCTGTAGACCCAGCTGGCCTTGAATTCACAGAGATCTACCTGTCTCTGCCTCCCCAATGCTGGGATTAAATAAAGGTGTGTGTGTGTGGTCACTGTCCAGCTAATAAAAATAAACATTTTTAAAAGGGGTCAGTGAGAGTGACCGTTATGGCACCAGCCTGGTGCCTGAGTTTGATCCCCAGAAACCAAGTAAAGGTGGACAATCAGCTCCACAAAGTTGTGTGCTGACCACCACACGTGCTCTGAGGCATGAACAGTAATTAATGTTAAAGCAAGATTATTAAAAGTACGTGGGTGTTGGCTCATCAGGTGAAATAACTGCTCTACAACCCTGGCACACACATGACTGAGGACACACACAATTTAAAAACTTAAAGTCTAACAAGATTTGTCAAAAATAATTGCAGCATTTTAAGAAATCCTGTAGTAAGTCTTCTCTTTTTATTGCATCCTCAAGTAAAATAACTATTCTGCTCAGCTCTCAACAAAGTAATAATATAAATAACCACGTGTAGTATATAGGTGTTTAGCACCTATAATGCCTGCATTTGGAGAGCTAAGGCAGAATTGCCTCAAGACCAGCCTGGGATATATAGCGAGTTCTAAATCAGTCTGGACTACAGAGTAAGTAAGATACTGTCCCAAATAGTAGTAGTAGAAGAAACAGGATGGCCCAGTGGCTGAAGATGTAGCTCAGTTGGTAGAGCTCCAATCAAGCATATACAAAGCCCTGGGTTCGATCCCCAGCACCACACAAAGCAGGCATTTGACTCATGCCTGTAATGCATGCAGTCAGCAGGCAGAGGCAGGGGCATCACTACAAATTCTGCACCAACCTGGCCTACAGAGAAGAGAACCAGACCAACCAAGACCATGTGAGGAGACTGTCTCAACCACCCCCAAGAGGGAAAAATCCTTTCTCCGAGACATTTTAAAGAGACGCTGAATGAAATGGGAAACATAATGCAGATTAAACCCGAATAGAGTCTTTAAAATAATGACCACAGAAGTAATAAATATCAGAGTTTATAAAAAGCCGAGTGATTAGAGAGGATATTGCAGATTTAAATATTTATATCAACCAAATACCCGATGCAATAACTCCATGGCTGAGAGCTTTCCTGCCATGCAACATGGTCTTGGGTTTTACTGACTAAGAAGCAAAAGAGAAAAAGACAGAAAGTGCTCCAGGCTGTGGGTTACGTGAGACTGTGTCTTAAAAAAAAAAATAACCCTCATATGTAAGATCCCTAGAGAGGGAAGGAAGGAAGGAAGGAAAGATACATCCCTAAACTAGAGTTTGAATGATGTGATAGTCACTTATTAGGAATGTATCTATTGATAGTTTTGGGTTTTTTTTGTTTTCGTTTGTATAAGAAGCTTAACCTGACTTATAGTAACACTGTGGACATGTAGCTCATTTGGAAGATGGTTAACCTAGAACATATAAAGCCCTGGATTCAGCAGATCTTGGCTAAATAGCATATTCCAGGCCAGCCTGAGATCATGTTTCAAAAATAAAGAGTTCAATATGAACATTAAATGTTAAACACTTTCAGAAGAAAACATTTTTAATTATTATTACTTAATGGTATGGAATGTTTTCTCAGAGAATAATACATAAAAGTCTCTAAAGAAAAAAAAAGAAATTAAAAGTAGGAATTTCTATTCTTTGAAAATCACTAGGAGGGGCAGGCAAGATGGTTCTCTGGGTAAAGGAGCTTATTCTAAAGCTTCATGACCAGAGTTCAATCTCCCGAACTACATGGAGGAAGAAAACTAACTTCAGCATTGTTCGGCTACTTTGTGTGAAGGTGTGTCTCTGTATATTCACTTGTTAATTCTGCATCTGCAGAGAGCTAAATACTGGCAGGATCTTGGCATTGTTCTTTCTGTGGCCCATTACCAGTCTTATATTTTGTAAATACCCATTCTTCCTCACTAATCTAGAATTGTATCTGATTGGCTGTAATAAAGAGCAAACAGCCAATAGCTGGGCAAGAAGTGGAGGGCGGAACTTCTGGGCAGAGGGAGGGGGAGGCTGGGAGAAGAGGCAGAAGCTGGAGAATCACCAGGGACACAGAGGTGAACCCTTGAGCCAGCGGAACAGAGAGGTAGAATTGCCACCTGGGAGGGCTTGGTACCAGAATTAGTCGGGATACGTTCAGAGGAGCTGGGAAACGGCCCTAGCTGGAAAGCCAAAGCTTTATTTAAAATATTAAAAAGCCTCTGTGTCTTTATTTATATCACTGATAGCTGAGATTGTCCTGCTATACTACAGACATACACATACACACATGAATGCGCACATGTGCACATACTCAATAAGAAAATACATAAATGTAATTTTCTTAAATCACTATCAAAGGAGTTTTAACTTATCTATTTATTTATAGATGGTTGTGAGCGATCATGTGGTTGTTGGGAATTGAACTCAGGAACTCTGGAAGAGCAGTTGGTGTTCTTAACCCCTGAGCCATCTCTCCAGCCGGACTATTAACTTTAAAAAAAAAAAAAGGATGATCTCAATATGCAACACTGAATGGCCTGCAATTCAATATGTATACCAGGCTGACTTCAAATTCATATGCTCTGACTTCCTAATGCTGAGATTAAAGGCATGCATCATCATGCCCAGATTGATTAATTTTAAATTAGCACACATAGCAGTGGGTCTCACTGTGACATTTTATACATACATCCCATTATACGTTGTTTTTCTTTATCCCTCCACTGCCTCCCCAGTCCCTACTCCCGCTCCATCTCCTGCCAGTTCCTTTACACTCTTTATTTTTGGAAGAAGTTTTCTTTTTTTCTTTTTTTTTTTTTTTTTTTTGGTTTTTTGAGACAGGGTTTCTCTGTGTAGCCTTGGCTGTCCTGGAACTCACTTTGTAGACCAGGCTAGCCTCGAACTCAGAAATCCTCCTGTCTCTGCCTCCCAAGTGCTGGGATTAAAGGCGTGCGCCACCACCGCCCGGCTTGGAAGAAGTTTTCAAACTAGAAAAGAAAACAAACAAACAAAACAAAACAAATAAGTTATGTGATGGGGGTTGGAGAGATGGCTCAGTGGTTAAGAGCACTGACTGCTCTTCTGAAGGCTCCGAGTTCCAATTCCAGCAACCACATGGTGGTTCACAACCATCTGTAATGAGATCTGACGCCCTCTTCCGGTGTGTCTGAAGACCAGTGTGTCTGAAGACATCGACAGTGAAATTACATAATATCTTACAAATAAATCTTTAAAAAAATGGTCTTGAATCTCTGGAAATTTAAAGCTTAAGCTAATCTACAAAGAAAATTCCAGGACAGCCAGGTCTGCATAGTGAAGCCTGTCTCAGAAATAAATAATAGGGGCTGGAGAAATAGTCCAGAGGTTTAAAGCACTGGATGTTTTTTCAGAGGACCCGGGCTCAATTCCCAGCACCCAACCATTCGGAGACTCCAGTTCCAGGAGACTCATACTGTCTCAAGGTCTTTAGCCATGCATATGGTACACATATATACATGCAGATAAAGCACTCATACATATAAAATAACTAAACCTAAAAGTAGAGAGATGCTAGACAGACAGACAGACAGACAGATAGATCATATATACACACACACACACATACATACATACATACATACATACATGAGACAAGCTTTCACTAAATTGCCCAGACTGACCTTGAACTCATTCTGTAGCCCAGGCTGACCTTGAAATTCTGATCTTCCTACCTCAGCCCCTCCAGCACCTGGGATTTTAGGCCTATGACACAAAACTTTATTTTTGAAAGTAACTAATTATTATTGTTGATTTGGGGTTTTGAGATAAGGTCTTTTGTGGCCTAGGTTAACTCAAGGTCTCTCTGTATCAAAGGTTGGCCTTGAACTCCTTATCTACTTGGGCTTTTCAAGGGCTAGCATTGCCAACATGCACCACCACACTTAACTAATTATTTTCTTACATAAATTAATTTTTAAAGTTTTTTTAAATTTACACATGTGCAAGTGTATGTCTGTGTGAGTGTATGCCACATGTGTGCAGGTGCCCATGGGGACTAGAGGGCCATTTAATCCTCTGGAACTGGAATTATAGACACAGTTATAAGCTGTCTGATGTGAGCATTGAGAAATTAACTCAGGTCCTCTGGAAGAGCAGTAAGTGTTCTTAAGCACTGAAATATCTCCCCAGTACCACATACATTTATTTTTAATTGCTACAGAGAAATATAAAATTTCCCCCATATTATTATTTTTTCCCCCTCTGATAAAAGCAACTTAGAGGGGAAGGTTTATGTGGTTTACAATTCCAGGTCACGATTCATCATTAAGGGAAGCCAGGGAGGGAACTTTAGCAGGAACTTGACGCAGAGGCTGTGGAAGAACACTGCTTGCCAGCTCAGTGGGAGATTCGTGTTTAACTAGTTTGTTTTTTGATTTTTTTTTTTTATACAGCCCAGGACCACCTACCTAAGAATGGTGCTTCCCACACTGGACTAGGCCCTCCTACATCAATTAATAACCAAAACAACCTTCCACAGACATGCCATAGTCCAATCTGATGAGGATAATCTTTCTTTTTCATATTTCTTTTTTAACTTTTTATTGATTCTTTAAGAGTTTCACATCATGCACCCCAGTCCAACTCCTCTCCCCAACTCCTTGTATCCACCCTTCACTCTTGCAATCTTCTCCAAATTGAAAACACACACACACATACTCTCACACACACACACACACACACACACACACACACACACACACATCATAGGAAAATATCTCATTGTGGAAGCTGTACCGTGTCACAGTGTGTCCCACAGTGTACCCACCTGTCCACACATCTTCACTTCAGATGTCTGTTGCAGTGAGTCTGACTTGAGATCTCTGGCTTCTGTAACACCATCCTCCTGGTTATCCTGCTGTTGCCCTGTGTCATGGAGAGTCCACAACTGTGGATCAGCGGGACTGGTCCTTTCTCATGTCCCAACCGTTCGCAGGTGATACAGACTTGGGGGTGGGCCAGCTCAGAGTTATGGATCTGGGCCTGGGTAGTGGAGTGTAATCTCTTAACTGGAACTCTCTTCTCAGATGACTCTATTCTGTGTCAAGTTGACAACTGGAGCTACCTAGGATGTGTGTCAGTGCAGCAGCAGAACTTTCAGTATATGTGTGCGTCATGTAACATTTGAGTCAGATGAAACACATTGTATTCTCAAGCGCTCATTCTTTATAGTGAGATTTCAAAACCCTTTAGCTTTCTCTAATGCTGCCACCCTGCGTCGTAACACACACCAAAGCTGTTTGCTCTTGGCACTTGGTTCCCATCCCTCCCTCTCCTTTTGTCTGTTCATTTGGGCTGCTATTATCATTGCCAGAGGTCTCTGTGTGCCCCGGGATTAGGCTTATGTACTATATTGTAAGTACTTACTCCCAGTCAGTAAATCGATTTCTTATTTTCTTACAGATATGTTGGGGGGAGCCAAAATCTTGGTTTTTGTTAGTGTTTAACTATCAAAATATATTATCGACAATCAGGTGCCCTTCTTTATAAATGAAGAAAATATTGTTTATAATGGGCCATTTGTCAAGTCTTCACATTAAGTGGTTCTATATGTCACTGGAGGAAATGTCAGATTATTTTCCTTATTGTTTTGTTTGGAGATAGGATCTCCTATAGCCACGTTGACCTCTTGCTATACAACCAACAATAACCTTGTGATGTTCCTGCCTCTGTCCCCCAAGCACAGGGTTTCAGATACATCCCACCAAGTACTAATTAACTGCATGTGTATCACTTGGAAGTCAGGGACAATGGGTAGAAGTTGGTTCACTCTTTCCATGTGGGTTCCAAGAACCAAATGGTGCTACCCACAGAGCCCCTCTGGTCCCCCCAACTCCAGTTTTATGCATTGCTGTGTTGCTGTGTTGAACCTAGGGCCTTGTGCGAGCTGGGCAAACATCCAAGCATCAACTGAGCTCCAACCCCAGCCCTTGCTAAACTACTCTTAAAACTACTTTACAATCACACAGAAGCACCCGAGTGCTCTGATTTTTCATAGTCTAACAAACCCTCCATAGTTGTAATCTTTGCATCGCTGTGACCAAAACACAGAAACATATTAGGGTAGAAAGATTCGTAGTATTTCTCTGCTCTTTGTCACAGTGGGGAAGGCACAGTTATAGGAGGAGTTTTGCTGCTGGCAGTGGGACCTGGGAAGCAGCAGGCTCATCACAGGATGGCAAACAGGGAGCAGAGAGAGAACTGGAACCAGGCCATCCCTAGTGACCTACTTCAGCCAACCTGCTTCACCTACTTCCTAAAGGCTCCATGACGTTAAATGTAGCACCACAAGCTAAATGCTTAAAAGCCAACTCGTGTGTATTGTTTTATTTTTGCCATTTCTCTGGTTAGTGTTGCCAACTTGACACAAACTGGAGTCACTGGGGAAGACAGAACCTCAGTTGAGGATGGCTTCCACCAGATTGGCCTGTGGACGTGTCGTTGCAGCATTTTCTTGACTGATGAGTGATGTGGGAGGGCCCAGATCACTGTGGGCAGTGTCTCTGTGGGCAAGTGGTCCTGGGTTGGATAAGACAGCTCCTTGAGCAAGCCACAGGGAGCAAGCCAGTCAGCAGCATTCCTCCATGGCCCCTGATCAGTCCCTGTCTCCAGGTTCCTACTCTGAGCTTTCTTTCATGATGGACTATAACCTGTGTGATGGTTTCTATATGCTGGGCCTGGGAGTGGCACTATTAGAAAGTGTACTCCTGTTTGAGTAGGTGTGGCCTTGTTAGAGGAACTGTGTCACTATGGGTGACTTTAAGACCCTCATCCTAGCTGCCTGGAAGCCAGTCTTCCACTAGCAGCCTTCAGATGAAGATGTAGAATTCTCAACTCCTCCTGCACCATACCTGCCTGGATGCTGTCATGCTCCTACCTTGATGATAATGGACTGAACTTGTGAACCTGTAAGTCAGCCCCAATTAAATGTTGTCCTTTATTAGACGTGCTTTGGTCATGGTGTCTGTTCACAGCAGTAAAACCCTAACTAAGACAACCTGTAAGCCAAATTAACCCTGTTCCTCCCCAAGTTGCTGTCAGTGTTTATCACAGCCACAGAAAACCAAAGTAGGACTCCATACCATGGTGTGTGATGTTGTACCTATTGCAGTTTTGATTTGCTGTCTTCTACTGAGCAGTGATACTGAGATATTTGGGGCAATTTTTGACCATCTGTATATCTTCCTTAGAGAAATGTCTATATGGGTGTTTCCCCCCCACACACTTTTTTCCCCCGTTGAATTATTTGTTTTTACTGAGCTAAAGGATTTTTTTAATCATATGGATACAAAGTTCCTTACCCTACATGTGACATGCAAATATTTTCTCCAGTTTTGTGTGTCATCTTCATTATCTTAAGGATGTCACTTGAAATGATAAACTATTCATTTTAATGAAGTACACTTTGTATTTTCATATTGTTGCTGCTTGGATCTTTCTTTTTAATTATATGTCTGTATCTCTGTGAGGCAGAGGCAAGAAGACCAGGAGCTCGAGGCCAACTTTGGTTAGATAGGGAGCTCAAAACAAGTCTGAACTACATGAGAACATTACCTAAAGCCAAGTATGGTGGCTCTGTTTGTTGTTTTTATGTTGCTACAACAGAACACCATGGCAAGACAACCTAAGAAAAAGTTTGTGAAAAAGGGATGAATCCATTAATGGTGAGGAAGTGTGGTAGGAGTTCATATCTCAGACTGTAAGCATGACACTGAGGAATGCCTCCAGTGATGTACTTCCTCCAACAAGGCCACACCTTCTAAACCTCTTCTAATAGTACCACAAACTAGGGACCAAGTATTTGGTGTTTTCTTTTCTTTTTTTTTCTTTTTTTCGCTTTTTTTTAAATATTTATTAATTATTATATCTAAGTACACTGTAGCTGTCTTCAGACACACCAGAAGAGGGCGTCAGATCTCTTTACGGATGGTTGTAAGTCACCATGTGGTTTCTGGGATTTGAACTCAGGACCTCTGGAAGAGCAGTCAGTGCTCTTAAGCACTGAGCCATCTCCCCAGCCCCTGGGACCAAGTATTTGAATGCATGAACCTGTAGGGGACAATCTCATTTAAACCACTAGAGTGGCAGAGTCTCAGAACTTGAGAGGTAAAGATGGAACCATCAGAAATTCAAGGTCCTATCCAACTAGAGAGCAAGTGAGTCCCAAGCTGGCCTGAACTACATGAGACTCTGCTTCAAGAAAAAAAAATGGGGGCTGGAGAGATGGCTCAGTGGTTAAGAGCACTGACTGCTCTTCCAGAGGTCCTGAGTTCAAATCCCAGAAACCACATGGTGGCTCACAACCATCTGTAATGGGATCTGATGCTCTCATCTAGATTTGTTGTGTATTCATAGAAAATAAATAAATCTTATTTTAAAAAAATTAAAAAGGAAGAACCATTTCCTTAAGACTGAGCTGCATTGTTGGCCTGATAACAAGGAATAATGCCAAGCCGGGAGCTGAGGACCCTGAGGACCAACCTGACATAACTCCGAGGTGAGATGTATCTCTAGGAGGCAGCCTTCGAGGGGGGCAGCAGAGCTAGGCTCTCACAAGCCTAGATGCAGGTAGGTCCTCTGGTAGAAGAA
Source organism: Tokudaia tokunoshimensis (assembly GCA_036184795.1). Lineage (NCBI taxonomy): Eukaryota > Metazoa > Chordata > Mammalia > Rodentia > Muridae > Tokudaia > Tokudaia tokunoshimensis. The sequence continues at coordinate 91,909,733 of BTHU01000012.1, read as the reverse complement.
AACTGGAAAGGGTAGTGCAGTATACTGTGAATGAGAGCCCTGCCCTTAGTGACAGAGGAGTCTGATAGCCCTAAGCTGGGGATGGGTGGTCCTTAGGCGTTAGTTCTTCAAGGTGAGGTTAACAACTAGCAGGGTGGGGGAACTGAAGCTCCAATGGAAAGTTCCAGGGGAGCACAGCCTCACCGCTCCAGGGGAGTACAGTCTCACCGCTCCAGGGAAGGACACCTTGACCCCTCAAGAGGAGCACAGCATCACCCCTCCAATGGAACATAATTTCAAATCTCCAGGGAGCACACCTTTACCCCCTCCGAGGGATCACAGCTTCATTCCTCCGGAAGAGCACAGCCTCACCCTTCCAGGAGGCTCTGATGAAAGTATAGAGACTGGAGCACTATCCGATCTCAGCATTGCGTTTGTTTCCCCGACTCCAAATGTATTTGGAAGACACTTCCCATGTGTAACATTAACCACCCCTACCTCTGCCTTCCAAGTGCTGGGATTAAAGGCGTGCTCTACCACACCCAGCAAGGTTAGCACCTTAATTTTTATTTTATGAGGATATGTGTCTGTCTGCATGTATATATTTTTACTGTGTGCATGTCTGGTGCCCACAGAGATCAGAATCAGGTGTTGGATCTCCTGAGACTGGAGTTGCAGATAGTTGTGAGCTTCTATGGAGGTGCTGGGATTTGAACCTGGGTCCTCTGGAAGAGCAGCAAGTGCTCTTAACTGCTGCATCGTCTCCCCAGCCCACACCCTAACTTAAACTTTAGAGAGCACACACAGAAGTCACCCAAATACTTACTCTTTTGTTTCTGCTGTCTCCTTCCCCTCAGTTTACCCGTTCCCTCCTCTTACTTTTAGTTGTGGTCTGACTTGAGAGAGAGAGAGAGAGAAAGAGAGAGAGAGAGAGAGAAAACTTTTGGAGCTGAACAGATGGCTCAGCAGTTAAGAGTACTTGCTGCTCTTTTAGAGGACTTGAATTCAGTTTTCAGCATCCATATTAAGTGGCTCACAACTGTGTCTGTAACTCCAGATCCAGGGGATTTGGTGCCCTCTTCAGGCCTCTGTGGGAGCACCCACGAGTGCACATACATAGACACCTACATTTATGTACATTAATAATAAAATAAATCTTAAAAAATAAAAAGGCTGTTGTTGTTGTTATTGTTTGAGACAAGGTCTCACTATATAGCCCAGGGTGACCTGGAACTCACAGGGGTCCAATTACCTCTTTAATTCCCAGGGCTGGGATTAAAGGCATGTACCACTACACTTTGCATTACTAAACTAAAATTTAAAACTAGATATGAAAAGGGGAATAATAGATAGAAGAAATGGATACATCCCTACATATATACTTACCAAAATCAAATCAAGTAGTACACAATCAATTTAATATCAGTCCTATAGATCAATATGATATGATAAGTCATATCAGTTTATATCAGATCTATAGCAAACAATCGGACTGAAAAGTCTCCCAACTGAGGAATGCTCAGGACCTGGTGAATTCCCTGCTGCAGTCCATCAGACCTCCTGCATCTGTCATCAGTGCCACTCGACCTATCACACACAGGTGGCTGGAGCACAGCCGAGCACTCTGTGATGGTGTATGTGCTTGGCCCAGGGAGTGGCACTATTAGGAGGTGCATCCTTGTTGGAGTAGGTGTGTCACTGTGGGTGTGGGCTTTAAGACCCTCACCCTAGCTGCATGGAAGCCAGTATTCTGCTAACAGCCTTCAAATGAGGATGTAGAACTCTCAACTCTGCCTGCACCATGCCTGCCTGGATGCTGCCATGCTCCTGCCTTGATGATAATGGGCTGAAACTCTGAACCTGTAAGCCAGCCCCAATTAAATGTTGTCCTTTATAAGAGTTGCCTTGGTCATGGTGTCTGTTCACAGCAGTAAAACTCTAACTAAGACATGCTTTCTGTAAGTTCATCAAATAAAAGAAATAAGAAGGAAAGGAAAGGAAACATGACTGCTGATTGGGTATGGTGGAAAAGAAAGTTTATTATAGACACGTGGAAGCAGGGACCTCTGGGAGAATCAGGAGTGTTCATGACCCTGAGCTGGGCCGTGTGGGAGAGGCAAGGGGGGTGGGTGGAGAGGGGGACCAGCTGTGGCATGCCAGGAGGCCCAAAGGTGCAAACAGAGCAGGTAACCACAATGGCTGGATTATATAAGATAGAGCAGCCCAGCTCCCTGGGTTGGAGAGTTCAGGAAAGAGGGCAGGGTGTGCCAGCCTGCAGGGCCCCGAAACAGGTAGGAACTAAGAAATGCAGTGAGAACTTGGTGGCCAGGTCTGTTCTGATAGTTAAACAGGCACCTCAGCCATTTGTCCTGGGTTTGAAACCTAAGTCAGTATCACTCTGATGCCAAAAACAGATATAGTTAGAACAAAAGAAAGAAAAAATGAGGGTGGAGGGAGAAAAGAAAACTTGATAACTACTTTCCTGATAAACACAGAAACACAAATTCTCAATAAACACTTGAAAACTCAATCCAATAGCACTTTTTCAGATAACATGCTCAAGTTGGCTTCAGTCCTGGAATGCAAGCACAGTTCAACATATGTATATCAGAAAATATAACGCATAGCTGGGCATGTGGCTCGGATGGAAGAGCCACATCTAACATGCACAAAGCTCTGGGTTTGATCCCAGACACCCCATAAACCAAACATGGTAACACGTGTCTACAGTCCCAGAACTCAGGCTGGAGAGATGGCTCAGTCGATGAAGGCTAGGCTCACACCCAATCCCAGACCTCAGGAGGTGGAGGCAGGAAGATCATAAGGTCAAGGTCATGATTGGCTATATAGCAAGTTCAAGGTTAGCCTGGCTATTTACAACCCTGTCTCAAAGAAAAAAAAGAAACAATACACAAATAAACTTAGGGGCAGAACTCATATGACCTCTCAATAAATGCTAGAACCTGGATGCAGAACTCAAGCAGAGACCATGAAGGAACAATGCTTTCTGGCCTGCTACCTCGCTCTGATTTCTCGGTTACTTTTCTTTTACAGTGCAGCACCCGTGGCTAGGTTTAGCACTATCCACAGTGGGCTGGGGTCTCCTACATCAATGAGCAATTTAAAAAATGCCCTACAACATGTCCACAGGCCAGTCTAATGGAGGCAGTTCCTCACTTGAGGTTCTAGCCTTGGCTCCCCTTGGTGATGGACTGGAATCTGTTAGCCAAATAAACCCTTTTCTCCTCAAGTTGCTTTTGGCCAATGCTTTATATAACAGCAACAGAAATCAAATCAGAACAGGATGTGGAGTGAATTAAAAGGATTTTAATATAACAGGCAAAAGCAAAACATCCCCATTTACAGACGACATGACCCTGTGCTTAAAAGACCCTACAGGGCAGAGAATACGGCTCAGTGGTAGAAGACTTACCTAGCATGCATAAGGCCCTAAAGTCAATTCCCAGTGTCATAAAAGCAAAACAAAATAACCTTAAGAATTCATCCAGAACACTTTGAGCTGCTAAACTCTTTCAGCTAAGTAGCAGAATAGGAAAAAACATACAACAAAAAAGTAGTTTTTCTATATACCAATAATGAACTTTCTAAGAAAGAAATTGTATATGTGGAGGGGGGTCCTATTTACAATTTTTGTTTGTTTGTTTTTGTTTTTGTTTTTCGAGTCAGGGTTTCTCTGTGTAGCCCTGGCTGTCCTAGAAATCACTCTGTAGACCAGGCTGGCCCTCGAACTCAGAAATCCACCTTCCCCTGCCTCCCAAGTGCTGGGATTAAAGGCATGCGCCACCACTGCTCAGCTATTCACAATTATTTAAAAAATAAACCAACCTGGGGGTCCGGGGTTGTGGTGGTTGTCCCCTCTCCCCAGCTCTGAGCTTGACCATGACATCCAAGGACAACAAGATGAAGAAACATGCAAAACGTTAGATAAGGAAGGAAGACCCCGTAAGCAGGTCAGGGGACAAGACCAGAAGGAAATGGTCCAAAAGCAAAGTGCCAGCCAAGCTCTACCCTCCCGTCAAGCTCTACCCTCCCGTCCCGTTTGACAAAGCTGCACCTCACGCCTCTCAAGGAAGTTTCCCAACTGTAAGTTCATTACTCCAGGCGTGATCTCTGGGAGACTGAAGCCCTTGGGGAGCAATTTAGTAAAGGACTTACCATGTTGGTACAGAAGCATAGAACCCTCGTAATTTACACCAGGAAGACAAAGGGAAGAGACACACCAGCTGCTGGAGAAAACGCAAGAGCAGGTTCAGACAAGTGGATATCTGGAAAAAATAAAACGTTAGTAAATAAAGAAGCTAGTAATAAACCCAGCCAAGTAGGTAAAAGAACTTTACAATGAAAACTTTAAAACACTTCAGAATTTGAAGAAGACACTAGAAGATGGAAAGACGTCTGTCTCATGCTTGTGGATTGACAGACTATTGTGGAAATTGCTATACTACCTAAATCAATACACATCAAAATATACTAATATTCTTGATCAAACTAGAAAAGCAATACCAACACTGACAGAAGCACCAAAGACTCTAAATGGCCAATGCAATCCGATACTTGATCTCAAATTATACTACAGAGCCATAGTAACAAGACAGCATGGTATAGGCACACACGTACAAACAGAAATGTAGACTAACACAGTAATAGAAGACTCAGAATCCACACACGTACAAACAGAAATGTAGACTAACAGTAATAGAAGACTCAGAATCCAGAGCTGAGGCTCGGTTGGTCGAGGGTTTGCCTAGGGTGTATGAGACATCGGGCTCAATCCCCAGCACCACGTAAACTGGGTATAGACACATACACCTCTATTATCAGCACTAAGGTGAAAGGGTAAAAAGTTCAAGACCTTCCAATGACTTAGAAGCCAACTTGGACTACATAAGACCTTGTCTCAACAACAACAAAAGATACCAGAAATAGACCTATGCAACTGCAGATCAACAACCACCTGATTTTTTTTTTAAAAAAAAATTTATTGATTTCGTGTGTGTTTGTGTGTGTGCCATAGTGCTCGTGTGGAGGTGAGAGAACAACGGGAAAGAGTTGGTTCTCCAACACGTGCACCCTGGAGATCTAACTCAGGTTGTCTGTCTGTCTGTCTGTCTGTCTGTTTTATTTTGTTTTGTTGTTGTAGCAGGGTGAGGCAGAGTCTCCTCTATGTCTCCTTGGCTGTTCAGGAGCTCACTATGTAGATCAGGCTGACCTCAAACTCACAGAGATCCTTTTGTCTCAGCCTCTCCAGTAGTGGATTAAAGGCAAGAACTATGTTTGACGGGCAGTGGTGGCACACATCTTTAATCCCAGCACTTGGGAGGCAGAGGCAGGCGGATTTCTGAGTTTGAGGCCAGCCTGGTCTACAGAGTGAGTTCTAGGACAGCCAGGGCTATACAGAGAAACCCTGTCTCGAAAAACTTTAAAAAAAAAAAGAACTATGTCCAAGTTTGGTTGTTTGGTTTTGTAGCGTACCTTTATCCATTTTACATCTCCATGCCCCCCCCCCAAATATTTTTTTGAGAGAAGAGTCTCAGGGAGTTGAAGCAGAACTTGCTATGTAACAAAGGAAGACCTTGAACTTCTGATCTTCAGTGTGCTGGGATTACAGGCTTGTACCAGCAACTCTGTTTTTGTTTTTTTGGTTTTTTTTAAAGATTTATTTATTTATTATACGTAAGTACACTGTAGCTGTCTTCAGACACGCCAGAAGAGGGAATCAGATTTTAATTACAGATGGTTGTAAGTCACCATGTGGTTGCTGGGATTTGAACTCAGGACTTTTGGAAGAGCAGTCAGTGCTCTTAACCACTGAGCCGTCTCTCCAGTCCTGTTTTTTTGTTGTTGTTGTTTTGTTGTTGTTGGTTGATTGCTTGTTTAACACAGGGAATTAGTTACTCTGTAGCACTGACTGGCTTGGAGCTTGCCATGTAGACCAGGCTGACCTCAATCTTTTGGTGGTTCTCCTGTCTCCACTTCTGGGGTTTGTTTGTTTTTTTTTTGTTTTTTTAAACAAAGTCTGATGATTTCTTTAAGGGAGAGAGGGAAGAAGGGAAGAATTAAGCTTTGCCAGGTAGAGTCTAAGAGAACATTGGTACTTAAAAATTGAACACCCAAAGGGAGAAAATCAACTAGTTTCTAAATGAGCAAATAAATAAAACAAATGTCTCAAAGGAAGAAATACAAATGGCCAGTTAATATATGAAAAAAAAAAGTTCAGATCCTTAGCCATCAAGAAAAATGCTAATTAGAATCTCATCAAGATTCCATAGCAACTCAATCAGAATGACTATGATCAAGAAATACAGGAGGCTGGGGGCAGCCCAGATGCTGGAGTAGATAAAAAACAGTGGCGTTCTCTGGGGAGTGTCGGCGCACAACTTTAGTCCCAGCACAAGCAGAGGCAGGCAGATCTTTAAATTGGAGGCCAGCCTGGTCTACAGAGTGAGTTTCAGGACAGCATGGGCTATACAGAGAAACCCTGTCTTGAAAAACCAAGAAAAAAAAGCCTGTGCCGACATTAGTTCTTGCTATACAGAAGAGAGTAAGTCAAACACTGTTGCAGTAAATATTATTTGGGGGTTTCTACCCCACCTTAGAGCATTTAGTTCCCAAGTAAAGGACACAAACCTTCCTATTTATAATAAGCTTTAAAGTAATAGAGCTGGGCAGATGTCAACCCTCTATGCTATTTTGTTTACTTCCCAGTCAATAAAGATCTTCTCTGAGCTATTTACCACTTGCCATGTTCTTCCTGGGCCACTCCTACTCCAACAGCCCAGCCCTTGTGGCCACGTGCTCACAATCCACCTACCCCACAGGGGCTTTCTTCTTTCCCTGTGTCCTTTCGTTCTCCTTGTGGTCCTTGTCTCAGACTCCCAAGTCCAGGAACTGAAGTCCCGCCTACCTCTCTTCTGCCCAGCTACTGGCTATAGGCATCTTTACTGGCCAATCTCAGATAACTTGTGGGGCAAGGTTTATACAGCAAAAGCTGGTCTACATGAGGATCCGCTCCTCTTGGAGCAACCAGATCTTGGGGTACAGAATTTAGCATTTTAATACAAGCAGCATCAGACCAACCCACTATAAAACACAGCATCTGTGGGGTTCAAATAGTAAGGGAAAGAAAGAGCTGGGGAATCAGTTTTCTTTTGTTCATTCATTCATTCAATACCCATGGAACACACGTTATGTGCCTACTGCCTCCTCTAGGCGCTAAATAGGAGCAACTTTAAAAACACTTTTAGCCGGGTGGTGGTGGCGCACGCCTTTAATCCCAGCACTTGGAAGGCAGAGGCAGGAGGATTTCTGAGTTCGAGGCCAGCCTGGTCTACAGAGTGAGTTCCAGAACAGTCAGGGCTATGCAGAGAAACCCTGTCTTGGAAAACAAACAAACAAACAAACAAATTCTTTTAAAGGGCTGGAGAGATGGTTCAGGAGTAAAGAGCACTGGCTGCTCTTCCAGAGGAACTGAGTTCAATCCCCAGCACCCACATAGCTGTTACCCCAGTTCAGGGGGATCCAATGTGCTCTTCTGGCATTTCAGGCACCAAGCACCCAAGTACTGAACAGCAGACCAAATACTCATATACAGCAAATAAATTTTAAAACAGATTAAAAAACATAAAACCATAATCACATGGACATATAATAATAATAAATAATAATAATAATAATAATTATCATTATGTAAAACTTTATGAAAAAGTTAAAGCACATTTAGCAGACATGTATAGCCAGGTACAATGTTAGATGCCTTTAATAACCAGCATTGAGCAAGCTGAGTCAGGAGGATTGCCATGAGTTTGAGGTTAACCTGGGCTACATAGTAGTTTCCAGGTCATCCTTGGCAAACACAGTAAGACCTGTTTTGAGTCTTGACTCAGTTTCCTGAAAGACAATGTTCATCTTTCAATGCAGATTAAGAAATCAGTAGCCTTGGTCTGGTGCTTCAGAACGGCCATCTCAGCCCATGAGGGGCAGTCAGGGATGACCAGGCGGTCAAGGACAGCTTTGGCTACATGAAATGTTTAAGGCTAGCCTGGGCTGTATGAGGCCCCATGTCAAACACTAGCAGTAAGAAAAATACAGTGAGGACTGGAGAGATGCTTTAGTGAGTGAAGAAACTTCCTCCAAGCCTGACCACATGGTTGAAGAGCTGACTCCTAAAAGGGTATTGTCTGACCTACACACACACACACACACACACACACACACACACGCACACAAATAAATAAATCAGTTAATTTTTAAATGTCTGTAAAATGATAAATGTGCCAACACGGAATCCTGTGCTCCAAAGCTCAGACCGCCCCATTCTACAATCCAAAGTCATTTTCGTTGGAATCCTAGATTCCTGGCAGACATGTAAGGTAAGGAACTCCTCTGGCTATAATGGAACTTGTTAGCCTGACCTTGAAATGTTGTTCCCCCTGCTTCCACCTCCAGATGCTGGGCTCACAGGCCTGCTCCTCCATGTGTCCTGCATATTCATTAGCCTGTGCTATGTGTGCAGATGTTTCCCAGGAAGAACTTTAGATGAAGGTACAGAAGCACATTTTAAAAAATTTGATTCCATGAATATCAATGCTTAGAACTAAAGTAAAGAAGAAAAAAATAATACTCTAGTGAATAGAATATGGGTCGATTTAAAATTATTTTTAAACAGGGCTGGAGAGATGACTCTGTGGCTAAGAGTACTTACTGGTTTTGGTTTTTTGTTTTTTTAAAGATTTATTTATTTATTTAATCTATGTGAGTACACTGTAGTTGTCTTCAGACACACCAGAAGAAGGCATCTGATTCCATTACAGATGGCTGTGAGCCATCATGTGGTTGCTGGGAATTGAACTCAGGACCTCTGGAAGAGCAGCAGTCTTAACCGCTGAGCCATCTCTCCAGCCCATAGCACTTACTGTCCATCTAGAGGACCTGAGTTCGATTCCCGGTCCCACATCTGGTGGTTCACAGACACCTGTAACTCTAGCGCCAAGGGGGAATCCATCTGCACACACACATAATTAAAATAACAAAAAAAATTGTTTAAAAATAACACCAGAATAAATAAATAATAACAGCACCTGGAAGTAGCACATAGTAATTGATCAATTCATGGCTCAGCAGAAGAACACATATTTAGAAAGAGGAAAGCCCTGGGTTTCTTCTAAGACCAGAACAACAACTTGACAAAAACACAGTTTAATTATAATGCCATTGAAAGAAATTATGAGGATTATTAAGACTGAGTTCAAGGCAAGGGGTGTTGCTCAGCGGTAGAGGGCTTACCTCACCGGAGCCTTGAGGCTGATCTTTAGCACTGAAAACACCACAACAACCAAACTGCATTTAAAAACGTAAGGGAGGGTACAAGCCTCATTCCGTGTGACTTGTGGGAGCTGCTCTCTTGAAGGGATTTGGGGAGGGGCACTGAGGGCCAGGACAGCAGAAACGACACAGGACATTGGTTGCAGGAGTGGAGGGGCAGAAGGTGGAGAAGTGAGGGAGTCACGCTGAGCTGTGGTTTTACTGCAAACACAGACAGGCAGCACTTGAGCTCATCAGTGGTCAGCTCTCAGGAGCCCCTGGCCTGGTACCTATCTGTCCTCACATATGTTATCTGCATGAGAAAGGAATGTGCAAAGACGCTAGGGGCTGCCTCTGCCTTTCATCTCCTTCGGTATTGGGTACTCTGGGATGTGTCTATGGCTATTTAGTAAATACATTAATACTAGTGAAGAAATACAGTTCAATTCAGAAATATTTTTTTCTTAAAGAATAGAATTTATAATGGAATAAAACACGCACCGTGTGTGCTTGGTGGATTGTCGCAAACTCAATGACAGCCCCACCCACCCCAGGTCTGTTGGCAAAGGTTTGTAACCCCCGCTGCTCAGAACGCCAAGGCACAGAGATGGGAAATTTAGAGCCTGTCAGGCATGTAGAATGAGTTCAATGACAGCCTGGGTACTTAAAAGAGAGCCTCTCAAAATAAAAAGATAAGGAACGGCTGGGGTGGGGGGCATGCAGTTTGGTGCAGGGGGCTTATCTGTGAGAGGTTCTAAGTTCAAAGTCCAGTGCTGCAAAACCGAAAACCACAAAGAGCCCAGAAAGCAGTTTTAATCCTTTGGGTTTTTTTGTTTTGTTCTTATTGTTTAGATATATCACTAGGCTATGATTGCGTTCTGAACTCTTCAACTGCAATCAATCTTTCCTCTGTTGAACTAGTATGATGTTTCAATATAGAAGAGAAGTTCTCAAACTTCACAGAAGAAATCAAAACTTGAGAATATTGGTCCGTATTTTACTTTTTTTTTGAAGATTTATTTTTGTTGTTTTTAACAATGTGCATTTGTGTGCGTGTGTGCGTGTGTGTGTGTCTTGTTTTGAATTTTTATTTATTTGAGTACACTGTAGCTGTCTTCAGACAGGATCTCATTACAGATGGCTGTGAGCCACCATGTGGTTGCTGGGAATTGAACTCAGGACCTCTGGAAGAGCTTAACTGCTGAGTCATCTCTCCAGCCCCTGCCTTCTGCTTTGAATTACTACTTTTACCCATGTGTCTTCCCTCCCTCCCTTCTTTCTTTTTCTTTCTTTCTTTCTTTCTTTCTTTTCTCTTTTCTTTTCTTTCTCTCTCTCTTCCCTTTCCTTTTAGATAGGCTTGAGGCAGTTAGCGTCTGTTTCCTTTCTTTCTGTGTGAGGGCCTGTTGTTCGCCTGTTTGCTCGGGTTACCATTACCAGGATCATGACAGGTGGGCAATCCTGCAGGGCACTTGCACTTTCCCTGAGAAGAATTCTGCCAGAACCCACTGTGCTCAAGTCTGTTAGATTTCAACCTAACGTCAGGAAGAAGGAAAAAAAAAATAACAGCTCAGAATGTTCTAGGACCCCCAGCCCCCAACCCCCATTTTGTTAATATAACAAAAGGAAATTAAGTTCTTGTCTTTACATTTATTTAAATAAAGATTTTTTAATGTAATCATTTTAACATTGAACTTTCATTGTACTTAACGCATCACAACACTGGTCAACAAATAAAGGAAAGAAGATTAGAAGTTTTCTAACTGCCTTCAGCAACAGAAGGCTGTAAATCAAACAGACTGCAGAGTCAAACTGTACCAGTAGTAGTGTGGTGAGAGGGGTAGGGACGCCAGGCACTGCTTCCTGCCCTTACATACAGCAAGCAGCCTTAGCATTTCCTTTAAGTCTTCCGGGACCTCCACCCAGGTAAAGCTGGATCCTTGGATTCACCACAGAAAGGACTTTGAGGAAAAGCCAGTCTGAAACATGGAAAGTTTATTAAAAGGCATTTTAAAGGGTTGGAGAAATGACTTGGTTGGTAATGTACTCGTGTAATGAGAGGGAGGGGCTTGGATCACTAGAACCCTGTAAAGCCAGATATGTTTGTAATCCCAGTGCTCCTACAGTAAGGTGGGAGGCAGGCAGGAGACTCCTGGAAGCTCCAGGGCTAGCTAGCTTGGAATGTCCAGCAATGAACAAGAAACCTTGTCCCAAACAAGGTAGAGGACTAAGACTGACACCTGAGTTAGTCCTCTGACCACCACACTTACCCCATAAGATTATGACACACACACACACACACACACACACACACACACACACACACACACACACACATACACGAACATACATACACGTAACATGCACACTTACATGCACTCATAGGGGCAGGAGAAAGACAGAAGAGATTTAAAGACATTGATAACTTAGATTTCTGGTGACGCATGGAGTAGCTAGGAAAAGAGGCACCAGGGAAAGGGCTGAGCTCCTGCCAGTGTGGCCTCGGCTCCACAAAGGATCTCCTAACCTCACTTACCTCTTTTCTATAGCCATAAACAGGACTTGGTGCATTCTGGAGTTGTCTTCAGAGGATTGCAAAGGAGTTTAAATGAGATCCCAAGCTAGCCCCCAAGGGGCACTGGACAGGCTAACAAAGTCATAAGGCAAACTGTAGGTGTGGAGGCAGGAAGTTAGGGTATCCTTACTGTGAACTAATAGTCCTGCTGTAAGCATCTGGGAGAAGTGTGGAGTGCTACCCAGGCCACACCCATCCTACCTGGCTTCTTGTTCCTTTGACATTCTTTCCTGAAATGCCTCTATATAAGACACATCGTTTTTTTTTTTTTTTGGTTTTTTGTTTTTTTTTGTTTTTTTTTGAGACAGGGTTTCTCTGTGTAGCCCTGGCTGTCCTGGAACTCACTTTGTAGACCAGGCTGGCCTCGAACTCAGAAATCCTCCTGCCTCTGCCTCCCAAGTGCTGGGATTAAAGGCGTGCGCCACCACCGCCCGGCTAGACACATCGTTTTTTATTGGCATCCTTCACAGCAGAGGTTAGTCGGACTGGAAACCATGATTCTCAAGTGGGAGGCTTCACCCAGAATCTAGAGTTTGGGGTCTCCCTACCCTCTTCATGCCCTTTCTTTCCCTGCCGTTCTGCCTAACCTCAAAACGACCCACCAAAAAGGAACCTCTGAGAGACTGAGTCCTAGAATCTAAGTAATTAGAAAGAAGAAGAGGAGGAAAAGGAGGAGAAAGTAAAGGCCCAACACGAAAACCAGCCTGCTTTAGTAGACACTAATGTTACCAATGAAAACCAGCCTGCTTTAGTAGACAGACCAGCTCCTCACCAGTCACTTAGGACCATGAGCCTCTACTTTAGAGTCTCTGTATTTTAAAAAGAAATTGAGAACCACCAAAAGAAAGTGGACTTATTTATCGTTTAGGAGGCACTGGAGAGCTAACCCCTCATACTCTTAGTCTTTCTAGAAGAAACAAATTGAACCAGAGGCCCAAGAACTGGATTCAGCCGGGGACTGTGGGCATGGTGACTTGGCTGCGAGAGCGACTGTCTGAATCTCTTCCTGGGGGCAGGGTTCAGCCTGTTCTCTGCTCTGGCATGGGATTCCTAGGACAGTTCTAATTCTTTAGGGTCCATTGTTTGTCCCCGTTTCAGCCGTTCTTCAAATAGACTTTAGATTTTTCTTTATCTTGTGGACACACAAAACTGTGCAACAAAATCTTACCCAGTCACCTTTTGAATTCTTGCCTTCTGATAAGAACCTCTGGTGAGGTTTCTTTCCTTTTTTTGAGACAGGATCTCACCACGTAGCCTTGGCTAGCTTTGAACTCACAGAGATGGCCCTGTCTCTGCCACCTGAGTGCTGAGTTATAGAGTGCTCCGATGTGTCTGGGTCTCAGTGGTCTTCCCTCCCTCTCCCCTCTTTCCTCCCCTCCCTCCTCTCCCCCTCCCTTCTCCCCTCCCTCCTCCCCTCCTTCCTTCCCTCCCTCCTCTACTTCTCCTCCTTCTCTTCCAATTTCCTTTTTCCCTTATCTTTCTCCTCCTCCTTCCTTCTCTTTCCAATTTTTCCTTCTTGGTGTTTTTTGGTTTGGTTTGGTTTTCCGCAAACAGTATCTCACATGGTCCAGTGTGGCCTCAAATTCTGAATCTTTCTGCTTCCTCCTGGGGTAATGAAACTCAGGCAAACACCACCGTGTGCTGCTGATGAGGTGCTTTCTGTCAGGAGGGAGGGAAGGAAGGAGAAAGGGAGGGAAAGTGGGACCGAGGGAACCCTGTCCCTGGGCTAAAATAATGTTATTTTCTTAGTGCAAGTGTAGCCTGTTTATTTTTAAAGTGCAACAGTGACATCTAGTGGAGAAAATAGTTCAGTATTTTCTCCACTAAACACGACATCAATGACATCAATGTTTTCTATTTGTCAATTAGGGAAAAAAAAGTGCCCCTTAATAAATTTGTGGTTTTCCCTTTCTATTAGTTTCAGTGTGTCTTGTTTTATGTGAAGGTCTTTGATCCACTTAGACTTGAGCTTAGTACAAGGAGATAAGAATGGATCAATTTGCATTCTTCTGCATGCTGACCTCCAGTTGAACCAGTACCATTTGTTGAAAAGGCTATCTTTTTTCCACTGGATGGTTTTAACTCCTTTGTCAAAGATCAAGTGACCATAGGTGTGTGGGTTCATTTCTGGGTCTTCAATTCTATTCCATTGATCTACCTGCCTGTCAATGTACCAATACCATGCAGTTTTTAACACTATTGCTCTGTAGTACAGCTTGAGGTCCAGGATACTGATTCTCCCAGAAGTTTTTTTTACTGTTGAGGATAGTTTTAGCTATCTTGGGTTTTTTGTTATTCCAGATGAATTTGAGAATTACTCTTTCTAACTCTATGAAGAATTGAGTTGGGATTTTGATGGGGATTGCATTGAATCTGTATATTGCTTTTGGCAAGAGGGCATTTTTACTATACTAATCCTGCCAATCCACGAGCATGGAAGGTTTTTCCATCTTCTGAGGTCTTCTTCAATTTCTTTCTTCAGAGACTAATAGAAAAGAAACTGGGGAAGAGCCATGAGCACATGGGCACAGGGGAAAATTTCCTGAACAGAACACCAATAGCTTATGCTCTAAGATCAAGAATTGACAAGTGGAACCTCATAAAATTACAAAGTTTCTGTAAGGCAAAGGGCACTGTCAATCAGACAAAACAGCAACCAACAAATTGAAAAGATCTTTACCAACCCTACATCCGACAGAGGGCTAATATCCAATATATATAAAGAACTCAAGAAGTTAGACTCCAGAGAGATAAATAACCCTATTAAAAAATGGGGTACAGAGCTAAACAAAGAATTTTCACCTGAGGAATATCGTATGGCTGAGAAGCACCTAAAGAAATGTTCAACATCCTTAGTCATTACAGAAATGCAACTCTGAGATTTCATCTCATACCAGTCAGAATGGCTAAGATCAAAACCTCAGGAGACAGCAGGTATTGGCGAGGATGTGGAGAAAGAGGAACACTCCTTCACTGCTGGTGATATTGCAAGCTGGTACAACTACTCTGGAAATCAGTCTGGCAGTTCCTCAGAAAACTGGGCATGATGCTACCGGCGGACCCTGTTATACCACTCCTGGGCATATACCCAGAGGATTCCCCAGCATGCAATAAGGACATGTGCTACACTATGTTCATAGCATCCGTATTTATAACAGCCAGAAGCTGGAAAGAACCCACATGTCCCTCAACGGAGGAATGGATACAGAAAATGTGGTATATTTACACAATGGAGCACTACTCAGCTATTAAAAACAACGAATTCATGAAATTCTCAGGCAAATGGATGGAACTCGAAAATATCATCCTGAGTGAGGTAACCCAATCACAAAAGAACACACATGGTATGCACTCACTGATAAGTGGATATTAGCCCAGAAGCTCTGAATACCCAAGACACAATTCATATATCAAATGATGCCCAAGAAGAAGGAAAGAGAGGCCCCGGGTCCTGGAAAGGCTCAATGCAGCAGTGTAGGGGAATACCAGGACAGGGAAGCGGGAGGGGGTTGATTGGGGAACAGGGGGAGGGAAGAGGGCCTATGGGACTTTTGGGGAGTGGGGAACCGGGAAAGGGGAAATCATTTGAAATGTAAATAAAGAACATATCTAATAAAAATAAATAAATAAATTTGTATTTTTCCTAAATACAAGCCAGTGCTACAGTAGGAAAAGTATATAAACTTACACTAGAATGCTCCCAGCTACTGTGTATGCCACAGATCTTGGGTTGTAGGCGGAGTTGTCCAGCCGGCTGTGAGGTGAAACCTGGCATCCACTTAGACAAGTGATGAAACTTGTTCTCTGTCTCCTTTCTTCCCTCTACTCAGACTTTGGTGAAGTGTGAGTGGGCTTGGGGTGATTTATTATTATTATTTTTGATTGTAGATAAATGTCTTACACCATAGCTATGTCTGATCTGGCACTTAGTATATAGCTTGGTCTAGCCTTGAATTCATGGCCGTTGTCCCTCAGCCTCCTGAACTCTGGGATTATAGGTGTTTGCCATCAATATTGAGAAAGGGTTTTTAATAGCAACAGTTCACACAATGGATGGGCTCTAATTAGACTCCTGAAACATTCTTAGCATACTAGTAAAATTATATCTACTAGAGCCCTGGGTTGAGTTCACAAAGGGAGGAGATTAGAGCAGAGTCCTAGGTAAATATAAGCCTGAGGAAAAAGAGTTCAGTGTACTAATGTAGATCAAACAAATAAATAAACAAACGCACTTGAGTGAATTCTAAATGGTTCTTTGTTCTCTTTCAAGCTTAAGTCTTACTTGGAAGTCCTAGGAAATTGCCCCACCCTTCCATAGAAGAATGACTGGTTCCAATATCTGAAAGAACCCAAATACCTAAAGAAGACCCCTGTCCAGAAATGCTGGGGCTGGAACCCCAAGGTCTTGTGCACCCTGGGCAAACACTTCATCACTGGCCACACCCCAGCCCTGGTTTGTCCTTCTTCAGACAGCTTCTCATGTAGCACACGCTGCTCTTAACCTCTTGATCCTCCTGCTGCGTTCTGCTGAGTGCTGGGGTTACAAGAAGGCATTTCCTGTTAGAGAGGAAGGACACAGAGAGAGACAGAGACAGAGACAGAGAATCCCAAGGCTACAGAGTATTGCTTTAATAGTATAGAGGGACAAAGCCACAATTATTTTTCAAGTGCAACACTGAATAACACCTAGCACAGGTGCCCAGTCTGCAGCCCATTAGCCATACACACTGTAGAATAACTGAATTTGACCCAACTCATTCGACAATGACAACACCATCTTGCTATGTAAAAAGTTGAATGCCCCAGTTGTAAAACATTGGTCATCCCAGTTTGTACAGAGGGTACTTCACTAAAATGTATGTTTTAAGAATTGTCCCTTGAGGCTAGAGAGATAGGTCAGCAGTTAAAAGCACGTGTTGCTCTTGTAAAGGTTTGATTCCAAGTACCCGTGCTGTAGCTCACAGCTGTCCATAACTCCAGTCCCCAGGGGACTGGAGACATTCTTCTGACTTCTGTGGGCCCCAGGCATACATATAGCATACATACATACATACATACATACATACATACATACATACATATAAGTAGGCAAAGAATTTGTACCCATAAAAACATAAGTACAAATAAATCATTTAAAAAATAATTTTAAATATCCCTTAATAAATATTTTTCCTACATATAACAGGGTCCCAGACCTTAGCATGCCCCCAGTTAGCACTCTGGACTCCATGATGGACGTGCCATTCAGGCTGTAAAACTCAGCATGAAGACAGCATCACCTACCAAAAGTAAAAAGATTAGACCTAATCCATCAACGTTCATAGTTGTGGGAAAGTTTCTAAATGTACTAACCCTGCCTTTTGGCTTCTGTAGGTTTGTTTCAGGCCGATTGTTCTTGTTAACTGAAGCTTATCAACCCAGGGCATGTTTTTCTGCTGTTGGTGTTTTTGTTTGTTTGCTTTTTTTTTTTTTGGTTTTGTTTGTTTGCTTGCTTGCTTGCTCAAAAACTGATCCTGAGGGCTGGAGAGATGGTTCAGCAGTTAAGAGCACTGACTGGTCTCCAGAAGGTCCTGAGTTCAAATCCCAGCAACCACGTGGTGGTTCACAACCATCTGTAATGAGATCTGACTCCCTCTTCTGGAGTGTCTGAAGACAGCTAAGGTGAACTCACATATAATAATAAATAAGTCTTTGGACCGGAGAGAGGGGGGACGGAGCGAGTGGAGGTCCTGAAGTTCAAATCCCAGCAACCACATGGTGACTTACAACCATCTGTACAGCTACAGTGTACTTGTATACATAAAATAAATAAATAAATCTTAAAAATAAAAGTTGATCCTGAGAAAGGCTCAGTGCAACAATGGGATCCTGAATGTTCAGTGTAGTCGTCTGCCAAGGAATAGACTTTCTTTTGTTTTGGGGTTTTTTTTTGGGGGGGGGGGTTTCGAGACAGGGCTTCTCTGTATAGTCCTGACTATACTGGAACTCACTCTGTAGACCAGGCTAGCCTTGAACTCAGAAATCCGCCTGCCTCTGCCTCCCAAGTGCTGGGATTAAAGGCGTGTGTCACCACTTTCTGTTGTCTTAAACCCCTGTCCCAGAAGTTGTCTCTGGCAAACACCCCACAACACTGGCCACTCCATGTGTACTGCAGACTTGGAGGTTCAGGGTCTGCCCATCAGCCTGTGGGTTATGCAGGCACCCACTGAACTCATTCGGGCAAGGGAAGACATCTTGCTCCCATCTGCCTAAAATGTGAGTGGTTGGTGGTTGTTGTTGTGTTTTGTCTAAGGGATTCTTTTGTTTGTTTTGGTTACATTATATAGTTACACTATAGCTCTGGTTAGGTGGGAACTCACTATGCAGTTAATAATCCTTCTGCCTCAGCCTTCCAGCTTCATAAAGCATTTTCACAGGGGTGATATAGGCAGCTTATGGGGCTAATCAAACTCTTCAATGAGAAGAACTAGTGAAATAACATTTAGCAGGACTGAGTCTAGAATGGGAGAAGAGGATTAAAGTAAGATTCCTAGATGAAGCTGATGAATGAGGAAGATTTCAACAACTCGTCCAGAAAAAAAGAAAGAAGATTTAGAAACACAGAAGTCGGTGAGTAACGTCTAGATCGCTGTTAGCCTTGCCTAGAAGTTCTAGGCAATTGCACCATCCTTCTGCGGAAGGGCTGATTCTAATATCTGAATGAAATCTGGGTCCTGAAAGAGGCTCCTGTCTGTTCAGTGTCTGTGGTGAGCAAGGTTATTAAGATTTTATATACATTAATTCACACTGAGTTTTCTATGAAAGTTCTTTGTGTCTGTTTGTTTGGGTTTCTTATTTCTTGACATTCTATGTAACGACAAAGTCTCAATATCTACACTTAACTCAAACTTGGCAATTCTCTGGACTTCATGCCCTATGTGCTAAGATTACAGATTTATGTCACTATATTGAGCTATATGCAAATTTCTGATGTGTAGACTATCCATCTTTCTTTCTCTCTCTCTCTCTCTCTCTCTCTCTCTCTCTCTCTCTCTCTCTCTTTTTGTTTGAGATATGGTTCCTCTAAGTAGCTCTGTCTGTCCTATAATTCACTCTATAAACCAGGCTGGCCTTGAACTCAGAGATTTGCCTGCCTCTGCTTCCCAAATGGGGTGCTACCATCACCCAGCTCAATCCACATTTTCTTATTTACTTCCTTTTTGAGATAAGGAAAGTCTCTCACTGAAGCACAGTATCGTGGTTTAATGATGAAGTGTCCCCTATAGGCACATGCAAGCACATGCATACATCACACATATACACATGCACAAAAACTATATAATCACCTCACTAGATAAAAAAGAAGATATTTGATAAAATTCAACGCTTTTGCCAAGCATAGTCGCACCTATAATCCCAGCATTAGGGAAGCAAAGTCAGAAGGAGTGATACAAGTTTACAAGCAATCTGGTTTCCATAGTGAGTTTCAGGCCAGCAAGAGATACATAGAACCTATCTCAAAAGAAGTATCACTGCAAGCCACTATGTATACATGAGTGGTTTGGAGGACTATAATTCCAGCATCAGGCAAAGACTCCATCACTAACCTACATCTTTTGTCATGTAACATCCCTTTATAAAGAAAACTCTGAACAAACTAGATAGATAGAGGAAGTAGAACAATAATGACTTTATATAACTATTGCAAAACTAGCAAAATCTAAAACAGAGAGACAATAATCTGTGTAGGCTTATATTTTTCAAAACCTAATTTAATAAGGGTTTTCAAACTCTTTGACAACCCCCCCCCTTCTAGTCCACCATCCAAAGATAGGGAGAAAAGACAGTAAATAGGACAAGGGAATGTGGACCTGTTTAGAAGTAGTTCTTTGGGGAAATTCCAATCTCTGTTGTCAGGATACCAGTTGAAGTGGAAATTTCTGGTTTCTTCAGAAAGTCAGTTATGTCAAATGATGTTTTGCTGGGGGCATACAGGTAAAAGGATGTTTTGATAAAACAGACACATGAAAGAATGTTTCTCTGAAGCAGACACAGATGAAAGGATGCTTTGCTAAAGCAGACACATCAAAGGACGCATGATGTTTAGAAGGAATATAAATATAACCAATGGATAGCAGATGATGCTGGATGATATTGGTACACCTTGCCATTCTTAACTGGTCATCATTTGTTGTGACTTCATAGAGAGATTCACCAAAAAACTTTTGGTGGTGTTCTAATGGCTTCTTGCAGCTTCCTTGGACTTGGGTTGTTTGGCAGAGTGAAATGAAAGTTTCCAGATACATCATCTGATTCGTGCCTTGTTCTCGCCCCAAAAGACCACCTTGGAGCCAACTCTGATGCAATCGAATTAGAGTCTCTATTTAAGCTTAAGCTTGGGCAACACCTCTGTCTCTGATATAGCAGAACTGGAGGGTGAAGCCTGAGCTCTCAGTGGGACAAGGTTTTATAGGAATTAACAAGCAAGTAAAGGGGTTTCTAGCCTGGCTGATTGGGGGTGGGGGAGCTGTTATGGAATTTTGTTGCCCTTTAAAATAATTGGCTGGTGCTGGAAGCCAAACCATAAACTTAACTTCTGCTTTCCTCCTGACTGGAGGTTGTTAGGAAGTGAAATGCTAGGGGCAGGCTTGTAACCTGGAGGGACAGGTTTGTTGGGGAGTAACCTGGAAATTGTTGCTAGAGAGTTCAACCTTAGATCAGGTTCTCTGAGATGGAGTCTGAACCCAAGATCTGGTCTCTTAAGACAAACTCATGAGGCAAAACCCATGGGAAGACATGTGATGTTTGGAGGGAGTATAAATAGGACTCAATGGACAGTGAAGGGGCTTGCATAGCTAGCTTTGCAACACTTCATTGGTTTCTAGTCTGTCTTCACTGATCTTCACTTTGTTGAGAGAGGCACAGCAGAGAATGTCTCCTGGCATCCCTGCTGACTTGTGCCAATTCAGCAGAGACCTGGCTGTTTCTACTGGGTCATGACATTGTTGCTGATTTGTGTTTGCTCTCCTGACACTACTGAACTGGACTGCCGGTATCCTGAGAACTGGAGATCGAAATTTCCCTAAGGAACTACTTCTAAACAGCATACAGCAGAGCCTCTCGACTTCTTCTGGATTGATCTGCTGCTGATGGTTCATGTGAACCAAACTACTGATATCCTGACAACACAGATTGGATATGCCCCAAAGTACTATTTCTAAACAGGTCCACATCCTAATGACCTTTCTTTTCCACTACCTCTGGTGGGCGGTGGGCTAGAAGGAGGGTTAAAGCTTTAAAGAACCCTTATTAAAAGTAGGGTTTGAAAAAGCAAAGCCTACAACCAGCAGTCCAGTTCAGTAGTGTCAGGATACCAAACACGAATCAGGATTGACAGCATGATCCAGCGGAAACAGCCAGGCCTCTGAGGAATCAGCAGGAGTCAGCTCAGCGGGAGCAACCAGAACCAGTTGGAACACCAGGAGAAGTTCTCTGCCTGTCTCTTTTAACGAAATGAAGATCAGCAAAGGCTCAAGACTGATGAAGCTTTGCAAGACTATCTATGCAGGTGCCCCATTACTGCCGATTGCGTACTATTTGTACTCTCTCCAAACATCACGTGTCCTCCCATAAGTCTTGCCTCAGCAAAGCACCATATGAATCTATATCACATGACACAATCAGAAACTTCCACTCTGTCTCTAGGATCTGGAGCAAGGAAAGGATGAAGAGGATGGATACCATGCTGGTTTATTTTATTGTCAACTTGACACAACTGGAGTCATGTGCGAAGAAGGAATCTCAGTTGAGACTAGCTTATGGGCACATCGAGGAGGAATTATTTTGGTGGGTGATTAATGAGGGAAAGTTCGGCAAGCACACTGTGGGCAGCACCATCCCTTAGCAAATGAGCCTGGGCTGAGAGTTGGAAGATGGGGAGGGACTCTGAGCAATGCTGTCCCCTGGGCACCCATGAATGCACAGCAGCTATGGTTACCAATATAAGCTTTGTATAAGATCAGGCTGGTTAAAGCTTCCAACATAGCCTGGGGAAGGTTCCTGGGGCCCCACCCCTAGAGGAGCCAGTTGAGAGGAGCTGCTGGGGGAGGTAGGGAGGTGGGGAAGTTCGAAGATTCATTTCAGTTTTTCTTGTCCCATGGGATTATTCCACACCCATTCCCATATGGGCATCACTAACAGGACTCAGTGGTTTAAAAGCAAACAAACAAATAAGTAAGCAAATAAGTAAATAAATAAATGGAGGGGGCTGGAGAGATGGCTCAGCGGTTAAGAGCACTGACTGCTCTTCCAAAGGTCCTGATTTCAAATCCCACATGGTGGCTCACAACCATCCGTAATGAGATCCAACACCCTCTTCTGGAGTGTCTGAAGACAGCTACAGTGTACTCACATACAGGAAATAAATAAATAAATCTTTAAAGATAAATAAATAAAAGGAGATGTTGTCTTAGTTAGGGTTATCATTGTTGTGCCACTCCCTGGGTCAACCATAATCAAACCATCACATTCCACTCCCTGGCTCTGATAGGTTTAATCAAACACATGACTTTATGGGGCCTTACTTTGCCATAGCATCATGCAAAAATATATTTCGTCCAACTTCAAAGGTCCTATAGTCTATAACATTCTCGACAATATTTTAAAGGTCCAAAGTCCAAAGATTCTTTCAAGATTCATGCAATCTCCTAACTGTAATTCCCTATGTAATCAAAATAAAAAAGCAGATCACATATCTCTGACATCACAGGGCATATTTTACTATTCCAAAACATCACGGTGAGGAAATACTGAACCAAAGCAAGACCAAAAGCCAGCTGGTTGAACTTTAAACTCAGCATGTCCATGTTTACCTCAAAGTACTCTTCAGAGCTACAACTCCCTTCATCTTTGTTGACAGCAACGAACTTCCCTCTCTTGGGTTGGTTTCACTCTCTGTTAGCAGCTTTCCTCAGCAGGTATCCCATCGCTCTGGCATCTTGAACATCTTAGGGTCTTCAAAGCAACTTCAACTTTACAGCTTCTTGTCCCAGTGTCTGGAATCCACACGGGATCTTCTGGGCTCCTCTAAAGGGCTTGGGTTATTTTCTCCAGCTCTGCTCTCTGTAGCACTCTAGACTCTGGTTGACTCCACTCCACTGCTTCTGCTGTTCTTGGTGGTCTTCCCATGGTATTGGCATCTCTAATATGCTGGGGGTCTTCTGCTGCAACTAGGCTTCACCAATAGCCTCTCATAAGCTCTCTTCATGGTGCCAAGCCTCAACTTCTTTGCAATACCCCTTCAATCCTGGGCCATCAACTGCAACTGAGTCTACCTTCACCAATGGCCTTTCCTAGCCTCTTATAGTGCCAAGCCTCAGAAGCTCTCCATGACCCCTTCATGCCTTCAAAACCAATACCACCTGGGTGACTCTTACACATTACCAATTCCAGCTGCAGCACAAGGAACAATCTTGGCTATCTCTGGAACACAGCTTCGTTGTGCTCTCAGAAAACACTTCCCAGAAGATTTCACCTCAGTGATGCTGGTTTCTTCTTAATCACCGCTAATTTCTTAGCTTCAGCTAACCAGCATCAATTGTCCCAGTAGTCCCTACTATTCTTGACTTTAAAGTCATAGCCACATGGCTGAAGCTGCTGAGTTCTGTTGCTTTCTGGAACGTGGCCTCCTTGTTCTATTACATTATCACCAGCTTTCTGTTTTCCAACTCCTTCACTGACTAAGCTTGGTGTCCTGGAACTTGGGCTGTAGATTGAACTTAAACTCTGAGATCTCCATGCCTCTGTCTCCTGGGTTCATGGATCAAAAGCATGTAACAGCACTCCTGGACACCAGCTTTTCTTTACCTGGAACTCTCTCTGTACCAGGCTGGCCTTGAACTCAGAGATTTCCTTGCCTGTCTCCTAGGATTGAAGGTGAGTACCACCGTGACTGGGCCTAAGGTTTTCAAGGCTACTGTTCCTCAAGATCCATATCAAGAGGGTGTGTCATCCCACATCAAAATCCTAATCAAAAGTCGGTGTCTTCCAGCCTCAAGATCACAGGTATGCCCTCTATATCTGGATTATCTTTCATATCAAATTAAAAGATCAATGGTCTTTTAATAGGCTCTTTAAGACCCACTTAAAGCATTCCACTGCTTTCCAAATCCACATTCTTCCAAACAAAAGTATGGTCAGGCCTATCATAACAATACCCCACTCCTGGTATCAACTTCTGTCTTAGTTAGGGTTTCCATTGCTGTGAACAGACACCATGACCAAGGCAACTCTTATAAAGTACAGCATTTAATTGAGGATGGCTTACAGGTTCAGAGGTTCAATCCATTATCATCATGGCAGGAAGCACGGTGGCGTCCAGGCAGACACAGTGCTGGAGAAGGAGCTGAGAGTCCTACATCTTGATCTGAAAGCAGCCAGGAGAAAGATCTCAAGAAGGATCTTCCAGGCAGCTAAAAGATGGATCTCAAAGCCCAACCCCACAGTGACACACTTCCTCCAACAGGGCCACTCCCTGGGCCAAGCATGTTCAAACCATCACATTCCTTTTTGTTGCTGTTGTTTTGAGAGACAATGTGCAATGCAACATAGGCTGCCCTGGAGCTTTCTATGTAGCCCAGGCTAGCCTTTAACTCCTAATTCTCCTGTCTCAGCCTCAAAAGTGTTGGAATTATAGGCTTCTCAGGATTATAAAGATGGGCCGGGCAGTGGTGGCGCACGCCTTTAATCCCCAGCACTTGGGAGGCAGAGGCAGGTGGATTTCTGAGTTCGAGGCCAGCCTGGTCTACAGAGTGAGTTCCAGGACAGCCAGGGCTACACAGAGAAACCCTGCCTCAAAAAAACCAAAAAAAAAAGTAATCCCCAGCACTTGGGAGGCAGAGGCAGGCAGATTTCTGAGTTCGAGGCCAGCCTGGTCTACAGAGTGAGTTCCAGGACAGCCAGGGCTACACAGAGAAACCCTGTCTCGAAAAACCAAAAAAAAAAAGGATTATAAAGATGACTCCACTTCCTTTTTAAATTTTTAAAAAAGGTTTATTTATTTTATGTGCATTGGCTTTGTCTGCATGTATGTCTATGCGAGGGTGTCAGATCCCCTGGAATTGGAGTTATAACAGTTGTGAGTTGCCAGTTGTGGCTTGAGTTTTAGTTAATTCTAATTCCAAATGTAGTAAAGTTGACAACCAAGACTAGCCATCACACCATGACTTTTGAGTAAGGTCAGTGTTATGGTTTGAATAAGAATGGCCCCCCAGAGGCTCCCCTATAGGTCGCCATATCTGAATGCTTAATCATCAGGGAGTGGCATTACTTAGAAAGATTAGGAGGTGTGGCCTTGTTGGGGTAGGCGTGGGCTTGTTGGAGGAAATGTCATTGGGGGGTGGGCTTTGAGGTTTCAGAAGCCCAAGCCAGGTCCAGGAACTCTTTCTTTTCCTGCTGCCTGTGTATCTGGATGGAGAGCTCTCACCTACTTCTCCAGAACCATATCTGCCTGTGTGCCACCATGCTCCCCACTGTAACAATGGACTAAACCTCTGAAATTGTAAGCAAGCCACAATTAAATGCTTTCTTTTGTAAGCATAGGCTGGATAGTTTTATGTCAACTTGACACTAGTTAAAGTCATTTGAGAGGAGGGAACCTCAGTTAAGAAAATGCCTCCATATGATCAGGCTGTAGGCAAGTTTGAGAGGCATTTTCTTAATTAGGGATTGATGGGATGAACCCCAGCCCATGTGGGTGATGCCATCCCTGGGCTGGTGGCCCTGGGTTCTATAACAAAGGAGACTGAGCAAGCCACGATGAGCAATCCTGTAAGCAGCACCCTCCACGACCACTGCATCAGCTCGTGCCTCCAGGTTCCTGCCCTGCGTGAGTTCCTGCCCTCGATGCTTTTGATAATGAACTTGAAGGGTTCTAGCAGGCCTGAGCATGGCAAAGATGGTGCCCACAGGCTCTGATTTTACCTTTCTTCCCCTTTTAGCCACCAAAGTCTAATCCCTTATTTGTCCACTGATTTATTCCTGAGACTGATCACCAAGTTCCACTATCAAAACACCAAGGTTCAGCATTCAAAATTCATTATTTTGACTTACCTAATTAACTCACCCAGTCAGAACTATCCTGCACTTCCTAGCTCATTCCAACACAGACCTTCCCTTTTCCCCTCTTAAAATGAACACCTGCCAAAAAAAAAAAATTATGTCTGTCTGATTCCTATTCAGGTGCCATGTCATCCTTGCTTAATAAAGCAACCTCTTTGCCTATGGTTTGTGCTCGGAAATGGGTGTTTGGGTATGGTCTGTGCCTAATCTGGGGTCCAAAGAGGAATACCCTTTGGTACTTGGGTCCCTTCAGAACTGTTATATGGAACGGTGAGTGAAATAGGCCCTTTCCTCCCTGCAATGTGACTTTCGCAGACCGGCCAGAGGTTTAAATAAAGACACAGAGACTCATGTGTTTTAAAGCTTAGGCCTTTAGCTTGTGCTCCCTCCCAGCCACTCTAAAGCCAACTAATTCTGGCTTATGTTCTGCCGGGTGGCCAGGGACCACCTCTGTGCTTGCCCTGAGTCATCCACCTCCGCACCTGCTGGCCGAACCTCCTGCTTCTGATTTCTTCTCCCAGGGACTTTTTCCTCTGTGCAGAAGTTCACCTTCCATTTTCTTCTCAGCTATTTAGATCTGCCAGATCTTTATTAAATCCAATCAGCAAGTAAGGAGGAATGAATGTTTACAAAATATGAGGCTGGTGATGGGTCATAGGAATAACTGGCCAGTACTCAGCTCTCTGCCTGGTTTGCCAATCAGCAACTGAATATACAGAGACGACCTTTACACAAGGTGCAAAAAGTGACCCCCAATATCTCTCCAACTTGCTTTTGGTCACAGTGCTTTATCATAGCAAAAGAAAGCTGACTAATCCAAGTTGCCTGGGTCATAATGCCTCTTCATAATAATAGAACCCTACCTAAGATACCTAACATGTACAGCCATGGAAGTCAACAAACATCTATGTGATTAAAAAAGAAAAAAGGAGCCGGGCAGTGGTGGCACACGCCTTTAATCCCAGCACTTGGGAGGCAGAGGCAGGCGGATTTCTGAGTTCGAGGCCAGCCTGGTCTACAGAGCGAGTTCCAGGACAGCCCGGCCTATACAGA
Organism: Tokudaia tokunoshimensis; assembly: GCA_036184795.1. Taxonomy (NCBI): domain Eukaryota; kingdom Metazoa; phylum Chordata; class Mammalia; order Rodentia; family Muridae; genus Tokudaia; species Tokudaia tokunoshimensis. The sequence goes on along the minus strand of BTHU01000012.1, from coordinate 91,882,711 downwards.
GAAACCCTGTCTTGAAAAACTAAAAAAAAAAAAGGAAAAAAGGAGGGGGAGTAGTTTCAGATAAAAATTGAGAAGGCCCACAGAAACTTTCTTAGGCTTTGACCATTATCCAAAAGAAAAGTGGTCATTCTTACAGTGGCCGTGGTCTTTTCAGATGGCTGCCCCAACTTTGTTGTTTATTTTACCTTGGAGTCTGGTACTAGAACCCAGGTCTTTCTGCTTGGAAAGCAAGCACTCGATGGAGTCACTTCTCCAGCCCCCTCACTACCTTCTTAATCTGTGTGGATTCTTAGATTGTTTTCTGTATATAACTATCTCTTGTTTCTAACTCTGAGCAATTCTCCTGCCTCAGACTCCCTAATTCTTGGGATTATAGAGTGAGCCGTCATGCCCTGGTAAATATTTCATCTCATTAAATTAATTGATCCTCAAGTCTTTAAGTCTGATGAACAAGCTGAACCACTTATTCAAAGAAAGACTATCTTATGCGGGCAGTGGTGGTGCACGCCTTTAATCCCAGCACTTGGGAGGCAGAGGCAGGTGGATTTCTGAGTTGGAGTTCGAAGCCAGTTTGGTCTACAGAGTGAGTTCCAGGACAGCCATGGCTACACAGAGAAACCCTGTCTCTAAACAAACAAACAAAAAACAAAAAGAAAGACTATCTTATATCCCTACCTCCAAGATGTATCAGTCTGTCAGTATTTGGAATAATCTTACTACCCACCATTTACTATTTCTGCCTCCATGAATTTCATTTAAAAGTGTCCTTCATGGGGCTGGAGAGATGGATCAACAGTTAAGGGCTCTTTTTGCTCTTGCAGAGGACCTAGATTTGATTCCCAGCATCTACTGGTGACTCATGATCACCTGAAAATTCAGTTCCAAGGGACTTGCACCTGAAGTAAATGTCTTTCTTTTTTTAAAAAAAAAAACCTGTATTATTAATTAAAATTTAATATATTTATAGGAGCTTGGAATGTTGCTAAGGGGTTTTGTTGTTCTTTTTGAAGCATTTTTAAAATTTTTATTTATTATTTTTATTACCCTGCATCTATATTTGTGCACCAAATGCATGCAGTGCCTGTGAATTCCAGAAGAGGGCACCAGATCCTCTTGGAACTGGAGTTACAGATACTTGTCAGCTGCCTTGCGGTGGTGGGGGTGCTGGGATTTGCACATGAGACATCTGCAGGAGCAACAAGCACTTTGAACTACCGAGCCATCTCTCCAACCTACTTGCTGTTCAGAGTTCAGATTCCAGCACCTATATCTAGTAGCTCACAGCTGCTTGTAACACCAGCTCCAGCCGACTCCGTGTCCTCTTCTGACTTCTTTGGGTTCCTGCATGTATTTGTATATACCCATTTAGAAACATGGTCGTAATTTAAAAATAAATCAGGACCAGAGTTGTGCCCCACTCCTTAAAGTGATTAACAGCTTCCTTATTAGTAGCCAAGTGGCATCACACCATAAGTCTGCAATTCCAGCTCTCAGGAGACTGAGTTAGGAGGATTGTTCAAAGTTCCAGAACAGGGTACAGAGCTGGACTCTGGAGGTGGGGTGGGGGTGGTGGGGGGTAAGATATCTTTTTTTTTTTTTAATTTTGAGTTTACTTATCCTCCAAGTGGAAGATGGAAATGAGCTTGGACTTGAGAGAAGAGATCCAGGGGACAATAAATTGGAGGTGGTCAGCTTATAAGATTCTTTTTTTTAAAAGATTTATTTATTTATTATATGTAAGTACACTGTAGCTGTCTTCAGACACACCAGAAGAGGGCATCAGATCTTGTTACGGATGGTTGTGAGCCACCATGTGGTTGCTGGGATTTGAACTCAGGACCTTCAGAAGAGCAGTTGGTGCTCTTAACCACTGAGCCATCTCTCCAGCCCCGATATATCTTATAATGATAAAATGGCTGATTCATTTGGAAGGTCTAGCAATTATGTGTATATATACAAGTAACAAATGTGATGGGCTGGAAAGATGGCTCAGCAGTTAAGAGCACTGTCTGCTCTTCCAGAGGTCCTGAGTTCAAATCCCAGCAACCACATGGTGGTTTACAACCATCTGTAATGGGATCTGATGCATTCTTCTGTTGTGTCTAAAGACAGCTACAGTGTATTCATATAAATCTCACATAAATAAAGCAAGTAACAAATGTGTGTGAGGCAAAACAACCACAAGACAGACTTGAGAGAAGCTTAATTCCACAATAATCACTAATGTGTTTTGTTTTTCACAGTCCTGCATGTGGCAGAGAGACGCCAGAATGTTGCCAATCATTTCTCTGACATTTGGCTACAATCAAGTATAAAATGATGCCTTAGAGGAAATAAAAAGGTAGTTTATTCTGAGCTACATGAGTGACATCTGCCCTGAGACAGCTCAAGTTGTAGATAGCATATCCCCTCATTAAAGAGGTTTTACACACTTTTAAAGCCAACAAGGTCTTAAACCAAAATCCTTGACAAACACCTTCCTGGGAGTTTAGATAGCAAAGCTCTGCAGAGGGAGTCACTACCTCGTCCAGCTCTTATCGCAGATCGTTGAGAGACCAGATTAGCAGATTAGCAATGCAAGCAAGAGACGTTTGCCTGCTATCAAGAGGGGAGTGTTAGGTGATATCTAGAGCTTGAAACCCAGCAGACCTGCGAGTCCTCTTCCCAGACTTTAGGAGGCAGGGCTGGAAGATCAGGAGTTCAAGGTTATCTTCATTGACCCTAGGCTACTGAAGCCCCTCTAAAAAAACAAAACAAAATTGTTTTCTTAGTAAAAAACAAAAAACAACAACAACAAAAAACAACTTTGCTTCACACCGGCTCTTCCTAAAATTCTTTTCTTCTCTGTTCCAATCTCAGCCCCGCCCCCGCCCCCGCCCCCATGCCAGCTCCCCCTCCCCCATGAAATACTCTCCCGGAGGCTCCAGCTCTGCCTTGCAGCTTGGGGGACAAATGAGGGAAGTTGAAGGAGTCAGGACCTGTGGGCCTTTTGTGTGCTGCCTGTCTGTTTGCATTTATACATAATTTGACTGTTTATTAATCATAAAAGCACATTTGCATGTTAATGAGAGGCATGTGCTTGTAGCACAATCTCCAAAGACATTTTTTTTTTTTTTTGAGACAGGGTTTCTCTGTGTAGCCCTGGCTGTCCTGGACACCAGGCTGGCCTCAAACTCAGAAACCCTCCTGCCTCTGACATTAATTTTTTAGTGTGGTTTTTGTTTTGGTGTTTTGTTTCTTTTTTGTTGTTTGTTTGTTTTGTTTTGTTTTTCCAGACAGGGTTTCTCTATGTAGACTTGGCTGTCCCGGAACTCACTCTGTAGACCAGGCTGGCCTCACAGAGGCGCCGGCATCTTGCCCAATCCTTACAGAGCCCCGCCCCCCGTGGGAAATCCCACTCTCTGCTTCCTGATTGGTGGGATCAAAGGCATGCCGGCTCAGTGAAGGAACCTTTCATTCCTTTGTGGGAATCTTGGCTTGCATTTCTTCTTAGACTGAACCAGTGAGATGGCTCAGCAGGTTAAGATGCCTGATGGCCTGAGTTTATCATTTGAATCCACATGGTGGAGGAGGGAGAGAATCAATTTCTGCAAGTTGTCCTCTGACTTCCACAAGTGCACACACACGTATCCGTGTGAACACACTCACACACACACACACACACACACACACACATGCATACAGAGTAAAAAAAAAAAATGTGCCTCTAGGGGATTTTTCTCTTTTTAAAATTAAGTTTACTTTTAATTTAGATATAGTTATACTATCTCCCGATCACTTTTATTCTTATTCCCCTAACACCCTCTGAAATTCATGGCCTCTTTTTTCTTTAATTATTATTGTTACACACACATACACACACACACACACACACACACACACACACACACGATTAAATATGTAAATAAAATCCATTGAGTCCATTTGGTATTATCTGAATGTGTGTATGTTTTTAGGGTTGGCCACTTGACATTAGCTGGTCAGTTAGGGGCCTCAGATGAAAGCTTTCTTTCTCAGCTGTAAACTGCTTGTATCTCTTCACTTAGGAGTGGCTATATCCCCTCCCCCTCCATGCTGGTATGTCAACTCGTCTTATTCTTCAGGTCTTGTCTGGGCAGCCATGTTGTTGAGATTTCATGACTGTAGTAGTTTCCTTGAAGACACAACCTAGAAGCCAATTTCCTAGTCCTCTGGCTTTTATGGTCTTTCCACCCTCTCTTCCTCTATGTTCTATGAGCCTCGGGGTTTGGGGTTGTATTGTAGATATATCCATTGGGGCTGGGTATCACATGATCCTCTGCATTCTGAGAAGTTCTGGCTTTCTTCAGTGGTCTCATCTGCTGAAAAAAAAAAGCTTTCTTTGATGACTGGTGAAATCTGCACTTTTCTGTGGGTATAAGGATAGATATTAGAATACAGCTAGGAACTACACTGTTTTAAGGAAGTGACTGTGGTAGGTTCTCCTCTAACATCCATGGGCTCACTAGCCATGGGTGGTAGACTACAAAATAAATTTAAATGTTTTTCTAGGTTTTGTCGCTGTTATTTAACTATTGTGAAATTTTTCTTTTTTTTTTAATGAAATATTTGTAAACTTTTATTTATTCTTTGAAATTTTTAGACATGCGTACAACATATGAGCATGTCCATCACTCAGAACCCCAGTTCCCTAGAACTCCTATCACATCTGTCTTGGTTTGAACATGCTTGGCCCAGGGAGTGGCACTATTAGTAGGTGTGGCTTTGCTGGAGGAAGTGTGTCACTGTGGAGGTGGTAGAAGAGAACTGACTCTTGCAAATTGTCTTCTGATACATAGATGTGCTGTGCCACATACATCTTTCACACACACACAATTGCACACAATACAATCAACAACGAAAACAAAAAGGCCTAAAGAAGGCTAAATGTACAGTCTATTAAAAAAAAAAACAAAACGAAGGGGGTGGTAGGTGTGAGTGCTCGTAGGTCTTCCCCTCCAACACCACACTCCCAGTTAGCATATGACACTTAGTCCTCAGTGCAGCAATATAGAGAAGTAGGAGCTTTAAAGAAATAATAATAAAACAGAGCTTTCTTTATTTTTATTTGGTATGCATTGAGGGTGCTTGCACATATGTAAGTGCTCCACGTACATGTCTACCCATGGAGGTCAGAGAAAGGTGTTTGACCCCCTGGAACTGGAGTTGCAGGCAGCTATGGAGCAAACGCGACGTGGGAGCTGAGAACTGAACCCAGTCCGCTGCCAGAGCAGTCAGCGCTTAAAACCTCAGCGGCGCCTCTCCAGGATCCAAGAGCTAAGGCGTTTGGGACATGAGTCAGGAAGGTGGAGCTCTCATGCCTTGGATTAATAGCTTTATTAATGTTTGTGCTGCTGGGGACCAACCCATGTACATGAGCAAGCTAGGCAAGCCAGTATCACTGAACTGATGCCCCCTGTCCCAGATTAGTAGCCTTGTTAAAGAGGCCCAGGAGAGTGCCTGTGTCCCTTCCAGCTCGTGAGGACACAGAGGACATTTTCAATTAAGCAAAGACTCCCCAAGAAGACACCAAATTTGTTGATACCTTGATCTTAAACTTCCTGCTCTGCAAAACTATGAGAAATAAACTTTGATGTGTAGCTTATCTAAGCTAAAGTAGTTTTAAATCGTTGCATCTCATTTATTTAATTATTGAGGGATCACGTATAGCACACTTGTGGGAAGTCACAGGACAACTTGCAGGGGCTGCTCCTCTCCTTCTACCATCTCCAAATGTTACTCTCTGAACCATGATGTCACCAGCCTCTGCGGGACAGTGTGTTCATAATATGCATGATGCCTGGGTTTGAGCCCTAACACTGAGAAGTAAAATGTGTATGAGTGTTGTGCTGGGGCCGGAGAGCCGGCTCGGTGGTTAAGAGTACTTACTGCTCCGGCAGAGGCCCCAACCCAGACGCTCCAGTGCCTCTTCTGACCTCTGAGGAATCCTGCACGTATGCAGTGCATGAAAATTCATACAGACACAGACATAGCCATAATGTTTTTTCACCTGTTTATTAGGGAACAGCGAAGTTTCATCAAGTGCAATTACAGGAGCATCAAGGGTGATTTCCTCATGCCTCTCAGGGATGGCTTGAGGGTAGTGCTCTCACTGAAGGAATAGAACAACCCAATCTGTACTTGGAGGTTGAGAAACCAAGGGATTTAAAAACCATCAAAACAGCACACCTGTGCACCAGTTAGAGGGCTCAGCAGGTAAGAGTACCTGCTGCCAAGTCTGATGACCTGAGATCCAGCCCCAGGACCCACACAGTGGAAGGAGAAAAGTGTCAGACACGCACGCGCGCACACACACCACAGTGTATTAAAAACTTTGGAGGGAAAAGTCTGTGAAAACCTTTGAGTTGTTTATTCTGTAGAAAAGACATCTAAAGCTCTGTCGGGTGGAAGGGTAGCTGGATTATATATGAGAGTCAAGCCGAATGAAAGATACCACAGAAAAGCAGATTTCTGCATGAGTTGAGTTTTAGGATTGAACAAGGGTCCTCTGCAAGAACAGTAAGGGCTGCCGGGCAGTGATGGCAAACGCCTTTAATCCCAGCACTTGGGAGGCAGAGGCAGGCGGATTTCTGAGTTCAAGGCCAGCCTGGTCCACAGAGTGAGTTCCAGGAGAATGAGGGCTATGCAGAGAAACCTTGTCTTGAAAAACCAAAAAAACAAAAACAAACAAAAAGAACAATAAGAGCTGTTAGCCACTGAGTCTCTCTAGCCCCACTGAGATGTTTTATTTTGGTTGGTTGGTTTTATTTACACACACACACACACACACACACACACACACACACACACACACACACATTAAAGGTAGGTTTATTGGGAAGTTGCTCTGGAAAAGCAGCAAATGTTCTTAACCACTGAGCCTTCTCTCTAGTCTCCTGAATTAATTCTTGTCAAATTGTTTTCCTTTTTATTTTTGTGAATTAACTCTTAAGGGAGGAGACTATGCTATGCAATGTTCTAACTCAAATTCACAGAGCCAGATGTGAGTCACCACACCTGGTGACTCCATTGTTTTGACTAGAAGGAAACAGCGTTCCCTTAACGGGTTTCAATAGAGCTGCAGTAGCTGTCCTCAGATGCCTCCGAGACGACTATAACATTTCCTTTCGAGACCTAAAATCCTCTAGGAAATGAGCTGAATGAAGGAATAAATACAACCCATTGCTACCATGAAAATCCAGAAATCCAACTCCGAAGTTGCTCACGAGAAGGAATTAAGTGCCTGGACAGGACTTTTGGTCACTTCCTCATGCAGAGCCTGCAGGCAGCTCCTTTAGGAAGAGATAAGAAACCAGAGCTTCCTTCTGTTCTTCCTGCCTGGAAAACCAGGGCTCCTTCCTGCTTCTGGCCAAAAAATGGGCCTGTTCACCCTAGGAGCCCTGACCTTAAACTGCCTAGTCAATTCTAATTGCCTGTCCTTGTCACTAGTGATAATGAAACTAATGGCCTGCTACTTACCGAAGATTTATGCATACCAAGCTTTAGTCTAAATTCTTTGCATGAATTAACTCATTGTATCCTCAAAATAATCCTAGAAAAAAGAAAAAACAAACGAACAATTAATTTGCCAGAATAAGACAAAAAAAGAGGCAGATCTTGACCTGGAAGTAAATCTCAGAGACCCCTTTCCTCTGGGGTCACTTCCCACAAAACAGGCAAATTTGAATTCATGGAATCTGACTCTATTATTGCCCATTAATATTTTTCAAAAAAAAATTCTTTGCATAATGCTTGATTAAACTCAAAGCCTCATGCATGCTACCTGCATCGCCACCCCTACGTTTCTGTCTTCAGTAGAGATTTGTGCCTGATGGCAGAGTTGGTCAGGGTGAAGGATTTCTTCAGGGAGTTACATGCTGACTAGGATGAGGAATTTGCATGAGACAAGTATCTACATTTATTGTCCATTGAGTGCTGGGGTGTGTGTGCTAGATTAAAGATTTTATACAGATTGAGGCTAGAGTGGTAGCTCAGTGGTTAAGACAACTTGTTGCTCTTGTAGAGGACCTGGGTTCAGTTCCCAGCACTACATAGTGGCCTACAACTGTCTATCCAGACCCAGGGAATCCAATATCTTCTTCTGACCTCCAAGAGCACCAAGTACACACTTGGTGTATTTACAAGCAAAACAATCATATACATAAAATATCTGGCTGCCAGGCAGTGGTGGTACATGCTTTTAATTCAGCACTTGAGAAACAGAGGCAGATAAATCTCTTGTTAGTCTGAGGCCAGCCTGGTCTACAGAGCCAATTCCAGGATGGTCAGGGCAATGCAGAAAAACCCTGTTTCATGAAAGAAAGGAGGGAGGAAGGAAGGAAGGAAGGAAAGAAAGAAAGAAAGAAGAAAGAGAGAAAGAGAGAGAAAGAAAGAAAGAAACAAAGAGAAAGAGAGAAAGAAAGACAAATAATATGCATGTATTCATTCTTTTGGGTGTGCTTGGTGACACATGCTTTTAATACTAACACTCTGGAGTCAGAGTGTCTTACTTAGGGTTTTCATTGCTGTGAAGAGACACCATGACCAAGGAAACTCTTATAAGGACAAACAACATTTAATTGGGACTGGCTTACAGATTCAAAGGTTCAGTCCATTATCAAGGCAGGAGCAGGGCAGCATACAGAAAGGCATGATGCAGGAGGAGCTGAGAGTTCTACATCTTGATCCAAAGGCAGACAGAAAGACTGGCTTCCAGACAGCTAGGAGAAGGGTCTCAAAGCCCACTCCCACAGTGACTTCCACCAAAAAGGCCACATCTACTCCAACAAGGTCATACCTCCTAATATTGCCACTTCCTATGGGCCAAGCATTCAAACACATGAGTCTATGGGGGCCAAACCTGTTTAAACCACCACAGATATGGTAGAGAGGATAGATAGATAGATAAATAGATAGATAGATAGATAGATAGATAGATAGACAGACAGACAGATAGATAGTAGAAGGAGAGACTCCCCATACTTAGATAGATTTCTAACAAATTAGCAAACCTTTAGCTGCTTCCTTTTTTTTTTTTTTAGTGTTGTCTAATTGTCTTTTTATTTTCAGTCCCCACTCCCTGTCTTGAGACCCTATAGAATGACTGAGCTGGCTTGGTCAATGTACAAATATGTGTGCAATATACGTACATACTTACTTTTTATCAAAAACGGAAAAAAATGTGCATTTAATTCCAGTATTCAGGAGACAGAGACAGGAGGATTTCTCTGAGTTTGAGGTCAACCTGGTCTACAAAGCAAGGTCCACGACAGCCAAGACTACATAGAGAGCTCTTATCTCAAAAAATATTAAAAACGAAGAAAAAGAAACATTAAATTTTGCTAACATTTTGTGAATGGATTAATGTCATCACACATATACACTCTTGACATGAATGTTGCAAACATATTTCTGTGACTAACTAAATGCCTGACAAGTCACTTACCAGAGGTGGCTCATGCTTTGAACTCACAGTCCCTCATGGAGGTGAAGGCATGTTGGCAGATGCTTGCAGAAGTATCTTGTGTCTTTCGTCAGGAGCACTAGCCTGCCTGCTCACATCTCAATAGACCAGGAAACAGAAAGTGAACAGGAATTGAGGCTGGGCTAAATACCTCATAGGTCTTCCTTCCACTCCACCGTCAACCCAATTTCCCTGGAGAGGCTCCATCTCCTAAATGTTCCCCAAACAGCACCACCAGCAGGGGACCAAGTGCTGAAACACATGAACTATTTTCCATCTAAGTCATAACATTTTGCCCTTGGCCCCAGTAGGTTCATGGTCATCTTATAACGCAGAATGCATTCAGTGCGACTTCAAAAGTCCCCATAGTGTCAACAGTTTCAATATCATTCAAAAATACAGCCTTCTGGAGCTGGGAAGATGGCTCAGTTGGTAAAGTATTTGCCATGCTAGCAGGAGGACCTGAGTTTGATCTCCAACTGTGCCTAATGGTTTAGGCTTGTAATCCTAGTGCTGGGGGGTGGGGGTGGGGGGGCAGAGATGGGGATGTCTGAGGCTTGCCGGCCAATAGTCTAGTCCAATTGGTGATCTCTGAGTTTAATGAGAGATACTGTCTCAATTAACAAAGTAGAGAGTAGAGGCTGGAGAGATGACTCAGCAGTTAAGAGCACCAGATGCTATTCCAGAGGACCCAGGTTCGATTCCCAGGGTATCAAACACATGATAGCTCACGGGACTACAACCATCTGTAAATGCATTTCCACATCCACACTGCACATCCTTATGGCCTCTTCAGCACTACACAAATGTAGTACACAGACATACATGTGCTATACATACAAGCAACACTCAAGGTTGATCTTTGACCTCCACATGCACAAACACACACTAAAAATGAAACAAATTTAAAAATACAGCCTTTTTGGGACTCAGTGAAATTTGTTATCTATAAAGGAAGAAAGAAAAACAAGGTACATACTTTCAACACACAATGGCGTAGAATAAGTGTTCCAAGCCAGGCAGTGGTGGTATATGCCTGTAATCCCAGCACTTGGGAGACAGAGGAAGGAAGATTTCTGGGTTTGAGGCCAGCCTGGTCTACAGAGTGAGTTCTAGGACAGCCAGGGCTACACAGAGAAACCCTGTCTCAATAAAGAACCAAAGAAAAACCAAAAAACCAAAAACAAACCAAAAAAACCCAAAACAAAACAAAAAACAAAAAAAACCGAAAAGTATTCCAATTCAAAAAAAAAAGGATCATGAGATTTGCAAAGACTCACTGGGGCACACACCAAACCCTAAAACTCCATGTTCTGCAGTTGAGGTTCTTAGTGGCACCTGTCTCTGGGCTCCACTGGGCTTGGGCAGCCCTGCCTTCACCTTTGTTGCCTGTAACACAAGGGGGTGACCTCTCTCATAGTCTGGCCCCCCGACGGTGCTTGTGGCTTTCCTTGGCAAATGTTCCATGTTTCTGGCATCTCCTGAGTATTCACTGCCATTCGTACTCACTCCTATTAGGTTTCGGTTTCACAGCTTCATGCACATACTGCCCACTCAGGAACTCCACATAGAGAATCTCACCTCCTCCATGCTGCCTGGCTTCAGTATTTTCCCAAAACTCCAGTGTAAGACCCTCTCACTCTTGCAGGCCTCCAGGACTATGTGTGTGACATCTGGAGGTGAAGCCTTGTTCCCTTGGACCTCAGCTATGGTAGCCTCTGAATGCCAAGTTTCTGGGTGCTCAGCTGAACCTTGAAGGGTGGGTGGGAGGGATTTCACTGGAAGGCCTCACTCTATGCCCTGGAGGATGGTCTTTGTTCAAGTATCTTTATAGTATATGTTTAGCCCAGGCTGAACTGGAACTCACTATGCATAATAACCTTGAACTCTGGTTTCTTTTGTCTCCCTTCACCTTTCAAGGTAAGAGTAGTTGTCACCTTGAAGTCCCCAAGCACTGTTTTTAAATGAGTTCAAATCAAGTACTCAGTTATCTTCTGATCCCTCCAGACATGCAGGCTGTGGTATGTATGCTCATGCTCAAACTTATTTGCACTCACTCAAGCACGCGACACACACACACACACACACACACACACACACACACACACACAGAGAGAGAGAGATACACACACACTAAATGAGAGATTAGAGACAGATGTAGAGTTTTATGTTTGTGACCCTAGGACTTGGGAGGCTGAGCTCAAAACTAACCTTAGATAAGGAGTTTCAGTCTAACCTAAGCTACAGAAGACACTGACTCAGAAACGAACAATAAACAAACAAACTAGCAAACAATGGAGGGGATGAACCTGGAGAGATGTTTCAGTGGTTAAGAACATGCGGAAGACTCAGGTTCACTTTCTTTCTTTTTTTTTTTTTGGTTTTTCGAGACAGGGTTTCTCTGTGTAGCCCTGGCTATCCTGGAACTCACTCTGTAGATCAGGCTGGCCTCGAACTCAGAAATCCACCTGCCTCTGCCTCCCAAGTGCTGGGATTAAAGGCGTGCGCCACCACCGCCCGGCTCAGGTTCACTTTCTAGCAACCACATGGAAGTTTACAACTCTGGTACCAGGGCATCCAACACCCTCTTCCGGCATTCCTTGAGCACTTTCACACACATGGTGCACACACTACATGTAGGCCAACATGCATACACGAATCTTTAAGAACAGAAGGAAGTAAGTCTGCAGAAGTGACTCCACTGGCAGAGTGCTTGCACAAAGCCCAGGGTGCCTTCTGTTTTCAGCACTACCCAGAACCAAATATGGTAACCCACACCTTTAGTACCAGTACTAGGAAAACAGAGGCAAGAAAGTAAGGCTATTAGCTACATATCAAGTTTGAGGCCAGCCTGAGCTACATGGGACCCTGCCTCAGAAAATGTCAAAGATATCAAAATGTATTTTCAAAGATGACTTAGTATTTTATACATGGAGAAAAACTGACTTTATGATGGAAAATTCTGGTGGCCCCCATCGTCAGCCTATGATTATCTTGAACATTAGCCACACCAGGACAATCAGACAAGGTGTTCCTTTTGTCGTAATACTCTAGGAATGGTGAAGGGTTGCTTAAACACATAAACCAAGTCTGATTATGATGAAATGTCAGCCAAACCCAAATTGAATGTCATTCTACAAAATCCCTGACCATGTTTTCATCTCTGAGGAACTTTGCCAGGTACAAGGCAACAGCTGCGCTATCACGGCTACATCCGACACCCATTCTAAGAAGGACACTGCTTGACAGCTTATGAAACTTGAAAAGACTTTGGATTCGATATTAAAAGTGTAATATCAAAAAAATTTAATTTAGGTCACTGTACGGGACTGTGTAAGAGAATGTCCTGTTTTTGGCAATATACATGAAATATCCTGATGTCAAAAGGAATAGTTTCCTTCTGCCGGGCGGTGGTGGCGCACACCTTTAATCCCAGCACTTGGGAGGCAGAGGCAGGAGGATGTCTGAGTTCCAGGACAGCCAGGGCTACACAGAGAAACCCTGTCTCGAAAAAAACCAAAAAAAAAAAAAAAAAAAGGAATAGTTTCCTTCTAAGCTTCCTAAGAACTCAGTTTAAAAGGTTCAGGAAAAAAAATGTATGTGCACACACCCACAAAGAACAAATGAGTGGTTCTACCAGGAAGAGAACTGTGCTTGACTTGAGTAATTTATGAGTCTGATGCATATGTGGGAATTCCTTAGACATTGCAAATTTTAATAGGTCAAAATAAATCCTTAAGATGCTGATCATGATAGTTATGTTCATGTGCCAGGGCCTGTGTGCATGTATGTCTATTCATGTATGTATGTGTAATATGTGTGTGTATTCACTAACTGCATGGAGGTTTATTTTATTTGTGAGTGCAGAAAAAGGCCACAAGCTTTATCATTAAGTTTGGAATGTTGTAGTGGTGTGGCAGCATCTATACCCTCAATGCTTGGGAGCCTGAAGCAGGAGGAAGGTCAAGAATTTAAGACTGGGGAGGGGGTTGATTAGGGAACAGGGGAGGGGAGGGGGCTTATGGGACTTTCAGGGAGGGGGGAACCAGGAAAGGGGAAATCATTTGAAATGTAAATAAAGAATATATCTAAGAAACAATAAAAAAAATTAAAAAAAAAAAAAAGAATTTGAAGCTGGCCTAATCTATATAATGAATTCTGGGCTACCCAGAGCCAAAACTAGGATTTTTTACTTTAAAACAATGTGACAAGGCCGGGCGGTGGTGGCGCACGCCTTTAATCCCAGCACTTGGGAGGCAGAGGCAGGAGGATTTCTGAGTTCGAGGCCAGCCTGGTCTACAAAGTGAGTTCCAGGACAGCCAGGGCTACACAGAGAAACCCTGTCTCGAAAAACCAAAAAAAACAAAAAAAACAAAAAACAATGTGACAAGATATTTGATTATTGTACATAGAAAACCTAATGGTTAGCAAACTATACAAGCTTAAATAGATATTGCATTTGTCAGATGCAGTTAGGTGTGTCCTGTAGAGATGCAGCTTAGGTGTGGCTCTAAAAGCCTCCATAGATAAGAAAGCTAAAGAATGGAAAGTCCCTGAGTGTTTTAAGGTAAATTGTTTGGGAGAGGCCTTGTGGTCTTTGCTTCATGACCCAAAGGAAAGTCAGCTGGATGTTCTTGAGCTACCACACAGTAAAGGTGAAATGGTTCAGCTCCTACTGATATGGCTTGGAACTCCCTACCCCCACCCCCCAATGACAGTGACATGGTTCAGCATGCCAACCTGCAGAGGAGGAGCTAGGGACATCTTTTATGGCAACTGGACCTTTAAAAGAGCTTGTTCTCTTGGCTTGGAAGAGCCTTTATGGAGGAGTTCTGGGTAAGAGATAGGGATTTTCTCTTTGGGCTTGCCGGAACAACAGAGAATTGGCTGGAAGGACACAGGTAAAACAGTATTCTAGTGAAGAGAGCTAAGGAGCCCTCTTGGATTTGGAGAGTTCAAGAGAAAGATAGGCTAGCTTGGTAGTATGACACTGAAGGAGAGTTCTAAAGGGCCAGCAGTTTAGTTGTAGGATCAGGCTTATAAATAGATACTTTGTATGTAGTTAAGAAAATAAAGATACCTCTCTCAGCTAGCAGGTTTTTTTACCTCAGTTTATGCCTCAGCCCCATGTCTTTATAGGTAAAATATAAGTTAAATAGATAAATACTACAAAACAACTATACAAAAATAAACAAAAAGACCCTTCTATCTTACTTAGAGTTTCTTCTTGCTGTGGGAGACACCATGACCTCAGCAATTCTTATAAAGAAAAGCATTTAATTGGGGCTGGCTTATACTTCAAAGGTTTAGTCCATTATTGGTCATAGCAGAAAGCTTGGCAGCATGCAGGCAGACGTGGTGTTGGAAAGGCAGCTGAGAGTTCTGCATCCGGATCTTCAAACAGTAGGAAGCAGCTGAGACACATAGACCCTGGTGTGAGTGTCTGAAACCTCAAGATTCACCCCACTGACACACTTCTCCAAGCAAGGTCACACCTCCTAATAGGGCCAGTCCCTATGAACCCATGAGGGTTATTTTTTATTCAAACCACCACAGTTTCCAAAAAAGTAGAAAAAAGTTTGAAATAGCATTAGTTCGTTGGTTTGTTTGTTTGTTTGTTTGAGACAGGATTTCACTGTATAGCTTAGTCTGCCCTTGAACTCCTTTAAACCAAGTGCCAGGACTACAGGCACGCAGAAAGACACACAGCTGAGACACAGTCTATTGATGTATACCCAGGATGCCTCCACCTCATGGCAATTCTCCTGCCTCAATCTTTCATGTGCTGAGATTTCAGGCTTGCAACACCCTGCCCTGTTTGGTTATTTATGTATTCTGGAGTTAATAGTGTCATGTTTTTTCAATTGCCTTATTTTTCATTTAATTCCAAACACTGTGACAACTGCTTAAATCTGTCAGAAGCTTTGTGCCTACAACATGACTACAGTCTTATCCTCTGGGAGGTGAAAGCAACAAAACCTGGTCTCCCTTTCCACCAGGTCATAAATTCAAGACCAGCTCTGCATGAGAGTTTGTCCAAGGAAAACAATAAACAAATAAAGGAGAGATTGAGGGCTGGAGATGTAGGTATTTGCCTAGCACATGCAACAGAGGGAGAGAAAGAGAAAGGAGGGAGAGAAGAGGAAGGAAGAAGGGAAAGTTTCAATTTTGGAGTCATGAGAAAGTGAACTGCAGGAAGAAACTGCCTGTCTCATAAACAGCAGCTCTGCCAGAGCTCTGAGCTCTAGTGAACGAACGAATGAACGCCAGTTGACACTTTGCAGAGGCGGCTGACTCTGTACAAGAAGAATTGCCACAATTTTCCAA
Source organism: Tokudaia tokunoshimensis (assembly GCA_036184795.1). Classification (NCBI taxonomy): domain Eukaryota; kingdom Metazoa; phylum Chordata; class Mammalia; order Rodentia; family Muridae; genus Tokudaia; species Tokudaia tokunoshimensis. The sequence continues at coordinate 91,866,903 of BTHU01000012.1, read as the reverse complement.
GCTCCGCAGAGAATATAATGACTTTATTGTACCTTTTGTTTACCTCCTAATGGGAACTTCATTCTCACTGGGCCCACTTCAAGCCCTGATGTCTAGACAGAGAAGAAAATTCCATCTAGAGAGAGAAGGGAGAGAGAAGGAAAGCTGTAATAGCTACTCCAGACCTGATATCTGGGGACCATAGTCACTGGAAAGAAAGGATATATATTTCCTTAGTCTCTCTCTCTCTCTCTCTCTCTCTCTCTCTCTCTCTCTCTCTCTTCCACTTTCACCCATGTAAAATTGAATTTATTTTTGTTTCTAAAAATTTAAGCCTACTTATCTACCAGCTAAAGATAAGTTTTCCTGGCTCTTCACAAATTCCACCAGAATCCTCCCAGGTGCCAATAACTGACGAGAAACACGAAGCCTGTGAAATGCTTGTGACTCTGGAGATCAAACTTAGGTCACCTGCTCAAAAGACTTTCCCTGACCTCTGTAGAGACAATCTTACTTACACAGACAGGAAAGACAGTGAACTCCCTCACATCTACACTTCTTCCATGCCAGGATCCACCACACTCAGTCTTATCACGTGCTAGGAATCGAACCCAGGGCCTCGAGTATGCTAGGCAAGCACTCTACCACCAGGGCTATAAGCCCAGCGCTTCTTTAGCATTAACTATTGTGGGGATTCTGTGGGTTCTGATTGTGAGAAGCCCACAGGCTCCTTTCCAGCTTAGCTCAGTTAGGACCCTGGGTTTCCCTGGGTCTCCTTAGTGTTTTGGGTCGGGGTTCTGGATTGTCTCAACTGGCACCTGCTGCCCCTCCCGAAGCAGCTTCAACAGCTCCTTTTCCATCATTGGCCAAACTGACCTCCTGCTTTCAAAAGCATCTCCATAAACCTATCTGTGGGCCTTTTCCCTCAGGGCTTTCCAGGCAGAGCGACTTTCCTGCAGAGACTAGCTGTACAGAAAATGTCCCCTTAGACTCTTTATTCTCTTAGGATCCTTGAGAGCCATTGGATTTTAATTCACAAGCATTTCACAGCCTTCGTGTTTCTCTTCAGTTATTGGCACCTGGGAGGTGTCTGGTGGAATTTGTGAAGAGCCTGGAAAATGATCTTTAGTTGGTAGATAAGTAGGCTTAAATTTTTAGAAAAAAAAAATTCAATTTTACTGCCATGGTATATTATTTAAGATTTTTTACATTTATTTGGTTTTTTTTAATGGGAGGGGGAGGGGACACATGTCATGGCACACATGTGGAGGTCAAAGGGCAGACCTGAAGGAATAGGGCTCTTTCCTTCTACCACATGGGTCCCAGGGATCAAACTCAGGTTGTCAGGCTTGGCAGCAAGCATTTTTACCTGTTAATCCAGTGAGTCTCAACCCTCCTAATGCTACAACCCTTTAATACAGTTCCTCATGTGGTGGCGAACCCCTCAACCATAAAATTATTTGCATTGCTACTTTACAGCTGAAATTTTGTTACTGTTATGAATTGCAATGTGAATATCTGGTATTTCTGAGGGTCTTAGGGGACCCCTGTGAAAGGGTTGTTTGATCTCTGAAGGGGTGGAGACCCAGAGGCTGAGAACCACTTGGATGGTAGTATCACATGCATTTAATCCCAACACCCGGGGGGGGGGGGGGCGGGCAGAGGCAGGTGGATCTCTGAGTTCAAAGCCAGCCAGTCTACAGAGTGACTGCCAGGGCTACACATTGAACTCCTGTTTTGAAAAAACAAACAAAAAAAAAAAAAGGAAGGAAAGAAAGAAAGATATAACTTCAGAGCTTGGGAGTCGGTTCAGTGTGGGTAAAGTCCTTGATATGCAAGCATGAGAAACAAGAGTTCGGATCCCCAGCACCTATGAAAGAGCCCAGGTAAGCAGCTGTAATTCTAGCACAGAGAGGGGGCAGTTAGATCCTTGGTAGGATTTGCGGCCAGCCAGTCAAGCCCAAAACAGGCAGCTCCAGATTCAGTGAGAGGCCCTATCTCAAAAGAGATGTGGAAAGATGGCTCGGCCTTGGAGTTCCCTGTTCCGTAAGATCGACTGCTGAGAGATGTGCGCTCTGCCAGAGGGTCTGATGGCCATGGAAGCGGGACATGACTAAGGCTGACCCAGATAGAGAAAAATATAGGAGCAGAAAGGGGAGTAGTGTAAAGGAAAGTTGACAGCAGTGTGAGAGTTGGGTAGCTATCAGTGTAATCCTTCAGTAAAGGCTCTTTGTATGCAAATCAATGAGGCCCAGGGTTTGGGGAGTGGGGGTGTAAAGTATGCTGCAATCTTGCGGACCTACCTGGCAAGAATACCTTTACCTTGCATAACCAGTCTCAGCACTGTGCTAAGGGTGATAATTAATACCGATGTCATTGGAATTATGTATAAGGGTTATATATCAATATGTATGCAACCCATGAATGAATACTACTGCCTTTAGCCAACCCTAGTGGTGCGTGCCTTTAGTCCCAGCGCTTGGGATGCAGAGGCAGGTGAATCTCTGTGAGTTCAAAGTCAGCCTGGTCTACAAAGTGAGTTCCAGGACAGCCAAGGCTTCACACAGCAATCCTGTCTCAAAAATCAAACTAAAACAAAAAGTTTATGTCATTGAATGAGAAACAAAGAAAGAACAAATGAACCAATAAACCCGTTAACTGTGCAAGAAGGGGATTATTATGAATGTAGATACAACCGTTAAAGGCACCAACATGGTTTTTGGTTGGTTGGTTGGTTGGTTTTGGGTTTAGGGTTTAGGGTTTGTGTGTGTGTGTGTGTGTGTGTGTGTGTGTGTGTGTGTGTGTATTGGGGGGTGGGGGTGAAAAAGAACCTCTTGTCCTAGATCTTAGGGAAGGAAACTTGGTACTTGGTATTTCACTAATAATGGGAGGTTATCTCCAAGCACTTTATAGCAGTTCCTCTTTCACCAGCTTCTTAATGCAGCAGAAATTTAGATCACTGACTTATATATTTATTATATTTTGAGATAGGGCTCATTATAAAATCCTGGCTGAGCCGGGCAGTGGTGGCGCACACCTTTAATCCCAGAAATTGGGAGGCAGAGGCAGGCAGATTTCTGAGTTCGAGGCCAGCCTGGTCTACAGAGTGAGTTCCAGGACAGCCAGGGCTATATAGAGAAACCCTGTCTCAAAAAAAAAGAAAGAAAGAAAGAAAGAAAGAAAGAAAGAAAGAAAGAAACCCTGACTGACCAGGGACTTCCTATGTCCATCAGACTGGCCTTAAATGCACAGAGATCTACCTTCCTCAGCCTTCTGAGTGCTGAGATTAAAGGTGTACACTACCATGCCTAACCTGACTTTTCTTTTTCTTTCTTTCCTTCTTTCTTTCTTTCTTTCTTTCTTTCTTTCTTTCTTTCCTTCCTTCCTTCCTTCTTTTTCTTTCTGAGAAAGTGGGTTGGTGGGGGCAGACTTGATAGCATACACCTTTGATTACAACACTTGGAAGCTTGGGAGGTAGAGGGAGGTGGATTTCTGAGTTTGAGGCCAGCCTGATCTACAGAGTGAGTTCCAGGACAGCCAGGACCACACAGAGAAACCCTGTCTTGAAAAAACCAAAAAAAAAAAAAAAAAAAAAAAGACTGTTTCAATAAGAAAGAAAGACAGACAGACAGAAAGAAAGAAAGAGAAAGAGGGGGGAGGGGAGGAGGGAGGAAAGAAGGGAGGGAGGAAGATTGATTAAATTCACTTGTGTGACAAGTGTAAATAAATGTAAGTAAATGATAGTAACCAGATCTGGACAAGTTTCCCCCAATACTGACGTCTTTTTCATGAATGCTGTTCTCATTTGAGTTGCAAGTTCGCCAGCCCCTGAGAGTATCAGAAATGGTAAGCTGCAAATTCTCTCAGCCCTGTGCTCTCCTGGGTATTAAAAGACTCAAGTGCGGGCTCTTAGATTTTCTACAACCTTTGAAAAGATTTATTTATTTTATTTTACATGTATGAGTGTTAGCCGGGCAGTTAGCTTTTAATCCCAGCACTCAGGAGGCAGAGGCAGGTAGATGTCTTACTTCCAGGACAACCAGGGCTACACAGACACCAAACACCACCACCACCCATATATGTAAAATACACATATGAGTGTTCTTCCTGCATGTATGTGCACTATACATGTGCAGTGCCTGAAGAGGCTAGAAGATGATGTCAGACCCCCTGGAACTGGAGTTACAGAGGGTTATGAGCCATTTAGCCACCAAGTTCATCTTTCCGGCCCCATTTTTTTCGAGTTTTAGACAAAGGGGAATTTCCTACCTTCTTCCAAATAGTTGTATTTTATTAGTTTTATATGTATATCTGTTGCATAAGATTTTATTTAAAGATTTATTTTTATTTATATGTATACTAGGAATCTAACACCCTTTGGAAGAAAAGCAAGCATTTTTAACTGTGGAGACATCTCTCTAGCATCATAAAGTTCTCCTTAAAGAAACTGTGACATTGTTTGGTTGTGCTATAGCAGGGGGCAAAATTCCCTAGCAGTAATAAATTCCTGAGATCTCTACCTGAATGTATCCAAAATTCCAAATCCATAATTTCCTCTATTACTATTGATTTTGCAATCGGCATTACTAGTCTACATGATCTGAAATCTTCAAGGTTTTCTGTTGTTTACTTGTCTTTGAGACAGGATCTCAGTACATAGTCCTGGAGCTCACAGAGACCTACCTGCTTCTACTGCCACCACATCTTGAGATCTGTGGTTAACAGTGCATACTTCCACACCTGGTGACATTTTCAGAATAACAAAATACTACAGAGGCCAGGCGTGGTGGCCCATGACTTTAATCCCAGCATTCAAGGAGGCAGAGGCAGGAGGGTCTCTGTGAGTTCAAGACCAGCATGGTCTATATAGGTGAGTTGCAGGATTGCCAGGCTTACATAAAGAGATCTTGTCTCAAAATAATCCAACCAAGTCACAAGAGACCTTGTCTCAAAATAAACCAACCAAGTCACAAGAGACCTTGTCTCAAAATAAACCAACCAAGCCACAAGAGACCTTGTCTCAAAATAAACCAACCATGCCACAACAATAACAAAACTGTAATAGAAAAAGAAACAGAAGGACAGAAGTATAAAAGAACAAGAAGATTTGGGGCTGGGATGCATATAGTTCAGTGGTAGAGCACTTGTGCCTCGATCATGCAAAACCCTGTGTTTGATCCCCAATATGAAAAGAATAAAGGGGAGGGGGAAAGAAGGATTTTTACTGAGAAATGTACATGGTTTACAAGGAAAGGTGCTTAAGTTGAAAGGCATGTGTGCGGAAGCATGGAAGGAAAGGCAGGTGCATTCTCAGGCGAGCTTCAGCGTTTCAGTGCTGTGCAGTCATTTCTCTGATTTATTACAAGCTTCAAGGAGAGCAACTGGATTTACCTGTTTATCAAGGAAGAAGGGTATCATCATTATCACTGTGACTTGGAACTCACAGATCTTCTGTTATCAGCTCAATCAAATCGATGACTATTGAAACAGATGGTTACTGCTAACCTCCCATAAACCAAGCAAGTCATCAGGTAAATGAGAAACAATGCTTGGCATATAGGTCAGTATGTTCCCTTTGGCTTGGTGTGCATAATCTAACGCACACACTCTGAACGCTTTGATGGTAAAGGAAAAGTACTAGGTGTTCTTTTTAGTGAGCTGAGACGACAATGTCTCCAGTCTTAGACCATATAAACAAAGCTATTAGGATGCCAGATCTCACTCAGTCACACGTCCCAGGCCTCCCTAAATTAAGGTCTTTGGATGACAGGAATACGTCAGTACCTGATAGCTTTTTGCGTGTGCACTTCCTGGGTGAAGAAAGCTTGAACGCTTTGATGGTAAAGGAAAAGTACTAGGTAAAGGAAAAGTACTAAGGCCTTGCACATGCTAAGTGTGTTCTACCACAACCAAGCCTCATCTCCAGATTTATCTTTTCATTTTAATATTGAAATGGTCTTAAGTTGCTCCAGCTGTTCTTGAACTTGCTCTATTACCTAGGCAGGCCTTGAACTTGCCATCCTCCTGCCTCAGCCTCCTGAGAGTAGCTAGGATTACAAGCCTATACCACCAGGCCTGGATCTGGTAACTCTTTTACACTCAAAATGCAGTCATCTTTTAGTATCTGAAAGGGATTATTAACTCCAGGCCCCCTTTGGAGATGGAAACTGAGGCTGTTCAAATCTCTTATGTCAAATGATCTAATATTTGCATAACATACACATATAACATGCTTAAAATGATCTCTCAATTATTTATAATACCTTTACAAAAGTATTATAAATGTGGAAAGAATAGCAAATGTGTATTGGGGGAGTCCATACTGTTCAGTTTAGAAACAATGCTGTTTTATTTTGGTTTTTAGAGGTGGGAGGACAGGAGAGAAGAAAGGAGGAGGAAGAGGTCTTCTTTTCTTCTTTTCTAAGCCCAGGCCAGTGCCCCCTTAGAACGTGGCCATTACCTGATCTTGACTTTCAAGACTACAGAACTGTGAGAGTCGTACGTATATTTAAGCTACTCAGTTAGGGGGTTGGAGAGATGGCTCAGTGGTTAGGAGCACAGGATGTTTTCCCAGCAGACCTGGGTTCAATTCCCAGCACCCACATGGCAGCTCACAACTGTCTATAACTCCAGTTCCAGGGGATCTGACACCCTCACACAGACATTCATGTATGTAAAACACCAATGCATATAAAATAAAGATAAGTTACTACAAAAGGAAAGAAAAGAAAAGAAAAAGTCACTCAGAACATTTTGTTACAGTAGTCAAAAGGCTGGCTAGCTGAGATAGCTATCATAGTAATTAAAACTCCTTATGTAATTAGAGCTATTTTGCTGATAAGACCTCCCTTATCTTAGCCTCCTAACCCGTGAAAGAGGAAAATATTTCCAAGTGACAGTTGATAACCCAAAGAATGCCACACAGACAAAGCATTGATATATTGTAGTTGTGAAAGTCCTCTGAGGGTTAGGATCCCAAAATCAGTAATGATATTGCAAAACCAAGATACACTCAGCTCAGGTAAAGGTTTATCTGTCAGGAAGATAATAGCAGGTACTCAGGGACAAACACACATTACCTGTACCCTTCATTTTAAACTTAAGTCTTCAGGCACCGCAATCCTAAATTTATAACTGCATTTTAATAGGCACTCCAGAATAGTTTTTAAAAATAAGCATTCATAATATGCTTCATTAACTCTGGGGGAGGGTGAGGAGGGTTGCGAGAAGATCACCATAGCCCAGGCTGTCTTTTTGCTCACTCTGTAGCTCACGTTGGTTGTGTTCTCTCCATCCTCCTGCCTTTACCTCTGGAGAGTTAGGATTCCAGCATGTGCTGCCACACCCAGCTGCCTTATTAAGCGTTAAAATTGCTTTTGGGACTGGAGAAACGGTTGTTAAGAGTATTTGTTCTTACAGAGGACCCGGATTCAATACCCAGTACCCACATGGGACCCACAAAGCTATCTGTAGTTCCAGTTCCAGGGGCTCTAACACCCTCCTCTGACCTCTGTGGGCATCAGGCATATATGTGGTATGCATATATGTATGTGGGCAAAACATGTACGTACACACATGAAATAAAAATATTAAATTACAAAAAAATAAAGTAGCTTTTATTTTCTTTCCCTCCCTTCCTTTCTTCTTCTCCTTCGCCTCTTCCTCCTCTTTCTTGAGATAGGGTCTTACTAGGTAGTTCTGAAAACTCACTATGTTCACCAGGCTTGTCTCAAACTCATAGAGATCCACCTGCCTCCTCTGCCTCCTGAGTACTAGGATTAAAATCATGTGCCACTACCCCAGCTAAAACAGCTAAGATACAAAAAGGGAAAAAAAGAAGCATTTACATAAAAACATTACTACTAATTACTAAATGGTAAGAAAATCACTAATATTTAATTCTACTATTAATAAATAAAATGGAGTCCAACAAAATAAAATGTGTTATGTTAGGCCAAGCATAGCGGCACATACTTTCAATTCCAGCACTTGAGAGGCAGAGACAAACCTGATTTACCTAGCAAGTCCTGGGCCAAACAGAGTTACATAGTGAGACTCTGTCTCAAAAAAAAAAAAATGTTATATTAGGTCTGGGAGTACAGCTCAGTTGGTAGAGCACTTCCCTAGCACACACCAAGCCCTGGGTTCAATCCCCAACACCACTTAAACCAGCGGTGAAGGTACATGCCTGTAATCCTGGTATCCCCGGTGAAAGCAGAATGACCAGGGTTTCGAGGCCATCTTTAACTACAGGGAGCTCTAGGTGCGCCTGACGGTCAGTCTTCCTTACCTACTTGATTGCCTTGAGAGTCGCCTGGAAGACACAGTTTGGACGTGTGAGTTTTCATAAAGGATTAACTGAAGATGAAAGGTTCAGCCACAACCATGGACTAGGAGCCCAGACTGAATAAAAGGGGAAGAAGGGAGGTCGAGTGTGGCGGCATACACCTTTATGCACAGCATTTGAAAGGCAGGGGTTCAGGCAGATCTCTGTGACTTCTAGGGCAGCTAGGCCTTAGTGTTTTCTTTTTAATAAGGGTTTGTTGTGCCGGGCGGTGGTGGCGCACGCCTTTAATCCCAGCACTTGGGAGGCAGAGACAGGCAGATTTCTGAGTTCGAGGTCAGCCTGGTCTACAGAGCGAGTTCCAGGACAGCCAGGGCTACACAGAGAAACCCTGTCTCGAAAAGCCAAAAAAAAAAAAAAAAAAAGGTTGCAGTTAGCTCAGCTAGCTCCCAAATAACTGAGACTAGACTATTAATTATATTTATTTATCAAGCTTTAAGGCCACACAATTGAGCAGTTTTGCTCTATTTTAATCCTCTATGCTAATCTGGCTACTTCTGAACCAAAATCTCCGTGATACTTGCATTTTGGTACCGATCTGATATTTTCTCATCGAGTCTCCTAGATTCTGTCCCTGTGACAGTGAGTGCCAGGATCAAAAGCCTGGGCTGCCAACGGCAGCTCTCAGTTGCGTTTTCAAAACAAGTGAACTCTAAGCATTGGAAAAGTCGGTCGGTTAGATGCAAAAAGTACCGAATGTGGGGGTCTCTAGTGCAAACTCTTAGCTGTCTGAAAATGGAGAGGACAGATGGAGGAGCGAGTGAATTCTCGATGCTATCGCCTTCCATCTTGAATGTCTTCCAAATACCCACGTCTTTTTTTTTTTTTTTTTTTACACTCCAGATTTTATCCCCCTCCCGGACCACCCTCTGACTGTTCCACATCCCATACCTCCTTTACACACACCCTTCCCCGGCTCCCGAGGATTGCCCCCCTCAAAAAAAAAGAAAAAGAAAAAGCCCATGTCTTAAAGATTTGGTCCTCAGGCTGGTGCTTCGGCCAGATGGTGCAACCATTAGGAGAAAGGGCCTTATGGGAAGATTTTAGGTTACTGGGAGTACACCATTAATGGGAATTCTGGGGGCTAGAGAGGTAACTCAGCCAGTATAAATAGCAGCCACATAAGCCTGATAAGTTGAGTTTGATCACCAGAACCCAGATATATCGGAAACCGTAGCACCGCTGTGGAGAGGTGTGAAACTACAGCAGGAGAACCGGCCAGAACCGGCTTTTACAGCGTGCATCAGAATGAGAGCTCTTGCCTAAACAAGGTGGAAAGTGAGAACTGACTTGGCAAAGTTTTCCTCTGACCTCCAAACTTGTGCTCCCTCACCAGCACACAAAACAGACCCGTTAAATTAAAAACAAACGTGTAAGGGAGGGTTGTGGGACCGTGGCCCTGTTCTCTTCTCCTGTTGCTTCCTCCTCATGAAGTAAGCATCTTGCCCTGTTGTGTGTGGGCTTTCTACCATAACCAAGCCTACTTGAGCCCCAAAGCCACGAGTCTCCCCATTCCTGGACTAGAACCTCCAAAATTATGGACCAAGATAATCTTTCTCTGTTCATAATTATTTAACTGTTTCGGTTGATGAGTAGCTGATGAGCAAAGAGACTTGCAGGGGCCGGATTTGCCAAAGGTGCCCGGGCAGTGGCTGCTGGGTGGGCTGACAGAGGGGGAGGAAAGGCTGCCATTTGCAACTCAAGGAAATCAACAGAGAAAGATGCCGCACATCGCACATCCAACAGAACCAGCGGCTCACACTTCCAAGAACTGAAGGGTAAGAAAGAGATCTTTGAAACCCCGATGATTTCCGCCAAGCTAATCCTCTTTTAAGTCCTGGATTCCTTTCTTTGGTTGCTTGCCCTAAATTGTTCAAAGCACAATACTGTACTTGCCAAAAGATAGCTGAAGAGAGTTAGTCCTTCAGCTTCCAGCTGCAGGGGTGAAGCTGGTACTTTTTATGTCATCTGAGGTTAGACTTTCACTTCATATATATATAGTGTATATGTATATATACAGTAGGTAAAGCTGGGAAGGGGAGTGGGGGACGGGGGTGGGGTGGGTAACACTGTAGGGTGTTCACCAGAGAAGACTGCTCGGACATGGGGTTAAGCCAATAGAAAGTCTTTATCAGCCCGCTAGCAACTACATAGAGTGTTCGGAATCTTGGTGGAGCACCGAGCCTTCCTCAGGGTGAGTTTTTAAGCACAAACCCATGTTCTGAGTTGACACACTTCAGTTAACAAGAACAGTCAGCCCGAAGTGGAACTACAAGAACTACAAAGCGAGTTTTAGTACACGTTGAGACTTTCCCAGAGCTATATGGACCTTGATGGATTAGGTCTATTTTAGTTTTGGCAGATGATGTTGTCTATGTGCTGAGTTTTACAGCCCGAATGGCTCTTCCATCATGGAGTCAGTTGTGCTAAGGCTTGGACCCTGTTACCGGTAAATATTTTAACAGGCTGGGTTTGATTAATGTCTCGTCCTGATTTTTATTGTATTTCAGACAAGAGTGTCATCCAGTGTCCCTGGCTGTCTTCAAGCTCACAGCAATCCTCCACCATGTGTGGCTTACTGGGGTCACTCCCAAAACAGCTGGTGACCAAGAGGTAGGATTGCTGCTGAATCAACCCCTCCCCCTCCCCCCAGTCAATTTTTTTTAAATCTCCAATTTACCACAAATAGTTGGGCAAAGGGAATAGTGACTGCAGTTTGGAGGAGGAATGGGTCTTGTGACCCATCTCTGAGAAGCACAGGTCTAGCCGGTTCGTTGCTCTGTACACAGGTCTAGCCAGTTCGTTGCTCTGTACACAGGTCTAGCTGGTTAGTTGCTCTGTACACAGGTCTAGCTGGTTAGTTGCTCTGTACACAGGTCTAGCTGGTTAGTTGCTCTGTACACAGGTCTAGCTGGTTAGTTGCTCCATACTCGTCTTTACCAGCGCTGTTTGGTTTCATTTTGAGACTATTTCATGTTGTACAGGTTGATCTAGAACCCCCTGGGTAAGAGGGGCTACCCTTGAACTCCAGAACTTTCTGCTTACCATCCAAGCACGGAGACTGCATTGTGAACCAACACTCCTGGCTCAAAGCTAATCAGTCCCCTTTTAATTTTTCCCTGTTTTGGGTACTGGGTACCTAGTTTTGCAACATAATGAAATACTTCTGGAGGGGGTTAGGCAATAAGAAGGGATTTTGCTATTGTTATTGTTGATTTTTCTTTTTTCTATCAGAGACAGGGTTTCCCTGTGTAGCCCTTGCTGTCCTAGAACTCACTATGTAGACCAGGCTGGCCTCAAACTCACAGAGAGCCACCTGCCTTTGCCTCCCAAGTGCTGAGATTAAAGGTGTGTGCCATCACTGTTGGGAATTGGTTGCAATGTTTTGTTTTACTTTGGCTCCCAAAAGCTGAGCTTCCAGATGCTTGAGGGTCTCTGCCCCCAGCTGACTTTGATTGGTAATAAAGAATTGCCATGCAGCCAATGGCTGGGCAGGGACTTTTAGATTGTGTGGGCAAGGGGCTGAGGGGGAGAAGAACAGATGGAATCACCATGAAGGGGGAGCAGAGAGAGGAGAGTTAAAGGCCTACTGTAAGAAAGTGGCTCTGGGAGCTACTCCCCTGACTGTATCTGGGGTAGCAGAAACGAAGTATAGATTTTAAAAGATGTTAACTCAGGAATACCGGAGAGGAGTGTGTGCTCAGCCACTGAGCTAGTAAAGGCATGCGTGCATGTGTGTGTGTGCGTGTGTGTGTGTGTGTGTGTGTGTGTGTGTGTTTCATTTTCGAATCCTGCTACATACCACTGCTGGGCTAAGATTTTGCTTGGCTTTTTTGGTGTTGTTTGTTTTTGTTTATAAGATTGATTTATTTGGAATTTGCAATATTCCTTCTTCAGGCTCCTAAGTTCTGAGATTAAAGGTATGGGTCACTGTGTTTAGTTTATTGTCCTTTCTAATGAGCATTTCACATGCTTTAAGTTGCTAATGCTCAAACTTCACATCAGTGAATTAAAGGAAATAAATTTAGGTAAATAAAATGTGGGCCATAGGGTCTGGCGGTGTAGCCCAGTGGTAGAGTCTCTCCCCTACCTCACTCTGTTTTCTGAGGTAGTCCTGTGTCATGTGGCTCCAGCCTTAAATTCACTATGTAGCTGAGAATGGCCTTGAACTTCTGACTGATCCTAGGTCCTGAGTTATAAGTGTAAGCTACCACACACTTCCACACTTCAATAAGACACTCATCTAAAAAATACAATAGTCTGGGGCAATGGCTCAGCGAATTTGTCATTATCTCACTAATAGTGTGTGTGCAGACAATACACATTTAACTCCCAAATAACGCTGTTAAAAACAAGCACACACTATGGAAGTGCTCAAGGACATGTCCCCAAACACATTGGCTCTGCATGTTATTTTGAAACACACTGGGTGCAGAAAGGGAGACTTGCCTTGTCTGTTTCTTCCTAAGGTTAACAGTGAAGCCTCCCTTGAGATTATGTCCTCTTTGCCAGGAAGGAAGAAATCCCTTATCAGAGATGACTGCAAATCCATTCTGGGAAGCAAACAGAATTTTTACAATAACTCTTATCATCCGTGCCACCCCACCCCTCCCCATAGTGCCAGTGACTTCTGCACGCGTCACCATTTCCTGGCTTGAATCCCTTTGTCTTGTCATTTCTTCACTATTTAGAGTTTCTCTAAAAGATATGGCTGCTTTCTGTCCTGGTCACTTAGTTGTCTGTTCATTCCCCTATGTAGACCTAATAGACACGCAAAATCGATAGAACGTGTATGCAATTCTTCTGTTTTTCTTGTCATTTTATTTCTTGAGCACAGTCAAGGTCTCAAGCACAAGAGGGGTATATTTTTTTCTTCTCCCTCAATGCTTCCCACAGAATTGAGCCATATAATAATGGTCTCTTGTGTGTGCTTGAATGTTCCAACTGAACCATGCTTCTTAGATAACCATCAGTCAATCACTGTGAATGACGTGAAGGTCATATTACACTAGAATTACATTGAGCTTGCCTTTAAGACTTTAAATGAGATAATCTGGGGCTGGTGAGATGACTCAGTGGTTAAGAGCACTGACTGCTCTTCTGGAGGTCATGAGTTCAAATCCCAGCCACCACATGGTGACTCACAACCATCCATAATGAGAAACAAATATAAAAAAAACCTATGGGCTGAAGCATGCGAGTCTGAGCGATCAGAGCAAGAGGGAGAAGAGAAGGGAAAAAAAAGGAAACGCTTTAAATGAGATAATCTGTTTTATTTTCCTTGCGTGGTGCTAGGTATGGAACTCAGGGTCCTGCACAAGGTAGAGAAGTACTGTTACCACTGAGCTTCCCAGCCCCAGAGATGTAACTCTTTTTTTTGTTTTTGTTTTTGTTTTTTCGAGACAGGGTTTCTCTGTGTAGCCCTGGCTGTCCTGGAACTCACTTTGTAGACCAGGCTGGCCTCGAACTCAGAAATCCTCCTGCCTCTGCCTCCCAAGTGCTGGGATTAAAGGCGTGCGCCACCACCGCCCGGCTGAGATGTAACTCTTAAAGAAAAACAAGTTATGGTTTTGTTTTGTGTGTATGCCATGAATGAAGATGCTCCCAGAAGCCAGAGTATCAGTTACCCTGGTGCTGGAGTTACAGGCAGATGTGGGCATCCAGATGTTAGTGCTGGGAGCCAAACTCAGATCGTGAGGAAAAGCAGTTCTTGGCTCATTACTACAGGGCCATCTCTCCAGTTCAAAAAAATCCGAGTTCTTATTAAAACACATTTATGATTTCATTAACTTATTCTGGTAAACCACAGTGGCCTTATGCTAGTAAGGGTTGGCAGAAAGGACCAAGATTAGCAATATAAATCCCAGCACTCGGGAGGCAGAGGCAGGCAGATTTCTGAGTTCAAGGCCAGCCTGGTCTACAGAGTGAGTTCCAGGACAGCCAGGGCTACACAGAAAAACCCTGTCTTGAAAACAAACAAGATTAGCTATATAACTCATATTTCAGATCAGGTTTTATTTCCTAGTGGCAAGGCATACTACAAAAATTAGTTTGCAGTTCTACAGATTAAAAAAAAATCATGCTAAATGATTCCATACAATTTGAACTCAGGGTATGCACATATACTTTGTGTCTAAGTGCTTATCTTACTAATGTGGGTGTTTATCAGTCATGTTCTTTGTATTTACAGAGTCATCATATAGAATTATTCATACACAAATGCAGTGGTTACTGCAGAGACTCCCAACTGGGGAAAGCGCTGAGCAGAGAGAGATACTAGTGAATGCTGGGCACCAGGTAAGACGTTTATACACCATTCCGCTCCATTAAGGCTCTCGAACACTGCAGAAGAGAAGACAGAGAATGCAGGAGGTGGGAAGGAAGGAGTGGAACGCGAGGAATTCTATCTGCCTGCATGGCACAGTCACTGCATTGGTGATATTACAGTAAAGCCACTTTAACTGAATCCTAGATAGAACCACCAGCACAATATACAACTTCGATTTTCCCCACAAGTTCATTACTTAGTCCCTTGAGTCGTCTTCAGCTCAGGTTTGATCATTCGGTCTCAGAAAGCACTCATCAGGGAAATCTTTGTCTGCTTTAGACTTTAAGAAGAGCGATTTCCCATCCCGAAGAGGATATCTGCACTGATGTCATGACGTCACCTTCCTGTCCTGCGTGGCCGACTGTACCTCAAGCCGGATATCCGGTGCTCTGCAACCACAGGCAGCCTTGGGTACCGAAGCTGCTGTTCCTCTCACTAGTGTCCCTAACAATTGCCTGTGGAGCTAAAGTCTTCTGGATACCATCAATATGTTTTCTGTAATCCCCTATCTTTAATTGTTATGTCATGGATACTTAAACTCTCTCATTATTTTATTGATTTAGTAGTATGTGGTTAGTATTTTTATAAATAGCATTTAATTTTATATACTCATTGTTTTGGGTACCTGAATCTCTAAAACTGTATAACCCTACATATTTGTATCTAGTCAAATAATAACACACATTGTATAGTAATTACTTTTTACAGTTTTCTATCTCTATTTTATTTATTTGTTTATTTATGTATTTTTGAGACAGGGTTGACCTTGAACTCACATTGATCGTCCTGTCCTGCCTACTGAGTGCTGGGATTCTAAGTACAAGCCACCATACCTGTATGGGTATTTTGATTGCATGTATGTATTTTACCACATACATGCCTGGTAGCTGTAGAGACCAGAGGAAAGTGTTAGACTCCCTGGATCTGGAGTTAGTGACAGGTACAGGCAACCATGTTTCATAAGATCCTTCCCCCTTTTGTTTCTTTTGTGAGATGGGAGTCTCATATAGTACAGGTTAGATTTCATAATGTAATCAAGGAGTACTTAACTCAGTCTGCCTGCTTTTAACTCCCTTTTGCTAATGTTGCTTGTAACTCCACCAGAACAGACACATGGATACTCTTAGTGCTGAATATAGAATCTTAACACCAGCAAATCATGCAGGTTTTTTTTTTTTGTCTTTTGTGCACAAAAATAACATATCCTGGTTGACACACTTTAGTTGGTAAGAATATTTAGCAAGAAACAGAACTACAAAAGCCAAAATCAAGGTTAGTACATTTAGGGACTTTCCTGGATCCTAGAACAATGGACTAGGTCTTTGATGTATTAAGTTTTTGTTCCCATTTTGACAGGTGTTGGGGCCTATGTGCTGGGTTTAAAAAGTCAGAATGGGACTGCTCTTCCAGAGGTCCTGAGTTCAATTCCCAGCAATCACATGGTGGCTCACAACCATCTGTAATGGGGATCCGATGCCCTCTTCTGCTGTGTCTGAAGACAATGAGAGTGTACACACATACATGGAATAAATAATAAATAAGATACAAACATGAAGATCATTAAAAATAAATACAAGAGACTGAGGCTTGCAATCAAAAGTCACAAGTTTGAGGCCTGGGCTATACAGTGAGACCCTGTCTCAAAAAGAAAATAAATTAAAAAAAAAAAGTCAGAATGGTGCCTCTAACATGGTGTCACTTGTGCTAAGGTCTGGGAGCCTATTACACTAGGAGTATAGACCAGTGTCATCATAGACCAATAGTTTGCCTTCCTAATTTTTACTTTTTTTTTTTTTTTTGTGGTGTTAGGGATTGACCTAGCCATGTGCTCTATCATTAAGACATTTCTTCAGTCCCCTCTCTCTCCTTCCTTCCCTCCCACTGTGCCTCTTTCTCTTCCTTCCTTCCTTCCTCCCTCCCTTCCTCCCTCTCTCTCCTTCCTTCCTTCCTTCCTTCCTCCCTCCCTCCCTCCCTTCCTCCCTCCCTCCCTTCCTTCCTCCCTCCCTTCCTTCCTCCCTCTCTTTCCTTCCTTCCTTCCTTCCTTTCTTTCTTCCTTCCTTCCTCTTTCATGCACTATGAGGTCCCTGTTGACCTAGAACCCATGGCCTCAAGTTTCCCCCTGCCTTAACCTCCTGAACACTCAGGAGTGCAGGCATATCCTGCCATGCCTCGCTTCCACACAATTTTGGTTTTGGACTTAAAAATAAATTGAACTCATCAACCAAAAATGCACTTCAATCACAGTTTCAATTCTCTGAGTTTTCATGGCTTTAAAAGCAAAATTTATCCCCTAGGCTTGTAAGTGACATGAATAGTTCTGAAATTGTATTGAATACAAGTGACTGATTAATGAATTAAACATCACCCGGTGGATTGGTACATCTAGAAACTTGATGAGCTCCGCACAGGGTTCTTTGTGTCTTCTCTTTTCTCTCCCCCTTCCTCTTCCCCTCACTCACTCACCCTCAGTACTGACTGAGCCCAGATTCCACACATGCCAGATTAGTTCTTTCCCACTGAGCTATATATAGCCCTAGCCTTCTTTTCCTTTCCTTTTCTGTCATTGTCTCAGGAAGTTACATTGGCTGGCCTTGAAGTTACATTGGCTGGCCTTGAACTTTATAGCCCAGAGAGGCCTTGAATTGGGATCACTATGCCATGGCCTTCCAAGGCCTACAAGCCCTGTGCCACCAGGCCTAGTCTTAGTTCACTGAACTGGAAATGTTTCATTATGCAGACAGAAGAGGTGTTCAGAGGAGTCACGGTGAGGACAGTTTCACAGTCAAAGCTGAATCAAATCCAGCAAAATTCAGACGAATTGCTCCAAACATTACTTTCCTTATCCAGCAGGAAAGGCACAATGGGAAAATAACTGATCTATTAGTTTCAAGGGATTTCAAAAGCTTAAGTTTGTCAGTTTGGTTTTGAGACAAGGTCTCGCTGAGTAGCTCTGGTGCCTGGAATTTGCTATGTATATCAGGCTTGCCTCAAGCTCACAGAGATCTACCTACTGGTGACTCTACCAGGACTAATGTCAAGAGCTGCCAAGCCCAGCCTGGTAAATCATTATGCAAGAATTAGGGCATGGGACAATTCATTATCATTCTAACTTTGATCCGTCTCCAAGTGAAATCCAGGCCATTAGTTATCTTTCTCTTTTGATTTCCTCAAAGACCAAGTAACAATTTAGTTCCTCTTTGGACATGGAACTTTGTTATGGGTGACTGAGTTTGGATTCTGAGCTTGATGTATTAGGAACGAGTGGATCATTAGTCTAAAACAACAGCAAGCAATAATATATTTAATCAGTTTATATCCCTATTCATTCAACCCATTTACATTAATTTGTTTGCAAACTGTTTAGGAAGAAGGATATGGTGGTACATTCCTGTAGTCACAGGGCTCAGAAGGGGGCTGAAGCAGGACCACTGAGAGTCCCAGGACAGCTTGGGCTACATAGACAGGCTTTGTTAGAAAAAAAAAAGGCCAGGTGGTAATGTCACATACCTTTAATCCCAGCATTAGGGATGCAGAGGTCAGCCTGGTCTTCAGATGGACTTCCAGGTCAGCTAGGGTTGTACAGATGAAACCCTGTCTTAAACAAACCAGAAAAACTTTCAGAGGTTCAATTTCTCCTTAGAGGAAGTACTTATTCATTTTTGCATGTAAATCTGATTCCTCTCTTAATGGAGGCTTCTGAAGCTTATAGTTAATGAATGCCTGTCAGGGGTTTGGAGATTTATCACACTGGTAGAACACTTCCTCGGCATGTGCTAGGTCTAAGTTAGAAGCCAGTACTTAGAGATGAGACAGAGAAAATGTGGAGCTCAGATGTATTCCAAGGAAAGGCTTTTAGCTATAGTGTCAGGCCTTATGAATGCTTTGATCTTACAGTCCTGCCTGGAACTTTGTTCTGCTTATCCAGCAGGAGTAAAAAGGCAAACACGACCCTCTCAATACCTAGCAGACAATTCCCGTTCCATCTCTACCACTTTCTATTGTTTCAATAGCGCAGGTGAAGTGGTTTAGCTGGTAAAGATTCCTGCAGCTCTAAGAAACTGAGTTCATAATCCTTAGGACCAACATAATGTGGAAGAGAAGAACAGACTCCACAAAATTATCCTCTCACTTTCTCACAGGTACCATAGCATGAGTGCCCCCCACACAAAAAACAAGCAATAATAATGATAGGCTAGAGAGACAGCTCAGGGGTTAAGAGTGATGGTCATTCTTGCCGAGGACCTGAGTTTCACTCCCAGTGCAATCAAAGGGCTGCTCAGACACCCAGAACCAACACCCTTTTCATTCCCAACATTTTCTTTTTAAATGAAAAGATTTCCAATTAAAAGATCTCAGCAATTTTTTAATCTCCCCCACCTGGTAAAACAATTGTTTACACAAAGGGTGATGGACTCGGGCAGCGGGACCCTTCCCCCCCCTTTTTTTTTAACTTCCTTTATTCAGAGTCTTTTAAAACTAGACAGACTTGAAAGACTGTGGATTCAGACCCCAGCCAATGGGGAAACAGTATCACCAACTGCCTTGAAATAAAAAAAAAAAAAAAAAAAAAAAAGAAAGAAAGAAAGAAAAAGAAAACAACAACAAAACCAAGTGAAGCTGTGTTTGTTGGCGCACTGGGGAGGGTTGGACTATCTCTGAGTTTAGAGCAGCTACATAGAGAGTACCAGGCCAGACAGAGCTACTTAGTAAGACATTGTTTAAGAACAAAATAAGACAAAACTAAAAACAGAACAAAACCAAGTGAACTTCCTGCCTCTAAGTTTCCGTGTGTGTGCATGTGTATGTGTGTGTTTGTGTGTGTGTGTGTGTGTGTGATTCTTTGTGTGATACAAAGAATATTTGTTTCCAACACCTAGAAAGTAAGTATTATTCTTTACCCCAGTATGGTGGTACATGCCCTTAATCTCAGTACTCAGGAGGCAGAGCCAGGAGGATCTCTGAGTTCAAAGACAGCCTGGTCTACTACAAAGTAAGTTCCAGACAGCCAGGGCTATATAGAGAAACCCTGTCTCTAACAAGCAAATGAAGTATGATTTCTTAGAATTTTTAGGTCTCCTTACAGTGAGATTTCATATTACTCCTCCCTCTGGTGAACTTGTTGGACTATTTTAAAGCCCCACTACCATTCTGTAGATCACAACAATTTAAAGATTGTCAGTGAAAAATATTTAAATAATATTTAATCTGTATGCGTAGATTAGAGATCAGAGAACAAACCTGTAGAAGTCAGTTCTCTCCTCCCTGAGATGGAACTCAGGTTTGGTGGCAGGCCCTTGCTGCTCTGAACCCTCTTATCAGAGAGAGTGTGCATTTGTGGAGTTAAATTCCTTCTAAATGGACTACACAGACATTTCCAATTTCCATTTAAATTTCACCAGATTTCTGGAAGTGTTTTTCTTTCCCTTCCAGCAGAGACTGTGGAGCACAGAGTTTTTACAATGTATACAAGACCTTAGGACAAAAGTCGCCTTTGTTCAAAGGCTCTAATGGAGGTGGAAGAAGACACGGGGTCAGAAGAGTAACAACAAAAAGTACTTGTTCCTGATAGAGAACAGTAGGATTTGACAGAAATTCAGACAGATTTAGGAGAAGAACTTTATTTGAGAGACAGAAAAAGAATGTACAAGCATGAAGTTAAATAAAAGTTACAGAAGACATTTCAGACAAGGCCCTTGCACTAGGCTCAAAACAAAAACAAACAAAAAAGGACTAACCAAAAACAGACACTCCCTGCTAAAGGTCTGTGCCACAAAACTCAACCTGTCTCTATATCCACTTCTATAAGGGGAGTAACTTTGAAACAAGAGTAACTTTCCCCACTTTTTATTTTCTGAAAATACTTTAGCCCCTCCCGCCTCCACTTCCCAAGTGCTGGGATTCCAGGCAGGCAAAGCTCTACCTCGTTTGTAGGTATGGATTTTTTTTCAAGTTCATGCATTCATTTTTATTTCTTCAATTATTCAATATTTGTGTTGGGTGCTAAGGATATAGAAATCGAGGGTAGTGTTCCTGAGGCAGAGGCAAAAGGATGCTACAAGTTTGAGATCAGCTTGGTTTACATAGCTAAATTCCAGGGCATCCAGGTTATATAGTTAGACCCTAGGGGTGGGGGGTGGGACATATAAAAAAGTTATGTGTGATGTTCATCCTGGAACCCTATAATTTGGTGGCCTGGGGCTTCAAGACAAAGAAAATATTCAGATGTAGCAAAAACACCTATTAGCTCAGTACTTGGAAATCAGACCCAGTAAAATTTAGCTTGGTCTACACAGCAAGTTCCTGGCCTGCAAAGCATATTTTATTATAGATTATTCTTGCCAAATGCTAAAGTTTATAATAATGGTCTATATTCTTCAGAAATATCAACTAATCACACTACTCTATGCATGTTCTGCTGGGATTAAACTCAGAGCTTCCTGCTTGGTGCATAAGTAGTGACACCCATAG
The DNA here is from genome assembly GCA_036184795.1 of Tokudaia tokunoshimensis. Taxonomy (NCBI): domain Eukaryota; kingdom Metazoa; phylum Chordata; class Mammalia; order Rodentia; family Muridae; genus Tokudaia; species Tokudaia tokunoshimensis. The sequence continues at coordinate 91,845,784 of BTHU01000012.1, read as the reverse complement.
CAAGCCGTGGTTACTTCGTATACTATTCTTCAGACCCAGTATTCCTTTTCTCAGAGTTATCTCCTTTACTAGGCTGTGCTTTTACTTATTTTGATACAGTCTTTCTATGTAGCCCCAGCTGGCCTCAAACTCCAAATCTTGGTATGTCAGCCTCCAAGCGCCAGGATTAGTCTATGTCCCCTCAACCTTTCCAACCTTAGCAATTCGGGGGCCAGGGAACCGAGGCAATCCTCTTTATGACTGCAGCAAGTGGAGTGGAAGGAGTTGGGAAGCAATCTCTCGTGGGAAATGAAAATATTTCTAATGACTTACCAGCATGGAGCATTTTCCAGCCTCTTTCTTGGAAGTAGTTCAGTCTTTAATTATAGACATTCGTTTGCCTTGCCTGAAATAACTTCCTGGAATTAAAACTTTGAAATCTTTTAATAAAATCGGTTCCATCTAGAAGTTAAAGTCAAGTTTGTGACTTGCAAGACAGTGACGTTAAGAATCTAGATCAGCAGCCGGGCGGTGGTGGCGCACGCCTTTAATCCCAGCACTTGGGAGGCAGAGGCAGGAGGATTTCTGAGTTCGAGGCCAGCCTGGTCTACAAAGTGAATTCCAGGACAGCCAGGGCTACACAGAGAAACCCTGTCTCGAAAAACAAAAATAAATAAATAAATTAAAAAAAAAAAAGGAAGAATCTAGATCAGCCTATCAGATTCAGAGTTCAAACTTGGCACAGTGCCACAGCAACCCGAGTCTTGGGAGGCTGCACCAAAAGGATCAACAGTTCAGGGCCAGCCTTTACACAGCAAGACTGAGACCAATCTCTGTTAAGTTCAAAAACAAACAAAAAACAAAATCCGGAAAGCACAAAAAGAAAACGATAAAAAACCAAACCAAACCAAACAAAAAATACCCTCAGAACTCTCCTCGCTGCATTCTTCCACTAATTATGTGCTCTGAGCAATCTTGCTAGGTGCTAGAATTTATTAAGGAAACTTTACACTTAAGTTCGCTTAAGATACGTATGTAATGAGTGACACCTGAGTTGACTCTGTAGGCAACCGGCTTTTTTCTCTTGCAGAGAACACAACTGTGCCAGCGATCACATACCCAGGCTCTGTCCTAGATTATCTACAGCTTTCTAATCTTGCCGCCGCTGGTCAATTGGCACGTGGCTTTCCGGACATCAACCATCCGAGACAGCTTTGAAATTAGTTGCTAATTAATGGTGTGAGTCGGACGATTTCGGTTTCACAGTGGTTACTTTGCCTCCATTCATCACGCCCCAATTGATTTCAGGCTAATAAAACCCGCGGGCGGCCCCTGGGTCATCAGCCCTGCCTAGACTCGCACTGATCTTCGTACAGTAGCCTGGAGCACTGGGAGGCGGGGCTTCGGAGACAGCTCCGGGCTGCGCGCGCGGCGCGGGCCTCCGTGAGCGCGCGGGGCGGGAGCGCGCCAGGGGAGGGGCGCGCGGGGCGCAGGGCGCGCGCGGCGGCCGCTGCGGCCTGTTGGCGCGGTCGCCGGCAGTCTCGAGCGAGTCGAGCTAGGCACCGTGGCGGCTGTAGCTGGCGAGGAGCGCGTGGCCGGATCAATTCCCGAGTGGCCCGCGACCATGTCCCTGGGGCAGCGGCTGGCTCTGCTGGCCATCCGTCTGCAGGAGCCGCAGCGGGTGGCGAGCTTCCAGCGTCTGTGTGGGGTGGAGGTGCCGCTCGGCAGCCCGGCGGCGGGCGAGGATGCAGAGACCGAGGTTCGCGGAGCCCCGGGAGAACCCCGGCGACGGGGACGGCAGCCGGGCGCTGAGGACAGCCCCAGCCCCGTCAAGCCCGACTACTGCGGTGCCCCGAACGGCGTGCGCAACGGGCTGGCGGCCGAGCCGGGCCCGACCGGGCCCCGCCGCGCGGGCTCGCTGCGCCGCAACTCGTTGACGGGCGAGGAGGGCGAGCTGGTCAAAGTGAGCAACTTGCCGCTCTACTACCTGTTCTCCTTCGGCACCGAACTGGGTAACGAACTCTTCTACATCTTATTCTTCCCTTTCTGGATCTGGAATCTCGACCCCTTTGTGGGCCGGAGGCTGGTGATTATCTGGGTACTGGTCATGTACCTGGGCCAGTGCACCAAGGACATCATCCGCTGGCCACGACCGGCCTCGCCGCCCGTCATCAAGCTGGAGGTCTTCTACAACTCGGAATACAGCATGCCCTCCACGCATGCCATGTCCGGCACCGCCATCCCCATCGCCATGATCCTGCTCACCTATGGCCGCTGGCAGGTACGTTGCGCCCCTCAGCTCCACGGAGGAGTTTCCAGTGCTCTCTGAACTTTTTCCTCCACCCCTCCCCTTTAAAAAAAAAAAAAGGCTCTTCCAGTCCAAAACCCCTACCCACAGGTTCTCACAGAACCCACAAGCAGGCCCTGTCAGAGTTCTAGAAAATTAACTAACGAAGGATCTTAACTACTAAACTGTATTTTAATCCAGTTAAGTATAGTTTCTTAAACAACCCACCCCCACCCCTTAGGAAACACTTTCCGTGCATTTAATCTTTGAGCTTGGAATGAGTTTTTAAACTTAGTTCTCCTGATGTACAGAGGTGATGCGGTTTTCTTAAGATGAAACACTTGGTAACTGAGACCCGGTTTCACTGCAATACATGATGTTTACAATGTAAAATTAGTGTTTTCAAACAGTAGTATAATTCCAACACAGGCACATTCCAAGCAGTAAAGCGATGATAGTTAAGAAGAGCCGAAAGGTAAAAGAACAGAATCTTAGGTGAGTTCGTCGTAAAGGGTTGATTGCAGATCTGTTGAGACGCTTGACTTCACTTCTTTCTCTGGTCTGGAGACTCAGTTGTTACTTGTTACACTGGTACTATGGCGGTAACTAACCCTGCATGGCTTTGCCTTCGGAGGAGCCCGATTGGTTATAATGGCGTATGACAACTGGGGGCATTTGCCAGTCAGGAGTTTTTAATGGTAGTCATCTTTTAATTTGCCTGCTTTTTTGGGCTTCCCTAATTTGAGATTCCTAGGGTTTGTGTGCAAGTGATACTTGAGTTTACAATTTAATTACCTTTCACATAGAAGCAAAATATATTTGTCTACTGGTCTTGAATTGTATGGTTTGTTAGTCTTTCGGACCAGTCTCTTAAGAATAAAGTGCTTAGTTTTGGAGAATCTAGGAAAACTCATTGTCTCTTTTTAACTCCCTTTCATTGCACGAGACTGAGAAATGCCAACTGTTGTAAAACTCCATTGTAGGCTTACTTAACCCCACACAGAGTTTCAGTGTGGGTAAATGTTGTCTGTATCATCCCAGCCCCCCTCTTCTGTGTAGTTCATCTGTTTTATAGTAACAGAAATCAGGCATGCACCCAAGAAGAATGATGGAATCAGGAGGGGAGACTAACCTAGAAAGTTGTTTTCTTATTTAACCCCTGGTGATACATGGTCACATTTGGATTGCAAAAACAGTGTCACCTGTTTGGGATGAAAAACATATCTAAAAATTCCCATCTGATCTAATTATTCCAGAAAGTGAGATTGTCAGTGTGTTCGGCATGCCGTTTACTATGTGTGTATGCAGCTGTTTGTCTGACTGATGGGGGACTTTCTACCGCTTCCTCCCTGATGGGCTGCTGCTAACACAGCCATCAGAGGTGGGGTGGGGAGGGAGGGAGGGAGGGAGAGAGAAAGAGAGAGAGAGAGAAAGAGAAAGAGAGTTGGTTCTGCTCTTCAGTTATTCAGGACACAAGCTAACAGGAAGTCTGAAAATAGTTCTGTTGAATTGTTTATGGAGTGTGGCTATCAATATTTTAGCATTTCAAGGCTCAAATATAATAATAAGGCTAAGCTTATATTCATGGTTTTTTGTTTGGTTTGTTTTTAGGCAGGATTTCACTGTAGCTCAGGCTGGCCTGGAACTCACTATGTGTGTAGCTCAGGCTGGCTTCAAACAGGAATTATATACAACCTACTGCATTTAATTCAACATTTGCAAATCATACAGGCTTTGAGATGGCAGCCAGGCAGGGTAATAGACGTCATCTAGTGTTAAGCAGATCTCCAGGCAGCCATCAGCCCACTCTTTGTATAAAGATTTTCCTATTGTGAACATTCCATGAGGAACCTTGCACTATAAAGTCTGTTTAATGGGATTTTTTTTTCACTTAGCTTTTCTTCTTTTTTCTTTTTTCTTTTTTTGTTTGTTTTTCGAGATGGAGTTTCTCTGTGTAGCCCTGACTGTCCTAGAACTCCTCACTCTGTAGACCAGGTTGTTCTGGAACTCTCAGAGATCCCTCTGCCTCCCAAGTGCTGGGACTAAAGGCTGCCACCACCACCTGGCATTCCCTTAGCATTTTTAAGATTCTTTTAACAGTTTCAAACATGGGCATACATTTTTTTTATAGTTTACCTCTCCAGCAGCTTATTAAAGATCATATTCTAATATATACCCAGGACTTGGTTCTTTTTTATTGGTGAATAGTGTTTCATTAGATTCATTTGTTATTGTTTTCCATCAGTTGGTGGCCATTTGGGTTTTTGTTTACTGATTAATTGGTTCATTGTGTAATGTTGATTGTATAGCCTAGTTGACCTGGAATTCAGTATAGAGGAGGCCACACCTAAACCTATAATCATTTTCTATTAACCTCCCAAGTGCTGTGATTACATGCAGGTATGTGTCAGTATGCTTGGGTTGGTATATTTTTATCTTATTTCTTAAAAGGATTTATTTTATTTTATTTGTGTTTATGTGTGTTAGTGTGTGTATACACATGTGTGGGTATACGTACGTGTGTGTGTGTGTGTTTTAGATCTCACCATTTTTCATTTCGAGACATGGTCTAAGTTGCCCAGGTTAGCCTTGAACTCACTGTGTAGCTTGACTGGACTCCAGCTTGGAATCCTTCTGTCTCGTCCTCCCATGTAGTTGGGACTATAGTCCATGCCACCATACCCAACTCTCAGTATACATTTTAAGTCAGCTCTTTAATTGCCTTGAAAAACTGTGAGCTTTATTAAAGTTGCAATGAAATTGTACTTAGAGGAACTAATTGCATCTGTTGTGTTTACTGTTGCTGTTTTGTTTCTATTTGTGCTTTTATATCTATATAAAAGCTCACTAGTTTCATCAAAATAGACTGTGCAGTTTGTGAAGCATAAATAGACTTTCCCCCAGTACTATATTTTTATTTTATTTTTTTGAGACAAGTTTTCTCTGTGTAGCCCTGGCTGTCCTAGAATGCACTCTGTAGACCAGGCTGGCCTCAAACAGATCCACCTGCCTCTGCCTGCTGAGTGCTGGGACTAAAGGCGTGCGCCACCGCCGCCAGGCCTCACTAAGTTTATCTTAAATTTGATAGATTTATTTACAAGACTTTATGAAACAAGGTCTCATTGTTTGTCACAAACTGGCCTTGGAACTCTTTCAGAGTTCTGCCTGCCTCTGTCCTTGCTGGGATTAAAGATGTATGCTACCAAACCTAGCACATTTCATGGTTTTTAAAGATGTATGCTACCAAACCTAGCACATTTCATGGTTTTTAAAGGTAGAATTGACAAGACTTGATGACTTATTGGATCTGTCATTAAGGAGGCAAAAAGGAGAAAGGATTATGTCCAAATTTTTTGGTTTGGGAAGTATAGTTTGTGAAGAGGCAATACACAAACACACACACACATATTAGAAGCATCTTGTGTGTTCAGAGTCACCAAGGAGCTGGTGCCTTTGATATCTTTAAAACAACCACCTGAAGTGATGAAGGAGGCAGTTTTCTCCATGAAAGATGAGTACAGATTTGGTGCCAGCACATAGCTGCCAAGTAGAATCATGAGAATGGAATATTGTCCTCAAAGAGGACACACAATGAGAATTCGAGGTCCGGCAAAATACCTCTTAAGATCTCAACATTTAAGGACTCAATGAAGTGTGTGTCAAAGCCAGGTGCAGGGGCTTGGAAAATGGCCCAGCAGTCAAGAGCCCACACTGCTCTTGCAGGGGACCCAAGCTCCTGCAATGGGTAGTTCGCAACCACCTGTAACTCCAGCTTCAAGGGCTGGTGCTGTCCTCTCCTGGCTCTCTAGAGTACTGGTCCTCACGTGCATACACTCTCACATAGAACATAGAATTAAAAGTAAATCTTAAAAACTAAGCACCATGCCAGGCACGGTGGTGCAAGCTGTAATCCCAACACTGGGAAAACAGGCAAGTAGATCCCTGAGAAGCCCTAGCCAGCCTGCAGATCCCTTGGTGAGTGACAGGCCAGGGTGAGATCTATCTCAACAAAATGTAGTGGTTCTCTTGAAGAACAACATCCAAGGTTGTCCTCTAGCCTCCACATGTAGATGCACATGCACACGTATGTGGAGAGAGAAACGTAAACACACACATCAACATTTAAAGAGCTGAAATATGAGAGGTAAGCAGATTCTTAGGGAACTGCTGAGATGGTTCAGCATTTAAGAGGCTTGCTTGCTGCATTGTCATGAAGACCACAGTTTGGATCCTAGCACTCATAGAATAGGCTGGGTGTCCTGAGCACCCCTGTACCCCAAACTCCCGGAGGGAGCAGAGACCGGATTGCTAAGGCTTGCTGGCTTCCGCCTTCACTGGGAAAAACACGAGCCCCAGGTCCAGGGAGAGACCCTGCCTCAAAAAATAGGCAGAGGATAATGACACCCCCTTCTGCTCTCCATAGGCTCCTAAAGGCAAGGACACCCACACAGACAAATGCTGTCTCTTGCTTATACAAATAAGTAATGTCTTTAAAAAAAAAAAAGAAGATATTTTAGAAATAGCTAAGGTGAGGTAGGTGTGTCCGTCTTTAAACCTAGCACTCAAGAGGCAGAAGTTGGATGATCTTTTGAATTTGAGACTTGCCTGGGCATAAGGGCTGCATAAGGGAGTCCATTGAGAGGGGGGAGTCGAAGGGAGGGGCGGAGAGAAGGAAGGGAGGAAGGACAGGCATCTGAGGTGTATGGAACTCTGAGTGTTTGCAAACAGGGTTCTCAAAAAAAAAAAGTATCTTGACTAGGTTAAGCAAAAAGAGGAAGTTGGTTTGCAGAATATCTGGAGCATTTTGTAGAAACCAAGTACAAGGAAGTGCTGGGGGCCAGGCGACCAGGCTGTGGAACAAGCCTGCCTCCGAGCTTACTGTACACCTCCATACAGCCCTCTGTCCCGGGCCCGGACGTGCATGTGCCCGCCTCGTCCGGCTCTGCATTATTTACAAGTTCAGAAAGCAGGGACTGCCTTGAGTTGCTAGCTCTGCCTGGTCAGGGCCAAGTGTCCACACTAGACTCAAATATTGATGGTCAGAGGAGTGGCATGTGTGCGTCTAGGACCACACCATAGGTCTGCCCAGCACAGTAAGATGAGATAATACCTTAAAAAAGAATATGCCTTAGACAGAGCCAGAAGTGAAAGTAAGAGAGTGCCTGTTCCGCAGGAGCCGTAAGCTTCGGTAAGTTCAGCACAAGCACTGAAAACTCAGGCTTTGCAGAGGCTAAGACATGGTGAGGGTTGGCATGAGTCTCCTTATCATTTGGAAATGATTGGAACTGTATTGTATATTAAGTTCATTATTTTGTATCTAATATAATTAAGGCCACATCATATCTCATGCTTATTGCTCTGCTTAATATTATGTGTAATGCTTAGTTTCATATGTCATTTTTGATAGGCCGCCATATGTAGATTTTTTTTTTTTTTAGGTAAAATAGCATCTTTATTTCCAGTAAACATTACTTTGTAGTAGATCAGGCTGACCTTGAACTCAGAGATCCGCCTGCCTCTGCCTGGGGAGTCATGTCCAAGTAAAGAATCATGCTCAACATCTAGGGGTCGGAAATAAATACTTTCGGAGTCACACAAAGAATCACACAAACAAAAGGAAAGTGTGGGGTAGGAAGTTCGCTTGGCTTTATTCCGTTTTGGTTTCTTTGAAACAATGTCTTAATATGCAGCTCTGTCTGGCTTGGAACTCTCAGCTGTTCTAAACTCAAGAGCCCGACTCTGCCCAATGCTGGGGTTAAGGGCTTGCTCTGGCCAGCCCAGCTTCACTTGGCTTTTATTTCAAGGCAGGTGGTGATGATATTTCCCTACTGGCTGGAGTCTCACCCCACAGTCTAAAGACTGGCTAGTTTTACAAGACTCTTAATAAAGGCAGTAAAAAAAGGTGTGGGGGGGGGAGGTCCAGCTGCCCGAGGCCATCACCATTTGTCTAAGCAAATGTTTTAGGAGGTAGGTAAGACTTAGTTTCATATGTTATTTTTGCTAGGTTGCCATATGCCTACTATTAGCGAGTATTATTAGCCCTTAAAGAAGCTACCCTTGAGAGGAAAGAAGACATTTCTTACATAGACAAGTCAAAATGAAAAGAGCAAAAAGGTGAGAAAAAAGCAATTTGAGGTTGGAAGGGTAAATTTCTTTTTTTTTTTTTTTTTTGGTTTTTTTGAGACAGGGTTTCTTTGTGTAGCCCTGGCTGTCCTGGAACTCACTTTGTAGACCAGGCTGGCCTCGAACTCAGAAATCCTCCTGTCTCTGCCTCCCAAGTGCTGGGATTAAAGGCGTGCGCCACCACCGCCCGGCGGTAAATTTCTTTTTAAAAAAAAAAAAATTTTTTTTTTTTGAGACAGGGTTTTTCTGAGTAGCCCTGATCTGTAGACCAGGCCTTGAACTCAGATCCATCTGGCTCTGCCTTTCCAGTGCTGGGATTGAAGGGGTTCACCACTTCTTAAGCATTTATTTATTTATTTGGGTATGTCTGTGTCTGTCTGTTTGTCTGTCTGTGGGAGTCAGAGGACAACTTGGTGGAAGTCAGTTCTCTTCATCTGTCCATGTATTGACTTCCGGTAAACAGGTTTGCTCTAGGAGAGAGAATTTTGCCAACAGGTTCCTTCAGACTTGAATGATACCTACGTCCTTCCATGGACTTTCGGCCTGAGGGTTTGGTTTTTGTGAGCCTCCATAATGGCATGAGCTAGCTCTCAATGTAAATTTCTTTCTATAAATAATGTACAGACTTGTTCTATAGGTTATTTCTCTGGAGAACCATGGCTGAATCGTGTCATTACACTCTTTAATTCACACACAGTGCTGTAGGCCTGAACCAGGCCTCGCATGTGTTAGGCAAGAGCTCTACCACAGACACCTGGGACCTTCTTTTTTTTTTTTCCTTTTTAAGACAAGATCTTGCTAATTTACTTACTGTGTGGACCACAGTTACTTGGACTACCAATCTTCCTGCCTTAGCATCCCAAATAGATGGTTTTTACACTGTAGGCTTATTACTGTCCTAAATACTAATTACCTCCCTTTAGATAGGAGAAACCAGAGATAGAAGGATATTACGTGGCCATCCCAGGGTCCCACAGCTGAAGAAACAGAAACAGAATCAGCCTAGCTTACCCCTGTAAACCCTCTCCTTGACTCTCAGGTACATCTCTTCTCCAAGTCAGATAGGCAGGGTAAGGATGTATAAGTAAGTCTCCTATACCAGTGAAGAAGCAAATTAAGATGCCATCATCTGCCATATGGACTGGTGAGCCCAGAAAGAAACCTGTTTCTGGAAGAAAGAAAAGGCGGTGTTTATGTGGAAGGAAGAGCCGATCCTGGGCCGAGCAGCACAGGGCTGGTGTCTCTCTGAGATACTCTGGTTGCTACAGCTCCTCTTTCTCTTCCAAGACAATTTAAGCTGATTTTTGTGGTTCATATTTGAGACTCCCAAGACATGGATTTTGTAAATGGAAGATAGTACGTCCGTGTATGTGTGTATGTGACTGGTGAATTCGGTAGACATCGTTCCTCTGTCCCACTACTTTGAAGCATTGCGTGATGTAAGCCATCTTCTGACAGTTTTGATATGTGAATCCTTACCCGAATTTCCGTGCTTAGTAAAGACTCCTAGAATTGTCTAGTCATTGTATATGTATGTATATTGTGTATGTATATATATGTATATAGCGTATGTATGTATATATATGTATATTGTGTATGATCTCTCACATACTGTTGTGCTTTCCACACAGACTACAACTTTCATTTCATTAGCAAGAGAAATCTTTCTGTAATGTACCATTGCCCGGGTGTGTGAGAGGCTATATATACTTACTGGAACTCAAAATGGATTTTTTCCCCCTCTGCTGTCTGTGTTTGTCCTGTATTACAGTTATTCTTTTTTTTTATTACAGTTATTCTGAACAAATTAAATTGTATTTAAAAGGCCAGAGTGTAATTTGTCGATAGAGTGCCCATGGCATCCAGCCATTGGTTCAATCCCTTAGTGTTTCAAAAAAAAAAAAGTATTTTCAAAGACAGTTTTTGAAATTGCTTTAATTGCAAGTCATTTTATTGGCTATTCCTCCCCCTCCCCTGCCCCATGCGTGCAAATGGAAGGCGCCATAGTGTACCAAACAGTTCTGATCATGTGTGATAAGCAGTCTGGGAAGCATATCAGGGTGAATGGAGCCATTTTGCATTTCGTAGAATAACTGAAGGAAATGTTGACTTGGGTTTCCTTCTTATCAAGGTCATGCAATGAGAAAGCTAACAGTGCTATGAGATTCAGTGCTCCTATGCCAGGCTGGGTGTCGGCTCACACCTGTGATCCCAGTACCTGTGAGGCAAAGGCAGAGGGACCAAAGTCAAGGTTATTTGGTCCTTACACAGTGAGTTTGAGACTAGCCTGGGCTAAATGAAACCAAAAGCAACCAACCAAACAAATGCATCTAGAAGGAAGTGCAGTAGCTCACGCCTACGATTCCAGTGTTGGGAGGAAGAACCCTGGGTTCCGTCCATATTTGTAGCACCCTAAGAAAAAAACCCATTTAGGCTACCATATAATTTGCTGGGCTATATTTATATGCATTTGGAAATAATATAGGATACTTACTCATTTGCACTTTATTACCAGCCCCCTTTTTAAGATCAGGATCTCACACTAGCCCAAACTGGCTTCTCACTGCAGCAGTCCCCCTGCTTCAGCCTTTTGAGTATTAGTACTTGACTCTTTTCGCTCCCCTTCTCCAACCATTGTCTGTCTGCAGTTCATGTAGGACCTTGAAACCATCAGGCACGCACCACCAGAACGTGCTCTTCCCACATTAACCGTGCTCCCTGTCTGCCCTGTTTTTCTTCCCTCCAGCCACAGGACACAAAGCCAGCTCTGTCACTGATACTGCTGATTCCAAGGGCAGCCTGCTTGTGCCTTTTCTCTTTGTATGTTTCTGGTAATCATAAAGCCCTGACTGTCCTGCAAGTCACCATGCAGGCCAGGTTGGCCTCAAACTCACAGTGAACCTCCTGCCTCTGTCTCCCTGTTGCTAAAGTTACAGGCATGTGCAATCACTGTGCTCCATTCCCACCAAAATCTTCCTCAATGGGATTTCCACTTGAAATTTAATGGAGAATGCAGAAGTAGAAAACTAATTATAAAGTATTCCTCCAATGGGGAGGAAAAACACCACATGGCAGATTGCAGATGGCAGCCATTCCTGGATGGGAGAGATCGAGCTAGTCTTTCCTCCCAGGGGAGTCTGAGTCTTTATAGAGACTGAATTTGGGTGTCCAGAGCTTCTACACCTTGGTTAAAGTACACACACACACACACACACACACACACACCCCACACCCCCCCACACACACACCCCCCACACACCCACACACACCACATAATTTCAGTGGTGCTGCACGCCTTTAATCCCAGTGCTTGGGAGGCAGAGGCAGGCGGATTTCTGAGTTCGAGGCTAACCTGGTCTACAGAATGAATTCCAGGATAACCAGGGCTACACAGAGAAACCCTGCCTTGAAAAACAAAAAACAAAAACAAACAAAAAAAACCAACCAACCAAACAAAAAAACCTAAGTCATTCCTGCAAAAGTATTTTGTTAATGTTTGCTGTGTATGATCCTTGGTTAGGCACTGGGAAAATAGTGGAGAGGAGAAAGCATATAGTTCTTGATAGTATTTTATAGCATAATGATTTGTTTTATTTGCTTGCTTGCATCTGTTTAACTTAATTTTTATCTCTCTCTCTTTTAGTATCCTCTTATATATGGGCTGATTCTCATTCCCTGCTGGAGTTCTCTAGTTTGCCTAAGTAGAGTCTACATGGGAATGCATTCCATCCTGGTAAGGAAAACAGGGTGTCCGTGTGTGTGTGTGTGTGTGTGTGTGTACATACCTATAAAATATAAAAAATATAAATTATAAAATAAAAATATTTTTCCCTGACACTGGCAGAAATTTTAGAAACTTAAGTGGAATGATTATTATGACCTGTTGTCAATACAAAGAACACATGAGCAAAGCAGAAGTAGCCTGGCAAGGCAGCTTCTTTTTGTAAAAAGGTGTGCTGAGACCAAGCCAGCTAGCAAGCTCACTTGGTTTTCACTTTGCTGTAGATGATGTCTGTCTTTTCCTGCTGGCTGGGGCACAGTCTCAGCCTTTCTGGATGGGCTAGTCTTCAAAGAACATGAAGAAAATGGAGGAATGGGTCAGTCCTTCCAGGCCATTGAGTTCCAGGGGTGGGGGAAGGGCTTTGGGTAAACAAGGATTTTACTAAGTGTGGGAGATTAAAAGATTTACATAAAAGTTTTGCAAGGTAAGGAATATTTAATGGAGTATTAGCTCCTGATAAGCAAACTATCTTTAATAGATAGGGAGGAAATAACTTTTCTCCGGAGCCCTGAAAGAGAAAAAAATCCAGTTGTGAGTCTTCCTCACTTGCAGAACTATTAGGGTAATGATTTGTGGCCCACTAGTGTCTCTGCCTTGTATTTCCACCCTTTCCCTCCAGTGCTGAGAGTGCCCAGAAGCCTCAGGAAAGCCGTAACCTTTGGTTGGATGCTTCTCTCCTCTCTTGCCTGCTTCCCTGTCTCTGCAGATGTTTCTCACAACCTTTCCCACATTTCCTTCTCCTTGGCCAGAGGCCAGGTGCCTTTTCCCCTATTTACCCTAAACTGGAATGGCCTCTTGTCTTTCTGTCATCCCACAGTGGACTGTGTCTTTCTGTCATCCCACAGTGGACTGTGGGTTCCTTAGATCGAATGTGCCTTGTCTCTCGGCCATCAGCATCTCACAAGATGCCCTAGGGATTTATTGCCTGTTAGCTTGGAAATGAAGGATCAAAAAAAGAAAAAGAAAGAAAAAGTAGATAGCAAAATGTGAACTAGTTTATGAAATCCTAATAATTTTCCCTGGTGGGTCATACTGATTCTTGATTTTAAATTTTTGTTGTCATTGTCATCGTCGTCATCATTGTCCTCCTCCTCCTCCTTCTACTACTTCTTCAATATTTTTAGAATGTCTTTTTTACCTACCGCTCTACTTGGCAACATGAATCCGGGAGAACTAAGCCTAAAAATGAGACAGACTAAAGTCTCATGTAATAGCTAACGGTTTATACCCCGAAGCCTAGGAAAGGACCCCGAAGTAACAGTCTCAGGAGTTGGAGCTGTATATAATCACAAGGAAACACTTCACAGGGCAAAATCATGTTTTTCCACAGAGGCACAGGTCTAGCAACAACTGAGGTAAGCTCACTCCTGTCCTACACCTGGGAGGAGCAAGAGAACACATTCCATGCACAATTCTGTGTTCTGAAGAAACTGAGGTCACAAGACTATTGCGTTCTTGGCGTTTTCTCGAAAGCACTCAGGATTCTCACATGACTCCATTCTTGGACTGTGCTGACAACACGTAGAACTTCAAGTGAGCTAATTTTGTGGCTGTAGGAATATTGGCGTTGTTCTCACCACTCCTGTTTTATACTCAGACCACACATTTTTACGTGATATCTAACATTACCAACCTTGGCCGCTTACCACGCTCTGCCCTGTGATCCTTCCCACCTCCACAGTTAGTGGTGTCGCTTCTAAAAAGCTACCAGCTGGTTAACACTGTTTTGTGGTTGTTTGAGTGGGGTTTGGTTTGCTTTAGGTCTCACTATGTAGTCCTGGCTGGCCTCAAGCTTGGAGAGATCCTACCTCTGTTTCCCTAGTGTCGGGATTGCATGGTATCTGGACTGTTTTTAATCTCACTTGTGTCCTGGACATGCAGGTGCTCCACCAGCTGACCACAGCTCAGCCCTGATTGCACTTTTTTTTTTTTTGTTAGTGAAGAAAGAAGAAAAGTGAATTGCTAATATTAGGAAAAATAGACTTTTATATCTAAGTTTATTATCATTCCAAGAGAAGTAAGAATCTGATTGTTAAATATACTGTTCTAGAAAGAAAGAAGGAAAGAAAGCCTTTAATCCTAGTACTCAAGAAGTAGAGACAGGAAGCTCTCTGTAAATTTGAGGCCTGTATCCTGAGTTACAGAGCAGCCAGGGTTGCGTAATGAAAAACAAAAAGGACTCCCGGATGTTTAGCAATTGATCAGATATTTCGGCTGAATTCACTTTATTCTTTATACACTACATTGCATCCATTCTTGAGTCACCTGGAGTAAAAACAATATTGACATTAGTTTTACTTTTTAAGATTTATTTTATTTTCCTTATAAATATGTGGGGAGGGTGTGTGTGCACATGACTGCAGCAGCTTGTAGAGACCAGAGATATGAGATCCTGGGAACAGGACTTATGGGTGGTTACGAGCCACCTTACATGGCTGGGAGACAAACTTTGAGTTCTCTGCAAGAACAGTACATTCTCTTAACTGCTGAGCCATCTCGCTAGCCCTGACATACTTTCACTTCATGAACACAACATTCTCTTAACTGCTGAGCCATCTCGCTAGCCCTGACATGTAGGGAAAACGGGCGGGCCTGAGTACCTGTGTAGGGATGACTGGCACCTTAGTACCTGTGGAAGGGAGGCTGCCCAGCTGTGGGGGGGTTGGGGGGGCAGGTCCTTGCCCAGAATGCGGGCTGTTCTGGCATGGCCCCTGTGTACCTGTAGAGGAAGCCTGGCTGGGCGGAAGGGTCTTTGGTCCTGTCTGGCGGCTGGAAACACCGAGGCCTGTTCCATTGCTCCTACACGGCGGGTTTTGATAAGAAGGGACAGCCCATGGTTTCAAAACTTTATTATAGAGAAGTAGGAAAAGAAAAAGATAAAGAGCCGGGCGGTGGTGGCGCACGCCTTTAATCCCAGCACTTGGGAGGCAGAGGCAGGAGGATTTCTGAGTTCGAGGCCAGCCTGGTCTACAGAGCGAGTTCCAGGACAGCCAAGGCTACACAGAGAAACCCTGTCTCGAAAAACAAAAAAAAAAAAGAAAAAGATAAAGAAGTAAAGAGAGAAAGAAAAGATAGAGGGGGTGAGAGCTGGCCATGACAACGTGGAAAGAGGGGAGAAGAATGGGGAGAGAGGGGGAACAGGAGGGCAAGAGACGAGAGAGAGGAGGGAGAGAGAGAGAGAGAGAGAGAGAGAGAGAGAGAGAGAGAGAGAGAGAGAGAGAGAGAGAGGAAAAAGCAAGAGAGCTAGGAGGGGCCTGGCAGCCCCTTTTATAGTGGGCTGGGTTACCTGGCTGTTGCTAGGTAACTGTAGGGGTGGAGTCCAGCCAGAACGATGGCCACAGGGTTATGTCCAACACTGACCTACTGCTTTTCAATTCGTGAATGGGCAGGCCTGATGGTTTATATATTTGGTTTTACTTTATTTTGCTTTTATTTATTTCAGTATCAAGGATTAAACTTAGGGACCTCACATGCATCCAGGCTCCCTGTATGCCAAGACATTTTTTTTTTTGAGACAGCATCTTAGCCAGGTTGCCCACACTGACCTTGGTCAGTCAGTCCTCCTTCCTTCCTTAGTCCACCCAAGTAGTTGGAATTATTTTCCTGTACTGCCATGCCAGGGAATTCTAATTGTTTATTCAATGACAAATCTGCTTCCAAAGAATATATGATTTAAAAATATGTGATTATTAAAAATAGCTACAAGGTAGGACTAGATAGATGGCTCAGCCTTTAAGAGTGCTTACTCCTCTTACAGAGGACCAGTGTTCAATTAATTCCCAGCAACAATGTAATCACAACTGCCTGAAACTCCAGTCCTGTGGGGTTTTTTGCCCCCTAGTGATTTCCAAGGGTTCCTACATGGAGACACACACACACACACACACACACACACACACACACACACACACACAATATATATAGTATTTACAAGGGCCAGCAAGATGGCTCAGTAGGTGAAGACTCTAAAGTTGTATACTACCACGCCTGGCAATTTTCCTTTTCAAAGTAACACCTGGTACAACTTTCAAGTATTACAAATAATAATTCTGTGCAATGACTATGACTATCGTTACTATCCAATAGTATAATGCTTGTTTGTACTTCAGCAGTTGATATTCTGTTTTTGACGCAAGGTACTATGTGCCTAGACTGGTCTTGAACCTGTGGTGCTTCTGCCTCTGTCTTCTTAGTACTAGAATCATATTATGAGGACTATGAATCTGATAATATTCCCTCAGTTTGTGCTTTTCATATCTCTTAGTATTTAAAATAATTACTTATGTTTTGAATTATTTTTAAAAACATAGCTGGTGCCTTTACTGTGAAGTATGAAACTAGCACGGGCTACAGGTAGAATGTACCCCACAGATGCCTCCCAGACACTCAGATACAACACTGCCTAAGCTGTTAGCTTCATTAGCATTGAGAGCACTCTAATAATGTGCTAGAAATAATGTATGAGGGATACTTCATTATCACTTGACATACTTTGTTATTTGTTTTTAATATGTGCTTTCCTACTTGTTTTTCCTAGTCCCCAGAAAAGTAAAGATTACTATATCTGGGTTTTTTTCAGTCATTATCAAACATAGCTTTCAAAATTCTTTTTTTTTTTTTTCAAAACAGGGTTTCTCTACATAGCCCTGGCTGTCCTTGAACTCACTCTGTAGACCAGGCTGGCCTTGAATTCACAGAGATCTGCCTGCTTCTGCCTCTGAGTGCTGGGACTAAAGGCATGAGCCACCACACTGCCAGGCCAAATTTCAATTTCTTAAAACACATTTTTTGTAAAGGATTATTTGAGTGTGTGGAAGTGCTGAGAACCCAGCCCAGGTCCTCTGGAAGCTGCAAGGGCTCTCGACCACTGAGCCACCTCTCCAGCCCGTGGTTTGTTTGTTTTAAAGCTACTTTTTGATATGGGATCTTGCTGTGGTCCTCTGGTGGCCTTGAGTTCTCTATGTGGCCTAAAGTAGCCTCCAACTCACAGATCTTTTAAAAAAAAAAGGGAAGCCATTAGAAGACAGATTTTATGCTAACATCACTTATAGCTATCTAAAACTGGAATATTTATGTTTCCTTGCTAATATTATTATTTCCAGTTTCCCCCAAACATAAACTTTGTGACAGCATGTACTCATTTCTTTGAGTAAGAAATACAGTGTTTCTTCTGTGTGTCAACCTCACAGTAGCAAACCTATTGTTCAGAACCTGACTAAATTTATATACATTATATATGTAGTTCATGAAAGATTAGAAAAATAAAAAGTCTTTATTAATCTTTTTTATTGGCCAGGCTGTGGTGGCACACACTTTTAAAGGCGTGCGCCACCACCGCCCAGCTGGTGGCACACACTTTTAATCCCAGCACTCACAAGGCAGAGGCCAGTGGAGCTCTGAGTTTGAGGCCTCAGAGATCTGAGACCAGAGACTCTGGTCTCCGGAGTGAGTTCCAGGACAGCCAGTGCTACACAGCGAAGCCTTATTTCAAAAAGCCGAATAAGTAAATAAAAATCCTTTTTGTCATTAAGACAAATTTTGGTGCAATTCTTTTTAAACGTTTTGTTTTGTTTTTTAGACAGGGTTTTGTGTAACCCCAGAACCTCTGATTTTCCTGCCTCTACTTCTCCAATGCTGGAATTATAGGTGTGCAACAATATGCCTTATTTTTGCAGTGTAGGAATCAAACCTAGGCTTCATGTATGCTAGGCAAATACTCTACCCACCAGGCTACAGCCCCAGCCCAAGTTCCAGAATGGTCGGTTTGTAAGGCTTAAAGTTAAACACCAAAAATAGATTATGCTAACTGTACTTTTATCCTTTCTAGGACGTCATTGCTGGATTCTTGTATACCATTTTAATCTTAATTATCTTCTACCCATTGGTGGACCTGATTGACAACTTCAACCAAACTTACAAATATGCCCCGCTCATCATCATTGGGCTTCACTTAATTTTGGGCATCTTTTCTTTCACCCTTGACACCTGGAGCACATCCCGAGGAGACACGGCTGAGATTCTGGGAAGTGGTGCTGGGATTGCATGTGGCTCTCACACTGCTTACAGCCTGGGTCTATCCTTAGACCCTTCTCTGCACACATTACCCTTAGCTATCCCCCCTTTTACTGTAACTCTGTTTGGAAAAGCCATATTACGGGTTGTCCTAGGAATGATACTTGTACTGTTTGTAAGAAATATCATGAAGAAGATCACCATTCCTCTAGTCTGTAAACTCTTCAATATTCCGTGTCATGACATTCGCCAAGCAAGGCAGCACATGGAAGTGGAGCTGCCGTACCGGTATATTACCTACGGGACAGTTGGTTTCTCCATCACGTTTTTGGTCCCCTACGTATTTTCCTTTATTGGTATCTCTTGATGAAGGAACGATGTTTGTTATAAGAAAGGAGGCTACCAGCTATATCTAAAGCTATTCTCTAGGTAAAACTTGGATCAGAGGCTTCTGCAAGAATTTAACTTAAGTAAATTCTGCAGCCAGTGCATTCTATCATTGCACTCCAGATGTTGTTTTAGGTGGGCCGAGCTCTCTCAGAGCTGAGAAATGGCATGCCCATTTAGAATGTTCATAAAATGTTTGGAGAGTTCTGTGCTGTTACAAAATTGTAGTTATATATAACATATATTAAGGTACACGGTGTGCAAATGTGTGTCTAGTATATATTATATATACAATTATTTACCTAAGAGCAGTGGGGTGTATTGAAAAATCAATAACAATATGCAGTTATGCCCAGGTTTCTGGAATTCATGCAGGCATGTTGTTATTAACAAATAGTCTTAATGTTTCTTTCCTATGGGAGCCCTTTTCTAGTTGAATTGATGATTACCAGACAGAAATCCATATGCTACCACACTGATTCACTGCCTCTCTCTACACTGCCTTCTCCCTTCATATTATCCATGATGTTGACCATGAGAGGCATTTCTAATGGACCAAGTTCTTGAGGAAATTTGCTGTTTTGGATTTCTTTCTTTCTTAAAGTTCTGTACACTGTGTTGAATGTACTTTTTTTTTTCTCAACCATTTTGGTCACACCAATTCAGGTACTGAATTTTATTGCTTGCTAACTGTGCCTTTCTTTTCCTGAATTAAGAGACACCATGTATACTGTGATGTAAAAGTGACACTCTAATTCTATCTTAAGCCACATCATCAGGCAAATATTTTTAAAATATATATCAAACTAACAGAATTAGAAGTAAATGGCCCATGACTCTTCAGTTGTTTTTTTAGAAAGAAATGTGGAACTGCTAAGTTTTCTCACTAATTTATGGAAAGCTAAATGGATAAGTATTTCCATTTTTGTAAGTATTTTTCTGTGCGTTACAAGTTATAGGAACAGTATATATCTATGTACATCATCTTGGTTGTATATAGTACAAGTAAATATTTCCAGGGAGTGGAAATGTAACTGAGATGTATAGATGCAACAACGTATACTCTTTCTATGTACACAAGCCATTTTTCTAAATTATGTGAAAAGGATTGGATTTCCCACCATTACCTTTTAATACCCCACTCTTTAGCATCCTAAGGAAGATTATAAAATGCAAATGTGAAGTATTGGTAGCTTAGATTCTATTATTTTCCCAACTAATTATTTTACAGTGGAAAATTTGAGTGTAGTGTTAGGCTATTTTTTTCCTGTCTGTGCCTTTATATTTTGAAGTGTGATTGCAGTTAGGTGAGCATTACATTTATTCGTGGTGAGCTTTTTGTAAAGAAGAGAATTAATTTTCCATATGAATGACCATCAGGGGTGGAGGTAACGATTTTAGTGCAATAATCTCTGATTATTAGAAGGAAAATGTTTCTATTTTGGGCAAAGTAAGTATTTGAGCTCATATTTTTTATGATTCTGATTGAAAGCTTTTAGGGGCCTGATAGTTTTTACCCAAACAGAATCTGGTCAACTTGAAGCAAGTAAGTTTGGACCCTTTGGCCTCCAGGAGAAGAAAGCGAGGTGCTTCAAAAAGAGTCGGTACGCTGGGAGCTTGGAAGGTGTGGAGAGGGGATTCCTCAACAGATGTGCTCCGTGGATTGAGCTATAAAAAGGATCCCCCACTTTGGGTCTGTTATTCTATTAATTTTTGTGTGTCGCTTAAAAAGAATTAGAAAATATTCTATTTCTTTGTGTTTGTTTTTTGTTTGATGACAGTTCTATGCTAAATGAATTTTAAAATAAAAGCCAAGATCAATACCAAAAGGATCTTTCTTCTATTTGCCTGTTGTGCACATGTCTGGTTTTTTTGGGAGAGTGGGAGGGGTGTTTGAGACAGGGTTTCCCTGTGTAGCCCTGACTGTCCTGGAACTCGCTCTGTAATCTAGGCTGACCACAAACTCACAGAGATCAGCCTGCCTCTGCCTCCTGAGTGCTAGGATTAAAGGTGTACACCACCACCTTGAGGTACTGTGAACAAATTCTTTTTTTTAATTTATTTATTATTATATGTGAGTACACTGTAGCTGTCTTCAGACACACCAGAAGAGGGCATCAGATCTCATTATGGATGGTTATGAGCCACTATGTGGTCGCTGGGATTTGAATTCAGGACCTTTGGAAGAGCAGTTAGTGCTCTTAACTGCTGAGCCACCTCTCCAGCCCAAACAAATTCATAAGAGTCAAACTTTCCCTTAAATTTATGATTCATTATTTTGAGCCAGGGTCTTACGCACCCCAGACTGACCTCGAGCTCCCGCTCCTTTCTCTCCTTCACAAGCACTGAAACCACAGGCCACACCCCTACCCCGACTTTGCTCAGCTATTATTAAGCCCGCTCAAACTCTACAAATCTTACGTGGAAACAAGCAGAGAAAAAAATCAAAGAGAAATATGAGAGAATCAAAAAATGTTTCAGGAAGTAAACGTTAACTTCATAGTTCATCTTCAGTTGGCCTCCTCCAAACCTAGAATTCTGCATCCAGCAGCAGCGTCAAGCTGAGAGCAGCGTCACATGTCCTATGAGTGTGAACTGCCTTATGCAGAGCTTCGCGCTTCTGTGGCTTGCACCCCCCACCAGCCTGCAGAGCCATAGCTGTGTCCCTCACTATGTCAGTCTTGCTGCATTTCACACAGATGCTTAGAAAGCTGACTCCTGCTTACAGCCAGGGACAAACACGAGAGCAAATATGATTGTTTCTTAAGGTACCTCTATAGTTTTCTTTAAGAAAATGATTTTAAGTCTTGTATAGCTTTGACATTTTATTTTATTTGTTGACTTTGAGACAAGGTCTCTCAGCCCTGGCTATCTTGGAACTCACTATGTAAACCAGATTGGCCTGACCTCACAGAGATCACTCTGCCTCTCCCTGCATCCTGAGTGCTGGGACTAAAGGCATGTACCACCATGCCTGGCCTTTGCTGTTTTTTTTAAAACATGTATCAGTGGTTTGTCTCTGCACTTCTGTAGGCCTAGTGCCTATGGAGACCAGAAGGTATCAGGTGTCCTACTGGAGTTATAGGTGCTCGTGAGCTGCTATGGGGATGCTAGGCATTGAAATTGAGTCTTCTGCCAAAACAGCGAGTGCTCTTAGCTACTGAGTCCTCTTTCTAGACAAAATTTAATAATTACTTCTAAACTGGGCAGGGTGGTGCATGCCTTTAATCCCAGCACTTGGGAGGCAGAGGCAGACAGATTTCTGAGTTCAAGGTCAGTCTAGTCTGCAGAGTAAGTTCTAGGACAGCCAGGGCTACACAGAGAAACCCTGTCTTGAAAAACAAAAAACAAACAAAAAATTACTTCTAAAGTTTAGTATATTTCTTAGATAATTGTGTTTGCCCTTGGCTGTAATCCCAGCAACCAGGAAGTGGAGGCAGGAGAATAAGGAACTTGAACACGTGTTAATGCAATATAAAAATGCATATGTTGGCAAACTGCTTGCCTAACATGCTCAAAACCCTGGGTTAAATCTCCACCGACCCATACACCAGGCATGGAGGTGAACGTCTGGGACCCCAGC
This sequence comes from Tokudaia tokunoshimensis, assembly GCA_036184795.1. Classification (NCBI taxonomy): domain Eukaryota; kingdom Metazoa; phylum Chordata; class Mammalia; order Rodentia; family Muridae; genus Tokudaia; species Tokudaia tokunoshimensis. Next base: position 91,823,632 of record BTHU01000012.1, on the reverse strand, counting down.
ACTTGGAGAGTGGAGGCAGGAGGAGCCAGAGTTCAAGGTCATCCTCCAGGACTTGGTGAGTCTGAGGCCAGCCTGGACTGCTGAGACCCTGTCTCAGAAGAGGATGGGAAAAGGTGAGTCCCTCCCACTGACCCTCCATTCCTCTTCTCAAACGCACTCACATTGGCCAATCTTTCAGATAGCTTTCCGGAAGTGCTCTATGATATTTCTACACACACACACACACACACACACACACACACACACACACACACACACAAACATGTACAAATTATAGAATGAACAATGAATATTTATAGAGATGTGTAAATACACAGCAAGTTGGAGAACAAAGTGGGGTGTTTTCCCCTTTGGCTTTTCTTAGAAATACTTTGGAACTAATTTCATGAAACGTTGCATATATTTGTCTCCCTGTTTGTTGTTACTGACTGCATCTAATTGTCCTGTAGCCTGTTGTGCAACACATACCTATAATCCCAACACTTGGGAAGGTTCAAGACCAACCTTGGTTACATAGAAAGTTCAAGGCCAGATTGGACTCATCAGACTTGTAAAAGAAAGAAAGAAAGAGAGAGAGAGAGAGAGAGAGAGAGAGAGAGAGAGAGAGAGAGAGAGAGAAAGAAAGAGAAAAGGAAGAAAGCAGAGGCAAGCAGATTTCTGAGTTTGAGGCCAGCCTGGTCTACAGAGTGAGTTCCAGGACAGCCAGGGCTACACAGAGAAACCCTGTTTCAAAAAAAAGAAAAAGAAAAAAGAAAAAGAAAGAAAGAAAAGAAGAGAAGAAGAGAAGAGAAAAGTTGAGTATGTTGGCAGAAGCTTTTATAAGGAATTCTAAAACAGCTCGGGCTACATAGTGAGATTTGGTTAAAAAAAAAAAAAGACTGGAGATGTAGCTCAGTTGGCAGAGTCTTAGCATGCACAAGGCCCTGGGTTCACTTCCCAGTACTGCACAAACTGCACATGAAGGCACACAGTTGTAATCCCAGTACTTTGAAGGTGGAGGCAGGAGGATCAGGAGGGGTACAAGACCATCCCTCTGTGATTGTTAAACTAATCTGAGATACATAAGACACTGTCTTAACAACAGAACAAGGAAAATATTCCTTTGGAATAATATTAAATAATATATGTCATAAAGAAAGGGACAGTAAATGAAGAAGTTAGACAGAGAAAAGTAATTGTAAGAAAGAAATTAATGGGTCCGGGCAGATGGGTCAGGCAGTGAAGGGACTGCCATGCAAGCCTGAGGACCTGAGTTTGGATCCCAGCACTCACATAAAACTGGGTATGGTGGCACCATCCGGAACCCTGGCACTCTCAGACAGAAACAGGTCAATCCCTGAAGCTCAACAGCCAGCCAGCCTCGCCAATCAGTGAGTGAGTGCCTGGTTCAGAGAGAGACCCCCAGCTCAAAAACTAAGGTAGAAAGTGGCAAGTCAGACCTAACCTAGACCTCTGGTCTCCACATGCACACAGCGCATGTGCACCTGTGCACGTCCTACACAGAGAATTTTTGAAGTAAATTTTTAAAAATTTAATATAAACATAGTTATGCAAAGCAAATAAAAGTAACATTTTTTGGCAATAAAATAATTTTAGCTTGAGGCATTTTTATTTATTTATTACAGATTTACTTATTTTATGAATATCAGTACACTGTAGCTGTCTTCAGACACACCAGAAGAGGGCGTCGGATCTCATTACAGATGGTTGTGAGCCACCATGTGGTTACTGGGAATTGAACTTGGGACCTCTGGAAGAGCAGTTGGTGCTTTCAACCTCTGAACTATCTCTCCAGCCCCTCTTTTAAATTTTTTAATGAAAAAAAAATTGAAACTGGCTATTACGATGTCTCGGTGTGGTACAGATGCTTACCGGGCAAGAGTAGCGTCCGGAGTGCTATTTGTGGGACTCACCTAAAGTGGAAGGAAAGAGCTGACTCTGAGGTTATCCTCTGACTTCCATATGTGAGGCTTATATACTGCCCTCCACCTCATGAGAGCCCCCCTCAAAATAAGGTACAATCAAGTTTATTATCTTTTTAATTATTGGACTTAAAAGATTTGACTTTAGAAAAGTTTTTGGACCTAAGTCAGGATATTTATTTCTGTTGCAGAATGAAAGCATTCTAGTTAGTAAACCAACACTATAAAATTAGACTTCTGTTATGCTACTGAGTTTAAGACGCAAACAAAATCTCATCTGCTCAAGGGCTGTGCAGAGGTGAGGGCCGTTCATCCAGGTCTGAAATAAATCAATAACAGGAGGATGACTTGTTAATTATTAACTCCGAGGTCAAGTGCTAACAACCTAAAGTATTCTTTCAAGCTTGGAAATTAACCTTTGCTGCCAGGCATCTAGTTCTTCCTGCTCAGAGAGCGTGGGCTGTGCCGTGATGGCACCATCCCGTTGTAAGGACTGTCTAGCGTGTGGTTGGGAATATGTGTGGGACATTAACCAGCATCTTTTGCCTTTTTCCAAGTGTCTCATTTAGGGTTTTATTGCTGTAAAGAGACATCATGACCAGGGCATCTTTTATAAAGGATAATATTTCCTTGGGGCTGGCTCATAGTTCAAAGGTTTAGTTCATTATTGTCATGGCAGGAAGCACGGTAGCGTCCAGGCAGACACAGTGCTGGAGAAGGAGCTGAGAGCTCTACATCCTGATCTGAAGGCAGCCTGGGGAAGACTGTCTCTTCCACACTGGGTGGAGCTTAAGCACTGGGAGTCCTCAAAACCTGCCTACACAATGACCACACCCCCTAATTGTAACACTTTCCATGGGCCAAGCATATTCAAACAACCACACCATGATATTATTATTATTATTACTACTATTATTATTATTATTTTGATTTTTTGAGACAGGGTTTCTCTCTGTAGTCCTGAATGTCCTGGAGTTTGGTCTGTAGACCAGGCTGGCCTTGCACTCAGAGATCTGCCTGCCTCTGCTATTGAGTGCTGGGACTAAAAGCATTTGCTACTACCACCAGCACCAAGGTCTCATCAAATAAATATTCCTCCAATAAGTACTTAATAGAAGCTCTTTTGAGAGATTCTGGCAATTTTAAAACGATTCCATTCTTTTTCTATAGGTGGTAATTCTAGACTAAAAATATCAGTCTCAGTGTCCTTGACAGAATAAAAAGAACATTTTCAGTTTGAAATGCCAGCAGTGTGTGCAAGTGGAGGAGAACCATACTTACGTTTCTTAAAGAACAAACTTCTGAAAGCCAAATATCATGGCATGGTCTTTCAATCCCAGCACTTGAGATGCTTTAGGCCAAGAGGCTTAGGATAAGTCTGGGGCTATTTGGGCTACAGTATGAGTTCCAAACCACTCTGAGGTAAGAGTAAGACCCTGTCTCGGAAAACATCAATGAAGGCAGAAGTAGAACCATGCTTTCCTTAGCCAGCACCAACACTGGTTGTATTAAAGTGTTAAAACGTTCTTTGCCGGGTAGTGGTGGTGCACGCCTTTAATCCCAGCACTTGGGAGGCAGAGGCAGGCGGATTTCTGAGTTCGAGGCCAGCCTGGTCTACAGAGTGAGTTCCAGGACAGCCAGGGCTACACAGAGAAACCCTGTCTCAAAAAAACCAAAAACCAAAACCAAAACAAAACAAAAACAAAAAACGTTCTCATTTCTTTTTTTTAACTGTAAATAAAAATGCCCAGGCTGGAGAGATGGCTCAGCAGTTAAGAGCACCGACTGCTCTTCCAGAGGTCCTGAGTTCAATTCCTAGTAACCACATGGTGGCTCACAACCATCTGTAATGAGATCCGACGCCCTCTTCTGGTGTGTCTGAAGACAGCTACAGTGTACTGATATTCATAAAATAAGTAAATCTGTAATAAATAAATAAAAATGCCTCAAGCTAAAATTATTTTATTGCCAAAAAATGTTACTTTTATTTGCTTTGCATAACTATGTTTATATTAAATTTTTAAAAATTTACTTCAAAAATTCTCTGTGTAGGACGTGCACAGGTGCACATGCGCTGTGTGCATGTGGAGACCAGAGGTCTAGGTTAGGTCTGACTTGCCACTTTCTACCTTAGTTTTTGAGCTGGGGGTCTCTCTCTGAACCAGGCACTCACTCACTGATTGGCGAGGCTGGCTGGCTGTTGAGCTTCAGGGATTGACCTGTTTCTGTCTGAGAGTGCCAGGGTTCCGGATGGTGCCACCATACCCAGTTTTATGTGAGTGCTGGGATCCAAACTCAGGTCCTCAGGCTTGCATGGCAGTCCCTTCACTGCCTGACCCATCTGCCCGGACCCATTAATTTCTTTCTTACAATTACTTTTCTCTGTCTAACTTCTTCATTTACTGTCCCTTTCTTTATGACATATATTATTTAATATTATTCCAAAGGAATATTTTCCTTGTTCTGTTGTTAAGACAGTGTCTTATGTATCTCAGATTAGTTTAACAATCACAGAGGGATGGTCTTGTACCCCTCCTGATCCTCCTGCCTCCACCTTCAAAGTACTGGGATTACAACTGTGTGCCTTCATGTGCAGTTTGTGCAGTACTGGGAAGTGAACCCAGGGCCTTGTGCATGCTAAGACTCTGCCAACTGAGCTACATCTCCAGTCTTTTTTTTTTTTAACCAAATCTCACTATGTAGCCCGAGCTGTTTTAGAATTCCTTATAAAAGCTTCTGCCAACATACTCAACTTTTCTCTTCTCTTCTTCTCTTCTTTTCTTTCTTTCTTTTTCTTTTTTCTTTTTCTTTTTTTTGAAACAGGGTTTCTCTGTGTAGCCCTGGCTGTCCTGGAACTCACTCTGTAGACCAGGCTGGCCTCAAACTCAGAAATCTGCTTGCCTCTGCTTTCTTCCTTTTCTCTTTCTTTCTCTCTCTCTCTCTCTCTCTCTCTCTCTCTCTCTCTCTCTCTCTCTCTCTCTCTCTCTTTCTTTCTTTCTTTTACAAGTCTGATGAGTCCAATCTGGCCTTGAACTTTCTATGTAACCAAGGTTGGTCTTGAACCTTCCCAAGTGTTGGGATTATAGGTATGTGTTGCACAACAGGCTACAGGACAATTAGATGCAGTCAGTAACAACAAACAGGGAGACAAATATATGCAACGTTTCATGAAATTAGTTCCAAAGTATTTCTAAGAAAAGCCAAAGGGGAAAACACCCCACTTTGTTCTCCAACTTGCTGTGTATTTACACATCTCTATAAATATTCATTGTTCATTCTATAATTTGTACATGTTTGTGTGTGTGTGTGTGTGTGTGTGTGTGTGTGTGTGTGTGTAGAAATACCATAGAGCATTTCCAGAAAGCTATCTGAAAGATTGGCCAATGTGAGTGCGTTTGAGAAGAGGAATGGAGGGTCAGTGGGAGGGACTCACCTTTTCCCATCCTCTTCTGAGACAGGGTCTCAGCAGTCCAGGCTGGCCTCAGACTCACCAAGTCCTGGAGGATGACCTTGAACTCTGGCTCCTCCTGCCTCCACTCTCCAAGTGCTGGGGTCCCAGACGTTCACCTCCATGCCTGGTGTATGGGTCGGTGGAGATTTAACCCAGGGCTTTGAGCATGTTAGGCGAGCAGTTTGCCAACATATACATTTTTATATTGCATTAACACGTGTTCTTGCTTACCATGAATGTGAGCCGACTGTTCAGGTTGTATAATGTTTTGAAAGAAGCAGACAATTCAAATTCAGCTTTTCCTTTAAACAACGATCTTCTAAAAACGATCTTTTTAGAACTATTTATTGTGTGTTGTGTGTGTGTGTGTGTGTGTGTTGCCTGCACGTATGCATGTGGACAGCTAAATGTCTGATGCCTGAGAACGTCAGAAGTAACCTGACTAATCCCTAGGACCAGAGCCTCTGACCACTGTGAGCTGCCATGTGTGTGCTAGGAATCGAACCTGGGTCCTCTGAAGACCCAATCCACCTCTCAGCCTTTTCTGACTATCTCAGTTTCCCAAGAGCTGGAGAGATGGCTCAGAGGTTAAGAGCACTGAGTGCTCTTAAGGTCCTGAGTTCAAATCCCAGCAACCACATGGTGGCTTACAAGCATCCATAATGAGATCTGACACCCTCTTCTGGTGTGTCTAAAGACAGCTACAGTGTACTCACATATAATAATAAATAAATCTTTGGGTCAGAGTGAGCGGGCCCGGAGCGAGCAGAGGTTGTGAGTTCAATTCCCAGCAACCACATAATGGCTTACAACCATCTGTACAACTACAGTGATATATACATAAAATAAATAAATGAATCTTAAAAAAATTTCCCCAAACTGCCTGTTGTATAATCTATTTTCCCTCTGATGTGAAATGTCATCTTTATCATGTACATACATGAATATTAGTTGATTTCCTAACTTTTAGGGGTTTTGTTTGTTTGTTTGTTTGTTTTTCGAGACAGGGTCTCTCTGTGTATCCTTGGCTGTCCTGGTACTCACTCTGTAGACCAGGCTGGCCTGGAACTCAGAAATCCACCTGCCTCTGTCTTCCAAGTGCTGGGATCAAAGGCATGTGCCACCACTGCCTGGCTATTCCCAGACTTTTTAATCTGGCCTAATTGATTTGTCATCTGATTGCAAAAGCTTCAGGTACTAGCTTTTATAAAGAGCATCAGTTGGACTAATCCCTACTTGCAAACTCTATTGTGGGTATTCTTAGTTTTCTAGATGACTTTTACTCAGCTTTGTCTGAGTCAGGTTGAGGCTAAGGCTGAAGACAAGCCTTGTGATGTAGCTCAGGCTGGCCTAGGATTCACTCTATAGGCCAGGCTGCCTTCAAATTGTGCTCCTGCTCCTCAGCCTTCCAAGGATATGGAGTAACAAGCGTATGTTCTTGTGCCCTGGCTTATTAGTCAACTTTTGAATTCATCCATTTCAGTTTACAGCATTCACATTGTTGTGTAATCACCACCAGCATCTAACATTTACAATCTAGATAATTCCAAATAACATTTTGTCAAATTAAAAAAAAAAAAAGATGCTGCTTGGTTTCCCATATATAGCTGAATCTACAAAGTCATAACATGTTTACAGTATGAAACCTTTCTAACCCAGTACAATCTCTCTCTCTCTCTCCCTCCTTCATCCATTTATTCATATGTTCACTTAATAAATATTTACATATTTATTACCTAGTGCAGCAGGAATTCTGCTAGGGCTCATTGTGACTCATGGATCTGTCGTCACGCATGTTAGCAAATCCAGGAGTTGCGATAGAGCCTGACCATACAAATAGAGAATTGTGAGGTTGTAGGTGCTAAGAGCGTGATACAGAATTTTGTGGTGGGCTTACCAGACCCTCCCTGAGGGGAGGTCCAGACAGTGTGTCCTGAAGAAATGGCACCAGGGCAGGCTGCTACTTCCATACCCAGTGCTTTCTTAACAAGCTTGTGCTCGTCCTACTCTGTTCTAGGAATTGGCTTCTTCCACCCGCCTGCCTACCTCCTCCCACACTGGCCTGCACGGGAAGCGGTAATTTCTACCCTCCTTTTTCTCATTCTCCCAGGATCCTTGCAGTCTTCTTGCCCAGGCAAGTACGTGTCTGAGGAATTCTGGCCAGGGCCATTCTGTGGTGTTGCCAGAGGGCTCATCTGTTCCTGCCCGAGCTGCCTTCTCTGGGAATTTTCTCTCTCTATCCAGGAACCTGGAGAACTGCAATCGAGTCTTTGGGGACTCCATTTCTGGCTAGAACAAGTCCTCAGTGAAATCTAAAGACCTTCCTGTTTTCCCAGACAACTCTTATATTCCTGAGCCGTGAGGGACTCTGCCTCATTATCAGATGTGTAAGGGAAAAGAGCCTCTCCCTGCAGGGAGGGTCTCTGTCTGAGGCACCGCTTTGGTATAATCTTAAAATCTGGGACAAGCTGGCTCTGTGAGAGAGAAGACTTTTCCTTCTGCCGAGTTCTCTCTCCAGTGCGCTCCAAGCAGCAGCAGCTGCCCCAGCTTCCAGGCACACTTGCTCATGAGGTGGAAAATGCTATTTTCTTCCCTTCTGTTCTGTCAGGCTCTTCTGACACTGCCCGTGTTTATCTTCTTCTAAGAATTTCTCTGGGATATCAGATTCTGTCCAACAGTTCCATTTCCAGGTCATGTGCGACAAAGCTTTTAGTCCCTTCCTCCATATGTCCCACTTCCCTTAAAATCACTGCACCAGGAGACATAGATTCACTACTAAATCCTAAGTATGGCTTTCTTTTCAGGGACACCCCCCCCCAGAACCTCTGCCAGAGTAATAAAAGACAGATATTGTGAGAGCACCCCTACTCGGCTTTGAAGAAGTTAACAAAGAGGCCTGCGGTCAACTCCCCAAGGTTGGGCCTGTTGCTCCATTAGCAGGGAAGGTTGTGGGAAGGCCTGGAAGGACATCAGACTGGAAGTGGTTCTGGTGTCAGCGTGAGGTTTCATTCAGTTCTTGGGGCAGAAAGAGCTTACCCAATCAGCCTCAACACAGGTCACAGAGTTGTCTTCAGTTGCGTGGTGGGAATTGCGTGGTGGGAAGTCGCAGGCACGCTGGCTCATCCTAACTGCCCAGAAGCAGGCGGCAAACAAACAGGATTGCCTCATTCACACCACAAGAATTACACACTGCGGAAATGCAGCCTGTATGTAAAGTGGCTCACCCTGACAGACAAGCTGGCCTCACCCTGAGACCCACCACCAAGTGTGAGTAGTTCTTCTGTCCCCTATCAGACCTGCAGTATATTACAAAACAAAACAAAACAAAAACAAAAAATGAAAAACAACAACAACAAAAATCCACTTTTTCTTTCTTAAGACAAAAAAATTACAACTGGGCAGACTTCAAGGAACGCACAAAATCCTTTTCAGTATCCTTCAATCATCTTCAAGGGTGACCCTGAGCACTTCCAAGAGTTGGCCCCATATACCTACTTCTTTTTGTAATTAGTGGTTTCTTTTGTTCTCTCTCTCTCTCTCTCTCTCTCTCTCTCTCTCTCCCTCCCTCCCCCCTCCCTCCCTCCCTCCTTCCCTTCCTTCCTTCTTTCCTTCCTTTCTTCCTTATTTGTTTGCCTTTGAGACAAAGTCTTTCTAGCTTTGGCTGTCCTGGAACAGGTAAATCTCTGCGAGTTCTAGGCTAGCCTGATCTACACAAGGAGTTCTAGGACAGCCAGGAGTACATAGTGAAACCCTGTTTCAACAAACAAAACCGTCACATTACAACAAAATGGTCACATCTATCAAATTCATCTTTCTGGAATTATCTTTTTTTTTTCCTTTTGGCAGGGCTACACTTGATCTTGTCATCCTCCTGCCTCTGCCTTTCAGGTGCTGGGATAAGACACATAAGCTACCATGCTTGACTAATATCTTTGTTGTGTAGGCTTGACCTGTGAAAGGCTATGGCTCCTATGTGGCCCATCTCTATAGTCAGCAAGGAAGATGGGTTCTAATTACTTTATTTGTGATTTTCAAATATTTTTCTCTCACTAAAAGTATTAACAATTTTTTTTATTTAACTTCTTGGTGTAACATCTCATATATAAAGCTACTTGAAGGTCTGGTTTTATTTTAATTTATTCTGTAATTTTATGTGTGTGTGTGTGTGTGTGTGTGTGTGTGTGTGTGTGTGTGTGTGTGTGAGAGAGAGAGAGAGAGAGAGAGAGAGAGAGAGAGAGAGAGAGAGAGATATCAACTAGCAACTAGCAGGACTCAGTTCTTTCTTTCTCCCTTCAGGGTACCAGGGATTGAGCTCAAGTCATCAAGTTTGGCAGCAAACATCTTTACCCGATGAGCCGTCTCACTAGCCCTGACGGTCTGGATTTATATTCAGTTTAATTCTTGATTTCCATGTCTACCTCAGATGAACAATCTTTCTCAAAATGGTACAGAGTTAGGCGTGGTGGTAATCTGAGAACTTAGGAGGCAGAGGCAGAAGGGTCACAAGTCTGAATCTAGACTGTGTTATGCTTTGAGACCCTGTCTCATAATACATTTTTAAAAATTTATTTATTTATTTATCTGTCTATAGGACTAGAGAGAAAGTTCCATGGTTTAGAGCACTGGCTGCTCTTTCAGAGGACTCAGGTTTGATTCCCACCCACACTCACATGGAAGCTCAGAACCATCTGCAGCTCGATTTCCAAGGGACCCCATGCCTTTGTCTGACCTCTGAAAGCACTAAACATGACCGTGATGCACAGCCATACATTCAGGCAAAAACTCGCACGTAAAATGAAATTAATCTGATAATAAAAAAAAATTCAATATAAGTGTTCATTCGGAAAAATGTCCAAGAGGTCCAACAATCTGGGCTCTAAATGCCAGTGCACTCGAATTGTTTAATGGGACCATGTCACTTTCAGCAGTAAGATCAGAGTACCGTGGGAAGGTCTCAGATGAGCAATCATCTTTCTCTTCATTGCTAAAAGATCACCATTACCTTGAAGGAACCATTCCTATTTGTTTTTCTGTTCCCCAAATATTATCTGTCAATACTGCATATGGCTGAGAGCCACTTACTAGGCCTGGAACAGCCAGTGCCAACTGACATGTGAAGCACTTTTAATAAAAGGAAATTGCATAATGTATCCACACTGGTGGATTTTAAGTGTCTTAAGAGAGCATGCCAGTTACCTCTCTGAGTCAATTTAGTCTGACTTTAATCACAATATTTAAACAATATTGAAAAATAACCAGTTGTGGAGTGGTCCAAACCTTTAATTCCAACACTCAAAAAGCAGAGGCAGGCAAGTCTCTGTGGGGCCACCTGGTCTACATAGTGAATCATAGGCCATTCCTGGCAACCTACTGAGACCCTTCATAGTGAACACTACAAAATGACTCTGACAACATTTTAAGGTATTGTTTTTTTATTGAAACGAGGAACCCATGGGCTGGAGAGATGGCCCAGATATGTAGAGCTCTAGCTTTTTGTCATAGGACCCAGGTTTGATTCCCAGCACCTGTAGAGCGGCTTACAACAGTCTGTAAATCCATTTCTGGCGGTCTGCTGCCCTCTTTTGGCCTCCACAGGCACTGCAGGCAAAATTCCCATGCATATAAAATAAAAATAAAAATAAACTTTTTTTTTTTTAAAAAAAATTAAAAATGCCGGGCGATGGTGGCACACGCCTTTAATCCCAGCACTTGGGAGGCAGAGGCAGGAGGATTTCTGAGTTCGAGGCCAGCCTGGTCTACAGAGTGAGTTCCAGGCCAGCCAGGGCTGCACAGAGAAACCCTGTCTCGAACAAAACTGTGTATTAAGCAAGAATATGGTGACTAGATTTCACATGTGTAACTACATCCCCCAAATGCACTTCCTGGAGCAGGCCATGCCATGATTCTTTTCTTCTCTCCCTGTCCTTTGTTTTTGAGGCTTCACTATCACAGTGAACTACATTAAAGCCTTATCATATTTCATCCTCGACATAAAGAAACAATCCATTTGAGAAATATACAATCATGCTGATAAAACCAATTAAGAGCATAAGAGTCCTGAGGCCTAGGGCTGGAGAGATGGCTTAGAAATTAAGAGTGCTGGCTGTTCTTCCAAAGGACCCGGGTTCAATTCCCAGCACCCACATGGCAGTTCACAATTGTTTGCAGTTCCGACTCCTGGGGATCTATATGTCTGTGTAAGGGTATATATGCAAGCAAAACACCAATGCACATAAAATATAGATAAATAATTCTTTTAAAATGAGTCCTAAGGGGCTAGAGAGATTGATCAGTGGTTTGGAGCATTTGTTGCTCTTGCTGAGGACCTGGGTTCAATTCCCAGCACCCATATGGTGACTAACAACCTTCTGTATTTCCAGGTTCAGGGGTCGAACACCCCCTTTGTGACCTCTGTGCTCATCAGACATGCACATGGTACATATATATACACGCAGGCAAAACACTAATACACATGACTTTTTTTTAAGTGTAATAGTCTTTTAATTTTGGCTAACAACCAAAATTAGGGTAATGCCTCAGAGTCTCAGTGTCAAAACTCAAGGGTGCAGTATTTTTAAAGGCAAAACCCTCCGTCTGTGCCCGAGGGCGGGTTGGCGCTGTAGTCGTCTGGGCGCCAGATCGGCGGGCCATCGTGACCACAGGGTGAGCGGCGCCACGGAGACTGCCCTCCGCCATCTTTGCTCCAGTGACCAGGTAGTTGGGACCGCCAGGCTCAGAGACAGACAGGCATAATATCGCTTCGGTTTCAGGCAGCTTGGGTGTAACCTGCTCCCAGGTGCTGGGCTGATCTGCAGTAACCAGCGCGCCAGTTCCGCGGTGGGACCTTCTGCCTGCTGGAGGGACCCCGCGCAGGGAGGGAGCCCGCCAGCTTCCCTTCCGCGACCTCTGTTCCCGCGGACTGCGCTGGAGAGACCGGTACCCAGGCTCTCCCCCCGATATAACATCACTTGGGACACGGCCTGTTGGGGCTTCCGTCTGTGCCCGAGGGCGGGTTGGCGCTGTAGTCGTCTGGGCGCCAGATCGGCGGGCCATCGTGACCACAGGGTGAGCGGCGCCACGGAGACTGCCCTCCGCCATCTTTGCTCCAGTGACCAGGTAGTTGGGACCGCCAGGCTCAGAGACAGACAGGCATAATATCGCTTCGGTTTCAGGCAGCTTGGGTGTAACCTGCTCCCAGGTGCTGGGCTGATCTGCAGTAACCAGCGCGCCAGTTCCGCGGTGGGACCTTCTGCCTGCTGGAGGGACCCCGCGCAGGGAGGGAGCCCGCCAGCTTCCCTTCCGCGACCTCTGTTCCCGCGGACTGCGCTGGAGAGACCGGTACCCAGGCTCTCCCCCCGATATAACATCACTTGGGACACGGCCTGTTGGGGCTTCCGTCTGTGCCCGAGGGCGGGTTGGCGCTGTAGTCGTCTGGGCGCCAGATCGGCGGGCCATCGTGACCACAGGGTGAGCGGCGCCACGGAGACTGCCCTCCGCCATCTTTGCTCCAGTGACCAGGTAGTTGGGACCGCCAGGCTCAGAGACAGACAGGCATAATATCGCTTCGGTTTCAGGCAGCTTGGGTGTAACCTGCTCCCAGGTGCTGGGCTGATCTGCAGTAACCAGCGCGCCAGTTCCGCGGTGGGACCTTCTGCCTGCTGGAGGGACCCCGCGCAGGGAGGGAGCCCGCCAGCTTCCCTTCCGCGACCTCTGTTCCCGCGGACTGCGCTGGAGAGACCGGTACCCAGGCTCTCCCCCCGATATAACATCACTTGGGACACGGCCTGTTGGGGCTTCCGTCTGTGCCCGAGGGCGGGTTGGCGCTGTAGTCGTCTGGGCGCCAGATCGGCGGGCCATCGTGACCACAGGGTGAGCGGCGCCACGGAGACTGCCCTCCGCCATCTTTGCTCCAGTGACCAGGTAGTTGGGACCGCCAGGCTCAGAGACAGACAGGCATAATATCGCTTCGGTTTCAGGCAGCTTGGGTGTAACCTGCTCCCAGGTGCTGGGCTGATCTGCAGTAACCAGCGCGCCAGTTCCGCGGTGGGACCTTCTGCCTGCTGGAGGGACCCCGCGCAGGGAGGGAGCCCGCCAGCTTCCCTTCCGCGACCTCTGTTCCCGCGGACTGCGCTGGAGAGACCGGTACCCAGGCTCTCCCCCCGATATAACATCACTTGGGACACGGCCTGTTGGGGCTTCCGTCTGTGCCCGAGGGCGGGTTGGCGCTGTAGTCGTCTGGGCGCCAGATCGGCGGGCCATCGTGACCACAGGGTGAGCGGCGCCACGGAGACTGCCCTCCGCCATCTTTGCTCCAGTGACCAGGTAGTTGGGACCGCCAGGCTCAGAGACAGACAGGCATAATATCGCTTCGGTTTCAGGCAGCTTGGGTGTAACCTGCTCCCAGGTGCTGGGCTGATCTGCAGTAACCAGCGCGCCAGTTCCGCGGTGGGACCTTCTGCCTGGTGGAGGGACCCTGCGCAGGGAGGGAGCCCGCCAGCTTCCCTTCCGCGACCTCTGTTCCCGCGGACTGCGCTGGAGAGACCGGTACCCAGGCTCTCCCCCCAATATAACATCACTTGGGACACGGCCTGTTGGGGCTTCCTTCTGTGCCCGAGGGCGGGTTGGCGCTGTGGTCGTCTGGGTGCCAGATCGGCGGGCCATCGTGACCACAGGGTGAGCAGCGCCACGGAGAGTGCCCTCCGCCATCTTTGCTCCAGTGACCAGGTAGTTGGGACCACCAGGCTCAGAGACAGACAGGCATAATATCGCTTCGGGTTCAGGCAGCTTGTGTGTAACCTGCTCCCAGGTGCTGGGCTGATCTGCAGTGACCAGCGCGCCAGATCTGCTGTGGGACTTCTGCCTGGCAGAGGGACGCCCCCTCCCCCCCCCAGGAGAGATCACACACCCCTGCACAGGGCAGGAGCCTGCCAGCCTCCCTTTGGCGACCTCTGCTCCAGGAATCCACTAGGCTGAGCCTTTAGATGTGCAAGGCCTCCCCAATATAAGATCACTTGGGGCAAAGCACATTAGGGCTCCAAAGTCACTCAGGAGCAGGCAGGCCCCAGAAATCGGTGCCAGGGGAATCCTGGTAATCCAGGGGGGGGCAGAAATAGCTTTGCAGGCTCACAGGAGGTCCAACCAACAGCCAGTGGCAGCAGGACCAACTAACACCAGAGGTATCCAGATGGCAAAAGGCAAACGTAGGAATGTTACTAACAGTAATCAAAGTAATGTAGGACCATCCGAACCCAACTCTCCAACAGCAGCAAGTCCTGGATACCCCACCACACCCGAAAGACAAGATCTGGATTTAAAATCACTTCTCATGATGCTATTAGAGGATCACAAGAAGGACACAAATAAATCTCATAAAGAGTTACAGGAGACCATGAATCAACGGTTAGAAGCCCTTACAAAGGAAACACAAAAATCGCTTAGAGAAATGCGGGAGAACATGGATCAAAAGATGGAGGCGCACAAGGAGACAACACAAAAATCGCTTAACGAGATGAATCAACGGGTAGATGCACTCACAAAGGAATCACAAAATTTGCATAAAGAAATGCAGAAGAATATGGGTCAACAGACGGATGCCCATAAGGAGGCAACACAAAAATTGCTTAAAGAAATGAATCAACGGTTAGATGCCCTTACAAAGGAAACACGAGAACTGCTTAAAGAAATGCAGGAGACGATGGATCAACAGATGGAATCCCATGAGGAGGAAACACAAAAATCGCTCAGAGAAATGCAGGAGAACGTGGGTCATCAGGAAGAAATCCTGAAAGAGGTAATGCAAAATTACCTTAAAGAAATACAGGAAAATACAAACAAACAAGTGAAGGATCTCAGCAAATCCATCCAGGAACTAAAAAAGGAAGTAGAAACAACTAAGAAATCACAAAGGGAGACAACTTTGGAGATAGAAAACCTTGGGAAGAAATCAGGAGTCATAGATGCAAACATCAACAATAGAATACAAGAGATGGAAGAAAGAATCTCAGGTGCTGAAGATTCCATAGAAAGCATCGACTCAACAGTCAAAGAAAATGCAAAATGCAAAAAACGCGTAACCCAAAACATCCAGGAAATCCAGGACACAATGAGAAGACCAAACCTAAGGATTATAGGTATAGATGAGAGTGAAGATTTGCAACTTAAAGGGCCAGTAAACATCTTCAACAAAATTATGGAGGAAAACTTCCCTAACTTAAAGAGAGAGATGCCGATGAACATACAAGAAGCCTACAGAACTCCAAACAGACTGGACCAGAACAGAAATACCTCCCGTCACATAATAATCAAAACACCGAATGTTCTAAACAAAGAAAGAATACTAAATGCAGTAAGAGAAAAGGGCCAAGTAACATACAAAGGAAGACCTATCCGAATCACATCAGACTTCTCACCAGAGACTATGAAAGCCAGAAGATCCTGGGCAGATCTCATGCAGACACTAAGACAGCACAAATGCCAGCCTAGACTACTATACCCAGCAAAACTCTCAATCACCATAGATGGAGAGACCAAGATATTCCATGATAAAACCAAATTTTCACAATATCTTTCCACAAATCCAGCCCTGCAACGGATAATAGGTGGAAACCTCCAATACAGGGAGAGAAACAACACCCTGGAAAAAATGAGATAATAACCTTCTTGAATCAAACCCAAAAGTAGATAACCACTCAAACATAAAGATAGCGTCAAGAATGGCAGATGGCAATAATCACTATGCCTTAATCTCTCTTAATATCAATGGTCTCAATTCCCCAATTAAAAGACATAGACTAGCAGACTGGATACGTAAACAGGACCCAGCTTTTTGCTGCATGCAGGAAACGCACCTCAGTGTCAAAGACAAACACTACCTCAGAGTAAAAGGCTGGAAAACAATTTTACAAGCAAATGGCCCCAAGAAACGAGGTGGAGTAGCCATCCTAATATCGGATAAAATTGATTTTCAACCCAAAGTCATCAAAAAAGACACAGAAGGACACTACATACTGATCAAGGGAAAAATCCACCATCAAGAACTCTCAATCCTGAATATCTATGCTCCAAATGCAAGGGCACCCTCATTCGTAAAAGAAACTTTACTAAAACTCAAAGCACACATCGCACCGCACACAATAATAGTGGGTGACTTCAACACCCCGCTCTCTGAAATGGATCGTTCAGGAAAGCAGAAACTAAACAGGGACACAGTGAATCTAATTGAAGCCTTGGACCAAATGGAACTAACTGATATATATAGAACATTTCATCCTAGAGCTAAAGAATACACCTTCTTCTCAGCTCCTCATGGTACCTTCTCCAAAATTGACCATATAATTGGTCACAAATCAGACCTCAACAGATACAAGAAGATAGAAATAATCCCATGCCTCCTATCAGATCACTATGGAATAAGGGTGGTCTTCAATGGCAACAAAAACAAAAGAAAACCCACGTACACATGGAGGCTGAACAATGCTCTACTCAATGATAACTTGGTCAAGGTGGAAATAAAGAAAGAAATCAAAGACTTTTTGAAAGTTAATGAAAATGAAGGCACAACATACCCTAACTTATGGGACACAATGAAAGCAGTGCTAAGAGGAAAATTCATAGCCCTGAGTGCCGCCAAAAAGAAACGGGAGACAGCATACACTAACAGCTTAATGGCACACCTGAAAGCCCTGGAACAAAAAGAAGCAAATACACCAAAGAGGAGTAGAAGGCAGGAAATCATCAAACTCAGGGCTGAAATCAATCAAGTAGAAACAAATAAAACCATACAAAGAATCAACAAAACGAGGAGTTGGTTCTTTGAGAAAATCAACAAGATAGATAAGCCCTTAGCCAGACTAACCAGAGGGCACAGAGATAGTATCCAAATTAATAAAATCAGAAACGAAAAGGGAGAGATAACAACAGAAACTGAGGAAATTCAAAAAATCATCAGATCCTACTACAAAAACCTGTATTCAACACAACTAGAAAATCTTGAGGAAATGGACAATTTCCTTGACAGATACCAAGTACCAAAATTAAATCAGGATCAAATAGACCATCTAAACCGTCCTATAAGCCCTGAAGAAATAGAAGTTGTCATTGGAAGTCTTCCAACCAAAAAAAGCACAGGTCCAGATGGTTTTAGTGCAGAATTCTATCAGACCTTCAAAGAAGACCTAACACCAATACTCTTCAAACTGTTCCACAAAATAGAAACAGAAGGAACACTACCCAACTCGTTCTATGAAGCCACAATTACACTAATACCAAAAGCACACAAAGATCCGACAAAGAAAGAGAATCTCAGGCCAATCTCTCTTATGAATATCGATGCAAAAATACTCAATAAAATTCTTGCCAACCGAATCCAAGAACACATCAAAACGATCATTCACCACGATCAAGTAGGCTTCATCCCAGGGATGCAGGGATGGTTCAATATAAGGAAATCCATCAATGTAATCCACTACATAAACAATCTCAAAGAAAAAAACCACATGGTCATCTCATTAGATGCTGAGAAAGCATTTGACAAAATTCAGCATCCTTTCATGCTAAAGGTCTTGGAAAGATCAGGAATTCAAGGCCCATATCTAAACATAGTAAAAGCAATTTACAGCAAACCAGTAGCCAGCATCAATCTAAACGGAGAGAAACTTGAAGCAATCCCACTAAAATCAGGGACTAGACAAGGCTGCCCTCTCTCTCCATATCTTTTCAATATAGTACTTGAAGTTCTAGCTAGAGCAATTAGACAAGAAAAAGAGGTCAAAGGGATACAAATTGGAAAGGAAGAAGTCAAACTATCACTATTTGCAGACGATATGATAGTATACATAAGCGACCCAAAGAACTCCACCAGAGAACTCCTACAGCTGATAAACGACTTCAGCAAAGTGGCCGGATATAAAATCAACTCAAGCAAGTCAGAAGCCTTCCTATACTCAAAGGATAAGCAGGCTGAGAAAGAAGTAAGAGAAATAATACCCTTTACGATAGCCACAAACCATATTAAGTATCTTGGCGTGACGCTAACCAAACAAGTGAAAGATCTGTATGACAAGAACTTCAAGTCTCTGAAGAAAGAAATTGAAGAAGACCTCGGAAGATGGAAAAATCTGCCATGCTCATGGATTGGCAGGATTAATATAGTAAAAATGAGCATCTTACCAAAAGTAATACACAGATTCAATGCAATCCCCATCAAAATCCCAACTCAATTCTTCATAGAGTTAGAAAGAGCAATTCAAAAATTCATCTGGAATAACAGAAAACCCAGAATAGCTAAAACTATTCTCAAGAGTAAAAGAACCTCTGGGGGAATCAGTATCCCGGACCTCAAGCTGTACTACAGAGCAATAGTGTTAAAAACTGCATGGTATTGGTACAGTAACAGACATGTAGATCAATGGAACAGAATTGAAGACCCAGAAATGAATCCACACTCCTATGGTCACTTGATCTTTGACAAAGGAGCTAAAACCATCCAGTGGAAAAAAGATAGCCTTTTCAACAAATGGTGCTGGCTCAGCTGGAGGTCAACATGCAGAAGAATGCAAATTGACCCATCCTTATCTCCTTGCACTAAGCTCAATTCTAAGTGGATCAAAGATCTCCACATAAAACCAGACACACTGAAACTAATAGAAGGGAAACTAGGGAAGAACCTTGAACATATGGGCACAGGGGAGAATTTCCTGAACAGAACTCCAATAGCTTATACTCTAAGATCAAGAATAGACAAATGGGACCTCATTAAATTACAAAGTTTTTGCAAGGCAAAAGACACCGTCAAAAAGACAAAGCGGCAACCAACTAACTGGGAAATGATCTTTACCAACCTTACATCCGACAGAGGGCTAATATCCAAGATATACAAAGAACTCAAGAAGTTAAACTCCAGAGAGGCAAGTAACCCTATTAAAAAATGGGGTACAGAGCTCCACAAAGAGTTCTCACCTGAAGAATATCTAATGGCTGAGAAGCACCTAAAGAGATGTTCATCATCCTTAGTCATTAGGGAAATGCAAATCAAAACAACCCTGAGATTCCATCTCACACCAGTCAGGATGGCTAAGATCAAAAACACAGGAGACAGCAGTTGTTGGCGAGGATGTGGAGAAAGAGGAACACTCCTCCACTGCTGGTGGAATTGCAGGCTGGTACAACCACTCTGGAAAGCAGTCTGGCGGCTCCTCAGAAAACTGGGCATGACACTTCCGGAGGATCCGGCTATACCACTCCTGGGCATATACCCAGAGACTTTACCTGCATGCAATAAGGACACATGCTCCACTATATTCATAGCAGCCTTATTTATAATAGCCAGAAGCTGGAAAGAACCCAGATGTCCCTCAACGGAGGAATGGATTCAGAAGATGTGGTATATTTACACAATGGAATACTACTCTGCAATTAAAAACAATGAATTCACGAAATTCCTAGGCAAATGGTCAGAACTTGAAAATATCATCCTTAGTGAGGTAACCCAATCACAAAAGATCACACATGGTATGAAGTCACTGATAAGGGGATATTGACCCAGAATCTCAGAATACCCTAGACACAATCAGCATATCAATAGATTTCTAAAAAGATGGAAGGAGAGACCCCTGGTCCTGGAAAGACTGGATGTAGGGGAACGCCAGGACAGAGTAATGAGAGGGGGTTGAACGGAGAAAAGAGGGAGGGAAGGGGGCTTATGGGACTTTCGGGGAGGGAGGAAACGGGAAAGGGGAAGTGATTTGGAATGTAAATTAAAAAAATAAAATAAAATTAAATTAAAAAAAAAAAAATAGATTTCTAAAAAGATGGTAGGAGAGACCCCTGGTCCTGGAAAGACTGGATGTAGGGGAACACCAGGACAGAGTAACGAGAGGGGGTTGAATGGAGAAAAGAGGGAGGGAAGGGGGTTTATGGGACTTTCGGGGAGGGAGGAAACGGGAAAGGGGAAGTGATTTGGAATGTAAATTAAAAAATAAAATAAAAAAAAGATCTTTAAAAAAAAAAAAAAAAAAAAAAAAAAAGGCAAAACCCACAAAGATCATAATAACATCAATGTTAGTTGAGAGTCAGAGTAACCTTACAACATGTGTTTAGACACAACACAGAAGTTATTTCAGGCACAATACGACAATTTTCATTTGTACCCCTTTCGGCTATTTTAGTTTATGTTTAGTTTGGATAAACATTAATTATTTTTGATTAACCCATCTAGACCAACAGTCAGGTCTGTACCCTCAGTTCCACCTTCCTTCCTTCCTTCCTTCCTTTTAAAAAAACAAACAAACAAACAAAAATCAAAAATGTACTTCAAGCCCATGATTCAGAAGTCATAGGTTAAAAAGCAAACTCTCCCTTCTAAGCCCAATTGTCAGGCAAGCAGGTTCTTTGAGGAAACAGGTAAGCACATTACCCGTGTCTTCTGATGCCTTACAGAAGGATGCTAGTTATACTAAGCTGGCGTGGGGCCTGGCACAGATGCTTTGCATTCGCTTTCTTTAATTAACATTAAACATTTCTATACACACCAAGCATGCACTCCTTATAGTGCTGTTTATTGTGAATAAAGCATAATTATTTATTTAGTTTTTTTCATCATGGCAAATAATTCTACATGCTCATTTTGTAAGCACACAACGCATTGCTTTTTAAATTGTTTGCAACAATTACTGAGTCAAAGAATATACACGTGGGGCCGGAGAGACAGCTCAGCAACAGTGAGCACGTCCTGCTCTTCCTCTGAGTGTGACGCTCGGCATCACATCAGACGGCTCAACACTCCCTGTCACTCCAGCACCAAGGGAATCTGACTCTCTTCTTGTCTCCAAGGGCACCTGCACACATGTACCCCCCGCACACACACTTAAAAAATAAAAAATTTAAAAATCTTTAAAGAAATAAAAAGACATGAACTTTGTATTTTAATAGTTACTGCTGATACTGACCCCCATACATTATCTGTTCAGCACAATGTATTATGAAAATATTTCCTTTGTCATCTGACAAATATAAACATGGTATTACATCATAGTTTTAGTTTATGTTTGTATTATGAGTGTTTTAACATTTCAATGATCTACTTGTATATTTCTTTATTGGGTTTTTTTTTGGTTTGGTTCATTTTTGTTTTGTTTCTTTACTGTTTTTGAATCTTTTTTTTTTTGCTTTGTTTTTTGTTTTTGTTTTTGTGTTTTCAAGACAGGGTTTCTCTGTGTAGCCCCAGCTGACCTGGAACTCACTCTGTAGATCAGGTTGGCCTCAAACTCAGAAATCCACCTGCCTCTGCCTCCCAAATGCTGGGATTAAAGGCGTGTGCCACCACTGTCCAGATGTTTTTCTTCTTGAAAACATTTTTGTTTGTCTTCTTTTAAAATTATTTTTGCCTATATATTTGTCATATTTATTTATTTGTGGGGGGTGGTGAACATGTGCTACACGGTAATGTCAGAACACAACTTTTGTGAGCTAGTTCTCTCCTTTCATCATGTGGAACCCAGGGATCAAACTCGGGCTGTCAGGCTTGGTGCAAGTGCCTTCATACACTGATCCATCTCTCTGGCCCTGGCTTGTTTCTTGGAGACAGGATTTTATGTAGCCTAGGCTAGCCTTGAATTTATTATATAGTTTCAGAATGACCTTTAACTCCTGAACCTTCTGCCTCCACCTCCCTAGTGTTGGGATTGCAGGCACGGACTGCCACCACTGGACTGATTGTGGGCATGCTGTATGCAGGAAGATAGTGCTAGAAAGGAGGACACTGGGGAGTGTGGAGGTGTCTACGTATTGTATGAAGACATTGGGAAAATATGGAAGCAATATGTCTATATAGAAAGACATTAGAAGGGGGATTGGAGAGATGTAGATCAGTATTTTCAGCCTCACAAACTGTCTTAGGTTGTATTCCCAGAGTATTGAAGAGTGGTGTAGTGACCTTCAAGTGGGGCCTTCAAAGTGTCTTGTTGAGATTCAACAAGACAATATTAGAGCTTCTATTTGTGTTTCCTTTTTAAATGTAAAAGGAGGAAACTAATGGTCATTAATATTCAGTATTCAGATTGATGCCTGCATCTTCACTAGATGCAGATGGTTATGCAAGTGAGGGGCATCCAAGGGTAAGAGTGTGAGGTTTTTGTGTTTGTTTCTTGCCATCAGATTATGGGCACACTGCACAATGGTTAAGTAAAAGATATACCAATTACACTGTCTAGCTTTAACTAACCTAGTCTCTCAAACCAATGTTAGTGCCCTGCCTAGACCGCACTTTGTGGCCATTACCCAACTCTCCACAGACCATGACCCTTGACAAGCGTCAATGTTTATCTCTCTTTGCTTGGGTGAACTGACCTTGAATGCTGGGAGCTACTCAGTTGGGGTTGTATCTCCCCCGACTTTTCTACCTCCTTGGCAGCCTATAGGTTGATACTGAATGATTGTGGAGTGCAGAAGGCTGGCCTCAAGGCAAGATAAATTGCCCAGTCCCAACCTCCTGGGACCAAAGTTAGCAAAGTCCTGTGTGGTGGTTTGAACAAGAATGCCCCTCCCCTCCCCATAGGCTCATATATTTAAATGCATAGTCATTAGGGAGTGGCTCTACTTGAGAAGGATTAGGAGGTGTGGCCTTGTTGGAATGGGTGTAACCTAGTTAGAGAAAGTATATCACTGGGGGTGCACTTTGGGCTTTCAGAAGCTCAAGCCAGGGTCAGTTAGTTGTTCTCTGTCTCTCTCTTCCTGTTGCCTAAAGATCTGAATATAGAACTGTCAGTTACCATGTCTGCCTGCCTGCTGCCATGCTTCCCACCATGTGGATAATGAACTAAATCTCTGAAACTGTAAACTGGCCCCCAATTAAATGATTCCCTTTATAAGAATTTCCATGGCCATGGTATCTCTTCATAGCACCAGAACTTCGACTAAGACAACTTGACTGACCTTGCATTTTTTGCCGAGTTTCTTCCCCACCCCATTGTTTCCTCTCTCTTAAAGGTTTCAACTGAGAGCATTCTCAAGAACCTGGATGGCATACGAGCCCCCATCTCGAGCTCTGCTTCCTGAGAACTGGGCTAAAACAACTAACATCCAGCTTTGACACAGTCACGTAGAGATGACGACTGAGATCAGTAACACACTTCCTATCTAAAATAATAGATATTTAGAAAGGTAGATAGGTAGATAGGCAGATAGATGGATAGATAGATAGACAGGTAGATAGATAGATAGAAGATAGATAGATAGATAGATAGATAGATAGATAGATAGATAGATGAAAACAATTTGGAGAGGTTGGAGCTGGAGAGGTGACTCAGCCAGTAAAAACACTGGCTATTCTTCCAGAGAGTCCAGGTTTGACTGTAACTCAAGTTCCAAGGAGATTCCATGCCTTCTTTTTGCCTCCTCAGGCACTGAATGCATATACCACTCATTCATTCATACATACATATATACATGCAGGTAAAACATGCAATAATTAGGGGCTGGTGAGATGGCTCAGTGTGTGTGTGTGTGTGTGTGTGTGTGTGTGTGTGTGTGTGTGTGAGAGAGAGAGAGAGAGAGAGAGAGAGAGAGAGACTCTCTACATAGTCCTGACTGTCCTGTAACTCATTGCTGACCTTCAAGTCACAGAGATCCACCTGTCTCTGCCTCCTGAGTGCTGAGATTAAAGGCGTGTCTCTCTGTGCCCTGCCTGAAACATATTTCAAAGGGAACACGTTGTTTAAATAGTT
The DNA here is from genome assembly GCA_036184795.1 of Tokudaia tokunoshimensis. Classification (NCBI taxonomy): domain Eukaryota; kingdom Metazoa; phylum Chordata; class Mammalia; order Rodentia; family Muridae; genus Tokudaia; species Tokudaia tokunoshimensis. Next base: position 91,799,540 of record BTHU01000012.1, on the reverse strand, counting down.
ATGGGCTTCATGGACTCATGAGTTATCATGCTTGGCCGATAGTGAGTGGCATTTTTAGGGAATGTGGCTTTGTTGGATTAAGTGCGGCTTTGTTAGAAGAAGTGCATCCCAGGGGAAGTGAGGTCTTCTATGCTCAAGCTACCCCTAATGTAGCAGACAGTCCCCTTCTGCTGGCTTGGGATCAGGATTCAGAGCTCTCAGCTCCTTCTCCAATCGCATGTCTGCCTGGATTGGAGCTCCCCATCATGAGGCATTCCCATCATGATGATAATGGACAGAACCTCTGAACCTTGTAAGCCAACCCCAATTAAATGTTTTCCTTTATTAGAGTAGCCTTGGACATGGTGTCTCTTCACATCGATGGAAACCCTGACAAAGACAGCATTTTCTGCAAATTAAAACCAAGATTGTGGTTTCATGCCAAATTGGGCTACACAGAGAGTTTAAGACCAACCTGTGCCTTCTTTAAAAGAAAAAGACACTCTTTTTTTTTTTTCCAGATTGGTTTCTATTCCTCATTTTTTTTAAACGTCCAGTTTCCTAATTCTGAGCAGAGGTTAAGAAATGAAGATCAGAGCCTGGGTGTGAATGCATGGTTTGAACCTATTATGCGTAGGCAATGGGTTCCACTCCCAGCAACAGGCAACAAATGAAAGGTGAAGGCCAGCCTCAGTGGCACAAGCTCAGAATCCCAGCAGTCAGGAGGCAGAAACATGATTTTTGAGTTCAAAGCCAGCCCGGGCAATCTAGGGAGGGACTACAAAACAAAACAAAAAAAAAACAAAAACAAAAAAAAAAAAACCCCATCCTGACCATTTCCTCCTAGAGAGTGAGTTATCTCTGGGACTTTCTTCAGCAAATGCAAGACTCAGCAAAGCTTTGAAATCCTTCCTGTTCCTTATCTCAACTGTCAAGTACGAGAACTCAGGATTTACTTATCTCTGTTCAGGGCATTTTCCCATGAGTTGGGAGCAAAAAGTATTACATTTATAGCAGCTGTGTGTTTATGTTTTGCTTTCTTTTCCTACTGGAGTTGGGGTTGAACCCAGGACTCGGCTCTCGGGGCCCACACTCCATCACTGAGCTACATCCAACGTCATGATTTGCTTTTTGAAAGGAACAGTTCTCTTTTCTCTGCAGCTTTTGTTCTAAACGAGTCAGATAAGTTTTCAAGCTTGGAAGACTATTTCTTGAAAGGAAATCATTACATGCTGTGAGTTTACATGAGAGATGATTATCAAAGGTAATACATTTTGTAGCACAAATCAATAATTAGCATTTATTAATTTTTAATACTTAAATGTAAGGGTTGGGAATGCTCATTCATTAGATAAATGTTCAAGACTGAGACAAGCATCTATTTAATGGTTCCTTTTTCGGCTTTCAAACCTAGGAATAGCTTTCAATTCAGGTGCCTGCCAGCAATCACCTGTAATCAACTGTGATCCTCTGATTACAAATTTATTCAAGTTGTCAGCTCTCTCTGGGACTGCATCTTATCTCCTCCCTCATCAGCAGACACACTTTTCAGTATGCTTTTTTATAACAAAAGCAAACCCAGCTTATTGTTCCCATATTAAGGTCTTGGCAATCAGGGTGAGGTCCAGGTTTAGGAAGCCCAGCACATCTTAGGATGCTTGGTTATGTGGCAAACAAATTCATTTAATATAATGCTTAGAAAATTGCAACCAATAATTACTCTATGTACTCCTCCAGTTCATGAAGTAAGAGTGAAATACTGTGTGACTACAAAAAGAAAGCAGGGATCAGTCAGCAGACCTGGGAGTCTCATCCTATAATCCCAGAATTTAGGAGAAAAGGTCAGAGAGTCAGAAACTCAAGGGCAAGCAGGGCAGTGGTGGCGCAAGCCTTTAATCCCAGTACTTGGGAGGCAGAGGCAGGTGGATTTCTGAGTTCGAGGTCTGCAAAGTGAGTTCCAGGACAGCCAGGGCTATACAGAGAAACCCTGTCTTGAAAAAAACAAAGAAACAAAAAACAAACAAGCAAAAAAGAAACTCAAGGGCAGCCAAAGCTAGCTAGATCAGAATCCTTTCTCAAAACAAACAAATACCAAAGGGCAACTCCCCCAAAATAAAACCCCTCCTGCTAAACAAACAAACAAACTCATTTGAAATAACAAGATAAAAGAGAGAGAGGACTCAGCAGTTTAAGGGCACTCTCTGCTCTTCCAGAGGTCCTAAGTTCAACTCCCAGCGCTTCTACGGTGGCTCACGATCATCGGTAATGGGATCTGATGCACTCTTCTGGTGTGTGTCTGAAGACAGCTACAGTGTACTTACATAAATAAAAAAATAAATAAATCTTTAAAAAAAAAAGAGCATTTGCTGTTCTTACAGTAGACTCAGGTTCAGTTTCTTAGTGCCCACATAGCAGCTCATAGCCATGTGGAATTCCAGTTCTGGTCTCCGGGTCTTATGTGATGCATATGCATACACACAGGCACTCACACAAACATAAAATAAAAACTAATTAGAAAGCTGGGCCTTATAGAGCACGCCTTTAATCCCAGCAGAGGCGGGTGGATTTCTGTTAGCTCAAGGATAGTCTGGTCTACAAAGTGAGTTCTAGGATAGCCAGGACAGTTACACAGAGGAACCCTATTTTTAAAAACAAATTTAAAAAAGAAATCTTGAGCCAATTGTGGTATACACCTTTAATCTCAGCACTCTGGAGGCAGAGCCAGGCATATCCATCAGGGTTATATATAGAGACCCTGTAGTGGTTTGAATATGTTTGGTCTAGGGAATGGTACTATTTGGAGGTATAACCTTGGAGTAGGTGTGTCACTGTGAGTGTGGGCTTTAAGACCTTCTTCCTAGCTGCTTGGAAGCTAGTCTGTTCCTGTTTGCCTTTAGATGAAGATGTAGAACTCTCAGCTCCTACTGCACCAGGCCTGCCTAGATGCTGCCATGTTCCTACCTTGATGATAATGGACTAAACTTCTAACCTGTAAGCCAGCCCCAATTAAATGTTGTCCTTATAAGAGTTGCCTTGGACATGGTGTCTGTCCACAGCAGTAAAACCCAAACTAAGACAGACCGCGTCTTTTTTCTAAAAGGAAACAGAAGGCTGGGGTTACAGGCCTACACCACCACACCCAGCATGCCCGCCCTTCCTCCTTTTCCTTGTGTTCAAGGCAGTTCTAGTGCTCACTCTGAACTTGCTTTGCTTTCTTGAAGAATAACTCCAGAAGTTAAGATCAGCAAACATGAGCTTGTTGTTGACACCCTTGGTACAGTCTGAGTCAGCCTTACAGTAGGAACAAAGGTTGGAATTTGCACTCATAATCCTGAAGGCCTCCTGTGACCCAGGTAACTTATTTACACTGTTATTTAATCTTCATGATGAAGGCCTTCTCTGTACTAGGTAGCTATTTACACTGCTATTTAATCTTGATAAAATTCATGAACAAGAGATAGTTACCTGACTATTAACTTGAGATTTAGAGATAACTTGCTCATAATGACATTTTGAATAATAGTGTTTATTTTTTTTAAATCTATTGTGAGTTATTTACAATGTATTTCTTTTCTTTTCTTTTTTTTTTTTCTGAGACAGGGTTTCTCTGCCTAGCCCTGGCTATCCTGGAACGCACTCTGTAGACCAGGCTGGCCTCGAACTCAGAAATCCGCCTGCCTCTGCCTCCCAAGTGCTAGGATTAAAGGCGTGCGCCACCACCGCCCAGCTACAATGTATTTCTTTAGTGTGTGAGTGTAGTATGCACCCACATGCTATGGCACCCACAAAGATAACAGAGGACAACTTGCTGGAGTTTGTTGCCTCCTCCCACCACTTGAGTTTCAGGCACTGAACTTGGGGCCTGAAACTACCAGATCTGGTGGCAGTAGCCTTTACCCACTGTGGTGGTTTGAATATGCTTGGCCCATAGGAGACACTGTTTAGAGGCGTGGCCTTGTGTGAGGAAGAGAGCAATGGTGGTATACTCACACGCATAAAAGAAATCAGTAAATCTTTTTTTAAAAAAAGAGCTAAACAAAAAAGAGATAAAAGAGATTTGTCTATAAATTATATAATGGGAAATGTGAGGATGTAGGTTGAGATAGAAATATAGAAGATAGGCTGTGAGTTAAAGTTGTGCTAGGATTTAAAATAAAACTTCATGGGGTTTTAAATTTTAATTTTTTATTTGTTTTGTGCATTAATGCATTTTTACATATACTTATGTAGCATCTGCTTATGCAATGCAGGGTCCTAGGGGGTGGCGAACAAGGCATGGAACTTACATTTTTAAATTTATTTCTTTTATGTATATGAGTACACTGTAGCTGTCTTCAAACATACCGGAAGAGGGCATCAGATCCCATTACAGATGGTTGTGAGCCACCATGTGGTTGCTGGGAATTGAACTCGGGACCTCTGGAAGAGCAGTGCTCTTAACCACTGAGCCATCTCTCCAGTCTAAATTTACTTTTGAGACATGTTTTGCGACTATCTATCACTGACTGATCTAGAACTGTGTATTCCAGGTTAGCCTGGAATTCACTAATGTAGTCCAGGCTGGCACTGAACTATCAATGGTCCTTTTGCCACTTGGGTGCTGGATTTATAAGAGTTAACCCACCGCATTTGGCTTTAACTCCTTTTTGTTCAGACAGGGTCTCAGGTAGCCTAGGCAAGCCTCAAGCTCCCTATGAAGTAGAAGATGACCTCTCCCTCCATCTTTTTTGAGACAGGGTCTCACTATATATCTCTGTCTGTCCTGGAGCTCACCGTGTAGACCAGGCTGGCCTTGAACACCTGCATCTGGTTTTCAGTGCTGGTATTAAAGATCTGCAATACTATACTGGGCAAGGAAGGTGATGCTGATTTTCTGGTCCTTTCCTTCCCAAGTGCTGCAGCTCTGATTGATTTTCCTAGCTCTGATTCTATTGAAGGTATGCAGTACCACAGCATGCATGTCAGTGTACAACCTTTGGGAGTAATGTCTCTCCTTCCATGATGGGTCCTGGGGGTTGAACTCTGCTCGTTAGGTCTGTGTGGCCCTGCTGATTCTTTTTCCTTTTCTTTCTTTCTTTCTTTCACACACACTCACCTCACACACTTTGTGTTTGTTTTTTGTGAGACAGTTTCTCTGTGTAACCCTGGCTGTCCTGAAACTCACTTTGTAGACCAGGCTGGCCTCAAACTCAAATTCAATTCCCTCTGCTCCCTATTGCTGGGATTAAAGGTTTGAGCCACCACTGCTCAGCTGCATGGCTTTTTTTTTTTTTTTAAAGATTTTATAGTGTGTGTGTGTGTGTGTGTAAGTACATGTGCCCAGGAACTGGAGGCAACTGTGAGGCACCTGATATGGTTGCTGGGAACTTAAGTCCCATCTTTTTAAAGAGCAGGAAGGAATCTTAACCTCTGAGCCATCTTCCATCCCTGTTTTTTTGGTTTTTCGAGACAGGGTTTCTCTGTATAGCCTTGGCTATCCTGGAACTCACTCTGTAGACCAGGCTGGCCTCGAACTCAGAAATTCACCTGCCTCTGCCTCCCAAGTGCTGGGATTAAAGGCGTGCGCCACCACCGCCCGGCTCATCCCTGATTCTTAATAGATTAGGTGAACCAAACACTAGGATACCAAGTGCTCTAGTCTTTTCCTTCCTCCCTCCCTCCTTCCTTTCCCTTCCTCTTTTTCTCTATTGATCTATTTTGCTGTTTGTTCATTCTTTAACTTTCCAGGAAAGGAAAAGAAAGTGAAGCTTAAACCAGCTAATTTTTTAAGTTTTCCAGTTTTAAGACAGAGTCTCACTGTGTCGCCCCTGCCTCCCACGCGGTGGTAATTCAGCCCTTTTGAACAGCTGTATGAGGTTTTCGGGGAAGAGGTAGTTTTGATAGGCACAATTGTCCCTTGCAGCGTTAGCCTTACCTCTCTCCTGTGTAAACTGATGAGGAAAAGTTTGCCTTACAAGTGAAGGGAGCTGGTACCATCTTTTATTTAAAAAACACCCAGCTTTAATATATTTTATTACTTGTTTGAATTCATGCATGTAAACATGTATCTTGATCATATTCCCCCCGCCCCCCCCCACACAACTTCTTCCCTGAAGGTCCTTCAGGAACTGCCAACTCCTGGATTCTTACCTTCAAAAGAACCTTGTTACAATGACTAATATAACCTGTCACAGGTGTTCCGCCTAATCTCTGGCTTGCAGGCACTCTACTGACATTCCCAGAAGCTCCACCCCACAACCATAAGGCAGTTGTGAAACATGGTTCTCTGGAATGAGTTCCAAGACTAGTTCTTCCTTATGGTAACTAGTGCCAGCCTGCCCACAATCCTCAGTCACTAGATAGGAATCCACATGCCGATGGCCAGATGGCTGTAATGTGGTTAAATCTCAAACAATTGAGATTTAGGAAAATCGGATTTATGTGTTCAGGTACCCATGGAGTCCAGAAAGGGACATCAAATTCCCTGGTGTTGGGGTGACCTTTCTTCACGTTTTTATTAAGGTACATCTCTGTATTTTCAACTGTTAATTCTATACCTAGCAGAGAGCTAAATGCTGGCAGGATTTTGGTATTCTCATTTCTATGGCCCAGCACCAGGTTTTCTATTTGTAAACGCTTGTCCTGCCCGAAAGAGAAAACCAGGCCGCCGTCAATGCCTTAGAGGACCAAAAAGGCCAGGTGTTGTCTTACTGCTGATTGGTTATAATAAAGAGCTCACAGCCAATAGCTGGAGCAGGAAGTACAGGGGCGGAACTTCTGGGCAGGCAGAGACCAAGAATGAAGGAAAACAGATGCCAGAGAAAGGAGCTGTAAGCGGGTGGTGAGAGCGGCGTGGAGAGACAGGATGGTAGGAAAATTAGGATAAGTTTAGATGAGCTAGCTAAGAGACTTCCCCAGCTAAAGGTCAATAGCTTTAAACTATATAGAAGTCTTGTGCCTTATTTAAACCACGAGTGGTCCTCAAAAACTCAATGTCCTGGTGCTGGTGCTATATGTGAGTCGCATGACACAGGTACTAAGAACTGCTTGGGCGGGTAAGTGGTATGTGCTCTGAATAAGCCATCTTTCCATCATTTGTAATTTTAAGCAGAGCACATTATCTTACATATCTGAGTGAGCCTGTAGCAACTAGCTAAGAAACTTTAAGGGTATAACAAGTTAAAGAAATTTTTCTTAGATTATTAGTTTGTTTCGTATTGCTGTGATAAAGACCATGACCAACAGTAACATGAGATGAAAGGGCTTATTTGGCCGACAGGTTTGGATCAGAGAGCATCATTGAGAGGAGCTAAGCGAGGGACGATGCAGGAATGCTGCTGTTGTTTACAGACTTGCTCCTCAGGCTCACCCACGTTCAGTTCTTATTCTTCCCAGGACCACCTGCGCAGGCACTGCCAACAGTGAGCTGTGCCCTCCTACACCAAGCATTAATCAGGACAATGCTCTACAGGACAATCTGATGGAGGCATCAGGTGACAGTTCCTCTTCTCAGGGAACTATAGTTTGTATCAAGCTGACAAAGATTAATCAGCACAATGTAGCAGTACCCACGAGAATCCCATAGCCCATTCCTAATGGTAGCTCTGCTAGTTTGAGATGAGCCTAGCCAGAGTCCAACAAACTGCAAAGTCCTTTAAAAATATTATGCATCTTCTACTGATGTATTTCTTTGGTTTTGTCCTGATACTGGTTAAGCATGAAAACTTGGAAGTATCAATTTGGGATATATTAACATATTTCTTTTTTGTTTTTGTTTAGTTATTTTAATAATACCATATACAAATATTTTGTGCTTGTATATGCAGGGTTTTTTTATGGTAAAGAGATGTTTGTTTTTGATTATTTTGGAGACTGGCACTCATGTAGCCCCCAAATAACTGTGTTGACAAGGATGACCTTAAACTCAAGATCCTCTTGGCTCTACCTCCAGAGAGTTGAAATTATAGGTACTAACACACCTGAGACTTTTATTTTAATCTGCAGTTGTCATGACCCAAACTACTGACTTCCAGTGTCTTTTTGTTTTGTTTTATTTTGAAAATTTATGTATGTATATGAGTGTTTTCCCTGCACCGATGCATGCCTGTGCATAACACGCATGCCCATTACCTTCTGCGGTCAGAGGAGCATGCTGGACCTCTGGACCTGGAGTTATAGATGGTGGTAAGCTGCCATGTAGGACTGAGGATTCAACCCTTGTCCTCTGCAAGAGGAACAAGGCTCTTAACTGCTTCACCATCTCTCCAGCCCCCTCTAGTGCTTTTTATCAAGTCACAGATTTCACAATTAGCATTAGCCAGGCTTGGTGGTTTAAATATATTATGGCAGCACTTAGGGAGCAAAGTGATGATTATTATTACAAATTCCATGCTACCCTGGTCTATGTAGTGAGTTCCAAAACAGTCAAGTCTCAAAACAAACAACAAACAACAACATTTTATCATTTATTCTAGTACAGGCATCTTGTGTTACATACATATTAAAAATTTCTGCTATTATGTCATCAATATTTTAGAGTTACATTTACTTGGGGCTGGACAGATGGCTTATTGGTTAAGAGCCTTTGCTGCTCTCCCAGAAAACCAGTTTGGTTCTTGGCACCCACACTGAGTGGCTCACAACTGCTTAGAACTTCAGCTCTGGGTATTGGCCTCCCTCTACTGGCCTCTGCGAGTCCACACACGAGGCATCCATCCACACATGTGCCATACATCCACACATGTAAATACAAATAATAAAACAGAAATCTTGGGCTGGAGAGATGGCTCAGCGGTTAAGAGCACTGACTGCTCTTCTGAAGGTCCTGCGTTCAAATCCCAGCAACCACATGGTGGCTCACAACCATCTGTAATGGGATCTGATTCCCTCTTCTGGTGTGTCTGAAGAGAGCAATGGTATACTCATATACATAAAATAAATAAATCCAAAGAAAGAAATCTTATAAAAAAACCCAAACGAAACCCACTCATTTGTGTGCCACAGCAGATCAGAGGACAATTTATAGCAGTCTGTTCTCTCCTTCCACCATGTGAGGCCTGAGAATAGAATTCAGGTCCTCAGTTTCAGTTGCAAGCACTTTTACTTGCTAAGCCATCTTGTAGGTTTACACTTAAAATACAGAAATAAAAGCAAAATATTAAGATAGCAAAAATAAGTATATAAGTACAAATATGATTTTACTATTTTTATATAGTTTGTTTTTATTTTTGAGACAGTATCTCCCTGTGTACTTCTGGCTACCCTGGAACTCGAGAGATCCTCCAGCCTCTGTCTCTTTTGTTATTATTATTGTTTTGTTTTGTTTTTTGAAACAGTTTCTCTGTGTAGCCCTGACTATCCTGGAACTCACTCTGTAGACCAGGCTAGTTGTGGACTCAGAGATCCTCCTGACTCTGCCTCCCAAATGCCAGGTTTAAAGACACATGCTACCATGTCTGGCCCAGTTTGAGTGCTGGGATTAAAGGCATGCATGCCCACCTGGCTCAACCTATTTAAATATTTTCTTGCATCTCAAGAGTCATCTTGAGTGGGGTATGAAAACACATACTTCTACCTCCAGAATTTAAGACACTGATGAGACAGAAAGATTGCAAAACAAAAGAACAATGGGATCAAGGGGAACACTATTGGTGAGGTGATCCACCTGCAACAGGAGGACCTGGGTTTGATCCCCAGAACCCACATAAAACCCACATGCTGGCACAATGGAATGCATTTGTAATCACAGCACTGGGGACACAGTGATCCCTGGGGATCACTGACTAGCCAGACTAGCCCACTTGACAAGATTCAAACTATTGAGACCATACCACAAATAGACAGACAAAAAACCAGAAACTAGATGACACCTAAGAATTCCTGAGATTGACTTCTAGATTCTACACACACACAAATATTACCATTATTTTACTTTGAGGTCACCCCCTACCTGTCTTTTTTTTTTTTTTCAAGACTGGGTTTAACATTGTCCTTGAACTCCCAATAATCCTCCTGCCTCAGTTTTCTATATGTTGAGACTATAGTGTGAATCACTGTGTCGGTTTCGTTGTTTGAGATAGGGTTTCACGTAGCTGTATTTATGATGTAGCTTTTATTTCCTATGTAGTTTTGTGTGCATGGGCACATGGCACACACCTGTTCAAGACATTCCTGTGCATGATAGGTAAGCACTCTACCAAATGACTCTTCACCCTCAGCTTTATTTTGACTTTTGAGTCTTGCTATGTATCTCCAGACTGACCTGGAATTTTCAACCCTCCTGCCTTAGCACCCTGAGTCTGGAATTAAAGGCTTGTGACAGCATGTCTCACTTCTTGAGGTCACTCCTTCAGCAGATTAAACACCCTACCTGAAGGGCAGCACACAAAGTTGCTCCACAGACGTTTGCATCTTTTTGTTAATTTTCTTTTTTGAAACAGGATTTCCCAGTGTAACCAGCCCTGGCTATCTTGAACTTGCTTTGTAGACCAGACTAGCTTCAAACTCACAGAGATCCACCTGCCTCTGCCTCCGGAGTGCTTCGTGAGTGCCACCACATCCAGGCTTTAAGATGAAATACTCTGTGCTTTTAATGAGATAGTTTCCAGTATCTGACTACTTGGTTTTCAGTTGGTGGCACTGTTTCACGGTAGGTTAGGAAGCTTTGCTGAACTGAAACCCAAAGAAACCCTTGTTTCTGTGAGCTGCCGTGGTCATGGTGTTTTATCACAGCAATAGAAATGTGACCATTATACATTTCAAGACACTGGAGCACAGTGATTGAACCACCTGTCTTAGTCTTAGGGTTACTGTTGCTGTGACGAAACACCATGGCCAGAGCAACTTAGGGTCAGAAGGGCTTATTTGGCTTACAATTCCATATCATTGTTCATCAGCAAAGTAAGTCAGGACAGAAACTCAAGCAGGGCAGGAACCCTGGAGGCAGGAGCTGATACAGAGGCCATCAAGGGTTTGCCGTGAAACAGTGCCACCAACTGGAAACCAAGTATATCAGATATTGGAAACTCATTAAAAGCACAGGGTATTTCATCTTAAAGCCTGGCTTTACTGACTTGCTCAGTGTTATACAGCCCAGGACCACCTTCCCGGGGATAGCCCACAATGGGCTGGGCCCTCTCACACCAATCCCTAAATAAGAGAAAACGCCCTTCAGGTTTGCCTACAGCCCACCTTATGGAGGCATTTTCCCAGCTAAGGCCTCCCCTCTCTCTTCAAAGACTCTACCCTATGCCAAGTTGACATAAACTAGCCAGCACACCAGTGTTTACTATTTGACACCTCGGTTGATTTCTCTTCTCCCTCAAAAGTAGCTTTAAACTTATAAAGTATAATTAAAATCAAGAAACACAGGGATATTACATATCCCAAATTATATTTTTCTCATATAATAAAATCTTCTTACATGTTGTTCTGTTGATTTCTTTTTCTTTGTTTGACAACTTGACACAAGCTAGAGTCAAATGGTAATAGAAACCTCTATTGAGAAAAATGGCTTCATCAGATGCCGGTAGGCCAGTCCATAGGGGCGTTTTCTTGATTGCTGATTGATAGAGAAGGACCCAGCCCATCCCTGGCAGCCCCATTCTGGGCAGGTGGTCCTGGGTGGGATAAAGTGGGCTGAGCAAACCCCAGGAGCAATCTGTAAGCTGCATTCCGCCACAACTTCTGCTTCAGTTCCTGACTCCATGTTCCTACACTGACTTCCCTCAGTGATAGACTGTTATCTGGTATTGTACGATGAAATAAACCCAGTCCTCTCCACCCTTCCAGTCACGGTCATGATCATAGCAGGAGAAACCCAACTAAGGCACATATAAATAAAAACAAAAAAATCAAAATGTGAAAAATCCTACAGAAGGAGTTTAAATTGGTCTTTATAATTACCAGACACAAAAAACATTCACAGAAGATGTTCATAATTCATTAAAGGCAGGGAAACTGCGTTAAACTTTCCTACTGTCTTTAAAAGGCTAACAGTGATATTTATGATACCATCATTAATTATGTGCTCTTCCTGACATTGATAAAGCTCAACATTTTGTTTTCAAGTATTTGCCTTTATTTGGAGTTTTACTTTTGTTGTTATTTTGAGACATGGTCTCACTCTGTGACCCCCAGATAGCCTAAAATTATGTTTATGTATCCCATACTAGTCTCAAGAAAAACTGACAATTTTCCTTCGTTACCCTTCCATTGCCAAGATTTCATGTCTATTCCTGACATTTTTAACTACAGAACTGTTGCTGTCAACACAGCAGCCAATTCTATTTCAGTATCTATCCACATGTGACACAAGCAGCTATTCAGTCCACCGTACTATATACATAATTGCTAAATTTAGGGCATTGTTCAAATACTTTCAAATGAGAATCAAAATGAAAACCAAAGTATTGTTGTAAAGGAAAAATATCTATAATTTTTACATAGTAATTATGAACTATTACTAATTACCTAGCAAAGCCCCACACATGGCAGTCAATCAGTATGTGACAGGAACGCTGACTCGGCCTTTTGTATGTGAGTGAGAGGCCCTACCATTACTGACCTATAGTCTCATCCCTTTGTCTATTTTACAGTGAGACAGGGTCAGTCACTAAGTTACCCTCACAGCCTGGAACTGAGCTCTGTAGCAACCCTGAACTTTCCATCCTGCTGAAGCAATCTTCCCAGTAATGGTTGGGATTACAGGCTGGCCTGTCCACACCCAGCAACATTTTCCTTTTATGAACACACACACACAAACATACACACACCATTAAAACTAAAATAAACCCCAGTGGGGTTAAGAAAAGTGGCATCAGTCACATCTAAAGAGGTAAGAGGTATGGTGATGCCACAAACCTCCAGACACAGATCACTGTGTAACAGGCCCCAGACCTTAGCTCAACTGATGCCATGATGAGATAGCACTACCTGCCAAAAACAAACAAACAAAAAAAAAATCAAACAAACAAAAAAAAACCCAGACCTAATCCATCAAAGCCTATAGTTCTGGGAAAGTCTTTAAATGTACTAGCCTTGCCTTTGGCCTTTTGGCTTGTATATTAAGCTTCTGGCTGTTCTTACTGAGGTGTGACAATCTAGGATATAGTTTTGTGCTTAAATACTCACCCTGAAAAAGGCTCAGGATCCAGAACACCCAGTGTAGTCACAAGCCAGCTTCCTACTAGTTTAAACCCATATCCAAGTAGTTTTCTATGGTGGATACCCCACAACATTTTTGGAGGTTCCACCAAGATCCTCAAAGACAAGACCTCAAGACACTGGGGGTGGGGGGCATGTCTCAGAGCCTTTTGGAGGAGGGAAGAAGGCAATGTTCAAGCAACTCCTAAGGGGACTCAAACTGAGATGTTTTAGGGCCCCAGGACTCCCTTTGATCAATGGCTTATATGTGGATGAAGCCCTAAGGGAGTCCTCATTCAATTCCTGGGCCTTGGAAGCTGCCACTGGCCACTTGTATCCAAATAATCACTGCTAACACTGGTCTTCTAGTGAAGGTAAGTTGACTCTGGGGAAGGAATATCCTGACTGCCCCACATGCAGTTGAGGCCCTCCTATGAGGCACTCCAGAAAGATAGATGTCAGACACCCAAGTAACCATTACCCAACACTGTTCCTGGACCAGCCCGTGTCTGGTTCTGCATAACATTAGCCCTCGACTCTGCTAGCATGTTACCAGATGATGACCCTGCAGAATGGACCTGATTCAATCTGTGGGGCCTGACCTGACCAATGTTCCATTGCAGGAGGGAGAAGAGGTAATGCATACTGATGGGAAGAACTGTTTTGTTTTGACACAGGGTTTTTCTGTGTAGCCCTGGCGTCCTGGAACTCACTCTATAGGCTAGGCTGGACTCTAACTCAGAGATTCTCTTGTCTTTGCCTCCTAAGTGCTAGGATTAAAGGCATGTGCCACTGCCACCTAGCTTGATGGGAGCAGATTTACCCAGAATGAAATTAGGTATGCCTGGGCTGCAGTGGTAAGCCAGGATAAGGCTCTGGGTGTAATCTCTTAACCAAGGGACCCCTGTTCAACAAACCAAGCTCCTAGCATTAACTCAGGTACTCCTTGGGGGGAGGGGGGGAAACAAGGTCATTACTATATACACTGAGATACCTGGTAAGGCTTTTCCACAGCCTACATACATAGCTCCTTGAGAAAGAGGGCTCCTTACCTCCAACAAGGGAATAAAAAACAAAGGGAGATCCTGACATTGTTGGAAGCCTTCAGGCTACCCAAGACAATGGCCAATGGTCACCAAAGGGGAAGTTCCTCCCAAAACACAGGGAAATAGGGTAGTAGACTTGGCCACCCAGGAGGCAGGCCTAGAATGCCTCCAGATTTTGGCAATGTTGACTGAATCTGCTTCAGTGCTCTGAATAGACATCAGAGGGGATTGACTGGGCTGAGAGAGTGCCAAACAAAATCATGAGCTTAATAAGCTTTGATGGATGTCTCCAGACAGAAGGCCAGTACTTCCAACAGCTCTTAGAAGACAGCTGGTGATGGAACTCAACCAAGCCATGAATCTTAGGGCCATACAAACTGCTGAGCTCCTCAGGCCTGTATACCACATGCTCCACCTGGAGTCATGTCAAAGACAGGTGTGTCATCTGTGCGCGGAAAAGCCCTAGGTGGAGTCCAGTCCCAGGAACACCCTCAGAGAGGACTGGGAACTGGACTTTACTGAAATCAAATCTACTGCCTTAGGGTACACAGGAACATGCTAGTTTCTTGGGTGGGTAGAGTCCTACCCCAACCAGCACAGGGACTGCGTCAATTACCAGGGCGCTTCTCCAGGAGCTGGCCCTAGGTTTGGATTGCCCATATTCTGGAGTCTGACAACAGTCTGGCCTTCACAGCCAAAATATCCCCAAATGTGTAAAAGGCATTACAGGTTAATTAGACAGGCCAAAATGCTCAGGACAGGTAAAAACGATAAAAACAACACTTTTGAAATATGGCTTTGATAATGGCAACAATTGGACCAGCTTTCTATATTTTTCCCTCCTAAGGAATCCATATCAGATGCATCCATATCAAGAAGTTCATAAGCTGGGCAGTGGTGGCGCACGCCTCTAATCCCAGCACTTGGGAGGCGGAGGCAGAGGCAGAGAGGCAGAGGTAGGTGGATTTCTTAGTTCGAGGTCAGCCTGGTCTACAGAGTGAGTTCTAGGCCAGCCAGGGCTACACAGAGAAACCCTGTCTCAAAAAAAGAAAAAAAAAAGGGTTCACAAGTCAGAAATTACTAACCATTGCCTCCTCAAGTCCTTACAGGCCCTGCAGGACTCATCAGATTGTTGGAGAGGCTGCATCTTTGTCCTGTCTGAGCCTGCCCGCAAGTTCCAGCCTGGTGACCTTATATGGGTAAAGAGGATCTGGACTGGAAGAGCAATGAAGGTCACCCCATGAATCCACCATATCCAGCTGAAGGGGGCTATAGAAAATGACAAATGAGTTGTCACTAAGTCCTCCAAACCACTAAAGACTGACAAGGGCCCTATAATCATGATTGTCCTATTTTGTATTTTTTTCTCCTTTTGAGAAGGCCCCCAAGTCCCTATAAGTCAGAGCATTGGGTATAAAAATTTAGAAAGACGGGAACCAGGGAGCTCCTAGCCAATCTGTCCACTGAGACCCAAACTACCTTCCAGGTAGATTTCTGTAAAAATGTTCCAACCAGAGGCTACTAGGGCATGGGTCACTTGCTCCTGGGGAGGAGAAGCACATCTCTGGGGCTTTGGGTCCGCCAGTAAAAAGAAGGGGCTCTAATCTATCCAGCACTATGACTGCAGTTGATTCCCCTTTCCCCAAGCCATTGCTCTTGGTTGGACAGCAAAATTGAGTCCTCATGGAGTTATACTGATCCCTTCATAGTCCTAAAAAAAGGACCATCACTACCTATCTGTGATATAAAGATTAGGACATATCAAGCTGGAGAGATGGCTCCGTGGTTAAGAGCTCTGACTGTTCTTCCAGAGGTCCTGAGTTCAATTCCCAGCAACCACTTGGTGGCTCACAATCATCGGTAATGGGATCTGATGCCCTCTTGGAAGGTAATGACACACTCACATACGTGAAATAAATAAATAAATAAATAAATAAATAAATAAATAAATAAATAAATAGATTCATCTTTAAGGTTAGGGCATGACAAAGATCATTATTGGAAAATCCGTAAAACCTGGGGAGTCAGGTTGCAAGCCCTCAACTCCAATTTTCCCGGGAATTCTGTTTAGTAACTTCAAAGATAAAGCTCCAGAAGGCAGTGAAAATCAGCATCTCAGTGTTCAGGATATGAGAAGAGTATATCAGTTCCTTAACCATTCTCAACCCACTGTATTTCAGAACTCCTGGCTATGCCTGGACCCCAAGCCTCATATTACTTAGGAATTTCAACTAATCAAACAATAATCTCTACTTCCAACTTACTCACCCTAGGGAACTTTCAGGGGAAGGATGCCTATTCATCGGTACCAAGATATTCCCTGGTTAGTTCCCCTTACTCAGATTCCTGTGGCCATACACAGCACGTTAATTCCAGGAATCCTAGCTGAATGTGTTTTCAGGCCCAGAGACTATCTGGCTTGCTCGCACCACCGCTTATTTATTTATTTATTATACATATTTTTTATTTATTATTATACATATTTTATGAATTGTTTACACAGGAGAAGAAACCATTCTTTGAGGTCTCACGAATGTTATAACACAGGTGTTTTATCTATAATGAAAGAGGATAGAGTCCACCTAAACTAGATTCTGGGCTTCCTCATGCCTAAGGACAGAGCTCATTCCCCTATTGGTAGGGCCAGATGTCATGAGTCCACTGCAGTTGGAACATCAGCCCTGTATCAAACTAAAATTTAAAAGTAATAACAGCCGGGCGGTGGTGGCGCACGCCTTTAATCCCAGCGCTTGGGAGGCAGAGGCAGGTGGATTTCTGAGTTCGAGGCTAGCCTGGTCTACAGAGTGAGTTCCAGGATAGCCAGGGCTAAACAGAGAAACCCTGCCTCAAAAAACCAAAAAAAAAAAAAAAAAAAGTAATAACAAAACAGGACAGATGAGACAGGACCTGATTATTATGGACTACAAATCCCAGAGTTCCTTGGGGCCAGGACAACACTTCCCGATTTTGTAACTGAGCTTCTGTCAACCTTTAGTCAGTCATAACTATGCTGGAGTGAAGGCCGGGTACTGCTCGTTCAAGCCGGCCTGTATCGTTAGGCTTTGTGATCACGTGTGATTATTTCAGTTCTACGAAATCCTGCCTCACCCCAACTCCCCTAGTTCACGTAACAACGTCCCACCCCAATCAGAAGAAGCGAAAGAAGTGCTAGAAGAAGCCGCAAAGCCACATCCGCAAGAAAAGGCGGAATAGGCAATGTTCTTGTCTTTTATTGGCCACACATCCCGGAAGTTGGGTCCCCGGAACTTCCGTTAACCTGACCTAGGGGGCGGTGTTGTATGGCGTGGTCCGTAGATCGAGGCACGCATGCGCAGACCTTCTGCCCTCGTCCAATCGGAAGGTAGCAAGCGAAGGCGCGCGGCTCCCGCGTCTTGGAGCCCGCTTGTATGGTCCGCCTCTGTGCTATGGACCAATCCGCTTCAGCTTCCTCCATAATTTTATCCAATCAGAGCCGGGGGGCGGAGTTCCAGCCGTCCGCGGGCCGATCGTGTTTTTTCTCCAGCATCAGTGTGGGGTTTGCTGCTGAGGTACATTCTGTTAGACTGGGCTGGGCGATTATCCAGGGCGGGCAGCTCTCTCGACCGGCGGCCACTGGGTGGCATGCGCGCGGAGAGCCCTGGGCGGGGAGCGCGGAGGGGAGCGGGTGGTGTGAAAGGAAGCACGTGCATGCGCAGGGGCCGCGTGAGTCTCTGTCGGGATGTGTGGTCCGTGCTACCTGAAGGTCTCTGCTTCAGTTTCGAGGATAGACCCTGCTCGCTCTTGCCAACCCTTCCTCTCACTCATTCCACACCCACCTCCTGGCTCCGGCCTTTTTCCATGTCAAAAAGCTGATTTTTCACTTGGAACGTTGTGCCGTGATGCCGGCTACTATGCTAAGTGATTTCCGTGTGTCGTGTCATCTAGTCCACACAGCTATCCACAGAGCTAGGTGCTGGCCGGGTGTGGTGATGCACATCTGGGATCCCAGTACTGACTGGGAGGGAGGTAGAGGCAAGAGGATCTCTTGAGGCTAGCCAGTGCTTCCTAGGAAAACTTTGTCACACACACACACAAAACCTAGTTCACAACAAAAACCACCCAAGAGGCAGGGTTGTCAGCATCTCATTTTTGTGAAATGTCTCATCTAGGCTAACTCTTCACAACTTAAATTTGAGGGAATTCAGCTTCCACGAATGTAAAATTAAAGGTGATATAACCAGTAAAACGCTCCTGTTTTTCTTTCCTAACTTGAAATTATTTTAAAATCCTAAACGGTATACCTGGAAACCAGTTAATTGGTTATTATCCAGGTAAGATGTACTGGTAGGAAGGCATCAGTCTAAAGGTCTGTTCCCTAACTTTGCTTGTGTGAACTTTAGGTTATTAAAGTGCATGATCAGTGCCAAATATCTTCTTACTGTTGTGATAATTCAGTGAAGATGTGGACTTGAAGTCTGTGTTATTGGTATCAACTATACCTGTTTCTGCTGCTTGTTTAAGAACCGCAAAGATATGCAGCCTAGTTAACAGTGTAAGTGTAAGATACCTCTGTGTGGTATAGACCTCTTACTGGCCTATCTTGGAGTCAGGACAGCATTATCTAGAGAACAGAAGTGAGAAGTGTCAGGCTTATCTTTTTACCTTAGATTTTATAGAACAGAGAGCAAAAGTAAGTCAGCTTACGTGACTTTTGAGGTTCCTTTCCCTTCCACCTTTGTTTAAAATCATGACTATGTTTCCTGCAGTTTTCAGATTTGGTTTGTTTGGTTGGCTGGTTGGTTTTGGGTTGTGGAGTTAGGATTTCTGTGTAGCTCTGGTGGTCCTGGAACTCACTTTGTAAACTAGGCTGGACTTGAATTTAGAGAACTTGGGGTTTTCCCAAATGCTGGAATTAGAGGCCTTCACATCCACCGAATCTGCACCTTCTATTTATTATAAATAGAACTGAAGACATTACTTTTTTTAATATCTTGTTTTGAGACAATCTACGTAGCTTTGGCTGGCCTAGGACTTTGTTGACCAGGCTATCCTTGAACTCAGAGATCCACCTGCCTCTGCCTCTTGCAGGCTGGGGTTAAAGGCAAGTGTCCCACATCCAGCTTAAGACACTGCTTTTTATTGTTGCTTTGTTGTTTTGTTTTGTTGTTTTGTGTTTTGCTTTCCCAATCTTATGCTAAAAGAAAGAACGAAGCAAAATAGAAACTCTACATTTCGACATTTTCAGTGGTTTCTCTAAAACAAACAATCAAATTGAGAAAAAAAGAAAACCCCACAGTCTCATTGTACTCCAGTCTGTGCTAAAGCTCAAATGTAGAGTTGGAATATATACAAATCACTGCTAAGCTTTCTGTCTCTAAATATTTTATTACATTTATTGTGTGCATGCGCACACGTGTGTGTGTGTGTGTGTGTGTGTGTGTGTGTGTGTGTGTGTGTGACACATGGCCCTGCAACTGTGGAGGCCAGAGGACAACTTGGGAATCTGCTCTCTACTTCCCCCTTGTAGGTCCAGGGAATCAACTTTAGGTTGTCAGATGAGCTCTCACTGGCCCTGTTGCTTTTGAGACAGGTTCTCTCACAAACCCCAGGCTGTCCTGAATTCACCTTTTACCTTAGGTTGGCCTCAGATCCAGTGCCTCAGCTCCACAAATGCTAGAACTGTAAGCCACCGTAGCTGAATACTGCTTAACTTTTGAAAGGGTTTGCTAGTTTCAGATTCAGATGACTGCTATAACAATTACCACAGGCCTGGTAACTTAGGACTGGATAAATGTGGAGCTGGAGAGACCGCTCAGAGATTAGGAATGGTTTCTGTACAGGATATGGAGGTATATGCCTTTCATCCCAGCATGCTAGAGGCAGAGGCAGGCAGATTTCTTTGGTGAGTTCCAGGAATAGCCAAGGCTATAAGGGGGACCCTGTGCTGTCCCCCACCCCCAAAAGCTTCCTGCTCCTGAAGAGGACCCAGGTTTCGTCTCCAGCATTCACATTGAGCAGATCATAAAGCCTTTAATTTCAGCTCTAGAAGATCTGGAGCTGCTTCCGGCCTCTACAGGCACCAGCACACAGCCACACAGAGACATGTGCACATAGATTAAAACAAGCAGCATGAATGTATCATCTTTCAACTTGGGTCTAAAATGTGTTACTGGGCTAACATCAAGGTATCAAAGGCCTCTTGGTGGTCTGGGGAGAAGCTGTGTTTTCTAGCCTTTTCGAGCTTCTAGTGACTATATTGGCTAGGCTGTGTCTCTTTTTTCCTGTTGAAGATGGTTTCACCCTCTAGCCCCTGCTGCCTTTGAATGCATGGTAACCTACCTATACTAGGCTTCCAGGTGGTGGGATTGCATATGGACTCTGATTGTAGCCCTTTTCTCTTGCAATAGTCAGTAATGGCTGCTTCCATCACCATCTACCTCCTCCTCTAGCCAAGTCTCCCCCCCCCACTCCCTCTGAGGAAACTTGTGATATGTAGAGCCTTCCCAGAGAGTCCAATTTTATTTTTTCCATTACAGCTTAGTTAAAAATGTGAAGCCTTTTTGTCATAGTGAGAAATGCTGATGTGTTCTAGGTAGTAAGTGTCTTTGGGAGCCATTACTCAGTCCTCCCTCTGCAGACTCTGAAGGGTGAAATACCCTGTGGTATAACTGAATCCGTAGTGGGGACTTTAAGAGAAAAAGTTTATGTTCGGTAACTGGTAAGGTAGACCTTCAAACTGCTCTGAAAGACCTGAAGATCTCTCTCGAACAGCAGAGGTAACTGAATAATCCTCTACTGTAAAATTAGAATTAATCACTCAGAAGGGTGTCATCTTAAGAATTCGTGTGACCTGCAGTTCATGATGGTTTTGATTGATGCCATTTTGAATTATTTATGAGATCATAACACTACTGTTCTTGGGAAAGTTTGCTATTCGGTGGCTTCTTTCCCAGTTTACTATAGTCATGGGTTTATATGTAACCCCACTTTCTGTAGCATGATCTTAGGTGATGGGAATTTATGATAAGGAAACCAGACTTTCAGACTACCAAATCACTTGGGAGCAAGAGTGTATTGCATGGAGAAGGCCGAGTTTGAGGGTAGGAGGGAAACTAGAATCCAAGGTCTAGTCTCAGCTACACGGTGAGTTTGAGGGCAGCCTGAACTACATGAGACTCAGTGTCAAGACAACAATAACAAAACCCAACCACTTCAAATTTCTGAGTCCTGTTGCTTCTGAGAATATACCGTAGGCTTTATGGAGAACTGGGGTCTCAGCAAAACAGCAGTTCTAACGACTTCAGGGTTTTCCCCTATTTTCACACAAAGACATTATCTTTTTTTATTAATTTATTTATTATGTATATGAGTACATTGACGCTGTCTTCAGACACACCAGAAGAGGATCAGATCCCTTTGCAGATGGTTTTGAGCCGCCATGTGGTTGCTGGGAATTGAACTCAGGACCTACCGGAAGAGCAGCCAGTGCTCTTAACCACTGAACCATCTCTCCAGTCCAAAGACATTCTCTTGCTGGAATTCATAGTTTTGGGGTGACAGGTGAGTTGCTTTGTGAGTACTAGTATAGATACATTGGAATAAATGAATGAAACCCCAGTTCCAGTTAGGCAATCGTCTTATAAAAGCTTCATAAAGATTTGTGTTTGTTTGGTTTGATTAGGAAGGGGAAAGGATTGGGAGACACACATGTGAGAGAAGTTTCTGTAAGTCAGGCCTGGAAGTGGCCTAGATTATTTTCTTTCACATTCTATTGCTAGAAGTCTATGGCATAGCTACGATAACTAACCTGGTTGTGTGCCTAGCTATTGATCTGTTGTGCTGGCGGTCTACTGACAGTGCCCCTTCTAGCCAGCTATTTATAAGTCGCCCTCAGAGTCCTTAGTTTCTTAATCCTCTAAATTCTCCATTGTGCTGGGCACAGACTTTTACCTTTAATCCCAGCAGAACAGGCAGCATTGTGAGCCAGCCTTGTTGAGGGAACCTTGAGGCCAGCTTGCCCTTTGGTCTGTTAATAGGCACCACAGCCATTTGTCCCTGGTTTCTTTTGGCTCTGACAAACTGGCTAGTGGTTTGATCAGTCTTTTCAATTTTTCTCATTAACTTTATTCAATGTTATTAATTGTTAATGACAGACAGAAGAGAATGTTAATATTAAACTATTTTTGACATAGTATCTCATGCAGGCCTGTGTCATCAAGGCTGGTTGCATTGTGTATCCCTGTGTACCTTTTGTCTTTCTCTCTTCTCTCCTCTCCTCTCCTCTGCCCCCTCCCCCTTTCTATCTGTCTGCCTATCTGTCTGTCTGTGTCTTGTTTTCCAAGACAGGGTTTTTCTGTGTATCCCTGGTTTTTCTGGAATCTCCAGGCTGGCCTCGAATTTCGATCTGCCACTGCGTGCCCGGAGTGTTGGGATTAAATATGTGGGTCAACATCACCTGGCCCTTTTTGCTTTTTTCCCTCTGACTTTAAACTCACTTTGTACCCAAGGATGACCTGCTGGGTTTATAGGCATTCATCAACCACGCCAGGTTTTATTTGATGCTGGGTAATGAACCTAGGACTTTGTACAGGCTAGGGGAATGCTCTACTAAACTGCTATATTTTCTCTCTCCTTGAAACATTGTTTTACTATGTAGCCCAAGCTACCTTGAAATATCTTTTTGCCTCAGCCTCTGGAGTGCTGGGATAACAGACATCCACTGTTATGAGTCCCCGAATAAAGGAAGGGAGGGGAAGGGGTGGGACCTTGGGCAGGAAGGCTCTGCTGAGCAGACGGTGTTCATCCAGGAGCCCTTTTCCTGTTCCCCTCTGGCTAGAACGTCAGTCAGCCTTGGCCTAGGGATGGTTGTGAACCTTATGTTCCTTGTAGTTACACATCACTGCACTTTCCGTGCTTCTGGATAAATGATGCACCGGATTAAAGGATAAGGGAGCAATCCTACATACTCTGGATGCTTTCTGGAAGTCACTGGGTGTTCATTTAAGTTTGAGAAAGTAATTTAGTACTTAACATTTTAATAATTTTTGTAGGTTTTTAGATTTTAAAATGCTAAGTAAAGGGAAGGAGGGAAAATCACTTGTCTTCAGGACTAAGCTGTAAGCCTACTATAAAAGAGGGTGCTTGCCCCCTCCTCTTCCCCCTCGCCCCCCCCCGCCCTTGCAGCTCTTGCTTCTTATCTCTCTCTTGCCCCTCTTGGGCTCTCCTCTCCTCCCCCCTCTTTCCACGTGGTCATGGCCTCTGCTTCTCCACTCTCTCCCTCTCTCTGCCTTTCTCTGCCTCCACCACCCCATTAACTCCTGGCCTCTTCCCTGAATAAACTCTACTCTATCGCATGTCCCGCTGGGGCACCCCCTTCCCCCGCACCGCCGTATACCATATTCTCTAAACCTCTTTCTCTTTTTATGATCACAACAGACATAATGATGGCCACAGTCTCTATTTGGTTCTTATTTATCTGACAAACTTTCTGTAGTCCTGGTTGACTTCAAATTTGTTTTCCTTCTGCCTCAGTGTTAGCTCTCTCTCTCTCTCTCTCTCACACACACACACACACACACATACACACGCACGCACGCACGCACGCACTCTCTTTTTTGTTGCTCAAGATTGTACTCATGATCTTCTGCGTACTAGATGAGATGAGCCCACTACCTCTGCACTACATCCCCAGTCCTACTGATCGTTGTCTTTATAGATGTGCTGATGATGGACTACTGCCCCCCCCCCACCCCATGCTTGAACAAGTGATTTTTGCACTGAACTACATCTCCAACCCCTTGCTGTCACTTCTAACAAAAAGTTTATGGCTTGGTGTAGTCATGTATATGTTTCATCTCAGGACTTCAGAGGCAGAGACTGCAAGGCTAACCTGATTATATGGTGAATCCAGGCTAGCCAGGGCTGTATAGTGAGACCCTGATACAAAATAAACAAATAAAAAAGAACTTAACCATCCCTTGAATGACAGCAGCGGTAGTGGTTAAGAAGACGGGATTTTAGTGAGCCGGCTTGGGTTACTCCCCAGTCTTTACGTCTCTTCTGTTTAGTTTTAACTGCTCTGCTTACGCTTCACCTTCCCCAGCTGTGCATTGAATAGCAGCAAGCGCAGCTTATTTGTGCTATTTGAAGGGCTTAAACCTGTACTTGACAAACATTGTTAATTGAATAAAATTCCCCCCTCTTGACTTACTTGATGTTATTAATTATTAATGTGACATAAATACCTAGAAGAGAATACTTCACATGCTGGCTGGTTTTAAATTTTCTTTCTTTTACATTTTATTTTGTGTGTCAGGGGACAACTTGAAGGAGTTGTTTCTCCTACCAAATGCATTCTAGGGATGGAACGAAGGTTACTAGGCTCATTGGCAAGCGCTTTTACTCACTGAGCTGTTTCTCTAGCCTTCTAATTTTAACTGTATTTCAAAATTGATGTTTTTATTTGTTTTGTTTTGAGACACTGTCATTCTCTAGCCCTGGCTGTCTTGGAACTCACTATTTAGACCAGGTTGGTCTTGAACTCAAAGAGGTCTGACTGTTTCTGCCTCCCAAGTCCTGGGATTAAAGATGTGTGCTACCATGCCTGGCTCAATACTTAGAAATACTACAAGTTCTTGGAAATGTGTGTATTTACCACAGGTAACCACAATTTACACTAGATTTCTTATCATTAATACTTTCATTACCTTAAAAAATTTCTATTTAGTATGAAGACTTTTCACAAATATACTTTATTTATTTTAACAATAGGATGCTTGGTTGTGTGAATTATGCTGATTAAATTTCAGTGAATATAAATAAAACACCTAGTACCACTTTATATTTGAATGGACCCCCCTTTTTTAAAGACAGGGTCTCTGTACCCATGACTGTCCTGGAACTCACTATGTAGACCAGGTTGACTTCCAACTCCGAGCTCAGAACTGCCTCCCAAGTGCTGGATTAAAGATGTATATCACTATACCTGGCTTTTGAATGGATGTTTTCAAATGCTTTGTAAAATACATGTCTTCACCAAGCTGTACATGGTGAGTGGCCAATAATATAGTTCACGGATAGCAGACCTGTAGAGTGTTTTGTTTCCAAGGTGTTGCAAACTGTTGATCGTAACAGTTGTATCCATTCACACTGTCACTGGGACGGTATTCTAATTTGATCACAAGCTGATCAGTTCCAGCTGCTAGTTTGGATTAGGTAATCCTAAAATAGTATTTCATTGCTGTTTAGCTACTATTTTAAAAATGACTTTTTTTTTTACCATATGTATGATTTCCTTTCTTTTACTATAAATGAATCTGTTTTGTATAGTTTTGCTATTTGATAAAAAATTCTCATGCATATATTAAAATTTTCTGAGGCCTATAAAAATAAAGTAAACTATATCCCTTACTATTTGAAAGACACTATTAGGAAGTATTTTAAGAGTTTAGGCATTATGGGGCATGGTGGCACACATCTTTAATCGCAGTACTCTGGAGGGAGTGGCGGGGGATATTTTGTGCGTTTGAGGCCATCCTGGTCTATATAGTGAGTTTCAGGACAGCTGGGACTGTAGAGATGCTGTTGTATAGGTTTTGCCTAAGCTCAGACTCCAGTAGCTAATGGGGGGAGAGTAAGGAAGAAGCATTGGGGTGGTTAGACCTTAGAATCACATTTCTGTTCTAATATTTGCGTTTATGATTGAGTACACCCACCCCACCCCCTTCTGGACTAGAGCCCAGGACTTTGTGATTTCTTGGTGAGTATTTTGTCATTGAGCTATATTCCCAGCCCCTTTTAATTTTTCCACTTTTCATACAGGGTATGAAATAGGGTATCACAAAGTTGCCTGGGGTGGTATTGAACATACTTAGGCATAACTGTGGCAATCCTCCTACACCTAAGTACCTGAAATACCAGAAAGTGTGTGAGCATGTTCAGCCTCACTTTACTTTTTATTCACTTAATTGTAAACTGGGAGCAGCAGATGTAACGCCCAGATGTGGTAGTGCACACCTGTAATCCAAGAACTTGAGTGGCTGAGGCAAGAGGATCACTTTAAGTTTGAGGCAGCCTGTAGTGATCCTGTGTCAGAAGACAAAAAAGAAATGATCAAAGAAAAGAAATAACAATAAAAGCTCATACTGTAAATGTACTTACTTTATAGGACTTCCCAGAAGGTTGGACAAGGTATGATGTATAAAAGACATTTAGGGGGCTGGAGAGATGGGTCAGTGGTTAAGAGCACAGACTATTCTTCTAAAGGTCCTGAGTTCAAATCCCAGCAACCACATGGAGGTTCACAACCATCCATAACAAGATCTGACTCCCTCTTGTGGAGTGTTTGAAAACAGCTACAGTGTACTTACATATAATAAATAAGTAAGTCTTAAAAAAAAGACATTTAGACCAGCACATGGTGTATGTTACATCACCAATGAGCACAAAAGAACCAATAAATAGCCATGTGTGGGAATTAAAAACAGGGTTCAGGGATTGCTGCTAGTTGTCCTTTTGTCATGGTAGTGTCCCCATCCTCGCCCTCCCCCTCCTCCCACCTTAAGCAAAAGTAAGCAAGGGTAAGCCCTGTATAGCCATTGTCCCTTAAAGCCAGCTCCTATTCTCTGTGTCACTGCTGATTCGGCTCATGGATGTGAACTCTCGGAAGTGCCTACACTTCCTTCTGTGTTAATATACTTTTGTGAGCATATATTAAGTATAGTTGATGGATTTATTATGACATTTTCATATGCATAGCTGAACCATATTTAACTTCCCCATTGTCCTCTCTTGTCCTACTTCTGATGACTTCCTTCTTACAACTAGACCCACCTCCAGTTTCGTGTCTGTGACTTTGATGAGGGTTATTTCCAGGAGCATAAGGACCTGTCACATCCAGTATACCACTGAAATAAAGTCTCTCCCTTGCCCATGTTTGTACTTCCTGGTTGCTGTCAGTCTTTGTATCTTGGTTATGATTTCTCTAGAGCTCACCTCTTTCTCCTTGGAACCTTATTTATTAAACCTGAATTATTTTTTTTGAAGTTATTCTAAACTTTCTCTTTAAGATTACAAAGTATTTTTGAGTCTTAATTGAGAACTAAGAAAGGAAATTGAGACTAACACAGTCCTCTGAGCCATTCTCAAGTAATGCAATTTATGAATCATTGGGCTATTTTTATCTTACGTGATTAATGTGCAGGTTTGTGTTTTACATAAAAATATAATGTCATAAAGTACTTACTGCTCTGGAAATCTAAGATTATCCTATCCTTTTTGTAAAATAAAAGTAGCATTTTGAATACTTGTTGAGTTTCTTGAAGTACCTAGAGAATACATTATTGTTTCTTGAATGCTCTCTGAAGATAGAGAAATGTGTGATATTGAAATCTGACCAATCCCTTAGCTTCCTCAATTCTGCCTTCCTGGAGTGTGCTGGCTAGTTTATTTCAACCTGAGAAAAGCTAGAGTCAGGGAGAGGAAGGGGATTCAACTGAGAAAATATCTCCATAAGAGTGAGCTGTAGGCAAGTCTATAGGGCATTTTCTTAATAATGATTGATGTGGGTGGGTCCAGTCCATTGTGGGACTACCCCTGGGAGGGTGGTTCTGGGCTGTGTAAGAAAGTAGGCTGAACAAGCCAGGAGGAACAAGCTAGTAAGCAGCACCCCTCCTTGGCCTCTGCATCAGCTTTATTAGCCAGGTTCCTGCCCTCTTTGAGTTCCTGTCCTGACTTCCTTTGGTGATGAACAGTGATGAGGAAGTGTAAACCACATAAACCTTGTCCTTCCTAAGTTGCTTTGGTCATGGTGTTTCATCACAATAGTAACCCTAACTAAGGCATGGAGTTTTAAGAGAATGAAGACGGGCATGAACTGACATCCTCAAAGCTGTGATTATGGATGGTTTATCAATATTGTTACTTTTTAATTTATTTCTTGTGCAGAAACCTACTTTCTTAAAAAAAATGGTGGCTTTGCTCCAGTGACCAGGTAGTTGGGACCGCCAGGCTCAGAGACAGACAGGCATAATATCGCTTCGGTTTCAGGCAGCTTGTGTGTAACCTGCTCCCAGGTGCTGGGCTGATCTGCAGTAACCAGCGCGCCAGTTCCGCGGTGGGACCTTCTGCCTGGTGGAGGGACCCCGCGCAGGGAGGGAGCCTGCCAGCTTCCCTTCCGCGACCTCTGTTCCCGCGGACTGCGCTGGAGAGACCGGTACCCAGGCTCTCCCCCCGATATAACATCACTTGGGACACGGCCTGTTGGGGCTTCCGTCTGTGCCCGAGGGCGGGTTGGCGCTGTGGTCGTCTGGGTGCCAGATCGGCGGGCCATCGTGACCACAGGGTGAGTGGCGCCACGGAGACTGCCCTCCGCCATCTTTGCTCCAGTGACCAGGTAGTTGGGACCGCCAGGCTCAGAGACAGACAGACATAATATCGCTTCGGTTTCAGGCAGCTTGTGTGTAACCTGCTCCCAGGTGCTGGGCTGATCTGCAGTAACCAGCGCGCCAGTTCCGCGGTGGGACCTTCTGCCTGGTGGAGGGACCCCGCGCAGGGAGGGAGCCTGCCAGCTTCCCTTCCGCGACCTCTGTTCCCGCGGACTGCGCTGGAGAGACCGGTACCCAGGCTCTCCCCCCAATATAACATCACTTGGGACACGGCCTGTTGGGGCTTCCTTCTGTGCCCGAGGGCGGGTTGGCGCTGTGGTCGTCTGGGTGCCAGATCGGCGGGCCATCGTGACCACAGGGTGAGCAGCGCCACGGAGAGTGCCCTCCGCCATCTTTGCTCCAGTGACCAGGTAGTTGGGACCACCAGGCTCAGAGACAGACAGGCATAATATCGCTTCGGGTTCAGGCAGCTTGTGTGTAACCTGCTCCCAGGTGCTGGGCTGATCTGCAGTGACCAGCGCGCCAGATCTGCTGTGGGACTTCTGCCTGGCAGAGGGACGCCCCCTCCCCCCCCCCAGGAGAGATCACACACCCCTGCACAGGGCAGGAGCCTGCCAGCCTCCCTTTGGCGACCTCTGCTCCAGGAATCCACTAGGCTGAGCCTTTAGATGTGCAAGGCCTCCCCAATATAAGATCACTTGGGGCAAAGCACATTAGGGCTCCAAAGTCACTCAGGAGCAGGCAGGCCCCAGAAATCGGTGCCAGGGGAATCCTGGTAATCCAGGGGGGGCAGAAATAGCTTTGCAGGCTCACAGGAGGTCCAACCAACAGCCAGTGGCAGCAGGACCAACTAACACCAGAGGTATCCAGATGGCAAAAGGCAAACGTAGGAATGTTACTAACAGTAATCAAAGTAATGTGGGACCATCCGAACCCAACTCTCCAACAGCAGCAAGTCCTGGATACCCCACCACACCCGAAAGACAAGATCTGGATTTAAAATCACTTCTCATGATGCTATTAGAGGATCACAAGAAGGACACAAATAAATCTCATAAAGAGTTACAGGAGACCATGAATCAACGGTTAGAAGCCCTTACAAAGGAAACACAAAAATCGCTTAGAGAAATGCGGGAGAACATGGATCAAAAGATGGAGGCGCACAAGGAGACAACACAAAAATCGCTTAACGAGATGAATCAACGGGTAGATGCACTCACAAAGGAATCACAAAATTTGCATAAAGAAATGCAGAAGAATATGGGTCAACAGACGGATGCCCATAAGGAGGCAACACAAAAATTGCTTAAAGAAATGAATCAACGGTTAGATGCCCTTACAAAGGAAACACGAGAACTGCTTAAAGAAATGCAGGAGACGATGGATCAACAGATGGAATCCCATGAGGAGGAAACACAAAAATCGCTCAGAGAAATGCAGGAGAACGTGGGTCATCAGGAAGAAATCCTGAAAGAGGTAATGCAAAAATACCTTAAAGAAATACAGGAAAATACAAACAAACAAGTGAAGGATCTCAGCAAATCCATCCAGGAACTAAAAAAGGAAGTAGAAACAACTAAGAAATCACAAAGGGAGACAACTTTGGAGATAGAAAACCTTGGGAAGAAATCAGGAGTCATAGATGCAAACATCAACAATAGAATACAAGAGATGGAAGAAAGAATCTCAGGTGCTGAAGATTCCATAGAAAGCATTGACACAGTCAAAGAAAATGCAAAATGCAAAAAAACGCGTGACCCAAAACATCCAGGAAATCCAGGACACAATGAGAAGACCAAACCTAAGGATTATAGGTATAGATGAGAGTGAAGATTTGCAACTTAAAGGGCCAGTAAACATCTTCAACAAAATTATGGAGGAAAACTTCCCTAACTTAAAGAGAGAGATGCCGATGAACATACAAGAAGCCTACAGAACTCCAAACAGACTGGACCAGAACAGAAATACCTCCCGTCACATAATAATCAAAACACCGAATGTTCTAAACAAAGAAAGAATACTAAATGCAGTAAGAGAAAAGGGCCAAGTAACATACAAAGGAAGACCTATCCGAATCACATCAGACTTCTCACCAGAGACTATGAAAGCCAGAAGATCCTGGGCAGATCTCATGCAGACACTAAGACAGCACAAATGCCAGCCTAGACTACTATACCCAGCAAAACTCTCAATCACCATAGATGGAGAGACCAAGATATTCCATGATAAAACCAAATTTTCACAATATCTTTCCACAAATCCAGCCCTGCAACGGATAATAGGTGGAAACCTCCAATACAGGGAGAGAAACAACACCCTGGAAAAAATGAGATAATAACCTTCTTGAATCAAACCCAAAAGTAGAGAACCACTCAAACATAAAGATAGCGTCAAGAATGGCAGATGGCAATAATCACTATGCCTTAATCTCTCTTAATATCAATGGTCTCAATTCCCCAATTAAAAGACATAGACTAGCAGACTGGATACGTAAACAGGACCCAGCATTTTGCTGCATGCAGGAAACGCACCTCAGTGTCAAAGACAAACACTACCTCAGAGTAAAAGGCTGGAAAACAATTTTACAAGCAAATGGCCCCAAGAAACGAGGTGGAGTAGCCATCCTAATATCGGATAAAATTGATTTTCAACCCAAAGTCATCAAAAAAGACACAGAAGGACACTACATACTGATCAAGGGAAAAATCCACCATCAAGAACTCTCAATCCTGAATATCTATGCTCCAAATGCAAGGGCACCCTCATTCGTAAAAGAAACTTTACTAAAACTCAAAGCACACATCGCACCGCACACAATAATAGTGGGTGACTTCAACACCCCGCTCTCTGAAATGGATCGTTCAGGAAAGCAGAAACTAAACAGGGACACAGTGAATCTAATTGAAGCCTTGGACCAAATGGAACTAACTGATATATATAGAACATTTCATCCTAGAGCTAAAGAATACACCTTCTTCTCAGCTCCTCATGGTACCTTCTCCAAAATTGACCATATAATTGGTCACAAATCAGACCTCAACAGATACAAGAAGATAGAAATAATCCCATGCCTCCTATCAGATCACTATGGAATAAGGGTGGTCTTCAATGGCAACAAAAACAAAAGAAAACCCACGTACACATGGAGGCTGAACAATGCTCTACTCAATGATAACTTGGTCAAGGTGGAAATAAAGAAAGAAATCAAAGACTTTTTGAAAGTTAATGAAAATGAAGGCACAACATACCCTAACTTATGGGACACAATGAAAGCAGTGCTAAGAGGAAAATTCATAGCCCTGAGTGCCGCCAAAAAGAAACGGGAGACAGCATACACTAACAGCTTAATGGCACACCTGAAAGCCCTGGAACAAAAAGAAGCAAATACACCAAAGAGGAGTAGAAGGCAGGAAATCATCAAACTCAGGGCTGAAATCAATCAAGTAGAAACAAATAAAACCATACAAAGAATCAACAAAACGAGGAGTTGGTTCTTTGAGAAAATCAACAAGATAGATAAGCCCTTAGCCAGACTAACCAGAGGGCACAGAGATAGTATCCAAATTAATAAAATCAGAAACGAAAAGGGAGAGATAACAACAGAAACTGAGGAAATTCAAAAAATCATCAGATCCTACTACAAAAACCTGTATTCAACACAACTAGAAAATCTTGAGGAAATGGACAATTTCCTTGACAGATACCAAGTACCAAAATTAAATCAGGATCAAATAGACCATCTAAACCGTCCTATAACCCCTGAAGAAATAGAAGTTGTCATTGGAAGTCTTCCAACCAAAAAAAGCACAGGTCCAGATGGTTTTAGTGCAGAATTCTATCAGACCTTCAAAGAAGACCTAACACCAATACTCTTCAAACTGTTCCACAAAATAGAAACAGAAGGAACACTACCCAACTCGTTCTATGAAGCCACAATTACACTAATACCAAAAGCACACAAAGATCCGACAAAGAAAGAGAATCTCAGGCCAATCTCTCTTATGAATATCGATGCAAAAATACTCAATAAAATTCTTGCCAACCGAATCCAAGAACACATCAAAACGATCATTCACCACGATCAAGTAGGCTTCATCCCAGGGATGCAGGGATGGTTCAATATAAGGAAATCCATCAATGTAATCCACTACATAAACAATCTCAAAGAAAAAAACCACATGGTCATCTCATTAGATGCTGAGAAAGCATTTGACAAAATTCAGCATCCTTTCATGCTAAAGGTCTTGGAAAGATCAGGAATTCAAGGCCCATATCTAAACATAGTAAAAGCAATTTACAGCAAACCAGTAGCCAGCATCAATCTAAACGGAGAGAAACTTGAAGCAATCCCACTAAAATCAGGGACTAGACAAGGCTTCCCTCTCTCTCCATATCTTTTCAATATAGTACTTGAAGTTCTAGCTAGAGCAATTAGACAAGAAAAAGAGGTCAAAGGGATACAAATTGGAAAGGAAGAAGTCAAACTATCACTATTTGCAGACGATATGATAGTATACATAAGCGACCCAAAGAACTCCACCAGAGAACTCCTACAGCTGATAAACGACTTCAGCAAAGTGGCCGGATATAAAATCAACTCAAGCAAGTCAGAAGCCTTCCTATACTCAAAGGATAAGCAGGCTGAGAAAGAAGTAAGAGAAATAATACCCTTTACGATAGCCACAAACCATATTAAGTATCTTGGCGTGACGCTAACCAAACAAGTGAAAGATCTGTATGACAAGAACTTCAAGTCTCTGAAGAAAGAAATTGAAGAAGACCTCGGAAGATGGAAAAATCTGCCATGCTCATGGATTGGCAGGATTAATATAGTAAAAATGAGCATCTTACCAAAAGTAATACACAGATTCAATGCAATCCCCATCAAAATCCCAACTCAATTCTTCATAGAGTTAGAAAGAGCAATTCAAAAATTCATCTGGAATAACAGAAAACCCAGAATAGCTAAAACTATTCTCAAGAGTAAAAGAACCTCTGGGGGAATCAGTATCCCGGACCTCAAGCTGTACTACAGAGCAATAGTGTTAAAAACTGCATGGTATTGGTACAGTAACAGACATGTAGATCAATGGAACAGAATTGAAGACCCAGAAATGAATCCACACTCCTATGGTCACTTGATCTTTGACAAAGGAGCTAAAACCATCCAGTGGAAAAAAGATAGCCTTTTCAACAAATGGTGCTGGCTCAGCTGGAGGTCAACATGCAGAAGAATGCAAATTGACCCATCCTTATCTCCTTGCACTAAGCTCAATTCTAAGTGGATCAAAGATCTCCACATAAAACCAGACACACTGAAACTAATAGAAGGGAAACTAGGGAAGAACCTTGAACATATGGGCACAGGGGAGAATTTCCTGAACAGAACTCCAATAGCTTATACTCTAAGATCAAGAATAGACAAATGGGACCTCATTAAATTACAAAGTTTTTGCAAGGCAAAAGACACCGTCAAAAAGACAAAGCGGCAACCAACTAACTGGGAAATGATCTTTACCAACCTTACATCCGACAGAGGGCTAATATCCAAGATATACAAAGAACTCAAGAAGTTAAACTCCAGAGAGGCAAGTAACCCTATTAAAAAATGGGGTACAGAGCTCCACAAAGAGTTCTCACCTGAAGAATATCTAATGGCTGAGAAGCACCTAAAGAGATGTTCATCATCCTTAGTCATTAGGGAAATGCAAATCAAAACAACCCTGAGATTCCATCTCACACCAGTCAGGATGGCTAAGATCAAAAACACAGGAGACAGCAGTTGTTGGCGAGGATGTGGAGAAAGAGGAACACTCCTCCACTGCTGGTGGAATTGCAGGCTGGTACAACCACTCTGGAAAGCAGTCTGGCGGCTCCTCAGAAAACTGGGCATGACACTTCCGGAGGATCCGGCTATACCACTCCTGGGCATATACCCAGAGACTTTACCTGCGTGCAATAAGGACACATGCTCCATTATATTCATAGCAGCCTTATTTATAATAGCCAGAAGCTGGAAAGAACCCAGATGTCCCTCAACGGAGGAATGGATTCAGAAGATGTGGTATATTTACACAATGGAATACTACTCTGCAATTAAAAACAATGAATTCACGAAATTCCTAGGCAAATGGTCAGAACTTGAAAATATCATCCTTAGTGAGGTAACCCAATCACAAAAGATCACACATGGTATGAAGTCACTGATAAGGGGATATTGACCCAGAATCTCAGAATACCCTAGACACAATCAGCATATCAATAGATTTCTAAAAAGATGGAAGGAGAGACCCCTGGTCCTGGAAAGACTGGATGTAGGGGAACGCCAGGACAGAGTAATGAGAGGGGGTTGAACGGAGAAAAGAGGGAGGGAAGGGGGCTTATGGGACTTTCGGGGAGGGAGGAAACGGGAAAGGGGAAGTGATTTGGAATG
The DNA here is from genome assembly GCA_036184795.1 of Tokudaia tokunoshimensis. NCBI lineage: Eukaryota > Metazoa > Chordata > Mammalia > Rodentia > Muridae > Tokudaia > Tokudaia tokunoshimensis. The sequence goes on along the minus strand of BTHU01000012.1, from coordinate 91,764,597 downwards.
TAAATTAAAAAAATAAAATTAAATTAAAAAAAATGGTGGGAGGGGAGTTAGATTGCTTTTCTGAAGTTTTAGGGTGGTTTTATGGTCTTCCTGTTAAATCTGCCCTTGTTTTACATATATGTGAGTAATTCTTTGTCTCCTTGTTTTCCTCTACTGAGAAAGTAGTGTCGCTTAGCTGCAGATCGATAGAATGATTGATGCAAAAAGATTGGAAGTCAGATGTAGTGACATCCACCTGTAATCCCTGAGCTTAGGAGGCAGAGGCAGGAAGACGGCTGTGAGTTCAAGGCTTGCCAAGGGACACATGGTGAGTAGCGGACCAGCCAGGGCTGCATAGTGAGAGCTTGTCTTGTAAAAAGGATTGAGAAATATATTTCTGATTTTTTATACTCTTTAGTAGGCAGAAGCAATTTAAAATGTGTAAAATACAGATAATTAACACTTGGATTTACTTGGCGTGCAATTATTACTGCATGAATATCACAATATATGGGTATTTAGAGGAAGTTAAAATTCACTTTGTGCTGGATTAATAGGAACTTTATGTAACCAGTAGCTTTTGAAGTGAATCTTGAAGTAAGGGTAGGAGATAGGTGACTTAAAAGGAGGTGGAATTGTTGGGAAAAAAATAGCAATCTTTTGTAATTCTTGTTGGAGAAATACTTTATTGAGTAACACATTCTACCTACTAGAATGTTGATGGGTATACAGTGCAGTCGTTTGTAAGTTTAAACTTTTTTTTTTTTTTTTTTTGAGACTGGGTTTCTTTGTGTGGCCCTGGCTGTCCTGGAACTCACTCTGTAGACCAGGCTGGCCTCAAAACTCAGAAATCTGCCTGCCTCTGCCTCCCAAGTGCTGGGATTAAAGGCGTGCGCCACCACTGCCTGGCAAGTTTAAACTTTTGTTTAGTACCTGTAGTTCATACAGAAAAAACAAAAGACATATCATGGTATTTATCGTTATTAAAAATGTGATGACACATGCCTTTAATCTTAACACTTGGGAGGCAGGCCTGGCCTATGGAGTGAGCTCTAGGTTGGAGACCACAGCAGTGTTAGGCGGGTTGAGAGCCACTGGTCCAGGTGTCCTGCCTCCGTTCTGTGTGCTAGAGTAAGGTTGCTGCAGATGAGAGGTGACAGGGAACAAGGATGGTACAGGGAAATAGTGACATAAACTAGTTTACTCTGGTTTTCTCCTTCGTCAAAGGTGATTGGATTTTGAGCCTAGGATTTGAAGTTAATAGAGATAAAGCATAGGAAAGTCCATTTTGGTTATATTTGAATATTTGGCAGCACTTACAAGTGTGAGTCGGGATTTAAGCAGACTAATGCAGTGGTTCCCGACTGTCCCAAGGCTGCAACCTTTAATACAGTTCCTCATGTTGTGGTGACCCCCAACCATAAAACTATTTTCATTGCTACTTCATAACTGTAATTTTGCTACTGTAATATAAATATATGGTATGCAGAATATCTTATATATGACCCCAAAGGGGTGACAACCCGCAGGTTGAAAACCACTACTCTAGAGTAATGGGGTTGGAAATTTAAAGAGAGATTAGAATTGAGGTAAAAAAAAGTCTGGAGGCTCATGTGAAAATAATTTATATTATTATTGGAGAGAGAAACTCCTGAGAAAAATTCAGTTCCATTTTAGTTGTCAGAGTTCGCATCAGAAACACCTGTCACTCTGAATACGCGGTCTGGAGAGCAGACAGCAGGCCCTGAGTAGCCCCACATTCTCTTACTGTTGGGTCTGCTGCTAGATGGCAGTACTAGCCAGCAGCTCAGGCAGGGCAGGAAGTACTGAAGGAGTGATGGCCAGGGCTAGTGTCAGCGAGTCAGCAGGCATTGTCCTCCTCATTTTATCCTTCACATCAGGCGTGTATCTCTTAACATCCGGCGTGTACAGGACGGTTCAAGAATTACATCTCTTGTTTCTGTTATGATCTTTTAACCATGTTCAGAAGAGAATGGAGTGAGTTTGGAACTTACTAGATTCTGATCTTAGAGTACAAATGTTTAATGCTTTATTGGACAAATATTAGAAGAGACTAGATATGTTTAAATGTTTTTTTTTTTTCGAGACAGGGTTTCTCTGTATAGCCCTGGCTGTCCTGGAACTCGCTCTGTAGACCAGGCTGGCCTCGAACTCAGAAATCCGCCTGCCTCTGCCTCCCAAGTGCTAGGATTAAAGGCGTGCGCCACCACCGCCCGGCAGTAAATGTTATTTTTTAAATATATATTTTTATTATTTTTAATTATATGTGAGTGTGTGTTCAGGAGTGTAGGTGCCCATGGAGGCCAGAGGCGTCTGATTCCTGGAGCTGGAGTTACAAACCCTTGTGAGTGTATGGAACTAGGAGCCAAACTCAGGTCCTGAGGAAGAGCAGCAAGTGCTAATAACCACTGAGCCATCTCTCCAGCCCCGCCACTTCCTGCTTTGATTTACACTGTCCTTTAGAATGTTCTCCTAGCTTGGAGTGTTAACTAGAGACCCTATCCAGAAATGCAAAAGAAGGCATCACTAGCTGTCAGTGTGTAAATCCTAAGAGCTGTGCTTCCTGGTAGTCTTGTCCACTTTGCAGGCCTTAGATGTTTCCGCCCCATACTACTACTATTGCTCAAATAGCCCATTGTGTGAGAGGTGGTAACATGATTATAAGCTCCTTAGTTCCTAGAAACCTCGTCACTGGTCAACAGTGGACTTTAAGCAATCATGCATTGCAGCATCTTTCTACTTGGTTACTTAGGGTAACATTTTAGAGTAACACTGACACTGAATTCACCTGACAAGTATCTAATTATGTGTACATTTTTTTTACTGATCAAAGCCCAGTGTTTAATGGATAATTCTGAATTTAAAGGGGAGAAGCCTGCCCCCCATATGCCAGGATATGCAGGAAAACCGGCTCAGCTGCTCAGTGGGTAGAGCTCAGTTGCTCAGAGTGTACATGTTACGGTAGCTAGTTTTATGTCAACTTAACACCAACTGGAGACATCTAGGAAGTGGGATCCTCAATTGAGACAATGCTCCCATCAGATTTGTCAGTGGCAAACCTGTGGTGTACTTTGTTTATTGATGATTGATGAAGAAAGGCCCCTATCACTGGGTCAGAGGACATTGAATTCCCTGGAACTAGAGTTACAGCTGATTATGAGCCACCAAAATTGGGAATTGAACCTGGGTTCTCTGGAAGAGTAGTAGCCTGTGCTCTTAACTGCTGGGTCATCTCTCCCGTAACTTTTTACATATCTTATTATTTTATGTGTATGCATGTATGCCTGCACATATTAAAGCGCATTATTTGTACAATGCCCACAGAAGCCAGAAGAGGGCCTTGGACTCCCTGGAACTGAAATTACTGACAGTTAGAAGCCACTATGTGGGTGCTGGGAAATGAACCCAGGTCTTCTCTAAGAAAAGGAAGTGCTCTTAACCACTTAGCTGTTTCTCCAGCTCCTAGACTTTATCTGGTATTGTGTTTCCCAACCTTTAGCCGCCGCCGCTGCCTCCTCCTCCTCCTCTTCTTTTATTTTAAATTTATTTATTTTATGTATATGAGTACATTGTTGCTGTTTTCAGACACAGCAGAAGAGGGCATTGGATCCCATTACAGTTGGTTGTGAGCCACCATGTGGTTGCCAGGAATTGAACTCAGGACCTTTGGAAGAGCAGTCAGTGCTCTTAACCACTGAGCCGTCTCTCCAGCCCCTGAATCTCTTTTCTTAAATACATTTTCTGGCATATAAGTATAGGAATTTAAAATTTGATTGTGTAATGTTCTTGCTTGAGACTATTTCTAACAGTGTATTTATTCAACAGTTTCAGGTGTTAGACCAAAATAAAGGCAATACTTTTTCCTTGTAATCAATTAAATAAAACATTTTTATTTTTATTATGGGGAGAGGCCTTGTGTGCCATTGTACTGGTGTAGAGATCAGAGGCAACATTTTGAAGTTTGTTCCCTCTTACCTTTGTGTGGGTTCCTGTGATGTAACTTAGGCTGCTAAGTTGATGTGGCTAGGGCCTTTCTCCTCTGAGCCATTTAACTGCCCTCTGCCCCTTCCCCGGCCCTAGAGGTAGGGTCTCAGCCTAGGTAGCCCTTGAACTTACTACAATAATCTTAAACTTTTTTTTTCTTCCTCTCATTGAAAATAAATTTTATTTTTCTCACACAATATATCCTGATTGGAGTCTCCCCTCTTATCCAGGTCTACTCCCTTCTTGTCTCTCATTAGAAGACAAGCTGGCTTCTAAGGGATAATAATAAAATATAATAAGATAAAACAAAAACCAATACATTGGAATTGGACATAAGAGAAGGCATAAGAAACAGAGACTCACTCATTCGCACACTCGGGGACCCCATAAGAACACTAAACTGGAATCCATACTGTATATGCAGAGGACCTACTACAGACTGGTGGTGACTCCGTGCATACTGCCTCAGTCTCTGAGCTCGTGGGAGCGTTGCTCATGTTGATTTAGAAGGCCTTGTTTTCTAGGTGTCATCTATCCCTTCTGGCTCTTACCCTTTTCTATGGGCTTCACTGAGCCCTGTGGGGGAGGATTTTGATGGAGATATCCTTTTTAGGGCTGAGTATTCCAAGGTTTTTGATTTTCTTCATAATGTCTGGCCAAGGGTATGTGTTCCCGTCTGCTGCAGGAGGAAGCTTCTGTGATGATAGCTGAGCAAGGCACTGATCTATGAGTTTTGCAAAGTATATTAAGAATAACTTTATTGCTAACCCCTCCCCCTAATTTTTAGACCAGTAGTATTTGGCTTGGGTCTCTAGACTATCTACACTCATCCAAGCAGTGTTGGGTATAGATTCCATCGTGTGAAGTAGGCCTTACGTCAAATCAAGTGTGATAGCTGCTCTTAATTGTTAACTTGACTATATCTGAAATGAACGACAATCCAGAAGTGGAGAGTACACCTGTGAGAGATTTATGTTTGATTTAAAGTGGATGAATCCACTCTAGTCCAGACCTCGCAGATAGGGAGACTCACACCTTTGACCCTGATCTCAAGGTGGGAAGATGTACCTTCCATCTGGGCCACACCTTCTGCTGTAAGCCTATATAATGTAGGGGAAGGAGGAAGGCCGCTCTTGCTCTCTGCCTGCTTCCCTTGCCTTGCTAGCACATCCATCCCTTCACTGGCATTGGAGCCTACTTATTCAGGGTTCCAGAATATACAGAAGGCCAGCTAAGACACTTTTTTTTTAAGCATGTTCTTTTATTGAAAAAGGAAGTAAAAACTTTTTATGATAAAATTGAAGATTTACATGGAAAATATTTCTGATAAAATAGAAGAGATATATAGAAAAACACGTTAAAATTGACAATTTTCATGGAAAATTAAAGAGTAAAATGGTAGACATAAAAAACATTGCTAAATTAATTGAAAAAGGAAGTAGAAACATTTTATGATAGAATTGAAGATTTACATGGAAAATATTTCTGATAAAATTGTAGAAAAATGTAGAAAAACATTAAAATTGAAGATTACCATGGAAAATTTTATATAGATATAATAATGTTAGTCATGAAAATAATTCTAAGTTGATCAAAAGTGGAATTATAAACATTTTCAGGTAAAATTGAAGATTTACATGGAAAATGTTTCTGATAAAATTCAAGAAATCTATAGAAAAACACATTAAAATTGACTATTTCATGGAAAATTATACAGATAAAATGGTAGACATAAAAAACCTTTCTAAACTAATTAAAGGTGGAATTAAAAACATTTTGTGATAAAATCAGAGATTACATGGAAAACATTTCTGATAAAATAGAAGAAATATATAGAAAAACATGTTAAAATTGAAGATTATCATGGAAAATAATTCAGATAAAATGGTAGATATAAATTGCTAAATTAATTGAAATAGGAATTACACACATTTTCTGATAAAATTGAAGATTTACATGAAAAACATTTCTGTTAGTCTATGTCTTTATTGGGGAATTGAGTCCATTGATGTTAAGAGATATTAAGGAATAGTGATTGTTGCTTCCTATTATTTTTGATGTTATTTTTATGTTTGTGTGGTTATCTTCTTTTGGGTTTGTTGGAAGAAGATTACTTTCTTGCTTTTTCTAGGGTGTAGTTTCCCTCCTTGTGTTGGTGTTTTCCATCTATTATCCTTTGTAGGGCTGGATTTGTGGGAAGATATTGTGTAAATTTAGTTTTATCATGGTTTCTCCATCTATGATGATTGAGAGTTTTGCTGGGTATAGTAGTGTGGGCTGGCATTTGTGTTCTCTTAGGGTCTGTGTGAGATCTGCCCAGGATCTTCTAGCTTTCATCTTCTCTGGTGAGAAGTCTGGTGTAATTCTGATAGGTCTGCCTTTATAAGTTACTTGCCCTTTTCCCCTTACTGCTTTTAATATTCTTTCTTTGTTTAGTGCATTTGGTGTTTTGATTATTATGTGCCAGGAGGACTTTCTGTTCTTGTCCAGTCTGTTTGGAGTTCTGTAGACTTCTTGTATGTTCATGGGTATCTCTTTCTTTAGGTTAGGGAAGTTTTCTTCTATAATTTTGTTGAAGATATTTACTACTGGCCCTTTAAGTTGTAAATCTTCGCTCTCTTCTCTACCTATAATCCTTAGATTTGGTCTTCTCATTGTGTCCTGGATTTCCTGGATGTTTTGGCTCAGGAGCTTTTTGCATTTTGCATTTTCTTTGACTTGTTGAGTCAATGTTTTCTATGGTATCTTCTGCACCTGAGATTCTTTCTTTTATCTCTTGTATTCTGTTGACTCCTGATTTCTTTTCAAGGTTTTCGATCTCCAGAGTTGTCTCTCTTTGTGATTTCTTGATTGTTTCTACTTCCACTTTTAGATCCTGGAAGGTTTTGTTCAATTCCTTCACTTGTTTGTTTGTGTTTTCCTGTAATTCTTTAAGGGATGTTTATGTTTCCTCTTTAAGGGTTCTGCCTGTTGACCCATGTTCTCCTGAATTTCTTTGAGGGATTTTTGTGTTTCCTCTTTAAGGGCATTTACCTGTTAACCCATGTTCTTCTGTTTTTCTTTAAGGAAGTTATTTAAGTCCTTCTTGAAGCCCTCTATCAGCATCATGAGATATGATTTTAAATCCAACTCTTGCTTTTCCAGTGTGTTGGGGTATCCGGGACTTGCTGTGGTGGGAGAACTGGGTTCTGATGTTGCCAAGTAGCCTTGGTTTCTGTTGGTAGGGTTCTTGTGCTTGTCTTTTGCCATTTGGTTATCTCTGGTGTTAGTTGGTCTTGCTGTCTCTGGTTGGAGCTTGTCCCTCCTGTAAACCTGTTAGCCTTTGTCTGTACTCCTGGGAGACCAACTCTCTCCTGGCAGGCCGTGCACAGAAGGCTGTGGAGTCACCCAGCTTCCCTGTGCAAATGGTGGCAGGAAGACTTCTGTCCAAGCTGCTCCACTGATCGTATGCCCCATGCGCTCCTAGCTGTTCCCCTCCAGAGAGAAGGTGGAGATCTCACCTCTGCACTCAGAAGTGAAAGCGCTGCTGGGAGATCACTCTCTCCTAGCGGGCCATGCACAGAAGGCTGTCCAGCTAAGACACTCTTGCCTGTGGGACTGAGTAACTACTAGACTTCTGGGCTTTCCATTCACAGCTAGCCATTGTTGGATTAGCTGGACAGCTGCCTGTAAGTTAACATGGGATATATATGTATATTTCATAAGTTCTGTGACTCTACAGAACCCTGACTTATAATACATCAAGTATTGGTTGATTTATTATCTTTGTGCTAACATTACACTAGCATATCCTGCAGGCAGGACATCATTGTCAATCCACGGTTTTGTGACTGGCTCATTACTTACATTTCTCTTTAGGAAGCATGCAAACTACCTTTCTGTACCACAGATGCTAGAACATCGGAGTATTCACTGTGTAAGCATCAGCTCGGCTTCTCCATGTTCAGTAAGTTGTGTAGGTGTTGTCTTCAGCAGGTGGAGCCTTGCAGTCAGTTTGTGCAGAATAGTCTATAGTCTTGGCAACAGCCTGGGTTGTTTGGGAATTCTTGTGGACTATTTTGGCCAACAACTCAATTAGATGTAACCCAATCCCAGGACTAGAAGTTTTATTTGATGACAAAAGATAACCAGTTGGGGATCTGTCTCCCTTATTCTTTGATGTTTTCATTTAAGTCATTGTCATATATGTATAGATTTTAGGCAGTTTCTCTTGAGTTAGATTTCCCTGTAATTTTAGCAGTCTCTTTTTGTATTCCTCCCCCACAACTCGATCCTCTTTTCCTAGCCTCCCACCCACCCATAACTAACTATTCTATTACCTTTCCTAATTAGATATATTGGTCCCATTGGTCCCCGCACCCCCAGTCCCTTACTTTATACCTAACTTCTGTGGTTCTCTGGATTGTAGCTTGGTTATCATTGATTTAATAGCTTATATTCACATATAAGAAAATACACACCATATTTGTCTCTCTGAGTCTAGAATACCTCACTCAGGATGATTTTTCTAGTTCTGTCCATTGAATTTCATGAATTCATCTTTTTAAAGGCTGAGTAATGCTCTTGTGTAAATATTTCTTTATTCATTCTTCTGTTGAGGGCCATCTAGGTTCCGGTTTCTAGCCACTATGTATAGAGCACCAGTGAACATGGTTGGGCAAGTGTCTCTGCTAGGATGAAGCATGCTTTGGGTATCTGCTCAAGTATGATGCCGCTGACTTTAGAAGTAGATCAGTTTCCATCTTCCTGGGGAATTGTCTCTGCTAGGATGAAGCATGCTTTGGGTATATGCTCAAGTATGATGCCGCTGACTTTAGAAGTAGATCAGTTTCCATCTTCCTGGGGAATTGTCTCTGCTAGGATGAAGCATGCTTTGGGTATATGCTCAAGTATGATGCCGCTGACTTTAGAAGTAGATCAGTTTCCATCTTCCTGGGGAATTGTCTCTGCTAGGATGAAGCATGCTTTGGGTATATGCTCAAGTATGATGCCACTGACTTTAGAAGTAGGTCAGTTTCCGTCTTCCTGGGGAATTGTCTCTGCTAGGATGAAGCATGCTTTGGGTATATGCTCAAGTATGATGCCGCTGACTTTAGAAGTAGGTCAGTTTCCGTCTTCCTGGGGAATTGTCTCTGCTAGGATGAAGCATGCTTTGGGTATATGCTCAAGTATGATGCAGCTGACTTTAGAAGTAGATCAGTTTCCATCTTCCTGGGGAATTGTCTCTGCTAGGATGAAGCATGCTTTGGGTATATGCTCCAGTATGATGCCGCTGACTTTAGAAGTAGATCAGTTTCCATCTTCCTGGGGAATTGTCTCTGCTAGGATGAAGCATGCTTTGGGTATATGCTCAAGTATGATGCCGCTGACTTTAGAAGTAGATCAGTTTCCGTCTTCCTGGGGAATTGTCTCTGCTAGGATGAAGCATGCTTTGGGTATATGCTCAAGTATGATGCCGCTGACTTTAGAAGTAGATCAGTTTCCGTCTTCCTGGGGAATTGTCTCTGCTAGGATGAAGCATGCTTTGGGTATATGCTCAAGTATGATGCAGCTGACTTTAGAAGTAGATCAGTTTCCATCTTCCTGGGGAATTGTCTCTGCTAGGATGAAGCATGCTTTGGGTATATGCTCCAGTATGATGCCGCTGACTTTAGAAGTAGATCAGTTTCCATCTTCCTGGGGAATTGTCTCTGCTAGGATGAAGCATGCTTTGGGTATATGCTCCAGTATGATGCAGCTGACTTTAGAAGTAGATCAGTTTCCATCTTCCTGGGGAATTGTCTCTGCTAGGATGAAGCATGCTTTGGGTATATGCTCCAGTATGATGCCGCTGACTTTAGAAGTAGATCAGTTTCCATCTTCCTGGGGAATTGTCTCTGCTAGGATGAAGCATGCTTTGGGTATATGCTCAAGTATGATGCAGCTGACTTTAGAAGTAGATCAGTTTCCATCTTCCTGGGGAATTGCTATACCTATTTTTATAGTGGCTCTACAGGTTTCACTCCTACCAGCAATGGATGAGTCTAATTTGCTCTGTCTATTGTGATTGAAATTTTGTTGAGTAGAGTAGTCTGGGCTGGCATCTGTGGTCCCTTAGCGTTTGAGGAGCATCTTTCCAGTCCCTTTTGGCTTTTAAAGTCTCCATTGAGAAGTCAGATATTATTCTAATGGGTCTGCATTTATATGATATTGGGTTTTTTTCCCCTTTCAGCTTTTAATATTCTTTCTGTTGTTGGTGTTCTGTATACATTAAGTGCTTTGATTATTGTGTGTTGAGGAAGAAGTCTAACAATGATGTCATCCTCTTTCTGACCTGACTTTATTCCGGAAGCTCTTTCGTTTCCTCTCTGTCTTTTTTTCCTCTCTTATCTGGTGTTAGGGGATTGAAGGGGTGGAAGAAAGGGGTTGGAGAGGGTGGAAGAAAGAGAGTTGTATGGTTGCTGGACTCTAGTGGAGGCATATTGTCCTGCCTGTTATTGATCTTGTCTTCATACTGGCATCTAGATATCTGGGTTTAGGAAGATTGTAATTGTAGGTGCTGATACCTGGTCTTGTTTTTGTTTTGTGTTTTGTTCCTTGGTTTCTGTTGCCTTCTCTTGTTCTTAGGAGAATGTGGTGACTGTGTGTTGCCTAGTAGGGAATTCTTCTGAGATCCTGATGTGTGGCCACTGGAGGTTCCAGATAAAATATGTTTCTGAGTGTGGTGGTTTGAATTAAAATGACCCCCCATAGACTTATAGGGCATGCATTATTGGAGGTGTGCCCTTATTGGAGTAGGTGTGGCCTTGTCGGAGGAAGTATGTCACAGGGAGTGGGCTCTGAGGTTTCAGAAGTTCAAGCCAGGCACAGTGTCACTTTCTTTTCTTGTGCCTACTGATCTAGAAATAGAGCTCCCAGCTACCTCTTCAACACTGTCTGCCTGCATAGTGCCATGCTTCCCACCATGACAAGAATGGACTAAACCTCTGAACCTGTAAGCAGCCCCAATGAAATGTTTTCCTTTATAAGAGTTGTTCTGATCACATTGTGTGTTCGCAGCAATAAAACCCCTAGGTATTGGCAGCTTACACTTGGGAATGTGGATGGGCTAGGAGGGAGTGTTAAGGAGCCACATGAGGGAGGAAAGTAGGGTGTTCCACTAGGATTTACTTAATCCCCTGGGAATAGGGACAGTAAGAAAAATCTTCAGGTGATTCCTACAGAACTGGGGGTGAGAATGGAGGGTTAAACTTGAAAGAGTGGAGGGAGAAGTGAAGATCTGCTGTTAGCCTGTGTCTTAGATAGGGTTTCCATTGCTGTGAAAGAGACACTATGACCAAGGACAATGACTATGACACTGACATAAGGACAACATTTAAATTGGGTCTGGCTTACAAATTCAGAAGTTTAGTCCATTATCATCAAGGTGGGAGGTTGGCAGTGTCCAGGCAGACATGGGGCTGGAGGACCCAAAAGTTCAGCATCTTGATCCAAAGGCAAAGACAGGAAAAGACTGGTTTCCAGACAGTTAGGAGGAGACTCTCAACGCCCACCCCAACAGTGACTCCCCCAACTTCCTAATAGTGCCACTCCCTGGGCCAAACATACACAGACCACCACATTCTGTCTGCTTAGCTGGCTGGCTGGAATTCTGGTCCTGGGATTACAGGAGGCTTCACAGTGCTCTGCTCTATGTTATAGTATAGATCAAAACTGGGGCATGTGCTCTGCCCTCGGGACCACATCTCCAACTCTCTTCTTTGTCTTTGTCTTTTTCTTCTTCTTTAAATACAGGATCTCATATAACTCTGGCTGGCCTCTGACTTGATATGTAACCAAGCCTGCTCAGTTGTGGTTTAAATGAGAACGTCCCCCATTGACTCATATTTTCATGCTTGGTCCACAGTTGGTGGAACTGTTTTGGAAATATTAGGAGTGTGGCCTTGTTGGAGGAGGTGTGTCACTAGGGGTCACTAGGGAACTTCGGAAGGTTTCAAAGGTCCATGCCATTTCCACTTAGCTCTCTTTCCTCCTAGAACTTGTATGTGGATCAAGCTCTCAGCCTCTGCCTTAGTGCCATGCCTTCCTTCCTGCTCCCTACATGATGATAGTGGGCTCACCCTCCACCTGTAAGCCCCATAATAAACTCTTCTATGAGTTGTGCTGGTCATGGTGTCTATTATAGTAATAAAAAAAAAGCAACTAAGACATCTAACCTTGAACCCCTGATCCTCCTGCCTCTGCTCCAAAGTTCAAGTATTAGAGGCCTGAGCCATCACAGAAGACTCAGTTTCTCTTTAAAAGTGAATTCTGGTCACTGTGTAAAATAATAAAGTATTTACCCTGGGGAATGAACACTTTTAAGTACTCTGTCAAACTGCAAAGTCTAATCAGGTTTGGGCTTTGCTGTTGCTATAGTTACCTTAGTCTACTATAGACCAGATTCTTTGAGCTGTAGGCTATTTCCATCTTGCATATAATGTCTGGCCTGAGATGTTGGAGAGTCTTCTCATTGGCCACACCCTGTTCTGAGTTCCATCAGGCCCCACTGCCTTAGGCAAGCAGGCTCCCTACATGATGATAATGGGCTCACCCTCCACCTGTAAGCCCCTGGGAGGCAGGCCTTGCTCTTTACTCATGGAGCAGGGATCGTTCTCCAGGATTTCTGTTTTCTTTGTGGGCGGGAGGGTATGATTTTATTTATATGTGTGTGTGTGTGTGTGTGTGAATATATATATATATATAATGTATGGAGATGGCTCAGTAGTTGAGGGTTATGCTGTTCTTCCAGGGGACTCCATTTCCTAGCACCCACATCAGGTGGATCACACTGCCTGCAACTCCAACTTCAGAGTGTCCAACTTCTTTGGTCATATGCACTCAAGGGCATAGGCCCATACATGGACACATACATAAAACTTTTTTTTTTTAATTTTTTTAAAGATTTATTTATTTTATGTATGTGAGTACACTATCGTTGTCTTCAGACACACCAGAAGAGGGCATCAGAACCCATTATAGATGGTTGTGAGTCACCATGTGGTTGCTGGGAATTGAACTCAGGACCTCTGGAAGAGCAGTCAGTGCTCTTAGCCGCTGAGCCATCTCTCCAGTCCAATAGAGTAATTCTTTAGAAACTGAATAGATTTGGTGTTACCGGAGCTTATGTTATTTGTTACATGTGTCATGTAGCTGGCTTTTAAAATAACATTACCATCCGACTGAGACTGGCCACAAATTTGTGTATCCAGACGTGTGAAAGGGAATAGTTTTTAGTTTTCCTGTGTTTTTCCTCATTTCTGTCCTCCAGCCCTTTGCAGTTATTAAAGGTGGCATTTGCTTAATTTTTAAAAGCATATTTTTTAGAATTAGAAAAAATAGTGAACGTGTAGAACTTCTAACTTCCAAAATAAGGCAGCTGGTTGTTCTGGAAAGGAAAGGCGGTTAATTGTACCTGCCGAGGGAGGCTGACATTTGTAGACTTAGTTTAAAGGGTGACTTTTGTGAGGAAGAGGGATTACTTGAGAACCTGGGCTCCTTGGGAAATGTTATCGGGATGTAAAAAAAAAAATGAAATTTATTGTACTTTAGTTATATGAGTGTTTTGTCTGCTTGCATTTATGTGTAACATGTGAATGCTTGGAGTTTGGAGAGGCAAGAAAGGATCAGCTGCCTTCAAACGAGTTATAGATCATTTTGAGCTACTGTCTGTGGGTTTGGGGAACCAAGCCTAGATCCTCTACAAGAGCAAGTGTTCTTAACCTCTGAGCCTTCTTTCCTGCCCTATGGGTCTGTTTCTTGGGCTTCTCTGTGTAGCCCTGTCTGTCCTGGAGCTCACTGTGTAGGTCATGCTGACCTGGAGCTCAGGGATCTGCCTGTCTCTGCCTCTAGAGTACTGGGATTAAAGGTGTGTGCCGCCACGCCTGCTTGTGCTTCTTTTAAAGATGCTTTAAATGTTGCTTCTGTACTCCAACAGACGATCTCAAATCATATGAGAGAGTGTCCCAGTTCCTTCTCCTTTACACTTCAAATCCCTGCACCTTAACAATTGCTTTTGCAGTGTGTGGTGGCACATACATTTATCCATGAGAAACTTTTTTTTTTTTTGGTTTTTCGAGACAGGGTTTCTCTGTGTAGCCCTGGCTGTCCTGGAACTCACTTTGTAGACCAGGCTGGCCTCGAACTCAGAAATCCTCCTGCCTCTGCCTCCCAAGTGCTGGGATTAAAGGCGTGCGCCACCACCGCCCGGCACATACATTTAAATCACAGCACTGTGATCACTCAGAGGGAGGTTGACTTCTGAATTTGAGGCCAGGGTGGTCTACATAGAGAGTTCCAGGACAACCACAGCTACATAAAAAGATCCTGTCTCCCCTACCCCTAGAAAAAAATGTGTTTTTCCTATAGCATATTTAATACATGGATATGTTGTAACCAGTATCTTGAGCATTTTTCTTTCTTTTTAACAATAGCATTTTTTAATGTTTTATTTCCATTTTTAAAATGTGTGCCAAAGGTTTGGTGTGTGTGTGTGTGTGTGTGTGTGTGTGTGTGTGTGTGTGTGTGCACGTGCACAAGAGCTCTCAAATACTAATGCTCATAGACACCAGAGGCATCTATTCCTTGGAGTTATCGGCAGTTGGGAGCCGCTCAGCATGGGTGCTGAGAATTGAAAGAGTTCATGCTCTTAACCACTGACCATTTCTCTGCCCCTAGTATCTTGAACATTTATGTGAATAAGTATAGCATATTCAGTTTTACTAAGCTAGATTAATTTACAAAGTCATTAAGTCTCAGTCATTAATGCATGTGAAATTTAAAACTATTTTGGAATTGTAGCAGATGTCAATTTAGCATACTTTCCACGAAATATTCAGTACTTCCTCCCAGTTTAAACCAAACGGTTCCTTGGTAATTGTTTTAAAGCCAGTTCCCTGTTCATTTAAAGTATACACACAGATTTCTCTATATTGTTGGCATATTTTCTGGAAAGTGTTCTAAAGTTAAGCTAATGTATGCTTTTTACACAGAGGTATTCTTCTTACAAGATACACTGTTAATTCATGCGAGTGGTAGTTCCCATACAGCCTTCCTAGTAATTCTAAAATGCCCTTATCCAGATTCTTAAAGTGTACCCATGTGTTTTCAGATAAGGTGCCAAGGATTCTGTACACTATATATTAAACTTCTTTGATATCTCCTAGAGCTACCATGCAATTTTTTTTCACTGATTTTTTTTTTCATGAGATTCCCCTGACCTTGATGCAAGCAGGTAACATTAGGCATTAGAAACTGCTGTTTCTAAATGTTGTGCTAGTATTTCCCTTTAAAAAAAAAGGGTATGCTTATTTAGAGGCAACATAGTAATGGATTTTAAGATGCTAACAGCGACAGTCTAGAGGTTAAAGAGCATGAGCTCTGCAAGGCAAATGTTTAAATTTGAATGTCAGCTCTACCGTATATTGGCGTTGCTTTTCTCATTGGTAGAATAGATACAATCACACTTGGGATTGTTATATTTAAGGCAGACTTGGTAGTGTACCCCCGAAGCCCTTAATCCAGGGGTAACAGGAGAATCAAAATTCAACATTATTCTTGACCACATAGTGATTGAGGTAAACCTGGCTTACATGAGACTCTGTCTCGAAAACAAAACAAAAACAAACAAACAAAAAGAACTGATGTCTCAGTGAATAAAGTGCTTTTGACACAAGTGTGAGGGTTCTCAGCGTTCGGATCCCTAGAACCCATGTAAAAGCCCGCTGGGCGAGGCATGGTCCCCGTGATTCCCCTTCTCATAATAAGCTGGCTTCTTGGATTAGTTATGATGGTAACTGTGGGTTCAGTTGAGAGACCTTGCCTCATGCAGGGTAGAGAGTGATTGAGGAAGACTGCTGAAGTCAGCTTCAGGCTTCTGCACACAGCACACATGCTTGTGTACCTGCACTCACGTGTGCAACACACACACACACACATTGCGGTGTATCTCCTGGGTATGTTTAAGTACATATGCTCTTGTGCATGCGTACAGATAGACTGAATGACAGGAATAGAAGTAACTTCTCTGTGCGGTGATGGTGTAGTTCTTCTGCTGGTAGCGGTGCATGATCGGCTTGTAGTAGCCCTCAGCTGTTAGAGACTTAAAGGTGGGAGTATTAGAAGTTCAAGACCATCCTTGCCACTTAGCAAGTTTGAGATCAGCCTAACATAAACACTTTTTCCTAAAGGTGGGATAGTATGTTATACACTTTTTCTAAGAAATACTATATTTAAAAAGAAATGTATTTAGTTCAAATTGGATTCAGTCAATCAGGGGGAGGGAAGGAAGGAGGGAGGGACGGACGGATGGGCGGAGCATGAGAGAATATGAGAACAGGAATGGACTCTAGTTAGGCATTTAGGCTTTGCTTCCACTTGTCTTTTTAAGGCAGGGTCTCTCTGTGTAACCAAGCTGATGTGGAACTTGTGGCAGCCTTGCCTTAGCGTCTAGAGTTCTGGCATTTACAGCCTCGTGCCTCCACTACCAGCACTTTAGCTCTTCAGTACAGTGGGATTTTCTATTTTATTTTTGTTTTGTTTTGAGACAGGCTCTCTTGTTGCCTCGGCTGGCCTAGAACTCAGTCTATGTCTAAAGATATCGTTGGGTTATCCTCCTCCCTCTGGCTCCTGAGTGCTGGGGAATCGTACCTGTGAGCCAGTACATCAGGTGGATATGGTGCTAGGACTTAGGTCTTCATTCATAGTCAGCAGACATTGCACAAACTGAGCTACATCTTTAACCCAAGGTTGTAGTTTTTGAAAGTTTGAGTTTCTTTTAAAAAAAAAAGGATGTCTTTGTATATGGATGTATAGGCATGTTTATGAGGGTGTGTGTGTGTGTGTGTGTGTGTGTGTGTGTGTGTGTGTGTGCATATGGAGGCTAGAGAAGATAGCCTCAGGTGTCATCCTGAGAAACACGAACCACCTGCTTTAAGACAGGGTTCCTCATGTGAGGGACCAGAGCTTGCCTGTTGGGCTGGACTTACTGGTTGGCCCTTGAGCCCCAGGGATCTTCCTGTTTTGTTCCCCACCGTGGGGACGACAAGCCTGTCATCCCTTGCCTGGCATTTCTTCAGCCCGGGGTCTAAATTGTTTTAAATGATGGGAACTATTAAAAGTCAGAGAGATCAGAGTTTGGGGGTGGACTTTTGTTGTTTCCTTTACCGCATGGGAAATACATGTGCAGAGTTGATGAGCTAGCAACAGTTCGGTTAGGTTCGTGCTTTCTGTGGGCTCTGCCATTCATCCGTAAGTCCTCTGTGACCAACCAGCAGGTAGGCAAAGAGAAGGTAGAGAAGTCTTATCTCCCTTCATCATGTGATGCAGTGTGCCATGCATTTCTTCCATTGGCAAAGTCTCAGCTGGGTCTGAGAACAACTGGACCCCAGCGTCTCTGCTGAGACCCTAGGGAATGTCCCTGCACCACGCCCTCTCTGCTAGGTCCCGAGTCTTGGCTTCTGTTTCTCTCTGCCTGAGGGCCTTTGCAGCTCCTCCCTTTGCTCTGCTCTGGTAGGGTATGTGACTGTTTATGTGTATGTGTCTGAGTTTTCTGGGGCTTCCGACCCACCCCTCAGCTGACTTCTTCAGGGAGAATTCTTGAGATTTTACTTTGGCTTTGCCTCAGTCATGCTGGCGAGTGTTTAGGGAAAGGAGATTCTTCTGTGCTGTTTGCTTCTTGTGCCAGAGCGGAGTTCAAAATAGAAAGAGTCGTTTTGTAAAGCTATTGCTTTTTAACACTGGCAGGTTTTTATTGAGCTAAAAATACTTCCCTGTAATATTTACATTAAATTCCAAGTTGACAGCTTCTGAAAATACTCATAAGAAACTAGTGATATTTACTGCCTCCTGGGGAAGGAGGCTTGAAGATATAAATATTCCAAACAATAGATTTGGAGTCTTAAATTTTGAACCATTTTGATATGATTGTATCATATATTAAATATATATGTATATTATATGTATATATACACATTGTTAGAATATTCAGAAGCTTAACAGATGGAGTTCTATGTAAAGTTTTAGAGGCTTGTTTTTGTTTTTTTTCTTTAGCATCAAGAACCATTATTCTAAAGAGCCTTCTAAAATTCTTCGCTCTCTCCCTTCCCCCTTTATTTTAAACAGTTAAAAGGAAGAGTAGGAACTGAGCGAATAAAAGAAGATCAGAGTTCCTCCATCCCATAGTGATTAAGTCTGACTTCTCAGAATTCTGCTCCTGGTTTTCTCTTTTGAAAGCTGTCTTACGTCAGCAACTGTGGCAGCAGAACCTCTGCAAGTGTGAGGCCAGCCTCGGCTACATCACAAGTTCCAGCCAATCTAGGCTATGAAATCAGAGTCTGTCTTAGCACCCCTGAACCATTATCAACATCATAATTAATGTTAAAGTTGTTTCTGTTGAAAACTACGAGGTAACTAAATAGTCAGGAAATGTTCAGCATTTATAAAGTTGCTTTCATCATCCTGCTTTGCTTCATGTTGGAGGTGGTGGTCTGTAGATGGGCTGCTTGTCATCAGGCAAGGATGCTTGAACAGACTGAACCACTGAGCCAGTGACTGCTGGGAGGAGTGGGATTGCTGGTATTGGATTAGGATAATCTGGGTTTGGCCCAGAGCTGGCACCAAATCCAGAAACTGTGTGATGTGGCATAGAGGATGGGAGGGAGGAATTTGAGAACTTGCATCATTCTTTCTGTCCATTCTCAAATAAAATATGTGCAATTGATCTCTCCATTTCTAATAGCTTTGAGTACTACGATTGTGCTGGATGTGCAGAAGGAAGTGGGGGATCTTTACTGTTCTGTACTCTATATAGATTCCACAGCAAAAAAAAATATATAAAATAATAATTTACTCATACAACATCCTATGTAGACCAGATTGCCCTCAGACTTTCTAGGTAGCAATGGATTACTTAGAATTCCTTTCCGATTCTCTTATAAGAATCTACCTCCTAAGTAAGAGAGGGGTGCAGGTGTGACCATACTTAGTTCATTTAAAAATTTCAAAAAAATTTTGAAAGAGAAAAATAGTGAAACTTGGAGTGTAGCTCAGTTGGTAGAGTGCCTGCCTGACTTTGACCCAGCAATACGTAAAGCTGGGTGTGGTGATGCAGGCCCATGGTCAGCTCTGGGGCCATAGAGGCAGGAGGATCAGAAGTTGTCCATATCGAGTTTGTGACCAGCCTGAGATACACATGACCCTGTCTTAAAAGGGAGGGGGGGGAGGCAGAACACACAGAAAAAAAATTAAAGTTACTCTAGTGGCCATTTTTGCCTTGAAACATGGGTTTTCTGTCACACTGCTCCCTTCTTTCTCTGTCAGTGTGTAGAATTAACTCAGGGTTTCTTTAAAAAGCCTAATGTGAGGCTGGAAAAATGATTCAGCTGTTAAAATACTCGCTGCTTTTCCAGAGGACCTGGATTCAGGTTCCAGCACCCACAGGGTAGCTAATACCTGTATATGACTCCAGTTCAAAGGAATCCAGTGTCCCTTCTGGCCTCTGAGGATATTGCACACATGTGGTACACTTGTATATACATGTAGGCAAAACACTCACACACACACACACACACACACACACACACACACAAAGTAAAATGTTTAAAGACTCACGACACTGTGAATTTTTATCTATTTTTTTAGCAGATAGCAGGTATGAATTTCACAGGCAGTGAGTTTCATCAAGATAAGTTCTGTAGAGTCAAGGATGTCCTCAATCTCCTGCTCTTCCTGATCCATCTCCAAGTGTCAGGATTACAGGCTTGTGCCCCCATGTCCCGGAGGTGCTGCTAACTAATTTCATACGGAGGTGTTTGTGGTTGTTAGGGCTTGCTGTTCTGGGTTTCATTGTGAAGCTCTGGTTGGCCTGGAACTCTGTATGGCTTGTTTAGAAGGCAGTTTAGCAACATGTCCATTTAGCAAAGAGCAGCAGTTGGTTCCTCCTAGAGCCTAGAACTTCCCAGCTGTGGGGCTTTCACCAAGTTTAAAACATGCTTGAGTTCGTGAATTCCTTGCTGTAGATCAAATCCACTCAATTCTAGTGTGACTTAAGAATTCTGTGACTGGCACTGCTAGATTTCTACTGTTTCTTTTATTTTCTAATTTTTAAAATCATTTTACTTTTTATGTGAGTGACTATTATTTTGCCTGTATGTACGTATGTGTACCACATGCGTGCTGGATGTCATTGGAAGCTAAAGAAAGTGTTGGATCCCTGGAACTATAGTTACAGACAGTAATGAGTCACCATGTGGCTACTGAGATTTGAACCCAGGTCCTATGGAAAAGCAGCTAGTGCTCTTTTTTTGGGGGGGGGGGGAGGTTGGTTTTTTGGTTTTTTCGAGACAGGGTTTCCCTGTGTAGCCCTGGCTGTCCTGGAACTCACTCTGTAGACCAGGCTGGCTTCGAACTCAGAAATCCGCCTGCCTCTGCCTCCCGAGTGCCAGGATTACAGGCGTGCGCCACCACCGCCCGGCGCAGCTGTGCTCTTAACCACTGAGCAACTTCTCTAGCCCTTCTACAGTTTCTTAATCAGAACTAAGAGAATTATTTGTCAAGATGAGCCTTTGTCATTGCTCTCCGTTCCCAGTACAGTGAGGCATGAATGTGGCTTTGGCTGGCTGCTGCATCCTATGGCTCACAGACCAGCAACTTTGGGTGAAGAAAAATTGTGTGTTTTAAAAATTGCATTTCTTTGTGTGTATGTGTGCACAGGGTATGTGTAGATTGCAGGGGACAGCCTGGAGAGCTGGTGTTCTACTTCCTGAGCTCACGTCTTCAGTTTGGGTGGCAGGAGCCTTTGCCTACTGAGCCATCTCACTGGCCCAGAGGAAATGCTTTTAGCCAATCCAACTATCACAGTGCTCTCTTCAGTCTTCCCCTCATTCTGGACCTCCTTCCTCTCAGTGCTGGGAAAGGAGCAGAGGGCAGCGTTCCACCTCCTGCCCTGAAATCCTTTCTCTTATGTGGCCTTTTCTTTTCCCTATTGCTCTCCTTTTCTTTCTTTCCTTTTAAGAAATGCCTTTTTTTTTTTTGAGACAGAAATGTGTGTCTTAGGCTGCTCTCAAACTCATTATATTGCTGAAGATGCCCTTGATTTGAGTTGCTAGAAGGACAACAAATGATCACTTTAACTTAAAGGCATAGCAGGGCATATGCAAGAAGAAATTCCTGCAAATGCTTGGAAATGTAAATATGTATATATATATATATATATATATATATATATATAGAGAGAGAGAGAGAGAGAGAGAGAGAGAGAGAGAGGGAGGGAGAGAGAGAGAGAGAGAGGGAGAGAGAGATGGGTTCTCCAGCAAAACAGAGCACCTGGAAGAATAAATGTGAGTTCAGTGAAGAGACCCCAGGGATCTTGGGGACTTGGAAATGGATTATAGGGGAAGAACCTCACATGGAACCTATAAATTGAAGTAAATGTATTCATTCTGGAATGATTCCTTAGTATGTATGATTGAGAATTAACTATAGAGTTGTAAGAGGCTGTATTTAACATATGACTTACTTGCATATTTATGTGTGTTAAGGCTTAAGGATTTGTGTGTGTATGTTTTCCTATAATAGATTAAACTGTCATATTGTTTGTATCTGTGTGTGAAAATAAGCTCTATAGCTTGGAAATACCATGGGATATACTTAGTTTACCACTAACACTTGTCTTACCTACTTCCCTACTATCTTGAGGGTAGCTTGGTTTTGTAGAGAATTGTAGGATGCAGAGCTTAGAATAAGCATCAGAGCAACCAGGATTGTCAAGACTGTCAATCATAGGGGCCTATTTTCTTTAAAGGAAGAAAATGAGTGATGGATGGTCACCTGGGATGCCACTGTGGAAGGGGTCAAGCAACCTGGTCACCATTTGCTATTCTATTAGGGGCCAACCTACACCTGAATTCCCCAGCATCCTGAGCATTGCTTAGATCCTAAGACTTTGTATCTCAGTGATGGAACCCATCCTTACAAAAGAGGTCCCTTGTACTTAGCATCCTCCACCAATAGAATCTTCCTTTTGTTTATTACAAACTCTCTGAGTTCTTGCCCTGAGCACTGTTTATCTGTCAGTAGAATTCATTATGCTTTCTACCATGCTAGCCAGTTTCTATGTACCTAGGTCTAAAGCTTTGTGACAATTGCCACATGGAAACCTTTCCCCAAAGTTCACTGTGCTTATGTGTAAGAAGAGTAAACCCTGAGGTCAGACTCTGGGAGTTTTGACACGGCACCGTAAAGATGGTACTGACTCAAGTTTCATTTTACCTTGTGGATCATGGAGGCTTGTGGGGTCTGGGACAGAGAAAGCTGTATCCTCTGAAACAAGTTACAAATATTTGTGAGCCACATGCGGGTACTAGGAATAGGCCTGAGGCCCCTCGAAGGGCAGCCAGTGCTCTTAATCACTGAGCTATCCCTCCAGCCCTAACATTACTAGGTGAGATTGTTGTTGTTGGGATTTTTTTTTGCATTTAATTTTTTATTTATTTGAGAATTTTACACAGTATATTCTTTCAATTTTTTATTTAAAAATTTTTCATACAATATGTTTTTGTCATATTCTTGCTCCTCCCCTATTTCCTCCCTGTCTCCCTGTCTCTACCCAACTTTATATTCTCTCTCTCAAACATCCCCAAGCCTCCCCCAAAAGAAACAGCAACAAAAACAAGAGAAACAATAGAACAATGAAAATCAAAACAGACCAACTAAGATAGAAAACCAATAAAACAAACAAGCAAACAGAGAATAGTGCAGATGCATACACGCCTTCAATCATAGCATTCAGGAGGCAGTAGTAGCCCGTCGCTAAGTTCAAGGCCAGCCTGGTCTATAGAGCAAGCTTCAGGATAGCCAGGGCTACACAGAGAACCCTATCTGGAAAAACCAATAATAGTAGTAATAATAATGGTAACAGCACCAACAATATGATGATGATGAGGAGGAGGAGGAGGCGGCTAAGATACCCAGGGTCACTCACTCCATTGGAGAAAACTGATTTTCCCTATCCCAGCAGGTAGCTTATAGCGTCTTGGGTAAGGGTGGGGCTTTTTGTCCACTTCCCTTATAAGTGCCAGGATTTTGTTTGTTTTGAACCTGTGCTGGTCTTATGTGTAATATCAGAGTTTCTGAGCTTACATCTTTATTAGTACCGTTGTATCTGGAAGGTACTGTTCCTTTGGAGCCTCTATCACCTCTAACTCTTGTCATCTTTCTGTCACCAATTCCACATTTTTGAGCCTCACAGGGAGGGGTTTGATAAAGATACTTCTTTAGCTGAGTGCTCCAAAGTCTCTCAGCCTCTTCACATTGTCCAGTTGTAGGTGTCTTTGTGAAGTCCCATTTACCATGAGAAGAAGCCTTTTTTTACGAGGACTCAGCAATACACTGATCAATAGGTGTAGCAATGTGTTAGGAGATATTTTATTGCTATGTTCCTTTAGCAGAATAGTAGGAATGCACTTTTTCCTAGGCCTGAGGCTCAGGTTCTTGGCCATGTTAGCAACGTCAGGTGCAGCTTCCTTCGCATGGAGCAGAGGTGGGCAGATGTCTGAGTTTGAGCCCACCCTGGTCTACATAGCGAGTTCTAGGGTTACACAGAATGACTCTGTCTCTGGAACCCAGAGGAAGTGGAGGCTGGAGGAGTGTGGGAGCTAGAGGGGCCTGAGAGAAGGAGTGTGGAGCTAGAGGGGACTGAGAGAAGGAGTGTGGGGCTAGAGGGGCCTGAGAGAAGGAGTGTGGGGCTAGAGGGGACTGAGAGAAGGAGTGTGGGGCTAGAGGGGACTGAGAGAAGGAGTGTGGGGCTAGAGGGGCCTGAGAGAAGGAGTGTGGGGCTAGAGGGGCCTGAGAGAAGGAGTGTGGGGCTAGAGGGGCCTGAGAGAAGGAGTGTGGGGCTAGAGGGGCCTGAGAGAAGGAGTGTGGGGCTAGAGGGACCTGAGAGAAGGAGTGTGGGGCTAGAGGGGCCTGAGAGAAGGAGTGTGGGGCTAGAGGGGCCTGAGAGAAGGAGTGTGGGGCTAGAGGGGACTGAGAGAAGGAGTGTGGGGCTAGAGGGGCCTGAGAGAAGGAGTGTGGGGCTAGAGGGGCCTGAGAGAAGGAGTGTGGGGCTAGAGGGGACTGAGAGAAGGAGTGTGGGGCTAGAAGGGCCTGAGAGAAGGAGTGTGGGGCTAGAGGGGCCTGAGAGAAGGAGTGTGGGGCTAGAGGGGCTTGAGAGAAGGAGTGTGGGGCTAGAGGGGCCTGAGAGAAGGAGTGTGGGGCTAGAGGGACCTGAGAGAAGCAGTGTGGGGCTAGAGGGGACTGAGAGAAGGAGTGTGGAGCTAGAGGGGCCTGAGACACCAGGAAAACAAGTCTCTTTTAGTTAACTGAGCAAAGCTCATTTGAACTCAGAGGCTGAAGCAGCAAGCGCGGCACCTGCATGAGTCTGTACGTGGTCCTCCTGTGTACATATGACAGCCTTCAGTTTGTGTTTAACCCTGAGTCTGTGTGTACATACATGAATACAAGTGGGTCTCTGGTTCTTGTAACTTTTTTGTAGCTCTTTTCCTTCTCCAACTTCAGGGTGATGGTTTTTGTTTTATCTTATTATATTTTATTTTGTTATGCTTTATTATCTCTTAGAAGCCTGTTCTTTTCTACTGAGAATCAGAATGGGAGTGGGATCTGAATGGGGACGAGATGGGGAGGAGTAGAGGAAGGGGAATTTGTAAACAGGATGCATTGTATGAGAAAATCTATTTTTAATAAAAAAGGGGGAAAGAATTTGGTATTAATAAACAAAAATAAGGTTACAATAGTGTTAAAAATATTGATAAGCTTAATATTATAAAAGCTAGAAATCAATGACTCGCAGCTGTAAGCTTTTGATTTTATTATGAAGCTAAGAATGGTCAGTGATGTCCATGTTATTCTAACATCAATCAAGCTCCAAATCATTTGTGTACTGTTTTCCCTATTCTATTAAAATTAGGTCGTGTCATTAATAAATTATAAAATTATCTCTTTAATTAGCAAATTTTATAAACAAGATTGAGAATACAACGGATAGTTTGACTCTCAGTAGAAGAGGCAGTGTGATCAAGGATTCCCTGAAGATACCACACCCAGAGGGAGCTTGTGGCTCCTTTTCTGGATCTTATATAATTGTCTTAGCAATAATGACAAGGTCTGTACATAACTAGTATAAAAAAGGCTGTCTCAAGAAAAATAAATAAAAAGTAAAATTGAATAGATGGGCAATGTGTTAAGGAACCAGGGGGCCTCTTTAGAATGGTTGGTGGGCATGGTGTCAGTGCGGATGACTTATGCACACTGACTCATGCAGAAAGTGTGGGAGATAGCTCGGCTGGAAAGGTTCTGACCAGGGGCAAGTGTGGCATTCATTAAAGCAACAGAGGAAAATCCATGAAGATGTGAGAGCTGGCTGTACTGAAAGAATTCTGCTGGCTGCCTGTAATTCTAGGACTTGGTACTCAGGGGCAGGAGGGGAACCAAAAGTATTCATTGGTGAAAAGTACGATGGAAAAATTCAGACAGAGCTAGATGTGGTGGACTATGCCCATGGTACTTGGAAGGTAGAGGCAAGATCAAAAGGTCGAGGCCAGTTTCCACTGCAGCGTGAGTTTGAAGTCATCTGGGGCCACATGAGAACCCTGACTTGAAAAAGTATAAAAGAAAATAAAAATAAAAAGTATGCATATTTCCAGGCCTTGAACTTGTTCTCCTTTAGAGAGGCAACCCAGTGCAGTCTTTAAGAGCTTGTTTTCTGAAGCCAGATCATCTAGGTTCGAAACTCAGTTCTATCATTTAGGAGCTTCTACTGACTGAAAATACTTCTCCAGCACTCTCCACTGCAAACATGTTTTATTAGTTTCCCACAGTGCTGCAACAAGTGACTGTACACTGGGTAGCTCAAAAAAGAACAAATACATTGTCTTATAATTTCAAATGTCAGAAGTCTGGATGGATATCCACTGGAAAGCTCTGGAAAGAAATGCTTCCTTGCCTTTCTAGTTTCTTGTGCTCACCTACATTCCTTGGCATATGTGTCCGCCCCTTTAAATCTTTTTTTATGAGTATGTATGTGTCCGTGTGTGCACATATCAGTTATGTGTGAGTGCAGAGGACAGAAGGTATGGGATCCCTTGGAACACGAGTTATAGGTGGTTGTGAGCTTTCCTGAGTGGGTACTGGTAACCAAACAGTTCTCTGGAAACACGATCTTAGGGGCGATCAGAGAAACCAGAGCAGGAAGATGGAGGCAGGAGGTGATGCAGAGGCTATGGAGGAGTGCTGCTTACTGACTTGCTCCCCATGGCTTACACATTCTTGTAGCACCCAGGACCAGTTGCCCAGGGATGGTGCCACGTGGGTGGGTGGGAGGCTTCCACATCAATCAATCATTAGTAAGGAAAATGCCCACACACTTGACTGCAGGCCAATCAGATGGAGGCAGTTTCTGAATTAAAATTTTTGTTCCCAATAACTGACTTGTAAAAAATTGAAAACAAACTAACCAGAACTAGCAGCAGCTCCTAGTCTCTCCGTCCCATGTCCCTTTCATTAAAAGCCAGCAACATTATATCTCTCCACTTCCTACGTGCTTGTGCCCTCCCCACTTCTACTTTTAAAAACACTCGTGATTATGCTAGGTTTACTCAGATAATCTAGGATAATCTTCCTATTTTAAGGTCAGTTTTAAATTAGGTTGGTTAGCAACCTTCATTCCATCTGCAACCTCAGGACCCAGGATTAAGTCATGAATATTTTGGGGGGATTATTTTTTGCCTAGACATCTCTATTTAAATTAAGTTACATGAAACAGTTGAGGACAGGAGAAGATGATCCAAGTGCGACTGATATGAGTGGGATCAGTAATTGTGTTTGAACGCAGAGGAACTACTGCTTTCTAACTCTCATTAGCATAAAATATGGTAAGTTCTGTATTAAGAGTGATTTGAGTCAGGTGGTTGCAACACGCATTTTAAATCCCAGCACTCCGGAGGCAGGAGAATGGAGGATGAGGGTCTCTGAGTTCGAGGCCAGCCTGGCTTACAGTGTGAGTTCCAGTACAGTCTGCACTACACTGTAAAACCCTGTCTTGAAAAACTGAAATTAAAAAAGCGTGATTTGATGAAAGGCAGCTGAGTTTTAGTTAAATCCTGGAAGGGAACTGATTAAAATATTAGAGATTTATTTCAGTTGATTCATTCCAGAAAGTTATAGGATAGTTATATTAGTGTTTCAGACACCAACAGGACTGTTTGGTTTCAGACTCTGGGACTAGGGACTGAGGTACATATTTTACACACCAAAGCAGACCTAGCCTCCAGGTTCTCCCAACATCCCTCAGCCCATATCTTGCCCCAACCCTGAGCTCTCCAGCCCAGGGGCTCGGCTGCCCTTCCCCCAAGGCTACCCCCTATATAAGCCAGAGGTCTATTTTGATCTCTCTCTTCTCCTTCTCTTCTAGCTCTGCCTTGCAAGTGCCCTTTCTCTTCCCCCTCCCACACTCCCCATGGCAACTTCCCTGGCCTCAGTCTTTCCCAATAAACCTGCCCTTAATATAATGTGGTTTGAATTGGCTCATTTCAGTGGCAGAGACATAACCTATCAAGGACAGGCAAACTAGGAGGAAGGGAAAGAGAGAAAGTCATAGCTTTGCAGTGGAGCTTGGGAAATGTCAGCATAGCAGAAGTAGCTCTAGTGTTAGGAGCATCAGCAGGAGAGCATGCCCAGGGACTCTGCAGCGTCTGAGAGAAGGAGCTGTGCCTGCCTGAGAGACTCGGCCCGGGCGCTGCACAGTAGAAGCTCAGCAGCATCCACCCCAAAGGGTTTTGACTCAGATACACTTTTAGAGGAATTCTGAGATTAATTTTAATTTTTATATCTTCATTACAGAGTTTTATATCCGTGGATGTTTCTACTGACATGGAGAAGATTGAGGACCAGTTTGCTAACCTGCATATTGTGAGACGGTCCTCGGAACCGAAAGAGCCCACTTACCTACTTGGCATAGACACCTCAAAGACTGTACAAGCAGAAAAAGGAGGCTTGGTTGCTGTTCTGTGTTCAAATGGGTCAATAAGAATATATGATAAAGAGACACTAAGTCTGCTACGAGAGTTTAGTGGCTCTCCTGGGCTTCTTAATGGAGTCAGATTTGCGAATTCCTGTGACAATGTCTATTCTGCAAGCACAGATGGCACTGTAAAATGTTGGGATGCTCGGTCAGCTAGTGAACACCCTGTGCAGTTGTTCAGGGGTTACCCTTCCAATAATTTTATCAGTTTGGATATCAACTGCAAAGATCATGTCATTTGCGCTGGTGCAGAAAATGTTGATGATGATGCATTGTTGGTATTTTGGGATGCAAGGTTCACATATCAGGATCCGTCTACCAGAGACCCACTTGGTGTCTATTCAGAGACACACAGTGATGATATCACTCAAGTGCGTTTCCATCCCAGCAATCCCAACATGGTTGTCTCAGGGTCAACTGATGGTCTGGTAAATGTGTTTGATCTCAGTGCTGATAATGAAGAGGATGCATTGGTTGCCACCTGTAACTCTGTTTCATCAGTGAGCTGTATTGGCTGGTGTGGAAGAGATTATAAGCAAATTTACTGCATGACACACGATGAAGGGTTTTGTTGGTGGGATCTTAATCATCTGGATACAGATGAACCAATAACATGTTTGAGCATCCAGGATGTGAGAGAAATAACTGATGTGAAAGAAGGTCATTTGGACTATCTGATTGGTGGCCTGTATCATGAGAAGATGGACAGATTGTTTGTTATTGGAGGAACCAACACTGGAAAGATTCACTTACTGAGCTGCACTGCGGCAGGACTGACCCACGTGACCAGTCTTCATGGTGGGCACGCAGCCACTGTCCGTTCTTTCTGTTGGAACGTGTCCGAGGATTCTTTGCTGACCGGAGGAGAAGATGCACAGCTATTGCTTTGGAAACCTGGAGCTATGGAAAAGACCTTCACAAAGAAAGACAGCTTGAAAATCGCATCCTCTGTGCAGCAGCGAGTTCGAGTCCACAGCAGCGATTCTTACAAGAAAAGGAAACAGCAGTGACGTCATGCTGGGAATTTGAAACGCTCATCCGGTTTTAAATCATTTTTTGCTACCTTTAGTACATCTTTTTAAAGCCTATCTGTAAAAGCAGGCAGTAAGCACCCCCCCCCAGACAAATATTGAGAATGGTATAATTCAGGTTCAGACATATTCTACAATATTTTTAAAGCCTCCGGTTGAGTATAAAAGTCAGGAAATTACAAGCTGCATTTTGAGACCCATCTGTTGAGTTAGTAAATGTTAGGTTTGAAGAAATAGCTCTGAAGAAGAATCGTCAGTAGATAGCTGGGGAGGCAAGGGAACGGGTGGTTTGGGTTATGGGTTTTAAACTCAGCTTCTTATGTTTGAAATGACACACTTGTTTATACAGCATCAGACTGTTTAGTCATTTGAAGAGCGTTTGCCTCCTCACTGCGCTTACTGCATCACCTCGGGCCATTGAAATCAAAGCGTTCTAGTGAGTCTGAGCAGAAGTTTACTGTTTTAGAAATAAAGTATAATATTTTCCTAAAATGAGAAAAATATATTTGATAATTACTTGTATCTGTACTCTATATTTTTAAATTAATCAGGGGCAAGTGTACTATATTTACACTTGGTTAGCCAGCACCTAGGTACTTTGCTGATGAAAAAGAAATTACCTTACGAGATTCATTTCGAGACTTAGTGTAAGACAGGCAAAAGAAAAATAAAACAGCATGACTATTTTGTTTCAAAATAGCCTTTCAAAAATACTATACGATGAAATATTCTTTCTTATTTCACCCATCATTTTACACTTGAAGCCTTATTTACTGCCTGTGGGTTGGGTTGATGTGTGTGCATGTGCGTGTGTGTGTGTGTGTGTGTGTGTGTGTGTGTTCTCTCTCTTTCTCCCCTGTGGTTCCCAGGAATGACAATCCAGTCCTTCAGTCCTTAGGCTTCTCAGCAGTCTCTACCTACCGGGCCACATTTGCTGCTAATTTTGTCATTTTTCTTAAAAAATGTTTTGTAAAGTGCCTTAATAAAAGAAGTTAATACTTTTAAGTTTTGGTATCTTGTCTTATGCATAAAGGTAAGAATATCTTTTTATAGATACCAGAAATATGCTCATGAGAAAGATGTTTTATTTTTGAACCTTATATAATTCTCTTTTTCAAGTTTATTATTTTTCTTTAAATGTGTGTGTTTGTGTGTGCTTGGCATATGTGTATGAGTGTTTGCAGAAGTCAGAAGAAGCAAAGTGTGATAGTGGCTGAGATGGGCACACCCACCAGCAAGAGTCACAGCAGGCAGGCAGCATTTGCTTTTGCCTTGGTCCTCTGTGTGTCGGGGCGCCTCCCACTCCAAGGTCCCACTCACTGTGGGGAGGCTTTTCTCTCCTCAGCTAATCTGTCCTGAGAATGGCCTCACAGACCTGCCCAGAGATGTCTTAGCTGATTCTGGTTCCCATACGGTGTTAAGAGTGTGCTCACAGCCTCAAGCACTTATCATTCCTTACAGTGCACAGTAGGGCCTGTTCCTGACCATAGCCCCTTTCTGTATGGTAGCACACGGCAGTGTAACCAGCTCTTCCCCTCCCTTTTAAGTGGGTGAATTTATGGTATATAAATTATATCTCACAAGTGTGGGGGAAAATATATACTAGATGTACCATTGCTGTGAAGAAACACCATGACCAGGGCTACATATAGAAGAAAGCATTTGTTTATTTTTAAAGATTTTTTTAAAATGTATTTATTATTTGTACAGTGTTCTGCATGTGTGTATGCCTGAAGACCAGAAGAGGGCCCAGATCTCATTGTAGATGGTTGTGAGCCACCATGTGGTTGCTGGGAGTAGAACTCAGGGCCTCTGGAAGAGTAGCTAGTGCTTTTAACCTCTGAGCCATCTCTCTAGCCCCAGAAGAAAACATTTAATTGGGGCTGTGCTTACAGCTTCAGGGGGTGAGTCAATGACGGGGCCCTTCTCATTCAATAGAGAAGCCAGAATTAAAGTATAAATCCTGATAACTGGTAAGTGGAATTAAGGCCATAGTAATTTCAAAACAAGGGAAACATTGGAAAGAAATCTACTCTTGTTTATGTGTAGATACCTGTAATTAAAATACTAGGTAACCCAACCCAATGAATCTTTTGTATTAAAAACATGACCGGACTGGAATTGATGGCTCAGTGGTTAAGAGCATGGACTGCTCTTCCAGAGGTCCTGAGTTCAAATCCCAGCAACCACACAGTGGTTCACACCCATCTGTAATGGGATCTGATACCCTTTTCTGGTGTGTCTGAAGACAGCTACAGTGTAATCATATAAATTAAATAAATAATTCTTTAAAAAAAACATGACCAATTATATTTCTCTCAAGAATGCCAAGATAACATTTGAAAGTCAGTGGCAGTGATGGACATAAAGAAATCAAAGTGCTCTTAATGAATGCAGAGACACCTTCCTGCCTCTTAGCGTGTTTTTCAGTTTCACACGTATTTATATAAAAATGTAAATGCACAAGGAGTCGAATACTGAATGGGTACGGAATATGGTACAAAGTCAGGTGGAATGCTGCTGTTCTGTCATAAAAGAAAAACCCCGTTCTTTGCAACAGCACGGGCAGAACTGAAGGGCGGTGCTGAGTGAAGCAAGGCTCAGACATGCCTTGCATGGGCTCACATAGGCTCCCAAGACATCCGTCTCTGAAGCTTGAGATTGATGCTTTCCAGAGGCCGCGGAACTGTAGTGTTGACTGATGGGTATGAAGTTCGAGTTAGACGGGAGGGAGCAAGAAGTTCTGGTGTGCTGTTGCACAAGACAGTGATTCAAAGGGTAGAAGAGCTGGAGAAATGACTTGGAGCTGAAGAATACTGGCTGCTCTTCCAGAGGACCGGGATTCAATTCCCTGTACCCACATGGCAGCTCACAACTGTCTGTATCCAGTTTTGGGATATCAGATGCCCTCTCAGGGCCTCCATGGGCATCAGGCAAGCATGTGGTGCACAGGCATACATGTAGCAAAACACCCATACACATAAAATACATATTTTTTAAAAAAAAAACCTTAAGAGAGTTGGCACAATGGCTCAGTGGGTAAAGGGATTTGCCAGCAAGCCTGACAATCTGAGTTCTAGTCCTACGGCCTACATGATGGATGGGAGAGCCAGCTTCCAAAAGTTGTCCTCTGATCTCCACAGGTGCATGCACACAGTCACAGAGTAATTTCTTATTTAAAAGTAGAAGAAAGTCAGGCATGGTGATGCACATCTTTAGTCCCAGCACTGGGGAGGCAGGTAGATCTGAGTTTGAGAGCAACCTGGTCTACAGAGAATCCAGGTCAGCCCAGGCTCTGTTAAACAGAGAAATCTTGTCTCAAAAAACAAACAAAAAAGAAAGATTCTTTAATATTTTCACCATAAATAAATACCAAACATGAGTTGGGCATGGTACCACTTGCCTTGAATCCCCCCTCTGAGGCAGAGGCAGGTGGATTTCCAGGCTAACCTGGTCTAAAGAGCTAGCTCCAGGATAGCCAAAATTACACAGGGAAATCCTGTCTTGGAAACCCAAATAAAATAAAATTTAAAAAAGCATGCCTGTTGGTGATAGCATACACCTTTCATTCCAGCACTCAGGATGTAGAAACAGGCAGTTCAGGGCCAGCCTGGTCTGTAGAGAGAGTTCCAGCACAGCCAGGGCTGCACAGAGAAACCCTATCCTGAAAAAAAGAACAAAAACAAAAAAACCAATGTGCAATATATACATATATCAAAATATCACATTGTCCTGTTAATTTGCATAATTTTGTGTTTTTATGAGTTACCTTTAAAATTAATGTGAAAAGGTAACACCAGGAGACAAGCAAAGACTAAGAAAAGGCAAGTTCCAGAAGATGCCAAAAAGGTAGTCAGACAACAGGTGATTGAAGGGAAGTGCTGGGCATGGTGGCTCACACCTTTTATCCCAGCACTCAGAACCAAGCTGACCTTTGTGGAACCAGGTCATTGAGGGCTGCATGGTGAGACCCTGTCACAAACACACAAACACAGAAGGGCTGGGAATATAATTCAGTGGTTAGAAACACTTGATGCTGTGGCGGAGGGCCTGAGTTCAGTTCCCAGCACCCATGTCAGGTGATCTGCAACTGCCTCTAACTCCACCTCCAGGGGATCTGATGCCCTCTTCTGGTCTCAGAGGGCATCTGGTTTCATTACCATATATATATGAGGTGTATACTCCAGACACATACATAAAAATAAGAATTTTAAAAAGTGAAAACATGAAGTATTTTTCTGTAGCCTTGGTGGTCCTGGAACTCATGAAGACCAGGCTGGCCTTGAACTCACAGAGATATTACTGCCTCTGCCTCTCAACTGCTGGGATTAAAGGTGTGCACCACCATACCTGGTTTAGTTTATACCACTTGGAATTACAAAAGTTGGAAAGGTAGCATCAACTGTTGGAGGTGTCCAGAAAGGCTTATGGCTTGCTGGTGGCTGTGTGACTGATCTGGCTGTTCCAGAGACCAAAGATGTCCCTTGACCTCACAACTACACTGCCTGGTGAGGGAACTGATAGCCTTGTCTATTTTTCCTTTTCTGCTTGTATATTATTTTACGATTCATTTATTCGTTTATTCTGTACTATGGTGTGTGTGTGTGTGTGTGTGTGTGTGTGTGTGTGTGTGTCTGAGGACAGCCAGTGAGAATCAGTTTTCTCTCTCCACCATGTAGGTCCTGGTCATCAAATTTGGTGATAATTGCCTTTACCCACTGAGCCATCTCGTTGGACCGACTCACTGACTCCCTCATTCCCTCTCTCCCTCCCCCCCTTCCTGTCTCTTTTCCATAGACAGGATCTCAGAACATAGCCCTGGCAGGCTTAGAACTCACTATGTAAATGAGGCTCCTCAGACTTGCCTCTCCCTCCTGATTGTGGTGATTACAGGTGTGTTTAACCACATCAAGTTTATTTCTTTCTCACTTTCTTTTATCTTGTCTGGAGGTGTGGAGTTTATTGACTCTGTGAATTAGTGTAGTCCAAGGGTGTGAGAGTGACTTTGTGAGCTAGTAATTGACTACTAAAGAGACAGAACACAGCATTGATGACAATGATGAATTCTGTGGAAGATTTGCCAAATGGACAGCAAAAATTAGCTCAGATTCTCTGTCTGCTTTTTGAGGAATATTGTTATCATTTCATGTATATGGGTGTTTTTACCTAGTGCGTGGCTGGTCCCTGAGGGGGTTAGGCTAGAAGAGGGAGTCAGCTTCCCTGGAAATGGAGTCACAGATGGTCTGTGGCCATCACGTGGGGGACTGGAAATTGAACCTGGGTCCTCAGGAAGAACAGTCCGTGCTGAGCCATCTCTCCAGCCCCTCCTGTTAGCTTTTCTAGGAGCTGCACTTCGTATTTTCTATTGTCTGAACTAAAACTTAAGAAATGAAGCCCCTTACTTTGCAGGCTTCTAAGTATCTACCCTGCAGTGCTACTAGGCTCTTCCAGAGTTTATAGATAATCCCAGCAATCAAGAGTCATGTTGTTTGCAACTGAGTATACTAGGACCTGGAAAGGTCAAATTGACTTTTATTTCAGGGGACAGGGTCTCCTGTAGCCAAGGCTAGCCCAGAGCTCAATATTTTAGCAGAGGAAGATCTTGAACTAACTCACTCTCTCTCTCTCTCTCTCTCTCTCTCTCTCTCTCTCTCTCTCTCTCTCTCCCTCTCTCTTTGGTTTTTTGAGACAGGGTTTCTCTGTGTAGCCCTGGTTGTCCTGGAACTCACTCTGTAGACCAGGCTGGCCTCAAACTCAGAAATCTGCCTGCCTCTGCCTCCCAAGTGCTGGGATTAGAGGTGTGCGCCACCCCTGCCCGGCAGATCTTGAACTCTGGATCCTCCAGTCTCCACTTCTGGTGTTGGGGTCACAGGCCCTTACCATCATGCCCAGTTTTGAGGATTACTGGCAATTGAACCCAGGGCCTCAAGCTTTCTAAGTAAACACCGAATCAACTGAGCTATATTCTGGGTCCCCAAAGGTTTTATATATGTGTATATATGTATTTCTGTGCATTCTTGTGTGCATAGAGGCTTAAGGTGCATAGTGGGTGTC
Source organism: Tokudaia tokunoshimensis (assembly GCA_036184795.1). Lineage (NCBI taxonomy): Eukaryota > Metazoa > Chordata > Mammalia > Rodentia > Muridae > Tokudaia > Tokudaia tokunoshimensis. The sequence goes on along the minus strand of BTHU01000012.1, from coordinate 91,729,437 downwards.
ATGAGACAGAGACTCTCACTGAACCTACTTTACCATCAAGCTCCAAAGATGTACCTCTGTCCACCTCTCTGGTCCTGGGATTTCAGATATGTCTTAGGGTTTCATTGCTGTGAAGAGACACCATGACCACAGCAACTCTCCTTGGCTTACAGTTTCAGAGGTTCCGTTATCATGTTGAACAGCATGGCCTGGTGCTGGCGTCAAGGAGGAGATTGTTCTATAGGCAGCCAGGAGGAGACTTGATTCAAAGTGACACACCTCCTCCAACAAGGCCACACCTCCTAATAGAACCACTCCCTGTGGCCAAGCATTCAAACACATGTATCTATGGGGGCCAAACCGATTCAAACCACCACAACTCTCTATACAGTTCCTAACCACTGAGCCATCTTTCCTCTTGATGAAGTCCAACTTATCCAGTTTGCCTTACACAGGCTATGGAAGTTCTTCTACTGAGCTACCTCCTGGCCTTCTTTTTTCTTTTTCTTAATACTCTTTGTGTAAAATTGTGGATGTTTTGATGAGGGCTATCTGATGATGTTGCTTTGATATATTGTAAAACAACTCTGTCATCTTCTATATCCCCGGATCACTTATACAGGATCACCAAGAATAAATACTTTTTACAACTAGTTCCTTAAAATAAAGTATATATGCCGTCTCAAAACCTGTAACATCTTATTGCCATCTGTCCAATCACTTGTCGCCTAACCGCAGCTTATTATGAGAATAAATTACATAGCTAGACAAGATTTTGGATGTTCTCGCAAAGAATGATAAATGTTTGAGGTGATGAATATGCTAACTACTCTGATTTGATCATTAAACAATGTACACGCATATGGAAATATCACACTGTCGCGCATACATATGCATAACTACATGCCAATTTAAAAAGTTAGGGAGGTGGCCAGAAAGATGGCTCAGTGGATAAAAAAACACTTATCATCCAGCATGGTGACCTGAGTTGGATCCCTGGAACCTATGTAATAGAGAACCAGCTTCCCCAAGTTGTCTTTTGCTCTCTACACGTGTGTGCCTTCACACTTACACGTAAAAATAAGTAGAGGCAATAAAGCTAAGAGTGACTAGGAGAAAGTTTAATGGGCAAAGCAGTTGCTGTGGGAAAATGAGGAACTGAGTTTAGCTCCACAGCATCTATGCAAAAGTGGAGTGTGACCATATGCACCTGTTCTTCCAGCACTGGGGAGGCAGAGACAAGAGAATTCTTGGGGCTTTCTGGGCAGTCAAGCCAAATAAATCTGTGATTTCAGGGTTCAGTGAGAGACCCTGAATATTAGTTATTTTTCTATTTCTGTGATAAAATACCCTGAGTAAGGAAACTTGTAGAAAAGTGAGTTTATTTGGGCTTACAGTTCCAGAAAGAGAGTCCATCATGGCTGAAGAGCCACGGTAACAGGTAGTCACAAGAGGAAACTGAGAGAGTGAGTACATCATCAGCCACAAACGCACAGTGCAGAGTGAACTCTCCCAAGTTCCATCCCCATGATGTGCTTCCTCCAGCAAAGCTGCACCTCCTAAAGGTCTGTAACACCCGCCAAGCAGTGCCACCAACGGAGGACTCAGTGTTCAAATACCTTAGCTTATGGGACACATTTTTCATTAAAACCAACACCCTGTCTTAAAATACAAGGTAGAAAGTGATGGGGATGATACTTGACCTATGGCCTCCATATACGTGTACACAGATAAGCAAGCTTCCACATCCCACATACATCATGATAGCTACAACACCTGGGGATGTGTTTGGAAAGAGATTAAGAGAGCTGGGGAGCTTGTGTGATCCTGTTAAGGACACACTTAGCTCTGGTGTGCCTGATGGTGTCATGCTGTATACGTCTTTAAGATCTGGAAGGACAAGCCAAGAGTTCAAGGCAGATATGTGTGAACGGTGACTACAAGTTTCTCCTGCTCTTATTTGAGCTAATTTCATTATTCCCCTTTGTTTCAAGAAATGCCTTCTTTTTCTCGTTTTACATTTAAAAAAAAGAAGAAATACTCTCCTTACTGGTCCAGTAGCATTCCCAGTGTGACAGACTACTCGTCTTATCTGGATGGCTACATACACAAAGATTCCCAGCATAGATTTATTTCACCAAGCCATAATTTAGTTAGCTGTCGTTTGCGCTCAGATGTTGCTTTGTATCTAAGGAACAAGGAAGGGGTGGGGGATGGAAACTATAGACCGTGCCTCACTGCAGTTAGGAGCACTTTCTATTCCCTGCCTTCTCCAAACTCCGCTTCCAGGATGGGTCAAATACTGAATCATTGCTATTTACGCTTAACAGGTCACGAGGCGATACTCTTGGGATCTGATCTCTTGATTTTCTTTCTAGCTCTGTCCCCATTCTTCTTGTATTACCCCTTGTTAAATAATATAAAAATGAAAATAACCTAAACAAACCACTTAAAATTTTCTGAGTATACCATGAAAACAATGTTAGTTGCCTTAGTTTTATTATATAAAGAAAAAAAAAACATGCTGGGCATGGTGGTGATGCACACCTTTAATCCCAGAACTCAGGAGTCTGGCAGGTAGATATCTATAAGTTTATGGCCAGCTTGGTTTATGTAGTGAGTTCCTGTGTGTTAAAAGTGGGTGGCCAGCGTCCATCCCAGAGCTCAGGCCACTGGGCAACGAGGACTCTGGGAGTTGGATTGTGCGCATTCCCACGGAACCACCGGGTGGGCGTTGGGCCATGAGAAGCCACAGGACCCTGCTCCGGGGGTGGGCAAGGGCAGTCCGTAGGGTAGCCCGGGGATCTGGCAGGGCCGAACTTGTGGGTCCTCAGGCCTGTCGAGGAGGAGAGGTTCTCACTCTTGGACACCGCAGGCGCCGCTGGATGTCCCGGAAGAGCTGAGAACGGAGTGTGGGCCCACGGGCAGGCTCTGGCCTGGGGCCAAAGGGAAAAGGGGCTGGGAGAGCTCTGGCTGGGTCCCACTGGACAGGGCGAGAGTCTTTTGGCCTGCTCTGTGGGGGGTTTGGGTTGGTGGCCGGAGACTAGACGTGGGGCTCTTTAGGGGAAGACCTGTTCCATTGTTCTAGTATGGCGGGTCCAGATGAGAAGAGGCAGCCCATGGTTTTAGAGAGTTTATTGTAGAGAAGTAGAGAGAGAAGGTCAAGAAGTAGAGGCTGGCCATGGCCACGTGGAGAGAGGGGGGAAGGGAATGCAGAGAAGGGGGAGCAAGGGGGAAAGAGAGAGGGAAAAGAGTAAGAGAACAAGAGAGAGAGGAGGGGGCAAACAGCCCCTTCTATAGTGGACCAGGCCTACCTGGCTGTTGCCAGGTAACCAATGGGGAAGAGCATTCCTGGCTGTTGCCAGGTAACTGCTGGGGAGGAGTCCAGGCAGAATACCAGAGGCTTGGGGTGTTGCCCAATGTGACTGATGGTCACAGAATTATGGACTGCTGAGGGCTTGTGTCAGGAGCCTGGTGTCTGGGAGCATGACCAACGGGTCCGTCCCTTGCAGAATTGTCTGCGGGGTCTCTGGAGGTTAAGCCTAGTTCGACCCGAACACTGGTTGCCTTTCACAGGTCCACAAGTTCCAGGGCTACATAGTGATGGTACCTGTGTGTACCTCAGGTCTTCCCCTCTGGATCTGGGATTAGGCACAGACCACACCCAAACCACAAATTTCCAAACACAAAGAAATCCTTTATTAAGCAAGACAAAGAAACATGGTGGCTGGATCAGTGTTGGACAGAAACAACAGCAAATAGTTTCGCAGGTGTTACTTTTAAGACGGAAAAAGGGAAGTCTATGTTAGAATGAGGGAGAATGTGCTGGATAGTTCTGGTTGGGTATATAAATTAGGGTAGCCAAGTGGGGATGTTTGACTGGTGGACCTTGATGTTTTGATAGTTGGACCTTGGTGCTCAGCCTCAGGAACGAAGCAGGCTGAAGGAAGTGGCCAAGTAAGAGAATAGACCTTGGTGACTGGCTTTAGGAATTAAACTAATGGTAAAATGAGGGAGAGGGAAGGGGAGAAGGAGGGTACCATGCTTGCCACGCTCTGTTCTGTTGGTGCCCTTCACATAGAGAGACCCTGTGCCCCACCCCCCAAAAAGACATTTGGCTGGAGGTGGGCTCCAGCATACTCCTCTTCTAAAGGACCCACAAACTCTGTTTCTAGCATCTATACCAACCAGCTCCCAAATGGTCTAGCTCCAGCTCCAGCTCCAGGAGTTCCAATGCCCTCTTCTGGATTCTAAGGACACCTACACCTATATGCACATACCACACACACACACATATGGAGAAATTCAGGACCAATAGGATGAATGGATAGATGGCTAGATAGATGGTAGATAGATGTGCAGGTCAGTTCCTAAGTAGATGGGAATTGACTCGTTACTGTGGAGGCTGAGAAGACTGCAACAGTGTGCTCCATGAGAGGCAGAAGCATGGCTTATTTCAAGTATGAAAGCCTCTGTGTGTGTGTGTGTGTGTGTGTGTGTGTGTGTGTGTGTGTGTGTGTGAAGGCCTAACTCTTAGTCTGAAGCAAAAACCTAAGAAACTGGTGTGGTGGTGGTAGTTTAAATATAAGGGCACAGAGGCCAGGGAACCAGAGTTCTGATGCCAAGTGACAGGGAAAATGGTGTCCCAGTTCTGAGATGGGGAGAGGGAGGAGGAGGAAGGGAAGTAGGGAGAGGGAGAGAATTAGAATAAGAATATTTCCTCCTTTTCCTACCATTTTGTTCCGTCCAGTCCCTCTGAATGGAATGGTGGCCGTTCACTTTGAATAAGGGCAGATTTTCTGTACCTATTCTGCTTGGCCAGCTCTTAGCCTTTGCTGGAAACACCCTCACAAACCTCTCAAGAAACACTGTTTTTACTGGGTGTCTGTCTAACCCTCAATCCCGTCAAACAGACACCTAAATGAACCGGCACGCTTGCCGAACTTCTCTTTACGCTTCAAGACCCAGATGGAACTTCTCTGTCTCTTCTTTCCCTTTTTACTTTTCTATCTCTTTTCTTTTCCCCTACTTTTCCATAATAAAGCTTTAAAATAAAATTAAAAAAAAAACAAAACAAAAAACAAGACCCAGATGGACTGTTTCCTCCTCTATGATACAGTTTCTGATCCCTACCTAGGAGTTTAATTCCTCTTTTGTTCTATCCTGGTTGGCTCCTAGTCTTGTACATGCTTTTTTTTTTTTTTTTTAACAAATCACACATTTCTCATACCGCATATTTAACAACAGCAGTTTCAACAAAGCACTGGGCGACGTCACCCCGGAGGCTGCAGCAGGAGCAAGCCTGGGCTACCTGGTGAGACCTTGTCGCAGGACAAACAAAATCCAACCCCTCCCTCAACCCAGCAAACGCCTGGGGCCCTCTCTCAACACCCCTAGGAATACTGTGGCTTGCAGATTCTGATGGTGACCTCAGAGCTATTACAATGTTCCGTATGCCGACCCTGCAAACGGTTTGTTCTTACGTGGTCGTTCCAGCACACCTTAGGCCTCCTTTCTCTCTGCTCCACTCCTAGTCTGCTCAGTTGATCCACGGAGATAAATTTTGCTGTGGCTCCCCAGATATTGGTAGTCCGCAGAGGCTCATGTGTGGAAGCTTGCCCCTCAACATGATGGTGTAGAGAAGCGGCTGCTGTAGTTTGGGCTGGAATGTTCTCCCAGAAGCCCGTGCTCTTAAAGGCGTGGTCCTCAGCTTAATGCTAGTCAAATGTGGTGGAGTTTACAAGGTGAGGCTTTGCGGGCATTTCTTTAAGGCATTGAGGCAGGGCTGGAAAGGGACTGTGGGATGCTAGTCTCTCTCTCTCTCTCTCCTCTCTCTCTCTCTCTCTCTCTCTCTCTCTCTGTCTTTGTTTGTTTTTAAGACAGGGTTTTGTTTTTAAGTTGTGTAGCCTTTGGCTGTCCTAAAACTCGCTTTGCAGACCAGGTTAACCTTAAACTCACAGAAATCTACCTGCCTCTGCCTCTGCCTCTGCCTCTCAAGAGTGCTTCTAACTTTCTTTTCTTCTAAACCACCATGAAGTGATTAGCTTATTCTACCAACATACAGTCCCCAAACAAGAGGGCCACCTTGACCATGAACTAAAACCTCTAAGATTGTGAGTCAGAATAGCCTTTTTCTCTTTATAATTGAGTTATTTTAGACATCCATTACAATCTCAGAGAGCTAACATTGTGATTAAAAGCTTTAGGAAGTGGACCGTAGTTGGGCATAATCTCACTTGGGAGACTGAGTCAGGGAGTTGCAAGTTCAAGACTAGCCTGAGCTACATAGTGAGTTTGGCTACAGGGTGAGAGCCTGCCTCAAAAGCAAAGAAAACAAAGGAGTAGAACTTGGCAGAAGGTAATTAAGTAACAGGGCAGTTCCTTAAGGGTGTTAATGCATTCCCTTTGTCCTTGACTGTGGGTTTGTTTAAAAAGCATGAGCCTTGTGGCTGGAGAAAGGACTCAGAGGTTAGGAGCACTGGCTGTTCTTCCAGAGGATCTGAGCTCACAGGTTCAATTCCCAGCACTCACATGACAACTCACAACTGTCTGTAACTCCAGTTCCAGGAGATGCAACACTCACACCCAGGCCATATATGCTGGAAAGGCACCAGTGCAAATAAAATGAATTGAAGAAGGAGGAGGAGGAGAAGGAGGAGGAGGAGGAGGAGGAGGAGGAGGAGGAGGAGGAGGAGGAGGAGGAGGAGGAGAAGGAGAAGAAGAAGAAGAAGAAGAAGAAGAAGAAGAAGAAGAAGAAGAAGAAGAAGAAGAAGAAGAAGAAGAAGAAGAAGCAGCAGCAGCAGCAGCAGCAGCCTGGCTTCCGAAGATTTCCTCAACTCCTGCTCCTGCCATTGTGATCCTGTCTACAGTAGGATTCAAACTAGAGGCCATGCTGAAGGTCCTACCCAGTGTTGCCTTTCAGTCTCCTTGAAAGGATAGCCCAGGCTCAGCCATTTTGTTATAGCATTGGGAAATGAACTAGTGCAAATATATCTTGGGTAGGCACTTGGGTCGGCAATGTTAGGGGAAGGGTTGGTGTCAGAGCCTTGGTGTCCGAGCCCTCAGTGTGCTCGGTGAGACCAGTCCTCACGTGAGAGTGAGAAGCACACAGAAGTGGAAGGGAAGAGGAACCGATTCATTCTATTTCAGGCACAGAGTATGAGAACATGACACTTGGACTGCGTTTGAAGAGATAAAACAGTTTACTCGATGGAAAGGGAAGGAAAGGGTAACAAAATAAAATAGGCAGAAAAGACAACATGTTCAGAGTACAGAGGCATAAGTATGTGGCTAATTTTTCCTGATCCTGGGACTCCAGTCTTCCCATGTTTCTCTGCAAACACAGTCACAAGCACGAAGTCTCAGGGTGAGTGAGTGACCTCCGTAGACAGCTCAGCTCGGCTCCTAGTCTTCATTTTTAAGTCTGGAGGACAGCGCCTCTCTAAGCTGTTTCTCTGCAGTTCCTTACTGTTGGGTAATTGCTGAGACTGTTCATACTGGAAAATTGCTCTTTATAAAAAAGCATTCATTTATGTGTGTACATGCACGTGTGAGCATGTGCCACAGTGCACAGGTGGAGGTCAGAGGACAACTTGTGGGAGTTGATCTGTCCTACCACCTGAGTCCTAGGGGTCAAGCTCTGGTCCCTAGAGGCTTGATGACAAAGGAGTTGCTGCCTCCCCCCCCACCCCCCGTGCTCTTTGGTGCCTGTTCCCAAGTCCCCATTGACTCATTCTATAGCGTTGCCTGTTCTGGACTTCTCTTTCCCGTTGTCTTAGCCCCCAGCCTGGGGCCATTGCTCTATGGTGAAGCTGTATTCTCTTCTGTACCTACATTTCTCTAGAAGAAGAGAAATCTCATAGGTACTGTAGCTTGGTCCAGGAACTGAAAGAAATCCTTACAGATTTAACTCAGACTCTCCCTGAGACCTGTGTTGGAGTTCTCTAGACAGAACTAATGGAATACATATTAAGGAATTTCTTTTTTTTTTCTTCTTTTTTTGAGTACACTGTAGCTGTCTTCAGACACACCAAAAGAGGGCATTAGATCTCATTACAGATGGTTGTGAGCCACCATGTGGTTGCTGGGAATTGAACTCAGGACCTCTGAAAGAGCAGTCAGTGCTCTTAACCGCTGAGCCATCTCACCAATCTATTAAGGGATTTCTTAAGACGGCTTTAAAAGAGTAAGGGCAACAGAATCACACCCACTTCTTGGGGTGAGTGCCTCAGCAGTAGTCCCCCAGATGACTGGAAGCTCCATGGCTAGTTCTCTCTCTCTCTCTCTCTCTCTCCCTTCCTTCCTCTCTCTGTCTGGGTGGGGTGGGGTGAGGGGACAGGGTGGTGGTGGCAGTTAGCAGGTAATTGCTCAGTCCACAAGGACTGTCCTAGGAATCCCAGTCTGGCCCTTGGTACTAGTAACAGCAAAGGAATCCGCAGCAGTGGCAGCCTAGGGGTGGTGGAGGGCAGGCAGGCAGCCGCAGTTGACAGGGTAAATCACCCCACACAGCAGAGGTCACCCCAGCAAGAGGCCACAGAGATGTTCGTCCTATAGCCACACCCTATTTATATGCGCAAAGGTCCCACCTCAATCAAGACAGTCAGGACAGTTATTGGGGTGAGGATCCTATCAGGCTGATTCGATTTGGAGCAAGTTGACTTTAAAACCACACAGAACCTCCCCTCCCACCCGCCTCTCCCACCCCCCCACCCCCAGCCCGGGCCCCAGGACCTATGATAGGAGATTTAACCCAGTATTTCCCCCAAGTAGGTATGATTCCTGAGCGCTGAGGCTGCTATGAGTTTACTGTCAATAGACTGGATTGCTGCAGCTCCACCTCACGGCCAGGTAACTCTTCAGTCGTTTGTGGTGGTGATGGTGGTGGTGGTGGTGGTGGTGGTGGTGGTGGTGGTGGTGTGTGTGTGTGTGTGTGTGTGTGTGTGTGTGTGAGAGAGAGAGAGAGAGAGAGAGAGAGAGAGACTTACTGAACCTCGATTCTACTGGACTAGCTGGCTAGACTCCAGGGGTCCTCCGGGCTCTATTTCTGCTGGGATTATGGCCTGCATCATCATGCCTGCCGTTTTATGTGGGTGCTGAGGATCTGAACCCCAATCCCCATGCTTGCGCAGCAAACGCTTTACTGAGTCATCTCCCCTGCCTAGTAACTCTTTTTAAAGGTGCGCTAAGTTATTATTATATTTTTAATAAGCCTTAAAGGCTGTTTCAGATCCAGGTGCCATCTGTAAGCACTAGACTAGTGCTGTTTTCTCTGTTTGTACTGGTCTTCAGTCACGCATCCTCTGTGGTGAGTGTGACATGCCATATACATTTTTATTTCCATCTGATTTTTTCTTTCTGCTGTATGGAGCCATTAGCCATGACCACCATCAGCATTAGCCAAAGCTAAGAATTAAGAAGCCCCCCAAAAATGAATTTAGGGTGTGGCTCGCCGTTGGAGTGATTGTTTTCTTCCTGGGAGTTTGTTTCCTTGGTCTTGATGATAAACTGAGACTACAGTACCGGACATGCCATCAGTCTAGCCAGACCCTTACGGTCTGCTAAAATTAGGTCCTCCTGCTAGGGCGGGCTGCCTGCTGCAGCTCTTTAGTGTCCCTCTGCTGCTGCCTGTGTCACAGAGCCACCAACCATTGATTCTGAGTTCTAGGCTAGATCCCTTGCTGTCATTGTGACCCGGAGCAGTGTCAGGGTTAAAATTGCGAGACAGATCATTCAAATTCAGTTTTCCTTGCGTGCAAATGGGGAACCTAGACTGACTTCATAATCGGAAGAAGAAGCAACCTCGGGACGAGAAGCAGATGGCTCCTGTTGTCACCAGTACTCTGCCTCACGCTCAGATGCAGAAGGCAGTAGCTTGAAGTGGTTGCCTTGCTCTGTTTTGTTTGAGGTCCCAGGGATCAGAACCAGAGCCTTGAACATGCTGTAGAAGCTTTCTACCACTGGGATAAGTTCCTAACTCTATATGAACTGCTTAAGGATATGGACTTGGGGAATGAGAATGCAGAGCCATGGTAAATGGCTGGCCCAGCATGAGCGAGGTCCTAGGTTAGACCCCCAAGGACAGACCATGATGAAAAGAGGCTGTGCAGGAATCTTAGTTAATCTTAGCCTAATCTTAGTTAGGCTGCTATGGCTGTATCCTAGCCCTCAGGAAGCAGAGGCAAGAGGATCTCCATGAGTTCAAGGCCAGCGTGGTCTACATAGCAAGCTCCAGGACAGCCAGGAATACATAGAGAGACTCTGTCTCAAGAAAAAACAAACAAACAAAAACCCTCCAATAACAAAAGGCAACTTGGGCCCTGAGTCACAGTCCATTGAGAGAAGACAAGTTGGGAACTCGAGGCAGGAACCTGGAGGCAGGAGCTAAAACAGAGGCCATGGAAGAATACTGTTTACTGGCTTGCGTTCCATGACTTCTGTGACGGTTTGTATATGCTCGGCCCAGGGACCCTCAAGTCCAAAGCTGTAGGGACAGTAGGAGAACTTGCTCTCCCTAAGAGACTGGAACCACTCTGGATGTACGGGATCCTGTCTCTCCTCATAACCCCATCTGTCCAGAGGGCTCCAGCCAGGCTGTGCGCAGCAACCTGGTCAGCAAGGCCTCTTCCACTTGGTATAATGGTGGCTTCGCATCCAGTGACCTCCCTCAGGCTCCACACTGCCTCTTGCTAGAGCCGGAGAGGAAGGAAACACCGTCCAGCCCTTTTATCGGACTCTCTTGGCTTTCTCATTCAAATTCTGTGTGTTAGCAAGCTTTAACGTCCCTCCTGGTTGGTATGATGACATCACAGTACAGGCAGAGCTTTAGTTTGTGTCTTAGGCATGGTGTCGTCATTTTGGCGACACTCATGCCGTTGAATGTCTCTTCGCCATCTGTGCTACTTCCTGCTTACTGGAAGAAGAAGAGCTACAACCATCCAAACTACACTCAGCAATGTGGTCTTGTAGTCATGCGCTCAGCCATGTATTGAATGCCTATTATATGCTGGCCGCCACCTCGCTCATTGGAGCGTGGGTTCTTCTGTCCCGTGACCCTGATATCAGGAGAAGGGGTTGTTAAATGTGAAGAACAGCTTGTTAACCGAGACTGGGAGGAAATGGAAGCGTCTGCAGCTGCCAACAGTGTAATTGATGCATCTTAAGTAAGAAGTTTAAACATATTTTAATGGTTATATATGAGCATGACTGCTATTTTCAATTTAATTAGAAGGAAGGCAATATGCAGCCTGTTAACATATTGCAGGAGAGTCCGTGGGGATGGGGCTATTTGTTTAAAAGTGAACATAATTTCTCAAAAAAAAAAAAGAAGAAGCTAAACATAGAATCCCCATACGATTTAACAATCCCATTTCTGAGCATTTTTCCAAAAGAACTGAAAGCAAGATCTTGAGGAGATAAGTCCATGTCCATGTTTATGGTAGCATTATTTATTTATAGCTGCTCAAAGGTGGATGTGACCCAGTTGTCCAAGGAAGGGTGAATAAAGAAGCCAAACAGGATATATACCTGCGAACCATTATTATTCTGCCTCCAAAAGAAGGAGATTGGAGCATACAGGTAGTCCAGCTACTGCAGAGGCTAAAGCAGAAGAAATTCTTAGCTCCTGGAGTTGAGACCATTCTTGCTTACGTAGTGGGATCCTGTATTCAAAAACAAGATAAACACACACAAGAGGAAGTCCTGTCATACGGTACAGTACGGATGAAACTTGAGCTGCGCTCAACGAAGATGCCACTTGTCAAATACGAGACAACATTGTGTGATTCCACTCCCCGTCAATATCATGGGAACAAAAAAATGCTGGTTTTCAGGGTGGGGCTGGGGCAGGTACAGGGAGTTATACTTAATGAGTCTGGGGTTTTAGCTTTGTAAGATCATCTGTTTCACGATGTGATTAATGAGTTCTTCAGCATTCACTTAAAAATGGTAAAGGGTCCAGCACTTAGGAGGTAGAAGCAGGAGTTTCTTGGAAGTTCTACAGCTCCAGAGTAAATTGGAGGCCAGCCTCAGATATGTGAGCTGTTTACAGGGAAAAGGTTAAGGCGTTGAATTTTACGTGCATTTTAAACTTTTCATTTATTTACAGTTCTGGGGACTGAACCCAGGGCTCTGTGCATGCCAGGTGCTCTATCACTGACTTATGTTCATAGTTGTATGCGTATTTTTCCCCACTGTGACTAAAAATAAGAGATAAAGATGTGAGATTATGCTACAGGGCCGAGGACATAGCTCAGGTAGCAGAGTGCTTGCGTAGCTATGAGCTGCCGTGTGGGTTCTGGGACTTGAACCTGGAAGCCAGAGCTCTTAACCACTGAGCCACCTTACCAACAACCCCTAAACCTCTTGTCCTGAACATTCCAGCCATTGTAGTGTTGTCCAGAGGTTGGTTACTTAAGGTGATGCGTGCGCAAGTCTGGAGACAATAGAGAAGTTCCCACGGAGGGTCCGTTGGTGGCAAGGAGGACGCGTTCCTCTTGCAAGCCTTGGCTGCGCGCCTCGCTGCACCAGACTCTTGAACTGTTGAAACATCAGCGCTGGTTCTTTTTCTTTCGCCTCCCGACTTTCTCCACTCCAGGGTTACAGAGCTCGTGTGCCCAGAAGGGCTGCAGCTCATCTCCCTCGCTCCTGCTTCACTCCATCAGCTGCATGCAGCCCTCTCTCCTTGTTTAAAAAGAAAGCGGAGTCGGCAGGATGGAAGACGGCCACGTGAGAACAGTGAGTGTGCTGGTTGGCTTTTTTCAACCTGACACAATCCTTGAGGGAAGAAAAACTTCATTTAAGAACAAACCTCCATCAGATCGGCCTATAGGCACGTCTGTGAGGCATTTTCTAGATTAATCATTGATGTGGGAGAGCCTAGTGGATTGTGGGTGGTGCCACCTCTGCGCAAGTGGTCCTGTAGGTGTACTAGAAAGCAGGCTGGGACTGGAGAGATGGCTCAGTGGTTAAGAGCACTGACTGCTCTTCCAAAGGTCCTGAGTTCAAATCCCAGCAACCACATGGTGACTCACAACCATCCGTAATGAGAAACAAATAAAGAACTTATGGGCCGGAGGGAGTGGGGCCTGGAGGAAGAGAGAAAAAGGGAAAGGGGGGGGAAGGCAGGCTGAGCCAGTCATGGGGAGCAAGTCAGTAAGCATCACTTCTCCATGACCCCCACTTTAGTCTCTCTGTGTTCCCGCCCGGACTCCTCTTCAAGATCGACCATTAATTGTAAAGATGAAATAAACCCCTTTGTCCCCAAGTCGGTTTTAGTTATGGTGTTTTAGTAAAGCAATAGAAACTCTAATTAGGACAGTGGCATTACTCAAGATTAGGACCTTTGGAGTAGCTGTGCCCCTAGCCAGCCTCTGAGAGAAGAAACTGATGTGAACGATGATGATGATGATGTAGCAGAGGAGGATGAAGAAGATGTAGAGGAGGAGGTGGTGATGGGGAGTAAGAGTTTAGAATGTTGCAGGAGGGAACATCATGCAAAAACAAAAGTTTCTAGGAAAAAGACCAATGAAGAAAGCTTAGGGTACAAGGGGGAGGATACTGGTCCATTGTGCACGGTGATGCTGAGCTATGGTGCAGAGTGGATGTCAGCAGCAGGCAGAGGCTACAGAATTTCATATAGTATGGGGTTCAGAATATGAGTGCATTAGTTAAATGTACATTTAAACCAAAATCATCTGTGGGCCTAAGGCAATTACCATAAAAGCCTAGTGGATTATCAAGGTGAACTCCATAAAATAAGACTAGAATTCAGCTGGACGAATTATCAAGTGAGAAAAAGATTGAAAGCATTCAACGAAGGACTAGGTCAGTTAACGTTAGTGTGGTGACTGTTCATCAAATGTCATTTTAGATTCTTTAGCACAAATGTGTTTCAAAATTAGCTTAATGCAGATTAGAATTTAATAAAAAATAAAATCAGAGAATAATGTGGCTTTATGTCTACTGTCTGTGTGTGTAAACTTTTTTTTTAAAATTTTAAGCTATTTTTAAACTTTTATTTTTTTGTTTTTACAGTAATAGAATCTCATGTGTCAGGGCTGAACAGACGATTCCATGGTTAAGTACTGCTCTTGAAGAGGATCTGAGTTCCATCCCCAGCACCGACATCTGGTGACTCCCAAAGATCTGTAACCCAGTTATAGGAGACCTATTATCCTCCTGTGGCCTCCTCCATGGTCACCTGCATGCAAACCCATGTAAGCACATATGTGCTACATAAATATAAATAAATAAATCCTTTAAAAAAAAACCTCATGTATCAATGGTGGGGTTACAAATTGGTATAATCATTTAGGAAAGCAACTTGCCTCCTTCTTCTTTTAGAATCTTTCTTAACTCTCGAGAAAGTTCAAGGCCTAAGAGATGAACCCAGGAATGCTGATAGCACAGCTGTTCAAAAGAGTAGTATGCCGGAAATACCCAAGCCAGCAAAATGAGAGGCAACTGAACCGATACTAAGTAGCAGCTAAAGGAGTGATCTAGTGTTTCATCTTAGAATGGTTACAATAAAAATATAATGTTGGGCCAGGGAGTGGTGGCACAGGTCTTAAAAGTCTTTAATCATCCCGGCACTCCAGGGGCAGAGGCAGGCTGCTAATCTCTTCAAGTTCCAGGCCAGCCTGGTCTACAGAGGGGGCTCCAGAACGGCCAGGGCTGTTATATAGAGGAAACCCTGTCTCAGAAAACAACAAACAAAAACGAAACCCAAAAAACCAAAACCCTCCCAATGTGGGACTTGAGAGATGCCTTAAAGGTTAAGAGCACTTGGCGCTCCTACAGAGGACCTCCTCTCAGTTTTTTCCGGAACCCACACGGCAGCTCACAATGGTCTGTAACTCCAGTTTTGGAGGATCTGATGCCCTAAAACAAAACAAGCAAGTGCAATCAAAGTGGACTGTCTCAGTTGGGTTTTATTTCTGTGAACAGACACCATGACCAAGGCAACTCTTATAAGGACAGCATTTAACTGGGGTTGGCCTACAGGTTCTGAGGTTCAGTCCATTATTATTATGGTGGGAACATGACAGAATGCAGGCAGACATGGTGCAGGAGAAGGAGCTGAGAGTTCTACACCTGGATACACAGGCAGCAGAAGGGAATTGCGTGTCACACTGGGTGTAGCTTGAGCACAGGAGACTTCAAAGCCACTCACACAGTGACATGCTTCCTCCAGTAAGGCCACACCTCCTAATAGTGCCACTCCCTATGGGCCAAGCATTCACACACATGAATCTATGGGGGGACCATTCCTATTTAAATGCCACATTGACTGAAAGCCAAACTTCAGAAGCTCATATAAAAACTCTATGTTGTGTCTTTAGTAAAATGGTGACATCACGGGAATAAAAAGCATCAGATCCAGGTTTTGGTACCCAGGGCAAAAGAGGAATATGATGGAAGGTTGTACTGTGCCGCTCATGCTTTAGTTCTAGAGCTATATGGCGGGTACGTGGCCCTTGTTCTTTTTAACTCTGTAAGTCTAAGTCGTTTCCTGGAGAAAGTATTATGATCCTTATAAAGATTAAAATAATATTTAAGTTTATAATCTAATTTTTTCCACTAACACCTCCAACACACGCCAAAGTCATTCTCCTGTAGCAGTTCTGTGTAAACCCATCCAGAGCCTTTTCTACAAATTTTCAAGGGTAACCTCTAAGCATCAAGGTTTATTTTTATAAATGCCTATTTACAGGGCTGGAGAGATGGCTCAGCGGTTAAGAACACTGACTGCTCTTCCAAAGGTCCTGAGTTCAAATCCCAGAAACTACATGGTGGCTCACAACCATCTGTAATGAGAGTTGATGCCCTCTTCTGGTGTGTCTGAAGACAGCTACAGTGTACTTATTTATAATAATAAGCGAGCAGGGCTGACCGGAGTGAGTGGGGGTTGACCAGAGTGAGCAGAGGTTCTAAATACAATTCCCAGCAACCACATGAAGGCTCATATCTTCCCATCTGTACAGCTACAGTGTACTCACATACATAAAATAAATAAATCTTTTAAAAAATGCCTATTTACTCCATACACACTAATACCAACGAGAGACCACTTTCTGGTTATTCTGAGTTACCTTTCCCCCACTTTATATCATAGACAGTTTTCCATATGGCAGATAGTAGCCATATTTTTAATGACTGCACTACCTCCCACAGTATGGCTGAACTATAATTTAACTACCCTTCAACTGATACATACTTAAATTGTTTCTATTTGTCATTAAAATTCTACAATGAATGTCCCTGGTGAACCTTTAAAAGTATTTTTGTATGAAAGATTTCCAGGGGGATGAATTTTAAAAGACTTTCAGAGAATTTATATTTCAAAATGAAAAAAAAAATCCCGGAGGAAATATAGTGGATTCTATGAGAAATTAATATGTTAAGATTCATGTACATAAATCACAAGTGCACTAAAACTGCAATTAGAAAAATAAGCAAAAGGCACCAATAGTTTGCAGAAAAAGATATATAAAAGACTAATATATATATATGTAAAAGATATCCTGACTATTTGACCTGTATAATTAGAAAAAGTTATAAGTAGTTTCAGATTTTTGGTCCATAAGTTTAGACCAAATGAGAAAGTGGTTTATGAGACTGGTAAGTGGCAGAACCTCATCAATAACTTAAAACATATTTCAGGCCATAAAGTCTACTATAAATTTAATTTGAGGAAATAAAGATGTTGTAGACAGCAATCAGGTGCAGTTCAGGGCTGTCGGTTTTTCTCTCCCGCCCCGCCCCCCCCCCACTTGGGAATCCCAGAAAGCCCTCAACATTCCATTTGTACAATACGACTCCAAGACCCTTCGTCCAGTTGACCGAGTCAGGTGTGGTACTGAAGATGCCAGTGCAAGTTCTGGCTGCTATTTTCATTGGAGACAGTGCAGAAGATAATAGTTTGATGCGCAGGAGTGGGTGGGTTGGTGAGCAGGGGGAGGGGGGATGGGTTAGGGGGTTTTCGGAGGGAAACGAGGGAAGGGGATACCATCTGAAATGTAAATAAAAGCCGGGCAGTGGTGGCACATGACTTTAATCCCAGCACTTGGGAGGCAGAGACAGGAAGATTTGAGTTCGAGGCCAGCCTGGTCTTCAGAGGGAGTTCCAGGACAGCCAGGGCTATACAGAGAAACCCTGTCTTGAAAAAACAAATGAACAAAAACCCCAAAATTCTAAGAAAGGAAGAGAGAGTGCATGGGGAATGAAATCAGAGGGGGAGGGACCGGGAAGGTGGAGGTTGGGAGAAGACAAATTGAAACTGGGGAGATACCCTGAAACTGGGGTAATATAATTGAAGTGTATTGTGTACATATGCGAAAATGACTTGGAGAAACCTATGATTTTGTATAAATAATATATACTAATAATTTAAAAAGAAAAGAAAAGCTTAGACAGAAAACATAGTGCGGAGCCCAGCCAGAATGTAAAAAACGTTCCAAGCCTCACCTGGATGATCTCCCTCTTTTTCCTTTTTTCACTTCGAGTCAGATGATTTTGCATGGAGTTCCCATAAGCCATCAGCCCTTGATCTCTAGGTGCACGACAGTGAGGGTACGCCTAACATTCAGACCTGAATCGCCCAAGAGCAGGGAGCATGCGCATGAGCGATTGGATGAATACACAGTGGATGACTAAACGAAATCATGAAAACTTAGTGTAGAACGTTCTCTTGATTAAGTACATGGAAGGCTTGTCAGAATGTGCTTATCATCTCAGGATGGCAGGGACTCCTGAGGTGGACCATTGACCATCGCTTACCGGAGACCATAGAAGCCAGTGGGCTTTAGCTAATTATAACTTTTTTCTTCTTCAGGCTCAAGATAACAGGCATTTTATGTCTCCAATGAGTCTCTTCCAATGTTTGTTTATCTTTTTCTTTTTAAATAATTGTTTGTGTGTGTTTGTGTGTGGTTGTGTCTGTGTGTATAGTTCGTGTGTTTGTGTCTGTGTGTATTGTTTGTGTGTGTTTGTGTCCGTATGTTTGTGTATGTGTCTGCATGTCCATGTGTTTGTGTGCATATGTGTGTATGTTTTTGTCTATTTGTGTGTGTGTGTGTGTGTGTGTGTGTGTGTGTGTGTGCGTCTATGGCATGTTGTCAAAGTCAGAGAACAACCTGCAGATTCTCTCCTTCTGATGGGCTCTGGGGATCGAACTCAGGTCGTCGGGGTTTCACTGCAGGCTCTTCAGCACTGAGCCATATCTCTCCGGCTACCCGTGCTTGTTTTAAAAATACTTTTTCATACTTTGTTCCCTTTGTCAGTCAGTTTGTTAAATGGGTCAGCCACCTTTCAAATCTGAGAACATATACTTTCTTCACCTAGAAATACCATCAAAAAGAACATTTTTCCAATACTGGATGTGACCACAGTTTCTGTCTCTTCAGAGCTCTTTAGACCCCACTTCTCTAGAAAATCTTCTATTCAGTAGAAGGAGGTTGATTTGGACGCGTTCTGTCATCTTACCGTACCAGCCGAGAGAAATTCTCACCAAAGACAGAACAGGGGTTCTTTGTGGTTTTAGAAAAAGAAATATTGGGGGAAAGGAGCTGGAGTGCGTCATGGTTTCTGTACAATCCATACAGCACCATGTGCAGGGCAGATCGTATACAGCCAAGGGAGGTGAGGCAAGAAAATGGGGATTCTAATGTCTTTCACCTGCCCAAGCACTAAACAGATAGATGGCCTTGGAAATGAAACAAGCCTCTTGGTTCTGAGTCTGTAGGGCGGGACACCAGTGCTTGCATGCATGGGTTATTTTGAATTAGACGATCCAGCACATCCAAGTTGTAAATTGTCTGCTGAAGTCACTAGCTCATAGTGTTCAAAGAATATAAAGGAGTCCAGGTTGATGTTGATGGGAGGGGTCTTAGGGTTTGCCTTGCTGTAAAAAGGCACCATGACCAAGGCAACTCTTATAAAGGACAGCATTTAACTGGGGTCGGCTTACAGGTTCAGAGGTTCAGTCCATTATCATCAAGGCGGGAGCATGGCAGCATCCAGGCAGACATGCTGCAGGAGGAGCTGAGAATTCTATGTCTTCATCTGAAGGCTGCTAGGAGAAGACTGGCTTCCAGGGAGCTAGGACAAGGGTCTTAAAGCCCATGCTCGTAGTGACACACCCGCTCCAACAAGGCCATACCTCCTAATAGTGCCAAGCACATTGAAACTACCACAGGAGGTGTGACCCGGTATTTCTAGTTTCTTTCTGTTATGATTCTCATAGAGGCGTTAACCTCCCTACCTTAGTATTTTCTCCATAGGATGAAAATAATGTTAGCTTTTTCTTCAGTTACTTGCATGTGTCAGAGATTATTTGATATAGTGGGAAGAGGTTTGGCCTTTGAAAGAACTGAGGTCCAATTATGAGTCTACTGCTTAATAGTTTTCTGATATTGTGAAACCTGGTTCTAAGTTTTTAAATGATAAAATGCAAAGTTTGTATCAACAGAGTTCATTAAATGGTGCCTTCGAAGGTACACTAAGAAGCTATGCATATTTGTAGTTATTATTACTAGTTTCATACAAGGTTACATGCATGAGCTAGGTAGAGTGGCGCAGGCCTTTAGTTCCAGTGTGTGGGAATCAGAGGCAGGTGGATCTCTGTGAATTTGAGGCCAGCCTGATCTGCAGAGTGATATATAGTGAGACCCCTCAGAAAAAAAAAAGAAACAAAATTATATGCATTACTTTTATAGGTTTACTTTATAAAAATATTTTTATGTTTTGTATATGAATTGTGGTTAGGTATGTGTGCCTGGTACCTGCAGAGGCCAAAAGAAGATACTAGATTCCCCGGCAGCTGGAGACAGGTGGTTGTGAGGCACCATGTAGGTACCAGGAATCAGACCCCATTATAAATAGTTATGAGCCACTGTGTGGTTGCTAGAATTTCAACTCAGGACCTTTAGGAAGAGCAGTCAGTGCTCTTAACCACGGAGCCGTCTCTCCAGCCCCACAAGTACTCTTAATTGCTGAGTCAGCTCTCCAGCCCCAAGCCTATAATTCTTAAGATATCTACTTTGAGCCTGAACTTGAAAAAAATTAATTATGTGAGTAAATTAGGCTTGATAATTATACCTAAAAAAAAAAATCCTGACTGGGTCACTTTAACTGATTCCCTCATGTATAAGATTTGATTTCATCTCAATATTCACTTACTTTAATGTGTAGAAAACCTTACAATTATGGCTTAAAGGTAAATTGAGGCACGTGATAGTTAGCAGTCTTGTTTGTGTCCCTAATCTGAATTTTTTGGGGGAGTAACTTTCCAAAATCTAATTCTAAGGTGACTTACGTAAGCAAGGAAATTTACTAGTCTGTGTAACTCAAACGAGCTTCAGGCATGACTGGATCCAGCAGTTCTCATGTTAAAACATGTTTGTCAAGTTGTTTTTTTTTTTTTCCAAATAGTTGGCTTCCTGCAAGGTACAGCTGTAAAGTAGTTCCAACTTAAATCATTTCTATGGTTTATGATCTCAACATTTGCAAAACAAATGTTGAAGAAGATATAATTGCCGTCTGACTCACGTACCCATTTCTCTAGAGGGAGCAAAGAG
This sequence comes from Tokudaia tokunoshimensis, assembly GCA_036184795.1. Lineage (NCBI taxonomy): Eukaryota > Metazoa > Chordata > Mammalia > Rodentia > Muridae > Tokudaia > Tokudaia tokunoshimensis. The sequence goes on along the minus strand of BTHU01000012.1, from coordinate 91,708,885 downwards.
GGAAGCATTACGATCTACAACTCCAAAATCATATGGATTGAAGGAGGGTGTGTCCTTACAGGGAAAGAAAGGTCAGGGAGGGAAGCAGGTACCCATCATACTAAGGTAGGCTAGACTAAAGGTCAAGCTAAAGGTCAGGCTACACCTAGAAACAAGGTCCTTAGTTCTTTTTCTGAGACACAGTCTCTCTGTGTAGTTGAGTGTTATGTAGCTGTTTCTAGGTTGATGGTTCCCTCCAGGAGGGAAGAGAAAAGTTGGTCAGTCTTAGAAAGTAAATGAAACAGTTAAGGTCTAGAAAGGAAATCCAACTCACTAGGCTTAGGGAGCTCCTAAAAGTTAGGAGACACACAGGGCCCCTCCCTAAGGTTATGGCTAATAGACAGTTGATGGGGAGGGGAAAGTCTCTGACTGAACTGTCTGCAAATTGTGCAGGTGACTCCAAGGATGCTGTTGTGTGTTGTCACCTATGCTGGGTTTTTTTTTTTCTTGCAATGTAGTTGCTTTTGAGTTAACCAAGTTCTTATGAACAACCCCTTGTCTGTACTCCTGTAGGTAACCCCAATAAACTCACTAGTTCACTATGCTAGACTTGGGTGGGAAACTTAATTTAGTTCTGCATTTTATTTAATTTAACCCTCTTAAAATTGTCCCCACCCTTGCCCTCCTTTCTTCTCCCCCTCCCCCTATTCCTGCTACATACTTCTTTCCTCAACTAGACCCTCTTCTAATTGCATGTTTGGTTTTTTTCTTCTCATGGACCCGGTGAATTTCCTTAAGCTTGTTGACAGGAGTATGGCCTCCTTACCAGAGACTATACCACTAAAAAAAAAGTTTCTCCCTTCCTCCACCAACCATTAGTGTGTATATAAATTACCAGAAGCATTGGGGCCCATGCGCCTTGCCCAGTACATGATGGTGCAGACATCTTAAAGAGTATAAGTGACTAAGTGCAGATGTTAGGTTGTTAATAGCTTTGCATGGCCTTATGACGTAATGAAAAGATGGAGACACCAGGGTCCTGGTGCTAGCATGGCATTATTTGAGATGGGCTTTGGTGTGCACTACAGGCTGATTTTTAAGAGTGTGACCTTTTTATTACTTCTTTCATGCACGCATCTGGTGTATCTGATATTCCCTTCCCTTCCTCCCCACTGCATCTCCTGCATTTGCCTTCCACCCTCTCCCCTTTCACCCCATTTTCATGTCCTCTTTTTAATATTTTTGGTAACACAATAAGTCTTACTCGTGCTGCTCTTACCCTCACGGGTGTGGTTGACCTATGAAGGGCCACACCCTCAGAATTGTCTCTCTTTCCTCCTGTGGAATAATTTCTTTGGCCTGTCCTGGTGCCCCACCTGGAGTGATTTTTTTTCACTCTGCCCCTGGAATAAGTCACACAGTATCTCGGACTGGATTCAGACTCTCACTCTGTAGCACAAGGCTGCCAGTACTCCCCATTCTCCCACTCCAGCCTCCCAAGGCCTGGAGTTACAGGTCTATGCCACCATGCCCAGCTAGCTCCCTAGTATAGTTCTTGAAGTTACAGTGAGGAAGAAAGACATTACGGTAAGCTTAGAGCAAAAAGAGTTTGAACCAGCCGGGCAGTGGTGGCGCATGCCTTTAATCCCAGCACTTGGGAGGCAGAGGCAGGCGGATTTCTGAGTTCAAGGCCAGCCTGGTCTACAGAGTGAGTTCCAGGACAGTCAGGGCCATACAGAGAAACCCTGTCTCGAAAAACCAAAAGAAAAAAAAAACCCAAAAAATAGTTTGAACCTCCTAGAAATGAAGGTAGAGATCAACTGACATCCCCTTTTTTAAAAAAACAAAAAAACAAAAAAATTCTCTTTTTTTTTTGTAACTTTCAGAAATATATGGCTATTGTAAAGTGCAAGCCTGCTGTTGCTAATGAATGCTTCCACACACTTCCATCACTTAGTGTGGAAGTGCATTTCTCTAATTTCCCAGCTCCTTTTCTACTTCCTGTCACAGGAGGAATGCCAGAATAAAGGGATGAAGGCCAGTAGGGGGAAAACTTAGCTTGTAGGTGGATAAAAAGTCTTAGAAAGAAAAAGGATTCCTGTGTTAATAAGTACTGAGCAGTTGATAATCCTGTAGAAGATGCTGACCCTCATTTAAGTCTGGAGGCTAAGCCCACAGTTAAGACTGAGTCTGCTTATTTATCTGTGAGGAAATCAGGGCAGAGCTGGATGACCTCTGACCTCAGAGTCTGTGTTCTCATTATGATCATAACTTGGTATAGCTTCAGTGTCATTTAATTGTGCAAACTGACAATTTCCTAAGCAAAAGTATTGCTTAATATATTATTTTGTAGTTTATTCTCTGGGAAATAAAGCATATTTGAAGCTTATTTTCTTGTGTGTGTGTGTGTGTGTGTGTGTGTGTGTATTGTGTGCAAAGACCAGAGGTCAACATCTGGTCTTTTCTGGTGTTTCCTACTATCTTTTGAGACAAGGCCTCACATTGGACCCTGCGCTCACCGTTTGGCTATACTGGCTGGCCAGTGAAGTCTGAGAGTCCACTCATCTGCCCTCCCTGTGCTGGTTACAGATGCACATGACTGCACATAGATTGTTTTCATTTTAGCTATTTTTGGTGCATGTGAGCGCTCAGGATCTGAACTCAGGTCTTATACTTTCAGGGCAGGCATTCTATGGATGGAGTCATGTCCCAGCCCTTCCCCTCCCCACTCCCCCTCCCCCCTTCCCCCATCAGTGATAATAAAACTTCTTTTTCTTCCTGGATCCGTCACAGAAACCCCCAATAAGACAGTGCAAAGGTTCCTAGATAGTCACTGCTATAAGTTTAAATTACAGCTCATACTACTATGTAGAGTCTAGAGCACACAACCATTTAAATCTTGAGCCATGATTTGTCACGTTAGCTACACAGAAAGCTGTAAAAGAGCTATGACCTTTGAAGTAGATCTGAGAATGTGATTGCAGTACTAAAATTATGATTCAAGAAAATGTCACTGCTGAGGATGTTTCCTAGTGGATAAATGCAATGCAAAGAAACCTCACATCAGTTCCTTGGGCACAGTAGCCGTGTGGATTACACCTGTCTTCGTGTCTTAGACAGCTGTTGCCACAGCTTTTCCTTGCTTCTCACCTCGGCCCATAAACCAGCTTCATGGGCTCCTGCCCCACCCCCAGCAAATGAGATTAGTTTACTTCTGAAGATGTGTTTAAGGGAAAGCCAATTCTATGATGCTTCAGTTTGTCACTGCGTAGTTACCACTTGATACTCTGTCTTCTAATCATGCAGTCAGGCTGCCGACAGTTCCCATAAGCTCATCTTTGAGATCTGGATAGTGGATACTTTGATGTGGTAACAATGAACTGAATTTTGTCACTTGATAATCCCCCCCCATGGCTATAATGTCTTTCTGTTTATATTTAGGATAGCAGTCACTAAATTTCTTTGTCCATGCATCTCCATCCGCACATTTTTTGTGAGCACACATTCTAAATACATGTGTATTTGTTCATAAAATAGGCACACATCAATTTCATTACCTTATGACTTGGTCATAACATTTCTTAGGATATATTTCACTGCTGGTAATGGTGGATGTAAAGGTACATTTCAAACTGTTTTGACAATTTTGCTATTTAAGTTAAAATATGGTTGGACTTATTAAGATTGTCACTTTAACTCTCAGGGAGGGCTGTCAAAGACTTTTTAATAGATGTTTCTAGTATTTGCTCTTTCTACTGTTCCCCTACGAGACTCTTGTAAGGTCATTTGTCTACGGGCTGGAGAGATGGCTCAGTGGTTAACAGCACTGACTGCTCTTCCGATGGTCCTGAGTTCAAATCCCAGCAACCACATGGTGGCTCACAACCATCTGTAATGAGATCTGGCACCCTCTTCTGTAGGGTCTGAAGACAGCTACAGTGTACTTACACATAATAAATCTTTTTTTTTTAAAAGTCATTTGTCTGCTTTGTAGGTTTAGTTTAATTAAACCTAAATAATACACTCATCGAACCCAACAAACACAGGATGTCACAACAAGTGGAAGAGACTCCTTCTGCTATCCTCTGCGGATGGGCACTTCCTGCTTTTCCCTGAGGACTTCTATACTGCTCTAGCCAATGGGTCATACTCTCTGTATATAGAATATTGAGCTCAATGCCTCCTTTTAAACTTAAGCATAGATGCCCTCATTTTTTCTTCTGTATTTCAAGTGGATTGCCTTGTACTATCCTTGGAGAACACCCCACTTTCCCTGGGATCTATAGATCTCTTTATGAGATTATTGGTCCAGAGAACAAACCTCACACAGGCAAGGATGTTTCCATATTAAAGAAGACCTGCTCATTTCAGTTGCTCAGCTATTTTATAGAAAATGAAATGACTTTGAAATGAATTGTCTTTATAGGCATCCATAATTTGCAAGCAAAATCCTCACTCTACAAAATGTGAAATCTTCTTAAGCAACAGCTGTGAGCATTTCAAACGTGCACTACTTTTTAACGGTTCAACTGTTGCCAAGGGAAATTGAGTTGGCTTCAAAATCTTTCTTGGTTTTAATTTTGCATTTACCAATCAGACATTGAAGAAACAGGCTCTGCTTGGCTAGGATATTAAACATTTCTAAAGTCCGAAGTATGGAAATATAAGTTACTTGAAGGCAGGAACCAGACTGGAATTCCACGTAATTATGCAGCATGGGGTAATGAACTTTATTAGGGTAAAAATGGACCGTCAGGTAGTCAGTCCGCAGCCAGTCTTCTGGAGCCAACAGGGGGAGCCTGATTTCATTTAAGCCATCGTTCCCATTTCAGCTCAGGGCGGCAACATTCTCTTTCATTGCATAGAATTATTTTTCTACCCAACTGGATAGCAATTTGCTACAAACCAGAAACGCAAATGCATTGTTAGCATTTGTGGGTATGATACAGAGCTTTATAAATTATATTCCCTAACTGTACAGAACACATGATACTGAGAGGGAAAACTCGGCTACAGGATGAAGCATTTGAGTTTGAAAAGGAATATACATATACATATATATATATATATACATATATACTTGTGTATATATATATATACACACACACATATATATATGAAATACAATACTAAAACTACATCAAAATGACAGTGGTTATCTTGGGTTTATGGATTATGAGTATTATTATTTCTCCTGTATTTCCCCTCCCAGATTTCCAAATTCTGAGCAGCTGGTAGTTTGATCTTTGTAGTATGTATTAAGGATTCTTTTCTTCTTCAACTATTGTATGTAGCCTGCATTCAAATTGATTGATGGTCTAAGAATATTCTTTGGAAATGTACCATTTGGCCTAGGGCTCACCAATGATGCAAAAACATGTATGTATTTTAGTACTCGTTCTAGAAAGAGGTAAGTCTTCTGTTTAAACTCAGACTCAAACTGTCAATTAAAATCTGTCAAGTTGGGGGCTGGGTACTTCGGAGTCCTGAAAAGGCGAATGCGGGTATTCAGAATGGGAGACTGCAGAGTTGCCATCTGCATAAACTACCGGAGCGCGGGCCCCTACGGAGACCGCCAGGGGCATCAAGGAGCTGATACTCAGAACTGACTTTTGGGGTGTGTGTGGAGGGGAACTAGGTGAGAGTCCAATCGGTGGCCAGGCCTCCCACCGGTTGAGCGAAGGAAGGCCACTGGGGGGATTTCGGCCGGCTTCCATGGCCGCATTTACATAGGGCGCATGGGACCGTGGGTTCCGTGCTGAGTGGGGCTCTGCGGGCTGAACCGTGAGGCACCGGGACTGCCGCACTGTGGCCTTCGGAATCCAGGGTGAAGACGCTCGCGGTCCACAGGGTCCGGCCAGGCGGAAGCTCCAGTTTCGGGCGCGGCCGCCGAGCTCCCCTCAGGCCTAGCCGACACCGCAGTCCCCCCACTTCAGGCGCCCTGGCGGAAGCGGCGGCCCGGTCGCCCAAGCTCACGGTAGCATCCGGGTCCCCCGCGCCTCGTCCAATCGAGGCCCCCGTCTCTTCACACCCTCCTGTTTCCCCGCCCCCCCGCGCCGCCAATCCCCGATCAGCTCTCAGCCGAACATGCTGGCCTGGGAGTGAAGGTGCGCAGAGGCCAATGAAGTCTCGCTTCCCGTTTGAAGTCTCCAGTGGGCGGGCGCCGGAGGCGGGCTCTGCTAGCCAGGAGGTTCGGTTGCGCCTGTGCCATGGACTCAGCCGCCCGGTGATATTGACAATAGGAGAGAGAAAGGGGCATTGACGGGGACCCTGCGCGGGTAGCGAACGGCGGCTCTGGCAGCGGCGGCTCAGGCGGCTCCAACTCTTCCTCCCGACTCCTGCGCTTGCTGTCTCTGCAAATCCAGGCTTCCTCCCTCCTCCCCCTCCCCGCGTCGCCGCCGCCGCCGGGTCCGGTGCAACGAGCAGAGGCGCCGCCCGCCGGGAATGTGAACGAAGAGCCGCCGGCCGAGCCGCAACCGGGTCGGTGCCGATTTGATGGGACGGGCCCGCGGGGGAGGCTCTTGAGGCTGCCGCTGCCACTGCCGGAGCGCTGAGGTTCGGGGCCAGCCGAGAGGCCTAGAAACACTGCCGCTACCGCGGAACCGGAGGGACGTCGCCCCGGACGGCCGTAGTAGCCCGGGGCACTCAGCTGCTGCCCGGACCTCCCCCCGTGCGTCCCGGGTCGCCGCCCGCCCCCGCCGCGGCCCCTAGCTCGCAGCCCACTCCGCGCAGCCACAGATCATCTTCCGATTCTTCCCCAGGAGCTTCAAGGTAACTTCAGCTTCGGGTCCCGCGGCTCGCCTCCCGGGGAAATTGCGGAGCGGCGGGCTCGGGAAGGCCGGGCCCGGGCGGCCGAGGGGTGCGGCGGGGTGGGGTGAGCGGGAGCAAGCGCCCGGCCCACTTGTCTGATCTACCTGCAGAGGCTTTAGAGGCCAGCACCTCTCTTCTACTCGGCCTCACTGGCCTCTTTCCCTCCCTCTTTTGAGGCGTTTTCTTGCCCCCCCTCCACTGGCGGGGGCGGGGGAGCAGGGAGGAAGATTCCGTGGCCGCGCACCTTCTCCAGAGCTTGGGGTTTATGTGAACATATCTGCAGACAAACAGGCCACTTCCCTGATTTCATACCTCCCCCCCCTTGGAAAAACCCCAGTTGCCTGTTCTTTAGAGAATGCTAAAGCTTTGGGCGCAGTGGCCCAGGTGAAACCTGTTTCCTTGGGCTTTGCAGGGACCCCGCTGCTATCATCAGTTCTGCAATGCTTTAGAGTTGAGATCCTTGACATTTATTCAGAGCTCCGCGCATAAGAGGCAAATGAGGAAAAAGAAAGCTACCTATAGATCATTGTTAGAGATGAGAGAAGAGAAATAGAGACAGAATGAGGGATGGGGGAACGAGGCTTACAGAAATCTGTGTTGCTAGGGTTAGAATGAAATCTAAATAATTCCCAGATGAGAATGCAATATTCCTTCCTAAATTTACAGCGTACCAGTATGATGTGGAACTTCTTGTTGAGTTCTGTCATTTTCGATAGTACTTATAATTTACTATTCCGTTTATTATATGTCACATTATATTTAAAGCCAAATTAGAGTTAAAAGAAAACAATAACTTTCTAATGAAAGAACCAAGAAGTCCTCAAAATTCCAAACTAAGCCTTAATATTGTCCACGACTCTCCTATGTTTATGCTATTTTAATTGAATCCAGGTAATCCAGATGACAGTTTAGTCTTACACATTTAGGAGGCAACTATCTTACTCTTTGTGGAAGTTAAAAAAAAAAGCACTTGTCTTAGGTGCTGGTATGACACTTGAGGAGCTGCATCGTCGCATCGTGTGCATTCTGTCGATGCGGTCTACCATTAATCTTGCATGGAGCCTCAGTGGCACCTGGATGGTACTGGCATCTGTTTAGTTTGGTGAAGGAGACTGAGCTCAATGCTTGGGACTTTTAGCATCTGTCCTTCCTTTGAATAATTTCAGAAGATTAAAAAATTGCAGAACGATGTTCAGTTAGTTCTGTTGGTTTCATGGAACACAATATTTGAACTTAAACTCAACTTCTTGGGAGGCTGTGAAGTTATGTTTTCAGTTCAACTTGATGTTGGGTTTTATCTTAGTTTTGTTTATTAAACTTTAATAACTTAAGATGTCTTTATTTAAAAAGATTTTGAAATAATTGTAATCATGCCTTTGTGTGTTCTTATTGAAGTAATCTAGCCTGTCCTCATTTGCAAGGTGGTGGCTCATAACAGCAAGCCCAGCACATTGCACCAAAAGCCCTGCTTAGAAGGTGCCAGGAGAAAGTACACTTAGAGTAACCACCTTGCTGTCAGATCCTGAGGTGCTTTGACTCATTTTTTTTCCCGAGGCAGGATCTCCTCTCACTGTTTCCCAGGGTTGGAGTTAAACTTGTTATATGTTGCTTTGGCTGACCTTGAACTCATAACTTTTCCTGCCTTTGAGTGCTGGGGTTACTGGCTTCTACACCTGGCTTCATTTGTTTAGATTCTTGAAGTGCAAAAGTGTTGTAGCCCATTCATAATATTAAATATGTCAGGAAAATGTTTCTATGGACGTTTTCCAGCTTCAGAATAGCTCCAAAATGACTCCAGGAGTCCCAAGATGGGAAGAGCTGTGCAGTTAAAATGGGCAGAGAGTATAGAGACTTGAGGTCCAGGCGGACATCTTTTAATGATGATAATGGAGTGGTGATACATTAGAGCTCTGATTTTGTTTAATGGTAGCCATGTTACTTTATATTTTTCCCCTTGACAAGGCTTTTCTTTTTTGGTTTTTCGAGACAGGTTTTGTGTGTGTGTGTTTGTGTGTGTGTGTGTGTGTAGCCCTGGCTGTCTTGGAACTCATTTTGTAGACCAGGCTGGCCTCAAACTCAGAGGTCTGCCTGCCTCTGCCTCTTGAGTGCTGGGATTAAAGGCGTGCACCACCACTGCCCAGCAGCAAGACTTCCGTTAATTGATTTTTTTATTTTTTGGTACATATTCCCATTTTCATGAATATTGTATATGGGAATTTTAAGATGTGTATAACTGACATGATACTTTTATCGTGGGCTCATGTTCATGCTTCTTCTTTCTCTTCAGTAGGGATATGTCCTCAGCACCAACTACTCCTCCATCAGTGGATAAAGTAGACGGATTTTCTCGGAAGTCCGTCAGAAAAGCCAGACAGAAGAGGTCGCAAAGCTCCTCACAGTTTAGGTCTCAAGGCAAGCCCATTGAGCTCACACCTCTGCCACTGCTGAAAGGTAAGACCCCTGGGTAGGTGCCATTGTCTTACCTTCCTCATCCACAAGTGTCTTCTCAGTGCTTCATACCTGTGCCCTTCAGGTTCTTCAGGGTAGAGAGGTTTCAGACTCACAAGTTCCTGGATCTGACTAGGTCTACCTGATCTCCTTATTACAGAAAGGGCTTATCCAAGGAGACTTATCCTCCTATAGGTGAGTTCTTGAATTAAGCTGGAAAACTAAATGGCAGAAATGTCTTTTTCCCCCCTCCCAAACAATGGTGTGTGTGTGTGTGTGTGTGTGTGTGTATGTGTGTGTGTATATATGTGTGTGTGTGTATGTGTGTGTGTGTAGGTGTATGTGTGTGTATATATATGTGTGTGTGTATATGTGTGTGTGTGTGTGTGTGTGTGTGCGCGTGCACACTTGCACATTATGCACATGTGACAATCAGAGGACAATTGGTGGGAGTTGGTTCTCTACTTCCACTACATGGGTTTCAGGAATAACTCAGGTGGTTCTGTTTGGCAGCAAGGGCCTTTCTGTGCTGTACAGACTCATTGACCCTCTCTGTTTTTAAATTCTTGATTTGCTTATTGACATTAATTGTACTTTCCTGATTGGAAAGTAGACCCCAGTAAAAAAGATACTAACTCGCGTTAAAAGAAGCAGAGTTTGGAAATACTGAATTTTAAATTTTAAAGATCAAGAAAGTAGAGCTTATAACTAATAACATGCATTTATTCATTTATTTGTATTTTCACCTAGAACAAATATAATTTTATAGTGATCGTATTTGCATGAGACTTTAATTTTTACAGTACATTTAGAGCAAGGGTTTTCATTTTTTTTGGACGCAGAGTTTTATGTAGCTAAGGCTGCTTTGAATCCTGGCTTTTGCCTTAAAGCTGGCTTTGAGCTGCTGGTGTTTTTGCCTTTACTTCCCAGGTGCTGGGATTAGAGGTATGCACTGCCAGGCCTGTCTAAGAGTGACGTTTGGATGTGAGCACTAATTTTTTTTCTTTCTGAATTATGCCTTTTATTTTATTATTTTGGTATGTGGTTATGTGTCCATTTTAATTTTAATCTGTTTGCTTCATGTTGGTTGGTGAAAAAGAGTTATTTGAAATGTATCATATCAATAGCTGGTATAGTGTAGAAATATCACACTCTATCTTTGAAGGTGAATTTTTGTATAAGTATTTAAGGATAAGGAAGAAGGGGTCACAAACAATATAAAGGATTTTAGTAGCTCAGAGGAAACCCGACAGCCTGGTTAGTGAACACCCCCACCTCCTTCTTTTTCCTCCGGATTTTTGAGACAGTCTTGCTATATAGCCCTGGCTGGCCTGTAACTCACAGTATAGACCAGGTTGGCCTGGAATTTGCAGTGATCTTACTGCCTCTCTCTTGAATGCTGGGTTCACAGATGTGTGCTATCACACCTGGCCAAAATGCATACTTATTTCTGTAGAAGCGTGTTGAATAAGAAGGTATAGGAACAGCTGATGTGATCCTCATTTGTAGCTGAGGGTATTTCAGGTGTCTGACTTTCTTATGGGAACACTTTCTTTTTCTTTTTCTTTTTTTTTTCCTTGAAACAGCGTTTCTCCATATATATAACTCTGGCTATCCTGAACACATCCTGTAGACCAGGCTGGCCTCAAACTCAGAGATTCACCTGTCTCTGTCTCCCTAGTACTGGGATCAAAAGCCTGCACCATTGGGAACACTTTTTCTTAAGAGGAGAAATTCATAAATAAGATCCCAGTGTTTGTACTTGAAAATGATAGAAACTGTTGGGGAATGTGAGGGTGGGAGGACGTGGGTGGGTGGGTGAGTGGGGGGAGCACCCTCATAGAGGCAGGGGGAATGGGAATGGGATGGGGGTTTCTGAAGGGGAGACCTGGAAAGGGGAAAGCACTTGAAATGTAAATAAAGAAAACATCCAATCCAAAAAAAAAAAAAAGAAAATGGTAGAAACTATATTCATGTTGATTTCTGGAAGGATGGTGTGGGTTAGACAGTTGCATGGTGGTAGAACTCTTGCCTAGCACTCTTGAGACTTTGGGTTTGATCCGCAGCACCGAGAAAAGAAAGGGAAAAGGATGATCTGTCTGCCAAGTAGGAAAGAGGAGCTTTGATAAGTTTTGATGGAGAGAATACTCCCTCCCTCCCTCCCTCCCTCCCTCCATCCCTCTCTTCTTCCCTCCCTTAGTGGTGTTTTCTCTCTCTCTCTCTCTTTCTTGTCTGACTATATAGCTGGTCTGAAACTCAGAGGGATTGCCTTTGCCTGTCTGTCTTTTGAGTATGTGTCTCCATACCTGGGTAGAAGATTTTTGACTTAAGATTTTGCTAGTAAAAATGAGAATAGTTTGTATGAAGTTATAGAAAAATATGAAGGAAAATTCTAGGGAATAAATACAAAGGTCGGGAGATAAACTCCTAACTTATTTAATCTGAAGTAGACATAGGATAGCTGTTGATGTCTGTGTTGGGGGAAGAACTTTACTTCCAGCAAGCCCAGATTAAACATTTAGTTTTAAAGAGAATCAGTGCATTCATTCCGTAAGGCTCGTGTAGTCACTTGAATTAACTGTGCATTCATGGAAAGGTGGAAAGAGGCTTGTGGGAAAAACATTGGAACACATGTTTTATCTTATTCTTCTTTCTTCCTGCTGTGATTATGCACAATTAAAATAGACATAAGATGTTCCATTAACTAGTCTTGGGATTCAAAGTTTGCACCACTAGGCTCAGGCTCATTAACCTTTTTTAAGGTTTCAATTCAGTGGCAAGAAGTCCATTCCCATTGTTGAGTCTCTATTACAACCATTCATCTACCATCTTTTCATGCTCTTGGTGGCCCTCTGTCACCTCTCAGCCCCCAGCAACTACATCTTTATTAGCTCAGAGGAAACCAGACAACCTGGATTAGTAGTTCATTAGTGCACATCCATCCATTCCTTACTTCCTCCCTTCATTTCTTCTCTTCCTTTTTCCCCTGGTGTTTGAGACAGTCTTGCTTTCTAGTCTTGGCTAACCTGGAACTCACAGTATAGACCGGGCTGAGCATTTTACTCTAAGATTGAGCAATATTTCCATATATCACATACTGTTTATCATTCATTCACTTACTCATTTATTCATTCATTTTAGGTGTTGGGAATAATGTAAGCGTGAGTGTGTAGGTGTCTGTTGAAAGACTTCACTATTCCTTTCTTTTGGTCACATATATAAAAATAGAATTGTGGCTCATATGTTTAGGTTTTGAAGTCTTGCTATGTAGTTTTCTATAGGAGCTGTATTTTCATTTTCGGTATACAGGAGTTCTGATTCTCCACACCTCACCAGTGGATACCTCCCCGCTTACTAGCATCGCCAGGTCTGTGACATTGCTTATTGGAGTTCTGATGTGCATTTATCTTCTATTGAGTGATGTTAAGCATCCTTTACGAGATTATTGGACAAATTCATAGTTTTTTTTTTTTGCTTTTTTTTGTTGGGGGTTGAATCCAGGGCCCTGTACATGTTAGGTTGGTGCTCTGATGTTAAGCTACATTTTACTCAGCTCCTTTGTCTGAATTTTTAAAGTTATGTCTGGTATCATTAAAACTTTTCTAAGAATAGGTTTTGTACATTTGCATATTTTATCAGCAGAGGAGAATTAGAGAGCAGCTGGACCAGACACTACTCACGAATCCAGTTTCAGACAGCCTGACAGTGATTGTTGCATAGTTCACATGATGTGGGGGCATGGTCGAGCAAGGGTTTTATACTCAGGCTTCAGTGTCTCTCTGGAGAACGGCAGAGAGAAATAGAGTCAGATGCAGACGTGAGAAGTGCGTGTGCTTGGTTTCTGCAGTGACTGAGGTACTTACCTGACTCTTGTGCTCCTCACAGTGGATTGGCTCATTTATTTGTCTTGTACATTCATCAACTTTTTGGAAGTAGTTTACCTAATTAAAAAAACATAAAGGAAATAGTTCTTTTCTAGGATTTTTTTAAAGCATTATTTTAGGAAATAATAGAAGCCAAAATTACCCTGTATAAATACTAAACAATAGATAAGGCCCTAATTTTCTATAGCATTTCCCTGACTTATTCAGAAGGCTTGCTTGAATACAATATACATTGTGAACAGATTTGGTGAATTTTGTTTTTAAGTTGTGTTTTGATTTTATGTATGTGAGTGTTTTGCCTGAATCAGTGTGTGTATACCACATGGAAGGTCTGGTTACTTGGAAAACTATAACGGAAAACGAAGAGAAAGTTTGAGTTTTACCCCTCTTGTAATAGTTGGTCTTCTGAAGCTTGTATCCTAGGTGGCTTTTCTTTTTTCTTTTCTTTTTTTCTGTAGAAAGCAACACTAACATGTGCTCCTATGCACATGTATACAGTGGCCTACCTTTTTCCTCAGCTGTGTCTAATGAAATGATATGCTGACCTTTTATACATTTGAATTTTCTCTATTTTTATACTTCTCAAAGGTTTTTTGGGGGTAACCTAAGACTTTTAAACCATAAGGACCTGTTTTACTGGTAAGGAAATCCTAGTAAAAGTTTAGTGCCTATTTATTAACTTGCTTACTTACCTACTTACTTACCTATCTACCTATCTATAATAAAGTCAAAATTTGTGCCAACGTTTGAACTACATCATTCGTGGCACACACGTGCCTATAATCGCAGCACTTGGGAGGCTGAGGCAGAGCTGTGAGTTTAAGGGCAGTCTGGCCTACACAGTGAGACCCTGCTTCAAAACACTAGAAAAGAAGAGAAGCCTCCTCCCCCCAGTGGATGTGGATCGAGCAGGTCAGCAAGCAGCCTTGTCATTTATCGTGGTTGGGCAAACTCAGAGCTTAGGCAGATCAGCAGCAGTGGTATTGCCTGCTTCATGGTTGGCTCGCCCTCATCCTGTCCTGTCCCACGCCTTTACCTCCTTCTTTCCTCCCTGTTAGGCCATTTACAAGTTTAGATTTGAATGACATAGTTTTGAAAAACTCTCTTTCTCTGAAGAAGGAATTATAATGAAAGTGGTATCATTATTTCTGGTTTCACAATTGTTTTTTAGAGCATTTTGCAGATACTTGAGAAGCTTCAAGAACTATGGTGACTGGAGGCACCATTCTGTAGAAAAGAATTCTTTGTCTCTGTGGTAGAATTCTTTCTAATGAAAATACTTTTTAACTGGAACCCAGGGCCTTGTGCATGCTAGGCAAGTGCTGCATCACTGAGCTGTATCCCAGCTTCTAAAAATGCCCCTTTCCCTTTTATTTATGTGTGTGGCTATTTGCCTGTTTAAGTCTGTGCACCATGTGTGTGCAGTGCCCACAGAAACCAAAAGGGGGCATTGGATCTTCTTGGACTGAAGTTACAGGCAGTTGTGAGCTACCATGCGGGTGTGGAGAAGGGAACCCAGGTCCTCTGGAAGAGCAGCTCTCTAAACTCCTCAGCCATCTTTCCAGCCCCATAGAAACACTTATTTCTGTGTCCATGATGTGTGTAAGTTAGATCACTCTCCACTGTATATATTATATTGAAGTAGGGTCTTTCATTTGAGCTCAGAACTCCCTGATTTGGCTAGTCTGGCTGACTAGATTGCTTCAGGGATCCCCTGTCTCTGCTTCCTGAGAGCTGGGATTTCAGGTGGGCTACCCACTTGCCTGGCTTTTATGTGGGTGCTGGAGTTCTGGCAAGTGTTTTAGTCACTGAGCCATCTTTCTACCCCCTAAAAACACTTAAGTTTCAGTCCCAAAGATGAAGCTTCCATTTTTATTTTTGGAGTGACAGCTTGTAAGAACTTCCAAATTACCATCTAGAGCTAGTTTTGTGCTTTCTAATGACGGGATTCTTTTATCTTCTCCATCTACCTTGTAAAGTATAGAGTAGGATGTGCAGTATAATTGCAGGTCTGGTAATGGGCTGGAACACTCAAACGTATTTGTGAAAAGAACAGTTTTCTTAAGGCTGGTGTCCGGTATTGTAGCATTTCCATTGTGCTTTCACTGGACAGGGTGCTGTGCGAGAGGCTCTGCTAGGCCATAGGCATTGGAGTCTGTTCACTAGTTGTCTTGTCTTGGACAAGGGACTTCCTTAAACCTTCTCTCCTGGTTTCTAACATGAAGATGGCACAGCTCAGTGGGGTGCCAGTCACCAAGTCCCATCTGTTAGCCCTGAGCTGGCTTGTCAGAAGGCAGTGTGTGAGATATGTCAGTGTTAAGAGGTTCTCCATGCAAAAACTTAAAATGATGAACAAGAGCATAGTTCTGCAGTTATAGACTTGTTTCAACCGAAAAATTTAACTTCTGAATGTTTTGAATTTATTGGAGTAGCTATTTTGAACATCTTTGGACTTTTTTTTTCTTTCTTTTTTTTTCAAAGATTTATTTATTTATTATATGTAAGTATACTGTAGCTGTCTTCAGACACTCCAGAAGAGGGAGTCAGATCCCATTACGGATGGTTGTGAGCTACCATGTGGTTGCTGGGATTTGAACTCAGGACCTTCGGAAGAGCAGTTGGTGCTCTTAACCACTGAGCCATCTATCTAACCCAGGACTTTTCACTTTATACTGTTATACTGGCATCTTGCCATGTTATTGAGAGTAAGCCTTTTTTTTTTTAAAGAAGATTTTATTTTATGTGCTCATGCATGTGTATACCATGGACTATGTGTGGAGGTCAGAGAACAATTTGTAGGATTTGGTTTTTTCTTTCTACCATGGGGTTCCACAGATCAAACTGTCCCATAGATCATCAGGCTTGGCAGCAAGCACTTTTACCTGTTAAGCCATATTGCCTGTCCCTCTTACCTGTTTTTAAATGGGAGAATTTCATAGTATTTTCAGGTCCTCAGAGGGATATCTGATAGAAGATGGAGTGAGAATCATTGGTCTGTTTGTATCATAGATTGATGGCTTGTGTTCTTTAGGTAGCTAAGCTTGTATGTGTGTTTGGTTTAAAAAAAATAGCTATGGGTTCTGCTGTGAGCTAAAAGAACATGTATAAGTTAATACACACTAAAATTGTTCTGCGCCATTGGAGGAAACATGGTAGTATTTTTCTTTCAGGAAAGGAATGGTAAAGATTCTGCTTAAAACCAAGTGTCAAACTGTATTTTCATGTGTGAAAGAATACACCCTATTTGTTTGCTTTTAGGTAAGAGTGTTTTTCTTTTTTCTTTTTCGGTTTATTTTTAATTATATGCATATGTGTGTCTCTGTGAGTGTATATGTACAAGTATCAGAAGCCAGAAGAGGGTGTTAGACTCCATGAGGCTGGAGTTTGAGACGGGCTACTCAGTGGAAGTGTGGGACCTGAATTCAGGTCCTCTGCAAGAGCAGACAACACTCTTAACTACTGAGCCTAATTATTTACTTCTGTGGCATAGAGAATTATTGTACAGTTATGTGGGCCAAAAGTCAGAAAACGAGTGTCCATGATTTATGGCTTAGAAGAGTACTAGCTCGGGTTCATACTCATTTCTGTGGTGTCTGATGAGCATAGGTTGAATATTCCTTCATTGAGCAGACGTGTTTGAAATTGTGGAGTGTGGAATGTTTGCGTCAACAGTATCCCTTGAACACAGTGGTTAGAGGTTATCGGCTCCTGCCTCCCCGTGCACTTGAAAAATCTGAGCATAACATTTATTTAAGTTTATTTTACCCTTTATTAATAGGTCAGCAATTTAACTTTTCTTTTTGGAAAAGTCCAGTTGTAAACATTATATTGTAAATTACAAATGAACTTCTTAGCCAGACATGGTGGTGCACACTTTTAATTGTAGCACTTTTTAGGCAGAGGCAGGCAGGTCTTCTCTGAGTTTGAGGCCAGCCTGGTCTACAGAGCGAGTTCCCGGACAGCCAGGGCTGTTATACAGTAAAATCCTGACTTGAAAACCAAGCCAAACCAAAAGAAGTTCTTGGGTCGGAGACAAGGCTCAGCGGTTAAGCACCTATGTCGTGGCACACAGCCATCCATAACTCTAGTTCTAGAGGACCCAGTGCCTTCTGCTGACTTCTGTGGGCCATATGATGTACATATATACATGCAGGTGAAGCACTCATACATATGAAATAAATCTAAAAAGAAACCTTAAGATTTAATTTGGTTAAATAGGAAACAATTTAAAAATCTTTGAAAGTGGATTGAGGAAAAACAGACTTCAAAATGGTTACTATTGATAAGAGACATGTTTAAGTAAAAATAATCAAACCTTTTATCTTGATACTGGAATTTCATGTTTATTTTTTCTTACTGGATGACCAGATGGTAGAGATGGTGATCCAACATTTGTGTGGCCTTGCCCTTCTCAGCCTCCCTGCTGGATGTACTCTCAGCCGGTGGGTCGAGTGCTTTTGTCTATTTGCTGTTGGTAGTTTAAGGTTATCAGAGTATTTGCATTGGAAATTGTGTTGTAATTTTGAGGGAGCTGTTGACTTGGGTCTCATCCTGGTTTTCCTGATCTTCGTTACCTCCCTCTCCAGGCTGTCTCTGGCATGGATGGCCCCTGCAGGATTGCAGACTGGTTTCCTTTGCATGTTCTGTCTCTCTGGTTTATTTGTTTTCCTGCACCCTGGTTGTCAGTTTCTCCCATCAATTCTCCCTTCACAAAAGTCTTGGGATACTGTGGTAGAGAGACACAGAGGAGGTGTCTCTGCATACAGTAAGGTGGGAACCTTCTCTCTTCCTTTGGGAGAGTTCCCTCATTCTCTCTCCTATTTTCATCATTCCAGAAGAGCTTCTTCTGGAACCCTGTGCATGGGTAGAATCTTCAGTGAGGTCACTGGCTTGAACTGGACATGTGCGAGGGCCTGTAAGATTTGCTACATGGATATCTTCCTACTCTCCATCAGTGATGTGAAACGCTAGAGCTTGTATGGCCCTATTATTTTCTGAGGTTATTCTTTTAGACTGGCAGTATAGTAGACACATATCTGAAGCCAAAAAGGAAGCCTTAGCTTCATTCTGTCAATGAATGCTACATATCTTCTTAAAAAAACATTAGGTCCTAAGACCTTTTGACCCTGCCAGCAGGTGCTACCAGCATGAGGCTCCCAAGCTGCGGCAGATCCCGCTGCTGTCTGTGGTGTCCTGCTCACCGGTGAGTGCTAGGTTTTGGTCCTGTTGCTCACAGTTGGATGGTGGTGAATGACTGTCTCTGAGATGTGGCTGTGTTAGGCTTGTTCAGGGCTCTCTTGTCTTCTCTTGCTTCTGATGGAACACTGTGTAATTTTCATTCCTCCAAAATTGTACTTTTAGCCTGCTGTTGACCAGAAGTCCTAACATAGTTGATTACCTTACATATTTATGAGTTGTATAGTGTGATGAAAAGGATATGAGAAGCATAGGAGGCCATAGTTTACTGCCTGTTGTAATTAACCAGAAAGCTGGACTACTTACTACAGATATCACACAGCTTTAAGCAGATGCTGGAAACTCGTGAGTTTATAGCAGGAGCAGTAGAGGTGCATATGAAATTAGAGTAATGCAGCATGCTACATAATTTTATGTAGTTACAAGGTCTTATTATCCAAGGTTTTTTTTTGTTTGTTTGTTTTTGTTTTTTTTTTAAATCCTGACTGGCCTTGAACTTGTGATCCCTCATCCCCTTCAGCTTCTTCAGTAATTGGGATTATGCATGCACTACTGCATTTTTATGTGCCTTTACGTTTCTCTAGTTGTGAATGACATCATGTATAATTTGTACTTATGTTTCCAAATTTTGAAAAATGTTAACTTTGTATAGGATTTATGTATATTTTATGGTAGTGAGCGATATAGTAGATGATGCTATATTATATATTCTATGCACTCCTGACATTTTTCCTTAAGTCTTGGTATCTCTAGGCTATGATTTTTTTTTTTTGCCAATTTTTAAAGTGTTACAGTTTTCTCCCCATTCCTTAAAAACATTCTACATGTAAAGTAGACACGTATAACTTAAATCTGGGTACTTCAAGGGCTAGCTGTATCTGAATGTCTAGAAGATTAGACCTAAGTCTAAACATGAATTTCTGTTGTTTCATTTATAACTTATAAATATAGCATATGAGTAATCTCAGATAACACTTAGAGAATACATGTATTTTGACTGCAGCCCAAATGCTGCATTCGGTCAGGTAGAATTTCCATTTGTGACATCATGTTTTGGCCCCCAGATTTGTAGATTTTGCAGCAGTTTGAGTTTTAGAGTGTTTGGTTACAGATACTTGCTCTCAGTTCTTCACTTGCAGTTCCATGTAGTTGGGACCTTGTGCACTGTGCACAGTTTCAAAAGCTTCCTAGAATGGCAGAGTTCCCTGTGTAGATGTTTATTTAGAGGAGAGAATTTGTTGCCTTTGCCAGGTTCTCACAGGCTCGTCCCTTCAGTTCTTGCCCCCTTCATTAGACAAATGCCTTGGCTTACACACTGAGTCCACAGCTATCCTTGGTATTTTGTTTTGGATTGCTGTGTTAGTGATGTGCATGTTTGCGTGTAAAACATTTTAAACTACAAAAAGAATTAATTGCATGGGTCTTTCTAGGATGTCACCAGGACTGGTCATAGAAATACTGAAGTACCAAGTGAATGTGAGCCTGTTCGTTATATGTACAACTTCTTCCTTGACTGCTTATCGTTCTTCAAGTTTTAGCTCAAATGAGACCTCTTTCAAGTTTCTTACCCTGTCTCCCCCCCCCCCCCCATTCTTTTTGGAGCCTGTGGCTCAGGCTGGCTTCAAGCTTCTTATGTAGGTAAAGATGACCTTGAGTTTCTTATCTATGCCTTTTAAATGCTGAGATTATATATATTTTTTGGCAGGCTCATGTAGTTCTGGCTAGCGTTGAACTTCTGTTGGTCCTGTAGCCACAGACTGGGTGCTGGGATTGCTGCTGAGAGACACCGCGCCTACCATCCACCTGCCTAGTCTTTTTATCCCTCCCCCTCCCCCCCTTTTTCCCCCTGGAGACAAGGTTTCTCTGTGTATTCCTGGCTATCCTGAAACTCACTTGTAGATCAGGCTGACCTTGAACTCACAGGGATCTGCCTGCCTCTGCCTCCTTAGTGCTGGATTAAAGGTGAGCACCACGATGGGCTTCCTAATATTTCTTATGATCAGAAAATTGATCTTTGTTACCTTGTTTGTTGTCTGTCTTCTTTCATGATTAAAATGTAATTTTTGTTGTAGACCACTTATTTCCATCAATTGCTGTGAAGAGACTTATACATAGTTGACATTCAGTAACTATTTCTTAGTAATAGTGAACACCGTTAGTTGATGCATTGGTTGACAAATTGTTTGTAAGATTGATACTTGTTTTTTCTTCTAAAATAGTGAAGTTAGAAAAAAAACTAGCTTTAATATAGATAAGATTTAATGCAAAGTTTATTTTATTCTTGATACTAAAACTAAACCTATTTGATGAAAATAGATTTTATATATGTATATAAGTATTTTGCCTTATACATATAAGTATGTATGTGCATCATGTGTTTGGTTCCCATAGACATCAGAAGATGGTACTCCATTCTGTAGAACTGGAGTTAGAGATGGTTGTGAGCTGCCATGTGGGTACTGGGAACTGGAACCAGGGTCCTCTGCAACAGTTCTTAACCACTGAACCATCTTTCTAGCCTTGAAACATTTTTATTAATCGTTTGGTTTTTGTTGTTATTTCGTTTGTTTGTTTTTGTGAGACAGGATTAAAGGCATGGGCCACTATGCTGACCAACCCCTTCATATTTTTAAAGGATCAAATTTGAGTCCTTATCTGAAGTCCTGCACATGACTTTGTGGTAATCTCAGTGTTTCAGGGTGAGAAAAGAATCTGTGTCTTACGGAGGAAGGAGGGACATGGATCTCACGTGTGACAGATTTAGGGGGCTGTTACTGGTTCATTACTTGGTGCTGCAGAAGTGCAAATGAAGGTACAAAGAGGCTGGTGTTTGCTGGTCAGATCACCAGACTTTGTTTATATGGCTTGTAGAGAACAGCATATCCAAGTATTATGATGGACTTTTGAAGTGATGTTCATATGGTCAAATTTCCTCATTCATAAAACTTATATTTTCTATTCATACTGACATCATCAGAAATGAAACTTTTTAGTGCTTGTAAAAGATCGGTAAAAATTTTGGATGATTCTAATTTTTTGTCTCAATATTTTATAATTGAAGATTTTTTTCCCTTCAGAATTATGGGATCTTATTTTCATGTTGCAGTAGACCTAAGCATGTAACGAAAAGTCTTCCTTGAAAAAAATATAATTTGTATGCTTTATTTAAGTTAGTAAGAGGCTTCCCTTCAGTAAGATTGTAGGTATGGGTGTGACATGCACTTGGAAATCTGGGTCTATTTCTTGCTGGTATTTCACCTTTTCTACTTTGAAATGGGAGAGTAATAGGACCTACTTGATAGAGTCAGATTAAATGCCCAGAAGTATTTGGCTCAGGCAAGGGCTGGGCATACTGTAGAAATTGAAGAATATTAATGGTTGTAATTATCAGAAAAACTGCACAATGGGAAAATACTTAGTGTTTTTCAGTTGGCATTTAGTCCTTTGATATATTACATGAATATTCCCATTTAAGGAAGGGAAAGTGGGGCAGGCGGACTGTGAGTTAGGGTTGAGAGCAGAGTGGAGAGCTGGCTCTCACTGAGTAATCGTCACCAGTGCCAGCTTCAGAAGACTGCTTGTGAGGTCAGCGCCTAGGGTGGGCAGGGTAATTCCATTTATACATAGTAGAAGGCAGGATTATTGATGGTACATGAATTTTAGTAACTAGTTGTCTACCATGGCAGGTTCTCAAACTTATCTTGATAGTTGCTTACTCTAATCAGTAAAATAGAACTCGCTTTGTATTTGGGCTGTTAGATGAATCTACAGACATGCAAGTACACAGGCTCAGGCCTTTAGGAAGAGGGGATGCTTGAAGAATCAGACACCTACGGATTTAACAGCACTTAAGCTTGCATTTCTCTGTCTCTGGCCGATCCACCAGCTCTCACGTGGCTGGGACACTGCTTTGTTTTCAACTTGTTACTCAGAGGTCGTGCGTGCGTGCGTGCGTGCGTGCGTGCGTGCGTGTGTGAGAGAGAGAGAGAGAGAGAGAGAGAGCGAGCGAGCGAGAGAGAGTTTTAAGAGCCCAGGCTTCTCAGGCTCCAATGCCTTCTCTATTATAGCCATTAATAAATGAAGCCAGGTGAGACACCTGGGGCTGATAAGACGCTGCTTGAACTGTGTTGGGATGGTGTACCGAGTGAGTCATCTTACTGCTGACTTGAAGAACCTCGAACGGTTTCAGGGATTACAGGAGCAGGAGGAGCAGGAGGAGCAGGACTTGGCCCGCTTTAGCACTTTAGAGTGGTGGGGAGTGGCCTAGGCCAGGAATCCAGGAGCTGGAAGAAGGCCAGATAGGAAGCCAAGGGTTTCAGAGAAGGTGTGTCGGCCACAGGAAAGAAGACTTGTCACACTAGGAGTGGTTTGCTGTAACACTCAACTGTGCTTCCTTTGGGGAACAAGCTGATTGTAGGAAAGGGCTTGGGTTCTAGTCTAGATTAGTTTGCTGAACTAAGTTTGGAACTTGAAATTGAGTTTTTGTGGAACAGGATTCATTTTTCAATGTTTTCAGGGCTGACCATTTGGCATTAGACAACTAGTTGTCTCTTCCCTTGGGAAGATCACCTCTCTTCCAACTTTCCTCAGTTTCTTCCATTTCCTTGAATAGGGTTGAGGCCTTCTGGATCAGTTAGTGTTAAAAAAAATCATTGTGCTTTTTCCCAGAGCACAGTGACACATTCTTATAAGTAATTTCAGCACATGGGAGGATGAGACCGAAGAATCAGGAGGGCAAGGCCGATCTTTGCTACAAAGTGAATTCTTGTCCATCTGGACTGCAGGACATGAGACTCTCAAAAGTGAAAGAATAAGTGGCTGGAGAGATGGCTCAGGGGTTAAGCACACTTTCTGTTCTTGGAGAGGATCCAAGTTTGGTTTCCAGCATCCACATTGTCTTAAGTCACCTGTAATACCAGCTGTAGGGGATCTGGTGTTCTCTGCTGACCTCTGCAGTAAATAAAAGAGAAAATATCTTTAAAAAGTTCACCTTGATCTGTCCTGTCAACATGAATATTAGAATACATTTGTTCATGTCTCTTTTAATTAATTAAACTTTTAATTATTTAGTGTTTGGGTGGAGCTTGTGTTCCACACCATGTATATGGAGGTGAGAGGTGAGTGGTGTGGAGCTGGGCTTCTCCTTCCACCTTTATGTTGGATTGAACTCAGGCTATTAGGCTAGCAAGTGCTTTTCCTTCTGAGCCATCTCACTGGCTTTCTTTGGTTTGCTTCTTGAGACGTTTTACTCTATATCCCAGTCTGGTCTGGAGCGCACAGACATACTGCTGGAATGGCAGGTGTGTACCACCATGCCTGACTATTGTGTCCTGTGGTTTTTAGTGCTCACCTTCCAGCTTTGGGGTTGTACTGGATAGTTCTGGCAACCTGACACAAGCTAGAGTCATCTGGGAAGAGGGAACGTTAGTTGAGAAAATACCTCCATCAGATTGTCCTATGAGGATTGATGTGTGAGGACCCAGTCACTGTGGGAACTGCCACATCTGGGCAGGTGGCCCTGGGTTGTATAAGAAAGCAGATTGAGCAAGCCATGAAGAGCAAGCCAGCAAGCATGTTCCTCCATGGGCTCTACTGTAGTGCTTGCCTCCTAGTTCCAGCCTTGAGTTTCTGCCCTGACTTCCTTTTCTCAGTGATGTATTAGATAGAACCTGTAGGCCAAGTAAACTCGTTCTGTCTTCACAAGTTGCTTTTGGTTATGGTCCCAGTAACAGAAAGCAAACTAGGATAGGGACTAATCTTTAGTTATTGATAGCTCTAACACTACTTTTTGTGGTGCTGTGACCCCAGCATCTTACACATATGCCAGGTCAACATCCTGCCCTGGAGCTTTACTACTGTCTTGGTGTCATCATGCTCTCAGAGTCATTAAAAACGCATCCTAACACACCCATCCAAAAGTACTGCTGTTTGTAATGAAGGCTTATCACTTAGAACTAATATACGATAGCGGCTTCTGGACAGGACACAGCCATAGTCCTTGCAGGCTCACGGCACATGTTATCTGTGTGACCTGTACAAGATTGGGCTTGTCAGCATTCCACTGTATGTAGCGAGGAGCACATGAGGGGCCCCACCTCTCCCTGTGGATTATGGGCAGTTAGTGGTTGCTGGGAGGGGCATGACATTTTCTTCAGTGGTGAAGCCACTGATAAAGTTGCTGGAGCACCAGTAAATATGCCCTACTGATGCTCACGCAAACAACCAAAACTAAACTCAGTGAATGGGTCACACTCTAATGCAAAAGATCTTAAAGTGGGAATGGGGCTTGTTGGGAAGAAAAAAGGTATCTTTAGTCTTTGTTCTTGTGTGTGTCCATATGTCTGTCTGTGAGTGCAGGCGTGTGCTTGCCATGTATTGATGGGGAAATCAGAAGACAAATCAGGCGTTGGTCCTTGCTTTTCATCTTGAGTCAGACTCTGTTGTTCACTGCTGTGTGGATCAGCCTACCTGGCCTGTGAGCTCTTGGAGCTCGTCTCCATCCTTTAGCTCATCTGGGAGAGCCTTGGGATGCCAACTCAGGTTCTCAAGCTTTCACAGCAGGCTTTTCCTGACGGTCTGAGACAGGTTATCTCTGAAGCCCTGGCTGTCCCGGCACGCCTATGTGGACCAGTCTAGTTTTAACTCAGGCATCAAAGGTGTGTGCCACCGTATCTTGCCCGCACAGCAGGCTTGGAAACCATTCATCTGTCTTTCCAGCTCAGAAAAAAGGTTTCTGAGAGAGAGAGAGAGAGAGAGAGAGAGAGAGAGAGAGAGAGAGAGAGAGAGAATGAGAATGACAAGCAAGGACAATGGGGTGAAATGACAAATTTATTATGTACATGAAAGAAATTGTAAAGACGTAAAAAAGAAATAATAGGTAGACTGTTTTAAGAAAGCTTAAATATACCTTAGTCAAAAGCAAGTTAAGATGAAATTTTAAAACTCAATAGCCTCAAATTGGGAAATAGTTGAACTTCGGGAGAACCATCTGTAACTTTTCCAGTGTATAGATAGATCCCTATTGTATCATTTAGTTGCTGAGAAAATACCACTCAGAGTTAGCTCTATAAGGCTGTTGTATAGAGCTATACTGTATTGTATTTAGATTAGGATTTGGTAGTGTTAAAGGTAGTTCAGCTAAACTAGAATTTATTTAAGGTTTTCTGGTTTAGTGGAGGATTCTTGAAATGGGGTGCTTTAGATACTTGAAGAGTATTTAATATTTTTACACACGTTTACTTGTGTGCATACACGTGCCATGACCCACATGTAGAAATCAGATGACAACTTGTAGGAGTAGATTTCTTTCTTTTCACTACGTGTGTTCTGGCAATTTGGGTGATCAGGCTTGGTAGCATGTGCTTTTACCCACTAAGTCATTCTGCTTAAACTACATATTTTTTTGTCTTAGAAATGCTAGACTTGAACTAAGGTGAGGCTTCCCTGAAGCAGATTTCAAGAGTTTTGTCATAATACATGCTTGTCATGGTGCCATGAATGAAGTCTGCATAGTGACCTCACTAACTCATTCCTCTCAGAGACCTTACCTTCTCATTGAAATACTTTGGGGAACTGTGGAATTCAACTCACTCATTTAAAATTTTTTGTTGAGTCCTATGATGGGCCAGACATTGTCCTGGAAATGCAGTGGTAAGCAAAACAGCATGGGTCTTTGCTCTTGCAAGTGATCTATAATGATTAGTTCAAACAGAACTCTGACAGTGATGAGCTCTATTGGAACACAAAGGGGCTTCTTGGAGGAAGTAATGTTTATGCTGAGATCTAAAGATGAAGGAGGATTGATGAGATTCCTTTTCTTTGAAGACAGGATCTCATAATTTACTGTGATGCAGAGTTGGCCTTGAACTCCTGATCCTCTTGCTTCCACTCCCAACTACTGGGATTATAGTCATATATTACCACACCTGGGTGAGCTTTGTCTTCTGAAATGCCATTAGGACCAGAAATCACATTGGTGAAATTACTAAAGTTGTCAGGAGCCAAATCATCTAGACTACAGAGTTTGTCCTTTTCCTCAGGGTAGTTTTATGCCCACCAAATACATAACTCACCTATAGACCCTTCTCTATAGACAGAAGAATAATGTTTTCCTTCACTTTAGTTTGTTCTTGTGTGTCGTGTGTGTGTGTGTGTGTGTGTGTGTGTGTGTGTGTGTGTGTAGTTGGTTGATGGGATGTTCAGTAACAAAATGGGATATTTCTTTGAGATAGTCTTATCGTTGGGGTGGAAATTTATTAAAATCTATTCTCTCTTTTTTAAAATGATGCAGGGGATCAAACCTATGGACTTGTGTGTGGTAGGTAGTTGTTCTACTTCTGAGCTATATCCTTAGTTTAGATTGGGAGTTTAAACAGTTGCCATGGTAACATTGTATTTGTCTTTTTGTTGTTGTTTTGTCGCCTCCCCCCCCCCCCGCGCCCCCCAAGACAAGGTTTCTCTGTGTAGTCCTGGCTGTCCTGGAACTCACTCTGTAGACCAGGGAGGCCTCTGCCTCCCTAGTGCTGGGATTAAAGGCGTGCGCCACCACTGCCCCACTGGTCATTTTTTTTTATACTATTGAGGTTTCTTTGAAAACTAGTCAGTTAATAATTGTTTGCTTTTCAAAAGTATTGCAATTTTCAGTCTGAAACCATAAATAAGTCATGCCTTTCTAAAATTAGATCCAATGTATAGTTTTAATTTTATGTTCTGTTGGTGCTCCTAGATGCTAGTTATGCTCTTAGGTCTCATGTGATTATTTTGTAATTTTGTTTTGTATTTGAGAAAGGGTCTTCTTGTGGGCTGTCCTCAGACTTATTTCTGTCAATTTTCCTACTTCAGCTTCTCAAGCGTTGAACTATAGACAAAAGCCACCACACTATCTTCATAGTCTTTAATTCACTGTTTGATGAGTCACTTCTTGGAATGACTGATATGATTTAGTAATTAAACTAGAAAGGAAAGGTTTAGAGGATTAGAACTAGACTTACTTTTTGTTTTAGGAACTAGAATTACTGTTAGCATCTGTCTTAATTAGGGTTTCTATTGCTGCAGTAAAACACGATGATCAAAAAGCAAATTGAGGAGAAAGGGACTCAAGCGCGACAGGAACCTGGAACCATGGAGGGGTGCTGTTTACTGGCTTGCTCCTTATGGCTTGCTCAGCCTACTTTCTTATAGAACTCAGGACCACCAGCCCAGGGATGGTACCACCCAGAATTGCCTGTGCCCTCCCAATCGCTCACTAATTAAGGAAGTGCCTTACAGACTTGCTTACAGCCTAGTCTTATGGAGGCATTTTCTCAATTGAGGTTCTCTCCTCTCAGGTGACTCTAGCTTATGTCAAGAGGACATAAGCCAGCTTGAGCAGCACCCATGGAAATTTATTCAGTGAGACTAAGCTGCAATAAACCACACCTAGGCAAGGCAGGAAACATTTGTGCTTTAAGATTATTGTGCACATTAGAAATAAATAATTGAAAGATTTTAAATATGACAGATTAAAAATAAGTTAACTGAATTCATTTGACAAGATGAATTAGCAAGTGGCAACTTGCTAATTTAATATCTTCCTGTCATAGCTGGGTGGCACATGCCTTTAGTCCCAGCACTTGGGAAGCAGAGGCAGACAGATATCTGTGACTTCTGGGCTATCCTGGTCTATATAGAGAGTTCCAGGCTAGCTAAGGATACATGGTGAGACCCAGTCTCCTTACCTCCCAAAGTTATTTTCTTTCTGTTATAGCAAAAATTATCAAGACTTTTCTGTGTATAGTCTGTGTTTGAGTGCTTTCCTGCTGGAAAGGGAATTGAATTTTGGCACTTTACCCAAGGGAAAGAGATCATCTGAAATCATCTCAGGTTTCAACCTTCAGAAGAGTCTAGCCAGGTAAATAAAAGGACCATAGAGCTTTTTGAGCTTTTGACAGTCAGTTTCTAAATGACCACTTTTGTGTCTAAATGGTTAGTAGATTGCAGAATGATTTTTAGTCAGACAGCATACCTGGGAGTATGAATCTATACTGGGTAATAATCAATTTTTAAATCAATTCATTATTAAAGTAATCTTTAAGATTTCATTTACATGTCATACATAGAGCAAGCATGTGAGTGTATGTGTGAGTGTCATGGTGTGCATGTGGATGTCAGCGGACAACGTTTTGAGAATCTGTTCTTTTTTTCCACATTGTTGAAGCAGGGTCTTTAAGGTTGTTGATTGGATTCACTCCTGTGGATTCTACACTAGCAGGTAGGTCTGTAGGCAGATCTGCCTCCCTCCATCTCATGTAGGAGTGCTGAGAGTCCAGATGGATTTACCACAGCTGGCCTTTTGTATGCTTTCCAGGGATTAAGTTAGGTCATTGGGCTTTCACAGTGAGAGGTCTACCCACTGAGCTGTCCACACTCCTGAATTTGGATGACATATGTCTTAAAAATTTTAGTTAATGATGATTTTTCATTTGTGCTAATGTATATCCCTTCCCTCCCCCTCCCTCCTTCCTCTCCTCCCCCTCCCTCCCTGCCCCCCTTTCTTGCAAGGTTGCTTATATGCTCCCCCCCCCCCAATGTAATTTCTCCATGAGAGAGTATTTGATACTACCTTCTGTCCATAAATGTGATGATACTGAGCTGTTATCTGTCTCTCCTGGTCAGGTAGTCATGAAGTTTTGTCTGATTCATTTGGAGAAGATTAGTGGTTAATAACTTTTCCCCAGAGTATGGTCAGTTGTGAGGACTGTTGTGAGTTATTATAGCTCACACTAGGAATACTGGTAAATGTTATATGTAAATATTATATTTATATATAATATGCATTATGTATAAATATTAGCTGTTATTGTTTTTGTTGCCATTTATTTTTAGATGCTATTTCTTATCTGATATTATGACTTGGTTCTCAGTTGGGTTTTGTGAATAATATCCTTTTGTGTGCTGTGTTCAGAAATGTGGGTGTTTGCTTTTTAAAATCTATTTAGTTTTATTGACTACATCAAGTAAAATGATAAATCACTATATAACATTTGCTTAGTGTGCTTTATCAAGCAGTTAAAAAGAATTTCTGGGTAACATTTGGAAGCTGTCAAAATGAGTACATGACTGAACCTCAGGAGTAGTCTAGCCAAGTGAGAGCTCGCTGTGTTACGACAGATGTTAAAATGTGTTGTTCACCTGTCTTCTCCAGCTGGCATGGCAAGTTGGAGTGGGTGGAGACAGGGGAATTAGATGTGTGCCATGACACTGGTTATCATCATTGTGAAATGTCAGGGGGCACTGTTGGTGGTTGCCAATTATAGTTAAGTGGTTAGTGGGTGCTACCTGGATAGAAAGGAAATAGCTATTATCCTAACAGTTTCTGTTAAGTAGGAACATTGAAGCAGATTTAAAAAAAGTTCTTAGGAGTTGTGCAAAAGTATCTTTGTAGCAGGTGGCCTAGAATATGTATTTTAAACTTTTTCATCATCTGTGAATTTTCACTTAGAGCTATTTTTATGAGAAAGTAGGATTTGAGCACATTGTAATTTTGATTAGTGTTGAAACCTGCATCTAGTCTAATGTACGTAGATGTTTTTCTTCCCTCTGAGAAGTTGCAGTTATTACAGTGTCTACTTGTAATGAGAATTATAAAATAAACTTGTCCTTGACCTGCTTTCAGTTCCTGCCAGTCTGAGAAAAGGTGTCCACCTTTGTTCCTTTTGTCTTTTCTCCTGGACAGTAACCATAGAGCCTGCTTGCCCACCTGTGAAGTGGCGGAGTAGCTGCCTTGCAGGACTGACTCATGGAGGGGATGAGTAGAGTGCCTTCAGCAGAACTGATAGCCAGCAGCTGCTTGGGAATGGACAGTTGTCATGGTTCTGTCCTCGAGGTCAGCGGCAGGGTCCCCCTTGCCAGTGTATTCTTGGTATCTGGGAAGGATCCCCACTTCTTCCTTGCTGAGGCAGAAAAGCAGTTCGTTGTGTGTGTGCATCAGTGCTGATTTTACTACAGTATCTCTTTGTATGGGTTCATTTCTGTAGTGCTTCACAGCGCCTGCTGGAGGTGTGTCATGAGCCTGAGTGTCGCTTTAAAGACAGGGTTTACTGTTAGGATTTACTCTGGGTAGCCTGAGAGGTGATATTTTCGCAGAGTGCAATCTCTGAAAGGCCCCTGATTCTTAAAGCTTGCCAAGCTCGGTGTAAGGTCCTGGGTCTAAACTTCCTTTTCTGGTTTTGTTATCCATCTCTTCAGCTGTGTCTGAGGCTGACATGTGGGAGATGTGGGATAAGCACTTATTGAATGAATGAGTGTGGCAATGTGTATATATCAAGATTTGTGGGGTCTTTATTGGCTAACATTTATTTGATTTCCCTGAGGAGCAGATACAGTATACAAGCCTTAAGTAACCTCATTGCAGCTTGGCAATAAAACCAATTCCATTTCCTGTCACATTTGTGGTTTGGGCTGGGCACAGATTTGCTATTCCACAGAATTGCTGCTGGGACTAACCTGGAACCTTTCAGCTTCTTTCCTTGGAATGTGCTAGAGGAGAACAGGGATGGGACCCAGGGCTGTAAGGCATGGGCTTCATGTGGTCTCTTGGGTCTGTGTGAGTAGAAGGGCATCCTGAGGGAGAGTGGTATTCTGTTTCCTTCTCTCTCCCCCCTTTTTGAGACAGGGTCTCTCTCCAGGGACAACCCTGGCTTTCCTGGAACTCTCTTTGTAGACCAGGCTGGCCTAGAACTCATAGAGATTCACCTACTTTGTCTCCTGCTAGGGCTAAAGATGAGTGCCACCAGGAAGCTGGTTTCCCATTTCCTATTCTGGCTTCTCAGTTGCACCATAAAAGTTGAGAATCTAAAAGGTTCCACTCTTTTATGAGTGTTTGTCTACATATCTGCATATGCATACATGTGTACTTGGTGTCCACAGAGGTCAGAAGAAGCATTGGATCTCCTAGAAGTACAGTTGCAGATGGTTTGTGAACTGCCATATGGGTGCTGGGAATTGAACCCAGGTCCTTTGCAAGAACAGCCAGTGCTTTTAATCCTAGCTCAGAAAAATTTAAAAACTGCTTTTAATTTTAGATTTAAATAGGTGCAATTAAAAAGGAAAAGTTTGAGTTTGTGATTGTAGGAATCCTTTCTTCTGTCTTCTACCTCCTGCTGATGCATAATCATTATACTTTTTAATATATAGAAGAGTTTTAAGTGATATATGCCTTCATTCCTTTGTTTGCATAAGATTCGGTAGAAGGATTTAATGGAGTTTCAAATTTTTTGTTTGCTTAAATTTTTTTTTTGAGATTTATTTATTTTTAATTTTATGTGTCTGGGTATTTGTTTGCATGTGTGTCTGGTGCAAATATGCATGAAGTACTTGAAGAAATCATGAGAGGGCTTGTTATTCTGCTGGAACTGGAGTTACAGAGCTGTATGTGCTGGGAACTGAACCCAGGTGCTTTGGAAGAACAGTAAGTGCTTTTAACCACTGAGTCACTATCTGGTCCCCTGTTCCCCATTTTGAGAGAGTCTCTGCTCTATCCCAGACTAGCTTGGAATTTGCCACTCTGTAGGCCAGATTGGTCTTGAATACACCCAATACTGGCTCATTTTCCTATGCTTAGCCACCATGGATAGGTGTAAGTTGCCAGGCCCAGGAGGTTGTCTATATTTTTGGGTAACAGAGACACATTTATTTGGTTATATTTTTAAAAGATGTACAGCATTTAGGGAGTTTTCTTTAACTCGGAAATTCATTTTCAAAGTTCTTTAATTTTCTGGAAGCTTAATTTCATAAGCTCTGGTCTGTCTTGTCCTCTGCCCTTGAAGGTGATGGTGTGTGTGTGTGAACGGACCCTGAAGGGCCATTCTTTGGAGAGTGTACTGTAGAAGCGGGGCTGGTTAGAGTCTGGCTCCAGGGAGTTCCTTTTTTCCTGGACGCCCACTTCACATGTCAGACAAACTGGTCTCTGAACTTTGATGGCTACTTTGATTCAACCATCCAAACAATTCCTGTTTTGGTTCCAAAACGGCAGTTTTCTCCCAGCCATTAAACAGCCTGGTTTCCTTTTTGTTTGTTCTTAGAGGGAAAGTACGGTCTTTCCTAGCTGTTGGCTTCTCTCTGGTGATAATGGGTGAGCTCTTCTAGAAACTAACCCATTCTCATACTGCTTTAATTCAGTATTTTACATTAGGTCATTTGGAAATGGATGGCAGTCTTCATAGGCTTATGATTGTGGCATGTTCTGGTTAGCAGAAGTTGTGGTGCTTTGGGCACAGCGGGCACCGAAAGATCCTTGATAAGGACTGTGATACAGTCCACGTAAGTGGTTGCCAAACAGCTTAATATGGAAGGAGGATTCTACTTGGTTTATAGTGATGACTTGGAAGAGTATGTTTTGTTCTGTAGGGCTGGAGCTCACATCCAGCTGGTAGGCAAGACCTCCAGTGCAGAGCACCCTTCCAGCCCCACAGACAAACAGATGAATATATTCGTGCACATGAATTCTCACATGCAGATGGACAACCCCACCCCCCAGCCCCAGGCATATATATAAAGCTGAAAATGTGGCATTGTACAGCTTTGAAAAGAGAGCTGGTCTGAAGGAAACAGTAACAGTGCTCGCCTTTGGGGAGTGGGAACAGAAGTGTTTCTCAGGTTTGTTGACACTGTTGGTCTTCTTAAGGAGTTGTCGTCTTCTTCAATCCTTCTGCTAATTCTTCCATAGGGTTCCCAGACTGTTGCGAGAATTATTAAAAAAAGAACCAAACTAGTTTCCGTACTAGTGCAAGCAAGGCAACTGGGCGAGCAGCAGAGCTCATGCCGCGTTTCAGGGCTCCTGCCCGGTACAGTCTTACTCAGCGGTCCCTTTGTCTGCCATCTTTCTGATGGGGGACCCTGAGTTCCTCTCGTTTCCAACCAGCGCCCACACACCCCACTAGGACATCACCTTTCCACCATCGGCAGACCCACATTCTAGTAACCCAGTAAAGCATGACTTGTAAACTTAGTTTGCCAGTTAGATTTATGTATATTAAACTCACAAATGTAAGATGCCAATTTACAGTGATAAAGGTCTTATCCCAGTTTCTAACCTTTCGATAATCTAACGTCTGATTCCATCTTGATACACGTCTCTTCCTCCCCTGTGCTCGTGGGTCTGCTTCCTGACCTCTCAACCCTAGCTCTGCCTCTTCTTCCTGCCTCTCACTGCCTCAGTGTGATTGGACAGGGAGTATCCCAACACCAGACCTCCATCCAATGCTGGCTGTGAGTATCTGCATCTGTCTCAGCTGCTAGGTAGAGCCTTTCAGAGGACAGCCATGCTAAGCTCATGTCTGCAGGTGCAATGTAGCATCATTAATAGTGTCAGGGATTGGTGCCTGCCCCTGGGATGGACCCTAAGTCGGGCCATTCCTTCAGTCTTTGCTCCATTTTTGCCCCTGCATTTCTTTTAGATGGGAGCAATTTTGGGGTGAAAGATCCCTGGGAGCTCCCAGAGACTGAGCCACTAACCAAAGAGCATATAGGCTGGTCCAAGCCCCTCTGCCCAGTACATATGTAGCAGAGGGCTTCCTGATCTGGCCTCAGTGGGAGGATGCACCTAATCCTGTAGAGACTTGACGCACCAGCATGGGGGAATACTGGGGGGGGGGCACCCTTTCAGAGGTGAAGAGGGTGGGAGGCAACATTTGGGGTGTAAATAATTAATAAAAAGGGTTCCCTTTTTACCTTGACACTAAAATATTAATTAAAATGTAGTGTAGTAATGTATCTTAGATTTGACTGGTTTCCAGCTAATAGGAGGCAGACAAACAGTAGGGATAAAAATGGTATCTATGAGCATTGATGGGACATTACAATCATACTAAGTCTTTGTAGCTACTCTCATGTGAGAAATAACATGGCACTTCAGTATAGTTAAGTGCTTAGTTCTGTTGTAGAGGTTTGTGTGTTTAGTCCTATCGTTTCTATTCTGCAAACACCTATCATCCATCTACTCACCTCTTTGTGTCAACTAAGTACAGAGTGAAGCATGTTTGTCACAATTGCTTCCTTTTGCATAAGACTTTAGTTGATTATCCCTCTAGATAGTCAAGTTAGAGAAGCATTATCTATTTATTATTGTTGTTATTAGTTTAAGATAGAATCTTACTGGAACTTGCTCTGTAGACCAGGCTGGCGCTGAGCTCCCAAAGATCTCCCCTCGTCTGTCACCTATGTGCTAGGATTTCAGGCATGTGCCACCATGCCCATCTAAGAGGCATTACTTTTGGTGTTCACTGGGAGGGCAAAGTACTTAGTTATTTTCAAAAATGGTGTGGAACATTGGTAAAAATAAACTCTTTTGGTGTGAAAATTTTGATTCTTCTTGCTTCTTGAGATTCTTCTGTTAATGATTTTACTTCATAAAGTGCTCAGTTCTGCTACACTTGAGTTAACTGAGCAGTGATTTGTGTATTATGCTGCTTTGCATTTCTCATTTCTTCATCAGCACCATTGCCATCCATGCCAGTTTACTTTGCTTTGGCAGCTTGGTGCTTGGTGCTTAGTGGTTTGCATTAGGTTGGGGCATGTTGAGTTTTTGGGTGACTTAATGCTTAACAAACCCCTTAAAACTTGGTTTAAAATGGCAGCTATTCCTTAGCTCACCATTCAGGGTCTTGGCAGTTGGGGCTGGGCCCAGCTGTGTGGTGTTCTTGTTCCCTCTGGATCCTTTCTGCAACATCTGGCAGCTGGCAGTCGAGGGTCTTGCCCAGATATGATGGGTGGGTGACTGTTGGTCAGCTGTGACTCCAGGCATTCTGGGCCTTCAGAACTGGGCACTTGTCCAGTTGATGAGCCTAGTCTTTTCTGCTTGGTAGACTGTATGCAGCATGAGATGGCTGTACATATGCTTAAACACTTCGCATGTTTTTTGCATGTATCATGTTTGGCATAGTCTTTGGGCCAAAGCAAGCTGCAAAGGCTTAGGAAATTCAAGGGTGAAAAAGGACTCCTTTTTGCAGGGGGGAACTCTATACTGTAATGGCATGAATTCAAGCAGGGAACAAAACTGGCTCCTTCTCCATCCATGACAGAATGTTGATGGGCTCAACATTGTTGTGGTTATCTTGTGCAGATAACCACAGCTTCTGTGAGTTCATGAGGTCAATAGCCATATTATGTCCAGAAGGCAGTATGAAGCAATATTTTAATTTGATGACTTTTCTTGGTAAATATTTATCTTCATAGAATTGAGCACATAATCATTCTATGCCTCTAGCTGATGTAAGTGCTTGGCTGTGCATCTGTTGTATGTTTTAGAGAAGGTGGCTCATGGGCAGACGCTCTTAAGTCAGACTTGCAGTAATTATGCCTTCTCGGACTTGTCACATTCCCACAGGCTCCTAAGTCACCTTTTCTTGTCTATGTGCCAACTCACCTAGGTCACACTGGGCAAGACTTCCTCTGGGGTTTAGCTAGCTGAGGCATTTAGTACCAGCTTTCAAATGTAATTTGTTTCTCAAATCATTTTCCCATTGCTGCCTGTCAGGTTTCAAGTCCGAATTCTGTTACTTCCCAGACAATTTCCACTTGCAGGCACATGCTTATAATAATATATAATGTGTGTGTGTGTGTGTGTGTGTGTGTGTGTGGTTTATTTCTGTGTACTCACTAGTGGCTAGAAGCTCATGACAGGCTGTTTTCCTTAGTTGCTTTTTCATATTTTTTGAAGCAGGATCTGTCACTGAAACTGGAGTTTACTGACTAGACTAGCTGGCTAGTGGGTTCTTTGAATGTGTCTCTTCTTCAGTAATGGAGAAATTTTTGAATTTTAGAATTAAGTTTGTTTGATAAAACTAGAATATAGTGAACCATGTAAACCACTGTTTCGGAACTATTCACAGTGGGATGATGTAAAGATTTTAGGCAGTATCCATGTAAGTCAGTGGAAGGGCTATTTGTTTGAGAATTGGAAGGCTAATCTATAAAGAAGCAGGGGAACTTTTTCTTTAGATCTTTGATTTGGAAACACTGCTGATTTTATATTACATTTCTCTAATATGTAAGTATATGCAAATGTGAAGGTGCATATTAAATTCTTCTTGATTAGAGCCACATTCAGATCTGAAATGTAACTTTCAAAGAGCTGAGACATGGAGTGTTGCTGCTGTGGCTTGCTTGCTTCCTTGCCATTCTTGGTTCCCTCTCTGTAGAGGACTCCTCTCCAGAGGTGAGGGCGTGGATGCCTACTCTGTTGTGTTGTCTCAAGGCT
This sequence comes from Tokudaia tokunoshimensis, assembly GCA_036184795.1. NCBI lineage: Eukaryota > Metazoa > Chordata > Mammalia > Rodentia > Muridae > Tokudaia > Tokudaia tokunoshimensis. The sequence goes on along the minus strand of BTHU01000012.1, from coordinate 91,672,333 downwards.
GATTGGCTTTGAAAGCTGAGAACAAAAACCGGAGCGTGTTGAAGACATTTGCTATAAGGACAACAGGAACCAGCAGCATTCTAGATTCCTTATTACAGGGAGAGCACTAAGACCCAGTGTACTTTTGAGGGCAGACAAGCCAGGCTGTACTCTGATGCCATTATGATTTAGTGATCTTAGAGAAATTACTTGGCCCTTCTTTGTACCTGGTAGTAAAAAGGGGAGTGTTCAGAAGGCTCCAACTGTAGAGTGCTCATAAGGAATAAGTGAAGGGGTACTTATTTGCAAAAGATCTGGAAGGAAGAAGAATGCACTGCAAAGATGATAAGTAACACTGTAGTGCAGTGGCAGCACCTCTGGCCTATAGGAAGGGCTCAGTCATGGGTGACCACAAACTGGATCAAAGTTCTGAGATAGATGTTTGGTAAGTCTTCGTAAGCTTCCATATAGAGAGCAGTGAGCTGTGGAGACAAGCCCCTGGACTTTGGTATCCAAGGTTAAGCAGCTTTCAGAACTAAGGCAGCAGGACACGACTGTATAGGGATCACTGATACAGTGCTGGGCATTTGAAATTCATGTGCAGATTGAAGTGGAAGCTCTGGGCCCAGGGCTCTATCCACTGTCTTGCCAGCAGGCACTTCTGAGCTGGACGCATGACAGTTGGCTCCTGGACTAACAGTTCAAAGGGACAGCGTCTAAGACCAGTCTGCTTGTTGATAGGTAGTGATGTGGGGAAGATGGATCCAGGGTGGATAATGAGGCTGTATTGGGATCTTGGGATCTATGGGTTGAAGTTTTAGGCCGGGCATTAGCATTTTTGGCATTTAATGGTTGCAGCCCTGATAACAACTGGGTATTATAGTAAGATCTCATTGTCTGTGGCCAATGGAAGAAAGGACTTGTGGCCTGGTGAAACAGGAAATTCCCTAGGCCCATCAGAGCTTTCTTGGATGTATGAAGGTCTTGCTATGTGGTTAGCTTCTGCCTGGAATGTGTCACGGACTCTAGATAGTCCACAGCTGTCTTCTCTGTTTGCACAACTTATGTGTTTGGCTGCAGGATGTGCATGAAGGCAGCTATGGAGAAGCTGACCCTGACCTGGCAGCTTCACTGAGTCTACTTTGCTAGTCATGTGCCACAGGATGGGGAAATTGATGGTCTGTGTGCAGTTGATGACATGGTTGAAGCCAGCATAGAAACCATAGGGAATTATCATGAACTCCTCGGCTTCCTGAGTCATGTGACCAGAGCAATGGTGGGTGAGAACAGTGGAGTGAGAAGGCCCGGCAACCCAGGGTGCTGTCTGGGAAAAACTCCCAGGCCAGATATTCTTGGTACTGCCAATGCTCTGGGGGTTCTGAAGTTCAGGCAGTTGATGTTATGAAAGCTCCACTGTCCATAGGCATGTAGTAGATGCAGGGTAGGTGACATTTAGAGGAGTACGTTTTTTTTAGTAATTAGGACGTGATAACTCCAAAAGGCTTTAGTGGGCAGGGCAGAGCTCAGTCTTAGGTGACTCTTTGGACCCTAGGGCAATGGTTCTCAACCTTCCTAATGCTGGGACCCTTTAATACAGTTCCTCATGTTGTGGTGACACCCAGCCATAAAATTATTTTAGTTGCTACTTCATAACTTCAATTTTGCTATTGTTATGAATCATAATATAAATATGTTTTCTGATGGTCTTAGGTGACCCCTGTGAAAGGGTTATTCAAAAGGAGTCATGACCCGCAGGTTGAGAACTGCTGCCCTAGAAGAAGGTGGAATCCTGTGGTGTGAGAGGGTGGCACTGTGAATGGTACCAGGCAGAGGCTAGAGGCTATAGCATTTACAGCTATGATAAAACGCCATAGCCAAAAGTTACTTATGGGAGAGTTTATTTTGTCTTTTGGTTCCAGAGAGAGATTCTGTAATGGGGGCAGGGAGGCATGGCAGCAGGTGTGTGGTGGTTTGAATATGCTTGCTTCAGGGAGTGGCACTATTAGCAGGTGTGGCCTTGTTGTAGAAAGTGTGTCATTGTGGACGAAGGCTTTAAGACTCTTGCCCTAGCTGCCTGGAAGTTCTAGAGAAGCTAGAACTCTCAGCTCTGCCTGCACCATGCCTGCCTGGATGCTGCCATGCCTTGATGATAATGGACTGAATCTCTGAACTTGTAAGCCAGCCCAATTAAATGTTGTCCTTTATAAGAGTTGCCTTGGTCAAGGTACCTGTTCCCAGCAGAAACACCCTAAAACAGGGTGGTTGTAGTAGGAAGCTGAGAGATCATGTCTTTAACCACAACCAGAGCAGAGAACAAACGAAGTAGGGCAGGCTATACACTCTCAGAGCTCACTTCCAGGGATGTTTCTTCTCCAGCAAGACTCTACTTCATAAAGGTTTCATAATCTCCCCAAATAGTACCACCAACTGGTGACCAAGTGTCCAAATGCCTGAGTGTACGGGGACATTTTTCATTCAAACTACCACACTTGGTAACAGAGGCCTAGAACTCTAAGGGGAAGAAAACCATGGTGTGTTTAAGGGGGCAGTGGTGAGAGGGGAGTAGAGTGAGTACTTCAGCCTTGGGCAAGGACAACCAGGAGCTACTCAAGCTAGGATTCTTCAGAGGAGTGCTCTAGCGTGGTAGGAGCATGCAGTTCTCCGTGTTAAGTCCCCAGATGGATGCTTTTCCAACTGAGCTGCTCCAGTGCCCCTAGGCACAAGAGACTCAACATGCCACAGTAATCCTGTTGTTTGTTTGAAGACTAATTTTTATTTAGAAAATTCAGAGACTTCTGAATGTCCTAATATAGTGCAGATCGAGTATCTTTATTCAGAATGCTTGGGGCTAGAAGTGTTTCTGATTTAATATTCTTTTGGAGTTCTGGTTTGCTCCCTTCTCTGACTTTGGAATATTTGTGTATACAGAATGAGATACTTGAGGGTGGGACTTGAGTCCAAACAGGAAATTCACTTCTGTTATACATACACCTTATTTGCACAAAAGATGATTTTTTTGTGGCCTTGCTTTTGATTAGTACCTGTCATAAGATTGTACAGAATTCAGTATTTAATAAATAGTCACCTTGGCGTGCAGAGACTTGACTTCCATTGTCCAGTATGGGGCACATGCTTGTAATCCTAGGGTTCAGGAGACTTAGTGCTTTGTAGTGAAACCTGTTTTACAAAAAAAAACCCTTAGACTTTCAAGTTAGATTCTCAACCTGTAGCTTCTTTTTTGTTCTAAGACCTGGTGTGTTCAGTAAAACTGATTGTCCCAGCAGGAGGCGCTTTAGCTTGTCCTCTGCCTTCTGAAAGTATTCCTGCAGGTAACTGGTTCATGGGAAAGAGCCTGTGGAGGACAGAGGAGCTCCTTGCTTCTTTGTAGCGCACTGGGGACTTTTTGAAAGCCGGTGGTAGCCCTGCAGTGCCCACCACTGCTTGCTCCTCTGAGCTGCCCGTGAGAGACATGAAACAGGAAGTGATGGTGTTGTTGACTAGTCCTGTCCTGCTGTGGGCAGTGTGTTTCCTTCCGGCCACTCCCTCTGCTCCTTTCTCATTCTCTTGCATTCATTGTCTAAATACTCAATCCTTGTGTGCAGGGGGGTATGGGGGTAGGGTGGGGAGGGAAAGAGGGAGGACAACTCGAGGAAGTTGGTTCTCTTCTTTCACTTATGTGGGTCCTGGGAATCCAACTCGGATTATTAGGCTTGGTGGTAAGCGACTTTACTTGCTGAGCCATCTTGCAGGCCTCCAGCTTCTTTTTTGCTGCTTTTTATTTTAACATTCTTTAGTTATAACTTTATTAGCACACAGTATTCCTATTTCAAGTATATTTTCTGTTCAGAGTATTCACAGGGTTGTAGAACACTACTCAATTTGAAAGCATTTTCATCTTTACTAAAATTCTATAGCCTCCTTCTGCTATCTCCATCACTGCCACTCCAAAATATAGCTTTGCCTGTTGTACAGACTTAATGATGTAAAATATGTTTTACAAACATCCACCCATTTCCTCTCTGTAAAGGACGAATTTGAAACACTTTGACATTTAAAACTTTGCTCAGGAGGCCCTCTCTATCTCCTCCTTTTTCCTTTCCTCTTTCTTCTTGCCCCATTCCTTCTTTCCTCCTCATCTCTTTTATTGGGACTGGGTCCTGCTGTGTGGCCCAGGCTGGCCTTAAACTGCTGATCCTCTTTCTGTCTGAACCTTCTGTGTGCTGGGGATTGTAGGTGTGTACTACTGCATGCCTACCTACAGTGTTTTGGCATGTCCTCCTTGTCTTAGCTTTCACATGCTGAATGTCACCCAGGTTTGACAGTCAGACCTGTAACTTCCTGACTTTGCCTGTGCACCCCCGCACAGCACTGCCTTCCTTACTCTTAGCCCTCATAACCTCTTCAGGTAGTAATTTCCTCCCTGGGTCTGAATCTAGAAAAGTGTTTATCGTGCTGTACGGTGCCTAGTGTGAAGCATATGCTTAGTGAGACATGTGTGAGTGTAGATGTATACGTGACACTTTTTTAAAATTTTCTCTTTCCTTTTTTTCGAAGACAGGGTTTCTCTGTGTAGTCCTGGCTGTCCTAGAACTAGTGCAATAGGCCAGATTGGCCTTGAACTCAGATCCACCTGCGTCTCCCTCCATGCTGGGATCTAAAGAGTGCACCACTATGCCGCTGTCCACCCCACCCCCACCCCCCAGCTTTTTTTTTTTAATACAAAATTTCCTGTTTTAGATTCTCAAGGTGTGTAGTTTTTTTCACATTACAATATTTCTTGTCCTTTAAAGTTTTGAGTCAGTCTCCTTAGCCTTGAACTCACCATTCTCCTTCCTCAGCCTCCTGTGTTTTATAATCCTTCCCCCACCATAAGTGCAAGGCTGAGTTTCTGGCATGTACAGGATGGTGGCTAAGTGTAAAGTGGTCAGAAATGCTGCCCAAGGTAGCGCTTGGATTTGTTTTGTGGCCGTTGTCATGTAAAAGAGGAGGCATTTGATGTAGAGTGCTGCAGTGCTGCCGAGGGTACTCAGTAGCTGTGGGGCACAGGTCAGGAAGAGTCCCAGCTTTATCAGTGACTGAAGATGGGCTGGCTCCAACCACACAGTTCCCTAGGGTGGCTGCTTGAGTGTGGAAAGGGGTTGGAGAGCTGAGGTAAGGGCAAAGCATTCCATTTACAATCAAGTTATTGTTATCTAGCTTTCTGCATGTTACAACTTATTCATTATTGAGTGTGTTTTGCTAATAGTCGTGTGCATGCCATTCCTCATTTTCAAGCAGTCATCATTAATTTCAGTCACCTTTTAGAGATGTAAACTGTGTTTTGGCTTCTTAAAAAAACTTCCTTGGGAGTTATTCAGTGAGATGATCTTAGTAACACTGTAAGATTTCATGTATTCTCTCTGAAGTACTTCCTGATTACTTTAGTTCTTTCCAGCTTCCTGATATTAGTTACATTTATGTGAAGACTCTGGTATCACTTGTTCATTCTGGTAACCCTGTATTGGGGTTTGCTGAATGCTGAAGTTATGAATTACTCAAGTACCTAAGTAACAATGATATATGAGAATCAATATATAGTAATATATATTGATTTTAAAATTTTAAAATTAAAAATTTTAATTAAAAATTAAAAATTTAAAAAAAATTTAAATTTTAAAAAATTACTATTTTTTAAAAAATAGTAAATGTATACACACACGCACGCACGCACGCATTCATATATATCTCCCAAGCACCTTACATGGTGATTAAATAGATGAACTTCTTGGATGGAGAATTTTTAAAGTTGGTGCCAAGGAAAACTTTTGGCTGGAAAAGCCAAGGGACATTTAGGGACATCAGAACTTTGAAGTAGACTCTTCTGTACAGGATGTATATAGGTCTTGTGTGCAGGAGTCTACTCAGGTAGTATGCTGGGAACAGTCACCTGTGGTAGGTTCTTCATTTGGGAGTAGCTTGGAGAGTTATTCTTGAAGCCCTTCCAAAAGACCTCATTTCTGAGTAATGAACTAAGGTATTCAGATCTGGGCTCAGAGGACTCTGAAGTGATTTTGGAACTGCATGCTTAATCAGAACTTCAAAGAGCTTGTTTTGTTTTGGCCTTACTTGGCAAAACAGGCCTTTCTTAGCAAAGCACATTTGGGGTGTTGGGAGGATGCTGCTTGAGTTAGTTGAGATTTTCCAAATGGCTGCCTCAGATTCTGCCTCTTGGACTTCTTAAATAAGGGCCCTTACCTAACTCTCATCATTACATTACACTAGGAGACATGTTATTTTTGCAGAGATGAAGTTCATTATAGTGTACAGTAAGTACACTGAAGTGCTTTTGGGACAGGGTAGTAGTAGGAAGCATTAGCAGTGGCTCCTGCAGTGTTCACATGGGATTGACATTTCCTGCTTTTGCCCATTCCTTATGCCACTTCTTTGCCCTGGGACAGTTGTTGGTAAATGACTGTGAGACTAAAAGTCTCCTGGGAAGCAGGCTTAGTTGCTCTTGGTCTGCACTCTCCTGCCTGTGGCTCTCATTTGGGGATCTCACCTGGGGATGTGCGGCCAGATGGCTTGGCTGGGAGCCACAGACCAGACATGGATTTGGATGTGCCCCAGTGCCTTCTTTTTAATCCTGCGTGAACCAGCTGGCCTGTCCCCAGCTTGCTACCACACACACTGTGTTCTTGATGGCTTCAGTGTCTTTTCCCTGCTCATTTCCTTCAAGAAGGAACTCCCTCTTCTGTCTCTGTAGGACTCAGCTTAAGAGATAGGCTTCCTGAAAAGCTTTCTCTGTCTAGTCTAGCTGATGCCTTCCTGTAAACCTCACTGTGTATGTCCTAGCATATTGCCAGCCTTTCTGTGTGGTTCTTGTAGGTATGTACTGTGTAGTTCTTGGTTTATAGTCTGTTCATGCATTAGACTATCTTCCTGTATTGCCCCGTTTTACTAGTAAAACCCAACATTGAAGGGTTATGCATTATAGATAGCATGTGTTGACCCTCTGCTATTTTTGCATGTTTTGAGGCTGAGGTCTCAGAATATTGTTTGGGCTGGTCTTGAACTTGTAAGTTCAAAGAGTCTGCTTTCCTTAGCCTACTGACTGTCTGGGAGGGACTATAGGGATGCACAACTGCTCTACCCTTTTATTTTGTTTTGTTTTTAGATAGGGTCTCTGCATATCTCTGGTTGTCCTGGACTTCCTTGTGTAGACCCACCGATGGCCATCGGTCTCTGCTTCCCGAGTGCTGGGATTAAAGGTGTGCACACAGTGTCCAGCTAGTCTTTGTTTTTCAAAAAAAATATTTTGAGGCAAGGTCTCCTGTAACTTATTCTTACTGAATATTAGCAGAATGACCATGAACTTCTTACATCCTGTCTACCTGACAAGTGCTGGGGTGACAGGCATGTGCCATGTCATACCTGGCTCATTTGTGGTATTTGTTGTTGTTGATTTTTTTTTTCTTCCTTTTTTCTGCTTTTTGAAACAGGGTCTGACTATGTATCCCAGGCTGGTTTGGAACTTCCTATATTCCTGTATATTCCAGGCTGTCTTTTTTTTTTTCTTTTTCTTTTTCTTTTTTTTTTTTTTAGGTAGGGTCTCTGTGTAGTTTTGGTTGTCCTAGAGCTCAGTATGTAGACCAGACCAGACCAGACCAGGCTGGCCTTCCAGGCTGTTCTTAAAATTGCTGCTCTTCTCCCTTAGTGCCTGAGAACTGGGATCACAGGTATTTGCTGTCACACCTGACTTGGTTCCAAGGAGTGTTGGAAGGGGCTGGGGAGATGCTGAAGTTGCTTGTCATTATCCTGAGGACCTAAGGTTGGTTCTTAGGTGGCTCATAAATGTCTGTAGTAATTCCAGCTCCAGGGGATCTGACATTGCCAGCTTCCTCAGACATCCGAATTTTCGTGCACATAATAAACTTTAAAACTATAAGTAATATTTTAGGACCCACTGACATAAAAATGCTATTGGTTGAGTGCTGTCTTACGAAAATGTTTAAGATATTGATGTAAACTTTTAAGTTAGAACCTTTTTTTTTTTTGAGACAGGGTTTCTCTGTGTAGCCCTGGCCTTCCTGGAACTCACTCTGTAGACCAGGCTGGTTTCGAACTCAGAAATCCCCTTGCCTCTTCCTCCCAAGTCCTGGGATTAAAGCCGTGCGCCACCACTGCCCGGCAGAACCTTACTTTTTTTAAATCACATTTTGCTTGTAGTTTGTGTGCTCACATGTGCATCCTGCGGTGCTTAGGCCAAAGTTAGAGGACAACTGTGGGGGTCTGTTCTTTCTGTCATACTGGCAGCCATTTCCTAGGCCTCCCAGTTAGAACCTTTGAGCTGCGTTTCTCTGAATGTTGCATTCCTAAAGAGAGTACAAAAAAGTGCAAATTAAAACAATGTGGTATGTTTAAGGTGGGGCGGAAGAGGGTGTGTTGTCTATATTTGTGTGAGATCCTGATCTTGAAAGTAATTCTGAGAACAGATTTCTCCTTTCAGTGCTGGGGTCAGACCCAGGGCTTCACGGATACTTGGCCTGTGCTCTATCTCTAAGCCATCCCTCAGCCTCCACATTTATTCGGAATAGAGGGGACTGTTGTGTTAGTTACTTTTCTGTGGCTGTGATGAAACGCCAAGGTCAGAAAGCAGTTTAGAGAAGGAAGGGTTTGTTTGGATGTCCAGCTCCACTGGGACATGTTGGGGAGACCTGGCAGCAAATGACAGACATGGCAGCAGCAGGAGGAACCTGCCATCTCACATCTTCAAATGAAGGTTGAGTGCAGTGAGCTAGAAGTAAGGCAGGTCATAAAGTCTCAAAGCCCAATCCAGTGCTAAGATGCCCCCAGCAAAGTCAGGCCTCATAAACCTTCCTCAGCTAGGGCCTCCAACTGGAGACCAAGCATTCAGGTACCTCAACCTTTAGGGGACAGTTCTTATTCAAATCACCACAACTGTCTTCCTCAGCTTAGTTATTAGTAGCCTGGTGATCCCTTACAGCAGGTCCTCACTGTGGGTAACTGACAGTGAGGCCACATGGAGTGATGGTCACCCGGCTCCTACCCACACTGCCCTGTTGAACTCCAGCACAGGGACCTCTTGGTCTGAAGCAGTGCTTCTAAATCATGTGTCTATTTTGAGAACTCTTTAGGTGTTCTGCTTTTTGTTTGTGTTGTTTATGGGAAAATTAAAAGAATTGAGCCCAAAATGGTTTTTTTTTTTTGCTGTAGTTTGAAGAAAGTGTTTAAGTTCAATGCCTGAATTTTAGAGAATGGATTATTGTACACATTTCTCCAGTTTCCAGGTTGCCTTCTCATCCTTCCTGGCTTCCAAGCAAAAACAAGAATCCATGTAACTGCTGACTGTTGTCAGCACACAAAATGACACAGGAGTTTGCTGCTTTCCACCTGTGTGAGACCTTGGGCAGGATCCCAGCCCCATTGAATCAAACCAGTCCAGTGATAAGATAGGACTAGACCCAACATGAAAACATCACTTTGATGGGTAAAATTTACAGTCCTACCTCGTTTCCTTCCTTATTTTTCTATGCTCCCTGGCAGGAACTTACCTTGTTGAGGAGATTAATCTCCAGTGCCAAGTCCTGGATTTTTCTGCTGCCTCTGGTCCTTGCTCTATTAGTCACCCTCCTATTTTGCTGGCTCTCTTGTTTTTTTCTCTGGTAAATTCTTATCAAATAACAGCTTTGAGTATCCTTTGCTGGCCTCAGGGAGGTGCCCCTTTTCTGTATCCTTACAGCAGCCAAAGAGTTTCTTTTTTCAAACCAACACCCCCCCCCCTGCCCCCCAGGTTATCACTTTGTAGCCCAGGCTGGGTTTAAACCTATCATCCACCTGTGTCAGCTTTCCTGGTGCTGAATGGTAGGTGTGTGCCATCACACACAGAGCACTGGTTGCTAGACATGATGGCATCAGTCTGTGATCCTAGCATTTGAGATGGTGATGTGAAAGGATGACCAGTTTAGGTATAATTTGCAGTGCTGGGATCAACTCCAGAGCCTTGCACATGTTAGACAAGCACTCTACCAATGAGCTACATCCACATCACCAATCATTATCATTTTTATTTATTATTACCTTATTTAATTGGGCTATTATTTACATATCATGTACTTCAGTCATTTAACATGTACAGTTCTTCTTGAGTGTTCAGAGTGTAACTATCATCATGGCCCAAATTTAGGATGTTTTTATCATTTCAAAATAAAATTGTGGCAGACATATAGATATATAAGGCTCTGGTATTGTACTGAGAGGAGGGAGGGACACACACACACACACACACACACACACACACACACACACACACGGGGGGGGAGGGGGAGAGAGAGAGAGAGAGAGTTAGTTCAGTTTATCAGGGTTTACCAGGTACTACCCATTCCTGCCTCCGCAGTTACCACTTTACTTTTTGCATCCTTAGGTTTATGTGTTCTGCACATTCTATATAAAAGTGTCACCATTCTTTATATGACTTGTAAACATTTTCCTGCAGACTGTAGAGCTGAAGAGGTTTTTATCTTGGCTTTCCTCTTGCAAATGTCACTGATGCATTTGCCATCTGACTTGATTCTGCCTCTAATTTGTAAAGTGGGAGATGATTGTAGTGTGTATGGTGGATAAATGAGTTAACATGGAGAGCGTTCAGGGCTGCATACCCTAGTAAGGACTTCATAATCCTTGGCTCCTGTTAGGCCATTTCTTTCTTTCTTTCTTTCTTTCTTTCTTTCTTTCTTTCTTTCTTTCTTTCTTTCTTTCTTTCTTTCTTTCTTTCTTTCTTTCTTTCTTTCTCTTTCTTAAGGTCATTTCTAATTGATTCATTTCCTGGTCTTCCATGTTGATGTTTATTCTGTGTTGTTGCCAATTAATATTCAAGTACATAAAAATAGTTACTTAGACCAGTTCCACTGTAGTTCTAAATCCTGAGTTAAGAATTTAGTCATTATCGAACTCCGTTCTGTCACAGTGACTTAAGCTGGAGAAAAAAGCTGCAGCATTTTGGCAGTATAATTGGGTGTCCTCATTTGGCACCACAGTGTATTTATTTGTATGAGAGATGATGCTCTCATCTGATTTAGTTAAAGTCAAAGTAAATCTAGGGCATTTGTTTTTTAAAGCCGTGTTTTACTTTCATTAAAGTGAGTTTGTTTCCTCAAAAGTTGCTTTGGAGAGTAATTTCAAAACAAAACAAAACATTTTTTCTTTCATATTTTTTCCAAGATCAAAGATGTCTATGTTCTTCAAGAAAAATTCATGGTGTCCAAAACGTTCCTATCATCATCACCTTCAATATGGTCAAGGTTTCACTTGAGTGATTGATGGGGACTTCAAAGAAACTGTTGAAAATAGTAATTCATTTTAAAACAAAAGTTCAACATAAATACTAATCACATCTGGATTAAAGCATGGTAGAGAGATTGCAGAACGCCAGACAAAAAACTAGAATCACTGAGCTGGGAACCAGAAATCTGAGATCAGGTCTTAACAGGACTTCGCTGAGCTTTCTCTGAAGAATAAATGTAAGTGGTATTTACTCTTTCAGGGTCACGGTTTCCACATCTGTAACTGGAGGCAGTTGACCTAGAATACCTGTGGCACTCATCCAGAGGGGGAGCTGCTTGGTCCATTTCTCATGGTGACAAGAAGCAGCTGAGTGGCATGTGCTGAAGTCCCAGCTATTTTGGGAGGCTTGCATGAGCTAGAGTGAGCTTAGGCCAGCTTGTGGTGCTTAATTGAGATCCTGTCTCAAAAGATTAGTGATGGTAGGGATACAGTCACTATAGTGGAAGAGTATCTGTCTAGAATATGCAAGACCCTAGGTTCTGTCTCCAGACCCAGAAGGCTGTGGACCGACCAGCCATCTAAATGTTTGCTGTACTCTTTTCCATTGTTGATACCATAGTCCTTCAAGTTACCTACTGAAGTGTGTTTTTACATTTCTGACATCTTGTGTATTCTCTTTTTCAGGTAACTTTATTCTCAGTACCTTCAAAATTTTAGCAATTCTGTGTTCTGAGGCTTTTTTTTTTTTTTTTTTTTTGGAGTCAGGGTTTCTCTGTAGCTCTGGCTGTCCTGGAACTCACTCTGTAGACCAGGCTGGCCTCGAACTCAGAAATCCTCCTGCCTCTGCCTCCCAAGTGCTGGGGTTAAAGGCGTGCACCACCACCGCCCGGCCTGAAGCTTTTTTAAATGAGTGTTTTCTTCTCTGTAAAAAGTACTTATAAAAGGCATTGTATGGTGGCACACAGCCGTAATGCTGACACGGGAAATGTAGACAGGTATAAGGGTTAAGAGGTCAAGGGCATTCTCAAATACCAGTCAGGGTTGCATCAGAGTCAGCCCTGCTTCCACTCCCTTACCCCCACCCCCTTGCTCCCCTTACTCCCCATGCTCCACTCACACCCTGTGCACCCCTCGCACCCCGCACTCCCTGCGCCAAATTGTCTAGAAAGTAAGTGCCTGTATATAAATTATTTTTTTGTGACATAATAGGATTGTAGTCTTATGTAGTCTGTTCCAATTGATACAATAAATTTTCCCTTAAGATTTCAAATATTTTAAGAGATTTTGCTTGTAACTCATATTGTGACATTGTAGTCAATATGGGCCATAAAAGGTGGAGAGGTGTAGGGAATTTTTATAAGGGTCTATCATCCATCCAAAACATATCCTTAGATTACAGACTAAATAAATGATAGGTGTCAAGTGTGAATGTATTAGCATTATTTAAGTGTATATAGTGAATTGGGATTAATAAAGATTTATTTAAAAACATTTTTATGTTCATAAAACTCTTGAAATTTATGTTTTTAATCTAGTGTTCTAAGGTCTTCTAAAATCTTCTCAAGGTTCACATTTGGAAAGCTCAAGAAACACCCTCTTCTAAGAAACACAGCAAGAAATCAATGAAATGGTGAAGGGCCGCCTGGCTTACTGGGGATGTTTTTTTGTTTCTGGGGATGCATGTATGCATTGCTCTACTGGAAGCAGCATTTGAGAACTTAAGCAACCTTTGCTTTTTCACAGAATGTAACCTGCTATAAAAGAGTTAAGACAAAACAAAAATCATGGGAAAAAAGCTCTCCAGTTCTGTATTAGTTACTCTTTTGTTGCTGTGATAAAACACAAGGCTTGACTAAGGCAACTTCTAGAGGACCTTACAGTTTATTTGGGCCTTACAATTCCAGAGGGATAAGAATCCATCACCACCATAGTGGGGTGCAGCTGAGTCCTCATATCCCAAGCCATAAAACGGAAGCCTAGAAAGTGTACTGGGGAGGGAAGGAGGCTTTTGAAACCTTAAGACCACCCCCAGTGACACACCTCTAACAAGGCTCCATGTCCTGATTCTTCCCAAGCAGCCACCAACCTAGTTTTCCAATGCCCAAGACTTTGTGTGTCTGGGGAGTCATCTCATTGAACCACAGCAGGTTTTTTCATCCTACTTTAAAATGCTGTTAGAAAAGATTGTAGCTTTGTTTCTGATAGGATGATTAGTTTTGCTTACTAAATTGGCAGAGTTAGTGGTTGCCCAAAACTTTACCAAACAACAAATATGTTATCTTCTAAGTAAATAGGAAAATAACATTTGCTGATATTTATGTCAAGGGAAGTATTGAGCAGTACCGGAATGCTTCTGTGATAGCTTGCGTTGATCTTTGGTTCACCATTACAGTCTCCTAGTAAACTGAGCAGATTTGTTATATTTAAGTTACTTACCCAATATTCTTTAGGTCCCCTGTTTTTTACTTATATTTTAAAGTTGGCATGGGTCCTGAGTTTCATAGGATGTTTTCATAGGTGCGTGTACATACATGTGAACAGATTCCCTGGCTCCCTCTTTTCCCCTTTCCCATCCCGTTAGCCTCCGTCATTCTCTTAGAGAGATTTTACTTTTATGTCATATATACCTACATAAATTTATGTATGACATCAGTGTTTAAGCCAGTCTCAGAAGGACAATGCTATTTATTTATTTATTGTTTTTATTTAGACAAAATTTCCTGTGGTCCAGGCTGGCCTTGAATTTCAGATCTCTTGCCCTCTGCCTTCCAAATTCTGGGGTTCCTGGTGTATGCCACTAGGTATGATTGTTAGCTCTTTTTGGGTGTGTGTGCCTACTTCAGAGATAGTGCTCTGAGTCAAGGAAGAGAAGAGACCTGTGGTGTATTCTTGGGGCACTAGTTTTATAAAGTCTCTTGGAGCCAGCCTGGACCCAGGGCTCTGAGTTGGTGAGGTATTCAGAGTACTTTGCCTCACTCTTTCAATGGAAAAGGAAGATGTTCATATTTATGTATCTCTATAAAATGCCTTGAAATGGTATCAGATGGACATTGTATGTTTGTGATGATAGCAGCTGACTAAAGGTCAAAATGTCATGCAAAACAGCAAAACAAGTAGGAGGGAAAGTGATTAGTTCATTGTTAGCAGCTTAGAATGTTCCACTTAGAAGCGGTTAAACTGGCTAGAGTTGGGGCAAGGGAGGGGGTGCTGGGCAGTTTAAAGGCCGCAGCTATTATGGTGAGTGCTTGACCTTTTGTTTTGAAGTGTGTATTGTAAATCCAGAAAACCCCCTTGGAGTACTGTTTTTACTGTGTGCCTTGATAAAACGATTATTTCAACTAGACTTGAGATTTAAATTTTTGTTGTCAGGTTTGTCAGTCTTTTGGACGTTTGGCTTTGATTATTCTTTCAAGATTTAAGTGGGAGAAGAAGAGATATATCAATCAATTTTGATCCTTTTGGTCAATAAATTGAGAAAAAAGAAATCATGTAAATCTAAGTTCATATGCAAAAATTCTATTAATTTAAAGAATTATTAAACTTGTATTAAATACAGACATTCTACTAATTTAAATTTCTCCTCTTCCTCACATCCGCTGGGAATTGAGTCTAGTAGGGTCAAGGCATACCATGCCAGCGGGCCCCCCCCCCCCGTCCCCCCTCTCCCCCGCCCCACTGCCCCACTGCCGCGCTGCATTCCTCACCCTAGGTTCCATTTTGTAAAACCTGGTTCTCAGGCAGCCCAAGCTGGCCTCAGTCCAGTTATGCAGCCAGGCCCAAGTTCTGTATGTATTCTGAGCTGATGGTTGCTTAAGATTAAGAGGATAGTTAGGAGCCGGGCAGTGGTGGCGCACGCCTTTAATCCCAGCACTTGGGAGGTAGAGGCAGGCGCAGGTGGATTTCTGAGTTCGAGGCCAGCCTGATCTACAGAGAGAGTTCCAGGACAGCCAGGGCTACACAGAGAAACCCTGTCTCAAAAAACAACAAAAAAAGAGGACAGCTAGGAAGGGTTCTGGATTCTTGTAGGTTGACTCAGTATATATAATTACACCGAAAGAGGCTTTCTTCTGGGAGCCCAGCACTGTCATCATTCTGATATTAGTGATTCCATATCCCAATGCTTGGCATAACAAAACCAATGGAAGTTTGAGACGAATTTGAACAGTGAAGATAATTTGAAGTTTAAAGCTTGGGTCTTCAAAAAAACAAATGGCTTAAACATATGCTTGTCCAAACAACAGTAAATTAATATCCATTTTAGGATTTTTCTTTGTCCATGTATATGTATATTTATGTTTACATATATATTTTTAAAGATTTATTTATTTATTATATGTAAGTATACTGTAGCTGTCTTTAGACTCACCAGAAGAGGGCATCAGATTTCCTTATGAATGGTTGTGAGCCACCATGTAGTTACTGGGATTTGAACTCAGGACCTTCAGAAGAGCAGTCAGTGCTCTTAATCGCTGAGCCATCTTTCCAGCCCTTATGCTTATATTTTATAAAAATAAGATAGTAGTCATATACTCATTTTAAATACTTCTAAGGGGATATTTTAATCCCACTTAAAGATTTGTCTTTTTTTCTTATTAAGTGGCTATACAGTTTTTCCATGTGGGAACCTACTGAAAACCATTTGGTTATTTCTAATTTTTTTCTGTTTAAAGAACATCAGGAAGAATGGTTTAGTGTGTATTTCAGTGCATGCATGGTGAAAAAGCTGTAGGATAAATTTCTAGAAAAGTAATTTGATGTATGTGTGTTGACAAATACCAGGGAGTGGTTTCATTGTTCACAGGGGTGTCTGAGCATGTTTTCACCTGATCTCTCCAGCCTGATGAGGTTTGTGGATTGAAAAGTTAGAAAGTGGCATCTAATTTTTGTTATGGAAAAATAAAATCTTAAAAAGCAGTTATTATATTGCTTACTTTCTTTATTACTATGTATGAGTGTATGGTGTATGGGTGTGGGCTTGTGTGCTCCATGCGCATATGGAGGTAAGTGAGAACTTTGTGGAATCACCACTTCTTTCCTTCCACGTCTTTGTGGGTTCTGGGATGGGACTGAGTAACAAGTACCTTTACCTGAGGCATCTTGATGACCACTCTCTGTGTAACTTTCTATGTAGATCAGGTTACCTGACCTCAAACTTGCAGCAGTCCTGCTTCTGACATTTAAGTGCTAGGTACCAGGTGTGTGCTAACATGTCTTACAAGTGTTCATACACACACCCACACACACACCCACACACACACACACACCCACACACACACAAGCAAATTTTTTCATGTAATGTAGGCTAGCCTGAAACTTGCTGTGCTGTGCCAGTGAGTGAGGATGATACCTCTTAAATGCAGGGGTTATAGGCATGTGCCAACAAACATGGTTTATGCAATGCAAGGGATTGAACCCAGAGCTTTTTATGAATGTCAGGTAAGTAGTACTCTTCCAGCTGAAATACATCTTTAACCTAAAAACACATTTCAAAAGGATAACTTTTATCTGATGTCTTCTGAGTAATTGACTATCATTATTGGTTAATCAGATTTGAAAGAAGTTTTTAGACAGAATGAGTGACTACGGTAGGTAGCACTACTTCCACTGCAGATGAAGAACCCATGCCATTTGGAGCTTACCCGGCAACTAACCCAGAATGCTTTGCTCATGTTCTATAATATCACATGTTCTGTGAGAAATAGTTTCTTGAGTATCAGATGACATACTGGGATGCAGTTTGTCACTTAGACACAGGCGGGCTGCTTTTATTTTTTTATTTTATTTTTTGTCAGTTTTTTTTAAAATTTTTTTGTTTGTTTGGTTTGTCTTTTGAGATGGTCTTGTATTCCTTGGCTGAGACTGGTTATGTACAGCAAGCTGGCCTCAAACCCAGAGACCTCCACCTGCCTCTGCCTTCCATGTGTGTGCCACACTATGTCCTGGGAAGATGCTTTTAAAAAAATTACATTTATATCTGGCACATGTGGAGGTCAGAGGACAATTTATGGAAGTTGATCCTCTCTTGGGACCATGTGGCTCCCAGGATTAAACTCAGTTGGTCCGTGTTGGTGTCAAATGTCTTTACCTGCTGAGCCATCTCACCTAGCCCCAAACCTTTGTTTTTTTTTTTTTTAATTATTAAAAACAAAAAATTGAGGGCTGGAAAGATAGTTCAGTGGTTAAGAGCTCTGACTGATCTTCCAGAGGTTCCTGATTCAATTTCTAGCATACATGGCAGCTCACAGCTATCTGTAAATCCCATTCCAGGGGATACTTCTGACTTTACACATATGGCGGATAGACAAAACATGGCAAGCAAAGCATCTAAATACATAAAAATAAATACCCAAAACTCTCATTTGCTCTTGCTCTCTCTGTCTCTGTCTCTCTGTCTCTGTCTCTCTCTCGTTCGTGTGTGTGTGTGTGTGTGTGTGTGTGAGTGTAAGTCAAGAGGCAACCTCTGGGAGTGAGTTTTCTCTGTTACTGGACATTTTGGGGAGTACTTTTGGTTGTCAAATGATAACTGGAAAAATCAGAAACCCTTCTTGGGGTTTTTAATATCATTAATAAGAGATTTAAGGATGGACTCATAGAAGCTCAAGGATAAAATTTATTAGCATTAAAAACAAACAAACAAACAAAAAAAAACAACTCAGGGCAAGCAAGCCATGAATCTCAGCAGCTGCCTGAAGGAGAATAGGAAAGAGATGGGGTACAGGTGGGGAGCCATGCTTGTTAGAGAAGAGGAAAGAAATGGGGTACGGGGTGGGGAGCCATGCTTGTTAGAGAAGAGGAATGAGATGGGGTATGGGGTGGGAGCCATGCCTGTTAAGTTGGTATGGAGGTCAACCCGCCTGCCACAGGGCGGGCAGACAACCCTATGAGAGGGACAGGAGCTTTAGAGAAAGAATAAGGAATCCCAAAGTACCAGAGAAAGCATGCTTGGAGAGAGGGGGGGAGGGGAGAAGGAAACACCATGCTTTTCTGAGTGATTCAGAAAAGTAGGCAGATGTAAGCTGCGTGGTTATGCTAGGAGGTTGGAATTCTGGGAAAGAAAAGCACATCATTTCATTCAGGAGATAATTATTCTACCTGTCTCTTAGCATGACCCAGGATCTGAGTGGTGGTCCCTTAGCCTGGTTACTGACCTGCCCAACTGGAATCTTTACCAAGGCCAGAGATCTCAATTCTTTTGACCAGAAGGAAATAGTTATCTCTTAATGGGCCTTCTGTGTCCATTCTACTGTGGCACTTCTGCTGTATCATTTCTACTTTATGAGCCAGGGACCAAACTCAAGATAGCAGGCTTGGTTGTGAGCCATCTTGCCGGCAGAACTGGTAGGGATGCTTTGACCTGTAAAGGACATTTGTCCAAGTCTAGATGGTTGTGATACTTGGTAGGACAGCATGTAGAGGGTGGGAGAGGAGGGGATTGCTATTGGCATCTACTAGTAGACAGGCCAGAGTCGGCTCCCACCATTTGGAATGATCAGGTTGAGATTATTACTAGTGCTTGAAGTTCAGAAGCCTTATGCTGTGGTTTGGATCTTAAACATCTCCCAAAGATCTGTATGTTAAAGGTTTTTCTTTCTCAGAACTGTACAACTGGGAGGTAGGTGAAAGTTTTAAGATGGAGTCTTTGGGGCGTTGGGGCATGCCCTCTAAGCAG
Source organism: Tokudaia tokunoshimensis (assembly GCA_036184795.1). Lineage (NCBI taxonomy): Eukaryota > Metazoa > Chordata > Mammalia > Rodentia > Muridae > Tokudaia > Tokudaia tokunoshimensis. The sequence continues at coordinate 91,653,405 of BTHU01000012.1, read as the reverse complement.
ATTGTGGGGTCCCAGCACCTTCCTTTCTTCCATTTTTGCCTACTTGCCAAAGGTGAGTGCTTTTGCTGCTTTGTACATTTTGGCATGATGCCTCTCCGTGTGCCTCACAGCAATATGGTCAATGGGTTATGGAATGAAACTTGCAAAACTTTGAAGCAAATTTACTTTTTTTTTTTTAAATAAGTTGTTTCTAGTATTGGTTATAGTGATGGAAAGGAGTTAGGGTACTCTGCATTAGAGCTGTCTGCTGCTTTTATTTGAACACAGCCTACCACATTTTGCTTGGCTAGTTGCTAGATTTACCATTTACTATATCAGGATATGTAAAGGATACCATATCTAAAGCAGTTGACTGCCCTTGGCTACTTCTGGAGACTGGTACTATTTCCAGCTATCTCCCCTGTTTTTTGGCTCTCATATAGGCAAGGCTAGGTAGAGTTTGATATAATGAACCTTAGTATTTTCTCTGAGGCTATAGAAACAGTCTAGAGATTTAACTTTGGGGTTTTGGTAAGGCTTCTGGTAATTTCTAGACTGAAGAATTGGCTGTTATTACTTAGCCAATAAGTGCCTGTCTACCCAATTGTGGAAGTAAAACAAACACTTAGCTCCATTCTCCACTCCATATCTAAAACAAAACAAAATACTCTCCAACAAAACAAAACAAAACAAAACAAAGCAAAACAAAACACTTAGTGGTCCAGGGGAGCCTACATAGCTGTCCCTGTGTACTTGTCATGTTTGCCACTGGCCTGGGCTGGCTGAGAAAAGCCCCGCTGCCATGGCCATCTGATTGCATTTCCCACAAGGAGGCTTGGGGAGTCCAGAGACGGCTTGAGTCATCAGATCCTTTTAGAATGCCAGATTCTTTCCATGGGGATAATTTAAACCTCTTATGACTCTTTAAAAACCTTTACAAGAGGCTTCAAAGCCACAGTAGCATGGGACTCTGCTTGTTTAGTGGTTACTTCTAAAGGGCATCTTATGTTCATGTAAAAGAAACAGCAGTTTTTAAGTTCTAAACTGGAAGCAGCAGCTGCTTAGGGCAGCTTCTCATGAAATTAGTTTCCAATTAGAAAATAAAACATCCTATTCTTTTTCCAAAACAATGTAGGTTTGGGTTATCTTGTAAAGTCTGCATGAAAGTATAAATAACACTAAGTACACTGTTCATATAGACATGTCCGTAGATCCTGCAGTACAGTCCTCAGAACTGTGAGTCATGCCACAGAGCAGTAGACAATGGCAGAGCTTACAGTTTCAGAGCAGAAAGTTTCTGCATGATTGCAGGTCTAGACTGGAAGTTTTCCCTCTTGATATTGTGTCTGTCTTTATTTCTTTGATTGACTTACTCCATGGTAAGAATATGATGGAAGACACAACGTAAACCACACATGGGATTTTACAAGTTTCTAAGCTAGGCCTAATGTCAGGTGCTTGGGAGGCAGAGGCAAGAGGATGATAAATTTAAGGCCAGCTTTGATATTTTAGCGAGACCGGTCTCAAAATAAAATGTATATGGTTGTAGGAAGGATTCTTGGACATAATAAATAATGTGTATTATGATTGGGTTTAGTGCTGTGTTTAAAGATGTTTGAAAGCTGAAAGACCAGTTTGTAAAGTATGAAGCAATAAAATTAAGAACCTAAACATTAAAATTAAAAACCTAAAAATTAAAACCTTAGACATAGTCTGGACATGGTGACCTATCCCTTTAATTCCTCACTTGAGACTGAGGTGAGAGAATTGTAGCTAATTGAAGACCAGTCTGGGCCACACAGTTACTCCACTGTTGTATAGGACTACCCTCAGTGAACCAAACAGCGACCATCTTTGGGAGTTCAGCTGTGTCTCCTTGCAAAAAGACCTCCCCAAAGCTGAGTATAGTGGCACACACCCTTGTCCCAGCACCTGGGAGGCAGAGGGAGGTAGAGCTCTGACTTTGAGTCCAGCATGGTGTACAGAGTGAGTTCCAGGACAGCCAGAGTAACAAGGAGGGACCCAGTCAGTCTCCCTCCCTTCTTCCCTCCCACCCTTCCTCCCTCCCACAAAACCAAACAAAAGCCCAAGACAAGTAATCAAACACAGAAAGATCATCCAGGCTGAACTTGTCTGTTGACATCCCCTCGTAGAGTGAGAGTGGGGAGGGTTCCATAACTCTGGTGTGCCTATACTCCACACCACCCTTATTTTACCCTTATTATACCCTTATTCTGTCCTTATTTTACATGGCCCAGAGGAGGGGGGGCGCCATTTGTGTGGCAATGAGGAAGACTGCTGCGTAAAGACTGCAGAGTGGCCTTTGGGGTTACCTGTTCTCCTGGAAGTAGTCCTTCATTCGTGAATCAGCCTATGGGATGGTAGGGACGGAGGAGGCAGGAAACAGGAGTGGCCCAGAAAGAAAACGGGAGGGAAAGGAGAGTAAGGAGGGCAGGTGGAGTGCTGTGAATCTTTTCTTTTGTAGTTTTCTGTTCTAGTGTAACCTAGTAACGCTGTTGGTGAACACTAGATAGGCTTTCACAGTGTGCATGTGCATGCACATGTGTGTTGCAGCTTGCAACCCATAATGTGAATAGTGGTCCATCCACATGATAGATTTTTGTGCATGGACATGTTTGTGTGTATAACCTTAGAACAGTATGTTTCTTTTAGGATTTGTTAGATAACTTACTATTTGTACAAATATTTCTACTCATAAGCACAATTTAAAAAATAGTTTCCAAGTAGAAATGTTTTAAGAATCTGTGAAAGGCGGGGGAGAGGAGAGGAAAGTTGTGTGGGTTTAGGAAGAGAAGTGCTATTATAACTGACTGTCATTAGGACAGTCCAAGAAAATACCTTTAAGGATATTCTCCACCAGAAATGTGGTCAGTGTGTGCAGTCCTACAGACAGTAACACATTACTTCTCAAATGGTACAGAATGGAAATACCCAAGCATTTGTTTGCACATAAACAAGGAAGGAGGGTATTCTCATTGCATAGCTTTTAGTATGCTTTTTTAAAATGCGTGTGTGTGTGTGTGAGAGAGAGAGAGAGAGAGAGAGAGAGAGAGAGAGAGAGAGAGACAGAGAGAGACAGAGACAGAGAGAGAGACAGAGACAGAGAGAGAGACAGAGAGACAAAGACAGAGAGACAGAGAACACGCATGTATGGAAAAGTCTTTTTAGAGTTATCTCCCCTTTCATCTTTACATGGTATCTGGAAGAGAAACAATAGATGATCAGGCTTGTGAACCAAGCGTATTTACCCACTGAGCCATCTTGTTGGTCCTAGTGTATTTTTATCCGAACAACATAATAGTCCATATCTTTTGTGAACTGAGTAACATCTAGGCCAAATTGCACAAAAGAGATGGATACTGTAAGCAAGATATGGGCACCACATATTTGTAATCCCAGTACTTAGGAACTGGAGGCAGGAGAACCATTCTTGGGCTAAATTGTGAGTTGTAAGCCAGCCTAGGCTACCTGAGATCCTGCTGTCAAACCCAAACCAGGCAGGACTAGAAGTGTGACCTCTAAGGCGAGGTGATAAGATTGTTGTGGGTAGGTCTTTTTTTTTCTGCTTAGATTTTTTTTTAAATTCAAAAGAAATGATCAGCATAAATATGTTTATTGTGACTTACTGAGATATTAGTATATTAAAATTAAGACTGTCATTCTCACAGTGTTTCTCTAGGTGGAGATAATTGTGAAGGAATTCCAAATAGTCCATGGAGAGGGGGCGGTAAAGAAACTGCTGCGACCACTCCATTGTATGGTTAAGACTGTTATTATGAATAATAGAGAGCAGAGAGAAAAAGCATCAGAATGGACGTGCCCTTGGCTGTCTGCAAGTGAGAGGAGGATATGGAAGCAGGAGACAGAGTGAGGGAATGGTAGAGACTGGAGGTTATAAGGAAGGTGAGTAGCTGTGGGGCAGGAAGGGCCAGGAGGAGGCTTGGAAATGTACAAGTACTTGTGAGTAGGGTCTGAGGGAGCCTGGTGGCTGCATGGGCTTTGATGTGCAGAGGTACCTGTCAGGGTAGAGCTGTATGTCTCTTCTGCCAGAGGCAGTCAGTTCCTGAGGAATGCTGGCTTTTGCCCCTCTACCCTATAGTCCAGCTTGAGCTCATTTCTGGATCATAGTCTGGATAGACCTGAACCTAATAGTCTGGATCTGGATTTACACCCTAGGGTCTGACCTGCCCGGTCTTTGGAATACATTTGGACTACTGTTTTTTTTTTTTCCTGGCTTGAATTATAACTGTGTTTCTGAAAATCGTCTGTAAATGCACCATTCTTGTAATTGTCTCATTCTTAAACTGTGTTTGAATATTTCTGGGTGATTGACTCAATATATGCTAAAGGCAGATGAACATAAAAATAGTAGTGTTAATATAAGCAAGTTCTTTATGGAAAAGGAAGTGACTACAGGTTCTTTTGCTCTTTATAACTGGTATAATCCAGAGGCAGGTTGGGAAGGGAAATGCCTATGCATTTTGATACTCTTGACTTCCCCTCATAGAGTCTTGAGTCTCCAGGTTTAGCTTTTCTTCAGTCCATTTCTAGCTACTGCTAGGCACTTCAAATTTAGCATGCCCTGAATTTCTCTAAGATCTCTTCTTTTAGGGTTGCCCATTTTAGGGAAAGACTCTGTCTTCTCTTTTGTGGCCCAAATGCCATCTGTCTGGCTCCTAGCCTCATGAGCCCTCCCTGCAGACCCTGCTCTCATCCCCCACCCTGCTCTGCTCCTGCCCTTTCCTTCCAATTGCAGGAGCCCCCAGGAAGTCTTTCCGCCAGCCTGGTACTTCTGTAGTTACCTTTCACAGAAGCTGCTGGAATGTGCCTTCAACTTCCTCTCTGTGGGTGTCCTGCCATTCTCAAGGTTACTGACTGAAGGTATATTCCCCTCCTAAGCTAGATCCACTAGACACTGGGTTTTGCCGCCCTTGTTCCCTTGCAGGGCCTAGAAAGTCCTTCTTCCCCATGTGCTTCTGGCCAGGTTTGTTGACTCCCTGCACAGCAGCAGGGATATCACCTTTCTGATACAGATGAGTGTCTCCTCATTCCCACTGAGCTTTCTCCTCATCCCATACTCACTGCACGGCTGTATTATTAGGTATTGTGAGCCTGCTCCTGTCTCCCCACATTGCTTTGCCTTTTCTCTTCTCTACTGCTCTTGTATCCTTTTGACATTCTGCAGTGTTGCTCCTGACATTTAGCTGTCTGAATTCTACCAGGGCAGAACTCTTCATCGCTTTTGTTCATTGCTGATTTATTGGTACTAATATTAACCCAGTCTAGAAATAAACAAAATTTATCTTCATTTACTTAGTAACTCAGACTGATTTAATGATATTAAACCTTTTGATAAAAAAAATGATAAAATATCGAATAGAATTGCTTCTACTACTATTGTGATGTGACTAGGGCTTTGCCTTAAAACAAGAGTTCTTTGTTCATGGATGGGTTTTGATGATTGGCAGAGGACAGCTCAGAATGAAGTCTCCCTATTTGAATTCTTGTATTGCACTGTGCTAAGGCACAGCAGACCTTACTCAGATAATTGAGAGACAGGAATGGGAAGAGTTCTGCTATTGCAGTGTCACTCAGGCCTTGAACTTAGGTTAAAAAAAAAAATCTATTGCCAAAATTATTTTTAATTACAGCTGGACCCTGTGGTTGTTAACTTTTCCTATTGCTGTAGAGAAATACTTCGTGAAGGTTATTTGTTTCACAGTTTAGAGCAGTGGTTCTCAACCTTGGTAATGTTGCAACCTTTAATATAGTTCCTCATGTTGTGGTGACCCCCCCAGTCATAAAGTTATTTTCATTGCTATTTTATAACTATAATTAATTTTGCTACTGTTATGAATCATAGTGTAAACATTGAGATACCTATAAAAGAATTATTTAATCCCCAGAGGGATTGTGACCCCCCAGGTTGAGAACCCCTGTTTTAGGAGGTCCCACCCATCATGTGGGAAAGGCATTGCAGTGGAAGCTTACAGTAGCTGATCATATCCTATTGTTAGAAACCAGAGAGCTTGGGGGAGGAAGGGGACCTCTCAAGGCCTTTCTGGAATAGTGTCACCAGCTGGGAAAGATGAGGGGTGTGTGTGTGTGTGTGTGTGTGTGAGAGAGAGAGAGAGAGAGAGAGAGAGAGAGAGAGAGAGAAAGGGGGGGTGATGGGGTGGGGAGGGGGCAGAGAGGCTTCAGATTTAACCACAGTGGACATTCCTTTCAATACTGTTGAAAGCAGAGAAACTACCAGACTTGCAAAATAATTGGTTTTCTAGTTGTAAACATTCATTTTCTTAGCATTTATACCAGGATGTCCACTGGCCCTATCTTTGGTGAGAGAGGAGGAGGTGAGCTATGCTGAGGTTGGGGATTAGTGAGCATTAAGTCTTTCTTGGTGTGTGTCTCCTTTGTAAAGTTGGGTAGGGAGGATTTTGAAAGTTTAACTGAAAAAAGAGGACTCAGTTCAGAGGTAAGCAGGGTTCAGGCTGACGGGAGAAGGAAATGAGTGCTTTGCAGATGAATTTCCTTAAATGTGGAACAGTACTGGCAAAGCATGGTAATCTCCGGAGTTGGGCTGTGGGCATGTCAGGGTTCACTGGGGATTCTTTTCTGCTTTTTGAGTATAAACATTTATACAACAAAGTAACACAAGGCACATTTGCCTGTAGAAAGTGCTGTCTGTGTCTTCCAGTTTGCGGGTCATTGTCTTTTGGTAGTATTAATACTCCTAGTTCCAGTACCCTTAACAAAAGAAAACATTATGTTAAATCGAGACAAAAGAAAGTACCAAAATCTGACAATTTTTGACTTAGAAAATTGGAAATTTCATACGGTTCAACCTATTACTAGAGTACATGTACTTTTTTTTCCCCTCTGCTGGTTTCTTTTTACTAGTGTGAATGTAATCTGCAGATTCAGAGAAACCACTTCAGAGTTCCACTCTCTGGGACTGTCTTTTCTGGGTATGATTTGTCAGGAAGGATTTGCATGTGCTGACAGTACTGTGCTAGGTGCTGCCTACACAGAGTTAAGTAGACAGCCACTTCTTGGTTTTATTGTACCAGCCTTGGAAGGCAACATTGTGCTCAGTCTCTGTTGTAAGGGCGGGCCAACAAACCAGTCCCTTCATTTAGCAAAGTGCTGTGTGAACAGATGACCATGTTAGGGGTAGACATGTGTTGCTGCCACCTGTGCAATACTCAGGAGCTTCCCTTAAAGAGAAGTTAATCTTCCAAAGAGCCCTGAGTGCAAGTCTGTGCCATTTCTATATTATGAAACCAGGGCGTGATGGACAGGAGACAGATGCTTTTTTCCCCCTTTGGTGAGGTAATTAGGACCTAGAGAAGTGAAGGGATTTACTCTGTTGTAGAGGCAAATTAGAAGTGAAGGCAGATCTTGTACATTCTCAGTGTATGTTTCAGATCCTGACCAGGTATTGTCAAAATATGCTCAGGAAGGCCAGGGCACAGCTCTGTGATAGGCCAGGACACAGCTCTGTGATAGGCCAGGGCATAGCCCAAACAGCGGCTCTGGATCCACTCCCCAATGGTATAAGGTGTCCAGTGTGTGTTGGACCTCCTGGAGGTCCCTGAGATGATTCAGCAGTCTGTGAAGTTGCATTTTTAAAACAGTACTGACAATACATGCTTTTATTTTCTCATGAGCAAACTGTGGAGTTTTCTAGAAGTTATTCAATACAGCAAAAATTTAAGCCAGAGTGGACTTGAGATTTCAGATACTTGTACTTTCTAAGTGAACATTAAAGAGCTTTACAAAAGTGTGAGTTGATGTAACTACTCTTACTAGTTTGCTTTGAAAATACAGTTCCTATGAGAAGTACATGGCTAAGTGGCATGTTTGCCTTGTGGGTGCAGTGCCCTGGCTTCAGCCCCCAGCACTACTTAGTGTACTTACTTTTTTTTTAACTTTTGGCAGACAGTCTTAACTGTGTAGCCCTGGCTGGCTTGGAACTCAGAGTTCTGACCCTGACCCTGAGTACTGGGGTTAAGGGCATGTCCTATGACACCCAGTAAGCACCATGGTGGTTTTAAATGTATGTGTGGATAGCTATTAATTTGGATCTGGAGTAGTTCCAAAGGCTTTATGTATTTGCTTTGTTTTTCATGGTGGTTATTTAATATCTGGGTGTCGAGGGCTTGGTTGGCATCCTGTGGCAATGCTGGGAGAGGATGGAGCCTTTAGGAGGAAGGGTCTCCTTTCAGGGAGTTAGGTCACTGGCTGTGTACTCTGGGAGAGGATATCAGGATCTCCTGTGTTCTTTGGTTCTCAGTTGCTATGAACAGAATAGACTCCTTCCATTATGCCTTCCTGCTCTGTGCACAATTTTGCCACAGCCCAAAGCACAAGGACCAAGTAGCTCAGACCACCTTTTTTCTTCATTATTTCAGGTAATTTTTTTATTTTCATTTTTATTTTTTAAGAGCTGGGAACCAAACCCAAGGCTTTGCACTTGCTGGGCAAGGATGCGACTACTGAGTTAAATCTTCAACCTCTAAAATAAATTTTAAATTATTATTATTTTTTAATTTTGTGTGCATATGCGTATTATATGTGTGCTACCATGCTGTAGTGTGAATGTGGAAGTCAGAAGGTAAGTTATTGGCATTGATTATTCCCTCTACCACACATCTTGGAGATAAAAGTAAGGTCATTAGGTTTGGCAGCAGGCCCCTTTCCACTGAGCCATCACATCCCAACTCAGGAGTGTTGTCAGAACTATCCAATACAAAACTTAAGTGGTACTTAACTTCACTTTCTGGATGTGTGTTTCCAAGCTCTCTACCTTGTGGGTATTATGATTGTAGTTTTTCTAATAAGTAAGGAATAGTCTGGTAGACAATTGTTAAGATTTTTGATACACCCCTGTATAAATCATTTAGTCAACCTATTTTACCTTTATTGCAGAAAGTCAAATCACACAAAAATAGAAATAACTTTCTTAGAAAATTTGTGATGGTATTTTTTTTTTTTTAGTTTTAGTTAAATAATTGATTTTGCCTTCTACACTCGTGCACACTTGCATGTGCATGCACACTCACACACACAGAAGTATAAACGTAATCAGTGTGAAAGTGCCAAGCTTATACTTACTGTGTTGAATGTATTCATTTCTGTTCTGCTTTATTTTAAAAACTATGGTGTTGCAACTTTACTAAATCAAATTTTAAAAATGATAGAAGACACACTGTCACAGTACACAGGGCAAAAAGTGCTTTATAAAAGGAGTTTTGGAAACTGGGTTGAGCATTGATTCTCCCATTGATTACAATTGCTGTCTTTCACTTTTCTTTTTTTGCTTGCAATATTTACCAGTGGCTCAGCTCAACTCCACACAAAGGCCCAAGTCAGGTCAAGTATTCTGACCGAAAGGAGTGTTGATAAGAATGTTAACTGTACCTAAGGAGTCACTTTGAAAGATAGCATATTAACATTAATACCAATTACTACCACATAGGCATGCATGCATGCTTCCTACTAAATGCTGTATATTCTCCTTGTTTCTTGCTACAGTTTGCTCTGAAATTGGTGTTCTTTGTTTCTTGACTGAGGGCAGTGAGGCAGCCTTTAGTCAGGCAGTGGCGGGAACCATGGTCTCTGGTTCAGACTCAAGCTGTATGGGCTTGCTTTCTCCTGAACTGTTTTCTCTCATTGCTGAATTTAACACATCTGGGCTTCATTTGCCAAGGAGCTGAAGTTGTCATTTGTCCAAAATAGTCTTCATTCTACAGGGCGGGCAGAACTATATACATCATTAAGACTTTTTATTTGGTTTTCTCTCTTTGACCCCTTATCAGTGATTTCAGTAGATGACCAAAGTACTAAGTGAAGCAGTTTATGGTTTTTCTTTCTTTCAGAATAGTTACTTTCCCATTTAAGGTGAGAGAACAGACTCAAGTGGCTTGTCATGTTTTGCTGAGAATGGTTGGGACCTACTGTTGATCTTACATGGATTTGTGGATTTCTAATTCTTTATTAAAAACAGGGTCTCACAATGTGGCCCTGGTTGTTCTAAATCTCCCTATGTAGCTCAGGCTGACCTCAAATACACAGATATCTTCCTACCTCTTGCTTCCTGAGTGCTGAGATTGACAGAGGCCCAATGCATTTTACCAAGAGCTTTTCCAGTAAGCTACTGTATTTATTATATAGACGAAAGGCCTATATATAACTTTACTGCTGCTCTTTTGCATACTTGATTTGAAAGGACCTCCCTTAAATTGAGCTTATGCATTTATTTGGCAGTTAAATTACATAAGGTATCTGTAGTGGTTTGAATAAGATCGGCCTCCATAGGCTCATATCTTTGAATGTTTGGTTCCCAATTGGTGGACTGTTTAGGAAGGATTAGGAGGTGTGGTCTTGATAGAGGAGGTGTGTCACTGGGGATGGACTCTCAGGTCTCAGAAGCCCACCCCAGGTTCAGTCTCACTTCACTCCCTTTCTCTGACTGCAACTTGTAGACCAGATGTGATCTGTCAGCCACTGCTCCAGAGCTGTGCTTTCTGCTGCTATGTTCTCTGCTGTGTGGTCATAAGCTCACCCTCTGAAACGGTAAGCAAGCCCCCAATAAAATGCTTTCTTTTCTAAGTTGACTTGGTCATACTATCTCTGCACCATGTTAGAATAGTAACTAAGACAGTGTCTGCTGCTTTACTTGGTGTTTTCCCTTCCTCCCTTGAAAAATGAATCAGCAAAAAAATAGAAAAACATTAATAAATAGATTAAAATAAAATCTTTGATAGGTATTTAACTTGGCTATTCCTTTTTAAATTTATTTTTATTATTACTTCATTTTAAAAATTTTATGAGTATGGGCATTTTGCCTGTATATATGCCTGTATACTATGTGGGTGCTTGGTGCCCAAGGAAGCCAGGAGAGGGGTGCTGGGTCTGCTGGGACTAGTGTTACAGACATTTGTGAGTTACCATGCAGGTTCTGGGGAACAGCCCTAGGTTCTCTGCAAGACAACCGGGCTCTTAACCTCAGACCTTACTCTCCAGCCTCTACTTTGGCTATTCCTTTTCAAAGCTTATACTTTCTGTTTTTATTATGGAAGTATTTATTTGTCTTTTTCCTTTTCTCGTCCCTCTCTCCCTCCTTTCTTCCCTCCCTCCCTCTCTTCCTTCCTCTTTTTTTTTTTTTTTTTTTTTGGTGTTTCAAGACAGGGTTTTACTGTGTAGCCCTGGCTGTCCTGGAACTTTGTAGACCAGGCTGGCCTGGAACTCAGATATCCATCCGCCTCTGCTTCCTGAGTGCTGGGATTAAAGGCTGACCTGGAACTCAGAGATCCATCCGCCTCTGCTTCCTGAGTGCTGGGATTAAAGGCTGACCTGGAACTCAGATATTCATCCGCCTCTGCTTCCTGAGTGCTGGGATTAAAGGCTGACCTGGAACTCAGAGATCCATCCGCCTCTGCTTCCTGAGTGCTGGGATTAAAGGCTGGCCTGGAACTCAGAGATCCATCCGCCTCTGCTTCCTGAGTGCTGGGATTAAAGGCTGGCCTGGAACTCAGAGATCCATCCGCCTCTGCTGCCTGAGTGCTGGGATTAAAGACTGGACTGGAACTCAGAGAGCCATCCGCCTCTTCTTCCTGAGTGCTGGGATTAAAGGGCAGTGCCATCACCTCCTGACCCCCAGCTTTCTTTTGCTTTTTAATTTTTCATTTTATATGATTATCATGAAAATTGAGTGGTACTGGTAGTATCAGTTTCTTACAGAATATTTTTTCACATGCTTAATTAAGGTGGCTTCTAGGTATTTAGTCCATTTTACCTGCCGATGGTGAGAACAGAGGCTTTGGTACTGTGTTTCTCAGTCTAACTGCTGCTGTGACCTTGGGTAACATACTTGGTCTCTGTGTTCCTTACTTTCTCTATATGTAAACTGTGATTTTATGAAGTAATTTCTGTAAATATTGACTCATTGTAAAGGCTCAATATATGCCAGCTGCTGTTAGCTTTTGTTATTAAAGCAGGCTGGCAGTTTCTGACTTGTATTAAGTACTTAGTAAGTGCTAGTTACCAGTAGTAGTGCAGTTAACACTTTCTTTTAGATAGTGTATTGGGTATGTTTGCCTGAGGTGGACATGCTGGTCTGCCTGCTTCCCTCCTTCCAATTTGCACACAGGGTTTTGTTTTGCAGTATAGCTGTGTAGCCCAGGCTGACCTCACACTTGTAATTCCCTTGCCTCAGCTTCCAGAATAGTGGGATTGTTTCCACGGCCAGCTTTCATAACAGTATAGAGTTGGCACTGGGTAACTGTGTGAGCTTGAGCATTTCCATTTCCATTTCTGGGGTTTTAGTCTAACCAGGTATAAAACAGGGTTGTGGAGCTATTTGATTTCTTTATTTTTAGACATTTATTTAGTGTTTGGGTTGCACATGTGCTAAGGCATGTGTGTAGAGGTCAAAGTATAACTTTTTTCCTTCCGCTATTTGGGTCCCATTAATAGAACTAAGGTTTGCAGGCTTGGTAGCAAGCCACGAAGTCATTTCTACCCTGGGCTAGGTGTGTATTCACTTATATGCTCTCTTAATTAAAATGGCAACAATTGTGTGTGTGTTTTTCTTTTAAAAATTGTTTTTGTAGTATTAGAGATTCAGTGTAGGGCTCATATATGAGAGGCAAACACTTTACTACTGAGCTATAATCCATGCCTTCTAGTAGTGATTTCCTTATGAAATGCTATTGGTAGTGGTTACTCCGTGTCTGTGAGCTACATATTTAGTAGTTAATGTACTTTCATAAACAATACTCCTGAGAATAGCCCATTAGATTAAATGGGAGTTGATAGAAAAATTAGTCCTTGTAAATAACCATTTTAATTTAAAATGAAGCGGTATTGGATATGTGCATATTAAAATGATAAGACTAATATTTTGGTATAAATGATTCATCCTGTTCTTAATTTTAAAGTATTGTGGACACTGGTCAGATATCATAGTATATAACTTCTTATTTGGTTATTTTGCCTTAAATATGATCTTCCACATGACTTATCAGTATCTTATAGATTGCTTTATTAATATCAGTTGTTAGTAGGTTGGAAAGCACTTGAAATTTTAAGGAAAATTGAAAGTACCACAAGTGCCAACCACTGTAATGATCTGTGTTTTCTTTAAGGTAAATAGTGCATTATGATAAATGAGCTGCAGAAATGGCTTTCCAGTAACATTGATATGTAATAGGGACTAAGATGCTTCTGAACTGACAACTGTCTAGCCGTGCGCTTGGCTAAGTAGTTGAATCTGGTTTAGAAGTTTTAGTATTTGAACCAACTCTAGCAGGGAATCTCTTTATTTAGGAATATAATAATGTACATTTGCATGGAAGGAGCAGTGATCTTCATGTAACCCATAAGATAATGTCTTAAATGTGATCCCAGTTATAAATTTGAGTAAATCGTACATCCTTGCTGAAGTTTACATTTCTCCATGGCAGAGAAATGAAACCTAGTTAGCCTAGTTACATGGTTATTAGGATTATGAAATGGCACAGTCCAGTTTGAGAATGCTTAAAAAGCTTGCAGGTCTTCTCTCATGTTCCCTGTAATGTGTTCACTTTCTCATTCCCACTAAATCTAATCTTTGCCTGTTCCTTCATACTTTCCTTACCTCCTGTTTCCAGCTGGGTGTATTCACCTGTGTAGCTCCTCTAGACCTTAGACTTTGCTGGTGGTAACTCAGACTTGAACTCTCAGACTCATCTCACCAGAACTTAGGTGGAGTGACATGTCAGGCATTCCAGGACAAAATGAAATAAGACATTACCCTTCTCTGAAAAGTAAATAAATGGAAACAAAGACTGTGGATGTCTTTGAAAACAAGCCAGTATCGATGCAAAGGGAATGCTGGCAGGCAGAGAGGACTTGGATTATCTTTTGAGAGACTTAACACATCATAGTGAGATCTTTTAAACATCAAGAAGTAACAAGCCAGCTAGGGATTCTGGTCAACCTTGCATTTTGTCCTTGTGTGTGGTTCAGAGAGGAACTACATGGCTGCATGCCTGCTTCATTCTGTATTGAAGTCTTTAAAAACATCACCTCTCACAGATGCGCCCCACCCCTACTGGATGCTGTAGATTTTAGACTTAAAAAATAGTCCTAAAAACTGGTTAGACTTTTTCACATCACTCTTTTGGCAGAGGTAGTATAGTGTGTGTGGGTGCCTTTCCAGCTGTGTGTTGGAAGGGAAATAACTGAACTTTGTGACCCTGTTTCCTATATGCAAAATGTCTCACAGCAGTGTGGAGTGAGTTAAGGAGTTAATATGTCTGAGCTGCTTAGACTGGTGCCTGCAGCAGAACAAATGCTTACTAAGTTTTTACTATTATTACATACACATGAAACGACTGGGAAAGAATGACTCATTCCGGACTTTCAGAAACTATGCTGAACCAGGAAATGGCTATTTAGAATGTGAATCTTTCTTTTTTTTTCTCTCCCTGCCTTCTGTACCTGACCTGTCCTCAGTGACCCTTGCTTATTTTGATGTCTCATTCAGTAGCAAATGCCTTTGACACTGTTTGTAGTGTTAGAGATATGCCATTTTCAGTAATGAACAGTTTCTGAAACAGGCTGTTCTGACCCCTCTGGATCCATGAGCCCTCTGTGCACAAGGCATCTGGCTTCATCACAAGTTTGAAGCACATATTTTTATGTGCTTTTCATTTCCTAGTGAGCCTGCTGCACAGATTTAAGCTACAAGAGTTTTTAAAATGTAGAAGTATTACTAAGAACAGTCTCCCTGAGCTTGTACTTATGACCATTTTCAAGGGACATTGTCATCTGTGTACATGTAGCTTGATAGCCTGAGTGCTTTAACTGCATGGTGGGACAAGGAGTGGCTCTGAAGATAGTGCACGAGTGACTTGTGCATGCCTGACTGCTGGGTTAGCTCACATGCCTCATCATGGTCGCCCTTTCTCTAAGTTATTATTTCATTTTGAAGTAAACTCAGTGAATTGTACTGACTAAGCTCAACATTATTTTATTTCACTGTGACTTGAAAAGCTAGATACAACCAAAGGGGAAGGAAGACTGTCTGTGCCAACAGGTTAGACATGTTCACTTGCCCACTTTCCTTTTGTGTGCTGAGGATCCATGTATACAGGCACTCTGCCACTAAGCCACACCCTCAGAACACACAGTTAAAGTTTTCTGCATTTGAGTACCGTATGAAATATTTTGTGTGTTGTGTCATCTTTTGTGAAATCTTTGAATTGTTATTGAGAATTTCTGTTTTAGATTAGTTTTGTTAATCAGTAATAGTTTAGAAGCTAAAGTCTATTGAGCATTATATGTGTTCTAGATGGCTTCCATATGTCCCTTTGTTCATTGCCATCTTTATAAATAGTCTTATGGATAGGTGCAGCTATCAGTCATGTATGAGCGCATAGAGACAGGCTCAGCTAAGCAAAGCCAGCTTTGGGGTCCAGGCAAGTCCTGACTCACCCTACAGTACTCACAGCTGATCAGCAGGTACATGGTGAAGTCGGTTTGAGCCCAGGTCTTCTAATTTCAGACTGTTTGGGAGAATGCAGAATGAGTTTGTTTCCCTCAAGTGGTCAGCTTAACTTGCCTGAAATCATAAACATTTCCATGATGCTTTTCCAGAATTACAACTGGCAGACTTCTGAGATGGTGAACTTATCTGCCCATTTTCGCTTTAGTTAACTAGTTTAATAAAACTGGCTCATGTTTTTCATATCTCATTTGGCTCCTCAATGGAAGATGCAGTTATAAACAGTAAGCTATTCAAAAGGGAAAGTGGTTTTAAGAGTAAAAGAAGAGGAAGTTTGAACTATCCAGTGGCATGTTTAGCTAGGTCCTACCTAGGGTCCAACATTGAACATAGAAACACTGAGTTTCAGGAAAACTGGGTCTTAGGAATGCATCATCAGCATGTGTAGCTCTAGACTTCAGTGCTGTGTCTGTCCTCAGGAAGCAGTAGCAGAGAAGGGACTTGGCTGCATATATTTGAACCAAAGCTAATAACACTCTCATCTTACTGTTGCATATATTACGATGCCTTTCTGCTCTGAAAGTGCTTTTCAGGCACTCTCTTTTTATTACTGCTCTCCATGTTTCAATTTTGGAGTTGTACAGTCACGTAGTTTACATACATACTGTAATATATATTTAGTTTTTTCTATTTCATGTTCAAATAATATTGTTTTTATGCATACAGGTATTTCAAGTGGATACTACTTCTCTTAGCACGATATTTCAAATTGTAATTTTGGATTTAGTCAACTAATATATGGCTTTACATTTGTATTTAATATATGTTAAGTGATAGCTATCCTGTGGAGCATAGGTCGCACCATAATTAGTGTTTGTACTACATGTAGTCACTGGGTTTCATTGCCCAGCTTATGACTTTAATTATAAATGTAAGCTTTGGTACTTTTGGGATTAGAGGTTATTCCACTCTCCTTAGTCCTCCTGTTCACTTTCAAGAGCTTAAGGTCTAATGTTTAAACCTCCCAGCTGATGAGTATCTCTAAGCTGGCATTGTAACATTAGATTGATGCTTGTTTTCTTTTAGTATTCTAAATCGATTTTTAAAACTTTATGGTGTCTGTGAATAGTCTGGACTATTAGGTTATAAATTAACAGCTCGATTGGTGGTAACATGGTATCTTCTTATCATCCATCCACCTGTCCGTCTTCCCATCCATCTACCCACATTTCTGTCTGTCTGTCTGTCTGTCTGTCTGTCCGTCCACCCATGCTCTCCCTCCTCATTGTTTCTAGCCTCATATTGTTAAAACAGCTACAGGTTTATCTCATTCTGAGATGATTCGAAATGATGTTAATCCTCAAAACAAATGGGAATGCTTAGGCCATTTTTATCCCTTGTAGAAATAATCTCCCGAGAAAAGATCCTCAATCAATGGAAATGGTTGAAAATAATGCGTTACTTCATTGGGAAATTATTTTATGTGGGTTGTGCCATGTAACTGAATAAGTGCTTCCTGCAAACCTTTAATTCTGGTCATTTTTTCCCCTTCTACTTTACAGTTGTAACATTTGTTAAAGTAATCTTAGAAGTTTTTGTTGTTTATACTTTTGGGTGAAAGATCAGGAGTCAGTTGCACACACCCAAGAAATGTCTTGTGCTGATTCCCTTTTATTGTAATTGCTTATGATCTGCTACTTGTCTAAAAGCCAGCTACAGAAGAGAAGACAGGTTATGATTGTGTATGTGTTCAAATAGATAGCTTTTGTTGTTTGACATTACTGGAATCTGATACAAACGAAATTTTAATGTTTCTAGAAATACTTGAGAGTTTATTTGAAAAGTGCTTTTAAAATAAATTTGAAGTTATGTTAAAATATAAGAAATTCCCTACAGAAGTCATCATAGAAGGTATAAAGTAGAAAATTTGCTCTCATGTATCCAGTGGATATTTGGTAACTAACTTACTCTTTCTTTCTTTCTTTCTTTCTTTCTTTCTTTCTTTCTTTCTTTCTTTCTTTCTTCCTTCCTTCCTTCCTTCCTTCCTTCCTTCCTTCCTTCCTCCCTCCCTCCTCTTCCTCCTCCTTCTCTTTCTCTTCTTCTCAAAAAGCACTTCTACTTTTACAGGTGACCTTTTATTTAATACACATTCAACCTTGTAAACTACATTTTCTCCTATTTTACAGATAGGGAAGCTAAGCCCAGGGTTACTTGGTAAACTGAGACCCATCGTGCTGTGCAGCTGTCTGTCCATCATCTCCCCACTTCCCACTGCAGGTTCACCCACACTCACGGGCTTCGTTTCCCTCTGACTTTCCTGCATGCCCTCCTGCCAGAGGACCCTTGCATTGACTGTTCTCTGAGTGGGATGCTTTCTTGCAGACATCTTTGCTGACCTCCTATACCTCTTTTGAATATTTTCTTAAATTTCTTCTTTCAGATGAATGCTATGCTCAAAACCGTACCTTTCAGCTCCAGCATGTGTAGTCTGCTTTGCTCTGTACATTATTTTCCCTGGAGCATGAACATATAATAGACTTATTTAGTATTTTTAATCCCCCTACCCCCAATCCCCTGGAACATACAGTTAGGATTTCTGCAAATTTTTATAGCCCAGGTGGCCTTGAATTTGCAGAGATGTACCTGGCTCTGGGTGCTTGGAATAAAGCTGTGTACCATTGTGCTAGGCTCACGTCAGTTCACACGTGCCTTTGTGCTGTCTCTCAGTGGGTGTTCAGTGACTGTCTGGTGAGTGAGTGAAAGAATGAGTACATAGCTCATGTCCCTTACACAGGTCTTGTGCAGTCAGACCCAGCCTTTTCCATGGTCGCTGGAGATGGAACTTGTGTCTTCACATTTGTGTAGCAGGCATTCTCACTGAGGCAGCCATTTGCTGGAGATGGAATTTGTGTCTTCACATTTGTGTAGTAGGCACTCTCACTGAGGCAGCCATTTCCTTAGCTCACAGCTTAGTCTTTTCTTTTAATTTTAAAAATTCTTCTTTTTATTTTTGGTGTATGCTGTTTTGCACCATGTGCATGCTTGGTGTCTGAGGAGTCTAGAAGAAGGCATCAGGTCCCACAGAACTGCAGTTACAGATAAGTCTGAGCCACCATGTGGGTGCTGGTCATCAAACTTGGAGTCCTTGGAAGAGCAGGAAATGCTCATAACTACTGAGATATCTCTCCAGCACCCCCACTGATTGATCTTAAAAAGCATCTAGTTTTCAGTTTTTTGAATGCAGTTTTAGAAAATGATGCAGTATCTTATTAGATGTTAATAGGAAGAGATGGTTCAAAGACACACACACACACCCATGCACACTCGCACACTAGCACACACATACACACAAACACATTTTTCATGTAAGATGATCTCTACTTTTTCTATTCATAAATGTTGTATCATTAAAAATTAACATAGTTTTAAAATTTGTACTTCAAGACTACACATTAAAATAATTGTTTTTGTATTAAATATATTGTTTATGTTTCTTCTATTCATGTAAGTTTTTTAAAGAGGCATAAGATTTTCATTTAAAATTGATTTACACAGGGAAATAAAATTTAGTATGCATACTCAAATCTGGCTAGCCATCTGACCCCAGGGATCCCCAATCTCTGTCTTCTGTGTACTAGGATTACCAATGACTGTCATGCCTGGCCAGCTTTCACATGGGTTTTGGGAATCCTGATTCCAGTTTTCATGTTTGTACAGCAAGTGCAAAATGCCCTCAATCTCCTAGGCTGCTGGTATGTCCATCCTTGGAAATAAGTCCTCAGGAAATGAGTTAATAATAGAAACACTAACCTTGTAAGTCAGAGGCTTTGGTGGCTTCTGTCCTGTGGTGAGCTGGTAATTTATACCTATAATTAGGGGTTGAAGAACTTAACAGTATTTCATTTCAAGCTTCAGTGATTACCTTGATGTTAGAAGGTAAAACTCATAAAGTGTTGGAAACAAAAATACTTGTCAGAAGTGTGTGTGCGCCTATGTGTTTGTGTATGCGTGTGAGTGCATGTGTGGCCACAGACTTAGAGCCGTATCTATTTCTTTGTTTATTCTGTTGCAAGTATAGTGTTAGAACAACACAAAAGCCTCAAATGAGAATTTTGTTGCTCAAGCTACTGTATTGTATGCTCACAGTAGTGACCTTTGGGCTTGGTTTATAAATTAGACCTCATGTGTGTGTTGGCTTTTGGGAAGGAAACTGAAGAGATCCACGAAAGAATAATAATAAACACATGGCAGTTATCTAAACTGGGAGGAATAAGTAATGCTATTATTTAAAGACTAAGTTTAGCCACCTGTATGATTCATTTGTTTAAGACCAGTTGTATGCTTTTCAGTTTTAAAAGAGACTGGTATTTTTTTTAGATTACTCTACTTAAAGAATTCACTAATCATGACAGTGGACAAATCTGTTTTTTATCACAGTCGTCGTCGTCTTTGTCGTCCTCACCGCCATCACATTTTTCTTTGTGGGCCCTGTAATAAGACTGTTTTGGGGGGCAGGCAGTCAGGAACTGCCTAAGGTCTTATTAGCATGGGATGTTGGACAAGTGACTTGACTGTTCTGGACATGAATTTCTTCAACTGAAGTAGTGATACTGGACATTCTGAGAGTTAAGAGGGGAATGTGTGATAGAATCTTAGTACATGCTTTCAGAAGTAAGCGTTCTTTATTACTGTGCTGGTCCCTCCTTGTGTCTGGGCATTTCAGTTCTTGTGGCTGGTTGATAACCTTGTGCTCAGGGTTTTGATAGTATTGTATTTGTGCTAGTTGTTTTATGAGCTATGCTTTGAAACTATATAGAAAAGTGGGCATACATGATTCTTTCTAGGTTTTTTTAAATACTTGCTACACAAAGAGAGTGCTGATTGGGTCTGTGTTCACAGATAGCATTGCTGAAAATGATTTGGACAGACCCCAGAGTCAAATAGCTAGGCATTTTACCATGTATGTAGTGCATTTTTATATTAGACTTCCAGGACTAAATATACTTAAAAATTTATATGAAGCATCTTCTTAGAATTGAGACATGATTTCTAGGTTTCTCTAAGTGTAGACTCATGGCTTAGACAAGGAAAATTCCTACTGATTTTGTTGAAGATTCTCAAGGGTTGCCAGAGAAATTGATAGTATCCAAGATCAGGGTTAGCTCATTCTAAGGCTAAGTTTAAGAGGTAGGGTGAGGGGGTCAGAGACTACAGATAGTATCATGCCTGTCATGTGCTGGGTCTTATTATTTATTTTATCATCTTTCTGCCCTTCCATCTATCAGTTGATTCAAGACAGGATATCATGTATCCAAGGCTAGCCTGGAATTTGTTAGGTCACTGTGGTTGACCTTGAACTCATCATGCCTTTGCCTCTCTGTAGGTTAGGATAAGTAGAGTGCCTATGGCTGCTGTAACCATGGATATTCTATGGAGCACTCTGTATACAAAGAGAAACATTATCCCTTAATCCGAACTTGCTCTCTCTTGAATATTGTGATCACTTTTCCTTTACATGTCATTCCTGTAGGTTTCTAAATTATTTGTGTGTGCATACCTTAGGAGAGTTGACATTTTTGTGGGTCTCCCCGCTCTTGTGGATCATCAGCCAATTTAATCCACAAAGGCAGTGGGAGCAGAGATGTTGAGTGGAGGGTTCAGAGACCCTGTGAGTATGTACAGTGAATAACCACACTGGGACCAGCTGTCAGGAGGTCGGTCAACTTTACTTAGGATGATTCAATTCTTAGAAGGTTTTGGGGAACTAAGAGTAGGAACATCCAGGAAAAGCAAAAGTATACAAACTTAGCTGCTCACTGCATTGCCTTCTTCAGTAGGATGCGTTTAACTCTAATAGCCTTCCCGATTGATCCAACCTGATTTGGTAGGACCTCACCACGCTGTGTTAACTGGATCAGTTTATTCTTCCCTTTAAGCACTGGCATTGGTTAGGAGAATCATTGTGCTAATGGCCTTCATGCTATTACACAACTATATATTAATTTCTTGTTATTTCTGGTTATGATTCCGTGGGGGTCTTCTGTGGGCAGGATGGATGGAGTTTGTAGGTCAAAGAATACCATTGGATAGATCTCTTGATTGCCTGCTTGGGAGTTCTTTGATGACCTTATATTTTAATGATTTAAATTTATTTCGAAATGTCTAACATTTTTGTCCAATTTTAAGCTCCTTCAGAAGTGTTTAGATGTTCAGGTGATTTGGTTTTGGGAAGTAGTGGCAACTGTTACTTAAACATTGTGGTCAGAATGTACCGACTGTTTGCTGTCTTCTTGTAATTTATGAGATTTTTTTTTCTTCTCATGTGCAGGAGGGCAGGGTACCTAGTCCTTCTTCTCTTTTTTTTCCTTTTTTAAAAAAATTATTTATTTTATTTCATGTATGTTGATGTTTTGCCTGCATGTAGTCTGTGTGAGGGTGTCAGACCCTCCAGAATTAGAGTTACAGATAGTTGTGAGTTGCCATGTGGGTGCTGGGAGCCACTGCTCCTAACCACTTAGCCATCTCTCCAGTCCCCCTCCTCCCTTTCAAATAAATGTTTCTTGAAAGAATATATTTGCTTTTGGGAGTGGTCCCATGAGTATTAAACGTCTCCTACTTTGTTGAAACCTTCTGGACTACACAGCGTCCCTCTGGTCCTTGCTCAGTCCTACCAGGGCTAGGGAGATGAGGGCTTGGAGACTGGGGCAGCGTAGCTCAGGAGTGCTGTTCCAGTGCCTGTCCATTCCTGCTCTCAGCCCAACCCAGAAAGGTGGGATGGGAGAGGGATGGGAGGGGGCGAGAGAAAGGGAGGGAGACAGAAGACTGACTTAGTCCGCGTTTCCCAGGCTGTTGTGAATGCTTGGGTTCATGCTAACCCTCCTTAGCCTTCCTGTAGTTAGAAGCAGTGCTTGATCTTGAACTGATTTTATAGCTCAACCTTCAGTTGTGATGGGAACATTTTTTTTTAGTCTGTTACTATACAAGTTGTTTAAAGGACACCCCCGCATCCTGTGGTTTGTCCTGACTGCTTAAGTTCTTTAATTGAAGGGAGGCCCTGTTGGAAGAATTTAATCTGTGATAAAGGATAAAGAATAGAAAGCAATGCTTTGCTATGCCTGGGAAGCTCTAGAGGCAGCTAAAGGAGGGGCTGGCTCAGTGTGCTAGTTCATGACTGGGGGCGTGTTGGGAGTGCATTTGTGATTCTCTCTGCCTTATCCTGCTGCTTGTCTTACTCTGGCTTCTCTCTGTGTGTGAATGCTGCACGGTGTAGCAGAGTCTGCGCTCTGGAGCCAGACATCCTGGGTTTGAATTGTGTCTCCACCTTTTATTAGCTGTATGATTCTGGGCAAGAGACCGAATATTTTTGTCTTGATTTACTCATCTATTAAGTTGAAAATAGTACCTATTTGTGTATATTGTTGTAGAGATTAAATGAGAATTAGTGTGTCTAAGTGCTTAGACTAGAGCACAAAAGAGTGTACCCAGTACATGCAATAAGTATAAGCTATTATGTGTCATCCAGTAGGTGGATAGCCTGCTTCAGATTTGTCTGTCATGGCTCCGTTTGCATGAATAAAGAACGGATTCCAACTGCTTACCATGAAAAATCTTCTAAATGCCAACTGCCTGAATGTTTTGAATTGTTAAATATGTAAATCTATTGAGTGACCACCCGACATTGTTTTTGCTTGAATGACGGTTTGCTCTTTAAAAAGCTGTCTTTCACTGATGCTTTAGACTTCATTTGTACTTGTGAGTATTCTCAATGTGGATAGTGTAGTTTGGGGGCTTTGTTAAATCTGTGGTAGCAAAATGTGGATGAATTAAAACACCCAGAAGATTTTAACCTTTAACTAATGTTACATGAGTATACCTTTTCCCTGTACCCTTTCCAGCATCAAAACTCGAATTCAGGTTCACAGTGACAGTGTGGGGTGAACTGGTGACTGGTGTGGAGTCCATGAGTAGCAGAGGCTGTGTGGGTGTGGCTAGAGATCCAAGTGCTGTTCCTAACTGCATAACTCAATCTGAAATCTCAACAATCAGTTCTTATTTTTTTTAAAAGAAGAGACTGCCACCTGTTTACCTGTAAATGTATTTTCAGTATTAATGAGTCCTTCGCTACTTGGATGATGGCAGT
The DNA here is from genome assembly GCA_036184795.1 of Tokudaia tokunoshimensis. Taxonomy (NCBI): domain Eukaryota; kingdom Metazoa; phylum Chordata; class Mammalia; order Rodentia; family Muridae; genus Tokudaia; species Tokudaia tokunoshimensis. The sequence goes on along the minus strand of BTHU01000012.1, from coordinate 91,629,772 downwards.
AGAGCCTACCCTGAGTGTGTCAGTTACTTATCACATGCTTGACAACACAACGACTCAGGCAGCTTATAGAGGAAAGTATGTATAGGGGCTTACAGTCTCAGAGGGTGGCAGGGAACCTCAAAGCCCACCTCCAGTGACATCCATCCTCCAACTCTTCCCAAACACTTCCACCACCTGGGACTAAACATTCAAATAGATTAAGTTCTTCTGGAGCCATCCTCATTCAAACCACCACACCGACTATAATTTTCTGTATAGGGTTGGGTGGGGTGGATAAAATAGTAGAAAGAAATGGGGGGGGGAGAGTAGACTAGCCAACTGTAGATGATCTTTCTTCCTAGCTGGAGATATTTTTAATACTTTTTATTGATTCTTTGTGAGCTTCATATCATGCATACTAATCCCACTCATCTCTCTGTCCCTTCATATCTACCTTCTGCCCATGCAATGCCTCCCTTCCCCTAAATAGGATAGAAAAAAAAATCTTATCATGGAAGCTGTTGTGTGACTCAGAGTACACCCTTTTGTCCACGCATCTTTACTTGCAAATGTTCGTTGCAATGAGTCATTGGTTTGTTTCAAGGCCTCTGGCTTCTGCTATACTATCTATACTGGATCCTCATGGAAATTCCTGTTGTTGCACTGTATCATGGATATCCTGCAGCTTTGGATCTTCAGGGCTGGTCCTTTTATTTGCTCATTCATCATAGATGGGGTGGAAATTGGGGTGGGCCAATTCAAAGTCCTAGATTTGGGCCTGGGAGGTAGCTGGGCACCAGCTTCCCTGTGCCTGTATCGCCAGGGTCCGCTCTCCAGCACTGCCTCAGCTAGTTCACCCAGTGCTACAGATGGCGAGGGACAGGGGTCAGCTTTCCTCATCTCATGTCCTTGGCTGCCTACTCCATGCCTTTGCCACCAGCTACACTGTACTGTTCAGGCAAGGTGCAGGTCTGCTCCTGCAGGCAGTGAAGGGTGGGACTTGTTGTTCTACTCTCATGGCCTGAGTCAGGTGGAGAGGGGCTGGAAGAGTATCTCTCCCTATCACTCAGATACCTCAAGGCAGACGAGAAGCAGGGCTTAGCTGAAGAATTTCAACCCAAAATTTCTGGTTCATTTTTAGAAACAACACAGAGCCAAATGTCTGAGCTGTTTGCCTTTTTTTATTTTTTATTTTTTATTTTTTTGGGTGATGTAGAGTATTTGTTGTTGTTGTTTGTTTAGTTTTATTTGCTTGAAGTAGGATCTCTTCAAAGCCACAGATGCCTCAGAACTCATTATGTAGACCAGGCTGGCCTTGAACTCACAGAGATCTGATTGCCTCTGCTTCCCTAGTGCTGGAACTAAAGGTGTGTGCCACTATTCCCATCTATCCTATATAGTTTGAAAAATATTTTTATTGAGATTTTCATAATCTATATTTTGATCAATTCACACCTCATTCTTTCCTCCAAGTTCTCTCAGATCAACTCCTACCTCCTTATTCATCCCTTAGCTTCTGCTCTCTTAAAATTTTTCCTATCAACTTCAGTTTGTGCTGCTCATCCTTACAGAAAATCAACTTTTCCTCCCCTAGAAACTATTAGCTGTTGATAACTCCTCCATTAGAGTTTTGAACTCCTTATCACTCCATGTAGACTGTTAACTGGCTTGGTTTTGTGTAGACATCCACAGCAGCTCTGAGTTTATGAGTATATGATCCTGCCATGTCCAGAAGACAGTTTTGCTCTGGTCTTCTCTGATGCCTGCCTTTTAGAATCTTTCTGACCTCCCCTCTTCCTGAATGATCCCTGGTCCTTGGGGAAGGAGACTGATACAAGTATTCTATTTGTACTTGAACACCTCACAAACACTCTGCACTGCTGACAATTTTTTTTCATTAACAAAACCAAAAACTATTGAGTGTGTGTGCATGTGCATACATTCCATATAACACCTGTGGATGTCAGAGGATCATTTTCTGGAGTCAGTTCTCTCTTCCCACCGTGTGGATCCTAGAGTTTGGACTCAGATAGTCAGACTGGGTAATAAGCATCTTTAACTGCTTAACTCTCTTGCTACCACCCCAACAACCCCCTTTAAAGAGTCTCATGTAGCCCATGCTGGCTTCAAACTTGAGGATGCTCTTGAAGTCTTGGTCTCTGCTGCTTATACTTCCTAAGTTCAGGGGTTATGAGCTAGTGCCACCACTTTTTTATGCACTGTTGGGGATTAGGAGCAAGGACCCAGTGAGTGTTAGGCAGGTGCTCTACCAACTGATCTGCATTCCCGGGCCCTTAATCTGCTCTTTGAAAAGAGAACGGATGCCTATTAACAATTGTAAAGTTATGTTTATTAATTTTTTGGGTATGCATTTCGTAGCACACATGTAGAGGTCAGAAGACAAGTTACAGAGAGCCATGTGGGTCCTGAGATTGCCAGGTTGTGGAAAATGCCTTTTCCTGACTAGCCAATTTGCTGGCTCTCTGAGAACATTTTAATAAAGATGTTAGTAGGGTTTTCTCACTGCTAAAGAACATGGGTCAAAAATGTATATCCAAGTATAATTGGTTCTACTACTTCCACTTCTCATTTGTGATTTTTGTGCACATGTGCGTGCCTCTGTGTGTGTGTGTGTGTGTGTGTGTGTGTGTGTGTGTGTGTGTGTATGCATGTGTGCATGCACGTGCCAGCCAGAGGTCAACTTTGTATATGTTTCTTCACCTTGTTATTTGAGACAGAATCTCTCACAGGGACCCAGGGCCTAGCAGCAAACTAGAATGGCTGGCTGACTGACTGGCAGGCCTTAGGAATCCTGCCTTTTTGCCTCCCCAGCACTACCATGCCTGGCTTTTCTCTGGAGGGGACGAACCTGGGTCCTCATGGTTGTGTGGAAAGCACTTTCCCAGTTGAGTTGTCTTCCCAGCATTGCTGAACTGGTTGGCATTATTTCGTTTGGTTGGCTTTCCTAGTTTCTTTGACTAAGCAACGTTAATGGAACCCAAACCAAAATAAACCAAAAACAGAACAAATAAAAAACAAAACCCAAAAGCAGCTATGCTTTAAACACCAAGGATGTCAACATGAAATAAATAGACTGACATTTCTGTTTTGAAATCTTTTAGTAAATGAATTTACTAACTGCAAACATGTGGCTTCACTTTGTAAGGCAAGTTCAGCCTTTCTCAGTGTTTTTTGAATATTAAGGATACACTGTGGTGTTGTGGGCTAAATGTTGCTTTAACCTGCAGGTGGCTCTTAAGGGATTTAGTCAGTCTTCAGCAAGTTACTCGTGTTGTGCTTTCAGACAGGAGGTCTCTGACGTGGTGCTTACCGTGTCTCCTTCCTATGTGTGATGGGAACAAGAGCACTGTTTTCTTCTTCTTTTGAGTTTGCTTTTGAAGTAACTTGCACAGAGAATTCCTGTTGCCTAGAAATTGATGACAGACTTACACCATTTCCTCTTTTTTTCTTAGACGTTCCAACCTCAGAGCAGCCTGAACTGTTCCTAAAGAAACTTCAGCAGTGCTGTGTCATTTTTGACTTCATGGACACGCTATCTGATCTTAAAATGAAAGAATACAAGCGCTCCACTCTTAATGAACTGGTGGACTACATTACAATAAGCAGAGGCTGTCTGACAGAGCAGACTTACCCTGAAGTAGTTAGAATGGTGAGTTTCCTTTTTCCGCCGCTGACACTTTTAAGCATCTTCCATAGCCATTCATGGGTGTATTGATTGCAGTGAGGTCACCGAGGTCTCCTCCACAAACAAAAGCCAGCCTCCTGAGAGCTAGATGCCAGCAGTCAGCGCAGCACTAGGATCTCAAGAGCACGATTTCATGCCGATGAAAGCCGGACTGTCCGACCAACTGCAGCGTTGAAGGAGTGGCCTCAGAGTGTGAAGCTGAGGGCCAGGGTGCCATGGACCTCTGCAAAGACGCAAGAGAACCAACCAGTTTTAGATCTGATTGAAACGATTCAAGCCTGTTGAGTATCTTAACTCGCACTACCACCACATTGTGGTCTATTAGAATGGCATACTTAATAAAATTATGACATAGAGAATCTAGTTAAGGCCTTTCTTGGTTTTATAATGAGTCTTTCTCTTTGTAATTTCCTTGAAATCAGGAGTAATGTCTTTTATGGTGTTAGAACAATAGCACTGTGTGTGGTCCTTAGGAATTGCAGGAAGAAACGTTATTTGTATAATGCAAGCAATTACATTCTTACTGTGTCAGTAATTACATTAGCTTTTTAAAAATTGAGCTGAAATCTGACCCTTAGGTTTCTGTGATGTGGTTGCCTTCCTTAGCATCCTGGGAGATTATAGATTGAGAGGCCATAGTTTAGGGGAGGACATCAGGAGGAATGGAGGAGGCAATGCAACTACAGAGGTTTAAGAGGCTGAGCATCATTGGGAGCCCATTAGAGGAACAGGCACAAGGAATGCCTGCTCGCCATCTGCAAGGACTTTGAGAGATGAGCTTGTAAGTGATTGGTATGTGGCATCCATATGTACATCTGAAGGGGAATGAAAACAGATATATATGGATATTGGATTTGTTTTATTTTGCAGGAATGTATTATCAAGTGTTCTGTAAGTTAACAGTTACCATTGTTCCTTCTGAGTAGTGGTTTTCAACAAAGAGCACTTATGCCTCACGGGACATTGGGCAATGATAGTCTCAACTACATGGGAAGAGACTATGTCCAACATCTACTGGAGAGAGGCTACAGGTATAATGCTAAGCATTTTAAAAGAGGGCAAGAAAGCTACACAAGAAAAGTTGATCTAGTTCCAGATATTAGCAGTTATACTGTTGGACAATCCTGCTTCTGACTGTAGGTCCTTTCTAAATTTCCTAGCCAAACATTTAGCGTCTTCTCCTGCCCACCTGTGCTCTGCAGAACATGCTCTCTGGGTGTTAGCTTACCTGTGTGTTCAGAGATACCCAGTTCATAGCTTTCTTCTATGACCTTCTGTGAGAATAGAAGCATATACTGATATATTTGCATTATTTTTGTAAACACACTAATGGTGTCTTTAGATACTTTTTATATATTCCATCCTTTAGCAGTTTTCAGTATGTAGAAAGCTACATTGCTTATTCTCAGTATTTTATTGGATAAATGTATTATGTATAACCTGCATCCTAAAATGGCCTTGTAAACCCATTAGTTTATCCTTTTATATGTTGATTTTTTTTTTTTTAAGATTATGGGCTTTTACTTTTCACAACTAAATTGAGAGGAAAGTACAGAGATTTCCCATTTGCCTCAATTCCCAGTCATGTGTGGCTTCTGCTATCACCATCCCAAATGGTACATTTTCAAAATTGGCTAACTACTGTGGAACACTGTAATCACCCAGAATCTGTTGCTTACTTCAGGGTTCATGTTTGATGCTATGTATTCTTTGGATTTGGATAAAAGTCCAATGACAAAATACATCATACAGTATCACACTGAGGAGCTTCATGCTTCTCTCTTAAGAACCAGTGACCTTGTCCCTGACTTTATAGTGATCTTCTAAGACATGGTAGCTACCCTCTTCACATTGACTTCCTTAATGTCTTTTCATTCTTGTTTTGATGTTAGAGATGGGATTGAATATAGTAGCACAGGTTAGCCTAGAAATTGTTATGTAGCCCAGGCTCATCTTCAGCTCTCAGCATTCCTGCATCAGTGTCCCTAGTGCTGGATTTACAGATGTGAACCATCATACTCAGCCAGTTTAGTATTAATAGTGCTCAGTAATATTCCATTGTGGGAGTGTGCCTCGGCCTTTTCATTTACCTGCGAAGATAGTTTCACCCACATTTTGGCTGTTATAACTAAAGCACCTCTGGAAATCTGCATGTTTGTGTGAGGCATACAATTTCAACTACTTTGAATAGATAGTGAGGGCTGTACTTCATGGGTCCTACCATAAGTATTTTGTAAGTCACTGACAAACTTAATGTCCAGAGTGGCTGTACTATTTGGCTTCCTGCCAGAAATGAGCATTCCATTGCCTCATATCTTTGTCAGCATTTGCCCGCCCTCCCTCCCCATTTCGCCCCTTTATGTACGGTCTGACCCCTAATTCTTTTTCTCATTTTTTTTCCCCAGTGGGCTGGCTTACAGGGCCACTGTTTCTGACAAACCCAGGGCTTTCTCCTTCCTTTAGTTCCTCTGCTCCTTGGTAGTCCACTCATATGGAATATGCTGCTTTTATTCTTCCATACATGCATCTGATTTTTCCAACTAAGAGCTGAGTATCCTAGAGAGGAACTGTCCTGCATATCTTAGTAGGCTCTGGAATGCCTCTTAGCTGAACCTAACTGATTTCAGGCTCTGAAATTATAATGAAGATAGTCTATCATTCAATTATATTGATTCATTAAACCTAGTATTTAACATAATGCAAAAAATTCCTCCATTTTTGTGAATCAGCTTATCCTAAACCAGCTTTAGTTTCCTAAGAGAGTCCATCATTTTGTGGCCTACATTTCCCTCTGCCTTTAAGCCATTTATATTTGTTTTAAGACATTCTTGAGCCTTACTTTAGGCAACTTTGAATATGTAGCATCCTTACATGAAAGTCAGCTTTATGTAGAATTCTCAGATGTATATTTATTTTTATATGTAATTTATAAAATTTGTTAGCTACTCATTTGCTATGGTCCTTATATAATCTGGAGTATTTATAGAATTTATGTTAGAAAGCAAACCTTCCTGGGCTCAGTGGCCACTTTTGGCCATACTCACTTGCTTTATCACTGTGAATCACTTATCTTTGGGGTATCCATATGATGCTGAGAGCCCTTCCTAAATAAATGGCTGTTCTGTGTGTACATAGATGTTCTGAATACTTCAGCATGTGTGTACAGGCTGTGGTTACTGCTTTATAAGAAGACTTAGAACCAAAGGCGGCCACTTTGGTATTCCCCCCAACCCCCAGGCCACCCTGTTTTGCCATCTCTAAGGTCCTTATGTGCACAAATTTTGGTCCTGCTTGTCTCCCTGTGTCATAACTCTCTTGGAGGGGGGGGGAGGGTTGTGAAGATAGCAATAATGTATGTAAATCTACTAGAATAGTCTCTAACACATGGCAGATGTTTAGTGAATAGCATTGTTATGTGTTGCTATTAGATGTTTGAATTTGCATGGTCCAGGTTTGTAGGTTTTACATTCTCTATCAACCAGATGTATTCTGTTTCATTGCCTCAGTTTCTCTCAAATTCTGTAGCTTAAGGATGATCCTGCCTGGTGAGTAGTCACTCTTCTTACCTGCTCCTCTTTCTTATTATTGTGAAATGAAACTACTTCATCAGAATGAGGAAGTGGTAGTGTTTTTAATGAAATGCTAATGAAATATGCTAGGTGGTTTTGAAAACAGGGATGAGTAATGAATCAGAATGACATGGTATGGTGTCAGCCTTAATAACAAAAGCTTAGTTAATTTGTTGGGACTTGTACTTGGAGAGTTAGTTTTCTTGTGAGGGGCAATGAAGTAGAGAGAATGTAAGAGATGAGTTGGGAAAACCAATTTTACCATCTACGCTAAGTCTGGGTACCACCCACAGTCTACTAGGATGAAGGAAAAATATTTTATATGTAAATACAATCAACAATATAACATACAATTTGCCTTCAGGAGAAGAGCTGTAGGGAGAGCATGTGGAAGATACTCTCCGTATTTTTCATCTTAACTAGTGATGAGACTTTGGTAACTCATTTTTCTTTCAAGCTTCAGTTTTTTCTCTTGTTAACAGAGGGAGCTGACGATAGCTCAGATCCTTCCAGTACTGAAATGGATGACTTTTGATCAACACTGTCCAAGTTATTTAGAATGGCTTTCTCAAGGTTTACTGATCACTTTCCAAAGCAGTTGCTTACTTAAGTAAGTAGGTTTTTTTTTGTAATTTTGTGGTGTCTTCTCTTATGGAAAAAGGTATCAGGACCTTAACTTGCTTTGGGTTTTACTGTATTCTGTTCTGTATTGTCTGTAGGGTCAAGCTTTTGTCTTTATGGCATCTATATCTATATCTATATATCTGTGTCTGCCTGCCTCTCTTTCTCTCTCTCTCTCTCTCTCTCTCTCTCTCTCTCTCTCTCATACATATACATACATACATACATACATTCACATACACATGCACGCATACACATATTCATACCATACTAATACTAATCCGTCTTTTTGGTACTGTTGAATGTATCCATTTGAAATATTTCTTAGAATATTTTGATCTTCAAATAACCTATTCATTTTTATTTATGTATAAATTTGGACTGAGTTTATTTTATATTCTTTGTAGTTGCATGTCTTTTCTAACAATTCACCTGAGGGTACTCCAAATATGAGATGTAGTCTTGGTGAAAGCATTGGCTTCCTTAATTCTAGGTAGTATTTATTGAATGACTTAATGGTGGTGTTGAGTGTCAATCCCAGGACATTATGAATTCTAGATGAACATTCCAACACTGATCTACATTCCCAGCCTTTGGTTAGTTTGTTTGAGACAGGACCTTTGTGTGTAGTGTAGGCTGGCCAAGAACTTACTCTGAAGCCTGAGCCAGTCTCAGTTTATGATCTCCATGCCATAGCTTCTTCCCAGGTGCCAAGATTATGTGCATATGATAACATATCCAACTTATATGCTTATTTTTTGATGACTAAAAAGGATGGTTGTTTTCTGCCAACCATAGATGACTGTAGTATATGGCCTTCATGGTGTAAGGTGGCTGTGGACCTTGTGGTGCTTCTGTTAAAGTACAGCAGTAGAGAGAACAGGTTTTGGTTGGAAGCTGAGGAGTTGACTTTTTGCTATTGTTGTTGATTGAGGCCAGATATAAAAAGGTCCATATAGAACTGGTTGTTGCCAGCATGGAGGCAGGCAGGCAGCTGGGACAGAGATGGGGCTCCATGCTGTCTGTGCCATGGTCCAGGTGGGAGCAAGTTGGTTGAGGAGTGTGCAGAATGAGGAATTGAGACCATGGTGACACAGTGATTCCTCAGACTGCAGCGAGACCTAGGATATGCTGGCTTCTTTTGAGTAAAATCTTACCATTTTTTTCTGTAAAAAACACAACTTTATCACATGGTTACTGCTGTTATTATTTTTATATTTTGTCTTTATGACTTGACCAGTCTTGGTTCCAAGCCTGTGTTGTCCCGTGTATGATTAAATCTCTGAATACTGCAGATCGAGGGTATGTCCGTTTCAGAATTAATGTAGCTCTAGTATAGATTATATTGAAAAGTTTTATATTTCTATTGAGATCTTTCCTTGAGTTCTTTATATTATTTCTCGGCCACTGCTAATATTTTCTTCTGCTTTCACATTATATCGTGTCTCTTGCTTATCTAAATGCTCATGTTTAAAAATATATTCTTTGATTTAACTGAAAATTCATAACTCTGATTAGTTCTTAATAGAATAATATGGTTTTGTGGAGAATTAGGAATTCTCAGTTAAGGTCTTCAAAGTCTGCATATACATAGGTTAGGATGCTTTGCTGACTTTACTGTGTATCCTGTTGACTGAGTGATAGAGGATTTCTTGTTATTAATATAGCATTGGGAATGGTAAGAAACACAGGACTGTAAGAACTTGTCATTTGTCATGTTCTTGCATTTGATAAGAGAATGTACTTATATCCTGGCTGGAGTTTGCTTTGGAGGTATATGAGAGAGGTGTTTACTGACTGAAGTTACTGGGAAATTTTGAGAATAGGTAAGTTTAAGATACTTGTGTTGAAGCACTTCAGAAGAAAGACCTCAGAAGCAGATTAGAAATGTACAGATTCTTGGTACATAGTAGAGAGAGCTTATGGTTATAATATTGAAGATCACCAGAAGACATTTTTAGAAAGAGAAGGAAGAATTGACTAGGCAGGATCAGAGGCAGATGTTAGTGTTTGCCATTTGTCAGAGGATCAGAAACTAGCAGGTATTTTGCCTTTTCCTTAAGCTGCCATCCTGTGCTTCTCTGGTTAATGTTCCTTTAGTAATGTTTGTTGTCTTGGAGAACACATAGATTTGTTTCATGAGGTCACTGAGCTCTCTGATATTGACTGCAATTTTTCTGTGTGTGCGTGTGTGTGTGCGCGCGCGCTATGGTTTTTTTTGTTTTTTGTTTTTTTTTGTGGAAGGACACAGTCCCAAATAGCTTAAATTTTAGATTTTGCCATATGTACATTAACCACCTACATTAGGTGACTAGGTGAGAACATCTAAACATGAACTTTGGGAGGAGCTGTCTCTTTCAGCTTATATCAGCAACTAAAACTGTTAAATACAGTTGTCAGAATGACTTCTTCAGTAGAATTACCTGGGCCTGACCCTGCTCTGTGAAGAGGTCTTTCTCTTTGCTTTTGCTGGGGATTGAACCTAGGACCTTGTGCATGTTAAACATGTACTTTCCGCATGGATAACTGCACCTCCAGCTCACATGGAAAGACTTTTGGTCATGTATTCAATACTGTAAACACACACACACACACACACAGAGTTATACCATATGTATAGTTCAGATTTTCTGTTTGAATATTTTTATTAGCATGTATCAATTCAGTTTCATTATGGCATCTTTACACACTTACCTCTTGTAATCATGATCATTCCTGCTTTCTGTTATTCTCCCTCATTCCTCTTTCTGCTAATCCTCTTCCCACCTTGCCCTGCTTCTGCTTTCATGTCTTTTTCCTTTTGCAGGGCATGGGGATCCAGGGAGTTTCAGGTGAGTTGTGATAGGACAGTGGGCAGGGATGTAGGGGTTTGTTTGCAGGTTCCTGGGCATCTCACCATTGGTGCACCACTGAAGGAAATGTCTTCTTTCTCCATCAACTGTTACTTCCTATTCCTTCTTTGATGTTCCCTGAACCTTGGAGGAGGTGATTCAGATGTCCTGTTTATAGCTGGATGTATTCAGCAGTCATTTATCCTTTAAAGAAATATCGTGGCTGGAAAGATGGCTCAGTGGTTAAGAACACTGGCTGCTTACACATGGTGTAAGAGCACATGGTGCCTGACAACCTTCAGTAACTCCAGTCTTGGGGAATCTGATACCTTCTTCTGACCTCTGAGGGCAACTGCACATACATGGTGCCCAGATGCTTATGAAAGCAAAATACCCATACATATAAAAATAAATAATCCTTATATTTAAAGGTGTGTGTGTGTGTGTATACATAGTTTGTGCCTGATGTCTGCAGAAGTCAGAAAAGGGTGTTGGGTGCCCTGATACTGATATAAGCCACCATACAATTGCTAGGAACTGAACCCAGCAAGCGCTCTTAACTATGAGCTATCTCTTCAGCCCTTAGTCATTTATTCTTAATGCTTGACCAAAGCTTCTGGTGGCACTATTCTAAGGGCATAAACAGTTGTTTTGAAGGCAATTTGACAGGCATATCATGTCCAGTTTATTTCTCCAGCTATGGCCTTTGACTGGGATTTATGGCACCGGATCTGCGCTGTAGAGCAAGCAACAGATCCAACCAGAAAGAGGTTGGTTACCATTATGACAGACTTGCCACTGTTGCATTAAAGTCTTCTCCTGTGGGTTGGGCAGTAATACTGCACACGGGGTCTATGGCTGAGCAAGACCATTGTTGCCTATTTTCCCTAGTATCCTGCATAGTACCCTCTGATACTATGAAGTTTAGGTAGCAGGGAGGGAGCTTCCAGGCCTGATCTAGTTTGCTTTTTTTGTACTCTACCAGATGGGCAACCAACAGCAATTAAAATTGTCTATATTGTTTTGGGGGCCACAGGTACCTCCCTGACCAACAGCTTATAGGGTCATAGCCCACCCTTGGCACTGAAACTTTCATTTAAAAGCCTCTCGCTTCTGGGAACAACTTTATCTTAATGTTAGTTTGGGTAGGTTGTTATTTATATTTATACGTAAATATAAATTTATTTTTTATATTTATTGATAAATATATATTTATATTTATTTGTGTGTGTGCTGCCTCTATTCTATGCTTTTTCCTCTTGAGCTTTTCTTTCTTGTTTTATTTATTTTTTTTGGTGGGGGGGAACAGGGTTTTTCTGTGTAGCCCTGGCTGTCGTGGAACTCACTTTGTAGACCAGGCTGGCTTCAAACTCAGAGATCCACCTGTCTTTGCTTACTGAGTGCGAGGATTAAAGGTATGCGCCACTATGCCTGGCCCCTTGAACTTTTTTAAATCTAAAGATTAATTTTTTTAAAGATTTATTTATGTATATGACTGTTTTGTCTGAATGTATGCACACCAGAAGAGGACATTGAATCACTGGGGATTGCAGTCATAGGCCATTGGGAGCCGTCACGTGAATGTTGGGAATTGAACTCAGGACCTCTGGAGGAGCAAGCAACCAGTGCTCTAAACCACTGAGCTATCTCTCCAACCCCAAATCTAAAGATTCTGAAGTCTTTTCTCTTATATCTTTGGTCGCCTCTGACAGAGGCAGATGATATGTGGATGGTGCAGCTGAGTGTTCACTTTTTAACAGGAAAAACTCTTACACATTTTAAAAAACTTTCATGCACAGTTAGAATATGTCTTGATTTTATTGACTTCTTACTTCCTCTTCCAGCTTCCCCCTAAGTCACCAAATAGTATTTCTTAATATAACTGTATATTCATGTCTTTCCTGTCTTAACAATTTATTGCCCCTCAGGAATTCTTAAGGGGTTTGAGAGAGATTTTAACTGTGATTAATTTTAATTTTTTTAATTAAAAAAGTTTTTACTTAGGAAATAACTATTTGCTTAGTTTTCAAGCTGTATTCCTTCTGGCCTGCTTTAAATTAAGGTTGTTCAGGGTTTTCAATATACTTAATATTCTTTGAGAGGTGTGACTTGTCAATCACTGATATCCAATAAAACCACTCCACTGTCCTGAGTGTCCTCTTCTGTCTCTAGCCCTCCTTTGTAAAACTGGCAGCAGAGCTGTGCAGAGTAAGACTACTGCATTCAAACTTGTAGTGTCTTTTCCCCCCTAACTTTTTAATTTAATCTTGAAAGTGAATGTGTAGTTTACAGGGATAGCAATGGCCATCAAGATGGGACATCGCAGCATGCATAAGAGGATCTTAAACGAAGAGTGCCTTTAACAGCTCTAGCTTTTGGCATTTCTACAGTATAGTTATTTCTTTTCTGGGAGATGGGAGAGAGGCCGGAGGAAGGGAGAGGAGAGGAGAGGAGGGGAGGATTGATTGGATAAGAAGAAAACTGCCTGCACAGCTGATTAGCAGGAAGAAGCAGAGAAAACGTGTCCTCTGGAGTGGAGTTCTCAGAGACTGTCATGCCAGGGGCAAGAATTTGGCAGGAAAACAATAATCAGGTCATTTCCAGGAGCTACTGGAATTCTGGCTACTGACCAATATTTAAAGCCAAACCTGATTTATAAACTAAAACAAGATGAAATGTGCTGCCCAGTGACTTCTGAGGTTCCCCTGCAGCGTGGAGAGAAGATAAGGAACTTTGAGAGTGAAAGCACAGTCCCAGTGCCTACTGAGGGCTAGAGGCAACAGGGGTGAGAAAAGAGATATGTCCTCACGAGAGGCAATCGATGATTGGGAACGGGACCACACATACAAGAAAGATGCTTTGGAGCAAAAGTAGGACTGCTATGAGTATTGATAAGCTGGAGAGCAAGTAGTCTTCATTGAAATGACTGAGCAAGCCATAGTGGAGAAGATAATTCTAGGCCCTTGGTAACCAAAGATTTTATTAAAGAACAGTTTTCAAATATTGTAAATTGTTCTCCATGTAGAAGTTGGACCTTGTAGAAGGGTGGTGCGGAACACTGTCTGGACTAATGTATTTCCCTTTGATGGCCTGTGCCATTTCCTTAAAAAAAAAGTTGTTTGTTAAGATTAGATGATAGAGGTTCTGGGAAATGGAGCTTGCTTTTTTTTTTTATTATTATTATTATTTAAATTTGTGATGCTCTTTATAGCAGAGTAGGAAGTAAGAAAAATTATAAGGTAGTAATGTTGAAATAATGTGTGAGCCCTAGAACCTTCTCTGGGTTTCCTTCAGAGGAGCTAATATCTACATCCCCTCTCTCTTCTACTGATGAAGCCAGCATCATTACCTAGTCTGTCTAGGCAGTAGTTCTAGGGGAAGGAGGACTGTCATTTACAGGCAGGATCTGTGTGGTCAAGTCTAAGTCTGGTGTGTATTGATGACCCCTAAGCAGTTTCACTGTTTTGCTAATGAAAGGTCACAGAGCCTATGACACAGGTGCACAAGCATAGAGGGGAGATGGTGACAGTTTGGTAGTGTTTCTTCATTAGCATAGTGGTTTCCCCTCCCTCCCTCCCTCCCTCCCTCCCTCCCTCTCTCTTTTGGTTTATATATTTTAATTTTATGTATATGACTATGCATGCATTCTGTGCCCCCACAGAGGCCATCAAATCCTCTGGAACTGGAGTTACAGATGGCTATGACCCACCACGTGGATGCTTGGAGTTGAACCCAGGTGCTCTGGGAAAGCAGCCAGTGAGCCATCTCTCCAGCACAACACAGTATTTTCTTCCACTTCACTAGCAAGTACCATGGCTAGAAATGTACATCAGGAGTAGTGTTTGTTTTGTGTGTGCTTTTTAAAATTCTAAATTTCAGAGACTTTCTTTTAAAATTTAAAGATTTTCTCATAGTATTAGCTGATTTTGAATCTCAGTGTTCCAAGCAGTTGTTCAGCATTTATGGTCTCAAAAAAGTCTCATGTTTAAGCCAAAGTGTTGTTCTGTTTGTAAGTATTGGCTCTCAGAATCACCAGGTTGAAAAAGCCTGTCTTATGGCTTGCCTGATGGGGGTGGAGCTGGGGAAATAGGAATGGGACTTGCCTGCAGAGGCCAGTGGTACAAGGGTCTGTGCTGTATTTGTACAGGATGAGCACTGACGGCTGCGGTGTTTACACCTCTATTTTTGGATTCTAAGATTTAATATCAACAGTCTTCACTTTTGAATTTACTGCTACATTTCCATTTTGGAGAGAATAGAATATAGTCATTTCTGCGAAGTTGAATTCTCTGTGACATTTTTGTGTGAGAATCTCATTTTAGATAATTAATTTAGTATCCCTGTAACCATTTCATCAGGTAAAAAGATGCCCTGTGTTTTGAATGAAGTTTAACCTTGAAATAGAAGCCAACCATAGTAGAGGGTTTGTGGCTGGACTCGTGGGTAGAAGGAAAGTCAAGGTGGGTCTAGATTGCAGAGAGCAGAGCAAGCTAGAAAGACAGACTTGGGCAAGAGATCACAGGTGCTCTTGAGTAGCACGTGAGATGGAAGGTCTTTGTGCTTCTAAGGAGGTGAGGCAAGCAGTTTAGCACATGGGGGTGGGTAGTTGAGTACTGTTGTCTTGATCTTGTCAGATGGGTACAGAGAGAAAGGAAATGGAGAACATCTATGAAAATGTCTCCCCGTATTTGTTTGCTTATGCTCATTACAGAGCATCATTGTTTAAGTCTGGATACTCATCACTTTTTTTTTAAACCAATTTCATCTCAGTCTTTACTTTTCCCTTTAAAATGTCAAACTTAAACATACTTAATATTTTAGGTAGTTGAAAGCTTGATGAATTTAATAATTGTATAAAATCAGGGACACCTCCAAAGGGCCAAAAGAATAGCAACCCACTGGAAGAATAAGAAGGTAGGAGCGGCACCCTCTCAGTGTGACTGGGGCCAGTGAGACAGTTTGGTTCTGAGCAGACCCAGTTTGAGATGATGTCAGAGCTGTTCTGACCTGGAAATGGAGTAACTAAGGATAGCCAAAGACCAAGGTGGAAATGGTGACAGAAAGCGAGGACGAAGCCTTCTTTCTCTGCCTTGACTTCCGGTGCTGACTTTCCCCTAAGATGTGTGTACTTTTTCACTTAATGAAAGCGTGGCTTGAATCCATTCATTTAAATTCTGTGTTCATCTGCAGACTCTGAATGATCTTTAGTATTCTACTTTGCTTCATTCTGAGATTGATGCACTTGGGAGTGTGGGTCTCTCATTTTGCCTTGGCTAAGATTAGGGCAGCTGTCATTTGGGTTTCATGCTCTTTCATTGGATTCTTTCCCAATAAAAAAGGGATTGATGTACTTGTATAAAGAAATTAAATGGGGGCTGGAGAGATGGCTCAGTGGTTAAGAGCACTGGACTATTCTTCTGAAGGTTCTGCGTTCAAATCCTAGCAACCACGTGGTGGCTCACAACCATTCATAATGAGATCTGATGCCCTCTTCTGGAGTGTCTGAAGACAGCTACAGTGTACTTACATATAATAAATAAATCTTTAAAAAAAGAAATTAAATTATTGAACTAGCAGAAATTATTAGAGGATGGAAGAAATAATTTGATAGGAAATTAGTTGCTGACTCTTTAGTAAACAGATTGAGCATGTGCATAGTTTATTTCCTTTACCACTTGGAGTCTCAACTAAATTTATGAAAATAAAGACATATGAGTACATGGAAAATGGAGAGAGATCACAGAATCATCATTTTGGAAGCTGGGTAGCTGGTGAAGTTCCTTTACTACCTTGATTGATCAGAGAAAGGTGGCTCTAAAGCCATGGCAAAGGTGCCCTGGAAATGCTCTAAGTCACATCCTTTAACAAGGGGGCTGCACAAATACATCTCAAAGAAAGGATGACTGGGGGCAAAACCAGGTGCTTCTGGAGCAAAATTTATATAAGAAGCCATGATTCATAGTTCTACCTCCCTCTCTCAAAACCAGGTAGTGAATTGATTTTCCCCCAAAACAAGGTTGCCTCTCCAGAGAGAGCTATCATTGGGGACTGTAGGTGCTGCTGAGAGGAATGGGTCTTCTGGGGACTCCTGTGAAAAGGACAATCCACAAGCATGTTCCCCAGCTTCCAGATTTCCCTGTTCTCTGGAGCATCAGTCAGTGCCAGAGAAAATATTCAAAGGGGAATTCCCAAGGTCTTGGGGTAGAAAGGAATCAGCCTAGCCGGTTTCAGTCCAGACAAACCCACAAACCTCAGAGCTACCCTTAAAAGTAAGACTATGTGGTAAGGGAGGGTTAGAGCACAGGTATGGATCTGACAATAATGCTATTTAGTTTTACATAGTTTCCAACTTTATCTAAATGGTACACACACACAGATACACAAACATCATATACATATTGGTGGGTCTGCTTTCATTCAGTAAATAAATAACATGCATCTAAGTTCTTAAAAGTAGCTGTAAATTTTTCAGTTTCATGAGAGTATTTCATTATTACATATGTTATATTTTTCTTTTTCACTGTTTATACTCTTGTCCAAATTTGTGTGCATGTTTCCTTGCCCTGTGCTCGAGATCAGATTTTCTACTATTGAATGAATACTTGGGTTTTTTTTTCTTCATTTCTGCTGTATAAATACTGCCCTCTAAGAACTTTGATAGACTGGGCATTGTAAATCACTGTATATGGACAAGGTCATGCCTAAATGCCATCTTTTCTTTTTTCCCCTTCTCATCTCTTTTCCTGTCGTAGGGGCTTCTCTGTTTTCTAGTTAGCATGGGGCAGGTCAAGGCCAGTGGAACCAAACAGTTGGCGCTTTTGCTCAGTTTCTCCCTCCGTCTTTTATAAGGAAACGTTGACATGTTTCTCAGAACTTCCGTTGTACTTACATTTGATATGTATTCTGAGTTTTTAGATTTCTGTTCTTGATCATTCAGTACATGGCTCCTTTTTCTTTGTAATTGACAAGACTCTCATCATTCTGATACCCAGAATATAAAGAGGCTAAATTACTTGCAGAAATAATTAATTATGTGCTTAATCTAATTGTACTGATTTACTATAAGAACCGCTAAACATTTCCAGGAGGAACAGTAGCAATGAAAATACATTTTTGTTTCTTTTTAAATTTTGTAAAAATTATGTACAACTTACATATCCAATATAGTCAGAAATAACCTGTAAATATTAGTTTTTTGAAAATAGGGTCTCACTGTAGTCCAGGCTATCTATATTCTAGGTACCTGGCAAAATGAAACAGTTGACAACAGAAATATAAGTGAAAATAATTTCTTCATTGTAAAGCTAGGAAAATAAGAAATGCCTAACCATTGTTTTTGTTTGTTTGTTTGTTAAAAAAAACTCATTCATACTCTTTTGGAAATGTCTGTATATTAAAATTTTCTGACTTTAAAGTTTTTTAAATTGTTGTTTTATCAGTTGTCTCTTTGAGTTTTTGAAAAAAGTCATTAAAGATGTTCTTTCAGCCTCTTCCGAAGGTATAACGGAGTAGTACTGTGTTCTAGAAAGTCTGTAATCTAGATTTGAAGTGTGATGCTGAATGTACCACAAGATTTTTAGAAATCTTTTTAGTCTACGTATAGACTTATGGGTGTTGTAAAAGATCTCACAACTTTTATGAATGTGTGTCTCTCTGTCACATAAGCCATGCGATGTCCTTAGTCAGAGAAGGTTTCCTCAAAGGCATAGAATTTTGTCCACAAATGTAGTTTTATACTAAAAAGTGGGATGTGACCACACCCATATTTACAGTGTTTCTCATTGTCATTGATGCTGGGGAGACTTGTACTTGGATAAGGAAGTCCTGTTTGATTCAAGTTAACATAGTTGGAATAGTAGCTCCTTAAAATTCTTGTCTTGAAAATTAAAAGTATATCGGTAATATTACTTAGCATTGATATTACAATATGTAATTGTTTCTGATAATTCTTTAAACAGTATCATAATATGCTTTGAGATTTTTCTCCTTGTTTTTATTATTTATCCATAATCAATTAAAAGGGCAGAATTCAAAAGAGGTTTTTTTCATTATTATTGTGCCATTAACAATTCTTAAACTTGGTGTTATTATAAGTAACTTGATACTTTATATTTTTGTGTATTTTCTGTAAACATTTATACATGCATATATATTATTTTAATGTTAGAAAATTTGTTAGAATTTTAGCTTTTAGTTCAATATTAGTATAAGTTTTAGTATGTTTGAAAATAGTCTTATGTGTCCAGATAAATCTGATTTAGAGATTTAAGTCATGTTTATATTCATATTTTTCTTGCTTCTGATATAATTGCTTTTTAAAATGCCATCTATGAGAAATGCTGATGAGCTGTTTATAGATGTTACCATTTTTTCCTTGGTGGTGGTGGTGCATGCCTTCAAGTCCAACATGTGAGAAGCAGAGGCAGGTGGATCTCTCTGAGTTTGAGGCCAGCCTGGTCTACAGAATGAGTTCTAGGACAGCCAGGGCTACATAGAGAAACCCTGACTTGACAAAGATTTTCCTGGTTTTTCTTTCTAGATACATTATTACTGTATTTATTTGAATTAATCATTGTTGATACAAGGTTATGAGAATATTGTGTTAGTTTAGCTTCGACTTTGTAATTACTGGATTCTCACTTGGATTGTGAATGCTTGACTAAGTAAATCTTTTAGTGACTTTTCATTGTATGTTAGATTATTGGCTGGATATTCAAGTAAGGAATAAGCTAAGTGAAAAACTCCAGAATATTGAACTTTTGTGGGGTCTTACTGTAAGTAATGCCAGAAAACTAGTAATGCCTCTTAATTTTGTGGGTACTCACTAGATGACACCATTTGCATGGATTTTCTGTTTGAAATTTAAATTTTTTAGATGTAATCTCATGAATTCACTTTACGCCTCTCATATTATTTTTACTTTTACTGTTGATATGTTTGAGTTTTGCATAGTTGTTTGAAATGATAGCCTTGCAGATTAAAGTGGGAAGAATGTTCTGTGGTCGACCAGTTCATCTACTTTTACTCAGTAATGATGGCACTCAGCTATATAGAAAACACATTATAGAGCACAGAGAAATGATTTAGGTCAGGTTATTATAATGTGATACAGTGATATCTCTAGATTACATCACATGCTTAGTTTAACAGAACCATAAATATTAATGGGGCTAATAGATATGTAACTAAAAGAAATCCAAGTATTCTTTTTAAAAGATTAACTATTACTAAGCCTTGTCTTTCCCTTCTCTTCTACAATCAGGTTGGTGAATGCTTAGGGAGTAGTTACTTCCTACCAGCCACAATATTTTTTATAGTGTGTAAGACACAACAGTAACAAAATAACAACCAAAATCATGTTGTAAAATTAGAGGTTTCTATAGTAATAAAAGGGCAGGGACAGTGAGGATAGGGGGGCAATAAATCGAAAAACTTTAAACAGCAACAGTTATATTTTACTATTATAAGTCTCAAAGTAATATATTATTTATTCAAAAAATGATTAAAAAAATGCTAAGAAATGTCCTCATTTGCTAATCAGGCCATAAATGGGAGTTTTGTAGTCTTCTCTCTCACGTCGGCCATGACTTTGACATTTGCTTTGCTCATAGTGATCAGCAGTAGCGTAAGTT
Source organism: Tokudaia tokunoshimensis (assembly GCA_036184795.1). Classification (NCBI taxonomy): domain Eukaryota; kingdom Metazoa; phylum Chordata; class Mammalia; order Rodentia; family Muridae; genus Tokudaia; species Tokudaia tokunoshimensis. The sequence goes on along the minus strand of BTHU01000012.1, from coordinate 91,609,434 downwards.
TCAAAAGAACTAATGGAGAGGCAGGTCCTCACAGCAATTCTTAGATCTGTGCCCTCACCTGCAGTGGCTCTCTTCTTTTCACAGGCTCTCATTAGCGTCAGTGTAATTTTACATTAGTCAAATTTAGCAACTGCAACTACAAGGCATCTTGTTAAATCTGAATTTCAGATAATTTTTGTAAACAAGATTGTCCCAAATATTACATGGAGTCAACTTTAAAAATGTATGAGATTTAGACTTAGCTAAATGTCCTGTTTCTGTTTGTCAAGCCTAGTTATTTCCATTTATTATGTGTCAAACATTCAGAAACCAGTAAGGAGTCCTTGAGGGTCTCAAGGTGTGAGCAGAAGAACAAGTGAGGGATTTAAGGAAGGCAGCATTAGAGTTAAGAGGTTTGGAGATGCATGATGCCTAGGATCTGAGCAGGAGTGGGGAGTTCAGGCAGGGGCGCTATTGCCTGTGAGTGCCTTGGAGTGTCACTGGTAGGCCAAAAACCCAAGAAAGAGCTAAATGATGGACAGGTTAAATGGGGAAATGAGACTGTAGCGAAAATGAGAGACACTGATGAGGCAGGGCAAGTTAGAAGAAAGTGAAGGGATGAGTCAGACCCATCCTTGGTCTCCAGGGGTGGCATGGGGTAGGGGAGGAGGGTGTCAGGGAAGGAACCCTAAGAACTAGACTCTTGTTACCTCGAGGACCTCCATGCTCAGTCCACTCAGTCTCTATGCTGAAACAGAAGAGTGTGGATAAGAGTTGCTGACTGCACTTTAATCCTAACCTTGCTCTCTCTCCCTCTGAGAGAGCTGAGTAGGCTTTTACACTGCTTCCTTCCACCCCTTCTATTCCTTAGCCTTGCTCTCCTTTATGGCTACTCTTTGGAGGTCGGAGGTCAAGTCAGTGCTTTCAAGCCTATGGTTGGATTGCAGTGTCCAGTGTTTATTATGTCTTTGGGGTGAAAGTGAGTTAGACTTCCTCAAAGACATCTTTGTCTTATACTTTTCCTTCATCCTAATACCAGCCTAAATTAAAATAAAATAGCTAAGAAAGCCTAGTATATGATTTGCTTATTTTATTTTATATATGTGTTTTGCCTGTATGCATGTATGTGTACTGCATACATACCTGATGCTTGCAGAGGCGAGAATAGAGTGTCAGAACCTGTAGATTTAGAGTTATAGATGGCTGTGAGCCACCGTGTGGGTACTGGGAATCACACCCAGGTCTTCTGCAAGAGCAAGTGATCTAAACCCCTTAACTGTCTTTCTAGCCCCCTCATATACATTGGAAGTTTCCATTGTCTCTTTTTGGTAACTCATTCCTAAATTAATAAAAGAGAGGGCTTACTAGTACCTCTAGTGTCTAACATATCTTAATATAGAGGGCGTTTGTTTGAACCTTTGGAATACATAAGTATATTTTCATCTAGCCACATAAGCTCACTGTAGAACTGCTTTGTGGTTGAGCATGATCCTGGCGGTTGCTGGTGGTCATGTATACTTGTATATACATGCTAAGACTAAGCTGTACTGTTAGCCAGTCACTGTAATCATGAGTGCTTTAATGGAAGCAAGTTTAGGACTTTCACCATTTTGGGAGTGGGGTTACCAGGTGCCCTTTCCCTGTATTGGGCCTCACATACAAACTGTTACAGATAAATCATGTGATTTAAAGGAGACCTCTACTCCCCTTCCAGGAATGACTTGAGTTCTTGTTCAAATCGTTGTCGAACTCAATCACTTAGACCCACCCACTTAACTATCCATCAGCTATTACCAGTTAACTCACCCACCCACTCATTCAGTCCTGAGTTGTTCACTTATGAACATATGTTCACAGTATTCTTTTTACCCATTTTTATTCTTGGAGCCACAGTGGCACAATCAGTTAGCATGAGGTAGTCATCTAAATCCTTACTAGGAACTTTCCCCCTAATTTTTAGTGTTTCCCTGAAGCCACAGTTTCACTCCATTCCTGTAATTGATTGGACAGACAGTTTTTCTCCAGTTTTATACTTTGGACAGTATTGCAAATGACAACATTATGTAGTCCTTCCAGCCTTGTCTTAAATTAGTTTCTCAGCATACACGGCATCTTGCTAATACATACCGAATTCCAGGTTGGGCCAAAGCTGGGTCATTCATTGCTGCTCTTCTCTTTGCTGGAGAGCTACTCACTCAGACCATCAAACTCTGGAGAAAATGTAGAAGTAAGCTAACAAGCGCCAAAGAAATGACTGTACACCGTGGTATTCTTTTGATGTGGTAGCAGAAATGACCAAACAGAGACTTTGAACACTGTACAGTCATTAAACATGAGTGTATGTAAATCACCTGGAAAACTTCAATTGAAATTACGTTAAAGTAAATACATCTCATAATTTTATAAATACATCTAAACTTTTTTCCTTATTGAATTCCTTGTAGGTCTTAGAAATACATGTGTATTCCAAGTGTTTTAGCTCTGGGACTGTGCAGAGGTAGACCAGAGAGCAGATGGCGGCTACAGCAAGTGCCCTGCAAGAGGGTTGGCCTGTCCCAGGCTATGGACGAGTTCCAGTGTCTGCTCAGGAGTTGTCTAGATAGCTAGCTGTTTTCTCCCCTTTCCTGACTCAAATGTGAAGAGAGAGGGAAAAAGACAGTCAGCATGATAAGAACTGAGCAGTAGTGACTGACATTCTAAAGCTCCCCCAAAGCATTTTAAGTATAAGTGACTTAGGTCAGATGAAAATGTGATTTTGGGAAAAAAAAATCACTGGCAGTAATTGAAATTGGATAAGGGACCTTGTGAATTGGGATATGTATGACTGGTTGACTGAGGAGACTTCTACATGAATAGGTATGTAGTCACTAGTTTCTAGGTGACTACTTTCTTCTTAAATACAGTATCTCATAATTGCTAGAAGAGAAAATTACCCATAGCAAAAAAATTCTAATATTTCCCCTGTTATTTGAGATAAAATATAGAATGTTGTCAGCTGACTTTGTAGAGCAGTGTGGAGATTCTGACACCCCAGGCTCCACTGTAACTGCTGGCTGTGTGTAATCTAGCAGCTCTGCTCCTGGGCTTCTGTTTCCGGCTCAGCTGGAGTTGTGGTGGCGCATACTTCTTGGCTGCCATACACAGGACATCCTTTTCAGCCTCTGGACAGCGTTCCCTGCTATTTCCTCTTTCTCATTAGTTTCCTCTTTTAACTCAGAGACACCAACCTCTAGTTCATTCTTCTACCCCTGCTTTGATTTACACTTCTTGGTGTGCTCCATTTCTACATGTTGGGGGTGCACAGCAGTCCTTCCAGAGTGGTCCAGTCAAACCGTGACACTAAGTATCCATACACATAACTTCCCACGTGTCTCTGCCCCCAGCTTGTCCATTCGCAAGTCCAGTTTCATATGTCTTGTTGCCTTTAGTACATCTTCAGCTGAACCTCTGGGTCTTTCTACCGAAACAAGCAAGCAAAGCAAAACAAAACAAAACATCTTTTGCCTCCTAGTCTTCATCTTGGGAGACCATCCTTTATTTGTTTGTTTTTTGTAAAGGATTTATGTATTTAATTTTATGTGTAGGGGTGTGTGTCTGCATGTATTTATGTGTATATGCCTGGTGCCTGTGAAGTTTAGAAGAGGATGTCAGGTCCCCTGGAACTGGAGTTACAGAAAGTTGTGAACCACCACATGGGTACTGGGAATTGAACCTGGGTCCTTTGGAAGAGCAGTCAGTTTGCTTAACCACTGAGCTATCATTTCAGTGCCCATCCTTTTTATCCTTTCTGTCTCTCCACATATCCTGTTTTCTCTGCCACCCCCTAGTCTGAGGCACCTCTGTCCTTATCATACTACCCAAACTCTCTGAAGCTACTGGACTGATTTAAAAGGAAAAATCAAGTCATGTGGCTTCCCTGTGTGCTATCTATTATGACTTCCTGTTGTCCTTCAAGTAGCATTCAGTCACCTTTCATAGCTCATGCATCTATGTTGAGTGTTCATAACTGGAAAGTGGGACATTGCCGCTTTAACTAGAATAGAATTTTTACGAAGGGTAGGCTTGTCTTTGTTCACTGTTATTTTCTCAGTGCCTAGAACAGTATATACTCATTTAGGTACTAATAAGAGCTTGGACAAATAAACATACCAACCTGATGGGACTTTTAAAGCCTTTCTCCTTTCTTTTTCAAACCAGCACAGCAGCCAGGTATAGCACTTTAACCTCAGTACTCAGGAGGCAGAGGCAGGCAGGTGGATCTCTGAGTTTGCGGCCAGCCTGGGTTACACAGTGAAACAAAGCAACAGAACTCAAAAGCAGCACTGCATAGCTCAGTAGTTTCTACCCTGAGCTTCTAACCGAGGCTTCTGATGTTCCGTCACTCTCCTTTCTCCCCTTCTATCCATTTCCTTGCTGTTCCTATCGAGTCTTCAAATCAGAGGATATGTTTGATTACCAGGTTAGGTAAGTATGGAGGAGAAGAGCTAGCAAGGAAATGAAAAAAGAACCCCAGAATAACATTAACAGCATTTAAGAAATATGTGCTTTGTGACAAGTCTTGTAATATGCATAGTAGGAGATATGTCGAGTCTTCTTCTCCTTCTTCAACACTTTCCAGCCTTACAGCGGTTTTAACAGTCAACATTTAATTTAGATATTGCCTATGGCCAAAAAAAAAATGGTGAGTTTGTAGATTTAGACATACGTACTGCTCATTGTGTGCTTCCATAGTAATTTGTAAACCATTTGGGGCAAGATTAGTTTTGATTTTAAAGGATGTTAGTTAAGAAGGTTCTTAAATTTCTTTCCTGATTCAATTTTTTTTTTAAATCTGTGTGAATGTCAGAAATTACATTATGAGTTTAACAGTAAATGTGTAAATTGTGATTGAGCCAGGGAGAGGAAGTGCTTGCAAGCCATTAGTAGTTCTTTGTGTGTTAGTGTAAGTGGATTTGTTTTAGAGACACCCGACTGGTATAGAAACAGGGTGCTCTGATGGGACACGCCCAGTCACAGGGCTTGAGTGGGCTTTCAGCAAGGACAGAAGTCCTGCTCAGGAGACTGCCGAACTGACGGACACCTTGAGCTTTCCATCTTTGCCTCGAGGTGGTCCAGCCTGGAGCCTGTGGAAAGAGGCCCTTTTCAGTTTCGTGGCATTCCCTAATGCACTGTGTCCCCAGAGCACCTACCTGCCAGAGGTACGTGGAGCTGATTGCTGCTTGTTTATTTTTAGGTATCTTGCAATATATTCAGAACTCTCCCTCCTAGTGACAGCAATGAATTCGACCCAGAAGAAGATGAACCTACCCTCGAGGCATCGTGGCCCCACTTACAGGTACTTTGACTTTGCATTTATGTTAGTAGGAAAACTCCATTAACTCTTCCCCTGGTTAGCATGGGGATTCCTGGGAGGAAGAGACCAAATTAGAACACGTAGTGGTAAGGAAAGCTTTTGTGTTTCTTGTGCTTGATAATTAGCATGCCAGAAGAGAGGAACAGTGGGTTTCACTTTTACTTTTTTACTTTTTACTTTTGCATGACCCACTGGATCTCTGTGTTGCAGGTCCTGTATCTCTCCTTTATCTGAACCATTTAACCATCCTGCCCATGGAATTTCAAACAGAACTCTTCACATTTGTATTATCTGGATATGATTAGGTCGTTGTTGTTTTGTTTTGTTTTGTTTTTTAAGCAGTAGGTGCCAGGGGACTTTTTATGCCTGTCTTTGCAATATCAGTTAGTGGGTTTCCTTAGTTTATGCAAAGGGCAAAGCCAAATGGCATTGAGAAAGAGAAGAGCAAAGAAAGCTGTCAGGGTACCAGTGCCAGGCCGCCTACTGAGTTTACTTACACATCAACTCCTTATTTTTTTGTGTCCTCTCTTGAGGCCAGCATTCCTTAAAAGAGGAAAACAGAGATGCTTGAATGTGTTGGCCCCCTAAAGCCATCTTTCCATTGAGTTGGAATGTCTTCAGAGGACAGTGAAAATAACAGGAAGGAGAGGGGGGTGGAAGAGAAGGTGTGTAGCCCTGTTTATCCACACCCGGCAGGCGCCACTGTGTGTGTGGTGATCATTCACAGAGCATGGTGAAAGGCCCAGAGGAATCTAATATATGTTTTTTCCATGTTAGGAGTTTTTTTATGTAGATTTGTAACTTGACTAGTCCCTTTTTAGTACCAATAGGTTGCTATGGGTACATGATATGCTGTTCTGGTTACAGGGCTCTTTCCAGGGCTATTTTTCACAACCTCTCCTTAGGCTTGTGATACTCTGTAGTCCTCTTTAGAGGTACCAAGGTTGGGCAGATTACATTCGTTTTAATATTTGATTTCTTAGGTTAGATGGTTCTTTAATTGTCTGGTGAATTATGTGTACTGTAAGATTTATAGGCCTATTGTGCTTTGCCTATATATTTTTTAGATGACACAAAATTCAAAAAAGAACAAATCAAAACCCCTTTGAATGGTGGAAATCTTGTCATATTTTATTCTTTTTAAAAATATTTTTAATGACTTCTGTATGAGCATAACAAACTTTTGTCATTTCCCCTCCCTACCCTGTCACCCCTCCTCTGTCACTGAAACTTCTTTTCAGCAGGGCAGCATCCTACTCTGATTTTTTTTTTCCTAGTTTCTTTTCAGTTTTGGAAACAGACTTACTATGTAGCTCAGAGATCTGCTGGGCTCTGCCTCCTGTGTGCTGGAATTAAGGCGTGTGCCACCATGCCTAGTTTGATATATTCCTATTCCCATTCTCTCTCTCTCTCTCTCTCTCTAACCTGCTGAGTTGAATTAGGGTTGCTTGCATGAACATGGGTCACGGGTTATTTACTGGGGCAAGAGCGGCTTATAAGTGGCTGTACACTGAAGAAAATGTATCTTATTTGTAGTGCTTGATACTAGCCAATTGGATTGAAATTAGTCTGAGAGAAAATACATTTTTTTAAAAAAAATATTCATTTTTCTGAGAATGCCCTGCATCTTGTGGTGTACATCCCAGTGAAGAGTCAGGCCATTCTCATCTGCAAAGCAATTCCTACACTCACTTTAGTTCTGCTAAAATTTAGCAAAGACTTAAAATTTCAATTTATCTTCCTGAACTTAAAAAATTAAGATGTCATTATAAGGAATCTGCAATTAAAAGTGTACATAATGATAGAAAGTAGAAGGCTAAATTAATTTCCCAAGCCATTGCAGTAATGTGAGGACTGCATTGTAGCTCCTTTGACCTTGCTGTGGGAATATTAACGGCTGCCTCATAGGAAGCCACAGCTGCAGTGAGGGCTGGCGTATGAGACTTTTGCCCTTTTAGATACAACGTCAGAAATGTTTATAAAATGGACTGTCTTTATTCATGCTGACATCTTGTTCAAGCCTATAATCCTTCCAGTCCTTTCTTAGCTCTGAGGGAAATAATGTCTGACTAAGGTTGGGTCAAGTGAAGGAAACTTACTTTAAAAATCACAGAAACAGCAGACATGGTGGCACATGCCTGCCACCCCAGCTCTTGGGAGAGAGGGGCTGGGCAATCAGGGGCTCAAGGTAATCCTCACTTGTGTAATATGCTCAGGCCCGGTTAAGGCTAAGTGAGATCCTGTCTAAAAGGATAAACAACAAAAAGCACACTGTGAGGTGGCACTTCACCACCCACTCCTAGGGGAGAGCTTGCTCGCTCAGCTCCATTATCGCCGCCCTGTGGGCAGCTTTACTGCACTAATTAGTCACTTTTTCATTTCTTAAGAATGTGGCATAAACTGACAAGATCATCTGTGTTTAAGAAATCTCTTCAGGCTGTCAAGATGGTTTCGTGTGAAAGTGCTTGCTGCACCTGTCTCGAAATCCAAGTTTACTCCTTGGAACTCACAATGGAAGCAGAGAAATGACTCTTTTATTTTCATGTACAACCCTTACAATATATGTATCATATGCACCAAGACATTGAAATTAAAACTTTATCTTTGTGATAGATTATTGATGTCAGGATAGCATATCACTAAATTTAATATTTTACTCGTTGTCTTTGAAGTTCTAGGGATGAACCTAAGGTCTTGGCACATGCTGGGAGCCGGCAGTACTTGGCCTACATCTCCTGCCCCTCCCCCACTTCCTTCCTTCCTTCCTTCCTTCCTTCCTTTCTTCTTCTTCTTTTTTTTTTTTTTTTGGAGATAGGGTCTCCCAATGATGTTTGAGCTAGCCTTAAACTCACAGTGTAGCCCAGGCTGTCTTGTGACTGGCCATCCTGCCTCTGCTTCCTGAGTAACTTTGTAATTGTCACACCAACAGAGTCTTTTCTGACCAAAGCATAGTATGGAGTTACATCCTTTTACCTTGTCCAGTCCATAATTCACAACATGCTGCTGCTTTTTTTTTGGTTTTTCGAGACAGGGTTTCTCTGTGTAGCCCTGGCTGTCCTGGAACTCACTTTGTAGACCAGGCTGGCCTTGAACTCAGAAATCCTCCTGCCTCTGCCTCCCAAGTGCTGGGATTAAAGGCGTGCGCCACCACCGCCCGGCTCATGCTGCTGCTTTTGGGCCACATAGAGAAAGCAAAGTGTGACTGTCAGAGAACAGTAGTGAAGAATAGAAACACAAGATTGGTTAGTGTGTAGTTGTTGGCCATTTTTACTGTCCAGCTAACTGATTATTCTGCAAAATTTGTGACCCATACAGAAATACTAAGCTGTCTGTCTGTTCTATCTATGTATGGATCTTTGGAAATACTTAGAAATAGATGACATAATATTAAGTTTACAAGGTGTTTGATCAAGTAATGTCAGAGGTCTATTTATACATGTTATTTAATTTTTTTAGTACTTCTGTTGGTGTATTTTAAGCTGGTATGACACAGTTGCTATGGTTATTGTTTATGGGTTTTCTGAGATTAGATCTGCCTTTCCAGTAGAATGCTATTTACAAGACTTGTGTTTACAATTAAGGATTGCTTTCAGTGCCTTACAGTGAGACTTGAAGCCAGGAAGGTTAGCTTTTTGTTCACAGATCTTCCTTATGAGACTTCGAATAGTAACTTATTTTCCCACCCTAGTTTTCCCTTTAAAAACTCAAGGGAGTGTTTTTATTCCAAGGTCGGTTTGTTTCTTAAGTACAGAACAACTTTGTGCTTATTTCTAAATGTGACTGAAGGGTTTCCACCAAGTTACTTTATATTACAACTGCTTTCAAGGGACCATAATAGAGAAATCAGATTGTTAGTCCAGGTAGAAAGCCTGTTGGCTAAGTCATGCCTGGGAGATGGATCTTTTTTACCTTGTGCGGAATTCAGAACAAGGGGTCATTTAAGTAAGTCTGAATTTCTTACAAAAGTTGAAAAACAAGTGTGTTGAAAGAGACCAGTTGTGTGAGGAGAGAAGATTTAAGACAAGAACCCTCACACATCGCTGGGAAAGACTTTCCCCCTTGAATTTAGAAAGTTTTTAAGAGGAAAAAAAAATCCCACATAGTTTTGTTAGTTGTCTCTCCCAGCATCCCCCATTTTGGCATGAGGTATCTCTGTGTCTTCCCAGGCCACAACTCCAACTCCTAGACCTGCCTTAGCTTCCTGCATAGCTGAGATTACAGGCACATAGCACTGTGCCCCAGTAGCTTTATAAAAACACTCAGTGCTAATGGGGAAGGGGCAGTGGGGAGGTTCAGCAGGCACAGCTACAACCCAAGCTTCATCCGGGAACCAAAATGGTGAACAGAGAGAACTAATCCCACAAGTTGCCCTCCACTCATATACACACATTAAGCACATACTAAAAAAATGGTAGCAGGAATACCAAATGTAAGTGTTAGAGTCTGAAGCTACCAGACCTCTATGGGACTATTTGTTAGTTGTATTTCTGGACCCTAAGTTAACTTTTAGTGGCCTACAAGGTTTACACATTTTTAAATAAAAGTTTTTAATTACATTTATTTGTGTGTGTGTTTGTGTGTGTGTGTGTCAGAGGGGGGGGAGGGGGAGGGAGAGAGGGAGAGGGAAGAGGCTTAGAAGACAACTTTTGGGAGTCACTTCCCTCTCTCTGAGAATTGAATTCCCTCATTAGGTTTGGCAGCCAGCAGTTACTTGCTAAGCCACTCCACCAGCCACTATTGCGTCTTTTTATCATAGTTCTGTGGTATGTGCCATTGTCCCTGTGCTGACTAGTCATTGTAGTGTTTATACTATTTATTTAAAAAGTAGTGGATTTTGATGCTGGTTTTGGTTTTTTGAGACAGGGTCTCACTATGTAGCTCTGGTTATTCTGGAGCTCCCTGTGTAGACCAGGCTGGCCTGGATTTCAGAGAGATCTGTCTGCCTCTTAATCCTGAGTGCCAGGATTAAAGGTGTATGCGATCACTCCATCCAACAGTGGTGTTTAAAAACGCTGCTGACTTAGCACAAGTGTCAGACTAGTCATGTACTCAGCTATATTCCCTGCATGCACTTAAAATTTAAAGCTGCCTGTTTCACTTAAAAGTGTATTTGAAGAGCATCCAAAGTGATGGCTTCTATTAAATTTTGACCCCTGAGCGCACATTTAAAAATATTATGCCTGGTGACATGAGGAGTATGCATGAATCTTCTTACTGCACGGTGCAGTGATGTGGTGATCCTGTGGAAGGATACTGTGGTGGCTGTGAGTGGGAGACTAGACTAGCCGCTTGACAAAACAAGCGTTATTAAGACCTAGGTATTGGTCAGATCTCTCTCTAAAACGATGGCAAATTGATAACACTTATCACCAATAGAATTGGATACTAGAAGCATAACTTAGAATTTGAACTTTAGAAAAGTCTGTATCTGTCTTATAGTGTGTATCTGTTATGTAGTATAGCACATATCATATAGTATATATTTGTTATATACCAAGCCTTAGACTGTTCTTGGGAGAAAATAAAAATGATTAAAAAAAAAGATATCGTGAAATGGAATGTGTCAATATTTGAAAACTCAGTCTGAGTCAGTGAGCCAATATTTCCCAACTAGAAAATAACTCATGTTAGGAGCACACATGATCAAAGTCCATTGGCATCATTTCAGATTCTCTTTTACAACCCATTGTGTTTTCTATTTTTTACTTTTTATGTTCTTTCTCTGTCTCTGTCTCTGTGTCTCTGTGTCTCTCTCTGTCTCTCTCTGTGTGTGTGTACAAATACACATATATGTACATATGTATGAACATACATATATACAAGTGCAGGGAGTCCAGAGGCTGAAATTGGGAATCATCCTCCGTTGTTCTTCAGCCTTACCCTTTTAAGCAGGGTGCCTCAGTCAACCAGAGCTCAATGGTGTGCCTTGCCTGGCTAGGTGGCCTGCTCCTTCTGGTTGGAGCTCCGGAGCCACTATGCTCACCCGTCCTCACCCGAGTCCTTGGAGTTGAGCTCTGCAACTCTTGTTTTAGAAATAACAGGTTGATTTGATGTTTGTAGTAAAGAAGAATATATATAATTTTGTGACAAGACTCTAAAATACTTTTTCTCCAAACCTTGATTTTTTTAAAAAAAATTATACTTTAACAATAACAATTTGAACCCACAGCCCTCCTGCCCAGTCTCTCAGTGCTGGGATTTCAGTCATGTGCCAGCATATGTATTTCCGTTCCTTTCTTTATAATAAAGATTTAAAAGAACATTTGTTCTAAATATATATACACATATATATATGTTAACATGTAATGCATTTTGTTATAAAATGAAGTGATACATATTTTAAAATTTCTCAGCCTTTCCTTATAAATTCATATAAAACATAAACATTCACACACATATATGAAATGAATGCTTTTGGGTGTGTTTGCTAATTTTAAGTACGTAAGAAAAAACCGGCGAATGTTGTTTTAGGCAGATGATGGTGACTATGTTGTCACTATACTTTGTGTGCAACATGTCATTTAATCTCATTATTACTTCCATTGCAAAATGAAAGGAACAGAATTCAGAAAATGAATGTCCTTAGACTTATACAGTCAGGAAGGAACAGAGCTGGGCTTTGAGCCCAGGTTTCTTCTCTTAAGAGTTTTGCTTCAGTAATGCTGCTTTGTATTTCTATGTGGCCTGTAACATAGATTTATTGTACAAAGAAAGAGAATAAGCATGGATCCTGCACTGTTAACCTGAGCAGTTGAGATTGAACCTGCCTGTGAGACTATGCCGCTTCCAAATGAGAATCTTGTGTCACACAGCTATAGTGCGAAGAAGACTGTAAGCAGACACCACACTTTCTTTCTTTTAAAGATTTACTTTATGTATTTGAGTACACAGTAGCTGTCTTCAGACACACCAGAAGAGGGTATTGGATTCCATTGCAGATGGTTGTGAGCCACCATGTGGTTGCTGGGAGTTGAACTCAGGTCCTCTGGAAGAGCAGCCAGTGCTCTTAACCACTGAGCCATCTCTCCAGCCCCCAGCAGCACACTTTCTTAAAGAAAATATGGCAGTGATTATAAACAGTCCAGAGTATTTGGGAATCCTTTGGTCTGATAAGTCTCCCTTTAAAAATATTTACTTGTGAAGTATTTTAAAAATTATATGTTCTGGATAAAATGAATTGCAGAGCGCTTTGCTAGAGAAATGCTATAGAAACTACTTAAATATCTGCATAGGAGATTGCTTAATTATGAATGGAATTCAGTATAAATTATTAGTAATGGTTTATTTACTAAAAATGATGGTTTGGATACTGTTGACACAGATTATTCATAATGTATTGTTTGAATGGCAAAAGTATCAAGATATGCAAATATTTATATATAGTACAGGTGTATGTTTCAGAGGGAGAGGTGGACATGAAATGTTAACAGTGGGCCAGCAAGATACTCAGCAGGTCAAGGTGTACTTACCATCAAATGACCTGAGTCCAATCCCCAGGACCACATGGTAGAAGGAGAGAACTATCCCTGAACTACTTACTTACCTATCTTGTTACACACACACACGCGTATGCACACAAATATATGGAGGGCTTATTGGGGAGGGGGAGAGAAAGAGAGAGAGAGAATTTTAACTCAGGTTCCCTATAAATGGTGAGAATATGGATTTTTATTTGCTTTGTCTAGCTATATTTCTTGCTTTTAATTTTTTTTGTTTGTTTTTTTGAGACAGGGTTTCTCTGTCACTCTGTAGACCAGGCTGGCCTCGAACTCAGAAATCTGCCTGTCTGCCTCCCAAGAGCTGGGATTAAAGGCATGTGCCACCACTTCCTGGCTTTTTGCTTTTAATTTTAAAAGTTAAAAATTATAACAATAACTGTGAGTCACAAGAAAGGCCAACACGATTCATGGATTGATAGGATAATTAAACATAATGTCTTAAACCCTGTCAGTTTTACTGTAATGTGGTTTTCAATATTCTTAATGAATTCTAATTTGAAGTTAACTATGATCTTTTTATTGCAGCTTGTATATGAATTTTTCATACGATTTTTGGAAAGCCAAGAATTCCAGCCCAGCATTGCCAAAAAATACATAGATCAGAAATTTGTATTACAGGTAAGCAATTTTTTGGTAGTTGTATGCATGTAATTTACTTACTAACTCTTTATCTCATTTTCTTGGATATTGTTAAAAAAGACAGAAATCTTGCTAGTGAGATTGTGTTGCCTCCTAAGTAAATATGTTTACGTGAAGTCGTTTCTGTTATTGCCTATTGAAAGTGACAATACCTTTAAAAATTGTGGTAGAATTTAGTTCCATGCTAAACATCAGGAATGTCTATTCCTAAATCTTTCTAAGTTTTCTTTTTTAAAAATTTAATTATAGAAGAAGAATTTTATTTATACGACCAGTATGTACAAACCTTTAAAAATTACATTAATTTATTTTGTGTTTATGTGTATTGTATGGGCATGTGTGTGTCACAACTCTAGTGGAGAGGTCAAAGGACAAGTCCTGTGGAGGCATTTCTCTCTTTGCCTTGTAGGTTCTGTGATTTGAACTCAGCTCATCAGGCTTGGCAACAAGCACCTTTCCTGCTAAGCTATCTTTCAGGTCCAGTGTGTAAATCTCTGTGTTGCTTTAAAACTTACTATCTAGGAAAGTGTTTCTTAAAGCACTTAAGGATATATCTATTAAAAATAAGCAGGCATGCTTTTGGGTGCAGAGCACAGGTAATCAAAGTGTGAGGACTGTAGCTGTCACTGCTGGGAAATGGCTCAATTTAACACTTTAACATTTTCTTGCAGAGATTACTTCTAGCCTATCTATTTGGGGCATCCTAGAGAACCTGTTTTTCCTGGTTTCTCATCTTACATCTTAAAAGTGTCAACTACATCTTCTTTTCTGCCTGAGTTTGCTGAAACTGAATTTTAATGAGCACCTCCTTGTTCCTGTTGTATTTACTCATATGTACACTGGATACTGTAGTATACAGTATTCATGTATACACTGTGGTATCATACAGTGTACAGTGGATACTGAAGTGGAGAGTGCTGTATGGACTGCTGCTCCTTTAATTGACATATGGGATGTTTCATGCAGGGAAGAAAATACCTATCTCCCACCGAGATGTTCATATAAGCAGAACTTAAGAAAAAAACAATTATGGCAGATAGCTGATCTCATATGCCTTTACAGGGTAAAAGTTACTAACTTTCATAGTGAGCTCATATCCTGCCCTAATTAGATTAAATTCAAAATTCAGGATATCCTAATTGTGCCACAGCCAATATTTTGTTCAAAGTATAGCAGGAGCATAGAATCCAATTCAACAGAGTACCAGGAGCAGGCAGGCTGCTGAGAGCTGAGGCTTTATGGGTACTCCTGAATGCTCTGAGATGCTTGTACACCTCTGTCTCCGGGTACACAGGCAGGCTACTGTTTTGCTGAGCACATAGAGTCTACTGGCACTGCATTGGTGTGTCCTGTGCATTGACTTACAGCTGTTCTTGTGAGTTCTCTATTGTGGATTGTTTGAGTCCTCAATTCTGTCAACCTTTTCTCATTTGTCAAAGTTTGAATCCTTCAATAGATTGTGAAAGTTCTTTTGTCTTCAAGTATGAGGTAACCCTGTGAACACTGTGTCTGGAGCTTGGTCAGGCCCGTTCAGCTTGGTGGTCCGTTTCCTTGTGTGACTCTGATTTCTCAAAGGGGGAATTTCCTTAACATTTCTTGAGGTTGGATGATATCGCTCCCTTATGTTGAACTTCTGGTCTTGACTGACTTTAATAGACTGTGCATGTTGCTGTAAAGCCTTTTTTTTTGGGGGGGGGGAGGGGTCCTTGTTATATAATTTACAATCTAATTGTGAAACGTGACATACATTCTCTGGAGTATCATCTCTCTTCAGTTTGGAGACATTTATGGATCTTTATTGTTACCATTTTATCCACAGCCTTGTATCTTTGTGTCATTTATGACCTTCTTAAATACACTTGACTTTGACCTCATTTAAGTCATTGATTAGAATTGTAATATTTGTCATGGCTGGTAGAGGCGATTTTTGGAAGTGGTCTCTTTGTAGCAGATTCATGCATCAGTAATGATTGAAAATCAGCTTTGATTGTAATGACAGCTGAGAGACTGACTACATTCCTGTGCTTACAGCACTCCCCTCATTCTTGAGTTGTGTAACATTATCATTTAAAGAAGTTAATGACACCTGCAGCCTCAGCCCTTAGGAGGTCTTCACAGGCTTAAGTATGGTGGTTTGAAAGAGAAATGTCCCCCGTAGCCTCTGGTATTTGAACACTTGGTTCCCAGTTGGTGGAGGAGTTTGGGGACCTTTAGGAGGTGTAACTTTGCTGGGAGAAGTAGGTTACCAGGGGCAGGCTTTGAGATTTATAACCTCCCCAATTTCCAGTTCTTTCTTGCTTGTAGTTTTGGATATGATCTCTCGGCTTCCTGCGTCTGCTTCCCTGCCTGCCACTTGTGGTCACACCTCTCCCTGCTGTCATGGACTCTTATCCCTTTGGAACCAGAACCATAACAAACTCTTTCATCTACAAGGTGCTTTTGGTCATGTTATTTTATCATAACGACAGAAAAGTAATATACAAGGAGAGACTGTCTCAGGAACATGGGGGTTGGGGCAGTGAAATGCTGTTCCTCAGCCATGTGGCATAAAATAGTAAACTTGTGGGGCCACTGTTTGATCCTGGCTTGGGTGCTTGTAAACTACGGGCTTGGTCAACCATCCTAGGGTTATTTCCTAGACAAAAAGATGAAGTACAAATAGTGAATCTATCAGTATCTGGTAGGTTTTGGCCACTTCATTTTTCTGCCTTTGCCACCCTGATCTGATCTACTTGCTTTTTCTCCAGTCTGCGGAAGCACACATTTCATCACTGTTCTATCTCTGAGCCCTTCGGTGGTTTGGTCCCAGCCTGGGCTCCGCCAGGCTACATAAGCCTTTGGGGCTTAGGAGCCCCTCTGGTGATGGCTCTTACCCATGGCGCCACAGTGCTCTTACTCCGCTGTGCCTAGCTGCCCCTCAGCGGGCAGGTGCGTCCCACTGTGGTACTGTCTCGTCTCTTCTCCACCCTCCTCGTCCCTGCTTACTTCCCACACACCCAGACAACGTCTAACCCTTCTGTGCTTTGTGCCTTAGGTCATGGGAAGTCCCATACTCATAGTTTTCACGAAACAACATAACATTTTTGTTGTTCATTTTCTTTGCGCAGATCTTATTTCCTGTAGATGCTTTATTTCCTCAAATATTTTTGGTGATTTCAACCAGGAGACTTAACTAAATTAAAACTTATTCTAGCCAGAAGATTTATACTTGTTTTTTGTTGCAACTAAATGCAATTCTTTACTTTTTCTTTTCCTGGCTCTCTTCCCATCAATGAATACAAAAACAGAATAAGAATGGAGCTGCTTTACCATGCTATAGTGGTCTGAAGGAGACTGCACTGTAATAGAGTGCTATAGAACTGAGGAGGGACTCTTCTGCAAGCTCACAGCATGGCTGCTAGCAAGTGTTCATATTCGGTTCACTCATTCACACCATGTAGATGGCAGCATCAGCAGTCTAGTAGTAGGCAAAATAAGAGACACAACCCAAGTGCAGCTGCTTGATCTGCTTTGTTTTTTTGGAAGTGTCGATCCACAGAGTTCTTACCTTCAATGTTAAACCATTATTGTTGATGCTTCTTATGGAATGACTTGTAACGGGTCTCTTGTGGGCTCTGTCTGGGGTCTCATTGTTATTCGATGCTCACCCTATCAGACCCTTCTCACCGTGTCTGCTTGGTTCTAATATTAATTAAAATATCTTCATCCTTTGGAGTACTCTTTTAATGCTGTGAGTTTAACCTAAGGCCTTATATAGGCCAAACATATGTTTTATTGCTTAACTGTAGTCCTAGTTTTTAAACAAAAATTTAAATATATGTGAAACTTAACAGTCAAATTTTACAGATCATTGAATGAATGTTGGAATGCAATATATTGCTAGGTTAAAGTAAATTTGCCATCATAAATATATTTATATAATCTCTGAGTTCATTTGTATATTTAGTATAGTTCTTTGTTTTGTTTTTTCCCCCTTCAAGACAGGGTTTCTCTGTGTAGTCTTGGTTGTCCTAGAACTCACTCTGTAGACCAGGCTGGCCTCTAACTCAAAGATCCACCTGCTTCTGTTTCCTGAGTGCTGGAACTAAAGGTATGCACCATGATGCCCAGCTAGTATGTAGTTCTAATTAAAATTCTGTTTTTTTTTTTTTTAAAATTTAGAATCTTTATAGTTCATGGGATACATTTTTGAGAAAGATATCTAATAGGGTACTTTACGTAATTAGATAGTTCTCAGTACTGCAAGAAAAAAAGAATCTATTCAGGTACATTAATTTAAACTGTGATGTTGGGATAGGAGAAGGGATATAACAGAGACTTGGGTGGAGGGGACTCTTCTGAGTAAGTCAAAAGCCCATCAGAAGATATGTGCCTGTAAATGATAGACAAGTACACATGGCTTCTGTTCATTAAAGTGGTCAGTTCTGAAGAGGAAATCTTATAGTATTCTGTCAAGTGCTGACCCAGCAGCTTCATATGATACAGCCAAATGTGCCTACAAAGATTCCAAATGCTTCAGTGTTTATGATTACAAGATTAGAAAAAAATTAATACATCTTCATCAGGAGTTGACTGGAGAAACTATAGACATTCATGTGGTAAAACATTCATTAGCTAGTAAAAAGAATTACAACAGTTTTACCTATGATCTATTTTGAAGTGGTACATGCACATTATAGAATCCTTTAGCTTTTGAGTCTGGATCTGTTGCTTTTTGTTTTTTGTTTTTTTTAATTTATTTATTGTATATAAGTACACTGTAGTAGGTCTTCAGACACACCAGAAGAGGGCGTCAGATCCCATTACAGATGGCTGTGAGCCACCATGTGGTTACTGGGAATTGAACTCAGGACCTCTGGAAGAGCAGTCAGTGCTCTTAACCGCTGAGCCATCTCTCCAGCCCTGGATCTGTTGTTTTAGGGGAAAGACAACATGTCTGTTTTTGTCTTAGTTCATTCTAAAGATCTTCTTTCCTTTATGTGAGAGATGTGATTCAAGCTCCTAGTGGATCTTGAAGCCACAGGCAGCACTGACCCCTGCTGTATCCAAGTACTGTCATATAGTGATGGGCACGAGATGACCATGGATGACCCAACATGGATACAGGTGATTCATGTTTGTGTAGGATGCAGAGGGATACTGAGGCTTTCTCGTGCTACTCAGAACAACTATTTAAAGCTTTGGAATTATTTCTGGAAATTTCCCCTTACTATTTTTGGATCATGGTGCAAAACTGAGAGCAGATATATGGTTCAGGCAGAAACTGCTTTACCTGAGACTGAGCAATTTCTAAAGAGTTGAAACTCCTTTCTCACAAATCACCGTCCAAAATCCGTGTGCTGACATCTGGTGAGCATCCTGTCGCTGTGTTCTCATCACAAGGGTACAAGGTACAGGTTGCAAATGGGGTGCTCCTGAAGTCACTTTTTTTATCATGGTGGGACTCCATTCGTGAGTACTGTTGTGATCGGAACACCTCCCAAATGGTTCCACCTCTGGGATTGGAAAACAAGTTTCCAAAATATGAGTTTGGGGGCACGTTTAGACTATAGCATTATGCATTAACAGTTCTGGAAGGAAATATCAGGTCGTTGGTAATTGTGAAGAGGATGTGATTGTCTTCCTGTTTTGGATCTGTCTACCCATTTTGATTTAAAAGAACCATATATGCCACAATAAACATAGCAAGAGGTCTCTGCTGCAAGCACATTCTCATTTTCCTTGCATTTTTATAAACCACAGGTTATTTGCACATGAGCCTTCCTGAAACTATATTTTTATAGTCATTTTATGACTGGTATTCATTGTATTTCCTTCCTTTCAACATTTGGGTATGACCCTTTAAAACCTGGAGCTTGCTTTCTGTGGTGTCTCAAGTGCCTGTTCAGTACTTGACTTCTTCCCTGCCATGAAGCAAAGTGGGTAGGTGGTTAAGTGTAGAGCTGGTTGGAGTTCGGGCTGACTCGTTTGTTTTAGGATAGAGTCTCACTATGTCACCCTGGCTGGCCTGGGACTTGCTGGATAGATCAGGGCGACCTCAGCCCCATCACCATCCTCCTGCCTTTGTTTCCTGAGTGCTGAGAAGACATGCACATAATCACCAAGCTCTACTACTTTTCACTGTATGACCTTGGTCAAGTTGCACTACTGCGCTGTCTGTCACTTTCTTCATCTGGAAAGTAGCTGTCAGATATCCACAGTACGTCAGCAGGTCCCTCGTAATGACAGGATGCAATGACTGAAGCTCCCAACTGAAGATCAACGTCTGTTTTTTTTTTTTTTTTTTTTTTTGGTTTTTCGAGACAGGGTTTCTCTGTGTAGCCCTGGCTGTCTTGGAACTCACTTTGTAGACCAGGCTGGCCTCAAACTCAGAAATCCTCCTGCCTCTGCCTCCCGGGCGTGCGCCACCACTGCCCGGCTCAACGTCCATTTTGATAGCAGTTTACATTGTAGTTATCCATTATTAGCCTGTTATAGTTTCCAAGCATCTTATGATTATTTATATCTGACTTTTACTCTAAATTTCTTGGGTACCCTATGTCTTAGATGGCTCATCGTTTTCTTCTTTTAGATGTCATGTGAGTTTCCTGTATCTCTAAATTCTTTATCGTCTGTTCTGTCCACTCCCTCTAGCCTGCATCGTCTAGGCCAGACAGTGAGCAAGCCACTTGTCTGGGCTCCTTAGGCTTTTAAAGAAAAACTGGAGGTCTGGATTATGAATGGATTTCCAGACAGAACAGCCTGTCTTGTTGGGTTTTGTTCCAGAGTTTTTGAGTATTTCCATTTGAAGGGCCTTGTTATTCATCCAGGAAAATTCTGACTGTCCTAATTGAGCAACATTGTGATTTTTATGAAGTTGAGATTTACAGAACCTCTATCATTTTTAAAATGTAATCATCTAATCTTTGTTAAAGATGGCTACTGTGTAGCATACCATATATGTGGCAATGTAGCTTTTAGATTTATGTAACCTGCAGGCCTGCCTCAGCTCATGGAACAACGTTTGTTACCAATAAAGATCATTTTCATTTGCTTACAGGGTCTTGGGAAATGGTTTCTTGTGACTGCTGTTCCAGTCCCTCCTTTTAGAAACAGGCTGATTGCCAACCTTGGATTGTTTCTGTGGGTGAATCACTGGCTCTTCAGCAGCGTGTGTCTAAAGATCGCCTTCAACTGCTCTCTAAATCCGAAACAGTCAGTGGTTGCTAAGAGACACAAGCCAAGAATCCCTATAACATACCTACTGCTGGAGATAGCTATTTAGTAATTTGTACTTCACATTTGCAGTTATATTTAGACCAAAGGAGCATAATTATTATGCAAATTATACAAATCATTAAGTTTGACCTCAAAAGTGATCTTTTGATGTTATGTATTTAAAGCCTCAAGATGAAACTGGAAATGGCCCTAACTAAGCTGTGAATGACTTTTAGCGTCTTGTCTGAAGTAAGGTCCTTGAGACTTTGAATCCCCACTCTAACACAAAGATATTTTCCAAACCAGTTCCCTGAATATCTCAGAGTGTGTACATTTGTCTCCCAGAGGCTACAGCACATAAAACTAGAAAATTTATTTCTGCCTGGGGTGTTAGCCTCACCAGCTAACAGAACACCTCAAATCCTCCTCGTTGTTAGTCCAGCATTTAACTCCAGACCTCTATAAGGGGCCAGTGAGGTTTGCTATCAAGCCTGATGATTCCCAGAATCCACACTTGAAGTCTGTTGGATGGTGTTTTGCTGGGGCAAACAAGTGAAGGAACCTTTAGCTGAAGTGGACACAGGAGGAAGGATGTTCTGCTAAAGCAAGCACAGGAAAGGACCCATGATATGAAGGATTATCTGCTAACGTGAATGTATTTGCTCTGCTGTACACTGCATAGTTGAGCTGCATTTGTCAGGACTTCCTAGAGGGAAACACGCCAGAAAACTTCGAGTGGTATGCTGTAGTTTCTTGCTGCTTCCTCAGACTCCAGTTGATTGGCAGAGTGATGTCAGCTGAGACAGACGCACGTGCTGAGGCAGGGTACACGATGTTTGGACAGACAGTGATGGAGGCTGACCCTGACTTGTTGATAGAGCTAGCTGTGCAATGCTTGTTGGTCTAGTGTGCATCGTGTGCTCCAGGGATTTCCAAGGGACTCAGCTTTCATTTCAGAATAGCTGTTGCCAGCAGAGCCAGAAACATGGAGCTTGAACTGTAGTGCTGTGTCAATTTGGATGAAGACATTTAGAACATCCGGTTTTATTCATTATCTGTTTGAACATGTCTTTTGTAAAATAATGCATAGAAAACACTTAGTTTATGTCTGCACATGTGGTGCATGGTCAGAGGATAACTTGCAGGAATCAGTTCTCTCCTTTCTACCAGATAGATCCTGGGGATTGGATTCAGGAGTTTAGACTTGGCAGCAAGCACCTCTACCCACTGAGCCATCTTGCCTGCAACTAACTCACCGCCACAACCATCCCACCCCATCTCACCTTTTCCCTTGACCTTGGGTCTTCTTGTCTTTACCTCCCAAGTGTTGGAATTATAAAGCACACACCATTACACTGAGATTTCTTGAAAATTTCTGATGTTCTCAAAAATGCTGCTGTAGGTGTGACATAAAATATAGTTAAATCACAGCATACTGTTTGTATTGTAAGACTGCGTGTGCTCATGTTTATACCTCAGATACTGTAACTGCCTTTCTTTTATTATGGAATAATTTGTTGTGTTTGTTTTAGGATTAGGTTAACTTTTTGTTTTTAGACAGGTCTCGTTATGGAGGCCTGTGTATATGGCTTGGAACTCACTATGTAGATCCTCCTGTCCCTGCCTCCCAAATGCTGGGATTAAAGGCTTGCACTATCACAACTAGCTCATGTTTCTTTTTAAAAATGTTATTAGTTTGTTGTGAATTTTGTTTGTGCTTTGATCATATTCCTACGCCATTTCCTCACAGATCCCTTCCCCACCCACCCAACTTTATATTCTTCTAAGAAATATTTAAAATAATTTTAAAATACAGATTTATTTTGCTATTTCTTTACGTATATTTGTGTAAGAGGACCTGGGCTGCCCGATTTGGATATTAGGATCGAACTTGTGCCTTGTAGAGGAGTGCAGGGCCTTAACCACTAAGCCATTTCTCCAGCTCCCTGCCCCACCTTTTTACCCATAAAGACCAATTTATGCTGCCCACATATTCTTGGATGTGTGGTCTTCCAGCAAAGTATGATCACTCCCCTCTGAGAGAAAACCATTTCTCTCTTCCAGCATGGTGCTTTTTTATTAAAGTTAACAATTGCCAGATGTTTCACCCGATTCTTTCCTCTGTTGGTCTATTGTTCCTCCCTTAATTCTCCAGGGAGACACACACACACACACACACACACACACACACACACACACACAGGCACATATGGGCACGCCCATGCCAGTCTATCTGTTGTCCCTTTCTCCTTGGAGTCCTTCTTCCTTGCAGCCTGCTCATCCTGCTCACCCTGCTCACCCTGCTCACCCTGCTCACCCTGCTCACCCTGCTCACCCTGCTCACCCTGCTCTGATCTATACTGGTTGCTTTCCCAGCTCTGCCCGCTCTTATCCTGAGAGCTCCTTTTGCCTTTCTTTGGAACATGCATTTGTCTACCTAACTCTCTCTCATTTGCTACACCTTACCTTTTGATGTTTCATAGGAAAGCATGAATGAGATGCAGATTCTTGGAGATGACTTGTCGGATAACATTTTTTATTATTTACTACATTTTGCACATATACTTAACTACTCACATACATTATTTTGGTAATCTATCCTGAGGTATTTAAGGAATTGTTTCACTGCTGGCTGGCAAGCTGCTAGTTTTGCCATCTAATGTTGTGGTCCTTTTGCCAAGATGTGTATTTTCTTCTCATTTTGACTTCCAAAAGCTCTTTTTTTTTTTTAAATTTTGTGTTATCTGTTAGAGCGTCTTTTCATTTGTTTCAGAAACCTAATAGAGTTGGAGTTCTGAGAATGTTGAGCTTTTTTTTTTTTCCTTCAAGTTTCCCCTACTCCTTGCATTGTTCTTTTTGCTGTGGAGTTGCTCATTGGTAGACTGTCTACTGGTTCTTCATAATAACCGTCCTTACCTGCTCATCTACCTAGACTCACTTAATGCTTGTGCTCGTGGGTCGTGTGCATGTGTACATGTTGTATTTATAGCTGCGGTACTTGGCAGGTAGTGGCCATAGTAGGATAACTGAGCACGACTCTGCCAGCCCACTGAGAACCCCTAGATTATTATTATGCCTATAGGTCTTTCCTCAGGATCCGAGTGTCCCTCAAAGGAGACCTCCTGATCTTCTGCCTTACCCCCAGACTGGGAGCTTAGAGAAGAGTACTGGCTAAGACCTCACTGAAGTATGCAGGGTTTCAGTTAATCCTATTACTTCGGTAATGCTTCATTTAGCAGTATTTGTTATCTGAGACTGGACACTTGTCACGTTCTCTAGCCTTAGACTGTAACTCTTTAGAACACTGAAACGCACAGGGGTACAAAAGGTATTGATGATACAAACTTTGAAGCTGCTCTTGTTGGTGCTTCTCATTCCTGGGCCATCAACTCTAGCTCATGCCTTCATTCTTTTGTTTCTGTTTTTAAAGTTGATTGATTGATTGATTGATCGATCGATTGATTTTACACTCCATATTTTATTCACCCTACCCTGTCTACCCTCCAACTGTTCCACATCCCATACCTCCTCCCCACCCCCCTGTCTCCATCTGGATGTCCTCACCCCCCACCCCACCTGACCTCTAAACTCCTTGGGGCCTCCAGTCTCTTGAGTGTTAGGTGCATCATCTCTGACTGAACACAGACCCAGCAGTCCTCTGCTGTATGTGTGTTGGGGGCCTCATACCAGCTGGTGTATGCTGCCTCTTTGGTGGTCCAGTGTTTGAGAGATCTTGGGGGTCCAGATTGAGACTGCTGGTCCTCCTACCGGGTCACTCTTCTCCTCAGCTTCTTCTAGCCCTTCCCTAATTCAGCAACAGGGGTCAGCCGCTTCTGTCCATTGGTTTGGTGCAAATACATGCATCTGACTCTGTCAGCTGCTTGTTGGGTCCTCTGGAGCGTGTGTGGTCATGCTCGGTTCCTTTTTGTGAGTGCTCCATAGCCTCAGTAATAGTGTCAGGCCTTGGGACCTCCCCTTGAGCTGGATCACATTTAGGGCCTGTCTCTGGACCTTCTTTTCCTCAGGCTCCTCTCCATTTCCATTCCTGTAGTTCTTTCAGACAGGAACACTTGTGGGTCAGAGTTGTGACTGTGGGATGGCTTCCCTCTCCCTCATTTGATGCCCTGTCTTCCTACTGGAGGTGGGCTCCATAAGTTCCCTCTCCCCACTGCAGGGCATTTCATCTAAGGTCCCTCCCTTGGAGTCCTGAGAGTCTCTCACCTCCCAGGCCTCTGGTGCATTCTGGAGGGGACCCCCAACCTCCTATCTCCAGAGGTTGCCTGTTTCCATTCTTTCTGCTGACCCTCAGGGCTTCAGTCCTTTTCCCTCACCCAATGCCAAATCAGCTCCCCACCACCCCCCGTCCACTTTCCTCCCAGGTCCCTCTCTCCCTCCTTACTTGCTTTCTTCTCCCTCCCAAGTGGGACGTAGGCATCCTTACTTGGTCACTTCAGTTTGTTGACCTTTTTGAGTTCTGTGGACTGTATCTTGGGTGTTCTGTCCTCCTCCTCCTCCTCTTCCTCCTCCTCCTCTTCTTCTTCTTCTTCCTTTTTTTTTTTTTTGGCTAATATTCACTTTTTAATGAGTACATACTATGCATGTCCTTTTGAGTCTGAATTACCTTGTTCAGGATGATATTTTCTAGTTCCATGCATTTGCCTGCAAATCTCAGGATGTCCTTGTTTTAATAGCTGAGTAGTATTCTATTATATAAATGAACCACATTTTCTGTATCCATCCTTCTGTCATGGGACATCTAGGTTTTTCCAGCTTCTGGCTATCACAAATAAGGCTGCTATGAACATAGTGGAACACGTGCCCCTGTGGCATGGTGTGGCATCTTTTGGGTATAGTCCCAAGAATGGTCTAGCTGGGTCTTCAGTAAATCTATTTCCAATTTTCCAAGGAACCTCCAGATTGATTTCCAGAGTGGTTGTACCCGTTTGCAATCCCACCAACAATGGAGGAGTGTTCCTCTTTCTCCACATCCTCTCCAACATGCGTTGTCACCTGAGGTTTTGATCTTAGCCATTCTGATTGGTGTAAGGTGGAACCTCAGGGTTGTTTGATTTGCATTTTTCTGATCAATAAGAATTTTGAACATTTCTTTAGGTTCTCAGCCATTCGAGATTTCTCAGTTGTGAAATCTCAGTTTAGTTCTATACCCCATTTTTTTGATTGGGTTGTTTGGTTTTTTTGGTCACCTTGCACAAAGCTCAAGTCCAAGTGGATCAAGGACCTCAACATAAAACCCGATACACCGAATCTAATAGAAGAGAAAGTAGGAAAGAGCTTTGAACTCATTGGCATAGGTGGAAATTTCCTAAACAGAAATCCAATGGCTTGTGCTTTACAAGAATTGATAAATGGGACCTTATGAAACTGGAAAGCTTCTGTAAGGCAAAGGACATAGCCAATAAGACAAATCGGCAACCCACAGATTAGGAAAAAAAATCTTCACTAACCCCACATCCAATAGAGGGCTAATATCCAAAATACATAAAGAACTCATGCCTTCATTCTTAAGCCTTTGAAGCGTCTCTGGTGGGAACTGGCACCTTGTTAGCGCTCCTCCCTGCTGGGAGAATGGAAAAACCCTTAGTAGAAGGAGCTAGAGAGGAAACTGGGGTTGCTACTTTTTGTCCATTTTCCAAGTTGGGAAACCTACACAAAGTCTGACAGTCTGCTCTGTTCTCCAGGCCCTTATGCTGAGGGTTGGGGGTATGGTAAGTAAGGTGAGGGGTTGGGTGGAGGGTGAGGTGGGAGGATGTGGTGGATGTTTATATTTTCATTGTAAATCCTAACACAGTTTACCTCTGTTAGACTACTCGGGGAGGCTTTTTTTTTTTTAAAGTTGGATTCAGCATGTTAACATATGTATCTTTGCTCTGTAATCAATTTGCAAACTCCAGGTTTTCTTTGACAATTTGCTTGTGGTATGGTGGATGACATAATCTATGGATGTGGAGAACTTGTTGTGGTGATCAGAACTCATCCTGCTTCTCCCCTTTGGCCTATATGCCATTGTCCCTTTGTTTTTGCCAGTCCCACCATAATGTTGTCAGAACTGTGGTATCCAGGCCAGCAGGGAGCAGCTGAGCGTTGAACCTCATCTTTGTTGCAGAGGACGGTGCGTTTAGCGGGACTCTGCCCAGGTCCTCACTAGCTGAGCGTTGAACCTCATCTTTGTTGCAGAGGACGGTGCGTTTAGCGGGACTCTGCCCAGGTCCTCACTAGCTGAGCGTTGAACCTCATCTTTGTTGCAGAGGACGGTGCGTTTAGCGGGACTCTGCCGAGGTCCTCACTAGCTGAGCGTTGAACCTCATCTTTGTTGCAGAGGACGGTGCGTTTAGCGGGACTCTGCCCAGGTTCTCACTAGCTGAGCGTTGAACCTCATCTTTGTTGCAGAGGACGGTGCGTTTAGCGGGACTCTGCCGAGGTCCTCACTAGCTGAGCGTTGAACCTCATCTTTGTTGCAGAGGACGGTGCGTTTAGCGGGACTCTGCCGAGGTCCTCACTAGCTGAGCGTTGAACCTCATCTTTGTTGCAGAGGACGGTGCGTTTAGCGGGACTCTGCCCAGGTTCTCACTAGCTGAGCGTTGAACCTCATCTTTGTTGCAGAGGACGGTGCGTTTAGCGGGACTCTGCCGAGGTCCTCACTAGCTGAGCGTTGAACCTCATCTTTGTTGCAGAGGACGGTGCGTTTAGCGGGACTCTGCCCAGGTTCTCACTAGCTGAGCGTTGAACCTCATCTTTGTTGCAGAGGACGGTGCGTTTAGCGGGACTCTGCCGAGGTCCTCACTAGCTGAGCGTTGAACCTCATCTTTGTTGTAGAGGACGGTGCGTTTAGCGGGACTCTGCCGAGGTCCTCACTAGCTGAGCGTTGAACCTCATCTTTGTTGCAGAGGACGGTGCGTTTAGCGGGACTCTGCCCAGGTTCTCACTAGCTGAGCGTTGAACCTCATCTTTGTTGCAGAGGACGGTGCGTTTAGCGGGACTCTGCCGAGGTCCTCACTAGCTGAGCGTTGAACCTCATCTTTGTTGCAGAGGACGGTGCGTTTAGCGGGACTCTGCAAAGGTCCTCACTAAGACAGCTTTTTCATTCTTGTTGTTTGTTTTTTCGAAAACCTAATGAAATATTTAGTTAAATCTTTGTTTAATTGTATAGCTGTTAAACTTCAGATTAGCTACAGAAGCCCAGTTGATTCAAGTTTTGCTAACATTCTACCCCACAAACCTCCTCTTATGTTAGTTGCACATTATTCATTAAGCCTTTTCACTTAAAGTAGAAACCTAATTAAAAATAGATCTTAAAATGGTTAATAATTGCCATAGACAAGGATTGGAATGCAGTAGATGGGTTAGATGTCTTGTGTAACTTTGAGTATCTCTTACATAAAGAGATAAATAATGAGTTTGTCCGAAGCACACATACCCTCCCTCTCCTTTCTGGCCTGTTAAAGCCTTGTGCCTTTTTTTCTAAGTAGAATGCTTACCTGTGCAAGTAAATTGTTAACTTGCTGATTGCCTCCCATAGTTAGCTGAAAGTTTGTCCAGCACTCTGTGTGCCCAGCAGCAAGGACATCTATGGCATGAGGAAAGACCTCAGTACATACTTGTTTATTTTATTGATAAATAGGCAGAAATGTAACAGTTATTGCTAAGTGTCATCTCTCAGTTAGGCTGCTGCCTTGCCTCTTCTGTATTCTTTGGGAACATTGTAGTAGTTTGGGTGTGATTTAAGTAACAACCCCCCAACCCACCCACCTGCTCCTCACCAAGGGTCTTTTGCATTTGGACACTTGGTAGTGTCCAAAAAGTGGAAGGTCCCTAAGGCATTTGGAGCACACTCTTGGTAGGGCTTGTTGGACACCAGTCTCTCTCTTTCTAGTTTCTGGTTGGAGTTGTAATGTACTCACTTCCCTGTTGTTATATAATTCATCACCCCCTTATCAGTATGGTCTAGGGTAGCCCTTGCTGTGGAGTTATATATGCCATGACATTTGGACAGTCAGCCTTCAAATCTGAGATTAAAAACAAATCATTCTTTTTTATAAGTAGTTTGTTATATAGTGGCAAAAGCTGATAAATATAAACACTTGTCCCAGTTCTTGTGTGTGTGTGTGTGTGTGTGTAGTGTAGTATATAGTGTGTGTGTAGTATATAGTATGTGCATGTAGTTTATAGTGTGTGTGTATATAGTATATATATGTGTGTAGTATATAGTGTGTGTAGTGTATAGTGTGTGTGTGTAGTGTATAGTGTGTATAGTGTCTGTGTGTGTGTGTGTGTGTGTGTGTATCATTTTCCCTGGAAGCCTTCTCTATTACTATCCTTTTTCCAAGTGGAGTCAATAGCTCCATTATACATTTGTACAACATCCTGAAATACTTGTGCTCTTTGTTTATTTTTATCTACCATTAGACTAGACTGTGAAAGCAGAGTATATCTGACTTGCACATCACCATATCCCTGGTACCTCCTTGCCCACTGACTAGCCCTCAATATACACCAATAAATATTTACTCAAAACACTCAACTTAGAATGAACAGATAGAACAGATGATGAATGCGAGTACTGTGAAGCCAAACTTGTGTGCTGGTTCCCTGTCCAGGCTATTCTTTAATTTTTACTTCCTGCCATATTTTAGTTAATACGTTTTGCCTAGAACTGTCTTTCCTCAAACAAAAATATGAAACAAAATGATGTCCATTTGATTACTGTCCCCTCTTTGTTGTCAGACACAGCCTCACAGTTCCATCGCTTGGACTCATTTATATATAAATCTATATAATCATGCATGCATAAACACTCACATGTATAGCCTTTTGTGTGAATGAAGGTAGGCAGCTTTTATTTGCATGCTGAGTTGTTTTATTTTATTGTAATTGTTATTGTTCTTCACTCTGAGAAATTTTCCCAGTATCATTTTTACAAAATAGCAGATTTGTTAAATTATAATTTATGTAACATAAAGTCATCCTTTTGAAGTTTATAGTTCAGTTGTCTGCATCTATGTATCTAAATGTATGTATGGGGTTCAGGTGTGTGCACACATGTACGCGTGTGCATGTGGAGGCTGGTCACCATTTATTCCTCGGGTGCTACTCACCTTTGTTGAAGACAGTACCGGTCACTGGCCTGGAACTCGCTGGTTGCCTGGCCAGTGAGCACCGTGGATCTTTCTGTCTCCTCCGCCCAGTGCTGAGATCGGAAGCACGTACCATCCAGCTTTTTACAAGGGCTCTGGAGACTGACCCTGTACCTCCCACCTCCCCAGCCCTCCAGCTGAGTAATTTTAAGCATACTTACAGGACTGTACAACCTTCCTCAGTGTTTTCAGTTGAGTTAATTTTGTTTTGTTTTGTTAATTTTTTTGTCAGAGTTTAAAAAATCACTTGACTTGGAGATGTGAAGATTAGTCTTATGTTTTCTTTATCATTTATTCTTGTCTCTAGGTTGATTATCCATTTTGAGTCCATTTGAATTTGAAGTATGAGCTTGAGGTCTGACTTAGCATTTTATGTGTCTATCTGCTTGGCCCAGCACCTTCTCTTGGAGACCTTCTTCTTGTACGGAAGTGTCTTGGCATCCCATGGAACCAGTTGACCATGAATCTAGAAGTGTTTTGTGGACTGCACTCTGTCATGCTGACTTACATGTCCATCACATGTCAGCGGCATATTCTTGTTTACTGTAGCTTTATATTGAATTTTAAAACTGAGATTGTGAGTCCTCTTACTACCAGAATGACTTTAGCCCTTCTAGGTGATTTATATAAATTTTAAAACCATCCGATTTTGTTGTTGTTGATTGCCTGATAACCAGGTCTTAAATTAGCTATCTTTGAACTCCAAGGTCTTTTAGTCTTACCTTCCTGAGTGCTTGGATTATAATGCCTATAATCATATATATCTATATATGATGTTTATATATATATATATATATATATATATATATAAATCCACATATACAGAGAGAGAGAGAGAGAGAGAGAGAGAGAGAGAGAGAGAGAGAGAGAGAGAGAGAGCGCTCTGTCATTGAGCTTTATTCCCATCTCTTCAACAAGAACCTTGGGATTTCTTTAAGGAATTAGATTAAATCCAAAATGGCCCCTGCTACTTCACTTCAGACTGAACTTGTTTTCTCTCTTATGGCGTAAGACTTGGGACCATGTTATCAGAATTCTGTGGCTAAAATTGTAAATGATCCAAATCTAAATCATGCCATTCACACAGCATAATATAGTACATGTTTACTTTGTTCAGACTTCCACCCTGAGCACACTCGTGTAACAACTCAGACTAACAACGTTGCTGAAGTCATTGAGAATTTCAGTGTCTGCTTTGGGTTAGGTCGTTTCATCTTCTTGGGCCTTCTGGTAGAGCTGAGGGGGCTTAACTTCAATTTATGTTTCTGTTTGTGGAGTTAGTGACATACAGTGTTGAAGGCCAAGGACTTTAGGCATTCAGTGGGTTCACATCCCAGTGCTGATGCTTCTTACTGTGACATTACCAGCAAGTTACTTAAGCTTTGTGGGCTCTAGTTTGCTCATCTGCAAGGCAAGGATAAAACTACCTCACAGAAGGACTGACCTATGTAGATTGCTTAGAAAAATGGGCTATTGATCATGTGATCATGTGAGTGGCTGTTACTGCAGCATGATCTTTTCCCTGGATTTAAAACCTTTAGGGAAGGGGGCTTATGGGACTTTCGGGGAGGGAGGAAACGGGAAAGGGGAAATGATTTTGAATGTAAATAAAAAAAAACTTAGAAAATAAACAAAAAAAAAGAATATACAATTCCTAAAGTGAAAAAAAACAAAACAAAAAACAAAAAAACCTTTTTCTCAGTGTAGCTGACTTCCCTAAAGACTACTGCTGTGTTGGGTGTAACCTTTATTTAGTAGCTTTCTGAAGAGGGAAGGAAGGAACAGAGGGTTGTAAATAATGAATAATAGAATTTCTAAATTCTTTACTAAAACCATCTGACAGCCTTCTATTCTCCTGCTGTTTACAGCTTTTGGAGCTATTTGACAGTGAAGACCCTCGAGAACGGGACTATTTAAAAACAGTCTTGCACAGGATTTATGGCAAGTTTCTTGGGCTTAGAGCATTTATCCGAAAACAAATTAACAATATTTTTCTAAGGTAAGTTGGTGGTGGGCAAGCAAGAGAATTGATGGTTTGCAAAAGCATTCAGTAAACCTTCAGTAGTTGAAGATAATGTACTAACTTCTTCCCTTCCCTATTCCTTCACCCCTCCCCTCTCCTTTCTTTTCTCTTCTTTCTCTTCTTAGGTTTGTTTATGAAACAGAGCACTTCAATGGTGTAGCTGAACTGCTGGAAATATTAGGAAGGTAAATATTTGCTGTTAGCTGCTGGTTTCTGGTGAGCCTTATTCTGAGGTCATGTTCAGGGGCAGAAGGGAATGCTGGCTGACCTGGAGCTCTGACTCCATGCACCTTGGTCCCTCGTTTGCGCTTAGCCCGTTTCCCACATGACTCTAAAGGGCTAACTTTGTTCTTTGCCATAATAGTAAATTATGGCAAAATGACCCGAAGGAGCTCACAGCTTACTCAGTGTTGGAGTCTGATTGGGTGTCACGCCAGTGACAGCAAAGCACCTTATGCTCTAGGCTTAGCATGTAGGCCACCTGTCCTTTCTCATACCTGCTGAAAGCAGGTTTGTAATGAATTGGAAAGACTGCGTAGCCAGGTGTGGAGCGGTAGGCAGCTGCTGCCCTTGGAGATGGAGCCAAGCCATGGCTATAGCTGGGCAGGGCGATTGCTTAATTTTTTCCTTCTAATAAGAGGAGGAAAAGCTGGGACCTCCCTGCTTCCTCTCAGTGACCTCCCAAGGCTGGCAGAGGTTTCAGGAATGAAGAGAATTGGTGTCTGGAGATGGCAAGGTTGTTGAAAGAGCAGGTGAGCAAGGTGATCTGGAGGTGGACAGCTCCTTCTTAAGAGAAAGTCAGCGGTGGGTGGCTGAACAGAGGACAAAACTTGGGTTTGATAAGAAACTTTAGGGCACCGTCTGCCTGTTTGTTGGATGTTCATAATCAAATTTACTTCTGTTAAAATTCCTGCTTAATAAATGATATCTGTTGAAGTAACTAAAAAAAGTCTTGAATGTCATTGGTGGGAGGGGTTGGCTATGTTCTTTTGACAAATATAAATTAAGAGATAGCCAGCTCATACATAACAAGGCTTGTCTGGGTTCGGTGTGTGGGTTAACACTGCTCACCCTCTCTCTTCTCTCCCCAGTATTATCAATGGCTTCGCTTTACCACTTAAGGCAGAGCACAAACAGTTCCTGGTGAAAGTGTTGATCCCCTTGCACACTGTCAGGAGTTTATCACTCTTCCACGCTCAGGTAGAACTTTCGATTCCAACTTTTTTTGATACAGACTCTCCCCTGTGGTCAGGGTTGGCTGTAGATTTGCTGTCTTCTGCTTCTTCTTCCCAAGTGCTGGGATTCCAGGGGTGTGCCACCATACCTAGTTTTAAATACACCTTCTGAAACAAAATGAAAAGTTTGTGGACTTCCTGTTTCTTAGGATATTATTTTTCTTTTTTTCTTAAAGTAAAGGTGTGTTAAAGCTTAAAAATACTCCCGAGAAAAGTATGAAAGTATGCCTTTTCCCCCCTACACAGTAGAATCATGAAACTATTTTAAAGGTAGGAATAGGCTTTGCTCTGTGTTATTTCATAGCGGCCTTCCATGTTCACAAGGCTCCCTACCTCAGAGATTGCTCATAGTAGGATGCATGTAAATGTAAAGCGAGTGAGAGAGTCCTAGGGCGTGCGTCATCTTCCGGCCTTCCCTACGGAGCGGGCTCGTGCACACTTGGCCTGTCTCACTTAGCCCTGGCTGTTAGCTCCCCTCTGCCCCCTTGTGCTCCATCGCAGCACTGCACTCTTTCAGAAGTAGTCAAACCTATCAATATTTTAACATCGTCCTTTTTATAAAGCCCTCATTACTTAAAAATCAGATTTTTTGGGGTGTGGCCACCTGCAGCTGTAATCTCAGTACCCAACAGGTTGAGGCAGAAGGGTTGCTGTGGCTGTATAGCGTGTAGTCTCAGAACAGATACACGCCTAAAAGGAGTAGTGCTGCTAATGAGATGCTGGCACCCTCACTGTAACTTCTGTGCTGAGCACTGCGCTCACTGCATGGTAAGCACGCCACTGGAAGGCAGAAGTGGGGTAGTGGTATTTTAAGTTCAGTGTTCTATGACTCTGCCTCCCTTCTCTTTTGAGTTTGCATTAAAATGTAACACATTTTTCTAAGCAGTGTTCCTTCTTAAATGTGAAACTCTGTATTTTGAGGAAAGAATTAGTCCATATGTTCCACATTTAGCACACCATCAAAATTTTGGCTTTTTTAAGAGGATAGGTTTCCTGTTCAGGAATTTTTACTAGCCTTTTAGAAAACTTCTTTAGTCTGTGCAGCAGGATATAGCATTTCATGTTATTTGAAAGCATTTCCTGTTGAGACTGGGAACACTCCCAGATTCTGACTTTGACAAGTGTAACCTTTGATCTCTTCAGGAAACCTCATTTTCAGGTTTTCCCCATAGGCACTTGCCTGGGTTTTCACAGAATGCCTGCCTCCCCTAGAAGCTGAAGCCCACCCAGAGCTTGAGGGCTAGCCTGGACTCAGAGCTTGAGGGCTAGCCCAGACGTGAATGTCCGAGGTCCTTTTAGGATGCTCTGCCTTTCAGTAGCCTTTGAAATCTAGTCTCAGTCTCTTTAAGAACAAAATTCCTCTGGAGCCTTGTTACTTTGTTACTGACTTGAAAACATAGCTTTAGCTGCAGTGTCTGCTACTCAGGAAGCTGAGCTAGGAGAATCACGTTGAGCTCAGGAGGTGAAGACTAGCCTGGGCAACATAGCTGGGTTCCCATTCTTTTCATGAGGGTTCAAATGAAGTGATTGTGAGGTTAAACCAGAGTCTGGACCCTTTGGCTAAGTGATGCTGTGTGCTTCCATCTTTCACTGGATTGAATTAATGCTCGGTCCTTCCCTCTTCCTTCCTGTCCAGCTGGCGTATTGTATAGTACAGTTTCTGGAGAAAGACCCTTCCCTTACAGAACCAGTAAGCTTTTTAAATTTTTTTTCCCTTTCTATAATGTGAAAAAAATTAAGAAAAAACCATCTTCATTAAAATGTCAAACATTAAATCCCTCATTTTTTTCCTTTTAGGTTATTAGGGGGTTAATGAAATTTTGGCCTAAAACATGCAGTCAAAAAGAGGTAAGTACTTAACCTCAGAGAGTGCCAGTGGTAAAGGAGGTGCTCTGCCAAGCTCTCCCTGTGAGGCCAAGCACGCATGAGCATATGTCTCATCTAAACCTGGCTTTGCAGTTCTGCGGCAGGCAGCGTTCCCAGTTTTACTACTGATAAAATTGAGCCTTCAAGAAGTTAGGTCGCACACCCAGGCACACTGAGTGAGAGCATGGCATTAGACTAGAACCTGTCTTCTGAACTCTGAACCCTGGGCTTCTCTCCACTGTAACCCTGGCCAAGCTCCACGGTGTGTCCAGTGACTCTGCATAGCACGAAGGTTTGCTGTCGCTGTAGATAGCTTCCTGAGCATCCTGCCCCAGCCCCCATGGTAAATTGTACTGTGGGTGAGGGCTTACGGTGCATAGTCTCATGATAAACATCAGACCATTAGCTTGACACACCCGGGGATGAGGCACACATACAGTCACCTAAGCATGTGTGTTCGTAGGGGTCCCCAAGCAGTAGCTTGAATGCATCCTGTCTCCACCCTAGATCTGAAGCCCTCTCTTAGCCTGGAAACAGAGGCCACCTGTTAGCTTTATGTCACAAGAGGATGTATGTATAAAGGATGGGGATATACCAGAAGAGCCTCTTCTTCACATCAACTGTGATTCTAACCCTAGTCAATATAGCAAATGACCTCATTCCTTAACAACATGAGGTGAAGGGAATCTGTGTTGCCCTTTGTACCTTGAGATAGGAAAGAAGTGTCGTCCTTCATATTTTAATTGCTTATTTAGCTTGCCTAATGTTATTTTTAGTGAATAAATAGTCTTTATTATTTTTCATTCTACTTATACAACTGTCTAAATCTATTTATCTTGCTCCATTGTGTGATCATCAAGCTTTCTTTTGCATACAGCCCCGAGGCCATGAGATTGACTGTGCTCTAGAGGAGGGGAGAGGGAGAGGGAGAGAGTGTGTGCAGTGTGCTCACATAAGCATAGAGAGCAGGTCAGTGTGTGATACGGCTGCTGTGCTACCTAACGTGGATGAGTGTGAGTGACTTTGTGCTCTGTGGTGGTGCTGTGAACTAATGCACATTTGTTCAGGAGTGTCTGCCATTATTTTAAAAAGTGGGGTTGGGTGGGGTGTTAAATAGCTTGGTTGCTAGCAGTGGGCAGAGTTCCAAAGGCCTGAAGAGGGAGAGGCCAGTAATTTGCTTGAACAAAGCCCCTGTGCTGAGTTCTTTGTGAAGCGGGTATGTTCCTTGTATGTGTGGCAGTGGGTAGGGTATGCACATGGAGGCCAGAGAAGAACTTTTGACACAGTGACTTGCCATAGAATTTGGAGCTAGGCTGGCAGCCAGCAAACCCTAGGGATGCTCCTGTCTCAACTCCCCATGGCACTTGGGGTTGCAGGTATGTATATGGCCTGCTCTGTCTTTTTATGTGGATGCTTGGGATTTGAACTCAGGTCTTCATGCTTTCATAGCAAGCACTCTTACCACTTAACCATCATCCCAGACCAAAACAAATATAATGTCTGGATCACTTGGTTTTTGTTCTTTTTTGCTTTATGTGTATACTTTTCTTAAAATAGTAAGTAAAATTAATCATGTGGAAATTTTAGTGGTGGATCTCATGTTTTGTGTTTCGTTCCTATTTATAGGTCATGTTCCTTGGAGAGCTGGAAGAAATCTTGGATGTGATTGAACCGTCACAATTTGTTAAAATCCAAGAACCTTTGTTTAAACAAATTGCCAAGTGTGTTTCTAGCCCCCATTTTCAGGTAAGTGGTAAAAACACGAGTCAGAGTGGTGTGTGCCATGTGAACTCATTAGGCTAAACTTCATTTGTGTTGGAAAAGAAAACCATCATGGACACTAGCTACTTAAAAAAAAAGATTTTTTTATTTTTATTTTTAATTCTGTGTCTGTTTGGGTGTATGTATACGAGAGTGCAGTGCCCTCAGAGGCCAGAGGCATCTCAGATCCTCTGGTGCTGGAGTTACATGTGGGTGTGAGCTGGCTAGTGTGGGTGCAGGATACTGAACCTGGTTTCTCTGCAGAAGGCAGTCAGTACTCTTAGTGACTCAGCCAGCTCTCTAGATCCTGCTGCTTGTTAACAAATCATTACCTGATGTCGAGCATCTGCCTCTAACATGCTCTGTCTCTTAACTACAATTCCCATAATACCCTGCAAGAAGGCATGATGTGAATACCAAAGCTGGAAGCTGTAAAATAACTGAACTTGGGTAAATTGAATGAAGCGAGCTGCTGGGGTTTCCACAGTGTCTGAGAAGGTGTAGTCAGTAATCCTTAGGAGGAGGGGAGAGGAGCTGGACGCTGTCTCAAGTGTTAGGGAATGTAGGTGCATTTTTATTTTAAAGGTGGCTTATTGCAAAAAAGGCTCTGCCTCCTTTTGGCTGTTGGCGGAGAACACTGGGGAGGAGGTCCTGGCTGCAGTGCTGTGAAGCCCATACAGGAGAGAATGGGACCAGAGTTGTACACAGTGCTTTATCTTACCTGGTGGCTGTCTTACCAAAAGTCCATCTTACAAATCTAGCAGACTTATCACACTGCCCCTTGTTTGAAGATCCTGTTCAACAGCACAAAAGCACACTTCTAATTGGATGGTGGACTGTCCTTTAAGCTGGCAGGTCGAGGCCCCGACTGTTCCTGTTTTTAAATCTAAAGACATACTAGTATATTAAGCTAGTGCTTAGACCACATAGAACAAAAGGAGGAAAAGTAGATAGACCACCATTCTGTGAGGTGTCCAGTAGACACAAATGGAAAAGTTCACAACAGTGTATAGAGATTGTGTATACTACACTAAATCTATAGTGTTCAAACATATGGACTGTTTAGTTTTCTATTTTCACTAGGCTCTTTGGTATAGTGGAGGCCAAGGGTCTTTCACAAAGAACAAGTCAGAGAAGCTTACTGGATACTCAAGGCTAAGAAAGAAAGAAAGATGATTTATTATACTATGGATGGAGTTCAGTAGATGAGCACTGCCTAGTGCTTGCAGGGCCCTGGGTTAACTTAACAAAGAAGAAAGTGGGAAAGAGTGTATGGTAGGCTCAGGTTGCCATAACAAGAGGCTCTAGACCATACAGCTTCAATAGCAGAGATTGATTTCCCCACAGTCCTGGAGGCCAGGAGTCTGGAGTCATGCACACTGACTCTTCCCCATGATCTTAGGTAGCTCCTGTGCATATATGCATAGGTTGTTTGTTCTTCTCTGCAGCCCCGCCCCTACCACAGTTTATATCAAGCAGAACTGCAGGCGCTCCAGTCCCACCAGTTATCTGATCTTTCTGGTCAGCAGGGAAGAGTTGAGAGCAGGCTGCTGCATGTGCCACTTGACCTTGACCTAGCCATGTGACCTTGAGCCAATGACTTAATCACCTAGCTCTTCAAGTCTCATTTATAAAACTGGAATAATGGCACCAGTTGCAAGGTTAAGAGCAGTGACATATGAGTGGACACAGCTTAGTGGCTTCTGTGTGCTAGTGTTCCTTAAAGACTGTTTCTAAGTGCTCAGGGACCAGTAAATCAGCAGTGTTTTGAACCTGCCAAGTGATGTAGCTGGAAAGGCTCCGATTTCTCAGTCTGTCAGTGTGGGAAATCTCGTTTCTTTTCACTCTAAATCATGATTTCTCAATTTATACAAATAAAAGAAGCCATTTTAGTTCATCAAGTCCAAGTTGAGATTCTTAGGCCCAGCAGATGACGTCAGAGTATTGTGGACAGATCAGGATCCAGATCAATGAGCAAACGACGTCTTCCTCCAGCTAGGTTCCACTTTTGAGGCCCCATGGCCTTCCAAGTAGCACCACAGGCTGCAGACAAAGCATTTAAACATATGCCTGTGGGGACATTTAAGACCCAAAGTATAAGAAGACCTAAGTCAGACAAGCAGCTCTGAAAGCTGAGCTGGTGACAGTGTGTGGGGACTGTGTAGGGAAGCGTGTGGAAACAGAGGAGATGTGTAGACAGACTTAAAGAGAAGATAACAGAGAGGGGAAAGCCCAAAAACCAAGAAAACTTTTCCTCCCCAAACTGATGAACCCCCTGGCAACTTCCTGAATGATCATGAATCTTACAAAATGTAAAGAGTTATTAATATTTAATTATACTTTTGATTGAATGATTTTAAAAATAGCCTTTTAAAATACTTTTGTTTGAAAAGATTATAACTTGTGTTATAATTGTTCTGTTTCTTTCCTAAAGGTGGCAGAAAGGGCACTCTATTATTGGAATAATGAATACATCATGAGTTTGATAGAAGAAAACTCTAACGTCATCCTTCCCATCATGTTCTCCAGCCTTTATAGGATTTCAAAAGAGCATTGGAATCCGTATGTCTTCAGTTCCCTTCCATCCTCCCCCTTCCTCCCTCTCCCTTTTGGTCTTATGTTCCTTCCCCTTCTTCTTTTGATTAGTAAAATGTCTGGCAGCTTACTATGCACCAGATGCTGTGGCTGTTGTTAAAGGTGCACACATGACAAGATAAAAATCCCTCTGGAAATGTGCTGGATGGGGGACTAAAAAGCAAACAAATATTTTAGCAAAGTAGTGCTGTTTAGTTAAAATATCTTTTTACTCGAGAGGCTTTCTGACTTGTCTGAAGGTAGCCAGATGTGTTTTGGGAATGTGCTGGAGCCCCAAAGAATGTGTATTGACTGGCAGGACTCAAATTAAACGTGTAATTTTTTTCAGGGCAGGATCTTATTGTATAGGCCATACTGACCTGAAACTCATGATTCTCCTGCCTTAACCTCCTGAGTGCTGGGGAATGGCTGTACTTGACTTCAGATAGATTCTTAGTGGAGTTTGGTAGATGGCAGTGATAGGGCGTGCCCCTTCAGACAGGGGTCCATTTTTCTCCATGTAAAAAGACACACAGGGGTTAGAAGTGCCTGTCGAGTTCGGAAGCCTGCGGGTTCAGGAGGGCAAAGGTATTGAGGCCTTTGGGGGAGCAGTGCTAGAGACAAGGCTAGAAAAGGAAGTGAGGCCTACAAGAGCCTTCACCAACGCCAGTGTCAGGAACTACTGAGGGGCTGTGAAGGAGTGGTCTGAAGAGATTTACATGTGACAGGAAGACCCATTTCCCAGCAGCTAGCTCAGTTGTTAGATTTTTGTAGTGGGGACTAAATTTCATAATCTTCAAGGACAAGTTAAATTTAGCCCTAGGAGAGTTAAGTATTTTATATTGAGATGCTTTTGCGTGTTCCTCTATGCAGTAAAGGAAAGTTTTATGTGAAGAATTATTAAGTACAATTCAGTCTGTCTTTTAATTTTTTACATGGAGTTATAAAATAACATTTTTTAAAAATTTTCTAGCTATAACACTTTTTATATTAATAGAACTTTGAAAAAGAGCCCCATTGTAGAGACTTTCTCAGGGGTCTGGAGAGCAGCTCTAGGCAGTCAGTAAGTGCCGGACCCAGCGCTTCTCTAGTGCTGTCCTTGGGAAGTAGCCGTTCCTGAGCCTCAGCTCAAGTTTCCCTTTTTTTGGGCACCAAGCAGAAGCTGGGCAGTAGATACTGGACCTCCCACTAACGGGAGCCCTCCCACTAATGGGAGCCCTCCACTAATGGGAGCCCTCAGTTTTTAGAGATGCCTTCTTAATAAGATTGGGGAGATGGGGAGTGTGTTGCAAAATGGAAGCAACCTTGAAAGTTTTGAAAAGGGAAACACCTTTTTTTTTGTCTGACTCTTTCAAGTCTGTCACAGCATAGTCTTCACCTTGTCCAAGAGTGTATTCTGCTTGATAAGAATAGCCCAAGCCGGGCAGTGGTGGCGCACGCCTTTAGTCCCAGCACTTGGGAGGCAAAGGCAGGCGGATTTCCAAGTTCGAGGCCAGCCTGGTCTACAGAGTGAGTTCCAGGATAGCCAGGGCTACACAGAGAAACCCTGTCTCGAAAAACCAAAAAAAAAAAAAAAAAGAAAAAAGAAAAAAAAGAATAGTTCAGTAACTCAGCGTTTTAGCTGTGGCGTAGTGCTCCATAGCCAAGGGCATCTGGCAGCAGCTTGACAGTTTTCAGCATGAATATCGGGTGAGCAGGAACAGACAGACTGACGCAACCACATGGAATAGCAGCTCAGAGAGCATGGTAGCCTGCCTTGGAGCCCAGGTGACTCAGATACTTACTTCCACAGGGACAGCTTCTCATTTTAAATTATTATTTTGAAAGTAAGTTTTTTAAACCATTGGTACGTGTTTATAGGGTGAGACTGCTCTGTCTGTCTGTCTGTCTCTTTGCTCTAAGATAGTATCCATATGTATGTAACCCACAGTGCTCTTAAGTTCTCAGTGTTCTTACTCCTACCTCCCATGTGCTGGGATTATAGGTGCATACCACCAACTGGACACATACACCCATGTGTGCACACACACACACCTGCCCAAGCTTTCTCCCCATACCTTAAAGCAGCTCTGTCTTATACTTGCCTTTTGTTGTGCATTGGCCATAAGCATATCCACTCTGGGTAGCAGTAATTTGGAAGAACAAAGCTGGGTTTTAACTTTGCCAGCCCTCAGGAAGATTGAACAGTAAAGAACTCAAATCTCTTGATGTGGAAATGAACTGTGTAAAAAGGAATGGGAAACCAGTTGTGCTAATACATGCCTATACTCTCATCAGTAGACAGGTGGAGGCAGGAGGATCAGGACTTCAAAGTTATCCTCAACTACGCACTAAGTTTGAGGCTGGCCTGTGTTACATGTATGTCAGAAAGGGATTCATAGGACAGTAAGGATAATAGGTTGGGAGAGAGGTTGGGTAGTGGGTTACGGTGATTGGAATGCACTTTAGACATGAGTGACCTTGTCAAAGGAAAACAGTAAAAGTTTGTATGTATGTACACTAGAAGAGGCCTGACTCATGCCAGGGCTATCCTTTGACTTTTGTAGTGAACACCCCATTGTGAAGACTAACTGGTACATTCTCCTTCTTTGCCTCACAGGGCTATCGTGGCGTTGGTGTACAATGTGTTGAAGGCATTTATGGAAATGAACAGCACTATGTTTGATGAGCTGACAGCCACATACAAGTCAGATCGTCAGCGGTAACTTTTTAAAGCTCTTTTGTCTGCTGTGCATAAAGCTATTGAGTCCTTTCTGAACTCTTTGTTAACGTTACCCAGCTGCACATCAGGTCATAAACAGCAGTTCCTTTATTTGCCTTTCCCTCTGCATGCTCCTTAGCTGTACCCCGTTAATGTACCACTAAGTAAGATGGTTTGTAATGGTGTGATTTTGATGAAGCCTGCTGCCTTTCTCTCTTTATTTTCTGTTCTACCACAAGTTTACAAGCCTGGCATATAGCTAGTCCTTCAGGCCCACTTCATGGGACCGTCAGGTGTTAGTGCTGTGGGCTGACTCCTGTTGCTAACACACCAGAACTAAAACTGGACCGATGTACTTTACTCCAGCTCAGGAGAGGCCAGGCACTGTTTGTCCAGAACTTACTTTCTAGTCTAGAAACCAACAAATTCATCATAACTTAAAAGAGAAGTGAAGAGAATATAGACTCGAATGGTCTAGTATTAGAAAATACTGAAGTGCTTAAGGCTATATTTTTATTTACATGGTTCTCCCATTTTATTTTTATATTATAATAATTATTATTATTTTGTTGTTTTTGATTTTCAAGATAGGGTTTTTCTGTGTAGCCCTGGCTATTTTGGAACTCATTTTGCAGTCAGGGTGGGCTCAAACTCAAGAGATCTGCCTGCCTCTGCCTCCCACGTGCTGGGATTAAAAGTGTGAGCCTCTATGTCTGGCTCGAGTTTTATTTTTCATCCAGTATATTCAACTTTCCAAAAGAGAGTTTCTGTTGCTGTAAAGAGGACCAAAGTAACTCTTATAAAGGAAAGCATTTAATTGGGGGGCTAGCTTATATTTCAAAAGTTTAGTCCATTGTCATCATGGCAGGAAGCATTGCATCTTACAGGCAGACACGGTGCTGAAGATGAGAGTTCTGTTCTATAATCTGGATTCTCAAGCAGTAGGCAGAGAGAGACCCTGGGACTGTTTTGAGCGTATGAAACTCAAAGCCCATCCCCCACCTAATAGTGCCACTCACTTCCTGGTGAACAAGCCTTCCGATCTGTGAGCCTATGGAGGCCATTCCTGTTCAGACCACCAGAGATGTACTGCAGAGATTAAGGAAATCACAAAGAGTTTAGGGATTGGTTCTCTGACTTGACTCTGATCGCATGAATGTAGGTCATAAAGCATGGACTTCGGCTTGCTGGACCCCATGAAAGGGTGCTGTTTGTGATTTTCTTGCTTCTTTGCTTTGCCTTATTTAGAATGTGTTAGTTGTGTTTTGCTGAGGAAAGGGCAATGAATAGGATGGTTTGGGGACCGTGGCAGAGATTGTTTTTAAGTTACAGATATGTAGGTTATAGGGAAGCACAGTTTAAACATAGAATAGAATATGGTTTTAATTAAAATATTATTTTTGAGGTAAATGTCAATTCTGTATTACACTTGAAACCTAAATAACTGTTAATTTGCCATGTTATCAAGTGTTTAAAATTACTAAATTTGTAATGGCCCTCCTCACTCTACAGTTGTTAACATCTTTTAAAAAGTTATTTAGTTTTTTTTTTGAAAGGGCCTAAGGGAGACTGGAAAGATGGCTTGGCTGTTGAACAGAACACTCGGTGTTCTTCCAGAGGACCCAGAGTCAAGTCCAGCACCCATAACAGCTTCCAAAAGTTGTAACTACAGTTCCAAAGGCTTTAATATGCTCTTTTGGCCTTCTTGAGGATCAGGCATGCCCACAGCACTTAGACATACATGCAGGCAAAAATACTAAAACACATTAAAAACAAAAACAAACACTTTTCAAAAGGTAGGGGTTTGCTAAGGGGCTATTGGAATACCATGATAAATCATTAAGTAGTGCATAGCATTTGTCTGTTATGGCAAAAGAAATTTCTGTAATTGTTATTATTCTAGTTAAACAGGAATTAAATCTAGGCAAAATCTTATTAAGAATATTGAAGGAGCTTCAGTGTAACTAAGTGGTAGGATATGCTTGGCTAGCATATGCAAAGGCCCTGTGATTTCCAGATCAGTGTGTGTATTAGTATGGTGAGTGCGCGCGCGCGCGCACACACACACACACACAAAACCTGATTTCAATAAATGAATTTCCACAATGGAGTTATTTGTAATCTAAAAACTCACTTGAAAGTTAAATGGATTTAATTCTCTCTACATCAGGAGCAAAGAATGGACAGAAATGTGAAGTGAAGTTGATTTGATATGCTAGAATGTTAAAGTAGTTCTTAGTGAATGGACTTCCTTCATGAAAATTGTTTTTGCTTGTTTGTTTGTTTGTTTTGTTTTTAAAAAAGCAGGGATGATATTTTGCCAAACAAATAAGCATAGAAATTGTATCAAGCCGATAGAGTGTGGCTTCTCCAGAGAAACGATAGGAACTGTTAATT
The DNA here is from genome assembly GCA_036184795.1 of Tokudaia tokunoshimensis. Taxonomy (NCBI): domain Eukaryota; kingdom Metazoa; phylum Chordata; class Mammalia; order Rodentia; family Muridae; genus Tokudaia; species Tokudaia tokunoshimensis. The sequence continues at coordinate 91,565,058 of BTHU01000012.1, read as the reverse complement.
AGTAATTGAACATGGAAGTGTGGGGCGGTAATGAAAGAGCCAAAAATGAGCTTTTAGTTGTTGATGACAGGAAGTTAATGGTTTCAGTTTAAAGCAGATTTTAAAGTGTTACAAATCAGAATGGTGGGTGGAGTGAGCTTCTAACACTGTCAGGCCGGGGTGGGGAAGGCAGCACTGGAACTGTGGGCAGGGAAATAAATGGGAAGAGTTTGACAAGGTCCCAGCACTGCGGTGTGCCAAGTCTTAAGTTTCCATCAACAGAGAGAGACTGAGCTCTCTCTACAGCAGGGCTATGTAGACTCTTAGCAGCCAGACATATACATGTGTGATCCCAGTGGGAGGGCGGAGGAGCAGGAGCAGGAGAGCATCATTAATGAGTTCAAGGACAGTCTGGGCTACCTGAGACCTTTTTTCAAAAAATAACATAAAACAAAAATCAACCAAAGGAAGAGAAATATTTGATTTTTTTTCACTATATAATTCCATCTATATGAAAGGCCAGTAGAGGAAAACTCCTAGAAACAGCAGACCAGTGGTTGCCAGGGGCTGGAAGAGGGCGTGGGCAGCGTGCTTTCTTCTCTGGGGGAGGACAAGAATGCTGAAGCTGAGACTGTAAGTTTTAAAACTAAAGTGGTCAGTGTGAAAGCAGCATGGTAACTCAGCACACATTTATCTGGAGAAGGACAGGACGCACAGGACAAATCATCCTGCATCCTGTAGAGCGGATAAGCTTGAGTGAGCATCCGCAGCGAGATGATGATGATGATGATGATGATGATGATGATGATGATGATGACGTGCGTCATGGTGTCGGCTGCACATTCGGGCAGTGGGAACTGCCACAGGATGCACTGGTTTTCAGTTGAAAAAGTTCCCAAACAATTGCTTTCCTGCAACCAAAGAAGTCATTTAAACATTGCTTGAGCTGTAGAATTTATGTCCATGTACTTAAATCAGTGTTCTCTGAGAACATTTAGACTAATATCATCTCCAGATTGTACTGTAAGACAAGTGGTAACTCCCCCGCAGCTTGCTTATGATGGGGAGTCCACAGTCTGGAGGCCCGCAGCCCCCTTTCTAGACGCCCAGACCCACTCTGCCGCTGAGGCTGGCCTTGAACTTAGTAGTGACCCTCCTGAGTCAGCTCTATGAGTGTGGGGTCACATGCTTAAATCTTTTCTAAATATTTATTTTTTACGTTTATGAATATTTTGCATGCATGTATATATGTGCAATAAATCCATATGAGCCTAGTACCTGCAGAGGCAGTGTGGGGCTTTGGAGCCCCCTGGACCTGGACTTACAGACATTTGTGAGCCACCATGTAGTGCTGGGAACTGAACCCTGGTCCTCTGGAAGAGCAGCACCAGGCAGTTAATTGCAGAGCAATCTCTCCAGTGCCTAAAAAGTTGTCTGAATAAATTCCAACTTTATTTTTTAAAAATAAAAAATAATCTATAAGGAGTAGAGACTTTTCTAATCTTGCCCAGTAAGCCTATAAATACAGTTATTTTAAGTCAAAAATTAGGTCCTTATTTCTGTAAGGAAATGTTTGAAAATTATTATGCTTGCTGAAATTCACACTGTACAGATTATATCTAAGATAGCCAAACATTTTAGAAGTCCTAATTGCTAGAGTATTAATTATGAAGTGAAATTACAAATGACTTTGTTGTATGATTAAATAACCCTGCAAGTGCAATGGGAATGTCAGATTATTTGGATTCCTTTAATTTTTAAAAAAACTTAATTTAAGGAAGATGAGAATTGCTTTTTATTGGTTCAAGGCTTTTCTCTTTAAATATTGGTTTATTTTTCCTTTATGTATATGAATGTTTGTCTTCCTGCATATTTGTGTGCCATGTGCCTGCAGGGGACAGAAGAGGATACCAGATCCTCTGGAACTGGAGTTACAGGTGTGAGCTGTCATGTGGGTGCTGGGAATTGAACCCAGGTCCTCTGGAGGAACAGCCACTGACTGCTCTTAACCACTGAGCCATCTCACCAGTCCCTTCTTTCTATTGTTAGAGAATTTAATATAACTTTGCAAAGTATTGGTGATTACTAAAAATAGTGTTTAGCATTGGATTTCCATGTAAAGTTCACATTATCTTTATGATTTTCTCTGAGTAAAGAACATACTGTTATTGAAGTAGGATATATGCAAGGGCCAGTTACTCAAGTCTGAGGCTACAGAGCTCCTGTGCTTAGGAATTGTTTGAATTTGTGAATTCACAATGTTTTCTTTTCACCAGTTCATTTCAGTGAGCTAGAGATAATGAAATGGATTATATTAGTAGAAGAAAAGTGATGTGATGAAATATTTTTAATAAGTGTGAATGTATTTATAATACATTTTTGTGTTCTTTGATTATGTACTTTCTACTTCATTAATATTAAAACTTTTAAAAAAAATACTAAAGTTTCAAAATGCCTTTGGCAAATTTAAATTGCTGAATCAGTTTTAGCTTATACATTGTAGTAAACTTTGCCAAACAATGCAATCTGAAGTTCTGGAGATCACTGGTATTGGTATTTAACTGCGTATTGGTATTTAATAACCATATACCAGTATTTAACCAAAATTGGGATTTAACCAAGTTTGAAGGCTTACTCAAAATTTTAATACATGATAATACCAGTGTCCACAAGATTTTATGCAAATCATTAATATATTTTTATAATATATATATATTATAAAACATATAAATATGTTTTGATCGTGTGTTTTCAGAAATGACCCGCTTTGGTATGCATAGTATGGGAAATAGACACAAATAAAGAAGGGACTGTATTTTCTAGATCTTGTTCATTGTCTGTCAGTGTCGGCTTCACCCTCTCTCTTGAGATTTTATTTGGGAACAAATAGAAGGTTGGGCTCTAACAAGGCCTTGAGCCTCTAAGAGCCACTAAGCACACTGTGTTAAGATATATGAGACTAGAAATCATCTCTAGTTTTGTTTCTCAGTAATTGTACACTGGATTATAATTTATACTGTATCAACACGTAAAGGAATGTTAATGTAAACCTTAAAGTAGACTTGCTTTCCACTCTGTTCCTTAGTACTACCTCTGCGTCAGGAAGTGTCAGAATAGAACCCACAAGGTGGGTCAGAAAGACCCAAAAGGAGACGGCAAGATGCTGGCTGCCAGATGCTTCAGAGCCGCTTCCAGGCATCTGTGAGGGAAAGCTGCTTCTGTCGGGTTCTCTCACCAATCCCCTCAGTTGTTTACATCGTTTTCTGTTTTTTCCCCCAGTGAGAAAAAGAAAGAAAAAGAGCGTGAAGAACTGTGGAAAAAATTGGAGGATCTGGAGTTAAAGAGAGGTCTTAGACGCGATGGGATAATTCCGACTTAACAGCAGCCTAACAGCGACACACTAACCCGTGGGTCACACGCTTATGTAGTGGAAGGATGGAGCAACCGTTTTCTGTATTGTGCAACTTTACAGTAGATTTCACATTTGTCTCATTATTACAGCAGCACTGTATATACCTGTCTCTAAGTAAAGGAAAACATAAGGACTTCAAAGTGTGGACAGTAGATGGACTCTCAGAACTTTGCAAACATAATCATTGTTCTAACCCTCTTTAAAAACAAACAAACAAAAGGTCTACAGAGATCTGTCGGGGAAATTGCTATGTTAAAATTCCATTATCAGGAGTTCCTTATTTATCACTAGCAGAGAGTATGATACAATTTTCAAATGTGAACAATCTTAAATTTAGCTTGTCTTTCTGCTAAGCTGTTAAAATGTATTTATAGTAAAGGAAGAAAAGATTGTCATTTCTTTATAAGTTTGTATAGCACCCTCCTCTGGACATGACTGTAATGTGACATCCTTCCCTTTTGCACATCTTCATGAGTCGAATGTCCACGTGGGATGGGGCTGTGAATCACAGAGGTCCCTGATGACAGTTTGTCTGCTGGATGCACATCTTCCCAGCCACCAGGTGTTCCTGGTGCTCCTTTAGTTTTCAGATTAGGAGTAAAAAAGAAGAGGTGATAAGCATGGTAGCGAAGGGAATGTTGGGCTTCGTATCAGATATGGTTAAGTCCAAATCAGTGTCTTGAGTCCTTTGAAAACAGGCAGTGGGCCGCGCAGGCTTCAGCACCGGCAGCATTAGCTGCAGACGTCAGTGTGCATCCAGACCAGAGACAATTTAGAAATGTCAGAGAACATCCTGTCGGATCCTTTGAAGAAAGAAAGACAGAACACTAAGTGGTAGAACCATGGAGCTGAGCCCCAGGACTGCGCATCCAATTGGGAGCCGAGTTGAGCAAACAGCACGAATGTTTGGAGTTGTTGCCTTACTTTCTAACGTGTACTTACAAAGTATTCCAGCAAAAGAGGATGCAGCCTCTGGGAGAAACAGAACATGTTCCAGTGGCTTTTTATAGATTCTCGTTCTATAGCTCATCACAGCGCCAGCCCTGTTTTTAGCCAGAAAGGATTCAGGATCAACATTATGCGTTCTGAATTGGATGCATATTCCTAACTACTGTATTTGTTACCAAAAGTGGTTCTACAAATGCTACTGAAAAAATCTGGAAATTCCTAATGTCCTGAGTATTAATAATAAAGTTTAAAAAATGCTTTTATATCAAAGGTGCATCGTGACCAAATTGTTTAAGTTTAAAAAAAAAAAAAGAGGAAACCAAGGGCTGTGCTCTAGGTGGACTTATCGGCTCTCTGCTGTGTGTTAATGGAAGAGTCCCACACGGGTAGGTAAGTGGCTGATGTACAGGTGTGTCGTATGTATTTACCATGTGGTTGCACTGCTGTGTACTGGCAAATGTGTGTTGTGGGGTTTGTTTCCAGGAAGCTTCTTCTTGTTAGAGACAGGACAGCGGTGAGCCCATATGCCTGAACCATCTCATCCAGCAGTGTCCATGGCATAGCACCAGTTCTGTGCTCATAGCTAACATGAACACACATGAGCTCTCGTTGCTCTTAGTAGAAATACAGTATAAATATGGGCTTGTATATTTTCTTCCTTTAAAATGTAAAGTAGAATATATAGAGCTTTGTTGTTTTTGAGGAAAAGGAGGGGAAAAGCCACTGACCTATTTCACTTATGAAGTGTTTCCAGATTGTCAGTCACAATGTATACATAAATGTAAGCTAATTATAGATACTTTCATTTAAGTACCTTTGTTTTTTGTTTTTTAAAGGTATGCATACCACCAAGTCCAAGATGGTTCAGTGGAATGAATAGGACTCTTAAAGAGTGTTGAGGAGGGTTCCGTATAGTACCTGGAAAGTGTTGGAGCAGAGCTGCAAGTTCACATATTGATGCTAAGGAGCAAACCATAGCACATCTCCTTTAGCTCTGTTTTAGCCATTTCGATCTTCATTACACATATCTTTGATAGTATAGACTTGACTTGCTGTGATCCCTCCGGGGGTGAAATGTGCTCATTTGGCATGAGAAAGGTCAGGACCTCTCTCTGCACAGTGTCCTGTCCTCAGAGCCAAGGGCGAACAACATTGGCACTCTTTCCGCTAGTTTTGTCTGTTGGTCGTTCCCAACTGAGAGGAATAAAGCTAAGCTTTAGACTATTTAAAGATGTGATGAGAGCTGTCTGTCTGAACTCACAGGACAATCTCTGAGAAGAAACTCTCATTTTCCTTTTTAACCAAAAGTGACAATGTGACCTCTGTCATGTTGTGTGTGGTGATGAGAAGCTAGCCCAGGTATATTGACTGTTGCACTATGTGACATATGTAAGGACATACTTGCTGCATTTGCAGCAGCCCCCCTGTCTGACCCTCCCTGGGCAGTCCTGCTGCCACTCAATGTGAGTTAACTGGGACAAACTCAGCTCTGTCTTATATTTTGTTTCCTTCATAGTTTCCAGAACTATATATAAATATATTTTTTCAATAGCAATATTGTAGTTAATGAGTGGTGACCACTCCAACCTTATCCCTACCATATTGGTTTCAGGGATGGGACTAAGAGTGTCTTTGGAATAAAAAAATTAAGATATAATCCTGTGATTTAGAATGACGCTGAGGTTGTAGGCAGCAGGCTGTGTGAGCGAAGTGACCGTCTCCTCTGGATCAAGCGTCCACTCCTCATTGTGTCCATGTCCCAGCGCCCCTTCGTCACTGTTTAGTTGTTGCCTGCTGCAATTTTGATTATATTTTGCTCTTCCTGACATTGACTGTTTTTTTTTAAATAAAAGAAAATAAAAAAATATATGAATAATCCCCTGAATGTGACTGGATGCAGGAGCAGGGCTAAGCTCCTCCTCCTTGGGCTCTTTCCCTAAGTGGCAGGATCGCTGTATCATGCTGATTCTGTACCTCCTATGCGTGTGACAGTCCAAGGTGCAGACTTAGGGAGCACTTGTAATCTCAGCTCCTATACTGAACACACAACCCTAGGCTCAGTCACACTGTGGAAAGGGAAAAGAAGGAGACCTAGAGCTTTAAAAGCTGTTTTAAGTTTTGTAGGGATGGGGCTGGGGAGTGGTGTGTGGGTGGGAGGCTAGTATCAGCATCACTAAGTAGTCCGAAGGTCGTCGTCTTATTGCTTTGTTTTCCATTTTAATTGGATACACTGTCCTGGCCCAAGAAAGGAAGAGCTTCTCTCCCTTGATGTCATCAACCAACATTCCCACAAAGTGACGGTCACCTGTCTCAGAAAGGTGGCAGGAGATATGATCAGTGACGTTTTATTTGCACATGAATATTTTATTTTTGTATTCTGGCTCAGCTGCTGCTGTGCGTGGAGTTAGGGGAGAGCCATAAAGGACTTTTGTAATAAGTGTATTGGCAACGCATTTTATACTCCTCTGCGTCTAATTTTGAGAACCTGAGAGGATTGTGCTTCCTGAGAGGGGGACGGGGAGAGCTTGAGCTAGCGGAATGTTCTTTTGTGCTGCTGCTCGTGCACGATAGCGGCCGTCGTGTCTCTCCTGGAAATGAACACCCTGTACTATGATGTCTATGAATATAGGTTTCCTTTTCTCCCCTCCTCTCTTTTCCTCCCTCTTCCCCTTCCTCTCCTTCATTTTCTTTCTCAACCCATCCCTTTTTAAAAAAACCACTTACTGTAAATAAGTTGTAATCTAAACCTCATGTATCAATGGGGAACTTTCAAATATAAATATTACCAATACATTTTCTTGTCTGGCTTTTGATTGGCGTATAATGAGAATGGCATGCCCATCCCCTTAGCCTTGAGGATTTCATCTCAGCCTCAGCCTCTCCTGTTCCTCATTTCATAGTTGTGGCAGGAGAGGGCAGCAAACATTCATTTTCCCCCCTCTGGGAAGCCGCAGTTTTAGCTGTGGGTGAATGTGTTATTCTTAGTTTTTCAAAACAGCATCTCTTTGTGCATAGCTGTAAAAATGAAACAATATGAAAAGTTACGTATGAAAATTACAGACTGGCTCAACCAGGCAGGGAAGCCTTCTGATCCACTTCAAAGTAAAAAATGATCCAAGACTCTTCCAGCCCCTGTTGAACCAGACTTCTTCCTTTTCAAACAGCAGACTGCAGGTGGCGGCTCACACACTTGGAAATAAGCGTTCATCTTTGAAAATGATATACTCTCTCAAAAGTGGTTACAAACTAAGCAAAGGTGCTCCCCAAAGCAATGTAATCCTCCCCTTCACAGCTGTGTGAGATTCTGTACTGTGGGTGTCCCTAATAAATAAGCAGTGAAGGGTGCAGGTGCCTGGCTGCTTGTCTTTATTGTCAACCCTGTGGCCTTTTGAGTCGTACTAATATGTTGAACTGAGTTTTGAGATGTGTGTGTGGGGAGTGCGTGTTACCAGGTTTCAGTTTTGAGAAGTGTTATGTCTAGGGGTGTATGACCATGGGGAGTGGCCCAGTGGCTATCACTGAAACAGTATTCTATTTATTCTGTCTTTTAGTCTGCAGTATGGGTTAATAAGACTGGTGGGAATATCCTGTCTGGTCCTTTAGTGTGACGTGGGATATCTTAAGGAGGAACAGATTCACTTCAGCAGGGCTGGCTGAGTTTATGCTGACCTTGGTCTGGATGCTGCCAGATGTCCCATTTCCTCCTCACAGGACTTCCTCATTGGACTGCCCTGCCGTGTGGCAGCTGGAAGTGGAAACTACCCATCCTTTGAGGCCTGGCTTCAGGGACTCATGGCAACCATTTCACCACGTCCTGCTGGTCTAGCAGTCGCAGAGCCTGCTCAGAAGAGTGGGAAGACATTTGTTCTCCTTCTAAAGCTGCCACGGGGTTCTTTCTTTGCAAAGCATTTGTCTTCTGTGGGATTTGCTCTCATGGCTAATTAGAGCACGTCACGTTTGGAGTCATCTGGAACTAGGATCTTCCATATGTAGTTGGGTTATTTCTTTGTGTGTAGGTTGTTAAGTGGGAATCTAGAGTCATTGTTTTCCACCGTGAGCTTCTAGTTATTGTAACAGGGTTATAACAGAAGTCTTGCCTCAAGAAGGTGTCACAAAAATGTGGCTTTAGATCTCAATGATCTCTTTTCCAGTCATCCCCCTTATAGTTTTATGATGGTATCATCTGTGCCTTTTAATTTGGCATTTATTTTAAAGGATTTCAGTATGGTGGACCCTTTGTATTTCCACACAAAACCTAGGGATGTCATGAGGTTCCTAAAGCAAGTGAATGTTCGTGGGTTGTAATGGAGAATATATGGAGTTGGTAACTTCAGAAGAATCATTACTTGGATATTACCAAGTCTTATATTCTGTTATGGTTTGAGTGTGTCCCCCCCCAAAACTTATAGGAAATGGAGTCTCCAATAACATTTAGAGGTGGTGCCCCATAGGTGATCAGTCCCTTAGGGTCTGACAGGTGTGAGTAGAATGATCCTGTCACAGTAGGAGTGGGTAGACTATGAAAAGGCAAGTCCAGACCTGTCCTTTTTCTCTCCCTATCTCTTACTCTGGTCTTCTACTATGAGCTGATGCAGTGAGAAGATCTTCCCCAAATGCTAGCACCTTCTAGCCTCCAGAACTGTGAGAGAAATTCCTCTGGACCTGTGAGAAATTTAAATGTATTTTCTTTATAAATTAGTGTCTGGAGTACTGCGACAGCAGCACAGACAGGAACATAGTGGATGCTGCAGTCCTTCCTCTCTGATGGTCAAGCTCTTCAGTATCTCCATGCTCTTCCACTCTGCACAGTTCACATAAGCAGAGCAGAATCATACAAGGTATAGCCTTTCAGGTCTGGCCTTTTCACTTAGCAGAATATTTAAGTTTTCTTACATGCATGAGTTTTCCCTGAATATATGTCTGATGTCCACAGAGACAGAAGAAGATGTTGGATCTCCTAGTACTGGAATTGCAGATGGTTGGGAACCACTGTGTAGGTACTGGGAATCAAACATGGATGTTCTGGAAAAACAATTAGTGTTCTTAATCACTGAGCTATCTCTCCTGACCCTAGCATAATACTTTGAAGATTATTCAGTAACAATAGTTGTTATGGCTGAATAATCTTGTGTGGTGATAGCATGTTATCTTTCTATCAGTCATGAACATTTAGATTGTGTCTACCTTGGTGCTATTGTGAAGAGCTGTGGACATTTGTTTGTATATCTTGTTTTTGATTCCTTTGTGTGCATTGGTAGTGTCAGATTGCTGTTTAACATTATTTATTGTGTTGTGGGGAATAGGGGCCTGTGTGTGGAAGTCAAAGGACAACTTAGGCAAATGGGTTCTCTCCTTCTACCACATAGGTCCTTGGAATTGAACTCAGATTGTCTGCTTCGGTAGCAAGTGCCTTTACTCTCTGAGCCCTCTTGCCAGCCTCACTGTCTAGCCTTCGGAGGAACTGTGAAGCTTTTCCGAAGCAGCTTCCTAATTTCGTTTCCTCCAGCAACTAGTGACGTTCCACTTTCTCTCCATCTGTGAGCACGTTGTTACTTCTGGATATGTTCATTATATATACATATGTACTTAATGGGCAGGTTGCTCATGGAAAAATTGCCTTTTAAAAAAGTTCTTCCAAGTAGACAACTTCAGCTGATCAATTTCCGAGCTTACTGGCTCCTCCACTCTCCTCACTCTTCAGGTCATGTGGTAATGTCCTCCTTTTGTTAAGTTGATTTTACTTTTAGAATTTCTATTTGTTTTGGAGTTTTCTCTCAGTTGAGATTGTCTATCTGGTCATTTCATGTTTTTCTAAACATAAGCATAACTATAACTGTAATAAAATTCACATATTTAAATGCTAACATCTGGTTGGGCTTAGACTTTTATTTAAAATTTTTTCTTATGAATTGGCCACTTATTCCTGTTCTTCATATAGAACAATTTGGGGTTTTTGTCTTGTTATCTTGAATATTAGAATATGGGAACTCTGGGTGTGTATATATTCCTCTGAGGAATATTGATTTATTTTCAAGCAGATATTTAACTTGGAAGAATATAGACTGGGAGTCCTGAGGCAGTGGTACCAACCTCAGCTCACGTCTTTAACCTTCCTGGAGTTGTGTGTCTGCAGGGGCCGTGGCTTATCAAGAGTCTGACTGGCTTCCACCTAATTTGTACTGCTCCTTTCTGCTCTTTGTTTCCCAGGCTATGTTTTAGTTTCCAGTCGCTGTGGATATCCTCGCCTCTCTTCTGGGTCCTGCTGGCCAGAAGCACATTTTGTTCTGTTGGTGTCACCTTCAGCCTAGAAGCTCATAAAATCTGAAGCTACACTCAGTCGCATCCTTTTTTCTTAAGAGTTCAGTTCCCTTGAGTACTTCCCATTTGTGTTCATGGGTACCTGTCAGCCAGCCTTCTTCTGTGCTAGTCTTCTACCACTGTTGGACGCCATTCTTCGATCCAGTGCTGGAGAGCCTATTCTGTTTCTGTAGTCTCTGCCTTCGATGCCCCTTTCTTCAGAAGCCAGCCTGCACTTCAGTTGTTTCCTTAGTTCCTTCCAACGCAGGAGAGTTCCACCTTTGAACATTTCTAATCAGTTGCTTTCTAGAAGTATCTGGAAATGGGCATTTCTGCTATTTTTCTCTGATTAGACCGAGATTGTATATTTGGAGAATGATTTCAGAGGTGACACGCACGGCCTTGGCCTCAGTGTGGTTGTGCGATCTCTTTGTAATGCAGCTCATTGTCACAGACTGCATCCCATCCCTCACGTCACATCCCGCTCAACAGTTGAGACTTACAAACCGTCCCTTTCATTTCTCAGACACTTCTGTGGTTCCCACAGAAGTACAGAGCCTGCTGGCACCCCCACAGATCCATGCAGAGAAGTTCCGCTGTCCCTGCCACTACAGACTGCTTCCTGCTGCCCCTTAAAACTGATCCCTCTGCTAGCTCCAGCCATAGCAACCTCCAGGCTGCTTCCCTGCCTCTAGTTTTCCTATTCTCGTGTCATGGAAATGGGACCACTCAATTCATAGACAAGCAAGTGGGCTCAACAAGCAGGCGGGTGGACTGTGGTGAGAGTCAGAGTCTTAGAGCAGAGCTCCCTGTCTTTCCATCCCCGCTTCTTTCTTGTCCACGCTCCACTCTGTAGTCAGTTGCTAGCATTCCTAGGTTTCTTCCTCTCTGAGAGCCTTACTGTTTACAGCTGACTCGTGTTGGTTTGATCCCTCAAAGGGAGCTTTTTTTGGGGGAAAAAAAAGTTCTCCCCTGATTAGCTTGCAATTATACATTATTTTGAAGGATGTTTCCAATTTCTGGATTGTTCTGTGTGGTATGGAGAATGATGTGTGGTAGCTAGGCTTTCTGTTTTGAATGAGTTTCTTGAGTATCTAGCAAGCAAAAGTAAAAGGGTAAGTACCAAGAAGCAGAGAGAAAGAAGTAGACAGACAGCAAGGCCTCATCCAAGCAGGCACCGGAAGCATCGCTCAGAGACAACTGGAATATCCAGCCTGAAAGAGCAAACAAGAATAGCATCTATCCAGGGGTACAAGAGGGGTGGAGGCAGTCAGAATTCTTGTTTGAACCATGAGTGAACTTCGGGCTTCCTGTTCCCATGGCAGGCATTTTGTACAATGGGATAAACATTGCATCAATGTTGGAGTCTGTTGGAAGTGGTCAACCTTCTAGCTGTTTGCAGGGATGCAGTGTTTTTAACACTGCTGGATGTAAGTCGGGACCAGCCTGATGCAGGACAGGGGGTTTCAGAGGAAACAGGCTACAACAGCACAGGACAATTTACCAATAGAATTTATAAGTTGGTTGTTTATTTGTTTCTGAGACAGTCTCATGTACCCAGGCTGGTCTTAAACTCATTCTGTAGCTAAGGATCTCGTTGAATCAGTGATCCTCCTGCATATACCGTCTAAGGGCTGGCTGTGCATCACCACACCTAGCTTATATGGTGTTGAGGATTGGACCTAGGACTTCGAGTTTGCCAGGCAAGCACTCCATGAACTGAGCCACATTTCCAACCACAAAACATATTTGAGATTATCTACTAGGCGCTCATCAAAAGGAAAAAGAGGCTCATTAAATAAAATACATAAGGTGAGCAGTGTTCACAGCATGAAAAAGTACACAGCATTCTGAGCTTACAATGGACTCAAAACATCATATTTGAAAGATCAAACATCAGAGTGACACTGACTTCCTCAAAAGTAATACTGAGTAAAAAGTGGGACAATGTTTTTGAAATTAATGGGCTGATGAGATGGCTCATTGGGAAAAGCACTTACCGTGCAAGCCTAGTACCCACAACTTGCATAATGATGGAGAGGGAGATTGGGCCACACAGTTGTCCTCTGGCTTCCGTGTACATGCCATGATGTGTGTACTTGTGCAGACATACAATTTTTAAAAATTTACAAAGGGAATTTTTCAACTTAGAATTCCATATACTTTAAGTTTCCTTCTCACGCATCTTACTTAGGCTTAAAGCTGCTTGAGGCTATACTCCAGGAAAACAAAAGATAAAGCAAGAGAATGGAAGACACAGGACTCAAGAAATTGATCCCCCTAGGATGGAAAATAAAATAGTGTGGTGGGTGACCAGCCTAGAGAGGAGCCAGTGCAGACTGGAGCAGAGGGGAAACTCTGGAGCCAAGAAAACAGATAGGAAGAGGAACTTGGAGGAGAGAACAGGTGTGAGGTTTGAGAGGGGATGATGTAGGTAAGAGAGAAGGGTAACAGATTAGAGACTCCTGGGAAAGCAGCCTGGGAAGAGCGGAAGTTCGAGCATAGCACATCCCCAGACTGGCGGGGGATGTTTACAGTCACACCACAGGCTCTGACTACGGTCTAGTAAAACTGGTGATAACTGTTAGAGTGGGAAGGGACAGGTATCAGAGAAACAAGAGAGCTACATCCTTAGGAAATAATGTCTGCTAATCACTCGAGTATCAGAATAAGGAAATTGGAAACATGGGAGTAATTGCTCTCTGCTTAAGTTAAAAATTAGTTAAAACGTAGTCCAAAGAGCGGGAACACACGTGTGTGCATCTGCATGTGCAGGCCAGCATTCCTCAGGAACTGCCATCCTTGCTTTATGACACAGGGTCTCTTACTGGTCATGGGCTCACCATTTAGGCTGGATGGCCATCAAGCCCCAAGGATCTGCCTGTCTCTGCCTCCCTAAGGTTGGGATTACCAGTGCATGCTACAATGCTAACCAAGCATCTTCCTGTGGGTTCTGGGGATTGAACTCTGGTCTTTGTGCTTTGGCAAGCAACTAAGCTATTGCCTTAGCCTTGCTACTTAGGATTTTTATTTCAGCTTGCTTCCTTTGATGAGGATTTGGAATGTCTAAAGGTCTCTGTGCCTTTCTATCCACAGTGGCCATGTTTTTGCTGATAACTTTTTCAATCTGTCCAAGTATTTCATAACATTTAATAAAACCCACACCTTAAGTTCTTTTAGAGGTAAACCTTCTCAATCTTGGCTCCTATTGGTATGGCTGAGTCCCAATTTTCCTATTGGTCCTTTGGCTTGACTACAGGGCTCTGTGAGGCGCAACAAGAATGTCTCCAAGAGGGTGTTAGGTGTATAAAGAGCTATTCAATGGCAGCTGTCTTCTGGGTTAAGGATGCGGTTATTGTCCTGACCTTGTTGTTCCACTGCCATGGACACATTGCTCTGAGTGTATGCCTTTGGGGTTTAGTGTCTCTGCTGAATAATGAGGGTAAATTCCCTGGAAGCCATGGATATAGATTATGGGGCTTCTGGAAAATATTACCATCTAATCACCTTAATTGTTCATTTTTCTTTTGGTGGTGAATAGGACACAGGGATCCCAGGATAATTTTTAGCTAACCTAAGGATACAGTTGGGTAAGAATGGCTTATGGGGTGTTAGGGATGGGACATGTGGAGGTAGGTGGTTTTGTGTTTCATGATCCTAACCCATCTGGAAACTGCCTACCCAGCAGGCCCTTGGAACACTGCCCACATGTGTCTGACCTTCAAGTAGAATGAGTTGTTCCCATGATGACTGTCCCCTGTAGTGGCATCTAGGGCACCTAACCATCCAGACACATGATAAAGACACCTGGGGCTGGAAAGCCCTTCTGGCAACCCTATTCCGCTTCTAACAAGCCGAGCTGTCATTAGAACACCATGGCCTTTGTCCACTCCTTGGGACACATCTTGAAGATGAGCCTGGAGGCTCTGGCTCAGGACCTCTCATGGCTCGGAAGTGCTATGCAGCATTTATCCTTGGTCCTTGAGTCTGCAACATTTTTTTTCTATAGCAAATATCAAAATGGCAAATCTATAGACATTTCTGTTCCCTAAGGCTCATGCCTATCTAACTTAATATGCATCTCATGAGCTTAATTTAACATGAAGTCTTAACCACCAGCTGCATGACCTTCTATCGTGGTGTTCTTCCATCTCAGTTGACTGGCCCAATCACTGTCCACACAGGACACTGCTATGGTATCAGTAGTGTAATAATTACTCATTTGTGTGACAAAATAGTAAAATCAATGGAAGAAAGGGAGGGAGGGACAGAGGGAGGGAGGGCAAAAGGGGAGGGCTATTACCATTTCCGGGTGCAGTTCATCATCATGGGGAAGCCATGATGGGAGGGTCTAAAGGCAGCTGGTCATGTTGTGTCTGCAGTTAGGAAGCAGAGGAAGATAAAGGTTATGTTCAGTTTACCTCCACTTTATTCAGTCTAGCACCCTGTCCATGGGGTAGTGCCACCCACTCCACTCTAAGGATGGGCCATCCCTTCCTCAACTAACCTAACAAGATAATCCCTCACAGGCACGTCCAGAGTCCAGAGGTCTGTCTCCCAGGTGATTCTAGATCCTGTCAATTCAATTAAAATCACTAATGACCACAAACACCATTCATCCTTAGAGAAGTTTCCATGTAATCTATATCAATATAATATCATTCCAGGCATTTATGTGAATGTTCTCGCTCTCCCTCCCTCCCTCTCCCTCCTTCTCCTCCCTCTCTGTCTCTGTACTGTACAGGTGCATGTACATTTGTGCATGCATGCATGTGAAGGCCCCACAACTTTGGCAGTTGCTATTTCTTTTTAGAAGGCAAGCGAGGTCTCTCATTGGCCTGGAACTCACCAAGTAGACTAGTCTGTCTGGCCAGAGAAACCTTGGATCTGCAGCACTGGGGTTATATGTATTGCCGCCATTCCCAACTTTCTTTACAATAGGTTCTGGGAATTGAACTCAGGTCTTCCCACTTGCAAGCTAACACTTCGCTGGCTAAGCCACCTCCACAGTTTCTCTTTCTCTTCTCATCTATTAGAAAGGCTCTTTCCATGGGTAAGGTTACTTCATCATAGTTATTGCTGAGAGTGTATCCAAGTCTCTAGCCAGCCTGTTTCCTTTTGAGGGTGAATAGGAAACAGCTCTCAGAGACAAGGTCATAGGGTAACAATATTCTCAGCTGTGGTGAGAAACAGGCCACTTTGAAGCACCTTCTGGTTAACTAGGAGATGCCAATCCTTTACAGAAAGACTTGGACAGTTATTTTCTTCTGTTAATTTTATGCAAATCTGTCTCTGTCACACTCTCTGAGTGTAGATTGTTGAAAGATCAAGGCAGGCTGTTGGCAGAAGCAAACTTTCTTTGTCTCAGACTGTCCCTTATGAGAGCTGGCCTCTTCTCCGTTCTCTCAGAGCAGGATTGCTTCAATATATTCTCTCCCTTCAGAGGTCCACAAATAATCAGTGAATGCGACCCTTACAGTGTTAATCATCTTGAGATGAGTTCATCCTGCTTTTAGATTGGCTTAAATGCAAGACTAGGTAAGAGAGGAGACAGAAGCACACCCACAGAGCAGAAGGTGGAGTTATCCAGCTCCTAAGTAAGATGAGACTTGCCAGGAACTATCGGACACTGAAAGTGGGGTATGGAATGTGCCTCCACCCAGGCTTCAGACAGAACTTCTAGATGTTCATTTGGGCCATAGTAAACACTGATAGGCAGGAATCTCCTGGAGTCCTCATTACTTTTAAACAGGATCAAAGAGCTGAAGAACAAAGCCGATACTCGTGTGTGATCGATCGGTCCTGTACTCAGGGACTGCATGTGCTGATTTCAGTCTCATTTGATGTGAAGCACGGACGCGTTTTTTTAGGACAGAATGATGTCACTCTTGGCGATGGCTTTATTAGCATGTGGACCGTGTATGCTAGGTTTCATTATGACATTTTCAGTGTGTGTGTAACAATCTTGTCCCTTCCCATTTCCAATTGGTCCCCTTTACCTTTCTGTCTTTTTTTTTTTTGTCATCCAAATTGGTCCCTTAGGCTTGCTTACAGGAGCATGGGTGAGGGTCAAATGTCACCCTTGATAGGTTCTTCGATTGGGTGATCTGGCCAAGTTCCTGGGCTCCTTAGTGATATTGGATATGTGGGAAACCTACAACAGGACTTCACTCAACTCTTGATACTCTTTTGGTTATTTATCTTCTTGTCCTGTGTAGATATCTTCAATGTGCTGACTCAGCAGAGCCCTGCCTGGTAGCTTTGATAGCTCCTACTATGTGCTATATGATTTTTTGAAATCAGCATACAGAGTGGGGAGGTGGTTCAAATATTGATCTGTTGACACAACCCCCTCTGCTCCCCTCCCCTGCCAGTCCCTCCTTCCCACCTCTGTCCCACCTCCTACTCTCTTTCCCCATAAGACCTCTTCTGTCTCATGACCACTGCCCACATACACCTTTATACATTAAAAATTAAATCTATGATCCATATCAGAAAGAAGACGTTCAGTATGTGCATTTCTCAGTCTGGGTTACTTTGCTTAAAATCGTAATTTCCAGTTCTACCCATTTTCCTGAAAATGCCCTGATTTCCTTTTCTTTGTGGCAGAATAGAATTCCATTGTGTCTATGGACCATACTTTCTTCTTCTCTTCTGTGAGTATCAATGAGAAAGCGTGTGTGTTCAGGTCTGTACTACTTGTGTGTGCAGGTAGAGACCAGGGCTCATCCTCAGGTGTTTCTCAGAGACTTTGATCTCAGAGACTGAGTCTTTCACTGGTACTTGGGGCTTGCCAATTAGGCAGGCGGGCCTGCTGTCTAGAAAGTTGCAGGGATCCACCCATCTCAGACTTCCTCGGGAGTACGAACTTGGGTTCTCATGCTTGTAAAGCAAGCATTTGACTGGCTGAGCCATCTCCTGAATCCCTGAGTTTTCCTTACCCATTTATCTGTTGATAGACATCGAGGCTGGTTCCATTTCCTGGCTCCTGTGAACAGTGCAGCAATAAGAAGGGGTCTCTGTGGTATGTGGACTCAGAGTCCCCTGGGTATACACCCAGGGGTGGTATAGATGGTCACATGGTAGTTATGTTTGAGAAAGTCTCCATTGGTGTATAGATTTCTGTAGCTCTCCCTTCTTCACCAAGAGGAAATTTTTCTATGGAGTATTTAGGTTGTTTTCTTTTTTTAACTCATATTAGGCATTATTATAGCATTTTCACCCAAACTTTCTTTCTGTGAGTTCCCCTTTCCTCTCTTCTCCTATGTCCATCTTCCCCCTCTCCCTTCCCGCTTTCAGCACATGAGACCTTTTGCCCTACTCCCTTTCTCAGTACCCCTTGCTCCTTCTCCTAGTCTTCTGTCTACGTTCACAGCCTGTACTCACCCCATATTTATTTACATACATACATGCATACATACTTGCAAGATAGGATCCACATATAAGAGAAAAATGTGATTTTTATATTTCTGATTCTGGCTCCTTTCAGTTAATTCATTTTCCAGATGCATCCATTTGGGGTTATTTTTCTTAATGCTCCTTAAGTCCGTAACATAACACATGAGTAACTGTTGCTGTTTTGAAGTGAACACACGATGAAGCTCACTGTGGAATATTTCTAGCAGCTGGATTGACAGCTCTTAGTGACACTGGATATCCTAAAGCCATCCTGAAACCTCGGTGAAGTTAAGTTGCCCAGTTTCTAATGACAGAGATTACAGAACTTTAGTGCCTTCAAAATCCCTGCTCATCACCTCCTCCTTTCCCCTCTCCTGGCAAACAATCCTTAAACCCCATCACCACCCCTTCCCTTCTCAGACCTACCTAATGGCCCTCTGAGTGCATTCTGCCTTTGATAGTTGGGATTTCGGAGCAACCTGTGCACTGTCGGGACTGGAAACCAGATAACACCATTTGCGTTTGCCTTAGCTACCAGGGAAAGGAGCCCAGAGAAGTAAGCCGTGTGGGCTCTGCCTTGGTCACAAGCCATGGTAATGGATCATAGGAATCCGAGGAGTTGTTGGCTTGGCTGGAGAGCAGAGAATGAAGCTCTGCTGAGCAAACAGACCTGTATCTGTTGGTGTGATTTCTTCACACCGATACCTTTTAAAAAGCTATGTATTTAGAAGACTTAAATTTGCCCCTGCCCTGCCTTTCTCTGTTCCCCTCCCTCTTCCTCTCCCCAACTCTGTGTGCGTCTGTGTGTATGGATATGTGTATACCACAGTATGCACACAGTATGATACAGTATTTCAGAGGACAACCTCAAGCATTGGGCCTTCCCTTCTAGTCTCTTACTTGCCACTGAGTCCACAAGTTTAGCTGGTCTTTGAATGTCCAGGGATTCTCCTTTCTCCCTTCCATCTCTATTGGATCAGTGGGATTATAGGGGAAGAAACACATTCTTCCATATCCATCTTTGTATGGATTCTGGGACTGATGTTCAAATCTTCAGAACTCGGTGGGTATTGACCCTTTTGTTGATCAAATGACCCTTTTACAGGGATCTCTCCTAAGACCATCAGAAAACAGATACTTCCATTGTGATTCATAACAGTAGCAAGATTACAGTTATGAAGTAGCAATTAAAATAATTTTATGGTTGGGGTTTCTACACACTAGGAACTGTGTTAAAGGGTTGCAGCATTAGGAAGGTTGAGGGCCATTGTTCTAGAGGAAGGAAGCTCAGAGGCGAGAACAAGTACCAACTGTGTGGAGCCTGGACACCAGCTCAGAAATGAACAGGGACAATTTCGCAGCAGAAGGAGCTGCCTGCCCCAGCCGGCACTCTGCACCTGGACCCAGCCCAGCTCTGCTGTTGTCTACTTGTGTGCTAATTCACTTCCTTGGCTGGTGATACAGTATTGGGCATCTACAAGTCCTGTACTGTGGCCTTTCATTTAGCACCTGTCTTCCATGAAAGCTTCCAGGAACACAGGAACAATGGACATTGTAGTTGTTTTGTATCTTCATGCCCACTTGGCAACGTCAGATCAAAATGCTCTCCTACACCACTAACTCTCTGTTTTCCCCATCCTGTCTTGTTGTACCTCGATACTAAGGATATAGTCTACCGTGTTTGGACAGCTTTCTTGAGCTCAGTGAAAATAATGGAGGACTCTCTTTTCTTAGCAGGGATTCCTCTTCTTTGCCTGATCTGGAGAGCCCAACCCACACTCTACTTGGGGAATGTCATGTAACCCCTGCTGAAATTATAGGTTCAACTTCATGGAATGCCTCTCCATGCCAATGAGGTATCTCCAATACTTTATGCCTCAGTCAGTGAAACTGACTAAGAAAGACCCCTTCCCACTCTCCAAGGTTCATATGTATAGCCCTGGTTCATCCCAAATAAGGTGTATGTGTATAAGCCCATCCCAAATAAAGGTGTGTTCACTAAGATCATCTCAGAGAGCTGTTGCACTGAAGATCGTTGGAGAAGGCCTTCTTCTAAAAGAGCTATAACACTGAGATCCTCAGAGAAGGTCTTCTCACCCACCACATACTCATTCCCAGCCAGACTAGGATCCAGCAGACCCCACCCATTCTGGACTCCACGTCATCCTTTCAGTCCAGTGCAGCAGTGTCCAGACACCCTGAGAGGGAGGAAAGGGAGGATGGAGAACCACAACTGGACCCCAACATGAATACCACACTGTCCCAAGTCCAGGCAACACTATGCTGCTGGAACCAGGTTTCTACTCTGACATGAGTAAAGAGAAAGAGAAGGCAGAGAGAAGATATTTTTTAGGTAAATGCTTAAGTTGGGGTTCTGGAGAGACAGCTTGGCAGTTAAAAACACTTGCTGGAAGACCCACTTTCCATAGGTTCCATTCTAAGAATTCATATGGCAGCTCATAACTATCTCTAACTCCAGTTCCAGGGGGGCTCTTGTGCCCTCTTCTGGCCTTCTTAAGCACTGTGTGCATATGGTGCACAAACATATACACACAGATACATAGAGGCAAAACCTTACGCACATAAAATAAAAATGCTTGAGGAAAACATGCTGAAGACTTGTACTGTCTTGAATGTCACAATTAGACTTTCTATTTTTTCTTTTAACAAACCATATAATTAACAAACACTTTAATATAGTGAATGAACATCTCTATCCAATGTCTGGAATTGCTCATCACCTTCATGCAGTACTCACCGAGGCCAGAAGAGGGCATTAGATCCCTTGGAACTGGAGCTACAGACAGTGGTTAGCCAGCCTGTAGGAGCTGGGAATTGAACCCCGGTCATCTGGAAGAGTAAATAGTACTCTTAACTATTGAACCACCTCTCTAGTTCCTAGATTGGGCATTGTTTACAGGTCATTGTGTAGTGAACTTACTTGCCCTCAGTTCTAACCCTCCAGTTCTTCTGGTCGCTGTTATAGCCTTCTACCTAGTCAGCAAAACCAAACTAATGCTCTGAGATGCTCCTCTTCTAAGGCAGATCATGTTGACTTAGCCTCTCAACTAGATTTCAGTTCTTCTTTTCCCTAGGAGAACAAGTTACAGCTAAGTATGGCGTCTCCCCGCCCCCACGTTTTTCTCCATCCCTCCTCCACTCATCTCCAAGTTCTGTTACTCTGGACCAAATATTTTCAACTCTTTTTAATTGTTTTTCTTGTAATTTATTCCTCTATTTTCAAGTGATACACTTTTACTGCTACTTTTTGACTTATACATTTTAGATGTTATTTAAAGACATTATATTATGGGTAATCGTAAGAGTATTATAAACCAAGTCACTGAGATCTAACAGGCCACCATCCTATTTTCTCGTCACTGTCCATTAAATGCCAACACCCCATGGCCCCAGTTTGATAGAGTAATGATTAGAAGCACATGAAGTATCCAATTTCTGAGAGCTTACATGTCTGGATGTTTCTCTAATATACTCTCATGGTCAATTTAGGCTTTAGCTGGGTATAAAATTCTAAGATAAAAGCCACTTTCATTAGAATATTGAAAGTATTGGCCCATATTATATTGAAAAAGGTATGGTAGGAGTGATAATATTCTTTAAATTTATTTCATCATCACAGATATATAGGCTAATTTCACTCCTTGCCCTTGTGTTATGGTTTGAATTTGAAATGTCTCCCATAGATACATATTTTGATTGCTCATTTCCCAAGTGATGGCACCATTTCGGGAGGCCATGGAACCTTTAGAAGGTGGGCTCTAGTTGGTCCAAGTAAATGGACCTTTGAAGTATAATAATGGCTCTCTGGTTCTGCCTTGTCTGTTTCCTCACCTGATATGTCCTTACTTCCAAGAACTAATGTGCTGTGCTTTCTTTACCATGGATTGGAGAAAACCCCTCTGAAACCATGATCCCAAACCTCCTTTCTGTCTTCATGATTTTCCTTACAGGCATTTTTGTTGCAGCAATGCAAGGTAACCAATTCAGCTTGTTTTGGCTAAACTAGAACCATCAGGATAAGCGAAGGCCAGTGGTATGTGGACAGGAGTCATGAACCAGGCTCACATAGTTCTGTGAGTTCTCTTTCCTTTCTGTGGTGGTCAAGGCAACATCAAGTGAACCCTGTCTCTCAGATTGCAAAGCCCTGGTGACTGAAAGTGATTTCAGGGCTGCCGTTAGCTGATTCTAGTTGATAAGTAAGTCCCATGCCAGTATCTCCCTCTGTAGCCAAGACTGACCATAAACTAGCTTTATCTAACAATCCTCCTGCTTCAACCTCCTGAATTACAGTCATGAACCATGGCTGGCAAGTTCTGTTCCATGCTGACCCTTGTTCCTTTGTAAACTATGTGTTTCCCATGAGAAGATGTATGTGATGCCTTCACATGTTCCTGGAGGAGGATGGGGAGGCTGTGGATGGAAAGAATGCTGAGTTGTCTGTCAGCCTTCCTTCCTTCTTTCTTTTTTCCCTCCCTCCATCCCACTTCCTCCCTCCCTCTTTTCCTTCTGTTTGTTCATTTGTTTGTTCTCTCTTCCTTCCTTTCTTTTTTCTTTCTATTTTTAACTTTAACGTTTATCTGTCTGTCTATCTCTATCTATCTATCTATCTATCTATCTATCTATCTATCTATCTATCTATCTAATTATCTATCTATTATTATTTTTTCCGACAGGGTTTCTTTGTGGCGCCCTGGCTGTCCTGGAACTTACTCTGTAGACCAGGCTGGTCTCTGCCTCCAAATTGCTAGGATTGTATGTGCCACCATTGCTCGGCTTTAACCTTAATTCTGTGTGTATATATATGCATATATACATGTATGTCAAGTGTGTGTGTGTGTGTGTGTGTGTATGTGTGTGTTGGGGGGTATCTATAGAAGTCAGAAGAGGGTGAGAGATCTTTTGGAATTGGAGTTGCAAAAAGTCATAATCTGACTGATGTGGGTGCTGAGAACCCAACTCTTCAACAATAGCAGCCAAGGATCTTAATCTTTAAGTCATCTCTCCAGCTCCCTACCCAATCCCATCTGTCCATCTATCTTTATATTAGATGTCAAATTAGGGAGCAGAGAAAAACATTCTCTGTATAATAGTATGGAGTAGAAATGTAAAAACAAAAAAGTAACATTAAAATACTATCAAAGCAATAAATCACAATGGTCAAGAGGGTGGGCTCTAGAGACTGACCAAGTTCAAACTCTGGTCCCACCACTTTGGGCAATAAGCCCTTGTGCAGGTTATATAGCTCCTATTTCTTCATATATAAAATACAAATAACACTAAGAACTATTATTGTGAAGAATGAGAGACAATGCTGCTTAGTTGGCCTATATTGAACATAGAAAAGAACTTTAAAATTTTTGAGCTGTTTATTATTATTATTATTATTATTATTATTATTATTATTATTATTATTATTATTATTTTATTAAGCCTGGGTTAGCATAGGCTGATGTTTGACTGTGAAGGACTTGTTTTAAGCCCTGCCCACATGTTCTGTACTCTGTAAACACTAGGAATTAGTTTCAATATAAAGATGGAAGAAAATCTATTTTAGTGCCTTGTTTAATTTTCCTTAAAAATCTCATTTTCAGGGACCAGTAATTTTCTTGTAAACCATTATAGGACTACCTTCAAGAACATGCTGGAGCCTATCCACCAGTTCTTATTTTTACTAAGTTGATATGTCTTGAAAAATCATTGTAATGTACTACTTTTGGGTCCCCCAAGGGACCCAATGGAAGTCAGTGTGAGTCAGCTGTCTCCCTCTTCTACATGTCTTAGTTACTGTGCTTCAATCCCCTGGGAGACAGTTGAATATAGACATAGGACCATGGGCTCTCAGGGCCAGAGGGGCCTCCATAAACTTCCCATCCAGCCCTCTTGTCTTCCAGATAAACTACACATGACTCAAAGTGGGTGGCAGCTAATTTCCCTGCAGGTCAATAGTGCCTCTCTGGCAGTGTCGTTAGTGTACAGGGATGATAAGTCATCATGTTCCATCCCTTGCTCTGAGCTTAGAACTAATAGGAAAAGAAGATTCGAGAAATGACAGGATGAGATGACACGTTGGCTTTCTTACTGAGTGAAGCTAAATTAGATCGTACAGCTTGATAGGCAATCAAGCAAATGGTTCTTGTCTGACTTGAACTCCTACACCCCACAATCTAGTGGCTGTCTTCCCAAAGCTGTTCTTGCTTTTCTGGCAAGCAGAGCTGATCAACAACTCCAAGTAGAAAATGCCTGGGCCCCTATTCTCAGCCTCTCTCACAGCAGAGCATGACCATGTGACTGGGCACTGGCCAGTGCAATTAAAGAGGAAGTCTGTGGGGAAACTTCAGTTGTATCTTTTCTCTTTAAAAGGAGAGATGGATCAGTGATTAAGGGCACTGGCTGTCTTCCAGAGGATTAGGGTTCAATTCCCAGCACCCACACGTTGGCTCACAATTGTCTGTAACTCCAGTTCTAGGGGATCTGACACCCTTGTCTGATCTCTGTGGGTACTGCATGCAGGCACAGGCAAATACACATATAAAACTTCAAAAACATTAAAGAGAGATGCTTGAAATGAGATACCTCTTCCTTTCTTTCACCTCTGTGCTGTTTTGGGTCCAGAGGCTTGAGTGAAGAGGCCTGTCCATACTTAGAGGGCATCAGGGCAGTAAAGACCTGGGTCCTGATGACACTGTTGAATGGCATTCCCAGTGTTAGATCTTCTGTTGCTGACAGTTATGAAGCTTCTGCTCCCTTTGGTGGATTGTGCTTGGAGTTTAGCACTGGAACCAATCTAGCTGATCAAATCTACCAGAAAACTAAACTTTCAGGATACTAAACCACCATCTTTATTTACCAGTGAGGAGAGAGATCACAAGCATTTATCAGTACTGACAGTTATAGGAAAGTGCAAATGGAGAGAAGTTCTTTCATCCAACTCCACTAACCCCATTGTTGAATAAAAGAGAAGGATTAGACTGGGGTCAAAAAGTAGAAGTCTTAAATTTTTTAAAAATGGAGGCGCAAGATTAATAATTATTGTGGTAAGTGGAGCTGAACTCTCTGTAGGCGTGTTGTGGTGAGGTGTGGTGTGGTGTGGTGTGGTGTGGTGAGGTGTGGTGTGGTGAAGTGTGGTGTGGTGAGGTGTGGTGTGGTGTGGTGTGTGGTGTGGAGCTTTCACATTTGGCTCAGTCTGTGGCAGGCCTCACCGATTTTCAAGACAATTTAGAAACTAGAACATTAACAACAACACTGGGCATGCTTGAAGTATGCCTCTTATTTCCAGGGTCCTGGACAGGAACAAGGCCAAGAGGGCAGCACCAGGGATTGGAAGTTGAGACACAGTGATTTCATTATGAAGTTTGCTTTGCCCCCAAGGGGAGACGATTATTGCAATTATGTCACCATCCGTCAGGCTGTCAGAAAAGCCAAGCTCCCCTTTCCCAGACAGAGCCAGCAAAGAACTGAGTGGTAGCACCAAATGGCAGACTGTCAATCAAATCTACTTCTCATATTCTCCATATTTTCGGAAGAGGAGAATATTTCATTTTCTCCTCTTTAAGTAATTGATTAGTCATAGAATACAAAGAACCCACGGACTCACACAGGAAGATGCTGCTCAGGTAGGAGGTTCAGTATCGCGTGATGGGAAGGGAGGTATGAGGTTGGTCCTGCTACCCAGGCCAGCGCCTCCAAGGTGATGACTGCTAAGGTTTGTTCACGTCTCACATGTGATCACCTCAAAACTCTTGGCATTTTGCGAGGACATCTTACTGACCTCCTCCAAACTCTCATTTAGATTTGAAACCAAATCTTGGCTGCTCGACTATTCATTTTTCTGGCAATATTTGTCAAACTCTATGACAAAGTTTTAAGTTTGGGAGAAAATGGTGATAAAGTTCTACATTGGCATTAGACGTTTCTTTGGGTACCTAATTGGCAGGGCTAACTTCCCACAGACACTGGAGATGAAGACAAGAGTGGAAGAATCTAGCATAGCCAATTGGAGCTAATGGTTTGGTAGGAGGTAGAAGCAAGTGGAGTGTTGGGACCCTGCAGGGGACCTATGTCACACATGTGTGAAGGGTCAGGGAGGGCTGAAGGAAGAGAACATCAACCAAGCCACTGCCCAGAGGTGGAGTAGCAGCAGTTGAGGCAAGGGAGGGGTCGGTGTCACAGACAGATGAGGCAGAGATGAGCTTTGGGAGGGGCAGGAGGAGAGGACCCCTGTTAGATGGGTGTGATTTATGCTGAGTTATGAGGAAGAGTGAAAAGTTCCAGCTAGAGCATACAAATCAGGATGAGATTGAGAAAAGATCTTTCTAGCTACCGTGAACCAAGAAGGAGGAGTCAGGCACCAGTAGAAAAGTCATCAAGGGTGCTGAAGTAGGCAGTCTAAGGTGTGTGTGTGTGTGTGTGTGTGTGTGTGTGTGCGTGTGCATGTGCACATGTACATGTGCCTGTGCAGGGATATGCCACAGGTAACTGTCTTCAATGGATCTTCAGTGATATTATTGACAGAGGTGTGAAGTGCAAGATTAAACAGGTGGAATGGGTCTGGAAGGAAAGATAATGAGCTTGGGGTTGGGGACCATGTCTTCGGGAGACAATGGTGCTGGGCACACATGTAGGGAGAAGGAGGTAGGAAGGCAATGTCTGGAACCGACAGGTTCATGCTCACTCTCGAGGATGACTCTGTCTCTGCTGCTTG
The DNA here is from genome assembly GCA_036184795.1 of Tokudaia tokunoshimensis. Taxonomy (NCBI): domain Eukaryota; kingdom Metazoa; phylum Chordata; class Mammalia; order Rodentia; family Muridae; genus Tokudaia; species Tokudaia tokunoshimensis. The sequence goes on along the minus strand of BTHU01000012.1, from coordinate 91,538,302 downwards.
CTCTGAACCTCTGCGGTCCTCCACTCTGCCTTTGATCTTGGATCAAAGGCCTTTACTCTGCTCCATTCTTGAGTCTACATCTCCAATCTCTGGGCAGTGATACAGGGCTTGAGTGGGTAGGGGATAGGTATCACTGATCCCAAGGGACACTGATTCCAGAACCAGGAAGCCATAGGCACAAACAGTGAAAGTCTTAGTCATATAAATCCTGCTGGTGACAGTGCTCCCAGCTGTCATGGCTTCGTGACCTTTTATTGTATTTTCCTACACGTCAGCCTCTGCCTGTCTGGCCTGGGGTGCTAAGTTTTTTCCACTTGGATGCTTTGTGATGAGATTCTCCCAATGTTTTTGATTTTTATTAGTTTCTCTTCTCTGGAGTTGATTATTCTTCTGGCTCCATCGTTCACTGAATGTCAAAGCTATCTCAACTTGGGAGGCATTTCTCTCTCTGATTCAGTTTGACACAATTTCTTCAGTGGTGATTCAGTCAGCCGCAAAGGCACATTCCAGAGCCTGGGCCTCTCAGATAAGTCATTAGGCTCAGCAGATCAGAAATCTTGGTTCTGGATAAATAAGAATTTTGATAAAGTCTTAAAAAAAATCTTTCTCATGGGCTCCTTGCTACCTTAAACTTAGAGATATTTTTTTGTGTGCCAATGACCTAGGCTCAGCTGGCAAGAACTCGGCTATTTTTTCTTTTAATTTTTTTTTATTAAATAAAATTCTTTGACAGTTTCATGGGCACAGTGAATTTTAGTTGTTTTCACCCCCACGGCCCCCTCACCCCCTCCTCTACTGACACCGTTTTTCTCAATAAGTCTCCTTCCTAGTTTCGAGTCATCTTTTCTTGTATGACCCACTGAGCTGAATTAAGGATGCTTACACAAACATAACTGGAGCATGGACAACTTGTCAGTGGGTGTGCCACTGGAGAAAATGATACCCTCTCCCACAGCGACTGTTAATTCCAGGCTTTCGGCTCCCTCACGCCCTCCCTCATCCATGGTGAAATCTTGGCAGTTCCAGTTTGATTAAGGTAACCACAGGCACAGTGAGTTTGTAAGTGTCATGGTCAGGAGACATCTTTTGCTTGTCTACACCTTGCTTGTCTACACCCTGCTTGTCTACACCCCGTCCTCTGTCCTCTGGCTCTTACATTCCTTCTCTTCTATGATGCTCTCTGTACCTTGGAGGAGGTGGCTCAAGTGTCCTGTTTAGGCTTGACCAAGCCGCCATCACTTACTCTTGGTTTTTAGGTCAGTTATGAGTGTGTGCATTGGCCTCAGGCAGTTATAAGAAGCGTCTCTGACCAAGGCCCAGTCTCTTGGTTATTTCTTTAAGGTAGATCCAGTGACCCCCTCAGTGCAGGCTGAGGTTTCTCACTGGACAAATGCTTACAGTTACCCATGATGCTCAAACTCATAGCAGAAATGGAATCCTGGTTCTCTGCCCGTGTGGCTGGAAGGCTACTGCTAATTCCTTTAACATCTTTGAGCCTCGGTTTTCTTGTAAAGCTTGGTATTAATACTTCATAGGCTGTTAGAAAGATGAGAAGGTAAGCCACAGGAAGAGGATTTAGACAGAACTAAACTCTCTGGGCACTGCCCACTGTGATTGCCCTGCATGTAGCTCTGAATCCTTGAGCTATGGTGAGTTTGAATGTGATGTTCTATGAATTACAGAGTCTCAGACCTTAGCATAAAAAAAAAACAAAGCAAAAAACACAACCCACCAGTACACTAGTATCCATCAAAGATTACATATTGAAACACAAGCATGTTGGGTTAAATAAATTCAATTTTGTTTCCGGTACTTTGGTAAGTAGGTCAATTACTGAATTACTCTCTTCTTCTCATTTCACCTCTACAGTGTGGTTACTGGAAACCCCAACATGTCCATGCGCTTGAATTTCTTCTCTGTTGATATCTCAGCTTCATGGGGTGCATCCTGAATGGCATCTATCGGCTGAAGCTGGCGGTGGAGACACCTCTTCCTGATGGACCGGTCCATTCCCTCACTGTGCCCCATAGTGTCTCCTGCAACACCCAGCCCCACCCCGCCTGCTGCCCCATCCTCTAGGATTCTTCCCTAGCATGCACTGTTCCAAGCTGATCCTCACCATGCTCTCTGTTGTGTCTTTAGTGACTCATTCAACAGATGGTTTCAGTCATTAATTAGTCACCCAGACAGTGCTGTAATCACTGAGGATACAGCAATGAAGAGGGAAAAGACGCTCATTACATGTAGTTGCTTTTGCCAGCAGTGAAGCGGCCCCTCTCCCTTGCCACCTCCCATAGCATTTTATGTTTGTCTTTTAAAAAAGTTTTATCTTTATTCATGTGTATTGTATGAGGCTACGTGTATGTATGCACACATACAAGACATGTGGGGATGTCCACAGAGGCTAGAGAGGTTAGATTATGTATTAGTATCTAGATGACTAGATTCTTAATATAAAAGTATCCCAACAAATTAATATAAAAAAGGTCCAGAGCGCAGCTGAAAAGTGAGAGAAGGATGTAAGCTATGCCGGACAAGAGAAGGGAAATATCATTGGATCTTAAGTGTGGAAAGATCTAAATTCATTCATAAAAACTTAAAACACCACTGATAAATAAATGAGAGGAATCTGGAGTAATAGGAACTCTTCCACACAGAGGGTAAGTGTGTGCATGGGTACAAAACTAAGAAGCTAATCCAAGGTCTATCCAGTTGCATCGTAATTCCACGTGACAATTCTAGTTCTTAGAGTTTTTTCCCCTTGGGAAGGGATCTATAAGGGTAAATGATTCATGCTCAATGAGTTTTCTTGAAAACTTTATCTAAACAAAGACTTGTCTCTAAGATTGCTTAATAACTGTAATCCAGCCATTCCCTGTGTGTTTCTTGCATTTCCCATGCTATCTAACCTGGAAAGGGAACTTGAGAATCTTGTATGCTTTGTGGGTTTCCTGAGTCTATAAAGTTTCTCATGAGTTTCGTGAATCTGACAACCTCCTTGGTCCCCGTAGGAGGGAATGTTTCAACCCCAAGGAACAAGTGTGTGTCACCAGGGTCCCAGCTTTATTCATAACTACACCATATGTACTCATTGTAATGATAACACTAAGGGAGATACTCAAAAAAATATGGAAGGAAAAGAAGAGAGGAAGGGAGAAAGTGCCTGTTACATAGTAGGTGCTTGATTCCTACTTGTGAATTAAGGAAGGGGGAAGAGCCTGTCACACAGTTGGTGCTTGTTTCATATATATGAGTTGAGGAAGGGAGAAGGGAGAAAGTGCCTGGCACATAGTAAGCTCTTGATTCATACCTGTGAAGTGATGTAATGGGTGTTGGGCAGAGTAGTCAAGCTCTCCTCTTTCCTTCTCCACACATAGGCAGATCTATGAAGACTATGGGGCCAAGAGCAGGCGTCCTTTCTGAATACAGTCAACATCCACCAAATCGAGTTAGTTCTATTGCATCCAAGTGTAGCTAACAACAATCTTGCTATTGTCTGTGAGACTCCTTGTGGAATTACCAAAGAAGGGCTTAGGGACCCAGAAGCCTAGTGGACCCATTCCAAGGAGAACACAGGATGCGCTTGCAATAAAGAAAGCTTCTTTGTGACTCATTAAACTCATTTTTTTTCCTCTTGGTTAGACATGTGCCTGCTGTGCCCTGCAGAGCCACGATATCTAGAAGTGGCGGAGTCAGGCGGAAATAAAAACAATTCAGCCCCTAAATGACGTGCCCCTTCATTCAAAATACTTCTTTCAGATGGTTCTGGAGAAAGGCTTGGCTTGTCGTAGCAAAGTTAGACACAGGCTTCATTATTTTTAGTCTTGTTAAAAGAAGTTACTATAGCAACGGCACCATCATCGAGGACAAATGTTATCTCTTTGAGTCAATAACACCAAGAGCTGTCCCACAAATATCTAGTGTTGTCAGAAGAAGAATTGACTTTCCAATAAAATTAATTTCTTCTGAAAGTCTTTCCTATTCATCTTCATTTGAGAGTCCAGAAGTTTCCTTCCTCGCAAATAAGAGATAGGAAAAGCAATCTCCAACTTTGTAAAGGCTGAGACTGACCTTGCTCATATCTGTTTGTGGAAAGTGATTGATTCTATTAGTTCCTTAAAACATGTCATTTCATTTGTGGCTTTTAAATCACCCACAGGAGGCATGGCAGTAATTACTTTGACCCTCAGGCAGAGAATGTGCATTCTGAGAGAGCAGCATGGAGCCACAGTGAAGCAGGGACGCTCCTAACCTCTTAGGATGTCTTTTTAAGTGACAGGGCTGTCATCTTAGTCCCTGTGAAGTAAGATGGGCAACCAGAAAATGTCGGCTGGCCTGGGCAGCTTGACTATTCACATGAACTTACAGTATACTGACTTTTCAGCTTTGGTAAACTGGACCTTAAGGGTTAAGTGGAACCTTCAACCCTATCTCCTTCTTGGGCTGAAAAAGCATATTAATTATGGTGTCAGATCAAAGCGCCAATGTTGACTAGAGGAGAAAGCTGAGTCCCCCAGGTTTCTGGCTCTGAATGCTGCTAAGACCTCACAGCCCCTGGCCCCCAGATTTGACTCTTCTAATCTTAGCTTCCTTTGTACCCACCCTGTGACATTTAATATCTTTGAAATCAGGATATGCCTAATATTTCTTAGCATGGTGCAGTATTTTATTGGCAGTTTTTAATTTAGGGGGGGTATATGATGCATTTCCCCAGAAGGAAAGGGAAATGACATTCTCTGCCTACACACCAAGGAGCAAGCACCCTGAAAAGCAACGTGGAAACATACTTTGATCAAATCTTTGAAAGAAGATGTATTCTATTTTCTTTTTAAAGTGCAAGAGTGTCTGTTTGTCTGCATGTATTCATATCTTTTGGACCATGCCAGAAGAAGTCAGAAGAGGGCATTGAACCCACAGATAGGTAAGCTTATAAAGAAAGAGGGCATTATGACGATTGTGTTCTGGAAACAAAGATGAAGGACTGCATCTGGCGATGGCCTTCCCGCGACAGTCTTGAGATGGCAAAGCGTCCAGAGTCAGAGACAGGTGGTGCACATGCACAGGTGTGTCTTCTGGTTTTCTCTTCTTCCTATAAAATAAGGATTCAAGCTTGAAGTCTCTACCTTGGAGATCTTATGTAATCACCTCTCAAAAGCTCCCCTTGTTCCCTCCCCCACCTTCTTTCAAAACCATACCACATATAAACCAAGAAGGTCATGATAGTCTAAGCCCCTCCTCTCACAGATGACATGACAGAGATCCCAGGAGGGGTTGGGGGCATGTGAAAAATTGTTTTTATTTTATGTGTGTGCATGTTTTGCTTGTATACACATTTGTGTACTATGTGTGTGCCTGGTGCCCAAGGAGGCCAGAAGAGGGCACTGGATTATCTGGAGCTAGAGTTATAGGTGGTTGTGAGTCTCCATGTGGGCGCTGGAAACCAAATCGAGGTCCTCTGCAAGAATAGCAAGTGCTCCTAACCACTGAGCCAACTCTCCAGCCCACTTAATTATTTGCTTTTTCAACACCGCATACCTGGTTCCTTCTATGAACTTGGCAATACAATGAATTTAGTGAATGACCCAGATGAGGTCCTTGCCTTCATAGATGTTATAAGTAGCAAAACAAAACAAAATAAAAGCAAACATACAAAGAAGGAAGTTCTGTTGGAGGCAGGGTACCTGTCTCAAGCACAAGGTTGCCTTGGGAACAAGCCGGACTGACCAGTGAGTGCTCTTCGTCCCTTGACCTCCTCTTTATGTTTTTTTTTTTAAAGATTTATTTATTTATTACATGTAAGTACACTGTAGCTGTCTTCAGACACTAGAAGAAGGCGTCAGATATCTTTATGGATGGACAGATGGTTGTGAGTCACCATGTGGGTGCTGGGATTTGAACTCATGACCATTGGAAGAGCACTCGGTGCTCTTACCGGCTAAGCCATCTCTCCAGCCCCCCTCTTTATGCTTTGAAGATGTTGGCTCACTGAGCACACTTCAGGAGCTCCCAAACCACGGGGAGCACTTGGACTTCTGGGGAGAGAGAGAGAGAGAGAGAGAGAGAGAGAGAGAGAGAGAGAGAGAGACCTGAAGTCACCAACATCTGGCTCTGAAAATAGAAAGCCAACAAAGCCAAACAATAAAGCCAGATGCTTCCATCATCCCGTAGGTTGAAGTCTCCTTGAGGAGACAAAGATTTGCATCCCCCCCCATCACTAAGGAGGTGAGGCATCTCATCATACACTTCCTGGCTGTTGGGGTTTCTTTGCCCTGTGAGGTGCTCATTTGTGGTCTTCGTTTTCTTTCTTTTCTGTGACTTCATCTTCATTTTGTGCAGGTAGAACCAGGCTTTGGTCTGCCCCTTACAGGTGCAGCAGGCATTGCTGTAAAGCCAGGGAGAGCCTCAAGTGCTCTGTGAGGAGCCAAGATGCTGTGGCGTGTCCCACATGTGATCACCGTGCTTTAAAAAAAAAACCAGAGACATGTGAAAGTGAGCCAAGAACTCCAACACATCTCATGATCATCCTCACTTCTTTTAAAAATTTGATTAAAAAAATTTAGAGCATTTCATCCATGAATACTGTCTTCACACCATTTGCTCCTCCATCTTCTCCTCCAAGTCCCTCCCATATTCCACTCCCTCAAATTCATACACTCTTCCCCTTTAATTATTTATTGTTATATGTATGCACACATGTGTACACAGCCTATCAGCCTGTTTATCGATACTCCAATGTACATGTATTTATGGCTAACCATCTGGGACTAGATAACCTATCAGGAAGCTCACCCCTGAAGAAAACAGATTTTTTTCCTTCCTCTCTTGGCAGCCATTGATTTCCTGTAGCTCTTCTTCTAGGGGTGTGGCCTTGTGAGGTTTCTCATAATGTGCTGACATGTCGCCTAGTGTTGTCATTATTGTTTAAGTGGCCATATTGTTTGAGATTTCATGGGTCAGTTTTCCTGTCATGTCTAGAAGATACTATCTCTCAGCAGGCATCCTGGTTTTCTGGTCTTACAATCTTTCTGCCCTTTTCCCCCTAATTTTCTCTGAGCCTTAAGTTCAGGCGTTATGTTATAGATGCACCATCTGGGATTGACACAACGTGGTCATTTATTCTTAGCATTTTAACTAGTTGTTGATCTCTGTAGTAACTTCTATCTTCAGCAAAAAGAAGCTTCTTAAGATCTACACTTATCTGTGGGTATAAAGATAAGTATTTGCAATACAGTTAGGAATTATGTTGGTTTGAGAAAAAGGTACTAGTAGGTTCTCCTCTAGGGTCTATGTCTCCACAATAGAGAGACATAGACCAATACCATGGGTAGTTGGCTAGGTTTACAGTTCCAGGTATGAATTCCCTTCTATTGAGAAGGCCTTAAGTCCAATTAGACAGCTGTTGAGTATCCCTGAAGACAACAACAAAAGTGTCATTATTGAACCATTAGGGATATCTTGCTGGACTGGTCATTGTTGTGGTTCCAAGGCTTTATGTCTGGGTAGGACAGCTGATTTTTTTTTCTTCCTCCACAATAAGTGCAAGCATGCAGAGATTGCTGTTCTATGATGACTTAGACTCGTTGGTCTATTCTTAAGAGTGGGATGGTTGGATCACATGGGAGCTCTGGTTTTTTTTGGGGGTGGGGTGGGGGGAGAGGAGTGTTTCAAGACAGGGCTGTCCTGGAACTCACTCTGTAGACCAGGCTGGCCTCGAACTCAGAAATCCACCTGCCTCTGCCTTCCGAGTGCTGGGATTAAAGGCATGAGCCACCACTGCCCAGTGGGGAGTTTTGTTTTTTAGTTTAGCTTAAATTTTGGTTTAGATTTTAGCAGAATCTTCCTCCTGCTCTCCATAGTGGCTGGGACTAATTTGTATTCTCGACACCACGTTAAGTGTCCCCTTTCCTGACATGTTCATTAACATTTATTCTTTGTTTGTTTGTTTGGTTTCCTAGAGATGGCCATGTTGCCTGTGGTAAGATAGAATCACAGTGTAGTTTCAATTTGTGTTTTCCCAGTGTCTAAAGATATTGGCGATTGCTATTATTTTTTTTATTGGCCATTTGTGAAGTGTCTATTCAGATCACCCACCCACTTATTAATGAGATTCTTTGTTCTTCTGCCATTTTTTGAGTTCTTTGTATATTCTGGATGCTAGTCCTCTGTCAGGTAGATGCTGGCGAAGACTTTCTCCCACTCTGTAGGCCTCCCACTTGTCTGCCAGTCATTTTCTTTGCTGTGAAGAAAAAAAAAAGGCTTTTTAATCTTTGTAATTTCCTTTGCTGTTTTTTTTTTAATTTCTTGAGCAGAATCCTCTTAGACCCAGGCCAATGTCTTGATATGTTTCTCTTGGGTTTTGTAGTTTGAAAGTTGCTTTAATCCAGTTTGAATACTTTTTGTACAGGGCGAGAGCTAGGGATGTAGTCTCGGTGTTCCATCCACATGCGGATATCAGACGTTCCCACTTCTGCTTATTAGCTGGCCATCTTTTCTCCACCTATGGCTTTAGCATTTTGATTGGCAGCTGACTGAAGATGGGTGAGTTTACTTCTATATCGTCTAGTCCATTGGACCATGTGTGTGTTGTCATGCCTACCCTAGGATGATTTTTTTTTAAACTATGACTCTCTAGAGCAGTGGTTCTCAACCTTCCTAATGCTGTGACCTTTTAAAACAGTTCCTCATATTGTGGTGACCCACAACCACAAAATTATTTTCACTGGTACTTGATAACTGTAAATTTGCTACTGTTATGAATCATAATGTAAATATTTTTGGAAATAGGTTTGTCAGAGGGGTTGTGACCCACACAGGTTGAGAACCACTGCTCTAGACTATTTTTGAAACCCACCCTTGTGATACCTTTAGCACTTTCATTTTGTTCAGGACTGCTCTGGGTGCTTCCAAAGGCCCCAGGTATAACCACCATAGTTGGATTAAGTTTCTGCTCTCCTACCTTGTCTGGCCTCAGTGGGGGAGGGTGTGCCTTGAAGACTCAGGGTCTTTGCAGTCATATTCCCAACCTCCAACTCTGTCCCTGCAGAGACAAGTGGCACAGCAGAATGTCAGGATGACAAACCATGGCACCTAACCACCATCCCTCTTTTACCTCCCTTCCCCCCACAACTTGGACTGCTTGTAGTCACCTTAACACGGCAGGCCGTGCAGACACTCCTGTTGGCTACAGTGGTTTAGAGAAACCCACTTGCCAACTCTTGTCTTGCTAAAGACTGTGGAAGTAGGTAGTTAAAAAGTGACCAAGTCTCTTTTCTTTCAAAAGAAAATGAGAAAATGAGAATTCTTTACAGTATGGCTGAAGAGCTGAGGATAATGCATGTCAGGGTCCAGCAACTTCCTGCTACCATGTGGAAAGACCCATGGTAACTGCAAAGGTCATCATTGGGCTGTCGATGATGGATGTAGAAGGTACTGGTACCAGAGCATGCTACACTCCAGGCAGGTGGGGTCTGTGGGAGAAGGCTTTTGGCTTCCCCTATCTGTCGTCCGTCTGTCCGTCCATCCGTCTGTCTGTCTGTCTGTATTTTGTGATATTGCAGGCCAGTATGGATGTTCCAAGTCTAAAGGGCCTGCGTGGGAATACTGCTCAGGACAACAGGTCCTACTTGTTGTCTATCCCTTGGCCCAGCAATGTAGGTGTCCTGGCTCTGGTTCTTCTGTGAGTAGACTGAAGGACTGAAGAAAGTCCTCTGCCCAAGCCTGCTCCCATCATCTATAAAATAACCTGATTCTACGGACGGGCGACACATCAATGGGCTCACTGGTTGTTGTTCATGTTCTGGAAGAGCAAACCTTTAACAGAGGCTGTACTTATTTAAAAATCGGGGTCACCCATCCATCTCCAAAAGTTTAACCCAGAGTTGCTCCTGCTAAAGGAAACAGAGCCAAAGAGTGGAGCAGAGACTGAAGGAAAGACCAGGAGGAGAGACTGCTCCGCCTGGGGATCCATCCCACATCCAGACACCAAACCCAGATACTAATGCAGATGCCAAGAAGGGCCTGCTGACAGGAGCCTGGTACAGCTGCCTCCTGAGAGGCTCTGACAGAGCCTGACCAACACAGATGCGGATGCTCGCAGCCAACCATCAGACTGAGCACAGGGACCCCAATGGAGGAGCTAGGACAAGGACTGAAGGAGCTGAAGGGGCCTTGTCTGTCATCAATGGGAGGGGAGGCCCTTGGTCCAGTGAAGACTTGATATCCCAGTGTAGGGGAATGCTAGGGTGGTGAGGCAGGAGCGCGTGGTTGTGTGGGGGAGCACCCTCATAGAAGCAGGGTAAGGGGGGATGGCATAGGGGGTTTGCAGGGGGAAACCAGGAAAGGGGATAACATTTGAAATGTAAATGAAATATCCAATTAAAAAAAGAAAAATAATCTTTCTGTGTAGAAAATGGACATGCTTTAATTTCTTTATTTTGTGTCACTGGTCATTTAATATGCATCTTGAACCTCTCTGGGTATGTTGTGATTTACTGTGAAATGTAAACTCCTGAGGGCACAGATGTCTGCTTCATTTACTTTTTAGAACACCCAGAAGAGGGGCCACAAACAAATAGCTTTCTAGTCCATTTACATGTTGTTATTGTTAAGTGGAATATAAGCTACGTCCCTCTTCAGAAGGAGGGCTGTGCTGCTCTAGGTTCTGCAAGACCAGGAATAGAAGACAGTTTCGTGAAAGCATCATTGAACGCCCTTCTATGCAGCTCATATAGATAAATATGTTTACTTTAATTTTAAAATCATAATACTAGATGATTTTCTAAAAGAAAAACCTGACTCATGTAAAAAATAATCCCTAAAAGCATATGGAAAAAAATTTTAAAGTCAACTTTAATTTCCATATACGAAGCTAATTATTTCCAATATCTCTGTATTTGCCTGTGTGATTCATTTAAAGATTTTGCTAATGGTACTAGTCAAATGATCTTTTTAAGACTTTCAAAGTTTCTTTTTGTCTGTCAGTAGTGATGCTATGCTGTTTCCAAGTAAGAATTATTGTCTTGCTATTTTTCAATGCTGTAAGTGCAAGGAAAAGACTTGCTAGAAGTTGCTAGTGGCTTACTGTCTCAAAGGCAGGCCATGGTTACTATGAGGGAAACTTTGATCCATTTGTCCCAGGGCACTTCTTTTCACAGAACCAGGTGAACTACCTCTGACTGTCTCCCCAGGATTATGTCACCCACCAAGGCAACTTTCTGTTTCATTCAGTGATGTCAAGAAACAAAACACCACCCTTGAAGTGAATCAGTTTTGGAAAATAGAGACTGGCTTTATACTCCACGGCTTTGATGTGCTCAGTAGTTCCTGTAAGGATCTGCCTTTCTTTTGTTTTGATTGACAAGACCTTCCCTATATATTTGAGTAATCAGGCAGCCTGATAACAGACAGGACAGACACCCAGAGCAAACTTTCTCTACTCATTGCAACTTTTGAAAGCCTGGGGTTCAAGTGTCAGCTCTCCAAGAAGAGTTGACTCCAGCAAGATCAGGTAAGTGTCTCTCCATCTCTCATTTCCTTCCTCCTGAGGAGAAGCCCATGGCGCCCATATGACAACATACCATACCTGTAGGAACTGTAAGAGCAGCTTTGGAAATGTAGCTCCTCTTGAGTGACACTGACCTGGGACATTCTACACACATGACGTCCATGTGTGTTCTGTGCAGTGGGCAATCATGACCCATTGTGTGCTACTAACCAGAGAGGACAGACTTCATAGGAGGTTGCAACTAGCCTTCCATTGTTTGTTTTTAAATGGAGTCACAGCTAGAGACTTTGCCCAGCATAGGGCAGAGGTAATCTATGGGGAGTAGAAAACATTTTATGAGTGACTACCACACCAGGCACCAGGTTTTATAATGTCTCCTGCATCGTAGGTTAGGTTAGCAACAACACAACCAGGACATACCATCATTAGTACTTATCTGCACCCCCCCCCCAAATTCATTCCCCATCCATGACACTGAAAATGCACACATGTGCGAGGCTCTAATGTGACACATGCATACCCTGGACCTGGTAAAGAGAAGGTATGTGCATCCGTGTATTATTTTAGGCTCTACATTTCTTTGGGTGTTCCTCTTATTTTTCATTGGGATAAATTCCTTTTACATATAAATCAGCTCCAGGAGTTCACCAAGGAAAAGCCTAAGACTGCTTTGAGGGTAGGGTGTGTAGAGAGAACTACTGACTATCTACTGGAGCTAGCTAGGGAGATGTCGTTGGACTGGGACAATTCCTCGGCTCATTTCTCTCCTATAGTGCTAAGAGCTTACACACTGTGGGTGGCGCCACCATGAGCAGTCACATATGTTCATCTTTGCTTCCTCTCCCTCCCCGGGAATAGCATGAAGCTGGCATCCCTTGTCCTTGGTGCCATGGCCCTTCTTCTTCTGGGCGGCCCTGACTCTGTCCTCAGCAGCTCCGGTGGGAACCTGCACACTTTTGTGGGCTGTGCTGTGAGGGAATTCACTTTCATGGCCAAGAAGCCAGGCTGCAGGGGACTTCGGATCACCACAGATGCCTGCTGGGGTCGCTGCGAGACCTGGGAGGTGAGTAGTCCAACTTGGGTGGCAGTGTCCTCAGGGACAGCTCCTTGATTTCAAGCTCACAATTTCATGTTGGAGGGAAAGCTGGCACACCTGCCCTGTCCTCTGGGCTTTAAAAAGCCAGTTGCACAATTATTTGGCTTCTTCCATATGGTCTGAAAACCATGGTGATGCTCCCTTCTGGAGAGCTGTTGAGGTTGGTAATTTCCGTGGGTCTGCATGTTTGGGAGCCATCTCTAGGAGGTCAGGTGCTACTATTTACCCATTGTAAAGATCACAAGAGGGAATGGCTTCGAAGTCGGAGAGAGTCAGTGTAAAGTTGGAAATGAATTCTTGGTCCAAACCTGTGACCACATCTCCTTCCTGTATTTTCTCAGCTGTGAGGGAGTCAGGCAGTTTACCCAGAAGAACCCGGAAGCTGCATGCTGAGGGAGGCCTAGACCCAGGCTCTGCCACAACTCTTTCCCCTTTGTCCCAGTCCAGTGTGAGATCTGGGTCTTCCCTTTATACTCAGTTCTGTCTGGCCTTTCATTTAGAGTGGTATACAAATCTCAAAGCTGGCTTAACCAGAAAGTGTTCATGATGACTGGCTGAGCTGATTCTTGTTGAAAATGGTGATTTCTCATGACCTGGGCTTCAAAGATGCCAGATTTAGCAAAATTAAAGCCAAAAGACACCCCCACCACTACCAAATCAGTCAATCAATCAACCAACCAACCAACCAGCCAGCCAACTCAAAACCCCATTAACTACTTTCCATCTCTGACCCCACAATCTGAAGTGAGGTGAAATTAAAAAAAAAAAGTTAGGGAACTCAGATAAATTTGAATTTCAGATCAATAACACTTTTCTTTTCGCCTAAGCTCACCCTAAATATTGCATGAGACAGACTTATAAAATTAAAAATTTGAAATACAAAGTTAATTGAGTACCCAATTTTTCTAGATCCCAGAATCCTGAGAGTAAGAAGACAGAACGGAGAGAGAAACTGAGCTCCTCCTCCCGGTCCTGGTAGAAGGAAAAGTCACTATTTTTATAATAGTGAGGCAAGGACTTCATCTTGAGCTGGCTTGCCTGTCATCTATAGATACACACACACACACACACACACACACACACACACACACACACACACGTATGTATGTCTGTATGCATGTATATATGTATGTATGTGTATATACACATGTGTGTGCCTGTGCATATATGCACTTATGCATGTACATATGCATGCATCATCTCCTTATTCTACATACCTGTGTGCATTATCTATATATGTATGTGCATGCATCTAAGCACATGCCTATTTCTAGATGCGTGTATCATCTATCTGATTTCTCTACCTAACATTATTTTTTTGTTTTGCTCAGAACAAAGGGACTGTTCCCTGAAAGATTATTGTTATTAAATCACTATTACATCCTTATAATTGCACTCATAAGAGCCATTGGCTACATGTGCTGAACTCTGACCTTTTGCCAGGGCTTGTGCACTGCATACATCATGTCATCTAGCTCCATGACAATGCTAGCAAAGGTGGCTTGCTTTATAGATGAGGGAACAAGGTCTTGGAAGAGTTGAGAGCATTCCCTAGGTCTCCAGCAGCTGTGAAGCAGGCAGGGACAGTGGGGCTGACTCTAGACCCTGGGTCTCTCACTACTGATCTCTGTACTTTCTCTAACAGAATCATCTTTGAAGTCAAGGTTTATAAAAGGCGAAGGGAGGAAGCGAACTAACCCTCCAGTCATTAGAGCAGAATATTCAGGAAGCTCCCTGGCTCTGCTGACTTTAGTGGATTCAGTTAGAAGTAGTTACTGCAAACGTTCTGTGTGCCTGCCTGGCTGGGTACTGGAGAATAGTGGCTGCCCTAATGGAGCTTAGTGTCCACTTTAGGAGCAATGTCACACAAAAAAGTAAGATACAGATGATGGCATGTGGAACGGACAAACACAGCAAAACAACCCCAAAACCAAAACCAAACAGGAAGAGGGGAAGGTGCTCCAGGGTTGGGAGGTGGGGGGAGGGTGCTCCAGGGTTGGGAGATGGGTTGGAGTGATTTAAAATAGGAGCAGAAAAGGCTGCTCCGGATCAGGTGAGACTTGAACAAAATCCTACGAGTTTGGTGATGGAGTGTGTGCGTGTGTACGTGCATGTGTGTTGTGTGTGTACCTGCATGTGTGTTGGGTATGGACGTGCATGTGTGTTTTATTCTGGGCAGAGGGAACAGTAGATGTAAAGTCCTTCAGTTCCTGTTCTGAAGAAGCACAGAGACGAACGACTGTGACTGGAGGCTGGAGCTGGTGTTGGCAAGGCCAGGGCCATAGCTGACATGTCAGAAATAAGAGGACCGGGAGAAAATGTAGGGACTTGAGAAGAATCCTAATGGCTGTGATGTTTTACCCTCAGCGAGATGGAAAACTACTGGGCTTTGAGCCGAGGTGGGCCATGACTGACTTGTGTTTTCATGTTGTAAACATTCTGTAGGGGTAATGGTAGGAGAAGGGAGACCAGTTATTTGTTTGCTAAATATTTACCAAGTGCATCCTGTGCTCCATGGACTTTCGTGGAAGCTCAGGACACGGTAGGTAGTGAGCTAACCACCTTCCTGCTTCTGGGAGTTTATTCGTAGTGGGAGAAGTCAGTACGCAAGTAAACAGCCAGTGATGACTGGCACCAAGAACAGGAAGCAGATGCTGTATTCTAATGTTTTTTTTCTGTTTTCTACCCATGGGGATAGAAACCCATCCTGGAGCCTCCCTACATTGAAGCCTATCATCGAGTGTGCACCTACAACGAGACCAGACAGGTGACAGTGAAGCTGTCTAACTGTGCTCCTGGAGTCGATCCCTTCTACACCTACCCGATGGCTATCCGATGTGACTGCGGGGCGTGTTCCACTGCCACCACTGAGTGTGAGACCATCTGAAGCCAGTGTCGTCACAGCTGGTGGCCCAAGCCTCACATCTCCACTGGCCCCAGGAATATATCTGCTTTATCCCCTGCATTCTACTTGGGTCAGCCCAAGCTACCTGTCTTCCTCTATCTAGCTTAGGCACAAGGTCCAGGTGCAGCACACTAATGTTGAAAACGTAAAGCAACATTGGCCCTTCCCCAGAATAACCTCTCTGGTTCATACGTCTGCAAATTCGGTTTTCGTTGCTTGACTTTTGGAATGTGAATTGTATATTGCAACCCTCCCCCAGGTTCTGCTGATACTGTGCTGTTTATTTGAAGGAGTTGCATGTCATTAAGCAGTGGAAAGCCTTTAAATCTCCACATTCTGCCACTGTGCTCAGACTGGATTTATGATTAAAGGGCAAAGGACGATCAAAACCAAAGCACTTTCTTCCTGGCTCACAGGATGTCCATCCGAGAATGTTCATACAGAGAGTACCCCATTTCCCTTTGAACCGAGTGATTACCTAAACAAGAGGCAAGGACAGCCTTGACTGTTAGGAAAAGGTGTTTTGATGTGGCTGATTCATCTCGCAAGCAAAATTCTCTAAGTTCCCTCAAGACCCTTACGGAGGTGTCTGCTTGCCAATTAACAACAACAACAAGAAGAACCCTCACAAAGTACAATTAAGAGCTATCATTTAGGTTTAAAAACACCAGAAACTAAATTTCCGGTTTGAGTGTTTCCTGACAGCCACAGTGAGGTGACCAGTTACAAATGTCCTTCCCTGTTTAGTATATTTTAAATCTAAACGGTAATTTATTAGACTCAGAATCCGGAGCGTTTGCAGCAGTAAAGATGGCCCCGCCTGCTCAGACGGGGCGGTGTGCCCACCTGGCACTGGATTGCCTTGTCTGAAGTCTTACAGCAGCTGACTCTGGGACCTTCTTTTTAAACTCCAATTTTACACAAACGTTTTTAGTTTTGGAATGGGGGGTGTGTGTGTTGAGTTTACCTTTGTTCTTTTTTATTTGCCGGAAGCATCTGTACAATGTCAATAAAGTGTGGTCTCTGTCATCGGAATTTGTGCAAACTTTCAGAAAATTCTTTTTAGCTTGCTTGGTATGACAATAAAGGAAAGCACTTGGAACGTTGAGGTTCTTTTGACTGAAGCATTAATTTGGGACTCATATTTAGTGAAGGACACAGATGACTCAGGGTAGCATGAGTCCCAGGGGTCCTGTCATCTGTAGCCGCTGTCAGGTCCAAGCTGGGAGCTCTGAATGCTCCTTGAAGCAGGAGCTAGTGAGTCCATGAAGATCTGCCAAGCATAGGCTGAGACCGTGTTCAAGCCCTAGGATGCTGAAGTTAATGCCTGAGGACAAAGGACTTAAGCAAAAGCCACACCAACCCGTAGCAGCGGATGCGTTGGTAGGAGAGGAAGGTGTTGAAAAGCCGTGGTCTCTGCTAGGAATGGGTGCTGGTCACAGATGGCTCAGGTGTCCCTTCCATTTCAAGGACCTCCCTCTGGGTTTTCTGGGGGGGCACTCCTCTTGCCACAGTTTCAGGAAGGGTGGACACAACATTAGTAACAACTCTGTCAGGAAATAAGTGACATATTTGACCAGAGTTAACTAAACCAACAAGGAGGGGTGGCACACTGGTGTTTTGGAAGGGGTGGCCAACCTTAGGGGACTGTGACAGAAAGGGTGTGATTATCAAATACCAAGGGAAGCTCAGAAGAGGGGCAAGTGCCCGGCATGAGCTGTGGCTTTTAGGATGATGCGGTAGCTCTTGGACAAACAGAATGGGAAGAGTGGGGAATATTCCAGCCTACTTGCTCTCTATCCCCTCGAATCAAACAGGAATCATGGGAAAGCAGACTGAGGGGACCTAGTCCTCCATTTATGGCCTTCCATAAATGCTGGTATTCTAGGAAGCTGGTTGAAAGAGGGTAAAGAATGGATCTAAGGGTAATGGGAAAGGCCACATGACTATGTTTGGGGAGTTTCAATTACAGTGGGGCGGGCAGTAATGATGGTTGTCAGGACACTATGCAGGCTGTAGTATGAGACTGGCTCACATTTCCCCGATGGGAACTGCTATGAGATCCACACAGAAAGGTTTGTGCTAATACTTTTTCTATAATGTTTGAGAGATATGAAGGCAGGAGAGTGGTAGCTCTGAGGACTGTGGCATTAGTTAACTATAAAGTATGGATGAAGGCCTTTGGGCATGGTGTGGAAGTTGCATTTGAAGAGGCAAAGCTGGAAACCAGGTCTATGTTGTAACTAGGAGAGTGGTCCAGTCACTTACAAGGCTGGCTCTGCCACCATGGCGAGTTGTGTATTCTCACTCACGGTCCTAATAAGGACAGAGACACAGATACCTAGAATGGGAGCAATCAGCGGAATGTTCTTGAGGGGCTCCTGCAGAGGGCCATGCTGGCTCCTTCTTGCTGGAGGATTTCCCTAGCCGGGAAGCTGTGTGGAGGACTTAAGGAGGGTGTTATTTTGTTATACTGTCTTCTCAACTAGTGTCTGTTATTTCTGTATTCTAATGTTCCCGCCTCTCCCTCCTAAGGGCTGGGGTTTTAGGTGTGTGCCTTTGCACCCATTTCTGTGATGCTGGATATTGAACCCAGGGCCTTGTGCTAACTAGATAAGTACTTTATCAAATGGGCTGCCGCATCGGTTCCCACAAACTCATATAGTCTAGACCAGTGGTTCTCAACCTGTGGGTCACGACCCTTTAAGGGGGTCTAATGGCCCTTTCACAGGGGTCGCCTGAGACAATTGGAAAATACAAATATTTACATTATGATTCATAATAGTAGCAAAATTATAGTTATAAAGTAACAACAAAAAATAATTTTATGTCCAGGGGGGCTACCACAACACGAGAAACTGCATTAAAGGGTTGCAGCATTAGGAACATTGAAAACCTCTTTTCTAGATGATCATTAGGGAAAGATTTTCTCTGGTGGGGAGGAATGAACGGTCTGTACTGAAGGAGTTACTGGATAATTCAAACCAGAGGAATGGGTAGAAGGTACTTGGCAGTGGGTGTGGACTGGGAAGAGAGGTATGAATACACTCATATGGAAGAATATTCAGAGTGTATAAGTGTGGTAAGAACATTGGGATCTTGTCCCTACTGGTATGGTGTTGGGATGGCTCCTACAAGCTTGGGGAAAATCATGACTTCTATCAATGAAGAGAAAAAACTTTAACTACCCTAGCAGAGTACTGAGGCCTCAAAGACAAGTCTGTGTAGGACAAGGTTATTCCAAAGGACAGAGGACCTACCAGCTGTCTGTGCCCACCTGAGAGGTTTAGAAGACACCCTCTTTCCATGGGATGCTGCCTTGGAACTAGGCTTCTAGGTGTCAGTGGAGGTGACAGGGCTCTTCAAGGACCAGAATGTGACATGTAGCTATATCAGAGGCAGGGAGGACGTTACTCCCATGGCAGAGAGCAGAACCACAATGGTGACTAGAGGCCTGTGACCTGCAGAGTGTGTGGTACCACCTAATAGACAGTGGAGTTGCTAGTCCCTGGGACTAAAAAACTGCAATAAATATATGTTATAATCAGGAGAGTTACTAAGAAAAAGGAGGAAAATATCTGCTAGGATTTATGATAGTGTCTTTCCCCTCTCTCCATTCCACAGCCTTCTTTTCCATAAGTACTTATTAAAATTTTGTACAAAGCACTGTTTTGGAAATGAAGATGGAAATATTGTTACTATTTATATAACTTCACATTTGTGAATTCTCATGTATGTTTCCTTGTATGCAAACACACAACACACCTGTGTGCAAGTGAATGCCAGAGGTCAGCTTCTGACGTCATAGGAGCCATTGACCTTGTTCTGTGAGAGGCCCCTTTCTAAACCTGCAGCCCACTCATTAGGCTGACTGGACAGTGACATCAGGGAATTCTCTTGTCTCAGTCTCTCCAGGGCTGGGATTACAAAAGGGCTACCAAGTTCTCTTTATGTGTTGTTTGTTTCATTAATTTATTTATTTGATTATTTTATATTCTGATCACAGTTCCCTTCCTCCTTTCCTCCCAGTTCCACCCTCCCACTCCCCTTTCCTCGTTTCCCCTTTCCCTTCTTCTTAGAGGAGGACCCCCCCCCCACTGGGTAACAACCCAGTCTGGCACTTAAAGTCTAAGCACATCCTCTCCCACTGAGGCCTGACAAGGCAGCCCAGCCAGTTGTAAATACCGGTTCTGGGGAGTGAACTCAGGCCTTCATGATGGCTTGGCAAACACCTTACTGACTGAACCCACTCCCCTGTCTTACTTCATTGCTCGGTGTCAACCACACTACTAAGTATTATTAGTGTCATTTTACTAATGCTGTTTTATGGATGATGAAGCCCAAAAGCCAAAACAGGCCCCATCACTTGCCCATGCCAACACAGTTAAAAAGCCACACATACGTGGCTTCTCTGACTCAGATCAACTATATTCTACTAAGGCATGATGTCTTTGGGGAAAGTTTCTCCCAAGTTATTGCTGCTTGGAGCAATCTGAGATGATGGATGTGAGACTGGTCATTAGCATCTTCTGTCTTTCCTGGAGGTTGGAGGTTTCCTGGCAATTGGAGTGTTTGCCTGATTTCCTGTGTAACATCAGGAAGTGGATGTTTTCTGTAGCACAGATCATATATTACAAAAGAAGTGTCTGAGGGAGAAATGAATGCCACAGCAGAAGATAAAAGAAACCAGAGGTGAGGGTTATGGCTTTGCATCGGTTTCCAAGGTGATGTGAAAATGGATGCTGGCAATGGTGGTCCAGGGCCTCCCGGACCAGCTCTCCATAGATGGCTGCTCAGCAGTTCCTTATTCTGAAGTACATTTATTTTGTAGTTAATGGAAGGTAAGCAGTAGGGAGAGTTCCTTTCTCTAGAGCATTTTTGATTGGAGAACATAAATCCCCTCCCTTCCCTTCCCCACCCTCTCTCTTTGAGATAGACTCTCATGTAGCCCAGGATGGCCTCCCTGTGTAGTGTGAATGATGATTTTGAACTCAGGAGGACTAAAAGTTTGAGGCTAGCTTGGGCTATGTGATGAGACCCTATCTAAAAAACTATAAATAAACAAAGAAATGAAATAATATGCTCCAATCTTTCTTGGTTCTCTACTTCAGAATTTTAAGCAAACTATTAAAAAATAACATTTTAATCTAGTCTTCAACAAATTATTCAACTTTTGTTTTCTAAAAAGTTATATTACACTTACTTTTTATTTATGCATGGGTGCATATGTACATATATGTGTGTGTATGTGTGTTTCAGTGCTATGGAGTGTGTGTGTGTGTGTGTGTGTGTGTGTGTATACCCATGTCAGGGAGTATGTGTGTTAGTCAAAAGATAACTCAAGAGTGTTAATTCTCTCTGTCTACTTGTGGGCCCTAGGGATTGAACTCCAGCCATCAGGTTTTGTGGTAAGCATCCCTACCTGCTGAGGGATCTCCCTGACCCTGTTGAGATTTTCTCATTATGGAACATCTGTTGGAACACAAATCTGCTCCTTATTTACATGATGGATCCTCAGGTATTTCTGCTACAATCATTTTCCTTTGACTTTATGGATAGAATTAACTAGAGTAGTGTGTTGGGTAGTCAGGAGGGCTCCATGACTGATTGCTGTGATCCTGGAGTGTCTACAGGGGGCGCTAAAGCTCTTCAGGCAGGTGATATCTAGCAAGAGGCTAGGGAAGGAATGAAAGAACAAGGGAGTGGAGGCACTGCGCCTTAACTGACAATGTAAGGCAGACACTTCCCCAGTGTGGAGGATTCAGAGGGTTAGCCCAGACTCCTTCCAAGTCTTCACCGTCAGAGATAAAGCAAGCCTTCCATGAACTTGCTGGCTTAGTGCTCCCTCACCATGGAAGAGAAGTAGGCGAGACGTCCATTCCTAGCCAAGCAGCTATTTTCAATTGATATCTGCTGGGAGAGGAAAAATCTGTCTTGACTTAACAGGAAGATTGATATTCTTGAGGCGGATGTGATCATTGTCTTTTAGTGATGTTGAAAACTGGATTACAACCGAGGACTTAAAGTAAACCCACAAATACAAATCATAACCGTTTGAGAGAACATGTAGCCCCTGAAAGCACTGTGTGCACACAGAATAAACTATGTTGGCATGCTCCGAAGTAATTGTTATCTTTAGGAAATCCACTTGTAGAGCCAAGCACTTGAAGTAGGGCTTACCTATGTTGAGAGACATGGTCTTCCCGCCTGAGGACCATGTGTGCTCTTTTGGCTTTGCTATCCACTGTGTGGAAATGTGAGCCATCAAAGGTAGGCGACTCAAGCTTCCAGGTTTCTGCAGCTTCCATTTCCTTTTGTAATATGGTCATCATGATTAAAATATGTGATTAAAATAAGTGGCTTGGGGTTAGGGAACTTAAGACATCTGGTATTAAAAATCACCTTGGGAATGTTTTAGGAAGATATTTTTGCTTGTAGGACCTGCCTAAGCAAACTCAAGAAACCAAAATGAAGCTTCTCCCCTCACACGCATTAACAGCTCTAAATGAGAGAGAAAGTCCAATAGAAGTTGCCTGCAAACTTCAGCGTTACAAGACCAGAGCCAGCTTCAGAGCAGAGCCGAGGGGCTAATGTGATCTGTCAGTTTTAAGGGTGTAAGCTTCGAGCCAGGGGAGGAGAGGTAAGTAGGCTTAGACCAGGGGTTTCTCCTTCAGCGTTTGGTTGTTACCACAGAACCATTTTTATGTAAGTGAAGACAGGCTTGCAGAAAGCCTGGTCTGGGATTTTATTTTACTGTCCCAGAAACGAGACTAGAACTCACCAAGCAAGGGGCCAAGGAGATGACTTAGTTGGTAAAGTGCCAGCCATGCAAGTATAAGAACCCAGGTTCAGATCCCCAGCACCCGTGTAAAAAGGTCCATTGTGCTCCTGTAATCCCAGTGCTGGGAGGCACACCCAGACCATCAGATTGACCTATAATCTATGTGGGGATTTTTTTTTTTTTGATTAATGATTGATGTGGGAGGGACTAGATCAATGTGAGTGGTACCACTCCTGGGCTGGTGGTTCTGGGATGTATAAGAGAACAGGCTGAGCAGGAAGCCAGTAAGCAGCATCCCTCTGCAGCTCCTGCTACAGTTCTAGACTCCAGGTTTTGCTTGAGCTCCTACCCTGGCTTCCCTTGATGACAGACTAGAAACTGCAAGTCCTTTCCTTTCCCCAAATTGCTTTGGGTCAGTGTTTTATCAAAGCAACAGAGAAACAAACTAGGACACTTATAAATACCAGAACGACTTCCAGAATAGAATATTTTAGATTTAGCAGATTTTTCAAACCAGATGCTGCTTTTCTGCCCGATTCCAAAATACGATGGTCTTTTACTGTAGCTGGTAGCACATGATGAAAAGAAAACATACTGACAGCCCTTTATTCAGTCAGCAAATGGACGATTTAAATAGTGAGCTAAGGGGTACCTTCAGGGCAGCATCTGAGAGACCATCTACATACACTGATGGCTTCTTCATCATCCAGCTCTGTGTTTGGATATAAAGACTGATAAGGAACCTGGATGTCTCACAGACTAATTTGTTCTCATGTTTAATGCGAGTCTGAATCACTTGGGGTCTTGTTAAAATGCAAGTTCTAGTTCAGTTGGTCTCGATTGGGTCCCAGGATGCTGCAGTCTGGACTAGCTACCAGGTGGTGCTGATGTTGCCAATCGTTGGATTACATTTTGAACTGTAAGGAGCTGGACAACTTCCCATCACAGAAAGATACCTTTGGAAGGCAATTTGTGTGAGTGGTTGATGGAAATCCCTGAAGACCCCACAAATGAGAGCGGAGGGAAAAGGCCATTTAATGACATAAGTCAAAAATGTGATACAAATAACAATACAAATAAAAGTGATGTTAGAGTACATGAAGTAATGTTCTATTAATTATGTGACAGGCACAGAGAATAGACATTATATAAGAGACTGTAGTACCACCAGCCTATGAGTGAATTGGCTGGATGTCCCTTGACTCTGCGCATCTTACATGGGAGGAACAGCTCTTATTGCAGTTGGGTAGCACCCCAGTATGTACTGTATGGGCCTGCTGTTTACCTGGAGCAAAGGTAATTCTACCAGGTGAATTCATCAACATTTCTTTTGAGGAGAAAATGCTCTGATTGCTTAACAAATGTTCCAATATGACAGGCAAAGATGATTTTAGATGTATATCTATTAACTGTCCAAGACATATTGATGTATTCAGTAAATGTTTCTGTTTTCCCTCCAAAGCTCTAACAAACTCAAAACACTGACTTGTGGAGGCCACCGAGAGGCTGGGTCGGCTAGTCAAGGTTACCTCTCTTCACAGTGCAGCAGATAACACATGCCCTGTGACACTAATCGTGTCCCATTCAGCAGAGATAGCCCATAGGTTGAAACTTTGGGGTTCATTGCTGAAGACCCCACATTCTATGGTTTTAGTGTTATGAAGTAGGCCACCACTGGACTTCCCCAAAAGGGTAGAACATACTTGTAACATACATGCATCAAAGCAACCCTTGTCAACTCTGTAGCTCCTTAGGGGTAAAACATAGATGGCAACCAAGATACAGTGTGCGGCTTTTATTCTATTTCTTGGAATGGGGCTTCAAGGTCAAGGGCTGCTGTTGAACTTACATCCCATCCTTTCACACATGAGCCAGACCCAGGCTCACTCCTCCCTGACACCCTGATCCCCAAAGAGCTGGGCCTAGCCCCTGGTGGCTGAGCAGGGAGCTTGGTGTTCTAAATACTTTTCTGTTTATTACTGACTGTGGAAGCACCTTGAATTGTATTGTTTGATTTTATGTATCTCCACTTGTAGCATCTGTAGCATGAAATATAATCTTTGTATTTGGGATGACTTCATGAACATGAACCAATATCATCTGTATGCCTGAGCACAAGTATTTCAGAATTAGCCTTAAGTTTCCCTTGACTTCCCTCTGCACAGTCAGTGGAAGTGGAAGGTTTCCACCCCACCATGCTGTTAAAACTGCAAAGAGCACCCAGTGACCTTCATTTAGAGCAGAATTCCTAGTGTTACCATAGGGTTTGGCCTGACTGCCTGCGGAATGCTCTTGACATTCTTGGTCCTGTCTTCCCTTGGACTCCTGACACTGGGAGAAGCTAACTCTCCCAGAGTGAGCAAGCCTGTGATCTGTGCTGGGTTTAGTTGTACTTCCTCTTTATAATGTTTCTTTTTCTCAAAGTGCTTACCTTCCTTTGTAAACAAGTAGGGTTTCCTGATCTCTTTTTTTTTTCCTTTCTGTTTCTAATGTCCCAGAAAAGATAACTGTTTCTGGGACTATAAATACTTGGGAAGCTTATCAGTGAAGTTGGCAATCACCAAGAGAATAGCTGGTCATCTGTAGCTCTCTCTAAAGAGTGTACACTTCATAGCCAGGCATGTGAACGAGGATGGATTTCAGAACAACATGTGTCCAGCGCAACATCAAATCTATTTATTAAAACACAACCTCAACTTAAAGTTTCATCCCTTGTACTCAGGAATATTTGCCTGGTGAATGTCACATTGCTTCTGTGTGCTCTTTTTGAGGCTCAGTGTTACTGTGTAGCCCAGGCTAGACTTGAATTCATGATCCTCCTGCCCCAGCCTTCCTACTGCTGGGATTATAGGCTTCTATCACTAGTCGCACCTCTATTATGTGCTATCTTGAGAGGTTCGCTTCAATTCAGATAATTCTTCTAGAGGATGCCATATATCCTACGGTTGTTGCTCATAGTAACTGAGCCTCAAATAATGACTTTTTTTCTTGGATTCACATTCTGTATTATGTATGTATGTATGTATGTATGTATGTATGTATGTATGTATAGACAGGGTCTCCCTATGTAGCTTGGCTGGATGGGAACTGCCCCATAGACCAAGCTGGCCCTAAGTTGACCAAAATCCTTGTGCCTCTGTTTCCTAAGTGAAGGGATCACAGACATGAGCTGCCATGCCTGGCTTAGGAGGGGGCTGGGTAGAAGCAGATGCCAGGATTAGCTCAGCTCTGCACTCTGCTCTTGGCATCTCATCTGAACACCGAGGCCTTGTGCTACATACAGGTTCTGAGGCCTTTTCTGTTCCCACTTGGATACCAGCTGCCATTTGTTGACTTCGGAGACTATTAACATCTCCTACTTTTGATTTCTACGACTCTTTGTATTTAATTCTCACAACAGTTGTTAGCCACTCGGGGCAGAAAGACAATTTTGTGAAACAAATCAGGTCCTGCTATAGAGATCTCATTGGTCCATTATGGGGATGGCAGCGTGGGGGGCGAGTTGCCTCTTGACTGCATATATTTGACAAATTCTCCTTGGTGGAACCAATGTATGCTTTCAGTTTTTTCCTCCAGAACAATAAGTGAGGAACAGCCCCCTAGCATGATGTAGCCATGCCACACTGCAGCACACTGGCTCATGGCTCTAACATTGTTACAGGCCAGGTCGCCATCACTGTGTGTGAAGGACGAATGGTAGCCCATAGCATTATAGCTCATGTGCATTTGATTTCCATGTATGAAGGCAGACAGTCTGTTCTTGTTTTTCTAAATGTCAAGCTTTGGCTTATAGAACTTCAATATATATATTGTGAAACACATACACACATATATAAATATATATATATAAATATATATATATAAATATATATATATATTGTGTGTGTGTGTGTGTGTGCGCGCGTGTGCGTGCATGTGTGCTTATATGTTTGTGCACGCATGTGTATGTGTGCTTCAGAAAATTTTTAGCCATTATATGGGAGAGAAGAAAAACAGTACTGACATGTAGGAGAAGCAAAAATATATTTCAGAAATTCTAAACAACAGACAACCAACCAAACCCCCCAAAGGCAGAAGGGGTGTCATGAAAAGACTTAAGAAGACCCATACCATACAATTTTTCTTCTGTGGTTCTTCTAAGAGCAGAAAAGACTAGAAAGATTGAGTTTTTTTTCTTTTCTCAAAAGAGGGAGCTTCAATCTAGAAAAAGTGAAATAATTTCTTATTGCTAAGATATGATTTACCGATGTAATAAAGTTAAAAAAAGACAAATCAGCTTTCCTGGGTAATTCCATGGCAATTGTAAGCAAATAAGGTTAACCAGAGTCTGTCACAGCCTCTAATTAAACCACAGAGAGTCCCTGGCTGCTTGGAACTGTCCTGTCAGGGCGAGATTCCTCACTGGGAACTTTTCCTGCTTAGGGCCAAAGGCCTTCTCTCGAATGTCCATGGAAGATGGGCTTCGCCACTTAAGCCTGTCCTCCACAGACGTTTGGGAGAAGCTATTAAGGAAAGAGAGAGCGGCAATGATTTCATACTGGCTGAAACTAGAAACCGTCCTTCATGGAAACTTATATGGAGCCAAGCTGAGTAGCGCTTTCACCTAAAGCAAGTAGAAAAGTTGAGGCACTTTGACCCTGAAGGATTCTGGAACTTTTTTTTTTTTTAATGTCTGGTGTCCATCAATCACCTTTCTTCCTTTCTTTTCTTTTTTTCATTTTCTTTTCTTTTGCTCAGGCTATGACTGGGGAACACAGGGATCTGGGCACAGGAGAAAATGTGAAAAGAAAGAAGGAGAAGACACTGTGTGAGCAGGGTGGGTGGGTCAGGTCCACTCTGCTGGATTGGGAAGATGGCTTTGCCACATTATTGTCCTGACCAATTTAGATGAGAAGTAGAAAACTGTTTCTTCCAAGATGGTCCATTTTCCATTTGAATAACAGTAGGATTTTGCAAGAGCAGACCCCCTATCACCTGAAGCATTTGTAGGATAATCTTTGGCCAAACTTTGGGAGCTGTAATAATTCACAGGATGTTTTCTTTTAAAAAAGGTTAAAAACATTATAGGTCTGTAACTTTATAAAAGTTGTATGTTTTTTGTTGTAATTAGGCATTCAGAGGTACATGTCAGCTCTAAGAACATTGGCAGAGATCCACTGTCAGTTGGCATGAACACAATCCAGCTTGTCTTTCAATTATTTTGATGTGGATTTGTAAGGCTCAAGTGATGGGACATTGGGGAACTGCAATAGAAATGAGCATTAAGGTGCTTGGGTAAAAGAACAGACTCAGGAAAAAAAAAACATTGGTGTTGTATTCCCAAGTTTGGTGAAGACATGAACTAAGGCCACCGGTGCAGGATAGAGTACTTGGTTTTCTTGTCATGACTTCTTGTTGGTTCATAATAGTGGGAGGGAAGATGTGACGTACTGGACTGACTGTCACTTGGCTTCCAACACCTCACTGGTATACGGTCTGAATGTGGTCTGCATTCTCCATACGCAGTGTGCATGATCTGGCCGTCTTGGGGCTGTGGCAGTGGCTTACAGGATGCCGAGCTGTGAAGCTGGCAGGCTCAGGGACAGGCTTTGGGATGCAGGAATTCCTTTCTGGTCATGCCCTCCTTTTTTGGCTAGAGTTGGGTCACAGAGACTGGCTGCCCTCCATATCCTTGCATGGCAGGGAGATGGGTCTCAGGCAACTTCAGATAATTGCACAGCAGCCGTGGCACCCTAAGCAGCCTTTCTTTTTCTTCTTGGGGTGGAAAATGGTGAAGATGGCTTCATCAAAAACCGCTTTGAGACCCTTCTGAGTCAGGGCAGAACATTCCAAGTAGCATTGCGCTCCGATCTTAAACACAAAGGAAGAGAGAGAGAAAGTCGTGAGTGCCAACCCTCCGACTCGTTAGGTTCTCATGTCTGCTCATTCTACAGACAGCCTGTTTCCAATATCCTTTCATTTCTATATGGAATGTGGCAGTGACATTCAAATGAGGAGACTTTTCTGTGTAGGATAAGGCAGTGTCGCTGGACCTAAAGCGTGGGTAAGAAGCAGCCATCATAAATTATTTTTGATTGGCATGTATCTCTTAGCAACATGATTCCATTTGCTATTATTGTTAATATCAATAAACATTGAAAAACAAATTTTAAAACTCTAAACCATGAAGAAATAAAACTCATAGAAGACATTCATTGATAGAGACACCTTCTTTCTCTGTATATTTTTTTTTTGGTTAAGTGATATGTATTTTGTATGGGTTAGTGTTCTATTTTGAATTATTGTAACAATTGTTAATTGTTAAAATAAGCTATTATTGTTATTGATAATGATAAGTATATGTGTGTGGGAATTTTGGCTGCATGGTATATCTGTACACCATATACATGCAGTGCCAATAGAGGCCAGAAGAGGGCATGAGATCCTCGGGAACTAGAGTTACAAACAGTTGTATGTTATGTGGGTGCTGGGAATCAAACCCAGATTTTTTGGAAGAACAGCCAGTGCTTTTAACTACTGAGCCATCTCTCCAACTCTTTGAAGATGAAAAAAATGATTTCATACTATGGGTTATATGAAAGTTAGAAAATCCCATGACAAAGTAGAAATCCAGGCCAGAAACTGTTGATTCTCATTAAGAAAATCACTGCCAGGAAGGTTGTGCTTGGCTGCGGCTTTAGTAAAGCAGGAGACCTGAGTGTTCTTGTCTCACAAGCTCTCATAAGTCCGTTATGTGCTGAGGGCCTCTGAATATGAAGGACATCAGGGGAAACACCCCCCCACCCTTTCCATTTTCCATTTTGAAAACTAACTTTGAAAAAAGTCAGAAGAGGTTGGCTGGATATTGGACCTGGAAACCGTGGTGGATGAGTGGCTGGAGAAACTGGGAGGCAGAAGCATGGGGGTATTACAGATGGGAGTTTGCGGGTGGCACACAGGGATGCCGGGGGACCAGGAGAAAGCAGCTGTGACTGGTGTCCCCACAGAATGTATGATCTCTTCAGCTTCCAAAAATTTGAGCTGGGCTCATTTTCCTATTTTTCTCTATAGCCAGAGGTTTAGAGTTGTATTTAATGTACACAGTTGAAAGACGCATTCTGTGGGTCAGTCGGGATACAGATGTCGGATGCTTTCGTCTGTCACCAGGAAGCTTGTGTAATGTGGAATGAAGAAGAACTTGTGGTTTAGCTTAGACAAGAAAGGGTGCAGCGCAGGCAAGGTAAAACGAGCATTCCACCAGAGGGAGAGAGTTACTTTTAAAGTCTTTGTCTCTTGACAAAGTGTGTGTGTGTGTGTGTGTGTATGTGTGTGTATGTATGTGTGAGTGTGTGTGTTTGTGTGCATGTGTGCATGTGTTCATGTGTGTGTGAATGCATATGTGTGTGTTAGAGTGTGTGAGAGAAAATGTGTGAATGTATGTGTGAGTATATGCATGTGTGTGGATGTGTGTATGTATGTGTGAGTGTGTGTATGTGTGTGTGAATGTGTATGTGTGTGTGAATGTGTGTGTGTATGTGTGAGTGTGTGCGTGTGTGTGTGTGAATGTGTGTGTGCTAGAGAATGTGTTAATGTGTGTGTGCTAATATATGTATGTGTGTGAGAATGTGTTAATGTGAATGTGTGTATGTTTGTGTGAGATTGTGAGTGTATATGTGTATCAGAGTATATGTGTGTGTATGCATGTATGAGAGAGTGTGTGTATGCATGTGTGTGCAAGTGTGTTGTGTGTGTGTGTTGAGGTCAGAGGAGGATATCAAGTATCCTGTTCTGTCACTCTTTGTCCTGTTCCCTTTAGGCAGGGTCTCACTATACCTGGAGCTTGCAGCTTTGATTACACTGGTTGCTAGTGAGCTCCTGGGATCTGCCTGGCTCTACCCTGATGCTAGGGTTAATGGATTCTTTGCTGGGGATTTGAACTCAGGAACTTATGTTTGTAGAACAGGTACTCTTACACGACAAGCCATCTTCCTAGCCCTTGAAGTGTATTGTTTTTCTTATTCTATGACATTTATACCCAGCCCAGCAATAACTTGGCCGAACTAACAGTCACTGAAATGGTATTGTTGAAAGGCCACAGATATGAAGACTCAGTATGAAATGAAATTGTTTTGGTCAGGTCCAGAAATTTATTTCAAAATTCTTCCTACAGACAGCATGTACTTTTTTGGTAGGTGGGTTTTTTTTTTCCTGACAAGAATGACTATTTTATAAGCCAATGGGAAAATATCAAAGGCCGGGAATTGAAGCCATCAGTGCATGATGAAAACCTACTTTATGGATTTTGTTTTGACAATGGTTTGGCCTTTAGATTTGGAAAAAACTTCAAAAACTTATTAAAAACAGGATATGAGAGAGAGGAAAAGGGGGTAGAGAATTTTGCCCCCTAACAATGACATGAGATGTCACCTGCTATGTTTGGAAGTTGATATGCACGCATATCGACAGCACAGCAGGTAAAGGGCTAACTGAATGAATTTGTTTGTGTGATGGCACTGTCAGTGACGCAGAGGCGGAGAAAGCCGTGGACAGAGCGGTAGGCTATTGCATTTGGACAAACTTCTCACTAATGATTCCAAAGCCCCAGACGGATTCTGGAAACTCCAGGAGTTTGGCTGACTTCTGTTCATCCACTCTGAGACCCCGAGAGAGGAGTGGGGCGTTTCCTCCCCACAGCGCTGCCAACTGACAGTGCTTTAGCGTATGAGCCTGTCAGTCTGTGCCTCTGAATGAGGCAGGAGGAGCCCGAACTTGTCTCTTCCAATTCTGACGTGAAGAAAGATAACGAGATGATCCAGAAGGGCGTTGTTGTGTGAGGAGGTTAAGGTAACATTATGGTGTGCTGAGAGTTCTGGAAAAGCAGCCAACACACGGATTTTGGGTGTGATTTGGGACGTCCATGTGAGACACAGAGCCCAGTTGTGAAGTGATTGTTTTACCATGCTCTACGTGCTCAGGGGGTCACAGAGGAGAGTTTGCCCTGGTTCAGGGAAAGGGCACAGACACGTTAAAAAGAATGCTCAAAAAAAAATTCATTAGGGTCACCGAAGATTGAAATGGAAGATTGTGTCAAGGAAAATCGTTTAAGGCAGTGCCCTTCCCTGGTCCTCGGAGCCAAATGACCTACCCAGCTAAGTATTTAGGACCCATCTGTAAAAGCTCAGAGAGTCCTCCTTTAGACACACATGTGTGCAATCTGCAGCAGGCTTGACCAAACTGACACCTTTCAAGGAAGTAAAACAAAACAAAGGAGAGATTGAGGCTGCAAACGGAACACCTTTCTGATACTTTTTTACAATACATAAGGTGCTTTGTTCCCAGAACTGGGAGACATGCCACAGTGGTACATAACATACAAGATCTGATGGGAAGAAACGAAAACAAGCCAACTTGTAATAGGCCAAGTCAAGCGAAACGGCAAGCTAATACTTTCCCCCTCTTTTGAGTGGGGTGGGGTGCACTGAAGAAGTACAGCAATATCTAGAAGGGTTGGGGACTGGAGCCCAACTGGCGGCATTCTTGCCTGCCATGGACAAAGCCTAGGTTTTGATTCCCAGCTCTGTATAAAATCAGATGTGCTGATACCAGCAAGAGGTAGAGGCAAGAGGATGAAGGTTATCCTTAGGTATATGCAGAGTTCAAGGTCAGCCTGGGCTGCATGAGAACCCTCTGAAAACCAAACCAAACAAACAAACAAACCCAGTAGCTAGAAGGAGCAGAGGCAAATGTCTTCCCAGCTGCAGGAAAGTCTGAGGGCAAGCGGGCTAACAGCGATAGTCTACAGCATCAGAGCTTACGGGATGTCAGTTTCCTGCGGTGCCACGGGAACCCAAGGAAGTAAGACTTTCGCCAATGCATTTATAAGCCCAAGAACTGGCTCTAACTTGTGGAGATAAGGTGTGTCCATCTCTCAAACCAGGGGATGGAACTACTCTGCTCTGCTGTTCCTAGAAGTCTTTGAAAAAGGAGGCCTGAACTGAGGAATGCTTATTTGGAGACTCTAGGAAGGAGGCAAAGAACACTGACTCAAACTCTCTGCCACTCGCTCGGCTCAGCTCAGCTCTCTAAACCTCATTTCCTCTAGGAGAGTTTTGACAATAATACACACACCACAGGAGGTGATTTGAGGAAGCCTGTGCCATGCCCAGGATCAGATCATCACCGAGTAAATGCTAGCTATTATAATGAAGTATCTGACAGAGGAGTCAAAGACAGAGAACCTAAAAATGTCTCTGTAATTACATGAATCATCACAAAACCAGTCCAAAAAATATCACTTGGTTTTTTTTCTAGATTGGATTTCATATGCTCAACATGATTATAAACCAGAGAGCAGTTGCTAGGAGAGGCTGGCAAAAGGCAATCAAGTGAGGAGCCCAGCCACTGTTCTTAAAATAAAGATGAAATGAAACCCGAGGCTTTGGGGTGACTCGTTATCACAGGGGGAAAAAAACAAAAACAAAAAACAAAAAGCAGCTTTCCAAACTTGAAGTGAGGCTAGGAAGCCACTGGACAAAGGTGGGGACAGTCCTACAGAGAGGAACACAGAGAGCAGGCCACAGTTACACACATTAACATGTATGTTAATGAGAGCATCTGAGGTTGGATGTTGGAAGAGAATCCGCAGATCCACTCATTTTTCCAGGGGCCATACACATGGCTGGAAAAGACAGTGGAGATGATGGTTGGGTGCCCAGGTGCTGGGAAGCACACAGCTGGATTCAACTATGTCTGTGATGCAGACATGCTCGTCTCCCCAGGGCCATTTCCTCACCTCTAAGAGGCTTAGGGTGCCAACATCTCCCTAGATGGCTTACAGGACTGTGGCAGAAATAGGAAGGGTTCAAATACCTGAGTGATATCCTTATGCATTGTACCCATAAAGCACCACTTGGGACCATTAAATAAGCTTTAATAAGAGAAATTCCATTGTCTGTCTGTCTGTCTGTCTGCCCACTCGCCCGCCTGCCTGCCCATCTGCCCATCCATCTATCTATCTATCTATCTATCTATCTATCTATCTATCTATCTATCTATCTATCTATCTATCATCTATCGTAATTTGTAGTTAATGTTATTCTTGACTGGTTTTGAGAAAGTGACTAACTGCTTTTGCGCATACATTTTGCAGGGTTAGTTACTTAGAAAGTAAAACATTAAAATTTTAAACTCTCCTGCTTGGGTTGATGGACGAAGTCAAGGAGAAAGTAGATTGTAATTAGAGAAATATGGCCCCTAAGTCTCCTTCTGCACATGTATCCATTAGAGAGGCTGCTCTGCTCATATCGTGGTGACTATGGGGAAGGAGAGATTTGGCGTCTGGCAAATACATTTTGAAGCACTTCTGCAGCAAGATCACTGTTTATGGCCGACTCTCAGAAGTGAAGAATGGTCAGAGGAGGTAATTCCAGCTTCTCTCTGTCAGACGGGCACTTAGATTCCTCACCCTGTTACTCTCAGCTGTGTGTTACATTTCCATATGCTATTCGTAACACTGCCCAGACTAAGTGGCTATTCATTATAGGAAGAGAAGGATTAGACAAAGAGAACCCTGCCAGATTTCAAATCCAATTCTCTACCTGGAAAAATAAATCACAAAACACCTCATGTGGGGTCATTTAGATGAGTTACACTGATAATAAACAGGGAGGTTTACAGATGTACGTCTAATGATTCCCTTGATTCATGCTACACATGGGAAGTCCATGGTCTAGACACTGCTGAAGCAAATGGTAAGTGCTTAGCTGTTGAAACTCTTGAAGTTTCTTAATGAAAAACAGAAGGTGCCGGCTGACAGAAACACTCTCCAAAATGGCTCCTTCTAGCTCTTGTAGAACAAGGAAGAAGTGCAACATAAAGATTGGAAACACATTTCAGTTTAAGGTAAAATCCTGGGTAGCTCGCCCATCCCTGAACACTCAATTCAAATGTGTTCATACCGCTTTTGCCAGCTTCACACCGTGCTCATAGGTGAGGGGCTTCTCCTTCATGTACAGCAGACGTGCCAAGGTTTTGGGGTCATCTCGGAGATCAATCTGGGACAAAGATATGTCAACCATTTTCAGGTCATATCAGTTTTAAGTGGAGACATAATATACTACCCTCTTCCACCTTAACCTCTCTGATAGTGCTGAATGTTCTCCAAGAAAGCAGTATACACTTGGATGCTATGTTTGAGAGTCTGAAGTGATTTTTCTCCTCTCTCTCCCCTCCCTCATTGTTTGAGAGAGGGTTTCTCTGTGTAGCCCTGACTATCCTGGAACTCACTGTGTAGACCAGGTTGACCTCTAACTCACAGAGATCCACCTGCCTCTGCCTCCCAAGTACTGGGATTAAAGGCATGTACCCAGCATTTTTTTTTAAACTTGGACAAAGCAGGGTGGCTTATATATTCTTCTTCAAAGCAGTTCCCCTGGAAGCTGAGACCATCCTCCAAAGGCATGGGTACCTTACGGTGATTACTCATTTGGCTGTAACTCATATTACTTATTATATAATTTTTGGGTGGCTTTGTATCCATTGTTTTTTTGTAGGGGTAAATAATTAATAAAGAGTACCACCCCGACAGGCCTCTGCACCAAGTTCCAGCAGGTCTCGCTCAGGGCAGCTCTCACTGTCACCGCCGAGCCAGTCTTTCCCAGCTAGCTCTCACAGCATCCCAGCTGTGTTTCCTCTCTGCCATAGACTCTGTAAACGGTGGGAGTCCCACGCTTCTGCCCAGCACCCACTCCTTCCAAGTATCCAGTAAAGCATGACTCTTAAACTTGAATAGTTAACCAAATATGCTTATGTATATAAAACTCCCAATTACATAATGCCAATTTACAATGATAAAGTCTTATCCCAATATTTCTAACCTCTCCAAAACACCAGAAATACGTCTGAAGCCATCTGGATATCTGCGTCTCATCTCCCTCTCTCTCCTCTGTTAGTGGGGTCCACTCAGCCTCTCTCCCTCCCTAGCTACTCCTCCTCTCTCCCCTCCAATCACTGGCCTCTCACTGCCTCAATGTGAATGGATAGGAAATATCTTGCAACATTTTTTTTTCTTTTTCCCCCTGAATCAAATCTTGACCTTTACAGGGTTGGAGATTTGGTACCTGTGAGGCCTTTTCATCAGGTTACAAATCAATAGGGAGGCCTTGCCAGGGAGTCCCAGTGAGGAGAGGCCAAAGGGTTTTCGCTAGGATTCCATGAATTGGAACAGTGCTTATGCAAAGTCATAGTTTTATGTTTCCATTTGCTTTTCAATTTTTCCTAATCATTCAACTTAGTGACTATTCTAAACAGACTCAGGTCACAATGAGGACTTTGAATGGCCAGTTACATATTTCGGCAGCACCATCTAGGTTTCTTGTAATGGACAGGCACTAATATTTGCAATGAACATAAAAAAATTTTCATTTAAACAGATAGTTATCGTTCAGGGCAGAAATGTGACTTGTACTCAGCCCTGTGGATAAATGAGATCTACGTTGTATCTAAAGTGAACACATACAACCCCCATCTGCCCGTGTTGTTTTTTTGGAAAGCCACATTCTTTCATTTACGGTTTTTAAAATTTCTCTCTTTGATAAATAGGATTCAAAATAAGAAATCAAAAGAAGTAGTGTAGAAAGCTGATAGAAAGCCCTGCAGCCATAGTATGGTCCTGAGATTGGAACACTAATGCAGATTTTAAAACAGCCAAGAACTAAAGCCATTTGAACTACAAATGGTTCAGACAATCCTCCACCAACAAGAGGCTTTATTGATGGAGATTCAAGCTGAGGGACTTGATCAGCTTCCAAACCCTTTCAAGGTCTTGGCAGTTTATACATGTCGCTCTTAAATATGTGTGTTTTAACATCCCATATATCTGTGTGTCTAAGGAGTTATGGAAATGCCAAGCAGAGAGTTCCTTTCTTTGCCAGCAGGGACGTCAAGTAGGCCTGTCATGATATTCCCTGTCTGAATCTAGGGTCATTTGGACCCACACACCTATTTTGCTGTATTGAAACAATTGTGTCTAGCTTTAAAAAAAAATCAGATAGTATGTACAAATGATGCTCTTGCTTCATTAGTCAATTCAGGGCTGGGAAGAGTATTTGTTAAATAATTATTTTGTTATTTAAAAAAACAAGCTGTGAGCTTAATTTTTATAGGCCAGATCAAAACTTTCTCCTTCCTATTAAACAGCCCTATAACGTTTTCAACTAGATGATGGTGCCCCTTCAGAACTTCTCTTCACTGATGTGATCTGAGAACCTGTCGTGGTGTTCGACAGAAGACAGGGTTCACCTTTCTTTCACACAGCCTTTCCCACCCTTCCATCGCCCTCATTTTAACCTGGGTCCCAACAAGCACATAAGGCACATGGGGCATGCAGTCCTTCAGTTCCGGGACCCACTCCTCCTGAACATTGTGGTAAGAGGCGGGGTTTACGACAGAGAAGCAGATGAGAAACACATCGGTGTTGGGGTAAGAGAGTGGTCGCAGCTGGTTGTAATCCTCCTGTGGGAAGAACAGAGGAGAGTTAGCACAGGTTGTGTGCAGGGACTCTGGTTCTTGGGACTCATAAAGGGACAGGTCACAGTAGCAGCTGCTGAGCGGATCACAAATTGCCCATTTCAAATCAACTTTAAAATACTTATGAGCTTTATTGAGGTAAAATTTACACATTATAATGTCTGCCCGCTCGCTTCTTCTTCTTCTTTTTTTTTTTTTTGGTTTTTCGAGACAGGGTTTCTCTGTGTAGCCCTGGCTGTCCTGGAACTCACTCTGTAGACCAGGCTGTCCTTGAACTCAGAAATCTGCCTGTCTCTGCCTCCCAAGTGCTGGGATTAAAGGCATGCTCCACCACTGCCCAGCCACTTCTTCTTTATAACTATCTGTATATTAGTTTAAGGTCTAGCCACCATGTTTTGCTACATCACAGATAGGAGTTAGCAAATCCATCTCCTCACAGAGTTATTGATTTTCAATGATGACAACACCTAAAATCGCCTCCCAACACAAATAACCATCACATAACCACACCTTCCCACCAGCTATATGTGAATGGTAGCTTCTAGAATTATCCATCCTGCCTAATGGTAATCTTGTTCTTTGACTGATATCTCTCCACTTCCTGCCCCTTCTTGCCCCGGTAACAACCAGTCTCCTGTGCTTCTATGTCTTCAGAAACTTATCCACATAGACAGTACAATTAGCAGGGATAGACATAGGTCTCCCAGGACATTGGAGTTGCATTGTTTGGAACATGTATTTAAATTAGTGTGTCATTGGCCCATGAATCTCTTCAACAGTTTAACATTGTTTCCAAATTGAACACAGAGTAAGCTAAACTACAAAGCAAATATTGCTGCCAAATGAGATAACTCTGTTGAAGAAATGTTTGGGACTTGTTCCTCAATGTACCCCAGTACCACAGCGTGGTCAAGTTAAAAGCCAGGTGTTTAGTGGCTAAGGAGTTTTAGGTCATTCAATAAATAGTAATTGTATATTTTAATAGAATTTAGTAACGCATAACCAATAGTAATGTGTGCTCAAACATTTCCTCTTATATATGTGTCCATATGCCATTAAATATACCACACACTTAGACCTGTCAATACATACATTATACACGTGCATACATGTGGTGGAGCACTGACCTCTGAGCACCTTGCCTGTTCCCACCTCATGTGATTATAGGGAAGCCCTTGCAAGACCAGGAATGTCGATGAGCCCTTGGCTTTTCTGTGGGCTTTAACTACAGTGGCTTTCATAAGGGCCAAATGGAGAACTTTTAGAAAATTGTGGCACATGCTAAGACCCTCAGGTGAGGGGATCTCGGCTGTCATTTGCTATGCTGCCATTTTGTCCTTCTGCTCAGA
Organism: Tokudaia tokunoshimensis; assembly: GCA_036184795.1. NCBI lineage: Eukaryota > Metazoa > Chordata > Mammalia > Rodentia > Muridae > Tokudaia > Tokudaia tokunoshimensis. The sequence goes on along the minus strand of BTHU01000012.1, from coordinate 91,500,163 downwards.
TTGCCACAAATGGATCCCAGCCCACTTTGATTGGTTTTCTCGGCCTCTACCTATGCCCTGACAATAGCAAGTAATTTTATGAAAATGAATGGCTCTAAGTAAAATGTGGGATTTTGGGACTGGAAAGATGACTTATTGAGTGTTTAGGCTGCTCTTCCAGAGAACCCAGATTTGATGATCAGAACCAACATGACAGCTCACAATGGTCTGTAACTCCAGGGCCCTCTTCTGCCCTCCAGGGACCTAGGCATGTAATCACTGCATAGACAAGCATGTAGACAAACACCCATACAGATAAAATAATAAAATAAAATTTAAAAAGTGGGCTTTACAGTGGTCTCTAAGTGAACAACTTCTCCAGCTCCTCTTCCTCCTCTAAGAAAATCAGAATCTCTGGAGTACTGGGCTGGATGTAGAAGAATCCTGTACTGATTGGTCAGGTGGAGCCTGGAGTGGAGAAAGCTGATTTGTGCTTAGCACCATCATATTCGAGTCGGGGATCATTACCAAGGGCCAGGCGCCATTATAAGAAGTGAGTGTATTATCTCCCAGGAGTTCTCGAAGAAGCACTAGACAGATGATGCCCTCTCATTTCACAGAAGAGGAGGTCAAGGTGGAGATATCCATAATGGACCAATGCTACTGAGTTACTGAACGCCGAGGTCTGTGGAGACTTTAGATGACAGATTCTCTCTCTCTCTCTCTCTCTCTCTCTCTCTCTCTCTCTCTCTCAATTTGGCTATCTAGGAATCTATTACTGCAGGGATGCACTCTTTTATAGCGGGCATTGACTCCAGATCACCACGAGATGGCAGCAAACACTGTATATTTAAAATCTCAATGCTTCTGCTCCCTCTACACCCAACAACCAAACCAAAACAATCAAACAATCGGATTAGCCAGGAAACCAGGCAAGGGAGGAGCTGATAACTGGTGGTCTGAGTGATAGTGTTTATTTAATCTGTGATTTGCTAGTCACTGAATAAATGCTGCTTAGATGATAGAGTCAGGGAGGTGAGAGGTGTGTTCATTTGCTCTCCTGACAAAGTGGCTCAGGTCCCCGGCGCAGGGATTTCTGGTGGTTTCGTGCTCCGAGATTCTAGATTTCTTTGCTGTAGGACTTAGTTCTGCTGTGTAAGTCTATTTAAAAGGACTGGTTACTTACTGGGCTTGTGGCTCTGTCAAGAATGCCACGTGAACTGTATAAGGTGATTAAGAACTTGGAATCGAGTCAGGGAATGAGAATGAAAATACACAAAATAGTTCCATGTATATGAACTGAGTTCCCTGCCTCTTTTAGTTACTCTGGTAAGGTAGAGTATTTGTCTGACTGAACTGGAAAATTCCAGTGTCAAGTCCAGACGATCCTCTACACCGAATTCTTACACTAACATCCAAAGGATGGTCCTCAGACCAGCAGCACAGGAATCTCTTGAGAGCTCTTTAGACTCCCAGATGTCTAAGGCTTAAGCTCATGGGGATCTGAGTCCCACATGCACCAGTCAGCCCCAAACAGTTTCAGAGTCTCCCTTCTTCCTGCTGTCAACCCTGCAGCTCTCAGAATCAGACATCCGAAAGATTTCAACAGGACTGTAGAGGAAATATTACTTTCAACGAAGGTTTATGCCCGGCAGGCAGGAGCTTACCACCCTTGGTTGTGGCTGTGGCTAGGAAGTATGACAGAAGCCCAGAATTAATTAGAAAGGACTCAGTGATGCCAAGAGATTGGGTATTTGAATTCATACTTGCTGATGGCTTGAATGAGTTTGTGGTGAAGTACACGTGGAGTGTAGATTATAATGACAAATGAAGACGGTGTGGATCAGCTGTGAGGAAGAGCTAAGTGGTCCTTCTGACACTGAGGCCCCTTCTAATGCTACCCTGGGTAACAGGTGCCTGTGTGTTTTTTGAAGAGATTGTGTGCTAACTCATAAAAGCTAGTAGATAGTGCTTTGGAGGGCCAAGATGGACACAAGGGGCCGTGGGCAAGGGTAGGGTAGGTAGGGATTTGGGGTCATGTAGGTTTTTGAGTACCTGCTATCCTTTGCACAGAGGTGGATCTGGGGGGCTGTCAGGTGTAGGCACTGTGAGAACTCTCAGCACAGACTGGTCAATTCCCCAGGCCCTAAAGATGTGCACGAGCAGGTTCATCACAAAGGGACAGTGCTGGAGCCATGAAGCCATTAGCTCTCCTTGCACTTGGATCCCTGGGAACTCATTGCACAGTGGATTTATACTCAGCAACGGGTCTGGCGTGAAGCCTAGAATGCGCATGTCTGGTAAGTGCCCAGGGGCTGCTGTCGGTGACGTAAGGAAAGCAGCGCCGGGTTCTGCCCTGTGCTTCTCGCTCCAAGAGGCTGGGAGTAGAATTCTCCTTCCTTGGCTTTGTGAGCTTCTTGACATTTATCCCAGGTTGTCGGCACCAGCCCTGGTTTCCACATTCTAAGTCCAGCTAGTCTCGGAAAGCTGGACAAGGCCGGAGCTCAGGATGTTGCTCAAGAGCATGAGAGGTTGGAGACAAATTCTCTGGATTCAAATCCCTACCTCGCCCATCACTTCGGTGTAGTTTGTGAGTTCTCGTTGCCTCAGTTTCTTTATCTGTAAAGTGTAAAATGCTCGTCTGGTTGTGAGAATTCAATGCCTTAATATGTGTGACTCCTTGGATTGATGCTTTGAATACAGCAAACACTTAAAAGATGGAATGAAAGGGTCCATCCTTCATCCAAAGTCAGCAACAGCTGCAGGTCCTGGAACCCCGGACCCTGTCCCCACTGGACACCAGGGATGACTCTGAAACCCACTTTTCTCATCTCTAAGTAGTAATGAGATCCGAATGTTTGTGAACTGTGATTGCATCTTTTAGTCAACGCCCTTCATCTTTGTTTTTGCTAATCTTGGAAAAGGTAAGAATGGGCCCTTAGTTACTTTTTACCAACAGCTCATCATGAGGGCAGCACCTTCCAAACAGCGCGCTCCTAGAAACCACGCTGAGATATGTGGAAGGAGAAAGTTTGAGTGGCATATTGAGAGAAAAACATTTATTCTGAGGTTTTAGGCAAACTTTCTATAAAGTGTTGACGCCAGACCCTGTGCTCCAGATGGCCCTGTTGGCTCAGCCAATGGCAGAAGAGGAAGTCTTGTGTGCTTCCAAGTGGACCTGGGGTTGCCATTAATGAGCCCCAGCTTTACTTCCCTCCTGCCCACCCGTTCACATACATCTCCCCTGTGGGGAGAGAGGAGCTTCACAGATCAGGTCCTGGTGAAGCTGTGTGCTTGCAGCCCTGTGCCAGGGCTGCCCTTCCTGCTCCCACAGGACTAAGCTGCCCAGGGCTGTGTTTTGGCAGTGAGAGATACAATCCAATCCTCACACAATGTGCAGGCCACTTTATGTCTAGAGGGGCGCACTTGCAGGGAACCCAGGCTCACTCTGATGGGAAACTGGTACCTGATTAGGTGGATAGCAGAGAAGGCTGCTCCTGGCTCCTGACACCAGGAGAGACACTCATGCCCTCTGGTAGTGATGCTAATTTCTACTTCTTCGAGTGCTTGCTGTCTTTGAGCTACACCTACTTGGAGTGTGGTCCAAGAGCAGGCTTTTCTCATTATCATTTGTTTGGGAGATTATCATTTGTTCTATCTGTGTTGGTCCTCTAGAAAACCCAGACTAATACACCTTCTAAATGAAATTTTCTGTGAAGCTTTTTGGCTAATTTGTAGATGTAGTTATTTTGTTGGGAACATGATTCAACTATCAAAGACTTAAATTCATTGATTTGGGGCTGAGGTATGAGGGCCTGCATTTCTTTCTATTGTGTTTTTGAGGCAAGGTCTCACGTAGCCCAGGATGACCTTGCCTTTCCTGTGTAGCCGAGGATAGACTTACATTTCTGACCCAGTTGCCTTCATCTCCCAAGTATTTCTTGAGGCTCATTTCTAAGATGCTCCACATATGGGCAATGCTGCTGGTCAGCCATCAGCTCTTTAATGACAATTCCCAAAGTCATGGCTTTCAGAGGTGTGCTGTTCAGGGTAGCGGCAATGGAAACCTATCCTAAGCGCAAATTCTTGGGGCCCATACTGGACTTGTAGAAGCTGTGGGGTGGAGCCCTGTGGCTGTTTTTTTTTAACAAGCTCTGGGTGGTTCTGGTGCTGTGCTGAAGTTTGAGAATCGTTGATCCAGAACAGGAATGATGGCTTAGTCTTTACTGTAAGGTGCTTATCCCTGCATTTAAAATCTTTCACTGCTGAAAGGGCTCCCTTGGGTCTTGATTCCAACTGTTTTTGATTAATTACTCCAGTTCTTTCAGGATTTCTTGAAAATTATCTTTCAAAGTCCTTAATCATAGAGCCAGAGGCTCAGAAGGAACCTTCTGACACATTCTTATTTTCCTTTCTCCATACTTTGCGGCTTTGTGCTCCCATGTGAATGTTGTCTGTCCAGAGACTTCAAAATACGTGGAGAAAAGCATCAAGGTGAGCGTTAAGTTGAAGAAATAGCTTGAACCTATTTGTTATTCCATTTTACAGCATTTCTCACCCTGTGTCAGAGGTCAGGGCTGCCCTATATGCTTCAATTTCAAGTTGAAAGGTATTTTCACAATATATTATCACTTCCACTCTTACTCGAGTATTTTTTTTTTATTTAGGACAGGGTAATGGGAAACAATAACTCAACTCTACAAGAGCTTTTAAATGGTTTTATTGGATGTGAAATGAAATGGAGATCAAGGGATATTGTTCTTGAGGCAACCGATGCATAGGACCCAGCAACTGCTGTGGTTACTACAGAGTGTGGGAGAGCTGAACGGGCACAGGATCCCAGTGCTTTCTATGGAGGCAAGGGGGGCAGAGCAGTTTCAAGAGTATGAAAGAATCCTTGTCGTATTGAGCTTTGCAAACTGGAGTGTATGCACTCTACACGTTGCAAGGTTGTAAAGAATGGAGACACCCTACTGATTTCATGATTGAGTTAGAGTAGGCAACTCCAGCTCCTGAATCCACGCACCTCATTTGCTGAGATGCTTTCTGGTAGGAGCTACAGTCTCTTGTATCAGAGAACCCAAATTGATTTTTCCCCTTGAGTAGCTATGGGGACATATTTTCCCTAATTTTGTGTCTGGTTCTTGACATTGATGGGAGAGGTCACCCTACTACCCCTTACTTCTGACAGTGTTTTGTTTTTTTTTTTCAAACAGCCATCTGGCCATGAGGAGAAGCTGTAGGGTCCTGGGAAGGAACCTTGGGTCTGATGCTAGAATATCCAGACTCCCTGCCCTGGCTGGAAAACACCAGCTTTGATGTCTCACATACACTTGTCAGTGGTCCTTGCAAATGCACACTGAAAACCTTGAAGAATTTCCATTTATTTATTTTCTGGTAGAGAGCTTTCAAGTTGAGCAAAATGATATATCTCCAGATAATTGTGAGAAAAGGCCTTGACAGACGCATAGCTCTTAACAATTACCAAGGAACTCACAGTGGGAAATACCACGGTCACATACTCACGCCAAAGGACTTAAGCTGTATAAATTTGGACTGACTGAACAACCCGCTGATTTTGACCTAAATAAATGATTCAAGACATATGGTAACACGCTCTATCCAAGAAATTAGGCCACAGCCATCCATGGCTCATCCGCACCCCCTCCTCCACCCGGCCCGGCGAACTTCTAACTCTGGATGGTTTCCACAGCCCCGTGTGAGGTGCAGGCAAACGCGGTTGCCAGGTACTTTCACCCAATGACAACCACGTGCAGGTTCACTGCTGGAGACTCAAGTCCGTGCCCTTCCAGTCTTAAACCCGAAGAAACCCTTGTGACAGAATAAGAATGTTTGGGGAATCTTAGAAACCTCAGAGTCAGTTTTCAGTGGTTTGGGGTTGACCCTCATTGTTGGAACCTATCCAGACCCCTGCTTTCCTTTCAGAGCTTAATCCGTCTTATCCACCCCCATCTCTTTTTGAACTTTTTCCCAGTTCATTAGGTCAACCAAATAAAAGACAGGCAAAGAAAATAGTGTGTGGAAAAAAGGGGAAAACTACAATTTGTAAAATAGATTGGAACATCTTGGATGTGGAATAGGGTTGGGTTGGAGGCAATTGACACTCTTGGCTAGAAATGATATTTTGAGTATTTTTGAGTATTGATGGTTGTCAGTGTTTGACATATCACCAATATCTTGGACAATGATTTAAGACTATATATATACATATATATATATATATATATATATATGTATATATATATAAACACTCACATACATATATATAAATTTATATATAAATTATATATGCCGGAATATGCATCACAGATCTATTTAAAATTAATATATGAATAAACTTATATATTTATGTATGTTCATATAATATACAAACATATATTCATATATAAAATTAAGAATGTACATTTGGCTGTCATTTGGGTAGAAAAATATATGGGCCCCAAATGATCAGAATGAGAAATATCAGCATTGTCAGCTTTCAGATGAGCCAAATGGACCATTTTTCTCCCACATCCCCTTCCTGAACCCTTAATGAAACAAGGCAGTGAGTTCGTACCTGTCCTGCGGTGTCGTACAGTCCAAGCAAGTGCTGCTTGCCTCCCACTGTCACGGTAACTAGGGGAGAAGAGAAGAGAAGAGAATTCATAAACACAGACTTCAGTCAGAATGTCTCATGCCAGCGTCTCTCTGGGCAGGGAGGATGAGCATATGTCTCACTGGTGTATATTCTAAACCAAGTTAACAGCATGGTTTCCAAATGAAAGAGAACCTTGGACTGCAGTGACAGCAGATGGTCTGAGCCACCTCCAAATCTCTCAATGGAGATGGATATTTTGGGTGTTACTCGAGTACTCTGTAGACTGGTGACCTTTACTAGGCTCTGCGGTATGACGCTCCTGAAGGAAAGGATGCTAGGTCCCTTTCTGGCTAGGTTATCACTACCTTTGCTTTGGGATACCTCTCAGGATACAGAATCAGGTAACAAACCATTAGAAATCTCTTGTGTTCTTGGGGCTGAGGAGATGGCTCTGTTGGTAAAGTGCATACTGTGCAAACATAAAGACTTGACCTTGGGTCCCCAGCACCCATGTAAAAAGGCATGCACCTACACATATGCTACACTACACAACATTATACTACTCTATACTACACACACACACACACACACAGCAAGAGAGACAGAGAGAGAGAGACAAAGAGAGAGAGAGAGAGAGAGAGAGAGAGAGAGAGAGAGAGAGAGAGCGCTGTTTTTAATCTGACTTTGAGATACTAATAAAACCCAGGTGGTGTCTGGGCATGTGGCTCTAGGCATGCAGTTTAACATACCTACAGGGTTAGCTTTACACAGCAGGCTTGATGCCATGCCAAGCAATTGTACCCAAAGTGAGGAGTGATGTGGGCAAGCCAGCCACTTTGCACACATCTGGGAATGACATCAGGTCTCAAGTTGCTGCTCAGGCGAGAGGGACCAGATTGCATCAGGAGGGATATGGTTCTCTTGGTGAGTGGGAAGAGCAAGGTTAAACTTCCTGAAATCCCAAAATCTCTTCTGGGAAATAGGGAATCAAATATGCATGAACACCCCCTCCCCCAGTTGATTAGAAAACATACGAAGTAAAAGTGGGTTTGGTCCCCTCTGCCGTCAGCAGGACAGGAAGGGTGACAGGACCGGGGAACATTTTCTCGATGACAGTGCGGGGTTGCTGACTTGGCGCTGATTTTTACTTTGATTTATTTTCAGGTTGATGGGCATCATGTATGTAAAGATGTTTCGTAATGCCGTTCTTTGAGAAGCACTTGTTTTAACGGCACAGCCTCCGCAGACAATGGGAGCTATTTTTCCAATCCACTCAGATCCACATGTGTTCGGTTTGATAAAATGACCGCAACCAGCTGCGCTTCCGAATGCGCGTTTTTAAACACCAAACCCAGCTCAATGAAATCCTCACTGCAATGATAACTGGGGCGTTTCAATATTTTTTACTTCTGTCCCTAAGTCAGGCTTAGCAATAGAAATAGAGGTGCCCAGAGTTCTGTGTTCTGTTTATTTCCTTCTTTGTGCACATTGGCAGAAGAGAGCTGGGGCTGCTCCTCCTGAAATCTGCCTAAATGGGTTCTTTAATGACCGATTGCTTACCTAGTCATGGATCAAGAATGAATGGAAGAAATCCAGTTATTACAACATGGAATTTCCTGCCTCCAGTGAGCTGAGTCCACGGAGGTCACGCTGTTCATGGGATCCTGTACACTGTTCTGTGACCCACAGGCCCAGGACCAATAGGAGGCCTTAGAAGCTGAGCCATCCCAGAGGCCATACTGAGTACTGCAAATATTCCTAAGCAATGGCCTGACCTTTGTCACTAGAGTCCTGAAAGCCCAGATCACACCCTCTCCCAGCTTTCTCTTAGAGAACAGTTATTCCCCTCGGCTCTTTTTCCATCAACCCCCCTCCTTTTCTCCTTGGCAGCTGGGACTCTTGGGAGTTCCACCAGGCCTGAGGTAAGTGTGAGCAAGGACCATTAAGCCGGGAGTGGAGAGTCTGTACCCTGCCCCCTTCCTGGGCTGAGCTCAATATTGGAAACAGAGAGAGCAGATGCCGAGCAAGTAAAAGACATAGGCACGTGCAGTGTGGCATGCACAGGGTAACGCAGAGGGCTGGCAGCGTGGCTGAGCATGCATGCGCTTATATGTTACACTAGCATTTGGTCAGAGAAGGCTTTCTGGTGGAGATGCTAAACTGAGCCTGTATGGATAGCTCTGCGGTTCCCAGGCTGTTGTGGCTCCCCTATCTGTCTTTATTCTGAAGGCTTCATCAGGCTCTTAAAGTCCTTCGACTAAGGAAATGGAAAGGAAAAAAATGAAGAGAATTTCCCTGGGTTAAGGTGGAACAGTGGCATGTGTGTGTTTGGGGGAGAGGGGTGGTGGCGGGAGGAGATAGTTGTTGGTGTGGAAACGTGGTGGATTTTCAGTGTTGCTCTGTGAATCCAGATGGAGGGATGCTAAAAGCAGGGCTTAGGATTTGTGTCCTTATCATTGAGAGTCACTTTACCCCTTTTTCTTGTTTCTGCTGGAGGACATCAAGGGATATCAGAGACAGAGGTCAGTATCAGTTGTACGAGACATGGTTTTGTGAGTCCCAGACCAGCAGTGGGTGTCTTATCGCTTGCCAACCTGTCTCCCATGAGGCTCCGTAGCTTGGCAAGGAATTAGTCAACAACTCCACGGAAGGAAGGCGCTGCCACCAAGTGCTAATCATCCATGAAATGAGGTCACAGCAGAGTTGTTCACCCCAGACTGCTCTGCCTTGCACTCCTTCCATTGCTTTTCATCATTAGAGCAACCTTGGGGACACCGTCATGTACCCCTAAATCCTGTGTTTCTTTCTTGTTAAAAATAGGGGTCCATGTGGCAGAAGGAGAGAACCGGCTACCACAGGTTTTCTTCTGACCTCCGTGTGTGTGCTGTGGCATGCCCCTCACCTCTCCTAAATAAATGTAATAAAAGTGTTTTTAAAAAGTGTGGAATCATAGAGTGTTTGTGAGGAGTATATGGAAGGAGAAAATATCCATCATATTTCACAGTAGATGCTGAAGGAATGTACCCAACAAGTGCCCATTCTGAGGACAGAATCAGTCTGTCTTCCTTTCTGACCATCCCATGCGTATGAACTGTCACACAGTGGGATCTTCACTGTGGGCCACTAGTTACTTTTTACCCTAAATGATAGCTGTTCCAATCTGTCCCATGTTCTCACTGAGGAGAGAGAGGCCCATGCCCAGCACATATTCTGCCACAGGAAGTAGATGTTGAAAACTCAGAACAGGAACTCAGCACAGGGTCCACTCATGGAGAGGAGGATCCTTGGGGTCATGCAAGGCTGCAGCTAGATCTTCTCTGACTGAACCCTGGCTACAAAGGTGTCAGGAAGGCCACACCCAGGCTATCTTCCCAGATTGCCTTCCCATTCTGGAAGCTTTGAGAGTTGGTTTCTGAACTTAAATGACCTGTTAATAGTTTTGATGGTTCTCTCAAGAAAGTGTGAAAAGATGTCCATGACCTGTTAAGTAGGTAAAATGAAGACTTTCCTCAAAGCCATTAATCGCTGCTTCCTTCTGTTGGTTCTGGGGTGAATTGGAGTGGTTAATTTCTTGATGCGTGTAAGCCATGATACAAGTTTGCTCTCTTGAGGATCATTAACTTTTACCCAGAGAGAAAATAGCTTAGGCAGGCCTCAGGACTCAGGCCTAATTCCCACAGCGTTTTAACATCTTAAAGCTATCTCATTTGCAACTGCAGAAGCTCTCTGGCCATCAGTCCAGCCTCCAGTGGACTGGGGAATTGGGTTCAAAGCCTTTTCCTTGTTGGGTGGTAGCTGTCTCAGAGACTCAAGGTCGTCTTCTGAAGTCAAGTGTGATGAAGCAAGGTGAGCCCTGTAGATCCTAACAGTGAAAATGTCAGGTCCCTTAGAGGGCAACCCCTGTGCCTGTGAGTTCCCAGTGTGCGACCAGGAACCCATGTCACTCTTGTCTAGTGTACTCTCTCAGTGGTAGGCGAAAGCACAACTGTGTGGTGTGGTGGATAGCACCACCAGAATGCTAGTTTGGAGAAAGAAGCTCTAACTTTTAGACCCGACTGAGGAACAGAAAGAGAGTTACACATGTGGCTCTCTGCTCATGCTGAAGATTTATGAACTGATGAATGAGCGAGTGGGCAAGATGATGACTGTATCCAAAGAGTGCTTTGAAGAACTAGGCAGTGGGCAGGCTGAGGCAGGAGGATCAAGAGTTCAAAGCTAACCTGTCCTATACAGCAAGACCTTGCCTCAAAAACAGAACAAAACACCCCTGTCCCTGACAAAGGCTGCTTGAGCAAATTTGACACCTACCCCAAGCCTCCTAAGTGTGCATATCCATTTTATTAAGTGGCAAATTCAGAGGCATCAAACATACCCATTGGAAAGCAGTTAGTATGAATATAGACAAAAATACCGCTTTCCTAAATGTAAATGGTGGCAGATTCCTTCCTTGGGGCCCCATCTTGCCAATGCCTGCCTGGCTCTTAGTGCTGCTTGGACCCCTTCCCATGGACTACAGCTGCCGTCTGCACCAGCTTGCCTCAGCAGCTCATTTCCTTCCTTGTCAGGGTCTCCTTGTTACTGGAACATCAGGCTGTAGGTACATGTTAAACAAAGGTCACTTTAAAAGATGCTTGAGCCCGAGGGGGAAAACCCAGCAGGCTTCCTGAGAACTCACTGGGATTCCAAGTAGAGAGCTGTGTTTCCCTTTCTTGCCCTCCCCCATCTCTTGGGTTCTCATTTCCTTCTCCCCTATATCCTTTGAGACAGAGTGTAATGTAGTCCAGGCTGCCCTTAAACTCACTCTGTAGTTGAGGCTGGTCTTGAATTCCTGATTTTCCTGCCACTTCTGGAATTATAGATATATGTTATCATGCCTGCCTCCCCCTTTAAAAGTGCATATATACATATATGTATATATATATATATATGTGTGTGTATGTGTATATATATATACATATACACATATATATATGTGTATATGTATATATATGTATCTATCTATCTATCTATCTATCTATCTATCTATCTATCTATCTATCTATCTATCTATATCTTAAGACAACTAGAATCCCATTCAAACAGGGCAGGATACCACTGCCATGCATTGTCTGGCCCTGGCTGTGTTTCTCTTTGGCCTTAGCGACATCTGTTGTGACCAGAGATGTGGTCTACATTTGAGTCATTTTCTAATTTCCCTCTGCTTTAAACATGAAGAACTAATTGGAACCCTGAACTCCCTGGGAAACAATGCTGGGACCTCGAGAAAGCCACAGCTTTCCTAAGCCTCCATTTTTTTTCTTATTGGCAAGTTGAAGAACAAAAACTATCAGAAAAGTGAAAAATTTGAAGATTCCAAGAGTGTGGTATGGTGTTGCTGAGCCAACACCTTCTTAATGAGCTGTAGTCTGGGAACAGGGTTTCCTGGAAAGATGTTGGTATGGTTCTGGGTGTGGGATGGATGCTCAGGAAAAATATTTGCCTGGTCAGGATTTATTTGAGGAAGGAGAGGTGGGGGTAGGCTGGAGGAGGAGGAGGAGTGGGGAGAACTCTAGACTCAGAGCTGACTTAGACTGGGGTTGAGGCCAAGGCAAAGAAAGCTCCAGACAGCCCCACCCTGGCTTGTAGTCTTGCTCGGCCTTGCCCTTCCTTCTTCAGGATTCTTTTGGATTCCATCTCTTCCCATTCCATCCCCGAAATACCTGTATGCTGAGTCTTTTTCATCATCCTTATAGCTGTCCCCATGCAGGCCCCATCCTGTCACTTGGTCAAATCTCCTAACCTTCCTGGTCTTCAGGTTCCACTTTTGGTGTTTCCTCCTCAATGCCCCCAAGGAAAAGTGCAAAGGGAAAGCCAAATACCTTGTAAAAGCATACCAGATCCTGGTCACCAGTCCCTGGCCCACCTTCCTAATTCTCTCTTAGTTCTTTCTGGCCCATAATTGATCAAAAACTTTTGTGATCTTCTACTCATGATGTCTTTTCTGGAACTCTTTCTCTGAGATGCTGGAAAGAACATTCTGGAATACTTGCTCCACACTTAGCCTGGAAAATCTGCTTCCCTAACCCCTTCCCATGCTTCAGGAACCTAAACCTATTTCCATGCTTACTTTCTTTTTGGCTTTCTGTTTTTTTTTAATCTGTTTTTTTATGTGTGTGTATGTGTGTTCATATGTGTACAGGTGTACATGTGTGTGTTTGGTTTGTGCACATGTGTACAGAGGCCAGAGGAAGCCTCACCTGCTGTTTCTTAAGAACTGTTCACCTGTTTGTCTTTTGTTTTTGTTTTTTTCTGAAAGAAGGGTCTCTCACTGGCTAGGTTATCACTCTGTGGGCTGGGCAGATTGGCTAAGGAGCTCTCAGGATCTGACTGTCTCTGCCTCCTCAGAGTTACGATTATGAGCATGCGCCATCATGGCCAGCATTTTAATGTAGGTTCTGGGTCTCTGACTTAGGTCTTTGTGCTTATTGGCTGAGCCATCTCCTCAGCCTTGGCCAGATAGTATTTGTTCTCATGTCTAGATGCTAGCAAAGACATAGACAGTGTCTGAGCAGCTGAAATGTACATTAAACTCCAGCCAACCTGAAGCTTTTCTCTGAGGCATCTTTGGTATTTTCCAAAAGGTTACTGTGAACTTTACTGGACACTGAATGGCAGGATGGGGTCACTATTGGTCTGATGTCCCTCACTGCTGCTGGTCCACCTGTTGTGAGGGATGCCATGGAGACATAACCTCTCTGGGTAGTGTCTGTGCTCATGGTGCTCCTCTAGTTTGATAGTCAACAGTGGCAGAACATCTCTGTCAGTAGGATGAGACCATGTGTCTTGAAGTTCCCATACAGCCATATAAGCCTGACATTAGCCACAACACACAGGGCAATTATCACCTATGGTTTTAGAAAGAAGTGACCAGTTTATAGGTAAAATCTGTATATGGGAGCTGTGGCCTACAAACTACAGTGCATTTTTTTGTAAGGTCCTCTGTATAGAGAGACTCTTTAGAAATACACTCTTGTCCTTTCTTTTCAGAGCCATACATTGCTGAAAGCAGTAATGGAGGCACAATGGAGCAAACACCTGACTTATAGGTCTGCACGTTCCAGTTTAGCATTGACTTTGATTCTATGATCTAAATTTTTCTAGCACTCACCAGTGGCTGGGGGGGGGATAGTTAAAAGCATAGCTCCCTTGGTTTGATTACCCTTACCGTTCTGAGGATATAGGTCTGCATTGTTATCCAGGTCTCTTGGCAACACTCTGATTCCACTCTGAACCCAGTTCCCTTATTATTAAGGCTAGTATCACAATGACTTGAATGCTCTAGTATCCTGTCTACTTGGCAGCTTATCAGAATACTACGTGGACCCCTCACAAGAAAACCTTAAGATGTTTGAGGTGCTCCACTGGCATTATGCTTTTTACCACACACAGACTGACCCAGAAGGAGCCACCTCCTCCTGCCCTGTCAGGCAGCCATCACCCGGGACATCCCAACATTTTGGTGGTGATAGGAGAGAACTAGTATATTCCTTTTGAGAGCTTTAAAAGAATTATTATAAGGCTCATAAAAAGTCTATCAGGTACTGGTTAGAGCAACAAAATATGTTGGAAAATAACCTTTCTTAACACACACACACACACACACACACACACATACACACACACACAAAATATAAAGTGTTCTGTAGTGTGGAAGATGTTTACAGGGAAGAAATAACACAACACTTGCCAACATATCTAAGGGAAAGAAGTTCCACCATAGCTCATGTTCTGGGCAAGAAGTTCCATACTGGGAAGATGTCAGAGCTCCCCAATTTAATTTGTTTAAAGTAACTTCAAGAACTTTTGAGTTGTGTGTTTGACAAGTAACTTTACTGGGTATGAAAACTTAATTTAGAGGCAACAACTAATTATCTATCTATCTATCTATCTATCTATCTATCTATCTATCTAATCTAATCTATCTATCTATCTATCTATCTATCTATCTATCTATCTATCTATCTATCCATCTATCTATCTATCTAATCTATCTTTCTGTCTATCTATAGATATGAATGCTAGTGTATATCGCAAAGTTATACCAAGGAAGTCTCATTCCAGTGCAAAGATTAATAAGACAAAATAAAAATGTCAGACACAGTGTTACATATGTAAGTTTTCAGTCTTTGATAAGTGACATTTTAAAATCAGTAGGAAAATGAGAACCGTTCAAATATTGAGTTTAGATAATTGATTACCATTTGTGAATTAAAAAGGACTTTAAAATTATAAAAACAAATTAAGAAAACCATAAATGACTGACATATTTGATTTAAAAATGAAAAGTACATGTTCTAAAAATGCTCATAGTATAAGAGAATAAAGTCTTTTGTATATCAGCACACTTCCTTTTCAAGAACTTGTTTTATTTGCATGTGTGCATGCTTGTATGTGTGCATGTGTAAGTGGGTACTTGAGGAGGTCAGAAGAGGCCATCAGATCTCTTGGAGCTGGAGATGGTTGTGTGCTGCCTGATGTGGGTTCTGAGATTTGAACTCTGGACCTCATGATTGAGGAGGAAGTTCTCCTCATCACTGAGAAGTCTCTAGCCCCAAGCATACTAAAAAATATTTATATTTTTCTGTGTATGAATGTTTTACCTGAATGTATGTATACGAATTGTGTGTGTGTGTGTATGTGTGTGTGTGTGTGTGTGTGTGTGTGTGTGTGTGTGTTTACCCATGGAGGCCAGAAGAGAGCATAGAATCCCCTGGAACTGGAATTATAGATGGTTGTAAGCCACCTTGTCGGTGCTTGGAACTGAACCCAGGTCCTCTGCAAGATCAGCAAGTGCCCTTAAGTGTTGAGTTATCATACCAGTTCCCAAATCATACTTTCTAATCAATAACAATTACCTCTAAAGGAAATTTAAAAACTGTTGACATTTGACAAAAAAACCAAAGGAATAATGAATATTCAAGACAAAAATTCAAATTAAAGTGATACAATCTTTGGCCTGTAAATGGCAACGATAAATCAAATGGTACCAGTCCGGCTGAATGGTACATGTCTGTAATTCCAGTTACTTTGGAGGCTTAGGCAGAAGAATCATAAGTTCAAGGCCAGCCTGGCCAAAACAGTTCAGTGTCAGAGTGCTTTTATAGGCCTAGCATATTGAGGCCCTGGGTACCATACCCAGTAACATGCACAGACACACAGTCACAGACACACAGACACATGGGGTGTTGAGGGAGAGTGCTAGTACTTTCCAATGCTTAAATATGTGGGTGCTCACACATTGTTGGAGAAGATGAAAATTTGCTCAATATTTTTTGGAAAGTTGTTTGTCGATAGGTGAAAAGTCTGAGTATGAAATCTAATTTTCCCCCTTCTGCCTCAATACTCTTTTCAGGAATGTGTTTCAAGGGAACAATCATACAAGTGCACAGATATGTATACATAAGAATATTCATCAGTTTATAACAGCTAATGGCTGGAAGGGGCCTAAACCGTCACCTGTCAAGGATGGGCTCTTATCAGTTACAGAGCACTGTCACAAAGGAGCCTGGTAAGAGCAAGGAGGAATGTGGCAAGAGACTGAGGACATCATACCTAGAGAAACAGGAGAAGATTCCACAGCGCATCCATAAAAGATGCATGAAGCACCCTTACTTTTTCATGCGTGTTACTGCGGACACGTGAAACCATCCTAAAACAGCCGAGTGCTCTGGAACAGTGGTGAGCTTTCTGCTGTTGTTAGGGCTGCCTACAGGTTGGCTTGCATGCCGTCTAACTCACCTCTTACCTATTGTTAGGGCTGCCTACAGATTGGCTTGCATGCCGTCTAACTCACCTCTTACCTATTGTTAGGGCTGCCTACAGGTTGGCTTGCATGCCGTCTAACTCACCTCTTACCTGTTGTTAGGGCTGCCTACAGATTGGCTTGCATGCCGTCTAACTCACCTCTTACCTATTGTTAGGGCTGCCTACAGGTTGGCTTGCATGCTGTCTAACTCACCTCTTACCTATTGTTAGGGCTGCCTACAGGTTGGCTTGCATGCCATCTAACTCACCGTTTACCTAACTGTTTCGTGTCTTCCGAGTTTGCTCTCTGAAGCTTTCTTGTCAGGCTCATCCAGATATTTTTTACGCTCTAGATAGAGCCTGCATTTTTATGAGGAAGGAGTGTGGTGACTGGGCTTGCCTGGAGTGGGTGTGCATCGGGCTGCTGAGCAAACCACCTCTCCCAGAGGACGAGGACAGGTCCTGGATTCTCTACCTGTAGTTGCTTTTTGAAGGCACCAAGGAAACTTTGTGCACTTGAGAGTGCTGGCGTCTCCCAGAGTGTGTTACTAGCACACTGAAGTGCATGCGTTGTAGAGACAGCACCAGGAAACTGAGTGCAGCCCTCTATTGCCATCCGGGAACAGTGAGAAAACCAGATGAGAGAACACGCAGTGTATCTCTTCTCTTTACCTTCCTCTCTGCAGTGATGCCAGACAATTTGGAGAACGTGAAGTCACTCTTGCCTTTGTGGTTGTTACCCTTAGGTTATTTGAATTCATCTGTCTCTTTGTTACTCAGTTGAGGATTATGTGTTTGCTAGCTTTTTCTTTGTTTCATTTATCTTTATTTAATATTCACAACTGAATAGGCCTTCTTTTCAGATAACAAATAAGGAGTTCTTTCCAGGTAAAAATTGGAGACCTTATGATATACTTCTTTAAATATGTCAAGAAATATGAATATTAAGTAGGCATATTCTTTAGTGCTGCTACATTCTGTATTCTCTGTGTGAAATGAGGCATATTAGAGACACCAAAGAAATGAAAGAAAATACAAATATTTACTGATTAATATTTGATGGGTCATTACAATAGGAGGATATATGTATTATATATTTATATATCTAGACATTTATATAACAATTAGAGCTAAAACAGCTTCCTATAACAAATATGTGAGAGATCATTATTCCTTGTAAGTTATATTCTTGCATATATTCTATATATATCTACACTATATTGATATATAATATATTAAAATATATATGGGACATATATATCTATATTAAGTATATTCTTAGCATTTGTATGAGGTAAACACTTACTATTCTTATGTTCTTGTTCTGTTATTCATTTCCCTAATTGTTTTTCCCCAAATCATCTGAAGTTAAACATGCAGTTCTGTCTAAAGCCGTTTCTCAGCAACACAGGATGCCCAGTTGGCCAGTTATATACGGACCAGAAAGAGTCAGTGAGAGATACTGGACAGTTGAGAGTGCGAGGAGGAGGGAGAGAGGGAAGATGAGAAACGCCTTAATTTTGTAGCCCTTCCTCCATCCCTGACATATTTATAATACAAGCATGCACCCCTGCCTCCAGGCCTCCAGGTCATTCTCTTAACTCTTCTCACTGTACTGATGCCATCTTTCTCTTTTAGAGCCCAAGAGTTTTAAAGCATCTAGGTAGTACCCTTCCTATTGGCCTGCAGGTTACCTGCTCTGTCTTTCTCTTATGCTCCTCACTGTGGCTCCTTGGAGGCCCTCAGGTGATTGACAGGTGACATATATGAGAAGGAGCTGGGTAAAGCAGAAGGGAGACTGGATCTGGGCTACTAGTTCATACATGCCCCCTTTCTGGTCTTCAGATGTCAGGGAGGGTGGGACAAGATCCTATTACCAAGCCTGAGGAGGGCTGTAGGGCTCTGTGATAGGAGAAGCTCCTCAGAGACTTTTCATGTCCTCAGTAGTGATTTGAGATTTGAAGGGACTCTGGCCATAAAAGGATGAAGATGAAACTGTAAACGAGGCTTCTTGTAGCTTGGAATGTCTCTGTCCCTTAGGCCATCACTGGAACGTGGCTCTCAAAATCTGAGAGCACCAAAAGGGGAGGCAATCGTAGGCATTCGAACCATAGAGACGGCAGCTTTCTTACTTGTTTACTTCAGTATTTCAGTAGATTGTACCAACAGCTTGGATGATTGTAAATACCCAGAGTGGTCTTTCTATGTGGGAACTTATGCTTGTCTTTGAGGTTTTGTAACTCACTTAAAAAATGTGCTTCTGGATCCATGGAAACCCTTACTGTGGCTTCGGGTTTATTGGTCCTCTGTTACAGTCCATATGGACATAGCATTATGGGGTCAAGTGGTAAAGCCTCCGACCTTATCTTCTATGGCGGAGTGCCCCTCAGTCTGTTTTCTCCTCTCTGGTCCTGTTAATTGGTATCATCTCTTTGTTTTTTTCCTCTTCAGAATCTATCCTGTTTCCCTATCTCCCCTACACTGAGGTGTTATAGCAATGATTAATAGCTGGCTGAACTGTGTACTCCTTGCAGGCAAAGATAAACCTTGAGGGCTCAGCTAGTGATGCGATTTTAAGTAGTGGGTATATATTGGATGAATGAATAGATGAAATGTCCCTGCCGCCTCCAGGAGAGCATCTGTTTCAGAGGGGAACCACAGCCAATGGGTAGAACTCGGTTAGGGATCTTAGGAGCTTCTGGTAGGTGGGAGGGAGTGTGTCGAGTCCTGTCACTTTCCCAGAATGTAGGAAATCACAGGAGGAGGTGCCTGTGATACTTTCTGGCGTGGATGCCAGGAAACACAGTTGTTAAATTGAAACTGATCAATTCTAGAAAACAAGGAAGGCCATTGAGCATTGGGTTGGGCATACTCCAAGGCAGATAGATAGTGATGGAGTGTTTGGTTAGCTCCCAGTGCTGGCAGCAGGGACTCTTCTGATCCAGTCTTACAGGACAGAAAAGCAGCCATTGAAGTTACCAATCCCAGGGCCTAGGGTACAGCCCAAGCTCTTAATCCCAGGGTCTTCAAGGGGGCTGGAACCACCTGCAACCCAACTTCCATGGGTGGGAGTGACATGGGAGATGGGTGGGAGCATCATGAGAGATGGGTGGGAGCACAGTGGACGAAGGATTTGAGAGCTACAGTGACTCTGCTCCCAAGTCCGACTCCAGCCAAATGGCAGAGAGACAAACAAGACAGCAGACTGTCGCTTCATTATGTCCCAGATCCCAAACAAACAAACAAGGAAAGACCGAAAAGGATCACTGCCTGTATCTCTTAAGGCAAATCCAAATTGCGTCAAAGCAGTTTTCTTAAAAGAAGCTATCACATTGTTTGACACTTCAGCTGTCAGCAACAGTTCTCTCTATTACTCTACAGTGTGTGCTCAGATGCCCCAGCTAATCATGAAGTATAGTATTTCCAGCTGCCTTGTTTTCCCAGTGTGATCTCACAGGCATGGGGAGGGGAGTAGCCTTACAGATCAGAGAGTGCTGACCCACCTAAAAATAGAAGTGGTCAGAGGAACACAAAGGATACACAAAGGAAGAAAGCAGCAGGAAAAGGCTGGAGAAAGGGTTTTAAATATCCAAACCCACACGCACTTGCAATATTCAGGGGTACAGATGTCTTTGGGCACCACTGTCTTAACTTCCTGCAGAGGAGAGGTGTGTCCTTCGGTGCCTCTGTGTAGAGAACAGCATGAAGCCTGAGACTGATGACAGATGTGTGTCTATAAGGTAGACCATTAATGGTCCCAGCTTTGGGCTCTGAAGGGTATATTCACACTCAGGATAGCCAAAGCATGGCATTGATAGATTTTATAAGAAAAGGAAAGAAAAGGCACAATGAATAAATGATACGCTAAAAAATTTGCAGTTAGTGCTAAGGCTAGAAACTGCCCACAAACTTAGCCAGATCTGTTCTTAGCCAGCCATGGAGAAGTTCCTAATTTCTGTGTTACATATTACCTCATCGGCATCACGTCTCTATTCTAATTGCATCTTCACATCTTCTGGGGGAACTGAAGAGGATGGGGGAAATGATGGGGAAAGGAAGGAGGAGGGCAGGGAGGGCTGATGGAGCAACACAGAGGTGTGAATTCCAGGCAGGAGGAACAACTAAACCTAACCACTGAGACTTTGGTAAACAATTAAATGAGAGGAGCCAGTGATGACTTTCTTCGTTTATTTTGTATGGTTGAAATCAGTGTTTGGAAATATTCCTGCTCTCCTCCTCCAGAGAATCTCTGCAGCCAGTGATGGGAGTTAGCCAAGCACTCCGTTACTGTCTGCCTTGGAGTGTGACCAAGCCAGTGCTCCACACCAGATAATCTTATATCACGCCTTGGGGTTGGGCTGTTTGAATTCATCAGGGATTTGAGTTCATGGAATGGACTAGAAAGTTCTTTGTATTGATTTTTACCACATCTCAAATTTATATCCCCTGGCATATCCAAAAATGGTTACTAACTTGGAAGATACGATAATGGTGCCCAAAGACCTTTAGACCCTAATTTCACTAAGTGGACTTGGCAGGTGTGATTAAATTAAAGACTTTGAGTTGGGGAGATTATTCTCTGGGTTACCTGGTGGGCTCTAGATAATCAGAAGTATTTTTACAAGATGCTAAGATGCATGTAGGAGAGTCAGGGTCCAAGGAGATACAAGATCAGAAGCAGAGGTTGGGATGCAGGGAAGGAAGCCATGAACCATGTGTGCAGAGGGCCTCTAGGAAAGGCCAGACAGAGTTCCTCCTCTGGAGCCTACAGGAATATGTTATTTACTGGCACTTTGCTTTTAGCCTATTGAAGCACCATTCAGATTTCTGACCTTCAGAATGGAAAGATAATGAATTTGTGGTGCTTTATTTATAGCAACCATTGACAACCGATACAGTATTGTATTTAAACCCTAGAAACAGTGAGGTTGTGTTTGAACTAGAGAATGTAAATGTCATTTAGTTAGCAATGTTTGGGGGCAGGAGGGAGAAGCCATCTTTTTTTCTTGACTTATGTATCCTTGTGAAGGGAATCACTGAAGTTAAGACTCTTGGCCCAACTGTCCTCAGGGGAGTTGAGAGAATGATCTGACTGGTAATGAACTGTGGTGTGCAGCACAGTCTGTCTGTTCAGGTTCTCTCCTTTCCCTGAGGCTCTGTCCGCAGAGCTTCCTGAAGTTCACCGCTAACCGGACCCTCTAGGGCTCCACATCCCCATTACACACGGGGCCTTTGTTGCTCAGTGCTGCTTGTGATGGTTCTGGAAGCTCACTGCTATGTGCTAGGGCTCACTCCCATCTTCTTCTATTCGAATCTGCATCCTCTTTCAATCAGGACAAAGCAGTGTTTTTCCTAAAATCTCTGAAATATGACCCACCACATAGATATTCGTTCTCTTTTCCTTGAACAAGTTATCATTTTAATTAATTGTGTGCATTAATTCATATATGGATGTGTGCCTTCCATGACTGGAGTACAGAGGTCAGAGGGCAACTCATGGGAGTCAGTTCTCTCCTTCTGTCATGTGGGTCCTAGGGATCTCTCTCAGATTGTCACCCTTAGCAGCAAGTGCCTTTACCATCAAGCCATCTGCCTGGTCTGAATAAGTTGCATTTTTTATTGTTTTATTATTTTCCAGCTCTTATTTAGCTCCAGATAGTAAGTAAAATGTTGCTAAGATATATTAGGATGACCAATAAGGAGCAGGGAGAAGCGACGGATCGGCTGATTAGATGAAGCACGAGTGAGGTGAGCATGCAGACTCTGCTGAGAGTCAGCTCTAGTGCTGACCTGGCTCTGAGCTTCTCCATCCAGAGGAAAGTGGAAAACATAATTGGTGGATGACTTATAGAGTCATTATGAAATCAAAGTCTCATGATTGATGAAACATGGAGCAAAATACCAGCTGGGTATTCTAGAATACATGCAACAATTCTGGGACCCAGAATGGCTCTTTCCTAAGGAGTTCCTAAACAGAATGCTTACGTTCTGGAGTAGACTGTGTTCTGACCATCACCTTAAGTTTTTACAGTCTCCCATTTCTTTCCTTGCCCCTCAGTGTAAGAAGGCAGAACATAGCTCTTTCATGTGCACGGGATAATTCCTGAGCGTATGCTGTGAGTCAGGGAAGGGTGCGTTCTAGGGCATGTAGGAATAAGCAAAACCGGGATTTTTTTTATTTTTAATCTTCAGGGTCCTTATCATTTAAAGGGAGGAGTCAGGGTTCTTATCATTTACAGACACAGTACAAACAAACTCTCACCAGGAAAACAGGTGGCTGAGTGAGTGTCGCGGGGATAACTTTGTGGCAGGTATCGGGAACAAACTCTTTGAGGAAGTGTTATTAAGCTGACACTTGAGCAATGAAGAAATTGTAAGCCAAGAAACATGACTTAGTAGGACGAGGTCAAGTGTACACGACACACAGAGGGAGCTTTAGAGTCCCAGAGACAGGAAAGATTTGGAGGACAGGAAGGACTAAGCTGAGCTTGTGTGTTTTGTGACTCGGAAGTTTATTGCAATAAAATATGAGGTACCACAGACCAAGTAGTGACCATGGAGAGGTAGAAGCCGTTGCCATGCAGACAACAGCACATATATATGTATATATATAGCTTGCTCTTGGATACTCCTTCATGCCCCATTTCATCTGATATGACGCTAGGAAGATTTCCACTGTCTAAGTTAGTTGCCTGTGCAAAGGTTGGCATGTTTACTAGGAGATGCATTTCCATTTCTCAGATGTTCTCAGAAGCAGTCCTTGGCCTCGGCTATACCCACTACAACAAAATCCATTAGACCCAGACATTGGCAGTTACTAAAGCTCCCCAAGTGACTCCTTTGTACAGCCAAGGTTGAAAACCACCGAATTAAAGCAATAGCTGGGTGAGGAGGTATCAAATGTGAAATTCAAGTTAAATCCAGGATTCAAGGTAGAAAACAAGATGGAAAAAGAGTATTTCTATTAACACGGAGTTAGAGTGCAGCTCTTTGTAATTTCCTCTAACCAGCTTTTCATAGTGGCAGAGTTGGGGAGGGGTATATCCTGAATGGAGCTGAGAATTTGCCCTTTCCTTTAGCCAGTTCTACATGGGGAAAATTAAATTGTGATTAATTGAGGAAACCACCATCCTTGCAAACACTTTAGTTTTCAGCGTCTCTTGTTAAATTTATCAGAAGCCCTGAGTTTTAGAAATAAAGATGAATTCTTAGGTATGGCATGAATCAAATTATTGGCTAATTGGACACAAAAGGTTTCACCTCTAAATCCCTGCCGGAGGCCAGCAGCCTGGAGCATGCGGCACTTGCTCAGTGGTAGCTTTTTAAAGAGCATGGACTCCCTCCTGATGCTATGGGAAGATTCCCAGGACTGCCCTTGTCAGCCGCACTTCACTGAAATGAGTTGGGTATGCATCGGTTTGGCGAATTCCCATCACTAAGACCCCTTTGGGGAAGCTATTACCTGTGTAAAAACAGGGACGTTTGAGTTGGCTTATGGCTCAGTAGATAAAGTGCTTGAGCAAGCAAGAGGATCCAAGTTCAGATCCCCAGAAGCACATATACATGCAGGCTGGGTGAGGCAGCCTGCCTGTAATTCTAGTCTCAGAGAGCAGAGAAAGGATTCCCAGGACTAGCTGGCCATTGTAGCCAAGCTCTGGGTTTGGTTGAGAGACCCTGTCTCAACTAATCAGGTAAAAGCAATGGAAGATAATTCCTGGTACGAACCTCAGGCCTCCACATACAACAAGTACATGTGCACCTTAACTCCCACCCCGCACAAGATATTAAAAGAAAAGAGGACAGGGATATTTGAGGCATATATTGTTCCTTCTGACATTAATTTAGTACTCTCTTCCCTCCCCACCCCTAAGTGCAAAGGTTCTCAGCCCCACATACTGGACTCTTTCAAGCTACAAAGGTGTTTTGTGATTGGCTTAAATCTATCATATATTCTATGGGCTCACAGATTGGTTAAGAGTTATATACTCCAAGTCCTATCAGTAGAGAGAATTAATTCCAGGTCCTTAATTGAGCCATAGGGAATAGGTCCTTTTCTGATTACAAGTGAGGAGAGAGTTAGCCTTGGGAACCGGCAGAGATTAGGGAGGTATGACAAAGAGCCTGAGAATGGAACCAGATCAAGAATGCAGGTCTAGACCACCGGCAGGTAGGGCTTTGCCTGTAGTTTTCCTGCCATGTTCCCTTTATGGCTCTGGGGTGACAATACATGCTTCTCAGATGGAGGCAGGAAAGCTGTTAGGAACTAGAAAGCAGTACTGAGTTCACCTTCGAAGAAAACACATTGTATTCAGAGCCAAGCCATCAGTCTTTGAAATCTCCAAATAACAAATGTGGAATTCCCTTCTGATTACCTTAGCATGATAAAGAGCTAAAATGGAAAAGTGAAGTAATCAGTCTAGTGATGGTGTGGATGGGAGGGAACAGATTCTTTTCCCATAACACCAACATTTAGGGAACTCTGACTCAGAGGGAAAGGCATGTACACCAGCCAATGAAGTTCCAAACAAATCTCATTTCCTTGGCTGCATAAACCTCCTATCTTGGTTAATTGAAGGATGTAGGTTATAAAAAGTTTACCCATATTTGAATTTGATTAACCTCTAGATCATGAAAGAAGCCATGCGTGCACAAAGATGCACTGTTCAACATTGAAATACTCAAAGTTCCATATCCCAATTTATTAAAATGATCCTTTATTGGAGACTATGAAGAAACATTTTGTGTGGGATCTAACTTATATCTCCCATAAGAAATAGGCAAGAAGAAGACAAAACAGGGACTAGCTGGTAGGGAAGTCCTACCAGAAGCCATGGTGGTGAAGGCTATCATGGGCATTTGAAGAAGAAAAATGAGACAATTTGCTTCTGTAAGGCAGAAAGACAGTTTACACTTGGTAATACAAATGTATCAGTTTTGTCGCAGGCATTTACAATGAAACATTTCATTTCTTCCCCAGAGTTTATCGTTTCTTGATTTCTTGTTGCATTAAAAATCAAAAGCAAATACTCACCAGAACACACTAATTTCTAGAGTTACAAGGAGAAACAGAAGCCAAGGGCAGAGGCTTTAATTCCCAATTTCATGCTAGGAAAACAGGTACATTAGAAGGGCGGACAGCTTTTATTGGAGGGGCTATCTCAGACCTGAACCTTCAAGTGTATGGACACTTGCTGGCAGCCCTAGAACCTACCTCACTCAGGAGTGTACACTGAGAAAACCTGTTCGTGATTTCAGCTGTGCTGAAGTGTAGACAGCCTCAGATCTGGCTGTTCCGTTTCCATAATTTTCACTTCACCCAGGAATGTCTCCCAGAAGCCTCCTGTACGGTCCCAGATCTCTGCTCCCCACACTGGCTCTGCATTGTCTCCTAGTTTTGTCTCTAAAGTTATAAGATGGGAGTGGGTTGGAACCCAGTGAACAGTAGAAACGAACAAATGGGCCTATGACCACGGAGGGCTGACTCTGAGCCTTCTCATACAAACCTGTGAAATGGTCGTGATCTAGTTGTCGGCTAAGTTTTAAAATTAGGAAGTATTTACCCACCCATCTCTTCTCAGGGTTTACCTTCCAAGGGTAGATTTCAAAAGCACATGCTAAAGCTGATTATAAATACATAAGAAAGCCAGGGAGGGTCTCCTAGTTCCATATGCTACTGCAGCAAAGTGTAACTTGGAATGTAGCATCCACTGAAAAGCAAGGTTCAGAGGCTATGACGAGGGAGGTGGGGTTTACAACAGTTCACAGACACATCTTGCCTGTAGATGCTAAGTGCCATATGTGAATGCTTTCATCTAGTTCCTCACTTTCACTGCAAAGGAGAAAGGAATCTTTTATGTTTTTCCAAGAATATACTAATAGTAAGAGGCAGAACTTGGAGGTGAACAGGTCAGGTCAGTTTGCAAAGCGCTCTAATCTATGATTTTTACAGAGCTTATGAGGACACTTCTGGACAGCTACAGTCTCAGCTCTGCTGTTTCTTATTAATCCTAATTTCCCAAGATACCTGGAACTTAAAATTTTAATATTTCATTGTTGCAGGTTTGTGCCTCTCACTCATGCATGAAAGTAGAGAGAAGTGAAACTGTCGAAGACTAAAAGAAAAATATTTGGAAGAGCAAAAGGAAAGGGTGTGTGGTGAGGAGGGAGGTGACGGGGAAAGAGAGGGAAAGTCGTCCAGCAGGTGATGGGAAACAGCAGGCTCTGCCCTTCCCTGGAGCCTGGCCCAGCTCCTCAGCTCTGCCAGGAAAGAGCTCGGGGTGGGGAAGGGAAGCCCGAGCCTCTTAAACCGGCTCTTTGAAACATTGTGGACCCTTGCTTGAGGGAGCGTCTTTGGTTTATGAGAAGATCATAAATCATCTAAGAATAACACAGTTACACGGGGAACGGACAATGATCTAGGATTAGAATTCAAGTCTGTTTGAACTTACAGTTTGGGCTCTAAGCCCTCCCTTCTTTTGATCTTTCTCATTATTGTTACTTCTATGAGGTCTGTCCCAAGAGTGGTTATGAATTTTCCAAATCTTTCCACTTGTGTTTACCCGTAAAAAGATCAGAGTTCCAAATTCATATGCTGGTCTACATTTAGGTTAGATCTGTACAGTCAAACAAAACCTTGTCTTCCTAAACGATTGATGGAGACTGTTGCTATTTCTGAGACTTTTTTTTTTCCCTGTTAGGGAGCCTGAATTGAGATGACTCAAAAGCAAGACACATTAAAACAAAAGCACTGAGCTGGTTTAAGAGGACACACACACAGCTCTTTAGAGAAAGATGGAAGTGTTTTGGGCTTAGTGTTTCCAAGACATCACTGAATGGGATGGAAGGTGGGTCTTTGGTACTCAGCATCTCTCCCAGTCACACAGAGGTCATATACAGGACACTGTGTTAAAGATCACTTTTGTGTGACTCAAAATTCAGACTGTTTTCTGTATATATGAAGCTGCTTTCAGAGTGTGCAAACATGTGTGTATGTACAAACATCCGTATGTTCATGTAACTAATTCTGTATATATGAAGCTGCTTTCAGAGTGTGCAAACGTGTGTGTGTACAAACAATCGCATGTTCATGTAGCTAATTAGAGATGAGTAAAACGAATTTGTAGCTCTACTGCTTAATGGGAAACTCCTTTATTTGTTAAAAACTACTTTTACATAGTCCCATTGCCTTGGACAAGTTATCTGAGGTGTTTGAGTTTCAGTTTTCTTATATTTAAAAGTGGGATTTGTGTGTGTGTATTTATGTGTGTGAATGTGTATATGTGACTGTGTATGTGTGTGCATGTGTGTGTTGAGGCCAGAGGCACTCTCTTCTATCACTCTCTACCTTCTTGTTTGAGACAGTATCTCTTAGTGCATCTGGAGCTCATGATTTGGCTAGATTGGCAGGTCAATGAGCCCCAGGGAACCTCCTGTCTCTACCGAGCCAGTGCTGGAATTCTTCTTCTTCTTCTTCTTCTTCTTCTTCTTCTTCTTCTTCTTCTTCTTCTTCTTCTTCTTCTTCTTCTTCTTCTTCTTCTTCCTCTTCTTCTTCTTCTTCTTCTTCTTCTTCTTCTTCTTCTTCTTCTTCTTCTTCTTCTTCTTCTTCTTCTTCTTCTTCTTCTTCTTCTTCTTCTTCTCCTTCTTCTTCTTCTTCTCCTCCTTCTTCTTCTTCTTCTCCTTCTTCTCCTCCCTCTTCCTCTTCCTCCTCCTCCTCTCCTCCTCCTCTTCTGTGTGGGCTTTAGAAATTGAACTCAGGTTCTCATGCTTTTGAGGTGGGTATTTTACAGACCAAGCCATCTGTCTATCTTGAAAATAGAATCTCAATCCATTTGTGATTTTGCATAAGGATTATTGATAGTGTTTATAAACATCTCCGATGTAACACTTGAAACTTCATAAATGTTCAAAAAGGGTACCATTATTAATTTCCAAAATGATTAATTTTTAAACAACCATTCCTTTAATTTGACAACACCCCTAACAGCTTCACAAGAAGTGCCCCCGAGAATAGCGATGGCAGAAATAGTCACTAAATGGAGAGGAGTCAGGAGCCGCACCTTCCTTGCTTGCTGTCGTTTCAAAGAACTACTTCTGAAAATGGCTCTGCCATTTAGAACAGATGAGATGTGGGTCATTCTTGTGCAGCAGACATCTTGTTTGATGTCATTATGCTACTCAAAAGGATTGGGAGGGCCTGGCTTTGGTGCTTGATCATAGGCCCATCAGTGTAGCAAAGAAAGCAGTTACTATTGATTCCAGAGGGAGCAGAATCCCCACCCCACCCCCTTCAGAGGGTCTTGTTCAGATTGAGGACCGGAGGGTGTGAAGGCAGATTAATCTCCTTTTCCCCACAGGCATTTTTCATTTCAGCTTAAAACATTCTGAGAAGCTGTGATTGCTGTGTCCTCTGGTTTTAGCCACTGTCCCATTTCCAGGGGCTTTAGAATCCAGCATTTTCCCTTTATTTGGTGATGAAGGAGCCACAGTTCATTGATTTGAACTGTGAAGCTCAATAGAAAACACACCTTCGGTGTTAAAAAAAATTGGCTGGCTATTAGCCCTGTGTTGGATGTATGGTTAGTCCTCTGAGAGGCTCCACCCTGCAGTCAGTCAATGGGAAGAGATGTAGAGATTCACACCCAAACTTTAGCTGGAGCTTGAGGAGTCTTTCAGGAAAGCTGCGGAAAGACTGAAGGACCTGAAGAGGACAGGGTTTACAGGAAGACCGACAGAGTCAACTCACCTGGACCCTTGGTGCTCCCAGAGACTGAATCATAAATAAAGGAGCAAGCACCGGCTGGACCCAGGCCCCCTGCACCCATGTAGCAGATGAGCAGCTTGGTCTTCATGTGGGTCCCCCAAACTGCTGGAGCAGGGGCTGTCCCTGAGCCTGCTGCCTGTCTGTCTGCCTGTATGTGGATCCCACAACTTGGACAGCCTTGTCTGGCCTCAGTGGGAGAGGATGTGCCTAGTCCTGCAGGGACTTGATAGGGGAGGTGTTGACACCCAGAGGAGGGCTTCCCATTCTCAAAAGAGAATGGGAAGAGGGGATGGGGGAGGACTTGTGTGAGTATACTGGGAGGAGAGGAAGGCTAATATTGGGTTGTAAATGGAATAAATAAGTAAATTTAATTAAAAAAGAAAGAGAATTGGTTGGAGTTTTGTATTCATATAAAAATGCTGCACATTGCAAAATATTGTCATTATTACCTTCCAGTCTTTATTCTTAGTATGACTGTACTGGACATGGTAGCTGTGGTCTTTAGCTTGCATAAGAGTTTATAGATTAGGTTTATATAAGGAGATGTACGGTAAAGAGACTTCTGGTGATTGCCACTGTGCCCCTGTCCTTTGACCTAGGCTTCTCAAGCTGCATCTGTGTAGTGAGGCACAGAGGAGAGATGCTCCTCCTTACCACATCAGTGCCCAAGAGAATGCTGAGACAGCATGTTTCCCGCTGACCTCAAACTCAGACATCCTCCTGCCTCTGTCTCTCAAGTATTGGGATTAAAGGTATGCACCACCACGGCCCAGCCCAAAGACTTTAAGATTAAAGGGAGGATTTCAAGGAACTTTTTGTCTTGGACTGGTCCTGCTGGGTCTGACCCCGTAGCTTGCCCTGCCCCGTCCCAGCGTGTGCAAAGCCTCGCCTTCTTCTCACCTACCCCTCAGGGATTTGCTCTGCAGTTTTCACCAGAGGACGGTATTTGGTTTTAAATATTGAGAAATACCTGTGATTTCATGGTGACATTTTAGCTCACTCAACAGTAGTGTGGTTTCTAGCAGTGGTGCCCTTATGCCGTCTATTCTTCTATCTTTAGTCCATGAAATCTAGTTTGAATATAAAATAGTTTGACATTTAGCAACTGGCCTCACCATTGCTGTCTTCTTCAGACACCTTGCAGGTCTCTGCCTGATGTCTCAAGTGGCTCTGGTGGCAGTTCCTAGCAACACCTCTGATGGCTCAGCGGAACTAACAAGTTATTACTGTCCCTGTCACCTCCAAAGCTGCAGAAAGCTCAGAGCAGTGCTTCATGTATACCCCCTTTCCCTATACTTTCCTTTATGTCAGTAAATCCTACCTCCTGCCCCCAAGAGTTGCACAAAACTGACTGGTAAGTCAGTCTTCTGAATGTGTGCCCAGAGATGGGGAATGAGTATTCCTTTAAAATAGAAAAAACACGACTGGTTTGTTTGATGGGATTAGAAACCTTCAGCTTTCCCTGTTGGTGCCTCTGAGAATTTAAGGCTCTTTCAGAGACTCCGGAAGATGCTGGTGTGTTTTGGTTCTTGGTTTTCCAGAAAGCTTGGAGGATAGATGAACAGTAATGTGAGGCTGGCCTCACATTTTAAACTTAACACCCAGTTTTCAATGGAGACTTCTGGTGACCTCGGGATGAACGAAGACAGGTATGCAGCAGGTCTTCCTGCATTTGACTTTTTCCTGAGGGACATTTCATATACAACTCCTGATAATGTCACAGTTGCCTTCCTGGTCCTTTCTCACCTGGAGTTTATTTATATTAGTCATTGATTCCCACAAGCTCCCTGAGGTATGTGGGGGTGGGGTGGGGAGGCAAGTGAAATATTGGGAGAGGTATGTTTTATGTGTTGAATTTAACATCAAAAGCTTTATACTTTCTCTACTATTAAAAGTGTTCTTAGTAAATAATAGGCACACTTTTATATGGGATCATATAAAGATGAGAACTCAAATGCAGTGGACTCCTTCCATAAATATTGTAATTTAGTTAAATGGTTTTCTTTAAAAACCTAATTTTATGGGAGAAAATACTGATATGACTGACTTATTCCTCCTCTTCATCCTCTTTCTTCTCCTTCTGTTCTCTGACAGGGTCTTGCCAAGTTGTCTAGGTTGGCCTTGAACTCTCAGTCCTCCTGCTTCAGCATCTAGAATGTGGGATTGCAGTCATTCAACAATTTGATTGATGGTTTCAGCGATTTTTAAAAAACTTGTTCTGAAAGGCCAGTGTGTATTAATGAAAAAAAACCCCGTGTGATCCACAGACAGTATAAAAGAAACAGCCTTGTACTTCATGGCTTGCTGTAGAGGACTTGGATTTGCTGCTGCGGCTGCAGTCCTCACCCGCTCGCTCTCTGTATCGTTTGTTCCTCCCACCCAGTCTTACATGGTTCCTGTTTCCCTCTCGCCACCTGGAGCACTCCACATCTTCAGCCATTTCTCGCCCCATTCTTTGAGATCAGTGAGCCAGCACGTGTCTGTTACATGCACCACATATTGCAGGGTCTGCAGCAACTAGACTGTAATCCCCAGAGAAATGACAGGATCTCATTCTGAACCTCTGCACACTGACTGAAGAAATAGCCCATGTCCAAAGCACTTAGCAATTTTGATCACTGTGCCAAAAGTGTATCTTAGGAACGGTGGAATGATTTTCTCTCTTCTTCTGTGCACTTTTGTACACTTAGAAAGTACATTCATATGCCATCGCTAGTAAACTTTCCATACCTTTGTTTAGCTGCAAGTTACCCCTTGGCCTTCAATTTTCCCTCTTAGCCAGATGGCACTTCTTTAGTGTTTTCTCCAAGTTCCTGTTTTCAATGGTATAAATTATTCATTTTATCATTATACTGTATTTACAGAGCACCTGTCACATAGAATAAAATTTAAGATGCTTTGACACTTTCTAAAGGCATCTGGAGGCAGGGCCGTGGCTCCTGAGGATTTTGCCACCGTGGTGAGATCCGCACACCTCAGAGTTTCTACTCCTGTCCTTCAGATGTCACCCCTTGTCCTTGAGCAGAACAGTCTTCCTTTAGAACTCCCCTTTCTTCTGTCCTTCATCACAGAAGACACACAGATTGGTAAAGAGCCTTTTCTTCCTCTTCCTCTAACCCTCTGTGAGAAGCCTGCTTTCCTGTGTCCTGTTCTGAAAAGGGACAGCAGTGTCTACTGTAATTACGACTCCAGCAAGGGGCCCAGACCCTGAAAGACATAAGGAGCCCAGTCCACTTCTGACAATTAGTCAGCTCACGTTCAGAAGCAAGTGGAAACATTAAAATTTCCTTAGTGCCAGTAAAAGCATTTACTCTACTGACTTGCAGTGTATATTAAAACTCAGTGGAAGTCAATGGCCCTGACTTACTTTCTGTGTGTGTGTGTGTATGTGAGAGTGTGAGTGTGTGTGCACACACACAACTGTGTATTATTATTATTTTTATAAACAAGGATCTCTCTCCTTGACCTTAGAGTCAACTGTCATTGACAATATGGACAAGTTTTTCCTCTTGTCCATATTGTCCCTTGAATTTATAGGCAGACTATGTCAGATGGAAGATCTTCTGTTCACTGATGGTGCTTTGAAGTAGGGCTTACTAGAGTGTTAATGAGTGTCTTTACATTAATATGTATGTATAAATATATATGTGTGTGTTTGTACATGAGGACACATGTTTACATGTGCTTTCACATACATACACCTGCATTTACATTCATGTGTGCACATGAATGTCTTTACACCTATGTTTGTGTGTGTTTACACACATGCTTGCAGGCATTCACATGTACTTACATCTTTACATTAATGCACACTCATGCACATGTGCTCACGCATGTGTATATGTTTATACTGTGTTTACACATATGTGTATGTTTACTCACATACCTGTTTCTGTGTGTTTACAGGTATGTGCACCTGCATGCTTATGTAAACTTCTCAAGAGGAGAGAATCCTGGAGCTGTCACTGATTCTTCGTCCCCAGAGCTCAGTCTGTGTCACACACACACTGAGCGGGAGAGAGTATTTTAGATGGTTATCATTTGCTGCCAAAGCTGGCCTTGTTCAAAAAATGAGGCACTAACTTTGACAAGGGACTTGTGAAGCCTGCATTGTCTTCCAGGACTGATGGCTCTCTTAGAACATGCAGATCACACAGGAAAATTGTGTGGTCAGTGTCGGAAAAAGGGGTGTTGGAAGAAAGTTCTGACATTCATGAAAAGAAAAACAGAGCTTCAGCTGTTTGGGAATGCTATGTGAAGCTTTTTGAACCCTGAAATGGTGAAGACATATCTTTGTGAAGAATTTCTTGTGTGTGTGTGTGTGTGTGTGTGTGTGTGTGTGTGTGTGTGTGTGTGACACACCTAATTTTTCTGGGGAATACTCATTCAAGCAAGAGAGCATTTTTTTTCTTTTTCAGAAAGCCATAAACCTGCATTTTAAAAGTTCTCTTCTGGGAGAGATAATTCTAACCTCAAGTCTTTTTGATAAATGCTACAGTAGGATTAGATAATTCAACTTTCAGTTTTAAACACAGCATTGACATCAACAGCTGGAAAGAAACCTGCATTGCTCTACTATTAACTGCTCACAACTGGTTCACTCACTGCTATCGCCAAAGGAGCTTCAGTTTGAGGCACGTGTTGCAACACAGGCAACTGGTATTATTTATTAGTATCATTATTATCATTATCATTATTATTATTATTATTATTTAAAAAATCTCAGAGGCTGTTTACCTCGTCTTTGTTTTGCAAAATTTGAAACATAATAAAAAGTGAAAAAAAATGATAGGAAGACTTCCCCACCCCCAGTTTGGTAATGCTATTTTTCACAAAGGCTTATCTCTCCACACACAGGGATACGGCCAAGAGCATCTCCAGAGCACTTGTAAGTAGCTGTAGACCCGGCAGCATGTTACCCACCCCACACGTGAGACCACAGCTCCTAAGAATAAGTCCAGGCTGTCATGTAACTGTGGGTTGTCATGCTCAAGGACAATATCTCTGTTTATGGCATCTGGGATTGAGTCTAATAGGATTGAACGTGGCAGGCAAGTGTTCTTCTACTGAGCCCCACCCCAGGCCTCCTTTTCCTTTGTGTCTTGAAGTTGGACCTCACTGAGCTACCCAGGCAGCCCTTGAACTTGCAATCTTTCTGTCTCAGGCTCCTGAGTGGATTGAATTACAGACCTGTGTCACTAGGTCCAGCTAACAATCAAAATTATGTGTATTAAAATATCTTTACTTGACAGCAAATGACCTTAATATTGTTGCTCATCTTTTCTTTTTTCTTTTCTTTTCTTCCTTCCTTCCTTTTTCTTTTTTAAATGTTTTAGGTATTTTTGAGACAGAGTTTGCTCACCCAAGGTTGGACTTGAACTCAATTTATAACCAAGGATTCCCCGGAACTTCTGATCCTTCTGTTTGTGAATGCTGGGTTTTCAGGTTTGTACCACCATGTTCAGGTTATGCCAGGGATTAAATGCAGGATTTGCTAAGTTCTAGACCTGAGTCATAAGCCTAGACTGGGTGTTTTTTTAAAAGCTGTATCTAACTTGAAACACAGCATTTGACATAGTGTGGTTTCCAATTTTTTTTTTTACCCCTTTCTAATATTGATGCTTTTGGAGTCTAGGCAAGTTTTCTTTGGCACATGTCTCATTCTCAGTAGTTTGGATTATACTCTTTATAATTTAGAATCACAAAAGAAGAACCCTCATAACTCAGTTTGGTGTGTTAATAAACAGCAAAACATGAGAGGATATGAAAACAGGAACCCAGGAGATTTAGATAGTTGGAAGGCATTTGGCAGAAAGCATAGTAGTATTTTGGGATCCCAAATGTTTCCACATTTACTGGGTTTTAGATATTTCAAAATCAAACAAAATAGAATGGATTAAAAAACAACAGGTCATTATTCCTCAATGGATATGTTAATAAATGACTGGGCATGCTGTTACAGTGCTCACACGGAAATTGCCAACAGCAACAAAAAATAGTTATCTGCATAGCTATGCACATGAAGACCTGTGGGGTGGGGCACTCAGCCTTTCTTTCTGTTTATGCAAGTTTAGTTTTTAGAAATAATAACTGCGCCGGGCGGTGGTGGCACACGCCTTTAATCCCAGCACTTGGGAGGCAGAGGCAGGTGGATTTCTGAGTTCGAGGCCAGCCTGGTCTACAGAGTGAGTTCCAGGACAGCCAGGGCTACACAGAGAAACCCTGTCTTGAAACCCCCCCCCCCGAAAAAAAAACCAAAAAAAAAAAAAGAAATAATAACTGCAATATTTCTGGAGTGGGACAGACCCTTGACAGTGAAGGCTTTACGCTGTCTGTTTAAAATGCCTCACACACAACTCAAACTGATAGAGGAAAAGTCGAGAAAACATATCAAGATATTGGCTCAGGGGCTGGGGAGATGGCTCAGGCGGTAATGTGTCTGCCACATAAATGTGAAGACCTGAGTCTAGATTGTCAATATCCATGAAGGGAACAAGATGAGGTGACTCATGCCTGTAACCCTAAATGTAAAAATGGAGACAAATGTACCTCTTTACCTTGCTGGCCAGCTAATCCTTCTCAGTCGTAAGCCTCAGGTTTAGGGAGAGATCTTGCCTCAAAAAATAAGGTAGAGAGCAGATGAGAAAGACACCTGATATCAACCTCTGTCCATTACATGCACAGGTACACA
The DNA here is from genome assembly GCA_036184795.1 of Tokudaia tokunoshimensis. Classification (NCBI taxonomy): domain Eukaryota; kingdom Metazoa; phylum Chordata; class Mammalia; order Rodentia; family Muridae; genus Tokudaia; species Tokudaia tokunoshimensis. Next base: position 91,464,352 of record BTHU01000012.1, on the reverse strand, counting down.
TGTACCCACTTACTTGCACACTCACACACTCACACACACACACACACAATCATCATAGACTCTTTCTTAGAAGGACTCCAGTTGCTCAGGAAATAGTGACCTCTTGAAATGAGACCTCTTGAAAATGAGAAGATCTGTCCATTAAAAGAAACAGTTAAGTAAAAAGCCAATCTAAAGAATGGGAGAAGTCTTTGATATATATATATATACACATATGTGTGTGTGTGTGTGTGTGTGTGTGTGTGTGTGAGATAGGGGATAACTAAATACTAAAATATACAAAAAGCTCAGAAACTTAAACATCCAAAACTCATACAACCCAGCCAACAAATGGATTAATGAGATGGGCAGATATCTCTCAAATGATGAAACCCAAATGGCCAGAACCATGAAAAAATGTTCAGCATCATTAGTCACAAGAGAGTACAAATCAAAGCTTGGAACTTGAAATCATGTTTTCATGCTGGTGTAGCAAGCATTCCGCTTGCCGGGACATCTCCACACTGAGTGTGGAAACAGACTGTTCTTCTTCAAGGACTCAGCTGTGTACTGGGCTTGTGTTCTGGAACACGTCTTACATGGGTAGGAAAGCTGCTTCAGAACACAAGACTGGTTGTGTTTCCTTGTTGCCTGTCTCCCGGGCATCTCAGTAGACCTTTCTCTCTTCTCGCATCTAAATCCTGAGATTACTTTGGACCAACAAAACAAAATAAGACAAAAGCCAGCCACTTGTGGAAAACAATCTTTTCAAGTATCCAAATGGAAGGGAGTACACCTGGATGCCTAAGGCCTGGAATGCTTCTGTTGAGAGTAGCAGGCATGGCCCCTTAGTGGAAAATAATTTGATAACTCCCATAAACTTTCCTAAGAGAAGTAAAGAGCAGATTTAGAATTCCCGAAGGAAGTCATCTTGCATCATTTCCTGTCTCATGCATGTCAGCATCTTAACCACCTGGCTGTCACCACTGTCCCCTTTCTGAAGCTTTATAACTTTCAACCTCGTGGTCTTATGTGCAGTCAACACACAGTCATCCTGCCTATGGGCACTTTGTGTCATTTACTCTTTCCTGGATGTGGGAAACTGACCATAGTCATGGGAAACACAGTTTACAAGAGGAGCTATTTCTGAAGGACAAAAAAGTTAGATTGATTACATCTAGCACATGGACAGAGCAACAGTAACGGAAGCCACTGCTGTTTGCCGGGTGCTCTGATGGGCTGGCTTGACTCATCCTCAGAAGCTCAAGAACAAGTGTAAGAGTCATGTGCATTTTACAGATGGAGAGACCTAGAGCCCAGAGTGCAGACAACCAGACTGGAATCTAACCATCCCAAGTTACAGGACTGAGTATGGTATTGAGGTGTATTTGATTCCCACCCCATCTTCGTGACTGTGGACGGATCTGTTCCCCAATGTGGCTAATTAACAGAAGTGTAAGACATAGCTTTTGCAAAAACATCACTACTGCCCCCATTCCCCATGTCTCCAAGGAAAACCATGGTGAAGTGGAAACCTAAGGGTTCTTTGGAGAGTCAGTTATGTTGGTTGGTGTTTTGATGGTGCAAACATGTGAAGGAGTGTTTTTCTGAAGTAGACACAGGTGAAAGACTAAGGCAGGCCCATGAAGGAACATTTCACTGAAGCAGACACAAGAGAGAGGATGTTCTGCTAAAGCAAACACATGAAAGGACACGTGATGAAGGATTCTTTGCTAATAACACACATGTATTGGTCCATCTTACATTAGGTAGTTGAGCTCCATTTGTTGGGACACCGTGGAATTGGGCTGATTGGATACACATGCTAAGGCAAGACAGGGGCTGAGGCAAGGCCCGTGGAAGACACGTGATGTTTGGAGGGTGTAAATAGGACGCCATGGATCGACAGAGGCAGAGCCTGGCTCACTGGTACAATTAGTTGTGCAATGCTTTGGGTCTCCTGTTTTCGCTGATTTTTGCTTCCCTAAGAGAGGCACAACCAAGAACTCCTGGTGTTTCTCCAGACCCCTCCTGCTGACTTAAGCTGAGGCTGAGGCCTGGATGTTTCTGCTAGGCTGTGTCATCTCTGTTGCTACCGGACTGGACTGCTGGTGTATCCGTGAGGTGTTTGCAAGTGGATCAAGCTGCCACTGCCTTGCTAACTTGTGAACTGAATTGTTGATTTCCAGACAGCACAGATGGGAGTTTCTCCAAAGAACTTTGTTAAAGAGGTCCACTTCCCCCATATCCTTTCTTTTCCACTACCTTTGGTGGGTGGTGGGCTACAAGGGAGGTTAAAGCATTTAAGAACCATCATTAAAAATAAAGTTTGAAAGAATTAAAGTTACACCATGGTTTAAGCATAATGTGCTGTAAAGCAAGTGATTTTGATTTATTTGTTTGGTTGTTAAGGCCATGAAGCAAGGTGCTGTGGTCCATTAGTGGTAAATTTGTTTGTGTTTATTCATATTTTTGCTCAATATTCCTTATAAAGGACTCAAAACGATCAGAGGAGAAAGGTAGGAATGAAGACAAATAATTTTTTGGAGTGGAGAATCAATATATAAAAATGACTAGGAGATCAAAGCATTTTATTCTTATAAACTTTCATTCATGAAACTCAAAAATATTAAGACTTTTAGACATTTTTATTTTTCAAGGTAGGGTTTCTCTGTGTATCTCTGGTTGTCCTGGAACTCACTCTGTGGATCAGGCTGGCTTCAAACTCAGATATCCGCCTGCCTCTTCTTCCCGAGGGCTGGGATTAAAGTTGTGTGCCACCACTGCCTGGCTTTTAGACACTTTTTAAGTGTTGATGATGTGGGGCTCTTGTTTACACAGATGATGAAGGACCGTGTGTGTGTGTGTGTGTGTGTGTGTGTGTGTGTGTGTGTGTGTGTATCTCGGCTGGAGGCTAATGTTGAATGTTTTCCTCGATTGTGTTCTACCTTATTTTTGAGACAGTCTCTTATTGGTTGGTTTGGAACCTGCTCTTTTGCCTGGACTGACTGGCCAGTGAGCCAAAGAAGATCTGCCCACCCCTGCCTTCTCCTGGGGCAGGAGGATTCTAGCATTTTTGTTGGGGCTGTAGATCTGAACCCATCTCTTCACTCTTGTCTAGCAAATACTCTGACCACTGAGCCATCTCCACTTTACCCAGCCAAGAAGGTTTTCGGAGGAGGGTGAAGCAACGTGATTGGACTTTTTTGTTTTGCTTTTTAAACAACAAAATAGGATATTCAAAAGGGAAATGGAAGATAGATGTTCAGATGAAGATAATAAGGAAGGAAAAGAACCATTTAAAACTAGTTGTGGGGAAAATTCTCTAGGGAAACCCAGGAGTCAATTGAGTGATGGTAACCTGCATGGCTTTATACAGATGACAACATCTGCTTTTATAAAGGACTCCACGGAGGTCAGAAGAATTTCTCTCTGTGATTCAGTCAGGTGTGTGTGTATGTGTGTGTAGGTGTGTGTGCATGTGTGTGCATGTGTATGTGTGTGTTTATATATGTATGTGTGTGTATGTGTATATGTGTATGTTTATGTGTATATGTGTGTGTAGGTGTGTGTTTATGTGTGTATGTGTATGTGTGTGTTTATGTGTGTATGTGTGTGTGTGTGTATTTGTGTAGTTTGTACTCACCAACTCTTCTATGCTGTTCCCTGTCCTCTGACTAGTTTTAGACTTTCCTAGACACTGTTATCACTTCCATCATCACCCCCTGCTCTTTTTTCTTTCCCACACAATCCATTTTCTACGAGAGGGGCAGGGGCAGTCTTTAGAAACCCCAGCTCATGACCTCAGGTCATTAGATTCCAGCAACTGAGCAGAGGGAGAATTACATTGAAGATGAAGAACATTGTTCCTCTGAACAACATAGACCACATTCCTTTAACGATCTCATAGGGAAGGTGGGTATTAATGTGTGAAAGGTCACCATATGACTGCACAAATAAGACTGTAATCCTTATCCCCAGCTTTGGCTTCTGTGATTATGCTGTTACTGGCAAGTGAAAATTTCCAGGTATACTTTAAGTCACTAACCAGTTGCTTTTGTAATAGAGATGTTCCCGACCCAACCACACAATCCCTTTAAAAAACAGAGAATTTCCTGAAGTCAGTAGGAGAGGAAGAAAGAGGTTTGAAGCATGAAAAGAATTTAATAAGCAGGAAATATTCATTGCTGCTTTGGAAGACAGAGGGGACCATGCGTCATGGGCTGTGGGTGGTCTTGAAAAGCTAAGATCAGACCTTGGCGACCAGTCAGCAAAGAAGCAAGGACCTCAGTGCTACCATTGCTAGGAACTGAAGTCTATGTAAAAGAAGGCTTTTGGTAGCAAATTCGTCTCCAAAGTTTCCATGTGGGAGCCAAGGTGACTGATAACTTGACTTTGGCTCTGGAATGCCTCAAGTAGAAAAGCTATCCATGCTTGCGGGGCTTCTGATGATGTTATATTTCAATGATCATTCATCTGTTTCCTTTCTGTTTAAAGCAATCATTCAGACTCAAGTAATTTGGATTAAGTTTGTAGATTTTTACTGTCTATGAAAATATCACGGATCATTTTGCTTTTCAGTGGAAGAAACTCATTTCCTACTGGCTTTTCCTTGTTGTACACACCACCTGCTCATCAGTGAGCACTGGGTCAGACGACTGTGGACGATTCCTCCTCTTTGGAGATTCTATTAATATTTTAGTGTAGGGCATGGCTCAGCAAGGAGGTGATTATAGTCATGGTAGGCGTCTTGATAATTAAGAAGACCACATGCACATGTAGAAAAGGAAGACAGCCCTTGGTGAATGCTTTGAAGAGATTCAAAAAGGCCATGATCAATATGCCATGGAGGTTTTGAAACATTGTGAAATTTGAATGCATAGTAAGGGTCATGGGTTAGGACGCAGCCTGCTGAGTGGGTAGGACACAGCCTGCTGAGTGGGTACTCATGCAATGACTATGCCTCTTCTGTACAACCTTCCTCACTCTTCCTGTCTCAGCTTCCAACAGGCAACTGGCATCCACGCTTTCTTTAGTTTTTCAGATTTGTAAAGTACAAATGTGCTGCCATTATGTTTATGTTTTGTTTTAATCTTCTCTGCGCTTGCCAGCCACTCCTTACTTTTTTTCTGTAGCTTGATTGTTACATATAGTCTTTTATCCTAAGTCCCCCAATCCCTCAAGGTGATTGTTACACATAGCCTTTTATCCTAAGCCCCCCCCCAATCCCTCAAGGTGCTTGTGCTCCGCTCACTCCCTCTGTGTGTGTCTCAATGCTTGGGGTCAAAGTCTTCTTGTTATTTTTGACAACTGTCTAACTTATAATTTTTACAAAAACTCTTTACAAAGACCAAATCTGGTCCTAGAGGTGTGTACATACAAGTGGCATTAAGTGGACTCATTGGTTTAAAAAAAGAAGACATGAAGTTAGGAGGGAAGAGTAGTGCATTGGGGAATAGGAGATGAATTGGAGGGAGTGGGTGAGTAGCTATAACTATAATGCATTGTGGGTGCATTAAATTCTTAAACAACGATAAGGAAACACCGTTTGAGACTGCCATTGTCTTGTACCTCTCATAGATACTAAGTAATGATAGCTACCGTCAGTTCTAACTTCAGTGGAAGTGTTTTGAGTCTCCATTAACTCTAATGCCAACTTTTGAACTACTAGTTATAAAGAAAATGTGCATATTTTCAAGTTGTCTACTGTGGTATGACAAGCCACACCCACTATTTGTGGCTTAACACAACAGTTGCTTCTGTGCACTGACTAGGTTCCTCTGGGCAGTTTTTCTGCCTCTCACTGAGTTAGTACAAAGCTGAGAGAGGGGACAGGGCTGACTGGATCACAGCATCTGTGATAGTTCACTCTAAGCCAATGGTTCTCAAGCTTCCTAATGCTGTGACCCTTTAATACAGTTTCTCATGTTGTGGTGACCCCCAACCATAAAATTATTTTGTTACTATTTCATAACTGTGGTTTTGCTACTATTATGAATCATAATGTAAATATCTGGTGTGCAGGATATCTGATATGAGACCCCTGTGGAAGAGTCAGTTGACCCTCAAGGAGGTGGTGACCCATTGGTTAAGAACTGCTAAGGATGATGAACATCTCTTTAGGTGCTTCTGAGCCATTAGATATTCTTCAGGTGAGAACTCTTTGTTTAGCTCTGTACCCCATTTTTTAATAGGGTTACTTGGCTCTCTGGAGTCTAATTTCTTGAGTTCTTTGTATATATTGGATATTAGCCCTCTGTTGGATATAGGGTTGGTAAAGATCATTTCCCAGTTAGTTGGTTGCCGCTTTGTCTTTTTGACAGTGTCTTTTGCCTTACAGAAACTTTGTAATTTAATGAGGTCCCATTTGTCAATTCTTGATCTTAGAGCATAAGCTATTGGAGTTCTATTCAGGAAATTCTCCTCTGTGCCCATATGTTCAAGGTTCTTCCCTAGTTTCCTTTCTATTAGTTTCAATGTGTCTGGTTTTATGTGGAGGTCCTTGATCCACTTGGAATTGAGCTTAGTGCAAGGAGATAAGAATGGGTCAATTTGCATTCTTCTGCATGTTGACCTCCAGTTGAACCAGCACCATTTGTTGAAAAGGCTATCTTTTTTCCACTGGATGGTTTTAGCTCCTTTGTCAAGGATCAAGTGACCATAGGAGTGTGGATTCATTTTTGGGTCACAATTCTGTTCCATTGATCTACATGCCTGTCACTGTACCAATACCATGCAGTTTTTAACACTATTGCTCTGTAGTACAGCTTGAGGTCCAGGATATTGATTCCCCCAGAAGTTCTATTACTCTTGATGATAGTTTTAGCTATCCTGGGTTTTCTGTTATTCCAGATGAATTTTTGAATTGCTCTTTCTAACTCTATGAAGAATTGAGTTGGTATTTTGATGGGGATTGCATTGAATCTGTATATTGCTTTTGGCAAGATAGTCATTTTTACTATATTAATCTTCTGAGGTCTTCTTCAATTTCTTTCTTCAGAGACTTGAAGTTCTTGTTCATCATCCTTAGTCATTAGGGAAATGCAAATCAAAACAACCCTGAGATTCCATCTCACACCAGTCAGAATGGCTAAGATCAAAAACACAGGAGACAGCACTTGTTGGCGAGAATGTGGAGAAAGAGGAACACTCCTCCACTGCTGGTGGAATTGCAAGCTGATACAACCACTCTGGAAAGCAGTCTGGCGGTTCCTCAGAAAACTGGGCATGACACTCCCGGAGGATCTGGCTATACCACTCCTGGGCATATACCCAGAGGCTTTACCTGCATACAATAAGGACACATGCTCCACTATGTTCATAGCAGCCTTATTTATAATAGCCAGAAGCTGGAAAGAACCCAGATGTCCCTCAACTGAGGAATGGATTCAGAAGATGTGGTATATTTACACAATAGAATACTACTCTGCAATTAAAAACAATGAATTCACGAAATTCCTAGGCAAATGGTCAGAACTTGAAAATATCATCCTTAGTGAGGTAACCCAATCACAAAAGAACACACATGGTATGCAGTCACTGAGAAGGGGATATTAACCCAGAATCTCAGAATACCCAAAACACAATTCACATATCAATAGATTTCCAAGAAGATGGAAGGAGAGATCCCTGGTACTGGAAAGACTGGATGTAGGGGAATGCCAGGACAGAGAAGCGAGTGAGAGGGGGTTGAATGGGGAAAAGAGGGAGGGAAGGGGGCTTATGGGACTTTTGGGGAGGGAGGAAAGGGGAAAGGGGAAATGATTTGGAATGTAAATAAAAAAAAACTTAGAAAATAAAAAAAAGAAGAAAAAAAAAAGAACTGCTGTTCTAAAGTATGATCACTTGGTGGCTCCGCTGAGATTATTGGTTATAGAGTCTTAGTTCTCATTTTCATCTTTCTGTATGGCACAGGATTGAGAATTGAGATATCAGCAGGTAGAAAGCCTGGGATCAGAAGTGTAAGAAAATCCATTTCTCTGCTTGATTGTCACCCTTACTTGAAGGCTGACTGAACTGGCTCAAATGTGTTGACTTCCAGTAGAGGCAACCCAGCAGTCAATGTTTGGAAGCATCACCTGTCAATAAAATGCTGTTGGCCCATTAGCTTAGGAAGGAAATAGGAGGTAGGAGTTCTGACAGGGAGGGGATTTCTAGGATAGAGTCATGTGGGAAAGACTCTGAAGAAGTCCCATGTATGAAGCTGAGAAGACGTAGCTAACCATGTTGAAGATATAGAATAGCTTACATGGGTTAAATAAGTTATGAGCTAGTGGGAATGAGCCAAAGCTTTAGGCCTAGGCATTTATTCATAATTAATTAAGTCTCAGAGGAGTTATTTTGGATACTTGGGCTCAGGTGGTTACAGCTTCCCTTACTTGATTATCTTTGGATGTCTCCAGCGCTGGGGAGAAATCTTAGGATATGGTCCCTCTTCCTTACTAAGTCATTGGTTCTTTATTAAATATATGGAATAAATTTTTCTTGCACATGGCCTCTGAGTGATGCTTGCCAGGTTTTTATATAAAGAAAATCACAGGTCTGTTTCAAAGGTTTCATTGTATTTTGACATTAGTATTATGCTCATTACCCTGAAACATATATATCATTTATAACATTTATTTATTTATTTATTTTATGATGCTCTAGAACACTTTAAATAGCATGGGAATGACTTGATTGGATTTTCCTACAATACCCTTGAGGGCTTTTTTTTTTTTTTAAACAAATGTTTTTGAGGATTAGCTCTTCAACAAATTCCTTTCATTCTTGTCTGGAAATACTTAGATTTAGATTTTTTTCTTTTTAAAATGACCTCTGCACTTTGCTTACCATAAATAATGAACCAAAAAAAATCCCTTGACTAATGTGTTCATGTCTACTTATCTCTTTATGTCCTCTAGGTTTTGGGTTTGATGGTTGATAGTAGCTTAGACTGTGAACTGAGAGCTCTAATTTCTCATTGTAGCTTGAACCCTTTGGTATTATAAAGTGTTTTCTCCTTCCCCTGAGCATATTTTAATATGACTTTTTCTGATGTTATAGTAATTGTGTACTCTTTCCTCTGTTACTATAAAATATTTCCCAATGATTTTCTTTTGTGAATGCCTTATATATACACAATGGAACTGGGCTTTACTTTGCTCCATAGTCATATTTTTAAAAAAATAAATGATTTATACTTATTAAAAGGACAGTTGTGATTGGTCTTAATTCTGTCAAGGACCGTTGTGTACGTGTTACCTCACTCAAAGCCCTACTGAGTTGGCTGGAAGCATGTTGTCTCATACTTCCCCTCCTTGGCTATCTTTGGATGTCATCTCCATCATCTATAGCACTGTAGAGAATCTTCAGACACAGTTCTGTTCATTGAAAACTACCCTTCTTCAAAATTTTTAGGATTTGTGTCAGTGTTAATGGTTTCATATCAAGTATCCTCGGGATGTCTTTAAAACTTATCTCATTTATTCTGAGCCTTTGTTCTTGAATAATATTATTTTTATTTCTTCTATGCCATAATTTTGGCTTTATTAGTTAAAAAATTAAGGTGGAAATGTATATATTGTGTCTTTTTTCTATTCACTTGTGTATTTCCTTTATATATTATAAACATATTCATATGTTATTTCATATACAATCTTCTTTGTGTTCCTCTTAAAATGTTTATGCTAGGATTTATTTATTTTTAAAAAATATTTTCAGGTTATACTGCTTCTGTGTTTCTGTGTGATTTTTGCTTTGGTCGTATTGCCAATTGTATCTTCCCTTTTCGGGTGGCTGTTACTCTTTCCAGTTCTCTCTCAGTTCTGACAGCCAGCACAGTGTCTTTTCCAGTTGTCTTGTCATTTCTGCACTGAGTTCTTGTGCTTTCCTTCCCTTTGTCATTCAGAGGCTGTCCCATTAAGTTTTTCTATGTCATAGCAAAATATTTTGTTCACAGTGTTCATCTCCAGTGGCTTATTACTTCTCTAGACAGTAAGCTTCATTGGGTAACATATTTAGAAAACAATTGTGATTTGTTTAGTTTTGAATTGCAGTTTTACATTTGTTTATTTAATTTGGTGTTTGAGTATATGTGCCTGGGACTGCATGTATGGAGGTTGGAAGACCCTTCATAGGAAGTGGTTCTCTCCTTCCATCATGTAGGTCTTAGGAATAGAACTCATGCTGTCGGACTTGGTGATCCAGCACCTCTACCCAATGAGCCATTTTTACTGCTCCGTTCCCACTTGCTTCTTCTGACATCTTTGATTGGTGTATGGTAGTTTTTTTTTAAAACTTGGCCATGACATTAAGAAATGAAGTTCTCTGTATCAGCTATTAATAACTGGTCACTGAGAAAGTACCAATGTGGAATTCCAGGCTTGGTCCTTTTAATAATAAAAGGCTTATTTTCTACTTATTACAGAGACCTACATATTCCAGCAAATGTCTTTCTCTGCATTGTTCTCTCCAGGTCTACGGAAGGTGTAGCTATTTGAGAGATTAATCTTTTTTTCTGGAATCTTTTATGTTACTTGGACATAGTTTTTTTGTTTTTTTTTGTTTTTTTATCTACCAGATGTGTTCCTCACCCCTAGAATCAATCCATCCATCCAACCATTCATCACACACCCATCAGTCTAATTTTGTTTTGGTTTGAGACAGGGTCTCAATTTCTAGCCTAGACTGGCCTGTAACTTAATATGTAACTTGGGTTGGCTCCAGACTCTGATCTCTCTACCTCTGCTTTCTTAGTGCAGGGACTGTAGGTGTGTGACACCAATATCTGGCTCACTCTATGGCTTCTGAAGTTAGTGCTCAGTGTTACCCTAGATCCGCATTCTGAGATCCTCATGTTAACCCCCAGCCATATGCAATAGCCTCTGAACCGCATCACAGTTTGGGGTTTTGTTGTGGTCGGTCTTTGAGGAACAGGTGTCCATGGAAATTTCTGGTTTCTTTGGAGACTGTTGTTTCACATGATGTCTTTCTGGAAACTGTCTTATGAGAGGATGTTTTGCCAAGAATAGACATGTGGTGTTTTTTTGCAAGCTGCCTGATGAAAAGGCACATGATTTTGCATGAGCAGATGCTTGAGAGGGCATTGGTTCACCTTGCAACTCTTTGCTGGTCTTTGTTAGGCTTTGCTGAGGCTGGTCTTTGCTGATGACACTCTTGCGTTGGTTCTCCTGGCTCTTTGCCGATCTTTGCTTGTCGTGACTTCATAGATAGAAATGCACCAAAGAACTGGTATTATTCTAGCTGCTTCTGTGGACTCATTGTTGATTGGCAGAGCCTCACTGTTTCTCCTGGATAAAGCCACTACTGCTATTTGTGTTTGGTGTTTTGCTAGGGGACTGGACTTTTGACAGCGGGAGATTGCCCCCAAAGACCTATTTCTAAACAGGTCCACAAACCCTCATTTCCTATTAACCCTTCTTTTTCCTTACCTCTGGTAAGTGGTGGGCTAAAAGGGAGGTTTAAGTGTTAAAGAACCATAATTGAAGTAGGCTTTGAAAATTCTAAGCTTTGTATATATGACCCTGTCATAAACTTCTCAGAAGTTATCTCAGCATGAGGCTCACTCTCGGGATATTTGTAACCCTTAAGTTCTGGTCAAACATGGTTATAATGTCGGTGTCACTTATTTTATTTCATCGTATCACAAGCGTTCTTCTCATCTTGAGAAATCACCAGGATGAGTAAGTACTTCGTGATAAGATATTACAGGAAGAGAAGAAAGAGAAACTACGCCACCCAACTGCTACTGCAGCTATGGTTGTTATTGTTACTCTTTTACCGTGTGTAAATTTATAAATAAAACGTCATCATAGGTGTGTTTATAGAAAATGACATAGACATTATAGGTTTGGTATTATCTGTATTTTTAGGCACCCATGCATGACTTGGAACATGTCCTTCACAGATAAGAGGCAATACATTACACTCTGTGGCTTTGAAAGAGACTCAATCTAGAGCTTTTTCCTTATTGTCCTCTTTGTCTGAAGTGCTGAGGCTCACTCTCAAAGTCTTGTCCACGCTAGGCAGCCCTGGGCCACTGAGCTACACACCTAGTCCCTAACTCTGTCACGAGGCAGTAAAATATTCATGGGATAGTATCAGCAGTAAATAGTACAATTGCAACCATGTCTTTATAATAGAGTGTTCTAATATCTAAATGTTTTTATTGTGAGTCTTTTTAAGGTCATAAAAATGGATTTACATGACTGATTAGAAATGATTGTTGGTGCTGAGGCTGAGTGATATTTGCTGTGGGAATTCCTGCCTCCCCTGCTCCTGAGACAATGCCAACAGCTCCAAGGTATTTCTACCCATAAAAGGAGCAAGAAGACCGTTAGTGGCAGCATTGTAGCAGTGACCTTCTGGTCTATGTCCATATCGCTTATGCATTTGTGAAAGAACACGGAAGATGAACTACATTTTTAGACATGCAGTGCTAGGGGAGAGGGTGCCTTTAGTTTCATGATTTGGCTGTAGCTTGTAGTTAATTACATATTGTGCCATCCCACACTTCTGGCACTTTTAATAAATAAAGTGATTTATTTGTGATAAAAACAATAACATCCTGTGGTGCTTTGAAACACACCAAATGCTTCCATGTGCATTCTATCATTTGTGATTTCTGGGGGGGCCGTTGGCTAACACAGATAGGTTGTCTGGTGACCCCTGAGGACCTGTATTGTCAAGGAAGATAGATAACTCCTTAAATGCTTGACTTCAGTGCAAAAACTATACTAGAGACAGTTATGGTAATAAATATGCTCCACAGAATAGTTTTAGAGTGTTGAGAGAATCCGGACTGTGGAGAAGGAATGTACAAACTTTTAAAGAGCTTTCATGAGCAGTATCCTTTCTCAAAAACTAAAACATACTGCAGTCTTCTTTTAAGGAGTCTGAGTCCTAATCTGAACAGCCGCGTGTGCAGGGATACTGTGTGCTTCAAGGAGATGCTGCTGCAGCTCTTTGTCTCCCTGAAAGGTGCAGCCCCCTTGTCTCCACCTCTTTTCGCCTCAGTCTTTTCCTGTGTCTTGGCTCCCGTCCTTCTTCTTGCTCCTGCATCCTCTCCCACCAACATCCTCACAACTCAGTGAGGAACAACAACAACAACAAAGTGAACTGGGTTTACTTTGGTGTCCTAAAAGTTCAGGGTTGGGGTATTTGTGTTGAATGCAAATAAAGCTGTGAGATAGTTTTAAGTTATGAATCGTTCAGAACTTTTCTATGAAACTTTGAAGGTAGTCACCTCTTTGTAAAGGAAAGATAGGGAATATTGGATATTTTTTTGGGGGGGGGCATACTGGAAATCACAACCTTACTAAATGTGCCCCCTTCCCAGGGTACTTTGGTAGATCATTTGAGACTAGAGAAGAGTAGGGCAATCTCTAAACACATCACACATAATTTGAGAGGTCGGAGGGAGAGGAGAGGAATGTTATTCACAACAATAAAGATCGGTGGTCTGTCAATGATGGGGGTTTAATGAAGAGAGGGTGGGGGAGGTCCTAATGGTCATGAGGTCAGTAGGTCCTGCCGGAATCAATGGTCCAGGTGCTGACCTTTGTTTCCTGCTTTTCAGCTGTAGCCACAGGAGAACTCAGAGCATGGAGGAAGAGCCCTAAGAACGGAAGTATGCAGATGCTACCAGGAAGGTGAACCCATGTGTGTTCTCCTGCTTTTGTTCTCTTGGACTCACAGTCAACATAAGTCCAGGCTGCTTTTGTTATGAGCTGAACTCACTCATGCCAGTGTCAGATGCTCGGAAGGGAGATGCCACCAACCCCTTAAAAACTATGCACCAAATGTCATCGTGAACCTGTTAATTCTTTGAATCTCTAGTTTTATATCAAGACTTATTTTTGAACTATATTAGCTAGGCTGACTTAAAACTTAAGAGCTTAAGTTAGTCTCCTGTCTCAGCCTCCTGAATAGCTGGGACTATAGTTAGGTGCATGCTGCCTTGATTTGCTCCATCATTTCTGAGATTAAGACAACCTTCCCGGCCATGTCTATAAGGGAACAGCACAATACAATCTCATTACCAGGATATCTATTACATTCCTGACTGTAGAAAAGGTGCTATATTCTTTTTCACCAGTCTTCTTGTGTCAGAAATATAATCAACACAAAATTATCCCCATTTAAACAATGCTAACAGAATGACAGTAAAGATGTTACCAAGTGCCAAAGACAAGCTCTTGTGGCTACGGGAAGGCCTTGCCTATTGGAGGGATAGCTTGCAGAGAGGATAGAAGCTGCCACATGAAGAGTGTGCAGCTGATGGCAGCAGAGAAGGGGGCTTAGAAAACTGGGGGGAATCTTACTGCATCAAGAGTCCCAGTACATCAGAGTAGATCTTAAGATGGAGTTTGGCAATAAGTATTTGTTTTACTTTTGAATCTGCATTTTTAGCCACCGAAGGACAGTATGTATAAAGAAGGAAGGAATTTGGAAGCCAAGTTAAAATGGTATCCTTTATGCTCCAGAGAGCCCTTGGGTGTTTTATGAGAACATCTGTTACCCCAGTTCCCACTGTCTGATAGACCAGGGTCCCCAGGCAGATCCTGCTTTCTGAAAAACTTCTATTGGGCTTCCAACAAGAACTTTGTGTATGGCTTTCGGAGGATAGATAGAATCTGGTTGTTTCCTAGACAAGAACAGAAGTTTGGGAACCAGTAGAATCCATAAGCACCAAGGTAAGGATTTTAAACGATTTTGTTGTTTTTAAAGCTGGCTCTTACTACGTAGCCCAGGCAGGCCTTGAACAATCCTACTTGCATCCCCTGAGTGCTTACAGATGTGAGTGCCACCTAAAGGACTTAGTGGGAACGTGCCATGGGTGTGAGGTTGAACTCTGTTCTTGAATAATCAATCACAGAGAACATTTTTACTTAATTTTCTTTTCCCATACATTTGATTGACATTTCTCCAGGACAGACTCATGCTATTCTCCTGAATCACTGATTAATTCACTGAAGAAGAAATCTGCTTCTCCTCATTCCCCGCACATCATGGTGTCATTTCCATAACAGAATTTCTGTCATCCTCTCGGATACCATATATATATATATATATATATATATATATATATATATATATATATATATATATATCCTTGATAAAGGATAAAATTTAAATAGCATTAGCATGAAATCTGGCTTATCAGGAGCTGCTATTAATTGGATATACCATATATGTTGCTCTATATCTTTTTCTTGGCAGAGGAAATCTTCTTTGTGTGAGCTCACTAGGAAGAGGCACATCACAAGGACAGGAAAAGTCTTCATGCACAAATCAGAAAGTTCTGAAACTTTCAAGGAAGGAGTGGAAGAGCTCCCTTTTAAAGATGGAGTAAGGTTGGGCAGTGGTGGCACATGCCTTTAATCCCAGCATTTGGGAGGCAGAGGCAGGTGGATCTCTGTGAGTTCTACAGAGCTAGCTGTAGGACAGCCAGGGCTGTAAAGAGAAACCCTGTCTTGAAAAACCACACACACACACACACACACACACACACACACAGACAGAGACAGAGAGAGATAGAGATAGGCAGAGAGAGAGAGAGAGAGAGAGAGAGAGAGAGAGAGAGAGAGAGAGAGAAGAAGAAGAAGAAGGAGGAGGAGGAGGAGGAGGAGGAGGAAGATGAGGAAGAGGCAGAACAAATTAAAAGAATCAAGGACAAAAAATAGTTTTTCATAGTTAACAGATTGCCGGTTTCAGGAACCACGGGGTAGACAAAGTGTGATGGTGTATACCTTCAACCCTAATCCCAGCACTCCAGAGACTGGATGATCATGAGTTCAAGACCAACCCTGGCATGTCAGTGCATGCTTATAATTGTAACTCTAGCTCTCTTGAAGCCCAGGAATGAGGATTGCTGGTCAAAGCCTTACACAAAGAGCCAGTCTCAAAACCAAAGCAAACCTCGAGGAGAAAAACATCTAAATTCAATTCTTTGAGTGAGAAGCTTTATTTGAAAGTTAAGTTGACAATCCGCAAAGAAAAAGAAAAATGGCAGCATCTTTGGTGTTGTTCAGTCAGCTCTTTTCAGGGAGGAATGGGGTCATTCTGTGGGCAGATTCTTCCCATCTGCAGAAGGCTTTACTTCATGCTCCTCCGGACCCTGAGTTATTGCAGGGCTTGAGGGAGTTTCCAGATTTGGGCTTTTAAGTTGGAGCCAAGTATCAGCAGAATTCTCTTCCTTGAAACAGGTTTCTAAAGTGCTCATGAGATGGTAAAAGTTGGGGAAACTGAGGCAGCGATTATGTTAGCATTTCTTCTGGGCTCCACCCCACAGTTACCTGGCAACAGCTAGGTATGCCTGACTCAGTATAAAAAGGGCCATTTGCCCCCTCCTCTCTCTCTCTTGCCCTCTTACTCTCTTATTCTCTTACCCTCTTCCCTCTCTCCCTGTTCCCCTCCCCCCTCTATCCACATGTTCATGTCTGGCCTCTACTTCTCTCTCTCTCTCTCTCTGTCTGTCTCTCTCCTCTCATCCCAATTTCTCTTCCTATGCCATAAATAAACTCTGTGTGGCTGGTCCCTCAGGGGGAAGGGATGCCTCAGCATGGGACCGCAGAGACACCCCCTTCCACCTCACCATACCACATGTCTAGAAAACATATTCCTGGGTGCTCTCTCTCTCTCTCTCTCTCTCTCTCTCTCTCTCTCTCTCTCTCAAACACAAAAGATAACACGCTAACGAAAAACTCTGATAAGTTTGTCAGCTCCTTATGATGAGGAAAGCAAATCCAATGTTTCCTCCAATTGTATGGCTGCACCAAGAGCGGTGCATCGATAGATCTGTGCCCCGGCCTCTGTGCTTCCTCCGTTATTTTAAGAGCTAACACTTGGACATCCATTTGCATTTTGGAAATCACTCACATCTCAAAATGGGCCCAATACTAATAGATATTTTTTTTATTTACTGTGGGTATTATTTCACCTAAAGTTAGTTGATGATGTAGCAGGGACCAAAATGACACACGGTCTTTTGTGGGTGCCCCAGGTTTGTCTATATCATTGAGACTGAGGAGGATAGGTTTCCCTCCAGGAAATGTTATTCTAGGGGTGGAGATGGTTTTCCTGGACAGGAACTCCCCCACAGCCAGGTATGGTAGGTGGAGAGACAACAGCTACCTACAGGCACAGTGCCAACCCAGAGCCACTTAGACCCCAGTTGCAGAGGAGACCATGTTTCCCCTTGGCCCTGAGTACGTCTGCATGGATTAAGTCAGGCCCACAGAATTTATCAGATGTGGAGAAATGTAGAGAGGTACCATGGAAGACCACGAGTGTTAAAATACTGACGTGTGCCAGACAGGATATGTCTGCTTTTGCAATAGTGGCTCAGCTATCACAGATAAAACCAAAGGTCTTTTTATTATGCTTAAGGTCTGTTTCACAGTGGGGAGTTCATATATGGTACTGTGGACCAGAATAAAAACTTGTGGCTGGGGAGGTCATAGGTCCCAATGTGGGAAGCAAGTTCTATGGTTTTATTAGATACATGCGATGTGTCTGTTCAAATTGCCTTTAAAATGTGTGCTGTCGGCCTCAACTCATAACCCCTGCTAATGCTCTGGAGAATAAGTGGCTTCATAGGCACAGTGATACTGAAGCAGAGTGGCCTGATTCTTAGCCACAGGTGGACATCTATAGTCTCCCCCTCCAAAGCACAGACATCATTGCCAAAAAGGGCGTGGAAAGAATGTGAAAGCCAGAGGATGGGGTGGAGTATTATATAACAGTTTCCTACAGAGAAGCCCTATAAGTAGACAGTAAACAACTCAAACTAGCTTTAGGAAATTCCTGAAACTGACCAGATTCATTAGATCCATACCCCTGACTCCCCACTCCCACCCTCACCAGAGTAAGCAATAAAGACTGCTGAGTCATCCTCAGACTAGCTAAGTTGCAAAGAAGACTGAGACCTGATCAGCTGCATGAAAGAAGCAGAAACTAGGCCAGTTTCCTGGGAAAGGTTTGGAGTTACTTTGAAGAATACTCTCCCATCTGTTAAGCTATCTGCAGGCTGCACTACAGGCTTCAGATTTCCAGCTTTTATGACGGGTCTCCAGTGCTGGGGTAGGCTTTGGCGATGTAGCTATCTTTGAGTCATTTCTGCCCCTGTAAGCAACTCCAGTAAACCTCATTGGTTCACCATGTTGGACCATGGTGATGTCTGTATTTTGAGGTATGTCACATCTCCCCAGGAAAAGTCTTGTCACACGACACACCTGGGTACAAAATGAATTTTATGAAACTGGAATTCCATTTGTAATGAATGTTAAAATTGCTGAGCAGGATATTTGTCCAACATGTACTACCTTTAAAGTGATATTAAGGTATGGATTTAGGGGTATAGTATGTAAAATGTAAGGCTGATTTGTGATCTGCCAATACTATGTGCTTGGATATGTCTCGTTACTTTTTCTGTTGCTGCTAAAATGCCCTGAGAAAAATAACTTAAGGGAGAAAGGGTTTACTTTAGTTCACAGTTTGAGAGTGCAATCCATCACGGTAGGGAAGTCACCGAGGCAGGAGCTTAGAGCAGCTGGTCACATCTTACCCACACTCAAGAAGCAAGAGTGACAAACACTAGTCTTCAGCTTTCTTTCCCCCTTTTGATTCATTTCAGGAACCTGGCCTGTGCAGTCACAGTTAATGTGGGTCTCCCTACTTTAGTTAAACCTTCACAGGCATGCTCAGAGACTTGTCTCCTAAGTGATTTTAGGTCCTGTCAAATAGACAATCAATATGAGCGCCTGCTGTCTATGTACACTGTATACAGAATCATAGGAAGATCAGAGTGTCGGTTGTCTGTTAACGTGACAGAGCAATTGGATTTGAGACGCCTGGTGACTAGAGCAAGCAAGCCGTCTTTAATAGCAGCCTAGGACATTGTTATCAAGTAGTCACTTCAGCATGTCATGTATGGCTGCTTGAATTGTTAGGGGGAACTCATAATTACGTTAATTTTAAGATCCAAATAAATCTTGTCTTTTGCTAAGCTGTAACACAATCTTATAACGCAGATAAATTTGGGATTGTTAGACTATCGGGAAAGAGACCCTGCCCTCACACTAATGACTGCAGCTCTCAGCATGTGTTAACCTGAGTGGTCAATCTGAGTGACAAGGGATGGAAGCAAATGACAGGTGTGATCGGAAAGATTATTTGGGGGCTGTGGAGTAAAGGTTCACTGCTGCCCTTCCAGAGGACCTGGGCTTGATTGCCAGCAGCACAACCATATGTAATTCCAGTTTCAGGGGGGTCAGATGTTTGCTTTGGTCTCTGAGGTCTTCAGAGGCTGTGTCTCTGAAGTGCATATTGTTATGATTAACCTGAAGTAAATTTGTGAGATACTTCTTATCAAAAAAAAGGGGGAAAGAATAGGTCAGATATGAGGGAGATTGAAAAAAAAACTGGCTGAAATATTTTATGATAACAGGGATGGATTTTCCCAGTCTTCAAGTACACGAAGAGCCATTAGGCTGAGGGTGATAATGAGATGTCGCTCATTCATCACTGACCTCCAGGCAGAGGAAACAACTGGTCTACAGCCTGATGTGGCCTATCAAAAAGAAGAAGAAGCCTGATGTGAGCCCTCTGAAGGGACAGATAGACAAGTAGAGTAATGGTGTAGGGCCCCTGAAGCAAAGCCCCAGCACAGGCACTGAGCAAGCAAGCGCCCACTCTCCGTCTCTTTAGAAGAGTAAAACATGTTTACTCTGGTAAATTCTTACGCCTCTTATTTACCAATTTGAACTGTCATGAATTTGCAAATATCACATGGAATTCATTTTGTTTGAGCAAAGAAGCATTTAGGATTCTTATCTCGAGCTAATCCAATAGAAGCCGAAGGAGGGAGTCGTGAGGAGAGAGCACAGCTTCTTTTCCCTGCATGACTCTTGCTTTGACAAGTGCAGATTGCCCTGTGATTTGAGTAGATGCACGGCTCCGTCACACACCTTGCAAGCACACCAGCTGAAAACTGTTACACCTTTACCAAATGAGGAGCTGCGTTTTCTAAGTGTCACTCGCAGTTCTCCGGAGACTTACCCATGCTGCCTGTGAAGGAGATAACTTGCTTGTCAATTTTCTTTTTAATTAGCCTCGTGATTTGAAAGGAGATTTATATGCCACATTCTTTAACAAATCCAGTTGCCTTTCCATCCACCCCTTTCGGGTATAGTATCAGAAGAACAGCGATTAAAAACAAAGCCTTAATACTCCTAGGAAAGTCACCTTATGCCTAGTTAAAGCACTCAGAACAAGTTTGAAGTCTGACTGGAACAAAGCATTTTCCCTCCCCTCACGCCCTGCCCTGGAAAACTTTTTATCTTTTTAAAGCTATTCTTTTTTGTGTTTGTGATAGTTAGGGTCTATGCTCCCAGGGTGTAGACTGAGCAGGTAAGGTCAATATAGAAGATTATCTTCATTGTTCACACGGGGTGGCACACTGAGTGAAGTGTATCTGTTACGATGTCACTCACTAAGACTCATGTTCATTCCCAGGCTCTCAGAACATAAGAACAGAGCAGAATGAACCCAGCCTCCTGCAGGTCTGTCTTCTACAAGGAGCAGCTGGTGATAGAAGAAAGGAATAAATAATATAAAAGCCCAGGAATAAACAAACAGGTGAATATAGCCTAATGGGAGTGTTGTGCCTTGTTGAGGAGGTAACAGTTGGAGAGATCCGAATTCCAATTCTACCATTTCCTAGTCACATGATGTGGGACAAATGGTTTCCCTTTGAGTCTCAATTTTCTTGCCCACAAACTAAGGACACCTACTGCCTAAGATAAAACAGACAAGACAGCAAAGGCAACACAGGGCTTGACCCCAGGAAATACTCTGCTATTTAGTATTGCCAAATTATTATTTCATTGCTGAGCTATGGCCATAGCTGTCTGTTTCATCCATGGAGTCTTCTGCTTGGGCCGGGACAGTGTTCTCTAGCCATAAGATAACCCTTTGAGGATTGAGCCACAGACTTGTATTACGACAGTAGAGCTTAGGTTGATTGCCTCAGCAGGATTGCCTGTCAACTGGGCTGTCCTGATAAGGACAGGGAGTTCCAGTAAGAGAACTCCTGCCCCTCCCGCAACTTACATACTTTCTATCTTCTTTGGAGGACGTTTGAACTCAGAGAAATAGTTCCAGATGAGGTTTTCCACCCCGCTGTCCCCCAAATGTTAGGTCAAAGCGTGAAGCAAAACAGAGGGTTTGCAGCTGAGAAGCAGGTGTTTACCTTTCCTTTCACAATCAGGGCTGCAGGACAGGGAGCAACAAGAATGCCTTCCAAGATGGAGCTGCACCCGAACCACCCCAGGACCCCAGTATTTCCCATGGGAGGAGATGTTCCCTAGCTCCCCATGGGGACCTCCCAAGGCCTCAGAGTCCCCCTGCTTGTTTGGTCTATGGGGAGCAACCTCATGGTTGGGCCGCTGGCACAGGGTTAGGCCCACGTTGTTTGAGTCCTGACTCCTACCAGTCTCTGGTCCCAGGCTCAGAGCCTTCCCTGCCTCGATCCACAGGGCCTCTCCCAGCATTTCTGTGACTTTCTTTTTTTCAAGGTCTCTGTCTGTCTCAACCTTGGATACAGTTCTCTTTTTTGAGGACACAATTTAGGAGTTTTCTAGCTGTTCCTGAGAAACTCTAAAGGCCCCTTATACTTCACACAATCTGATAGAAACTCTCAAATCAGGACATTATATGTGCATCTACTTGTAAATTGCGTTATTGATTGATGGTTGATTATAAAATTGTTCCTCCTGACTTGATTTCTAGGCATCTTCACTAGAATAAAGAAAGGTTTACTGAACTTGATAAATTGTGCAAGCTTGAGGAGCTAGGGACATGACTGCTGGTTAAAGACATGCCTGCTGTGCAAACACGAGGACCAGAGTTCAGATGTCCAAAATCCACAGGCATGGTGGCACACATCTGCAACCTCAGCCTTGGGTGGGCCAGAGACAGGCAGACATCCCTGGAGCCAGCCTAGCCCAACTGATGAACTTCAGTGTCTATGAGAAACTGTCTCAAAAAAGAAGGTAGAGAGGGACTGGGGAAGATAGCTGACATCAACCTTTGGCCTTCTCACACATGCATGTGCGCACACACACACACACACACACATATAAACACATACTGAATGACATTTGTTGACCATAGAGTTCAACTCTATGAGTGTGTAATGTTTCAATGGTTTTGAAGCACAATATAACAAGTTTCACAGATATTGTCAAATGCCTGGAAAGCTTATAGAGACTGATGTTCACAGTTCCATCTCTTAGTTTAGCAGCTTTGGCTTGGACCCATATTTTATTTTTTTACAAAAATCGTGTGTGTGAGTGTGTGTGTGTGTGTACTGTTTGTGTGCATTCATGCGAATGCTGCTGGTGCTGTGTGGATGGATATGTAGGGGTCTGGGGACAACCCTGGGCATCTGTCCTCACCCTCCATCTTGCTATGAGGTGGGTTATCCTGCTGTTTGTCGTTACCTATGCAGGCTAGCTGGTCCTTGAGCTCCTGAGAGTCTCCTGATTTACACAGCAAGACATTTTAAGGAAAGGACAACCAGTAGGTTCTACCTGAGCAAGCACAGGGACCCAAGTTCCATCCTCAGCACCTACCTGGAGAGACAAGTGTAGTGTAGAGCCCCAGAGAGACTGTCAACAAGGTGAATGATGCTTGAGGAATATCAATGTTGTTTTTCCTTTGTCCTTCATATATATATATGTATGCACATACACGTGTGCAACTCTACACATGCACACACACACACACACACACAGACACACACACACACACACACACAGAGAGAGAGAGAGAGAGACAGAGAGACAGAGACAGAGAGCCTTATTTTTTTAAAAATAGGGATTTATAGAAAATATGTTAATGACCTTATAGAGTTAAGAAGATTCATTTATTATTTAAAAAGAACACTGGGCTGTAAGATGCCAGGAACATAAGAGTATCAATGGATACCCTGTCATGTATCAACATTCGTGTCTATTTGTGATTGTAGCTTAGCATATCATACTCTGACTAACAGTTAGTGGCTTTTGCTTAATGCCACGAACCTATCCACTGATTTATACTGATTACTATTCCATGGTATCCCCTTACTCCCTTATAAGCAATTTAACCTTAGAAAAAATATTTAAATTTTATTATAAGCAAAATTGAGAAAGTGATAGCATCTCATGGGATGACTGTGAAGCGGCAGTGAGTTAATGAATGAAGATGCTTTGAATATGCCTGGGTCATAGCACTGGTGATTCTAGAATATGGCTCATTGCGTGATCATGCATCCCAGTGTTATTTCTGTTTTATTGTTAATGCTGCCAACCCTCCTGGGAGGGACATAAATGAAATTGACAGTATGACTGGGAATGAATACCATGACTGCATGTTGAACTAGGACCAAGCCTAAGTGACCACACATGAGCCACATCCTTGTCTTTTGTCAAGTCTGGGTGAAGATAAGAAGTTGGTGGACTTCGGAGTGTTCTGGGCAATGTGAGATTTGGAGTTGGGTCATATTGAATTAATGGTGCGATCTAGTCTGATTGTGTTATTCTTAGAAAAAGTGTTTGTTCTCTACTAACTAAGAGGTATCATGGATGTATACATGGGAAAGTAAATATGTAGGATAGATGGAAGTCTGTCCCTTTGCAGAGAGATTCAGAGCTCCACAATCTGGAGCTTGTGTTCAGGACTGACACACAAGCCAGGTTCTCTGAGTTTCGTTCCCATCCTCCTGAAGGATTTTTATGTTCGTTTCCCACCTTCGCTACGCCTTTGTAGAAGAAGGTGAGCACACTCAGAAACAGAGACATCCAATGGCTGGATGCACCTTGAAGCTGTTTGCTATTGATCCCTCAAGAAGGAGGAGAGGTGAATGAATGAATGAATGAATGAATGAATGAACAATGTTGTAGAAGCTACCACAGGGAGTTTACTTGAAACAGTGTCAGTGGTCAGTTGTGTGATCACACTTGTGGGACATTTCCTGACCTGCACGGTAAGGGGAGGCTGGTTGTGTAGAACTAGAAGCCTGCTGGCAGGAAGCCTGTCCACCTAAGCCTGGCTTGGCTGCTGTCCTTGGAGGGTTGCTGGCAGATGCTGGTATGTAGGACCATCATGGATGGCAGATGAAGTTCCCAACCCCGGAGCAGGTATTTCTAATGTTACACTGGCCACAAATCCAAGCTTCTCTTTCAATTTATTATATTTTTTCTTGTTTACTCCTAAGAAAAATAGCTTACAAGTTGCTGCCTTGGCAGCATGGTTTGGTTTTCGGAGTGCAATTTCCATTCCAGCTACCTCTGAGAGAACTGGTCTCCTGTCTCAGTGTGGACTGTGGGAAGACATGAGTAGGTGATTTCTGTTATTGAACCTCTTAGGTAGGGTAGCCCAGAGTCCAGAAAAAAGTATTGCATATATACCACATCCTTGAAAAATGGGTTATTGGGAACAGAATTTTGGATATCTGAATTCTGGTCATTGCAGTAGGAGGGACCAGGTGACCAATTTACTCAGTTATCTCACTCTTGTCTTTTCTGTCACTATTACCACGTATACTTTTTATCTGAGACTAAGAACCTAGTGGTTCATATACACAGTGGCACAGGAGCCTGCAATATGTCTTGCTTACCCCCTCCCCCCATGACACAAAAATAAATAAAAAAAAAAAAATCAGCAATTCTCTGATCTCTGCTCTCTTCCCTGGTCCTTTGGAAAGCCTACCATGGCTTTCTACTGTCCTCAGAACAGCTTACCAGCCCTTGATGGTTTGCCCATAACCAGGCAAACAGAAAGTAGCCATTTGTTTGTACCAGCCTTCCTAGCTGTGTTATAAGGGCCCTGAAAGCAGGGACCATGTCAGCAGGGTTTGTGCCGCATGAGCTGGGCTTAGCTTGATGCTAGAGAAGTTGGTACACTTCTGTTGAATGACCTACTGGTCTTCCCTCTGCAGCTTGAAGTTGCTGTGAGTGGTTTCATTTGGTTTCTATCCCTTGAGCAGGTGTTTCTAATGTTACCTCTGAAAGAGCTGGTCTCCTGTCTCAGTGTGGAGTGTGGGAAGACATCGTAGGTGATTTCTGTTATTGAACCTTAGGTAGGTTAGCCCAGATTCCAGAAGAAAGTGTTGCATATCTATCACATTCTTGACAACAGGCTATTGGAAGTGGAATTTTGGGTATCTGAACGCCCATCATTGCAGTGGGAGGAACCAGAAGAAGTTCCTAACCCTGTGGTGGGATTTTCTGGCAGTGGAGAACTGGTGAGAGGACCCTTGTACCTGTGACTTAATAGGAAGGGTGTCCAAGGGAACCAGTAAATCATTTGGGGTGAAATCAAAGATGTATTTGATTTTTGCCCTGTTTGTTGGTGTAGGGATTTCTAAAACCATTGAAGTGACAGGAGCATGTTTTATTATCCATAGTGACCTCTTCTTTCTTTACCTGAGCTTATGCTGATGAAGGGACTTTGGTCAGGTCCCCTATAATGCTTTAGGAGGGGGCTGGTCACTAGAAGAACAGAGTAGAAGGGCTGTGCTAAAGTGAAGAGATAATTTTCTTTTGTAAAATAATTTTATCTATTTATCTATAAAAAAGTATCCTGTGATTTATTTCACAGCCTCATGAAAGTAGCTTTGGTTTTGTTTTCTTTCCAAGAAATGAGCCCATTCTTTCTTTAGCATGCCTATAAATGTTTTTTTATAAAGAGTAAAAGAGATATTCCAGAATAAATTTTCCTATAGGGCAGAACTATGTTACAAGTCTTTATTTTTTTATTTACATAGTGTCTGGATCAAACTTAGTGATAGACAAGCGCTCTACCTTGGAGCTCTACCTCTAGCCCCTGTGGAAACTCTCTGTAGGCCTAACACTTAGTGTTTATTCAGTTTATTATTTCTCTCACCTCTGTGGATTTGGTCTTATTTCCACGCACTATTCCAGCTGTTACGGCTGCCTCTGAGCCCACCTTGGGCCAACTGCTGTTCAGTTTGGTGGAAAAAGTTAGAACCAGATTTCAGGTCTCTGTGAAAACAGCTTCCTTTTATATCTCACGAGGCTGACAGAGTAACTGGATTTTCCTCTTTTCCATGAATTGTGCTAACTTCCTGCACAGGCAGCCTGGGTTTGAAAACACCGACTTAAAGTGGCTTCCCAAACGGGATGACTTCTGATGACAGAGCCCTAGGTGGGATGAGTGTCAGGAGAGAGACCCTTTCAGGACAGAGCGGGATGCAGATGGTGAAGTGGAGGTCTGTGGAGACATGCTTCAACTGGAGCCAGTTTATTTTACACCAACAGGTACCTCATTTTAGAAGCTATATACACTGCCTTACAGTGTACAATCCAGCCGAACTCAGATGGAAGTTTTATTCTGATGCCATATGAAATGTTAACAGGTATTTTATCAATAAGGGGTTGGTCACAGGACTGAAGAACAGGAAGATACGCTCTTGTATGCTAAACTCAACAGCCCAGAGGCTCTTAGGGGCCTCGAAGGACTCCTTGGATGGGCTTCAGAAGCAGTGTCCAATGGTGCTTTTTGAGCCTCATAACAAACACCATTTACTCTTTCTACCTTGACCCTGATGCTCCAACTCGGCAGCACTAATCCTCAGTGGAACTTGCGTCATTCTTACACATGCTCTGTGTAGAAGAAGCACAGCTGTTTGAGTGGGTTACACCAACCACAGCTTTGAGTGTAACACAGATGGAGGAAATCAGGTGACATTTATATACTGTAGAGCGACACTATTCGATAGTTGTCACCCTCTCCACTGAGGTCAAGAAAATTATTACTGTATTATGACTACAGTAGAAGAGATGATTGTATAGAATATAAAACAAGACCAAAAAAACCCTACAAGATAGAATATACCTAACAAATATTTCATATGTTCATTCTTAAAGAAATATATATTAGACAGGCATTATATATTTATCAACTTTTTTTCCCCAGTGCTTGGGATCAAGTACAAGATCCTCTACTAAGGCCTGAGCATGTGTGGCAAGGCTTCTACTATAGAACTATGCCTTTAACACTATTCACCAAAGTTTTAATGGACTAGAGATGACTCAAATGCTGAAGAGAACAAGAAAGGGAATGCTTAGAATCAGTTCACTCAGTGATTATCTACTGAGAGTCTAATATGTTCTGAGCTCTGTTCTGAGAAGCTGAAGGTAGAAAATAAACAGGCAATGTTATGTTGTGTTAAATATGGCCAAGAGAGGTAAAAAGAGGTCGGTCTCTCTCCTCTCTCTCTCCCTCCCCCTCTCTCTCCTCTCTCTCTCCCTCCCCCACCCCGTGTGTGCATGTGTGTGTTTGTTTGTTTGCACATGTACACATGTGTGGGTGTTTTGTGAGCACACAGGCACAGACACATGGATTAAATTATGTGGCCAATTAATACTATGTCAGATCTGGGCAGTGAGTGTCAGGCCAGGGTAAGAGCGAAAGCCAAGTCTTTAAGGAGTCTTCCACAAGAAATAGCAAGATGTCTACTGTGGTTACAGAAGAAATACAGAGAACAGTGTTAGAGGACAAGAGGAGAGAAAACAGGGACAAAGTCATAGAGGGCCTTGTATACTGTGGCAAAGGAGGAGTGTGTGTTTGGAAGGAAAGGATGGAGGAGCTGGGACTGTGGATGACTCTGTGCCAGCTGAGTGGAGACTCACAGGGGGCAGGGTTAGACGCAGATTGTTGGGAGGCCACTATGCTAGTGTGGGTGAGAGATGATGGTGGTGTGGATAGGAGAAAAAACCAATAGGGTCGTGACAAGTGGCAGGGATTGGTTCTTGGTGCATTGTGAATGCTGAACTCATGTGTATGAGCAAGGGATAAAAGCTAATGGTTTGAATGGAGAGGGAAGAGGAGGGATCAAGGGAGTAAGAGGGCATGGGTGACACTGGTGTTTGTTCTCAGTCACCGGACAGAAGAAACCAGCAGTGGTCTTACATGGAGAAGAAGGGAGGTGGAAGAGCACATGGGAGACTTGAAGAAACATTGGCTGGAGATGCCTGTTAGAAACATAAATGGATGTGTGCAGTTATATAGACGAGTGTTATGAGGCTATGGGGGTCAGATATAAATATGAAATTGGTAATATATCAATGGCATCTCAAGCTGTGAAAGTAGATACTAACACCCAGGTTTCAAGGCTCACTAGAGAAGTGAGTCAAGGGACCGACGACTAAACTGTTACCACTCAGTCCCCGGGAGATGGGGGAGGCACAGGGGAGGTGGCAAGCATTGTCAGGGTGTGGAACGGTAAAGGGAGGAAGTGTTCCAGAGGCCAAGCTAAGAATGTGTTTTAAGGAGAGTCACGAACCATCAAAGCATCTCTGGGGCAAGATGCCAGCTAGATGTGGCAAGAGATGACCTTCCTTTAAGGAGCCTCAGTGCAGAGAGGGCTTGAATAGGAGTGAGGAAGCCCATAAACCACGACAGGATGGTGCAAACTGTGCCTAGAGATGTAAACACATTTCTGGAGGTGACTGGACACAGATCAAGGACCCTCCTCAGACAATTCAGGAACACCATATAGAGTTAGTATATGGGTATACTTTTTGGATTCTGGTAGCTTGGAAGGACAGGTAAATTAAGAGTATTAAAACTTCAACTTTTTAAACAGTTTTTTTTTTCTACTGTTACTTCTGTATTTTACCTCTTAAGTTAACATCTCATTACTACCGTGGCCAGGGCCATCAGCTCTTACCTCCATGATGGCTATTTTATGAAAACAATAATACATCCTATCCTGCCCCGTACTTTCATTACAGGATATTCCCCTCACCCCCATTGTAGTTACTGACTTTTAGTAATATTTTAACTTGATTTAATCACTGTGTGTAGTTGTATAGACCTTGCTGTGATATGTAATCCCACATTTATCATTGCATGTCGGGCCCTAGAACTTTACACAAATGAATTCATTTCACTTTCAGAAACAATTCCAATATCTTTACTGTCCTTGTTTTCACCTTTCGTAACTGAGGCACAGAGAGGCTAAGTAACGTTCTCAAGGCCACAGAGTTAATGACAGAGACAGTGGTATTAGAGCTGGATCATGTGGTATTGTACTTGGTCCTACTACATTACATACTTTCCTGGGAGGGAGCCATCATTAGTGAACCATCTTCAAGAGACAGGCTGTCTTTGATTTCAACTGCATTTTTCAAAAGACATGGCAGATGTGCTTCCTGTTGTTCTATCAGAGTGGGTCAGTAGGACCCAGGGAACTGAAAACTGGATCCAGATGTGAAAGGGGGCGTTTGGTTATTTTAGAGTTGATCTGCTCCCTGATGGCCGCCCACGGGCTGATGCTTGGCCAGAGCAAGTATGAGCAGGGCGGAGTCCTTGGGATGGAAATCAGCACTTCATGAGTTTCTAGCATGCGTGTGGCTCATGCCTTTTCCCTCTTTAACCACATGGATAGCACATGAGATATCATGTATGAAAGAAGTATATAGAATAAATGGAAGTCACCATGTTCAGGAATGTCTACTGTATACAAAGAACTGCTCTGTGTTTGGGGGCTGTGATTTCTTGGAAGCTGAAATAATACAGTTTAGTTCCTGAAAAACTCAGACACTAAAACGTCTTTGAGAGGTTTTGGTGCTCAAACACCAGCCAGCGTGCATATAATTGAAACAAAGTAGCTCAGTGCCAGCAAAGTCCAGCTGGTTTGACCTCTAATTTTTTCTGTCATAGGCTAGCTCCATTTCCAAAGATGGTTTTGTCTTTCTTCCTGATACCACTGCAACTGGCTCACCCGAAGGACGGGTATCTGCAGACATAATTTCCCAGGCACTAAAAGCCTTTCCTTTTAGTAGTTCTGTCTTTGATCAGAAAGTTCCTGAAATAAAGTACATGCTACGTTCCTGTCTAGCATGAAGAAGACACAGGAGAAATAACTTCTGCTATGATGTTTTCAGGACCAGAATTAGAGTCCCTTCCTCAAAGCACTATCTTTTTTTTTCTTTCTTTCTCAAGATAAACCTGTTTTTGTCTTGTTGTGTTCTCATTAAAAGGTTCTTCCCTGGCTAAACTCACTATGTTTTCAGAAAAGCTCAGGAGATTTGGTCTTCAAATTTGTAGGTAATTTCTACAAGCACAAAGAACCTACTAGGAAATGGCCCTCCCTTCCCAGCCGGGAATCTCTCCCCTGTCAGCTGTATACCACTGTGGCAAATAAAAGGAAGGGAAGATGAGAGGGGGCAGCTCTCCAGAGAAGATGACAATCTGCTGCTTCCTATGGAGGGAGGATTTTAAATGGTCATGCAGCGGGGGCTTCAGGCTGACTTCCTGTGAGCAGCTTCCTTTAGGCTGATCCTGATTCCAAGCCAAGGTGAAGAGAGAGGAATTTTCCTCTCACCAGACCCCAGATCTCTGATAACTTTCTGGCGAGCCATCACAGTGTTCAAAAACATTATAAAACTGTGGCCACAGTGAGCCCAAGGCATCAGTTGACATAGGGGAAGCTTATGAGTGGCAGCTACATTGGGAAACAAGGCATGATGCTGACTGACACCTCCACAAACGTTCAAACACTCAAATACTAAAAGTCCCTTGAAAGGATTAAGTTGTGACTACAGCATCCGTGCGATCATGGTTTAAAATACGTGATACTCCAATTTGTCTCTTCAGGACATACTTGAAAATGATTTAATTGCATTTGAATTTTTACTTTTAAAAACATAGCCATCTTTTACCTAATTTCCCACTCAGTATTTAAAAGCTTGGGACACTTTTCTCCTTATCTACCAGCCCGGAAGAGTAAAAGTACAAAATTTAAGCCCTAAGTAATCCAGAAGAAGAAAGATTTCATTGGCTGGTTCTATTAGCTGTTCAGTCATGACTAGCATGGCGTAGAAAAAGTTTAGAGAACAGAACTCTTTCCATGTGTCTAGTGATGATTTTTTTTAAATGGAATATTTTGCAATTGCACCACACTTCAAAAAAAAATACTCATCGTGAACAGTTGAAGTAAGTTTAGGCAAAAATGTTGAGACCCCCAAGGTCTGGAGAGTATTTTCCCAGGATTACACATTTGCTTCAACAGGGGAAGCATGTAAATTGATGCACTGGGTCTCCGCAGGATCCTAGCACCATTCTTGACTGAGTAACCTGGTACTTACCAGGTCTACATCAGTCTCTTGACTTTCTGGCTAAAACCAGAGAGTCTCTCTGAACTCTAGCTGTGCCCGGAGCCCCGCCGCTCATCTAGATGGAGTTGGTCCCCACACTTTCCTACCTGCGTAGTGGTCAAACACTGTGGGAACATATTCCTCCGGGAAGGCGTCGTTGGCATAGCTCATCAGCAGGCAGGTCTTCCCCACCGCGCCGTCCCCGACCACCACGCACTTCAGGATCCTATTCTCGTCGCGCCCATTGCAGCCGCAGCTGCTGTCAGTCTCCTCTCTGCAACTCATGTTGGCGGCTCCCTCAGCAGCTGCTGAGGCTTCTGCAGTGCATGGAGCGGTGGCCCCTGCCCCGGGCTGGAGCTCAGGCGGCCTGACTGCAGCTGGCCCGGCTCTCCCAGGCACAGCCCGGACACACAGGAGCCCCGCCGCTCCCCATGCTGGAGAAGAAAGGCTCTTGGGAGGAGGGATGAAAAGGGTCTGTCCCTTTCTCCCAATCCCAACGGAGAAGTGGAGCTGGAGTAGAGCTGGAGTTAAAGAACTCTCATTTCCACAGACTTCCCGGGACTTCCTGGCAGTCTAGAAATCTCAGCAGCCCGTGAGAGTCTCACTCTGCTCTCCCCATCCCCAGTCTGGCTGATGACTCGGTGGGATTTGGATAACTCCTGCCCGGCTTTCCACCACACAACTAATATGGAGGAGGGAAGGGCTTTTAAAAGGAGTTTCCCCCCCTCGCTTCCTCCAGCTTGCCGAGTGTCAGGAAATCGTGGGTTTCCTGCTGCATTCCATATTAGGATCAGTGGGCCGGGAGGGCGGCAACAATGGGGCTCTGTGCGTGTGTTTGGACTTCTGGGGAACCAGGCCAGGACACGGAGAGGGGAAAACACTAGGGGTCCTGCAGTCAGCTTAAGCTGTCAGACTTCCTGCTTTATCCCCGGCTAGCCAGGCTGCCGGCTTGTGGCTGGGGAGAAGCCAAAGAAGAAAGGATGGAACCCGGGGAGTACTGTCTGCCACTGGGAACTGGGAAGAGGACTGAGTTGAGAGCTTGAGGGAGCCGAGAGAACCACACAGGGATTGCAGGCTAACATATGACGTCATCCCTCCCTCCCTGACACACCAGTTCAAGGCAAATTGAAAACGGACAGTTTTTTTTTCTTTACTTAAACGAGAAACTCAAGCAATTCTTTTCCGCAACAAGGAAGAAAATCTTCAGAGTCACGCGGTTTCGAAGAGGGGGAAACGATATGCAGGTTGTAGATATATTACGTGTGACCAAGTTTACAAGTCTGTGTTTGAGCACAATGCTCAAATGTACATTTCAGAGCACCAAAACATCCCCTATGATTTTTTTTTTTTAAAAACAGAAGAAATCAATCAGATATTGGATATTTGAATTTTCTCTTACTACGCATATGCTGAGCTCAGGCTTCACACTCTTGGAAGTGAGAGAAAGGCACATAGTGTGGCCTTTTGGCTTGGTTAGCATCTCTAATACTGTGCATGCTTAGAGGCTTCCCTTTTACTTTGAATCATCTCCCCCCTGGGTCGCCCGGTTCTCCTCAACCACACAGGAGCATAACAGCTAGTTTGTTTGGTGCCTCAGAATGAAGCCCCGTTTGATTAAAGGACTTGGTCTTGGAAAGTTGACTCTATAAATGATTTTGACAAATGGGTTAAAGTAAAAGAACTTTGCTCTCCTATGAGATTTTGAAGATTGCAGATTATCTAAGGGCTTTGAGCAGTTTCACTGTGGCCGGGATGGGGAAAGGTCAGCTTTAGTAAGTGACTGTCAATAACCTAGGTACCTACAACTCATGTGCATGCTATCAAGTAACAGAGTCCAAATTTCTTCTGTTTTGAATACAGTAGCACTTGCCATGATGCTCGGTGCCCCAACATTTCTTTTCTGTGAAAGAATAACATTTCAATTAGGTATAGGAGTGTGTCAGGGATGTTATGTTACCACAACAATCCCCAAAACTCAGAATTTGAAATAAATTTCTTTCTTTTTCTTTTTTTCTTCCTTCCTTTCTTTCTCTCTCCCTTCCTTCCTCCTCCTTTTTCTCCTCCTCCTCCTCCTCCTCCCCCTCCTACTCCTCTTCTTCCTCCTGTGTGTCTTGTATACAACATTGCTCTTTTTATTCAGGTTGGGGCTGATTGAACTGTCATGCATACCATGACTGATCACCTTGGCAGGTGAGGAAATGAACATGGAGAAGCTTCGACTCTATGTTTTCTTTAGGGAGTGACTCTCTGCTAACAGTCACTGGCCAGAACAAGTTGCATGCTTATAGGGGCTCAACTGAAGGGTCAGAAGCACCATCCTCTCCCGAGCTGGGAAGGAAGTACCACATGCTGATGAACGGCTTGAATGACAGACAGAGATTGCTTATTTGGCTGTACTTGGAATGTAAATTGTTCATATGATGCCATGTTGTGAAGTATTTGAAGACCCCCATGGCTGCCTGTAGTGGATGCAATTTTATTTCCAGTTAGTCTTTCTGGGGAACCCAGGGTATGCAGAATAGAATTGTAATTTAGAAACTTCTGTTATACTTCTGCATAAAAGGCTTTGAGGATCAAGGAGGTAGTCAAACGAACCCCGAACCCCTGCAGGTTAAAGACTGATTGATTGGCAGTGCAAACACTCCCTCCCCCCAAACTCAAACCCCCTAACACTTGCTGCCTGGAAGTGAACAGGATCAACCAAGCGCAATGTGACAATGGGTGGTTGGCAGAGCTGTGAGCAGGGTCTTTCTTGATCTTCAGGTTGAGATTGGCAGAGCCTGCATCTGCTCACTATAGCTATTGGGCCTGCATGGAGGCTTTAGGTGAGGTTGCTATTTCTGTGTGTAACCTAAATCTTGAACCATGAGACCTAGACAGTTAAGTCCATTCTCACGGTCATGCGGACTTTGTACTGAGACCTTTAAGACAATACAAGAAGCTAGATCTGTGTCTCTTCAACTGTGGAGTGGTACGTCTGCCAGACTGGAAGACATGTACAAATGGCTTATGACTCTGGAGAATGTTGGTTGTATTTCTCACAATAAAGTTGTTTTATCACCATTTAATAAAAATATAATAATTATAGAAAGAAGTTTTGATATTCCCCTACATCCAGTCTTTCCAGGACCAGGGGTCTCTCCTTCTATCTTCTTGGAAATCTATTGATATATGAATTGTGTCTAGGGTATTCCGAGATTCTGGGTTAATATCCCCTTATCAGTGACTGCATATCATGTGTGTTCTTTTGTGATTGGGTTACCTCACTAAGGATGATATTTTCCAGTTCTGACCATTTGCCTAAGAATTACGTGAATTCATTGTTTTTAATTGCACAGTAGTATTCCATTGTGTAAATATACCACATCTTCTGAATCCATTCCTCCGTTGAGGGACATCTGGGTTCTTTCTAGCTTCTGGCTATTATAAATAAGACTGCTATGAACATAGTGGAGCATGTGTCCCTATTGCATGTCTGGGAAGCCTCTGGGTATATGCCCAGGAGTGGTATAGCCGGATCCTCTGGGAGTGTCATGCCCAGTTTTCTGAGAAACTGCCAGACTGCTTTCCAGAGTGGTTGTACCAGCTTGCAATCCCACCAGCAGTAGAGGAGTGTTCCTCTTTCTCCACATCCTCGCGAAGCAAGAGGGGGTTGAATGGGGAACAGAGGGAGGGAAGGGGGCTTATGGGACTTTTGGGGAGGGAGGAAACGGGAAAGGGGAAATCATTTGGAATGTAAATAAAAAACTTAGAAAATAATAATAATAAAAAATAGAATTTAATAACCTGACAGCTAAAAAAAAAAAAAAAAGAAGAGACTTGACTACAGATCCTCACAGAGACACTAGCAACTTGCAGACCATCAACAGGAGCCTTTGCTCTGAGCCAGGGAGTGCGGCTCCACTGCCCACTTTCTACCTTATGGGACACTGTAAGAGCCAAACACACAGCACTTCTGCCGCCGCCTCCTCCGTCAGCCCACCACAGGCCGCTTCAAATCACTGAGGTGAAGCTCTTGTGGATGACGAAGCCTGTACCCTTGAAGGAAGCCATGGTGCTATCTGGAGTCAGTGTCCTCAGTGGTACTCCGAGCTCTGGACTGTCAAGGCCCTGAACAGGTGCAGAGGACCCTCACGACAGTCTTTTAGCTGGGTTCTCTGATAGCCTCATAAACACTGCAGACAACCAGAGCTGGCGTAAGAACCAGGGTCTTTCTGGAGCATGTAGTGGTCACTTGAAAGTGACAATCAGCTGCAAAGTGAAAAGGAGACCACAGAATGGGGTGGAGGCTGGGACTGGGGTAGGAAATGGTGCTGGAGTAGGGAGATGGGGGCACTATGTCAAGGATTGATTGGCAAAGGCATAACTGAGCAATTCCACAGGGAAGAGGGACTGAACAATCTGGTTTTAAAATGGTCAAGTGATATTCATAGATAGTTTTACAAATGGCTAACAAGTATATGGGGAAAATAAATAATATCACTAATCATCACAAAAAAAAGAAAGAAGTTTTGAGCATTCTATTAAAAATAATAAAAATATAAAATTTTAATATTTTAGATTTATTGTTAAGTGGATCACACTGTCTATGAAAGTACATAATTTTTAATATTAAAACCTTTAAACAACAAGACTGTCACAAAAACTAGACCAGGTGGGGTACTCCTTTAAGTCTAGCACTCAAAGGGTAGATCTCTGAGTTCAAGGAAAGTTGGTCTATAACCTGACTATATTTAAGCCAGTCAGGGTTATATAGCCAGACACCCTCTCAAACATAATGAAACTCTAAAACAACAACAGCAATGATGACAGCAATAACCCTAACATGAATCTGAATGTTAAAAATTTACCATTGTTCTTACAGGTTCAGGAAACTATAGAGCTGTGTATGGCTGGCCAGGTAGAATGGCAGAGAGTGTCCTTCCATTCTAAACATTTGTCTCTGTGAGTTTGGAAGTGGTATGGAGACTACTGTCTAACATGCTCTTAAGCAGATGTCTGTACTTTTGGGCCATGTAGATGATTGGCTGGTGGTTACATAGCCTTTAATCATTTGGTTTACCTCACCACTAAGTTTATCCAAGCTTAACAGTGCATGGTGAAATCTTGTTGGGTGCTATTTTTTGCTTTTTCCAAGAGACCTTAATTCCCAGGCTCACTCCTGTTCTCCGTTCTTTGGTTTTACAGGAATTTCTGCAAATGTCAGTTCTCTCTCTCTCTCTCTCTCTCTCTCTCTCTCTCTCTCTCTCTCACACACACACACACACACACACAAACTCATTTGCACATGCATTATACATGCACATACACATACTCTCTCACACTCTCTCACACACACTACACACACACACTCCTCACACACATGCACTCTCTCACACACATTCTTTCTTACACAGTCATACACTCTCTTTCACACACACTCTTACATGCACACATACTCTCATTTCAAAATACACACTCTCAGACATGCACTCACACACACACTTTTTCTTTCTCACACACCTACATTCTCTCTCACATGCATGCACTCTCTCCCACACTCTCTCACATGCACTCTCACACACATACTCTTTCACACTCACACATACATAAACACACACACGCACACACACACACACACACACACACATTGTATCTTGCATAAATTCTGACTCATCTAAGTCCAGTTTTCCTGTGACTTTAAGAGAAGGAAGAACCCTGACTTCTTTCCTTATTTTCCCTCCAGAGGTTGCACAGGGAAGTAGTATAACTGGATCACATATTCTTATTCTGGGATAGTCTTTCTGTGGCAGAGGTTTTGATTCCAGGCTTATAAATGTGCAGTGTGCTATGATTCTGGTGATTCGAGGACACCTAGAAGGCACTAGCCACCTGCATTCCATAGAAAGTCCCCTCAGAGGCTATGCAGTCTCTAACAGTGATGGGTATGGTGTGAACTGGGAACGACAACATTCCATAGTTATAAGGTGTCTGACCCAAATATCCTCAAGATTGGCTAGGAAGCTAACACTGAACAGAGTGTTCTAGCTTGGACTGGAACTGTCCCTTCCCAAGGGGGATTAGTCATCTCCATCTGGGATGCTCATGTGTCTGTGTTCTGCATCTTTTGAGTTCCTGCGCTCAGCTTCCAGTTATTGCCGATGTCATGCGCCATGCCATGGCATGTCTTATCGGCTGAAGTTTCTTGGATATGATTTTTTAAAAATTCCATAGAAGGAGTTTTTTCTATCTTGAGAATGTCTCTTTTTTCCCCCTATAATCTCATAATTTTGAGAGAAATTAGGTTAATTGTAAATGAGGGGTGGGTTGGACTATAAGGAAGGATGAAATCTGTTGGGTTAGGGGTCATCCAAGTTTCCTCTCTCCAGAAGATCTGGTGATATGCCTGCAATTCCAGCACTTGGGAGGCTGAGGGAGGAAGATCACAATTTCGAGGCCACCTTGGGCTACATCATGAGACCATGTCAAAAAACCAAAAACCAAAAACCAAAAACCAAAAGCACAAAACCACCCCACCAAATGAACAACAACAACAACTCAAAACACCCAAAACAAACAATTCCCTTCCCCTCCCCAAACCAAAACACCATAGGCTGGAGAGATGGCTCTATGGGAAAGGTCTTGCTGCATGTGGACGAGAGTTGAGATCCCCAGTATCCATGTAAAGGCAAGGTGTGCATGGTGGTTCATCTATAATCCCAGAGCTCAGTAGGCAAGACAAGGAGACTGAGTAAGCTGGCTAGCTAGACTAGTCAAAATAGCAAACTCAAGGTTCAAGTGAGAGACTCTGCTTTGGTGTGTATGATGGAGAGGGATCAATGTAGTCCCTTAATATCAATCTCTGGACTGCACACTCATGCACATGTATATGTGCCCACACATATGAATATGAATTTTTACATGCAAATGTACGCACATGAGCAAAACAAATTAACAAAGATAATCCAAAATGGAAAAGTTAAGGTATAATCTGAGAATTGAAGGATCAGTAGCTAGAGAAATAGGCTGTACTGTGTCCAGGGAATCATTTTAGTTATTATGACCAGACTAAACATAAAATGACATGGTCTTGAGTGCCCAGGTTACCAACCCTCAACCTATAAGACACTAATTGTAGGAAAAATGGATTCTACTGAGTGGACTCAGGTGCCGGGGCAGACTGTCTCAAATTCATCCACATCCAAATTTTACCAGCATCAGAAAATGTCACAAGGATGCTGAAGGTAAACTCAGTGTCTAATTCGATCTCTGGTTCGAAGCCTGGGCAGTTCTAATCCTCCACCTGCTACCCCAGGTCTAATCAGTGAAGTGGCCAGTGGCCACTTACCTGAAATCTCACATGTCTGCTTGGCTTTATCTCCTGCAGCTCCTATGTCCATCTGTATTCCATCACTTCATGGAGATTTCTCTTTTCTCCCTCCTGTGTCCTAGCCCTCGAAACTTTAAGGGTCCCACCCCTATCCTTTTGCCCAACCATTGGCCACTGGTATCTTTATTGATCGATCAAAACCCAACTGGGGACAAGGACCTTTAGTGCTTGGACTAAATAGAGCCGATTGAATCAAAACATTAGAATCAATTTCCAACACCCTAGTGATCCCTCATCTCTGTGCCCCATAGCCCTGGAGGTCCAAGTGCATGGCAATGTCTTGCTTTTTAACAGGTGCTAGTAATCCTGATTTGCCACCAAGATGCCGTCTTCCTTTGGTTTAAGTATTCAGTGGGGGCAGATTTGACCCTCCATACCAGGCTTCGATCAGTGAGAATCAAGTCTGTGCTTGTTTCTGAAGTCCTCAGGTATTCTTTTCCCATGGATGTCTCTCAATAGGGACCACATAAGCTTGTTGGAGGCATCTTTGTCGCCAATAGGGAGGAACTTGCCTGATGCTGACAATAATGATAATTTAAAGAGCTTGTATTAAAGTCAGGTAGTCCCTTCTCCAAACCTAGGAGGTAAAAATGATTATTAGCCTCATTTTTATGATTGGAAACATGTGGTGTAATCAGGTAATGAGGTTAGTGTAAACAGTTGGTCTAGGAGACAGTGGCTTGGGGATTCTCAGCCTTGCAGCTGTCTGCAAAGCTTGTGATTTGTTATCCAGACACTGAAGAAACACATCTGAGAGTCAGAAGAAAATTCACCACTGATCTCATCCTTTCTAGCCTACTCTCGAGTTCCCTTCATGAAGGAGCAACATGATCCCTTTGATTTCAGTTGACTTGGATGGATTCCCATTACTCACACTTGAGAGTGTCCTCCCTCCCAAGGACAATACATGTGCAGAAATGGGAAGTCCTGTGTTTTTGCACGTTGAGGTCCTTCATGCAGAGACAACTTTCTAAGCAGGTCCGTGCTTGTTAAACCACTATGTGAATGTGGAGGGGCATCCCAGGCTCCTGGAGTTAGGCATTGGAGATAATTTTCTCCTCAAAGCCACCTTTCTGTATTTACTAGATTAAGGCCTAGATTTCAGTCATTGATACCATCATTGGTGTGGAATTCTGAAAGATTCTTGATAAACGTGAGTCCCCCCCCCCAAATAAAACCATTAATAATAGAACATTTTCATGAGTACACTAAAAAAAAATCTAAGTAATAAAATTGGACCCAAACTAGGTTAAGTTAAAAGACATTGTCTTCATCAATTCAGGCAGCTGTAACAAAATACCCTAGATGTGGTACGGTTTCTTTTTCTTTTCTTTTCTTTTTTTTTTTTTTTTGATTTTCCGAGACAGGGTTTCTCTGCATAGTCCTGGTTGTCCTGGAACTTGCTCTGTAGACCAGGCTGGCCTCGAACTCAGAAATCCACCTGCCTCTGCTTCCCAAGTGCTAGGATTAAAGGTGTGTGCCACCACCGCCCGGCAGATGTGGTACGTTTTAAGCAATGGAAATTCATTGCTCATAGTTCTAGAGGCTGGGATTTTAAAGTTCAGGGTGTTAGCAGGTTAAGTCCCTGGCAAGGGCCTGCTATTCATAGATGGAACCTCTGTGTGCCATCTCATGACAGAGCAGACAAACCATCTCTTTCAGCTTCTTTGTAAAGACATTAATCCCATTCATAAAGGCTCTACTTTTAACTTAATCACATCCCAAAGGATCCCCACTTCTTAAAACTATTGCCAAGGTGATGGGATTTCAACATGACCCCCTCCTCTCTCTGCCTCCTCTCTCTGTCTCTGTCTCTGTCTCTGTACCTCTGATGGTGTTTTGATTTTCTGTCAGTGATGACCAATGATCTATGACTTACTAAACCTCTATGGACTGCACACATTAACATTTGGTCCTTGTCAAAGCTCTGTGAAAGAAGCATGCACAGCCATCATTCTACAAGCAGGTGGTTACCCCAGAGACTGAGTTCATGTATCTGACTGCTGGTAAACCCAGAACTCTTGTCCTGCTGACTATGGCATATGCACCGTTCACTTGGCTATGTGGATTTCTGCCACTGATCCAGCTGTTTCTGAAGCCAAGGATGGCAGCTAAATATGCATCTTCCTCATTTCCCTGACCTTTCACACACTCCAAACAGGATCAGAATGTAGGGGTGAAGTGTCACAGCTTGAATTGGAGCAGCTGGGTCTTTGGCTACAGATGTTTGACTTAATGTTGGGTGTGGATCATGAGACCTTGTGTTTTATCTTTCTTAATAGGTAAAATTAGCACATAATAGAAGCATTCATTTCCTTTTTACTTTGGATATAAAGATTTGTTCTTAGGTAAGTTGAGTGTCTTTGGTACCTTTAGTGAGATTCTTCCAAAATACATTCTGGACATCATATTCTTTACCCCACAAAAACATGAGATACAGTTCCTGGGCCATCTTGATGAAGACTGTGGAATCCTACTAGAATAGTTATATCCGCTTATAAGGTCAGCCTCTCTCCCCTACACCTATTTCTCACACCGCTAGGATTCAGAGTGCTTAAGCTTGGAGTTTGAACTGGAGATCTTTTAAAAAGTGTTTGAGTCATCACTACATCATTTATGTCATTGGGAAAAGCTTCCTTGTAGTAAATGTGGCCTTTCAAAATCCCATTGAGGTCAAGGGATTTGTGGAGCCCGATTAACTATCCTTCCATGGTCTGGACATACTGAAATATACAGACTCCATAAAATAAAGTGACAGCTCAATTGGTCTGATAAACTCTTGTAGAAATATAGATTTTTCTGATGTCTTTCCTTAAGCCTTTCTTAACCTCAAATAATTCCTTGATTTGACATTGAAGCATGAAACAGTTCTCCTCAGTCATGCTAGGAAACACAAATGGAAATTGGAGGACTAGGTGGATGCTCTGTAGGCAGTAGGTGAGCCTTTACATATACATGGTAGGTTCTGCTCAGCTGCTTCCTCCCTCCCTTTCAGGATTCACAGGTAGTATTGTCCTGGTTTTGGAAGTCTGGCTGTTAAATCCCTTTCAACCTAGTAAAATCCTTCACCATTTCCGTGCCGTCTTTATCAGACAGAGGAAGTAGCTCCTTGTGATAAAGGAGGAAGGCAAAAGGAAGCAGAGCTCACTCACACAGCCCTTAAGGAGCAATGGTGTATTAGACAGTGTTCTGTAAAGAAACAGAACTGAGAGGATATATATATATATATACACATACATACACACACACACATATATATATGTATAGATATACATACACACACATATATAATTCTGGACATGATGTGTACTTAAAATAATTAAGCTAGTGTATTCTTTATATCACAAAAACATATGAGTTACAGTCCATGGGCCGTCTTGATGAAGACTGTGGAATCCTAGCAGAATAGTTATATTTACTTATAAGGTCAGACTTTCTTCCCTGCACCTATTTCTCAGGCATATATTATATATACCATCTATATAAAGTCCCTACCATATACACACATGCACACATCTATCTATCTATCTATCTATCTATCTATCTATCTATCTATCTATCTATCTATCTATCTATAAAAAATGTTGGAGAGGCTTACAGGTTGTGGTCTGGCTGGCTCCCATCAGAAAGTCCAAAAATCCAACAATTGGTCCACAAGGCTGGATGTTTCAGATGGTCTTCAGTACATGCTAAAATCTGGAAGAAGTAAGTTCAAATACCAGTGAAAGAAAAAATTTCCCAGTGAGAGTGAGGGCAAAAAGCAGGTTAAAAGCAAAAGCTCCCTTTGCCTGTGTCCTTTATATAGGCTGCCTCCAGAAGGTGCAGCTTGGACTTACCATGAGTCTTCCCACCTCTAAAGATCTAATTGAGAAAAATCCCTCACAGGTGTGCCCAGCTGCTTGGGTGTTAGTTAATTCCAGATGTAGTCAACTTGACAGCCAAGAATAGATATCACAGATGGTAAATAAATCTTTTCAATAACAGAGAGATACACATCTTGGTTTTTCTTTGTACTTAAAAGGAAGCTCAGACCTAAAGTCACATAGGTAGAAGGTTTAGCTACAGGGCAAAGATTCAAGTCCAAGTCTGAATCTTTAGATCTTATATACTTGCTCTTTCAGCACTGTAAATCTCAGTATTGATTAGCAATTGTTTAGAAGAATTGGCTTGAGATCTTAGTTGCTTTTCTATTATTGCAATAAGAGAATCAAAACAACCTATAAAAAACTGAGTTTATTTGGGGCTTAAAATTTCAGAAAGTTAAAGTCTGTGACCACCATGGTAGGAAGCAGGGCAACAGGCAGACATGGTGTTGGAACAGTAGCTGAGGACTTACATTTTGATCTACAAGTATAAGGCAGAGAGAGAAAGGGGAGGGAGGGAGGGAGGGAGGGAGGGAGGGAGGGAGAGAGAGAGAGAGAGAGAGAGAGAGAGAGAGAGAGAGAGAGAGAGAGAGAGAGAAGAGCTTGTTCTCTGGGAATGATATGGGTTTTTGACCTAATCCTTCCTGAACAGTTTCATCAACTGGAAACCAAGTATTCAAACATATGAACCTCTGGGGAGGGGTCATTCAAACCACCACAGTTGAGAAAATGCCTAGGAAAGTTTTTCTATGGATTTATTGATTTCAACAACAGATATTCATTGAGCACCTACTGAGTGCTGGGGGATAGTGCCGTGAGAGAAGGAATCATATCACCGAATGTGTGGAGCTTAAACTCCAGAGGGAAGAAGGATAGATAACAGGCATAACAAATGTATAAAAATAGGTGACAAGAGCTATAGACAAACAAGAAAACCAAAAGCAAGGCAGTGATAGCAGTCACAGAGAGAAGGGCCTTCAAGTCTGAAAAACTCAGTAAGGACATACATCATTGTAGTGTGTAATTTTAAATAATTCCATGCTTGCTCTGACTAGATGCTGGCAATGGTGGTCTTGCCCCCAGGGCTAGCTTTGCCAAGCTGCTCTGGTCTCTGTTCTTTCCCCTGTGCAATGGCCTGAGACTGTGACGGCCACCTGGCAGGTGTCCCTCCTGACACCCTCACGGCAGGCTCTGCGGATGGCCGCCACTAGGCTGCACCCCCTCACTTGCCCACCTGAATCATTGTGAACGGAAAACACCAGACAATCTTAATATTTAACGTTAACCAGATAACACAACTTCTGGGCACAGAATCTATTGTCCTATCTATCAGTTATTCTATATTGGAATTCTTCTGGTGGTGGAGGTCACCACCAGGTCTAACATCTCCCGGGTCTACATTCTGCACATCCTCTCTTTTCACCGTCTAGATGAAAAAGCCCTTTCCATTCTCTCCTGTCCTCCTCTTCCTCTCTCATACCCAGAAAACCCATCTCCTTATCATCCCAACAATTGGCTTCTTGTTGTCTTTATTAGCCAGTCAAATAATTAAGGGAAATCCCCCTATACGTCATACCTTGGGAAAATGCTACAGGCAAAGAGGTCTCCCAATGCAAA
This sequence comes from Tokudaia tokunoshimensis, assembly GCA_036184795.1. Lineage (NCBI taxonomy): Eukaryota > Metazoa > Chordata > Mammalia > Rodentia > Muridae > Tokudaia > Tokudaia tokunoshimensis. The sequence continues at coordinate 91,420,352 of BTHU01000012.1, read as the reverse complement.
ATCCCTCATTTGATGGTGTCCCTGGAAGTTTTGAGCTTCATTGTAGCAGGTGTTCTGAGCAAGAGAGAGAGAGAGAGAGAGAGAGAGAGAGAGAGAGAGAGAGAGAGAGAGAGAGAGAGAGAGAGAGAGAGAGTTGTAGAGTGAAGTGAAGTTGAGCTGAGCTGATCAGGAGCTCCCAAAGGGCTGGATCACAGAGGTGATGTCACTGGATGTGTTTCTCTAGCTGCTGTGAAGGGAATGGGGGATGAAATCAAGAGAGCAGCTACAGTAATCCAGGTGAGATTCAATGGTACTTGGGATTAGACAGGGAACAGGGAAAGTGTCTAGAGCGAGGTCTTGTGGTTATGCCAGTGGACTGGCCAATCTATGGACACAGGTTTCGAGAGAATAGCAGGAACTGAGGAAGACAGTTCCTCTCAACAGTTTGCCCTGAGCAAATGGGAAGATGGAAATTCCATGAGCCGAGGCTGTGAATGGAGATTGACAGGCAGAATCGAGTTCTATTGAGGGGGAAGTGCCTGTTAGACAAGTTAGTGGAGGCAGTCAAGGGTCACAATTGGAGACCCAGAGAAAGGAGGAGCTTCATCAAATGAGAGAAGCAAAGCAGACTTAGGAGGAGCGGGAGGAACCCGAGAGAAAGAGGTGTCCTGGAGGCTAAGTGCTATATTTCAATACTTCCTTACAGAACTCATGTGTTGGAAACTTAATCCCCCAAATCACATGTTAATGGTATTTGGAGACAGGCCTTTGGAAGGTATTCAAGGTTATACAATGTCAGGAGGGTGTGGGCCATAATACTTTAACAGTTTCAGAACAAAAAGAGGAACTGGGGCTAATATTTGCTTGCTTGGTCTCCATATGATGCTCTCTGTCATGTTATGAAACAGCAAGAAGGTCTTTGCCAGATGTTGAACAGATGTTCATGCTGGTCTTAAGCACAATTAGGCAAATAAACACACCCTCACTTTTTTTTTTTTTGAGATTGGGACTTGCTATGCAGTCCTTGCTAGTCTAGATCTTTCTATGTAGACCAGATCTGCCTGGAATTGTCCTGCTTCTGTTTCCAAAGTGTTTAGATTTTAAAGCATACACCATTATGCTGGGCTTAAACCTCTATTCTTTATCAATAGCAACTATGTATATATATATATATATATATATATATATATATATATATATATGAGACAAGTTTTGAATGCTTTCACTACAAACAACTAAACATGCTTGAGGAGATAGCCACATTCACCCTGATTTGAACACAATGTGCTTATGTATCAAAGTATCAGAAAATACAATATATATATATATACATACATATATATATATATATACATACATATATATATTGCTGATGTTTAAGAATATGGAGGCCTGAGGGTGGCCCTTGGGTTTTGTAACATAGAGTACACGGGTGGTTTGACAACAATGGTTGTCATAGAATTAACTGAATTATAGCAAGAAGTTGAGTGGAAAAGATTAGGGAGATATCAGAGGAAGAGGGGAAGCTTTGTTTCAGGGAAAGAATAATAGCATGTTTTTAAAGTGGTTGGGATTGGTCTAATGAAAAGGAAAAATAAAGATGTAGGAGATGTAGGTGCTGGCAAATTATTTTTGTGAGGAAGAGACATAATGCATCTTCACAATGAGCTGGCCGTGGCTGCAGTATGTCACTGGAATGTGTTGTCAAGTGCTTTGCTCAAGCGGTGAATCTTTGTGGTGTCAGAACCTCAAGCACTCTACTCTGGTGTTGATAGCTGCCGTAGCCTGGCTTTTAACATGGAGGCTATAAAGAATCACAGACGGACCTTCACTGGAAAGGGCTCCGTGACTAAGAATTTGATCTCTCCCCCACCTCCCTGAGCACATAATGATGCTCTCACGTCTCAGACAAAAAACAAGGAACAGTTGAAAACCATCTCTAAATGCTGCTAGAGATCCAGAAAAGGGCTGCCAGACTGAACAGAGTACGATTCATGTTAACCTTGCAGCTGGTGTAGGGTATGTTCCTTAAGCGAGCACCTGAGAGAGTTTTGAGAGTGACATGGGGGGGGGTGGGGGATGCTGCTTACTGGCTTGCTTCTTGTGACTTGCTCAGCCTGCTTTCTTTTTTCTTAAATTATTATTAGATATATTCTTTATTTACATTCCAAATGCTGTCCCCTTTCCTGGTCCACCCCCTCCCCCCGTGAAAATCCCATAACCCATCTCCCCTCCCCGTGTTCCCCAGTCAACCCTCTCCCACTTCCCTGTCCTGGTATTCCCCTGCACTGTGCACTAAGCCTACCGAGAACCTCTCCTCCCTTTGATGTCCAGCAATTAGCCTGCTTTCTTATAGAATCCAGGACCACCAACCCAGGGATGGTTTCACTCTCAATGGGCTGGGCCCTCCACCATCAATCACTACTTGAGAAAATGCCTTACAGCTGGATCTCGTGTAGCTATTTTCTCAACTGAGGTTCTCTCCTCTCTGATGATCCTAGCTTGTGTCAAGTTGACACACAAAGTCAGCCAGCACAGTTATACTATATTATTTTGGGCCCTCTAGCCTATTAAATTATAAGCCCTCTGACAGTTTCACCCCAGACTGTCACTCCTAATGACAGTCTGTAGTTCTGATTTGAGATTTTATAGATTATTCGAGATAAAATATAAGAGAATAAATCACATGCATTTTGACATTGGATGTTCACTTGGAACTGGAGGCCTTGGGTGAATGTCCCACCTCTTTATGTATCTATAGCTATTGTTATTTTTATCTTCAAGCAGAATTTTTATTATTTGGGATAATCTTAGGTTCACCTTTCTTTTTAAAAATAATTTATTTTTATTTTATGTTTATTAGTGTTTTGACGGCCTGTGTGTCTGGGTGAGAGTGTCAGATCCTCTGGAACTGGAGTTACAGACAGGTGTGAGCTGCCATGTGGGTGCAGGGAATTGAACCTGGGTCCTCTGGAAGAACAGCCAATGCTCTTAACTGCTGAGACATCTCTCCAGCCCCTCATCTTTCATTTTAGGCCTAAAATGGCAGCGCTGTGGTAACTGAATGACTGTCATGTGATCTCCAGTTGTCAGAGGTTAGAGAAATAGACTAGGTCATTCTGGAGAATGTAGGCTTTGAAAGAAAATTGGGTTTTATTTGAGTAATGGGAAACCACTGATAAACGTTGAACTGAGGAATTCCATGCTTCTATCAGACTTCTGTGAGATTGACTTGTAGTTAGATGGTAGGTTAGGGAGTCACAAATGTGGGATTAAGGATCCTAGAAAAAGGCTCATCTTGTGGACAGATGCTGGCTGGAACAAACAGGGATAAAAACATCAGCCACTTGTAACACAGTTGAAGACTCACATAAGAAAGCTGAAACATGGGTGTCTGGATTGACCCTAGTTTCACAGACGGAACCATCGAGGTCTGTGGATACAAAGTTACTTAAAGTCACAGAGATATGAGGGTAGAGCTTGGATTTCACCTCTAGAGATGTGTTTAGAGCTTCTGTGCCATTGAGCATTGATTTCTTGCCTCTGGGATTGAAATGGGATGCCAGCAGATTGTAGTATTGTTTTTAGAGAGTCAGTGGACTAGATAACTCATGGCATGTGGGTGGGAGGAAGACATAGGGTCCTTCCTGCTGGAAGGAGCTAGTAATCATCAAAACAGAGAAAGAATGATTTGGATAGAGAATATCAGGCTTGAGCATAGTGGATATTGGAGCAGATGTCTGCTGGGTATACAAAGAGAGCCTCACAGTTGGCTGTGACCTTGTGGATCCGCAGCTCAAAAGAGTGGTGTGGGCTAGGATACCCACCTGGGAAGTGGCAGCCTCACTGAGGCTATGGTTTAGGATGGTATTCAAGTGATACAGAGTTTGACCGCAGCCCAGGAATAGTAAGGGATGGTACCCAAGTGATGCAGGGCCTGACAACAGTCCAGGAATAGTGAGGGATATTTTGATTATTCAGAGGTTAGCTCTCTGGGTATGAGGTGATTGATGGTGTCCCCTCAAAACATCCTCATTCTTCAGCTGCTTCCAGTTAATACCATGGGAGAAGAGTACTCTGAAAAATATCCATTTCAAATACATACAAACACTTAAAACATTTAATGAATTGTTATAGTTGTCTGCATAATTACTAAGAGATAAATATATTTTCTCCTTATTGTAGAATTCAGCAACCCTGTTAGTCAGGACCTCATAAAATTGCAAAGTTTCTGTAAGGCAAAGGACACTGTCAAAAGGACAAATCAGCAGCCAACAAATTGGGAAAAGATCTTTACCAACCGTACATCTGACAGAGGGCTAATATCCAAGATATACAAAGAACTCAAGAAGTTAGACTCCAGAGAGCCAAATAACCCTATTAAAAATGGGGTACAGAGCTAAACAAAGAATTCTCAACTGAGGAATACCAGATGGCTGAGAAGCACCTAAAGAAATGTTCAACATCCTTAATCATTAGGGAAATGCAAATCAAAACAACCCTGAGATTCCACCTCACACCAGTCAGAATGGCTAAGATCAAAAACACAGGAGACAGCAGGTGTTGGCAAGGATGTGGAGAAAGAGGAACACTCCTCCACTGCTGGTGGGATTGCAAGCTGGTACAACCACTCTGGAAAGCAGTCTGGCAGTTTCTCAGAAAACTGGGCATGACACTCCTGGAGGATCCTGCTATATATGCACTCCTGGGCATATACCCAGAGGCTTCCCAGACATGCAATAGGGACACATGCTCCACTATGTTCATAGCAGTCTTATTTATAATAGCCAGAAGCTAGAAAGAACCCAGATGTCCCTCAACGGAGGAATGGATTCAGAAGATGTGGTATATTTACACAATGGAATACTACTGTGCAATTAAAAACAATGAATTGATGAAATTCTTAGGCAAATGGATGGGTTAGAAGCTATCATCCTGAGTGAGGTAACCCAATCACAAAAGAACACACACAGAATGCAATCGCTGATAAGTGGATATTAGCCCAAAAGCTCGTAATACCCAAGATACAACTCACAGATCATATGAAACTCAAGATAAAGGAAGACCAAAGTGTGGATACTTTGATCCTTATTGGAAAGTGGATCAAAACACCCATAGCTCACAGCCAACCAATAGAATGAGAATAGGGTTCCTAATGGAGCAGCTAGAGAGAGGACCCAAGGAGCTAAAGTGGTTTGCAGCTATGCAGGAGGAATAATAATATGTACCAACCAGTACCTCCAGAGCTCCCAGGGACTAAACCATGAACCAAAGAGTACTTGTGGAAGGTCCCATGGCTCCAGCTGCATATGTAGCAGAAGATGAGCATTTCAGACATCAGTGAGAGGAGACACCATTGGTCTTGTGAAGGCTAGATTCCCCAGAATAAGGGAATGCAAGTCAGGAAATTGGGTGTGTGTGTGAGCAGGGGCGGGGGGTATGGGATAGGGGGTTTTTGGTGGGGTAATGTGGAAAGGGGCTAACATTTGAAATGTAAATAAAGCAAACATCTAATAAAAAAAAAGAAAAAGAAAAACAGGAGACTAAAAGACCTGTAGACAGAATCAAACAAGTTGGTTCTCTGAAAGGCAACTAACTAGGCCTTAGCCAAACTGACTGAAGTTGAGAGGAGAGCCACACCCATAAAATAAGAGGTAAAACCAGGTTACCACAGAGGGAGGATCCCAGAGGATCATTAGGGGACATGAAAACCTTTGACTTAAGACTACAGACAAGATAGGTCAGAATTTAGTTTAAGTCTTTCTCTTTAGACTCATTTTGTCACAACGCATGGTGTGATTAGATTTAGGCCATGTGTTTCTGGGAGGATGGTGCTCCCAGGGCTGAAGTGGAAACTTAGGGGTTCTTTGAAAAGTCAGTTGTATCAGATGGTATTTTGCTAAAGCAGACACATGAAGGAACGTTTTGCTGAAGCAGATACAGGTGAAAGGATGGTTTGCTAAAGATGAAGAGTTCTTCCATAACAGCAAGCATGTATTGGTTCAGCTAACATTGTGTAGCTGATCTCTGCTTGTCATCACTCCACAGAGAGAAATGTACTAAAAATCTTCTGGTGGTGTTCTGGTAGCTTCTTGCCACTTCTGAGAACTCGGGTGGATTGGCAGAGTGATGTCAGCTGATACAGAGTCACATGGAGTTTTGCTAAGATATATGCTGAGGCAAGACCTATGGAAGATGCATGATGTTTAGAGGGAGTATAAATAGGATTTGATGGATGAGGGGAAGTCTTGCATAGCTAGCTTTGCAACGCTTCCTGGTCTCATGTCTTCACTGATGAAAGGCATGGCAGAGAACTTCTCTTGATGTCCCTGCTGGTCTTGGTCACTCCTGTTGACTCATGCCAATTCATCTGAGGCCTGGCTATTCCTGCTAGGTTGTGCACTACTGCTGCTATCCCGACTCTACTGTACTGGACTGCTGGTGTATTCATGTATTTGCAAGTGGATCGAATCTTGTGAACTGAACTGTTGATTCCCTGACAATGCAGATGCAATTTACTCCAAAGGACAATTTCTAAACAGGTCCACTTTCCCCTTTCTTTTCCACTATCTCTGGTGGGTGATGGGCTAGAAGGGAGGTTAAAGTATTCAAGAACCCATATTAAAAGTAGGGTTTGAAAAATCTAAGCTTACACAGGGCTTTGTGATTTCAATAATAGGAGGTCAGTGACATCACCTGACAACTGGTGATATTGATATTCAGTTGCTGGTTACAGTAGTGTTACTGTATTTCCAGAATACAAAGTCAAAATATGTTTCTTTATAAATATTAAATTAACCCAAAAGAGTTAGAACTTGATATCAAATCCTTCCCCTAAAAGCAACAGCTCTAGCTCAAAACCTGGTTCTCTAGTTACAAGATTCCCAGGCCACAGTAGAAACCCAGCAGCACGCTAACAGTATCTGATGGTGCTCATGTGTTCAGTTTCTGATGGGCATTTGTTTAGGTTTGGAGGACGGTGATGGGAAGGCATATGTTCCTGAAGTATTTCTGCCCAGTTCTGGTAGATAGGAGTTGCTTCTAGTCTTCCAGTAGCCCAATCTAGAAGAACATGTTTGCTTGTGGTTAAATATACGTCTCAATTACTTTTGATGAGTTACAGTTGCCCTGTCTTCCTTTCCAGAATAACAGGGTTCTCGCTTCCCTATTATTCTGGAGTTGGGTCCTGGACCCCTCCCTTGTTTTCTACATCACCAACAATCTCAGCTGGCCTCCCCCCAACTCACTTGCTGAAGAAGTGCACATGCAAGCTTACATTCATCTTGAATTAAATGGTTATTCTCTCCCAGGCATGTTATCTGTTTTCAGACAAATGTTGTAACAGCCGTGAGAACATGAAAAAAACCCACCAAACTTGTGTAAGGATTTATGCATATTTTACCCGGTTTTATTTTATAAACTTCCAATGAGTCATCCAATGTGAATGTTGGCAGACTCCTATAAAGCAGCAGTTATGAGATTTCTTTTTTTTTTTTAAAGATTCTGGTAACTTTGGGTTACATTTTGTCTTTTCCACATCTGTTCAAAGCCTACAGCAAGTTTAGCAAATCTCTACATGAGATTTCAGAGTTTGTTTTAAATGAATAAAAATAATAAAAATAATGAGGGATCTGGACTTCATTCTCTCTCATGGGCTTATTCCTGCATTTCTAGGTACTTCATACTCAAATTAGCATCCTTTCTTTAGGAACAATCACCCTGATTGACCCCCGAGGGAGTGAAATGGGGACCAAATGGAGAGAAGGTAAGTTTTGATGTCCTTCATGGTACACCCAATCTGGTAAAAAGCAATTATTCCATTTAATAGCAATCAATTAAAACACTGAACACCGATATTAAAACTAAAAGATTGCTTCTTTTGGTTGAGAATTGAGATTGAACATATGTACTGCTAGGAAGAGCACTCAGCCTTACTCTGGTAGTAGGCTAAATATTTGGAGCACTCTTAGAATATATTTCAATTAATATCAAAATTAGATATTTTTTTGGCCTTGAATGCATTGTGTTTTTAAGTCAAGTATAAGACATTTTCCATTTTTTAAATTTTAAAATTACATATATGTGTGTAAAATTTCTGTGTGTGTATGTGTGCTCATGTGTGTGTGACATGTTGCATGTATGAAGATCACAGAACAATTTGTGGGAGTCAGTTCTCTCCTTCTATCCAGACTGATGGAGATTTTATTCATGAAACATAGGTGGTTTGGAGCAAAAATCCCAAACAAATGTCCAAAAACACTTTACGGATCTAAAGTTTGTGTGAGAACCTGCCTTTTAAGCCACAGAACAAAACACATTTTACTTACCATTGTCATGAATTTTTAACTGATTTATTTATTTATTTGTGTGCGTGCGTGTGTGTGTGTGTGTGTATGTGTGTGTGTGTGTGAGTGAGTGCTTGCATATCTGTTTGTATATTATGTGCCTGCTGGTACCCCTGGGGAGGCCAGAAGAGGGTGTCGTAATTGTGAGTCTCTATGTAGATGCTGGGAAATGAATTTAGGTCTTATGCAAGAAGAACTCTTAGCCACCAATTCATTTCTCCAGGCCAAACTTTACATTTTTGAAAATTCATACATTTTAATCAGTGAACCCTTCTCTTAACAACTTTTTAGACCATTTCTCAGTGTAAGCTATAGGAGACGATTAGAAAACCACAGATAAAGCCAACAACACCACAAAGCTCTGTGGTTGTTTAAGTGAAGTAACTCTGGATAGAAACACATATTGAGAAACTCTATGGTAAATTTGTTAAATCTGCATGTTATCACTGTTCTACTTCTGGGTCACTTGGTATATACATAACATTATTTAAAGGCTGCATAGAGAAAGATCACATAGATGTAGGGGAATTTGTGAATCTTTCCTTGAACATTTAGGTGAGTTTCTACTCTTCATCCCATTCACTGTTACTCCCATCTCTGCTTTTCTAGGGTCGGTGGGACTATGTTAACTTTTAACTTAAGGCTTTCATTTGACCTTCTGCATGTCTGTACCCACCCAACGAACAGAACTTTTTCCCTTATGAAACCCTACCTGGAAAAAATGACAGCCTCTCTATTGTTTTGCAGGCACATTCTGAAGCAGGAAATGTGTTGTTTTGATTTTTGGAAAATCAAAACCAAGACAAAGGCTTTGGGGGAAGGGATGGAGGAGAGAGGGAGGCAAGAAGGGATGGAGAGGGAGGGAGGAAGGAGGAAAAGAGGCAGAGAGAAGGAGAAATTAGAGAGAGAGAGAGAGAGAGAGAGAGAGAGAGAGAGAGAGAGAGAGAGAGAGAGAGATAAGAGGACACACACACACACACACACACACACACACACACACACACACACTCAGAGACACAGAGAATGGTCCAATAAAAAAGTCATGACTCAGGAGTTGACCCAAGATGCTTCCTTCTTCCTGTTTGGCTAGTGTGTTACTGGAACCATGTGCTTTGTTATTAGGGAAAGAATGAGAAGCACACAGTCGTCACCCATGATGATGGATGACAACAGGTTTTGGTTCTCTAGAACTGGGCAAAGGAGATAAAATGAGCATACCATGGCAGGCAGGAGTATTTTCAAAGATATCCACATCCCCCTGAATCTGTGACTATGCTACTAGACGGGTCGACAAAGAGATTTTAAAACATTTTTATTAGTTTACATTAACTATATAATAATAGATTTCATTATGACATTTTCACAGATGTATTTGATCACATTTGCATCCCCCTCTGTTACATTCTTCAAGAGAGATAGAATAATATTTATTATTTATATTTATAATGTAAGTATGTATTATAAATTAATTATAAATATAATCATATTATTTATTTATTATTATTGCATGTGTGTCTGTGTGTGTGTGTATATAGGTGTTCGTGCACTACAGTGTTTGTGCGCAGGTCAGAGGATCTCATCATTCTCTGTTTCTGCCTTGAGTCAGGCTCTTTCTTACATGTTTCCTGCTCCAAGACTGACTGGCCCACAAGCTTCCGTGGGGATTCTGCTGCCCCTGCCTTACAGCTTGCCTTAGAAAAGCTGTGATTACAGACACAAGCACTGCATCTGGCTTTTCACGTGAGTCTCAAACTCAGACGGTGCAGCCTGTCTGGCAAACTACTGAGCCATCTTGCTGGTCCTCAAGGGACATTTTTCTATAGACATAATCAGGTAATGGATTTGGAGGCCTGGGTGAAGTGAATATTCATCAAAATCCTTGTAAGTCAAGAAGTTGAGCTTGAGAAGCAGTCGTGGGAGCAGAGACAGGAGGAATGCATTTGCTTGTAAATTGCCACACATCCCGGGATGGAATACCTTCCGGAAGCCGGAAAAGGCCAGCAACCCATTCTTGTCTAGCGCCCCCTGAAGGAAGACAGACCCGCTGATGCTTCGATTTTACCCAGTGGAATGAGTGTTTTCAGAACTGAACTAATGACACATTGCTTTTAAGCCACTGACTTGCGGTCATGTGTCTCAGCAGCCTTAGGAAGCTAAGACAGCTGCCCCATTAAACCGGAGTGGGAGCTGTTCGGTTTAGATATTCGTAATGTGAGTGTGATGTTTGAGCAGGAAAACAACGAAGGAAGGAAGGCAGTAAACTGTGAAGCTGCAGAGAGGGGCAGGGCAGATATACCGCGTAGATGAGGCTCTGACTCCTGCTTCTTTCCCAGGGCTGTGGACCCTGCTCCAAACAAATGTCAAGTTAAACGTATGCTCATGCAACGATTTAACCACAGGCTTTCCTTTTAGACTACAAATTCTATGAGCGTATTCTAATTACTACAATAGTTGAAGCAGCCCCACAGTGGGCAGGATACAGGTGAGAAATTTGGGAGAAGATTCTGATGAGAAAATAGAAATGAATAGAAAGTTGAATGGGGGTATCCTTGACATTTTGACTGACTCCTTGGACATGTAGAACATGATATATTGCCTCATAATCATGTCTGGCTATTCCAGTGACACCACAGTGTGTATGGAACTCACTTCATAGTTATGGCAAACTGGTTCCTGAAGAGCAGGGGGCAGGATGTGGAAACTGATGTCCTTGGTTCAAATCCCTATAGCTACACATCAATGTGTTCATATTAAATGTGACGTTGATCAGCGGGAGGCTAAAGTTCGGCAGTGGGGCCTGTTATCTGTTCATATGCCAGTCTAACTGACTGTCTGTCTCTTCTATCCATTAGTTTACTTTGGGTGTTAAAAACAGAACAGTGGACCCAGATAACTGACTTTCTCTCTAATTATCCTTCCCTTCTCCCCTTTCCTGTCTGCCTTTCTGTCTTGTTTTGTGTTTGGAGCCAGAGTTCTATGATATAGGCCTGGCTGGATTAGAACTTACGATGTAGACTAGGCTGGCCTCAAAGTTGCGGTGATTCTTCCATCTGTACCTTGTGAGTGTGGGGAGTCCAGGCACGTGCCTTTATGCTCAGCTTGATGTGACCTTGGTTAAGTTCTTTAACATTCACTTTTGGATCTGTATGATATGATGATACTAATATGGTTGCTGAGAAGTTCAAAGGTAGAGTAACTTAATGTCTGATTATAAGGGCATTGCTGAAAGTTGCCTGCTATCCTTATTCATCAAATAAAATACGTTTTGGTTTAGTAGTAAGTGCCAGCAAACACATCTCTGCTAGTGAGTTATGTAACTTCTCTTCAAGTAGTGAGTGTCTTTGTTGTGCATGTGAGCTACCTGAAAGTCCTTGTGAGGGGCAGGTTCTGATCAGTCTGGGAGTAGAGGGTGAGGTGCTACAGTGTATGTGTGTGTGTGTGTGTGTGTGTGTGTGTGTGTGCATGTTCATGTGTACACATATAGATATTAGTGTGCATGTCTACATATGCACATGCATGTAGAACCCAAAGGACGGTGTCAGGTGTCTTTTTGAGGCAGGGTCTCTACTGAACCAGTTTGGCTTGACTGGTTGGTTAGCAAGTCCCCAGCATCCTCCTGTCTCCACTCCACCAGCACTGGGGGTACAGACTGTTGATCCAAAGAGAGGAGATTAGGGTCCACTCATGCTATTCATTGCTGGTCTGGGGCCTCAATTCTCATCAGAGCTCTTGCCATGCTCTTGTCTCTGTCTGTCTGTCTGCCCATGGTATTAATGAATCTTGTGGCTCAAGGAACAGTCTGTGCCTTCATGTTCTTCATAGTATTTGAAACCTTTTAAGTTTCTGTAATGAGCATATATAATCTAGAAAATGCAAATCTTATTTAAAAATCTTATTTACCGAACCTGAGTCCTCCCAGTGCAAAGGTTTCCCCTCTCTATGTATGTATGTATGTATGTATGTATGTATGTATGTTTGCATGCATGTATGTATGTTTATTTATTTTTGTTTTACTTATTCCACTGGGTAAAATCGAAGTATCAGCAGGGCTGTCTTCCTTCAGGGGGCGCTAGACAAGAATGGGTTTGCTGGCCTCTTCTAGCTTCCAGAAGGCATTCCGTCCCAGGATGTGTGGCAATTTATGAAGTCTGGTATTTATTTATTTATTTATTTATTTATTTATTTATTTATTTATGTTCTGTGTAGTCCTGACCGTCCTGGAACTCACTCTATAGATCAGGCTGCTGGGATTAAAGGCGTGCACCACCACCTCCTGGCACTGCTCTCTTTGTTGAAAAGGGGCTTGATATGTCCCTTCCTTAATTTTCTATCCCCTGGCTCTACTGTGAGAAAAGGCCCTGCCTTCAAAAACATTTCTTTTTTTCCTGCCCCACTTGTCTATCATTACTGTTTCCCCCATTGTCTGATGGGGGAGGTTAACGTCTCTAAACCATAGCAGAGTGATCAACTAAGCCTGGTTGCTGCCTGGCCATGCCCCACTCCCTGTGACCACCCGGAGCTGAGAGACAATGCCAACACCATCCTGTCCCCACTAGAATCTTTCTCTGACCTGTCTGGGGTCCACCTTGAGTGACAGGCCAGGGCAGGAAGGGAAGGACGAGGTCAGATGCTGCTCAACTATGCTTCTGCCAAGTGTGACTTGGGAGTGCAGCCTCGCAGCTGTGGATTGACCAAGCAGCCAGCCACATCCACAGCCGCTGATTCTCCAAGGGACCCAAAGTCACGGAGCCAGATGCTGTTTCCAGAACAAAAGTGCTGTGCAGAACTTGGCCTCCCAGTGGTGCATCTGTCCAACTTATCTTCCACTGTGTCACAGATAATAAAAACTCTGTGAGGAGGGGCTGGAAAAAAACAGAACAGGGACCTCTCTTGACTTTGAAAAGTCATGATATAGCAATGTTTTTGCCAAAACATTTATTCGGGAGTTTCTCAGATTTCTTAGTTTGAATTCACATTTTAATGAACTTTAGGGAGGAAAAGAAGTCTGGTATTGAGCTGTTAGAACAGGCTCTGCTTGACTCTGTTTTTTATGTCCCCACAGAGCTTGAAAAGAAGGCCTTGTTTTGTTTGAGAAAAAGTAAAAATCCTTCCCCATAGCTTTCCACAGTGTGACTTCGTTTGTTTATCTGTTGACCCTTCCAAGTCACCTGGGTATGATTTTCAGGTTGTGAACATCCAGGGATGTCCAGATGAAGAGAGTTTAATGTGTAATCAGTTCTTATGAACTGAAACATTCCTTCCTGTAGAAAAGACAGAGGTCTTTTCACAAGACACAGGAAGTACATGAAACTTACAAGGTTTAGGAAGATTTTGGAAGTTTTTAAGTGACACAGGGACCCTCACCAAGGTTACATAAAACTAGTAAGTAGTTACTAGGGAGGGGAGACTTTCCCCTGAGATCCTGATATGCTGTCTGTCTGCAAGTTGTGAAGGGAGGTTAAGGAAAGCAGCTTTCATGAACTATCAGTCATGCTCAGGTGGCTTTTAAGTTGCCTGGGAGTGATCCAGACAGCTTGCTTGTTTACTAAGTTTCACTTGGGTGGAATAATTTTTGTGGTGTGTTGTCCATTCCCTTTCTGGAGTAAATAGATGCTTGTTCACGTCTCCTCTGGAAAGGTCTTAGAACACATTGAGTCTGGTTTCTGTGTATTGGGCTATGCCTGGTGGAGGTCTCTGTCCTACTTGGAAGGGTATCCTTTTTAAATTACACAAATTATTGAAAGATGACACAAGATCACAGGAAGGTAGCTGAGACAAAATTTTTGTTTGGACAAGGCTTTGCTTTGTTTTGTTTTCTTTTGAAAGTTACGGCATGAGGGCCAGAGGCAGCCATGATGGGCCCAGAAAGCAGGGAGCCTTCAAGTCTTTTCCATTTCAAGGAGAAGGGCAGGGGGAGCTTTCTTGTTCTTAAGGGTTTCCAGTTGTAGAGAAGGGGAGGGTCCATATTACATGACCTCTAGCTTATGAGCTAAAAGTAGGAAAGGTACTGATAAGGACTGGCTATAGCTGAAGGCGATCATGAATCTGGATGGAGGAGTCGGGGATGAAGGCTGTAGCTACAAATGGGGCAGGGAAAGAAAGGCTGCAGGAGACACAGCCTAGCTGGTGGGAGAGAAGAGGGTCTGTAACCTAACACTGGGTACTTGTCACCTCCTGTGCCTATGGATATTCTGCACCTGCATGGGGCGGGGCACCTTTTACTGGAGAGCAGAAGTGTTGCAGGGACAGGGTCTGCCTGACTCCATTTTAGTTCTTGTGGCCTGGAATCACTGTCTTCTCAGATGGCGGGCCAGTGGCCTCACATCATAAATCATATCCATTCTGACTGTAAACAGCGGCAGAACTCTGCCCCAGGCTCAGAGCACCAGGCCTGACTCTGGATTGTCTCTCCATCTGGACCAAGGAGGTTTTGTCCTGAGATCCAGGCCTTCCACACGGACGTGACAGATATGTGTCATGTTTCCTGGCCACATTGAGCTCTCACAGACCTTGCCTGTATCTTGAGAGGGGACATGTCACGGTCTGCTCCCGGGAATGCTGGGGACTCCAGTGTGCTCCTATTCCACGAACCTGCTGTTTTTTTTCTCTGAAGGTTCCTTCTACTTGGCTCTTCTTACCGTCTTGCCTGCCCCTGTGCGCTGAGTTCCTGAAGCTGACGGCCTGCCTGGACCACTTCCATTCTTTGTTCTCTCAAATCCTCTGGACACTCTACTCTGACTCTTGGGATGAACTTCTAGGGGCCTGTCCATTGGGTGGGTCTGAGTCTACAGTTGGTTGTTTCTGGGTCATTTTGTCCTGCTGTAAGGAAGGAGCACACACATCTGTATTCCAAGGTATAGTAGTTTTCTCCTGGAAGGGCCAGCCTATGTGAACAACCCTTCATGTCACAGTAGAAACTGCCTTAGAGGGGTCTCTTTACGACATGGATCGTGTCTGAAACTCTGCTGAGCTCTGCCCAATTTATGAGTTCTCTGGGGGGATGGAGACAGAGGCCAGTCAGCAGAGAGTATATTTGGTCATTAATGGTTACCCCCCTGTCTACAGGAATTAGGGCAAGCTGCAGCTTTAAGAGGCTTAGGGAAAGCAAAAACTCCCAGAGACCACTCAGTTCTCTCCCTTTACCCTGTTTGACTGCGGGCTGGCAGCTCATGCATGTTTAGGCTTTGCTGTGGTTGGGTATACCGTTGGCTCTGAGAAAATGCTGGATAAAACCTTGTTCTTTAGGATCTGTGCAGACAGAGTGGGATTTGTTTATTATTTAATATGAGCAGAAAAGCTGTAATGGTACTATTGAATGGGTTATAATATTTAAGAAAAAGGATAAAATATGGCTAGTGGTAGAAGTGAGTCTGGAACCAAGCTGGGCGATGTAGGTCACTGGCAAGTGTAGTTAGGGTTGATTCTAACTGACGTAAGCTTTGAGAGGAATGCCCACATCCTGATCTCATGTAAACACTCCCCAGTCTGGGACAGTCTGGGTGCCTCACTTCCTCTGTGCTGTTAGAATGGAGAGGGGGTGTGTCCAGAGGAAAAACTTAAACTGGGTGATTGACAGCCTGCTAGGTGAGTTTTCTGAAGTCCTAGGGGTTCTCTGTGGAGGTTAACCCTGGAGATGGTGACCCAGACTGCTTGGAATGTGGCTCTGATGCCAGCCAGGGCTGTGTTCTCTCAAGCCCTGGCTCAGGCAGTTACTAGTTGTACATGCATACACACTTATCCTAAGTGTCACTCTCTTCGTCTGTGCCTTGCTGTGACAATCCCACCTATTCTGTAGGCTATCGAGAGGAGTGCAGTACATGGGGCCATGTAAGATGGCATGGGAAACTATTCCAAACCTCCCAACAGAAGAGAAGCATGAATAGTGCCCCTGTGTTTTATTAGAGGACTTCCCTGTTTTCTTCCATAACAACCTGGTACGTTTTTTTTTTATTTTTTAAACCAGTATTTTCTCCAAAGATGTCAAAATACTTTTATTTTTGAATCTTCTGGTACGAAAAAGAATGAAATACTAACACATGAATCTCATTTACTTAATAGTAAAATCGAGGCTAAACCTACTCTATCTTGGGACTGGCCTCCATCTTTTTTTATTTTATTTTTTTTAAATTTTTTTTATTTTCTAAGTTTTTTTTTTATTTACATTCAAAATCATTTCCCCTTTCTCGTTTCCTCCCTCCCTGAAAGTCCCATAAGCCCCCTTCCCTCCCTCTTTTCCCCATTCAAGGCCTCAATCTTTAAAAGAAAAAGAGCCTGAGAATTTGACCTGTAGATGAACCTAAGCTGCACCCACGTACCAGGAAGGACCCTATAGCTTGTCTTTGGCCCATACCCCAGAGTTACTCTCTAGCTATTTCCTAGCAACAGCCAATCAGAGAGTAGTTTGATTGTCTCAGATGTACTTTCAGACCGTTTGTGATTGTTCATGGTTTTGCTTCAAAGCACCCACCTGTTGACTGAACCCCCCTTGCTTGCCCGTTCCCTATAAAACCTTATCCTGGTGAGGGCTCAGGGCTGCTCCACCTTACAGTCCTGCTGTGTCAGAGCTGGTGGGGAGTCCAAGTTCAAGCTTGAAATAGAGACCCTAATGTGATTACACTGGAATCGGCTCCTTGGTGGTCTTTGGGGTTCACAAACGTTTCCCGGCACAACAGTAACATGCAACAAATGGATGGGGTAGTACATGCATTTACATGGGAGGTATTGCATTATTCATAAGATCTTGGTACCCTGCAGGGTGGTCTGGAAGGGAACCAGGTTCAAAGTTGTGTGGTATTTGTCCTGTTCATGTCTTGATATAATTAAAGATCTAACCTCATTTTGAAGATGAAATATCTAAATTTCCAACGCTCATTATTAAAAGCTCTCCTAGTCTTTTACTTAATAATCCATGACTTATTCTACAGCAGGAAGGGGGGGGGGAATCAACATTTGTACAAGCATTGTGATACAGAACAGATGTAGCCTAAGGCGTGTGTTTGAACCTGTCACCAATGTTAGGAGCTTGAAGGAAGGCATGCTGCGTCCCCAGGCTTCAGTGCCCCATCCTTTGGTCAAAGGGCAGGAATTGGTCATGTCTAATGTCACCACTCTAAATCCTTTATGTGCCATGAAGCTTTCGTGAAGGTCAAAATAATAGCTAAGCAGATGATTTCTTCTCCAGTTACCAACTAAGTTAATTAGGACGATGTCTTAGAATAATCAAAATGACTAGTTTCCCTTTGGACCTACTTGCATCCTCACAGGATTGAACATATCAGAACTACTCACTGGAGATGAATAGGGAAGCACCTAAAAACTGTACCTCCCCTGCAAGGTTAGAAAAGGAGCTCGGGGGTGGGGGCGCAGCAGGGCTTTCCACAGAACAGACCCACTCAGCATTTCCATCTAGACTTTACTTCATTTATTCTCTCATTGGCTTCCGTGTTTTCCCAATCCTAGTCCCATAGTCCATGATTATACTTTCATCATACACACACACACACACACACACACACACTGAAATGAAGAAGATATGCTGGAATATTCTAGGGCAGTAAAGGTAATTGCGTTTATAAAATGCAATTACAACTCTTCTTAGTTTTCCTTTCGGCCAATGTGGATGAGTTGGAAAGTGGAAGATATTTTCCAACAAATAGTTCACATATCTGAGTGAGCCTGAATGAGGAATTTAGATGAAGAATGAGGAGATAGAAGTTTATCACTTTATTTAATGTGAATATTAAAAATGGGAGACCCATGAAGTCCGAGGCAGGGATGCGTCGGCAGCAGAGTGCCGGAGTGTGCTCTGGCTGGAAATGAGGAAGCTGAGGGCTTCAGTTTCCTTGAATGTAAGCGCTTTCTGGCTGGAGGAACAGATTTCTCTTTATTGTCTGTGTGAATAATGAAGTCTCAGGATGTGCTGGGATGTGTTGGCTCTTGTTCTCATTTAATTTTTTTCGGAGACATGGTTTCTCTGTGTAGCCTTGGCTGTCCTGGAACTCACTCTGTAGACCAGGCTGGCCTCGAACTCAGAAATCCACCTGCCTCTGCCTCCCAAGTGCTGGAACTAAAGGCGTGCACCACCACTGCCTGGCTTGTTGTCCAATTTTACCCTTAAAGTTTTATTCCTGAGCGCACCTGCACAGGGAGGGAGCGCACCAGCCTCCCCTTGGCGACCTCTGCTCGGGGAGGATCGACTGCTCTGAGCCTCCAGGTACACAGGGACTCGCAAATATAACATCGCTTGGGACACAGCCTGCTGGGCTTCCATCTGCGCCCAAGGGCGGGGCAGCTCTGTGGTCCTCTGGGCGCCAGCTCTGCTGTGGGCCATCTGCCCTGCAGAGTGATCTGCGCCAAGAGAGTGCAGAGTGCACTCCGCCATCTTTGCTCCCGCAACAGAGCAGTCGGGACCTCCAAGCGCAGGGATAATCAAGCACAATATCACTTGGGACTCAGACAACTTGTGTGCTCCCTGCTCCCAAGAGCTGGGCAGTTCTGTGGTCACCTACACGCCAGCTCTGCTGTGGGACATCTGCCCTGCAGAGGGACCCGCACTGGGAAAGAGTGCACTCGCACAGGGAGGGAGTGCACCAGCCACCCGTTGGCCACCTCTGCTCTGGGAATTGACTACACTGAGCCTTCAGATGTGCAGGGATTCCCCAATATAACATCACTTGGGGCAAGACACTCAGGGCTCCAAAGTCACTCAGGAGCAGGGCAGCCCCTCAGCAATCGGTGCCAGGGGAATCCTGGTATTCTGGGGGGGGGGGGGCAGAAATAGCCTTGCAGGCTCACAGGAGGTCCAACCAATAGTCAGTGACAGCAGGACCAACTAACACCGGAGGTAACCAGGTGGCAAAAGGCAAACATAGGAATGTTACTAACAGAAATCAAGGCAATATGGCACCATCTGAACCCAACTCTCCGACAGCAGCAAGTCCTGGACACCCCATCACACCGAAAAGGCAAGATCTGGATTTAAAATCACTTCTCATGATGCTATTAGAGGATTTCAAGAAGGAGGCAAATAAATCTCATAAAGAATTACAGGAGAACATGAATCAACGGGTAGAAGCCCTTACAAAGGAAGCACAAAAATCACTTAAAGAAATGCAGAAGAATATGGGTCAACAGATGGAGGCCCATAAGGAGGCAACACAAAAATCGCTTAAAGAAATGTATCAACGGGTAGATGCCCTTACAAAGGAAACACAAGAATCGCTTAAAGAAATGCAGGAGAATATGGATCAAGAGATGGAAGCCCATAAGGAGAAAACACAAAAATCGCTTAAAGAAATACAGGAGAACTTGGGTCAACAGGCAGAAATCCTGAAAGAGGAAATGCAAAAATATCTTAAGGAAATACAGGAAAGTACAAACAAACAAGTGAAAGATCTCAGCAAATTCATCCAGGATCTAAAAAAGGAAGTAGAAACAACTAAGAAATCACAAAGGGAGACAACTTTGGAGATAGAAAACCTTGGGAAGAAATCAGGAGTCATAGATGCAAACATCAACAATAGAATACAAGAGATGGAAGAAAGAATCTCGGGTGCTGAAGATACCATAGAAAGCATCGACTCAACAGTCAAAGAAAATGCAAAATGCAAAAAATGTGTAACCCAAAACATCCAGGAAATCCAGGACAAAATGAGAAGACCAAACCTTAGGATTATAGGTGAGTGAAGATTTGCAACTTAAAGGGCCAGTAAATATCTTCAACAAAATTATGGAGGAAAACTTCCCTAACCTACAGAGAGAGATGCCAATGAACATACAAGAAGCCTACAGAACTCCAAACAGACTGGACCAGAACAGAAATACCTCCCGTCACATAATAATCAAAACACCAAATGTACTAAACAAAGAAAGAATATTAAAAGCAGTAAGAGAAAAAGGCCAAGTAACGTATAAAGGAAGACCTATCCGAATCACATCAGACTTCTCACCAGAGACTATGAAAGCCAGAAGACCCTGGGAAGATCTCATGCAGATTCTAAGAGAACACAAAAGCCAGCCTTGACTACTATACCCAGCAAAACTCTCAATCACAATAGATGGAGAGACCAAGATATTCCATGATAAAACCAATTTACATAATATCTTTCCACAAACCCAGCCCTACAAAGGATTATAGGTGGAAACTGCCAATACAAGGAGAGAAACTACACCCTGGAAAAAATGAGATAGTAACCTTCTTTCATCAAACCAAAAAGTAGATAACCACTCAAACATAAAGATAGTGTCAAGAATAGCAGGTGGCAATAATCACTATTCCTTAATTTCTCTTAATATCAATGTTCTCAATTCCCCATTAAAAAAGACATAGACTAACAGACTGAATACTCAAACAGGACCCAGCATTTTGATGCGTGCAGGAAACGCTCCTCAGTGTCAAAGACAAACACTACCTCAGAGTAAAAGGCTGGAAAACAATTTTACAAGCAAATGGTCCTAGGAAATGAGCCGGAGTAGCCATCCTTTTTTTTTTTTAATTTTATTTTATTTTCTAAGTTTTTTTTTATTTACATTCAAAATCATTTCCCCTTTCCCGTTTCCTCCCTCTCCGAAAGTCCCATAAGCCCCCTTCCCTCCTTCTTTTCCCCATTCAACCCCCTCTCACTTCTCTGTCTTGGCATTCCCCTACATCCAGTCTTTCCAGGACCAGGGGTCTCTCCTTCCATCTTCTTGGAAATCAATTGATATGCTAATTGTGTCTAGGGTTTTCTGAGATTCTGGGTTAATATCCCCTTATCAGTGACTGCATACCATGTGTGTTCTTTTGTGATTGGGTTACCTCACTAAGGATGATATTTTCCAGTTCTGACCATTTGCCTAGGAATTTCGTGAATTCATTGTTTTTAATTGCAGAGTAGTATTCCATTGTGTAAATATACCACATCTTCTGAATCCATTCCTCCGTTGAGGGACATCTGGGTTCTTTCCAGCTTCTGGCTATTATAAATAAGGCTGCTATGAACATAGTGGAGCATGTGTCCTTATTGCATGCAGGTAAAGCCTCTGGGTATATGCCCAGAAGTGGTATAGCCGGATCCTCTGGGAGTGTCATGACCAGTTTTCTGAGGAACCGCCAGACTGCTTTCCAGAGTGGTTGTACCAGCTCCTAATATCAGAAAAAAATTGACTTTCAACCTAAAGTCATCAAAAAAGACCCAGAAGGACACTACATACTGATCAAAGGAAAAATCCACCAAGAAGAACTCTCAATTCTGAATATCTATGCTCCAAATGCAAGGGCACCCTCATTCATAAAAGAAACTTTACTAAAGCTCAAAGCACACATCGTACCTCACACAATAATAGTTGGTGACTTCAACACCCCGCTCTCTGAAATGGATCATTCAGGAAAGCAGAAACTAAACAGGGACACAGTGAATCTAATCGAAGTCTTGGACCAAATGGAACTAAAAGATATATATATATATATATATATGGAGAGAGAGAGAGAGAGAGAGAGAGAACATTTCATCCTAAAGCAAAAGAATACACCTTCTTCTCAGCACCTCATGGTACCTTCTCCAAAATCGACCTTATAATTGGTCACAAAACAGACCTCAACAGATATAAGAAGATCGAACTAATCCCATGCCTCCTATCAGATCACTATGGACTAAGGTTGGTCTTCAATAGCAACAAAAACAAGAGAAAGCCCAAATACATATGGAAGCTGAACAATGCTTTACTCAATGATAACTTGGTCAAGGAGGAAATAAAGAAAGAAATCAAAGACTTTTTAAAATTTAATGAAAATGAAGGCACAACATACCCTAATTTATGGGACACAATGAAAGCAGTGCTAAGAGGAAAATTCATAGCCCTGAGTGCCTCCAAAAAGAAACAGGAGAGAGCATACACCAGCAGCCTAATGGTACAACTGAAAGTCCGGGAACAGAAAGAAGCAAATACACCCAAGAGGAGTAGAAGGCAGGAAATCATCAACCTCAGGGCTGAAATCAATCAAGTAGAAACAAATAAAACCATACAAAGAATCAACAAAACTAGGAGTTGGTTCTTTGAGAAAATAAACAAGATATATAAGTCCTTAGCCAGACTAGCCAGAGGGCACAGAGACAGTATTCAAATTACCAAAATCAGAAATGAAAAGGGAGAGATAACAACAGAAACTGAGGAAATTCAAAAAATCATCAGATCCTACTACAAAAGCCTGTATTCAACACAACTAGAAAATCTCGAGGAAATGGACAATTTCCTAGACAGATACCAAACACCAAAATTAAATCAGGATCAAATAGACCATCGAAACCGTCCTATAACCCCTGAAGAAATAGAAGTGGTCATTGGAAGTCTTCCAACCAAAAAAAGCACAGATCCAGACGGTTTTAGTGCAGAATTCTATCAGACCTTCAAAGAATACCTAACACCAATACTCTTCAAACTATTCCACAAAGTAGAAGCATAAGGAACACTACCCAACTCGTTCTATGAAGCCACAATTTCGCTGATACCAATACCACACAAAGATCCGACAAAGAAAGAGAATCTCAGGCCAATCTCTCTTCTGAATATTGATGCAAACATACTCAATAAAATTCTTGCCAACTGAATCCAAGAACACATCAAAATGATCATTCACCACGATCAAGTAGGCTTCATCCCAGGGATGCAGGGATGGTTCAATATAAGGAAGTCCATCAATGTAATCCACTAGATAAACAATCTCAAAGAAAAAAACCACATGGTCATTTCATTAGATGCTGAGAAAGCATTTGACAATATTCAGCATCCTTTCATGTTAAAGGTCTTGGAAAGATCAGGAATTCGAGGCCATATCTAAACATAGTAAAAGCAATTTACAGCAAACCGGTAGCCAACATCAATCTAAATGGAGAGATACTTGAAGCAATCCCACTAAAATCAGGGACTAGACAAGGCTGCCCTCTCTCTCCATATCTTTTCAATATAGTACTTGAAATTCTAGCTATAGAAATTAGACAACAAAAGGAGGTCAAAGGGATACAAATTGGAAAGGAAGAAGTCAAACTATCACTATTTGCAGACGATATGATAGTATACTTAAACGACCCAAAGAACTCCACCAGAGAACTCCTACAGCTGATAAACAACTTCAGCAAAGTGGCTGGATATAAAATCAACTCAAGCAAGTCAGTAGCCTTCCTATACTCAAAGGATAAGCAGGCTGAGTAAGAAGTAAGAGAAATGATACCCTTCATGATAGCCACAAACAATATAAAGTATCTTGGGTTGACTCTAACCAACCAAGTGAAAGATCTGTATGACAAGAACTTCAAGTCTCTGAAGAAAGAAATTGAAGAAGACCTCAGAAGATGGAAAAATCTTTCATGCTCATGAATTGATAGGATTAATATAGTAAAAATGACCATCTTGCCAAAAGCAATATACAGATTCAATGCAATCCCCATCAAAATCCCAACTCCATTCTTCATAGAGTTAGAAAGAGCAATTCAAAAATTCATCTGGAATAACAGAAAACCCAGGATAGCTAAAACTATCATCAAGAGTAATAGAACTTCTGGGGGAATCAATATCCCGGACCTCAAGCTGTACTACAGAGCAATAGTGTTAAAAACTGCATGGTATTGGTATAGTGACAGGCACGTAGATCAATGGAACAGAATTGAAGACCCAGAAATGAATCCACACTCCTATGGTCACTTGATCTTTGACAAAGCAGCTAAAACCATCCATTGGAAAAAAGATAGCCTTTTCAACAAATGGTGCTGGTTCAACTGGAGGTCAACATGCAGGAGAATGCAAATTGATCCATTCTTATCTCCTTGCACTAAGCTCAATTCCAAGTGGATCAAGGACCTCCACATAAAACCAGATACACTGAAATAGAAAGGAAACTGGGGAAGAACTTTGAACATATGGACACAGGGGAAAATTTCCTGAACAGAATACCAATAGCTTATGCTCTAAGATCATGGGACCTCATAAAATTGCAAAGTTTCTGTAAGGCAAAGGACACTGTCAAAAGGACAAAGTGGCAGCCAACAAACTGGGAAAAGATCTTTACCAACCCTACATCCGACAGAGGGCTAATATCCAATATATACGAAGAACTCAAGAAGTTAGACTCCAGAGAGCCAAATAACCCTATTAAAATGGGATACAGAGCTAAACAAAGAGTTCTCACCTGAAGAATATCTAATGGCTGAGAAGCACCTAAAGAAATGTTCAACATCCTTAGTCTTTAGGGAAATGCAAATCAAAACAACCCTGAGATTCCACCTCACACCAGTCAAAATGGCTAAGATCAAAAACACAGGAGACAGCAGGTGTTGGTGAGGATGTGGAGAAAGAGGAACACTCCTCCACTGCTGCTGGGATTGCAAACTGGTACAACCACTCTGGAAAGCAGTCTGGCGGTTCCTCAGAAAACTGGTCATGACACTCCTGGAGGATCAGGCTATGCCACTCCTGGGCATATATCCAGAGGCTTTACCTGCATGCAATAAGGACACATGCTTCATTATGTTCATAGCAGCCTTATTTATAATAGCCAGAAGCTGGAAAGAACCCAGATGTCCCTCAACGGAGGAATGGATTCAGAAGTTGTGGTATATTTACACAATGGAATACTACTGTGCAATTAAAAACAAGGAATTCACGAAATTCTTAGGCAAATGGTCAGAACTGGAAAATATCATCCTTAGTGAGGTAACCCAATCAGAAAAGCACACACATGGTATGCAGTCACTGATAAGGGGATATTAACCCAGAATCTCAGAATACCCAAGACACAATTCACATATCAATAGATTTCCAAGAAGATGGAAGGATAGACCCCTGGTCCTGGAAAGACTTGATGTTGGGGAATTCCAGGACAGAGAAGCGAGAGGGGTTGAATGGGGAACAGAGGGAGGGAAGGGGGCTTATGGGACTTTCGGGAAAGGAGGAACCAGGAAAGCGGAAATCATTTGGAATGTAAATAAAAAATATAGATAATAATAATAATAAAAAAGATGGTATAGGTGAGTGAGTAGATACATTTAAAAAGGAGACTTGAAAATTAACCTAGCATAATTTCTGTGGAAGAACAATTAAATTCTTTTGAATGGGTAATAAAAAAAAGTTTTATTCTTTTAAATTCTGAAGACCCTCTGTCCTGAGCCCCCCAAGTAAACACACAACTACTTATGGGCGATACAACTTGGTCCTTTACAGTTTTTGAGCTCAGAGTGGTATTGGAAGATGATACAGTGAGTAGAAGAGGAGATGAAGGGACATGATGTCTATAGCCCAGATGTAACCCAGGCTCTGTTTCCTGGGGCTGTTTGAAAAACTGAAGGCTTAGAGACATGCTGTAAAACCCATTAGTTAAAGTGCTGAAGTTATACTGAACAGAAGATCGTACAACTCACTCTTGGAAAGGAGATGCACAGATTCCAGGGCAAAGAGGAGTGACCCACGTGCATGGAGTAGCTGTCATTGCAGCTGATAGTGCCTCGAGTTTACTATGGAATCCATTAGAGAATTGTTAGTAATAAGCCAGGGAGCTCATGTCTTTGTTGCAGGGGTCACTGGGTATCTTTCTCCACCTAGTGGCCATTTGGTTCCAACCTCAGAGCTAAAAATGGACTGCTTATTATTTCAAGGAAACAAACAAGACTTCTGGTGTCCTAAGAGGCTGTCAAGTCCTAGACTGAACGGGACATCTGAGCAAATGTTGGAAGAGCCAGCAGGCAACCTAATAATTAGACTGCCTTGCAACGTTTCCACTGTTTGGTGGAGAAAGGAGATTTGGGAATGCTTGTGATTAGGAAACACACACAGATGGAGTGAAGTGTGGATAGTTCTGTAACATTCCATGCTGATATCATAACCTCGCTTCTCAAAACACAAAATGGAAGGAAAAAGTCAGAGTTTGCATAATTATTAGCTTTAGCGTGATGCTGCATCATCTCTGTGATGCTCTGGGCAGATAGGCATTCAGTAGAACCTCATATGGAATTGTATTAGTGCCTTGAATTTATACACTGTAAGATTGTTTCCAGTTTCCAGATAATTTTAAATTACATTAAAAAAATTCCTGGAATCTGTATCCCGTTAATTGCATCTTTAAAATGTGTATAGCGAACATTTTTCAAGTTGTTTTTCTGTTGTTCTCGGCAGCATTTGACAGTGTTGAATATTCGCTCTTACAGACTCCCCTCTCCTCTGGTTTCCATGACACCACCCTCTCCTGCTGCCTCCTGCTTCTCTGGTAAGATTGTACTTTTCTGCTTTCCAGAACATTATCTCTCACAGTTGCTTAAGCACTATGAAAAGGTTCACTCTTTGTATGTGAGTGCATGCTGTATATGTGTGCAACATATGTTCACATGTATGTGTGTGCACCATGCTCATCCAAAGGCTGGAGGAAGATGCTGTGTGTCCTGACCTATCATTCTCTGCTTTAGTCCTTGAAGAAAGGGTCTCCTACTGACCCTGGAACTAGGCTGGAAGCTGGCTACCTTAAACGATACTCTTGTCTACCCCCAACCCCGCAGTGATGAGGTTGAAGCATCATGATGCTTAACCAGGTCTGACTTTTTATATGGGTGTTAATATTTGATCTCAGGTTCTCATACTTGGATATCATGTGCTCTTGCAAATGGAGCCATTTCCTTAGCTCAAAGGTTCATTATTAACCTTCTCTATTTGTACTGGCTTGTTTTGTGTGTCAACTTGAAACAAGTTGGAGTTATCACAGAGAAAGAAGCTTCCCTTGAGGAAATACCTCCATGAGATCCAGCTGTAATGCAATTTCTCAATTAGTGATCAAGGGTGGGAGGGCCCATTGTGCGTTGTGCCATCCCTGGGCTGGTAGTCTTGGGTTCTATAGGAAAGCAAGCTGAGCAAGCCAGGGGAAGCAAGCTACTAAGTAACATCCCTCCATGGCCTCTGCATCAGCTCCTGCTTCCTGACCTACTTGAGTTCCAGTCCTGACTTCCTTTGGTGATCAACAACAGTGTGGAAGTATAAGCTGAATAAACCCTTTCCTCCCCAACTTGCTTCTTGGTTATGATGTTTGTGCAGTAATAGAAACCCTGACTAAGACACTATTCATCTTGTCTGTCTCAAGGATCACATGCCAACATATGAATATGAATGTAGAAAGACCATCTCTAGCTTGTACTCTCCTGAATTGTACATCAAAGCTTCAACCTGAGCTAAGAGTAGTACTTTGTGCCTAGTCCCCTTCCTCCATGCTAGGACTTTGGTTTGAATCTGTGCAGTCTCGTGTGTGCTATCAATGCCTCTGTGAATTGATAATGTGTATCAGTACTGTAGTGTCTGGAAGATGCTGTTTCCTTGGAGTTATTCTCCAGTTCTGGCTCTTGTCGTCTTTCTACTCCCCTCTTCCACAATCTGATGTCTATCTACATCTTATCCTTCCTCTCAAGGCCTTGAGAAGAAAGATGTGTGTAGACATTCCAGTTATGGCTGAACACTCCAAAGTCTCTTATTCTGTGTAAACCAGTTATGGGTTTCTGGGTTAATGAAATTTAAACTTTAAAAAATACATTTTAATATTAAAGTATAATTACATTGTCTCCCCCTCTGTTTTCTTCCCCCATCACCTCATGTGCCCCCTTCTATCTTTCTCTCTCTCAAAATCACTGCCTCTTTTTCTTTAGTTGATGCACATGTGTGTGTGTGTGTGTGTGTTAAAAGAGACTGCTTGGTCTGATTAGCATTACTTGTATGTATTTGATTTCAGGGATGATCATTTTGCATTGGATAATCAATTAGGGGACTCATGTCCTCAGGGAAGACTACTTCTCCCACTCTCAGAAGTCCTTAGTTGCTTGCAGTTCTTTGTTTACAGGCGAGGCCCAGTGATAATCCTTTCCATGTTAGCATATCTATTGGTGTGGTACTTCTTCAAGTTTTATTGGCACACAATTGCTGCTGGGAGAAGGAAATTCAGTTTTCTTCAGTGATGTGATACTTGTCATATTGACCATACTCTGGGGAAGGTCTCATGCCCAATAGTAGTTGACCAATATAAACTGGCTCAATGGGTTTAAAAATGAATCTATCTATCTATCTATCTATCTATCTATCTATCTATCTATCTATCTATCTATCTATCTATCTATCTATCATTAAGTTGGATGGGTAGGGAGATGGGGAGGATCTTTGGGGAGCTGGAAGAGGGGAATGAATATGATCAAAATACATTGTATAAAATTCTCAAAGAATAAATAAAAACATCATTAAAAATTTCCAGCCTGCCGGTTCAATATTTGTGTTATGGTGTTCTGCAGGAACATAGAATCTCACACAATAATTATGGGGTCTTGTGCTTTTCTGCACAGGCACACTTTTTTGCAGTGTGTATCTGAGTATGTGTCAATGCTACTCAAGACCTAGCAGATAAGTGGAATTTGCCTGGCTCATACCAGTGTTGATTCTGAGACTACTACTAATTAAAATGTACTAATCAGCTGCCTTTCCTCACACCCTGTGCTCAGGGCTTCATGCGCCACTTCAGATAACCGGAGTCCGTGCCGGACTGCCCAGCTCTACTTTGCTTCTTGTTTGGCCATGGCGAAAAGCTCCACGCTTACTGTCAACAACCACCTTCAAGGACATGTCTCAGTTTTTGTCTTAGAGGTTTCTGGGAAGCCAGGAAAGGTGTTTAGGCTTTAGGTATTTAGGTATTTCAATGAACATGAAGTCCATTGTTAAATGGGGGAGCTAAAATTGCTAGGAGTGGACAAACACTCTGGTTTCCCATGTCAGAAGATACAATCTCAAGAGATACTCTACAAGCTTTCTCAGAATTGCTTTGAGCAACTGAGCCACTGTGACCCAGAGTATTTACTGATCCAAGCAAGGTATTATTCAAAAGTTGTTGGTGTGGTATTTCTCCCTGCTTCCCTTGCACTCCCACCTGAACCCAAGTCCAGACTCAGACTCTGCTCAGATTGAGGCACACTGCATTATTTTCACCACATTGCCTCTTGTGAGACAATGCTGCAGTGCATTCTTTTTTGTAATGAGGAAACAGTCACAGGGAAGTGTAGCTGGACTTTGCTACTTTGTGGGTTCTTTTGTCCCCCACCCTTTATCCCTGCCCCAAACCAGTTTCACCTCCTAACACTAGATAGGCGAGAGAGGAATTAGGAAAATCCCCAAATCCTTTCTTTTTGTTTATTCTTTGATATAGCTGCTAACAAACCACAATCAGCCCCTCTGAACAACCAACAACCACCTATATATTATTTGAAAAGTTCCCAGAATTCCAAAAGTCACACAATCACAGAAAGTATCTACAAGTGGCAAAACCATGCCTCTGCTAGAGCATGAGGCAAATCATAGTCAGTTGCTGCAGATGGTCTGAAGAAGCCTCATATCCCCACACCTGGGATTAAGACAAAAACACATTCTTACTATATTTCTGTGTTTTTTAAAGAACCCAAAGTTCCAGAATTCTCACTACAAGGAAGCTTATGGAATGCACACAGGGATATTCATACTACTAGCTGAAGGGCTGGAATTCAAGCACGGATGCTTGACTCTGTATGCTGCTCTCAGCTAATACAACAATCTGTGGCATACGTTAAGGACTGGCTTTGATAGTCCTGTAGTGTTTCTTTATGTTTAGTGATTATTATTATGTGCATATGATCTATGTGTGTATGCATATACACATGTGTGCATGAGTGCCGTGGTGTATGGATAGACATCAGAGAGCACTATTCAGAGGTTAGGTCTCTCTATCATGTGAGTTCCAGGTATTGAACTCAGGTCATTAGCCTTTGGTTGCAAGTGTTTTGTACCTGCTGAGCCATCTCCTTGGCCCACATTATCTCTTCTTTGTCAAAAGACTATTTTATTTTATTTTTATTCAGTGTGATGATGACACTTTTCATCACAGTGTTGGTTTGATGTTCAGTGAAGTTTAAAGATTTCTAGTGTTATGTACATCTAAAAAGAAAACAAGGGGGATATGCTTTTGAAGTTTTAAGAATTATTAATGACTCACAAGGGAAAACACACCTGATCTCTAAAACCTTCTGACCATGGTCCACTGCTTTTAATCTTGACTCTCTTTGCATTAAAAACAGAATATATTGGTAAAATGTGTACTCATGCTTGCTCTTAAGAGGTGTCTTTAAAGTGAAATAGAATGTGGGCTGAAGTGATAACTTGGTCAGTAAAGTACTGTGCAAATGTGAGGGCCTGCACTTGTGTCCAGAGGTAGGAGGAGCTAAGAGCAGTAGACTGAATCTATAATCCCAGGGTTCCTATGGTGAGATGGGAGATGAAGACAGGCGAGTCCCAGATGCTGAACTCCAGCCAGCCTGGTGCACACAGCAGGGAAGAAGACCTCGTCTTAAACCAGGTGCATATGTGAACTGGGATTCCATGTTGTTCTTTGTCTTTCACACGTACAGTATGCCATGTGTGTACCCATACTCACATATGTGAATGTGCAATATGCACACATGCAGTATACACATCATGCACATACACAGAATAAAAATAAAGACAGAAGAAGAAATAAAAAGTGTCCTTTCATTTAGCTGTGAAGTGATAGGCAAGGTTCTGCACCAGTTTGAAAGTAAAGATAGCTCCGGAAGGAGGAGTCTCGAGCTGCTCTGGTCTCTCCTCTCAGCAGCTGTCTGTGCTTTCCAATGTCCTTTCAGATCAGTCATCACTGTGGTGATGGGAAGCCAAACTGGACTGTGAAAGATACCATAAGCACTATCTTAACTTGTGCTAACACCACAATCTGGGCTCTGGATAGCTTCTCCCTTTCAGTCCCCTCTCCCTTCAAAGGGTCTTGCTCAATATCCCCAGGATTGTCTCAAGCTGAGGATTCTTCTTCCCCCCCAGTGCTGGGATTGCAGGCATAGCTGAATTTCTTTACTTGTATGTTCTAGAAGCTGGGGAGTCCTAGATGAAGGTGCAGAGAATTTAGGCAGTATACTTGGTATAGGAATAATAATCTCTAGTTTACTGTGTGGAAGCAACATCTGCCAATAAAAAGCTAATGGCTTATATAGGAAAGGGCAGAATACCAGGTGAGACTCAGGAAGTTGGATGTCTGAAACTGAGGAGAGGTTAAGTAGCCATGTGGCAGACATAGAATAGTATAAATGGGCTAATACAAGTTATGGACTAGTTATGGAACAAGCTTAGCTTTTGGCCTAGGCATTTATACTAAGCCTCCGAGTCATTATCTGGGAACTGGTGTATGGTGGAAAAGCCTGGGGTTACACTTGGTTTCTGTTTTTTCTTTTCTTTTCTTTTCTTTTCTTTTCTTTTCTTTTCTTGTTTGTTTCTTGAGATAGAGTCCCACTATTTAGCACCCAGGTTGGGCTAGAACTCAGGATCCCCTTGTCTTTGCCTCCCAGATGCTGTTGTTACAGGCACATACCACCGCCTCTGGCTCTGGGTAGCTTTTAAACAACATAGGTGGATTTCTTTATTTTTCTGTTCTAGAAGCTGAAGGTGCAGACAGATTAGGCAGGCAACCACTGCATCTTGCTGTATCTCCACATGCAAAGCAGAGCAGTCAGTTCTCTCTGGGGCCTTTCTTAGGAGGGAGCTGATTCTGTTCACTGCCTTCTTCCCTCAGGCATAAGCTCCTTCAAAGGCTTCACCTCCTCAGGGACCCGTTAGGGATCACTGCAGTGCACCAGTGTTGGGAGAGCACACACATGCGAAGGCGGAGCTGCTTTGACTTGCATGACCCTCTGAACCATACTGTGCTGCTTGAGAAATGGAGCGAATGCATGGCTACGTGCAAGGGTTTTGTAGATCTACATTTATAGTAAACATAGGAATGCGTGGTTCAGGGGGGCATGATAAACTAACCGAAGGTAAATGTCAGGCACAAGATGTTCCCAGGACCATCTAGGTAGGTCTGGATTGAATGTGGCTGGTGACCTCTCTTAGAATTCCGCCTCCAAATCTCCTTTGGCAACATTCCCAGGGGCAATCATGGATGCTACCTCTAATATAATTGGAAAATTATTCTAATTATACTACCCACCTCGGCTAAATCACCACAGTGAAAGGCATACATTTGCATTGCTCTTTTACCAAAAAGAATGTCTGATGCAGGGTGCCGTTTTTATAGTAGGTCTTGACCCACAGGCTAAATGGGGCCTGCTGCTTATTTTCAAACAATTGGTGAAATAATGTGGTGATTTATTTATTTATTTATTTATTTTTATTTGTACATGGCTAAATAATGGGAGAAGATCGCTTCAGTCTGTGGCTGTGGCCTCCTTCAACGTCTGTATTCTGTCATGAGTTTTAGTTCTCACAGTGATAGTTTTAATAGGCAGTGCCTATGGGAAGTGGTTAGACTGTGTGTATGGAGCCCTTGCAAATAGGATTAGTGTCCTTATGAAAGGCCCAGGCTGCCCCTCTGCCATGCAAGGCCACATGTGTATTGTGTATGAGGAATTCCCTAGACACTGAGTCAGGCTTTCATCTCAGGTTTTCTGCCTTCTAGACTGTGAGCAGTGCATTTTTGTTACTTGTAAACTAGTCAGTTGAAAGTATTTGGTTGCAGCAGCTGATTAGGCTGAGAAAGGAGTGAGGAGTGTATGGTATTTAAACTTTAGTGCACAAGTAAAGAGTTGTTGGAACACAGCCCTGCCCGTCCATTCCATGTTGTTTCCATTGTTTTTGTATGAAGTCTGCATTGAAATACTCTTGAGAGACCAAGAATCTGTATAGCTCTCAAGGGTTAAAATATTTACTCTCTGCTACTAAGGCAGGCAAGCGCAGGGAGTAGTTTAGTCTTAGTTTGACTTTTACTGCTGTGAACAGACACCAGGACCAAGGCAACTCTTATAAGGACAACATTTAATTGGGGCTAGCTTACAGGTTCA
This sequence comes from Tokudaia tokunoshimensis, assembly GCA_036184795.1. NCBI lineage: Eukaryota > Metazoa > Chordata > Mammalia > Rodentia > Muridae > Tokudaia > Tokudaia tokunoshimensis. Next base: position 91,387,159 of record BTHU01000012.1, on the reverse strand, counting down.
GAGGTTTAGTTCATAATCATCAAGGCAGGAGCAAGGCAGCATCCTGGCAGGCATGGTGCAGGGGGACCTGAGAGTTCTACATCTTCATCTGAAAGATGCTAGAAAAAGACTGGCTTCTAGGTACCTAGCACAAGGGTCTTAAAGCCCATGATCACAATGACACACTTCCTCCATAAGGCCTCTTATAAGGCCAAGCATATCAGGACTGAACATAGTTTTGATTATATACCTACTGTCTTAGTCAGAGTTTCTATTCCTGCTCAAACCATCATTATCAAGAAGCAAGTTGGGGAGGAAAGGGTTTATTCAGCTTATACTTTCCACATTGCTGTTGATCACCAAAGGAAGTCAGGACTGGAACTCAAGCAGATCAGGAAGCAGGAGCTGATGCAGAGGCCATGGAGGGATGTTCCTTACTGGCTTGCGTCCCCTGGCTTGCTCAGCTTGCTTTCTTATAGAACCCAAGACTACCAGCCCAGGGATGGCACAACCCACAATGGGCCCTCCTCCCTTGATCACTAATTAAGAAACTGCCTTACAGCTGGATCTCATGGAGGCATTTCCTCAAGGGAGGCTACTTTCTCTGTGATAACTCCAGCTTGTTTCAAGTTGACACACAAAATCAGCCAGTACAGCTACCCATTTCTAATAATGCATTTGGCGGCCTAGGAACTGTTTTCATGCCCCTCACCTCAGTGGAACAATGTGCTTAGCAACCTCAACCTCCTGCCTCCTCTGAAATATAACATTTTCTCTGCTTCTAGTGATGGTAAAATGATCTTGGACAGTTTCCACTCAAGTGTAGTCCCAGTGTATCCAGTATGAAGAATGAATGAAAAGTTTTGGTTGCATGATTAATGAGGCAAAATTATGTCTTCAATTGAACTTTTAGGGGAAAATCCCCTATTTAATACATTATACACATGAATGACTGAGTGTCAGTAGGGTTAAAGTGAGCTGCATTCTGAGGCAGGATGTGCACAGTTTGTAAAGAGCTACATAATTGAAGACTGCCAATCAAAATAGAGGCATTCCCAAACTGTGGCACATAGCAACTGAACCTCTCCTTCTCTTGACCTCCATAAAAAGAAGCCCTAAGCAATACTCAGGCTCTAGCAAACCTTCCTTCACTTCATCCACTGCTCTCTTTTAGAGTATTTTCTTCTGACTCTATTTGATTTTCAGTGACATTTCCTCACTACTCTGCAAAGCTGTGTGAGCCTTTATTTTCTGTTCGTTCACTAAGAGACCAAGAAGTTAGAGACAATGGCTCCTTGACCAACCCATAACAGGACCTTATGGAGAAACTTAGTTGACCTCCCCTAACCCCATTCCATGCTATTTGATAACTGAAGGTGAGATTTTGATCATTGGTTTATATCTTTGTTTTATTTAAAAAAATCATTAAGATGTGAATGCAAATACATATTATCTAAATACTAGCGTGCATGCATGTTTTGTTTATGTATGTTATAGTTTCTCCTTCATGTTCAAGACAATGTCATTGTTGTCTATGGGAGTCAGTTCCAACAATAAAGAGACTGAAATGAGAGCTAACCTTCCATTCAGAGGTGGAGCCAGTTCTTGGAAAGAGATTTGTTTGGTGGGAATCAGATGGACAGTGACGTTACACTTCATGGTTTAGAAATCATGTTCACATATAAACCACATTTAGTTTTGAATTCAGAAATGCCTACCAACCACATTTACTTTTGACATTTAATCTTATGAGATCATATCATTATCACTTATATTGTATCTACATATAAGGAAAGTGAAGCTTTTAAGGTTAATTGACGTCATTAAATCTTTAAGTTAGAGTCAGAGAGCAGCCTCAAACAGAGCTTTTATTTTTTTCTTTTGATGGTGTGGGAGAAATTGTAGTTAAACGGATATATTTATGACTTTACATCTATATACAAAATAAATATTTTGTTATTGTTATCAGAAGACATTGGAATTTCTTTTCAAGAAGAGTTGCTAGATTTTTTTATTTTGTTTTGTGGTGCCTTACTTTTATTCTTTGTCTGTGACTCTGACTGCTGGGAGCAGTGGGATGAGCCCAGGGCCTGGCGGAGTCACTCGTCTATTTATAGTGTTCTTCAAGGGAGCTTCCTCTCCTTTGCCAATATTTGTTTTATGCCAGTTAACTGTTCAGTCCTGAAATACAGTTTGGAAAGACTGACATATGTGAATGGAAACTAAAATTATTTTCACTTACACAAAGAAAGATATTCACTTGATTATAGAAAAATTATTTCAAATGACTGGAGTACATTAAAATAAAAATTTTAAACTGAGGTCCCAAGATATAAACAATGTAAATGAGGTCTTGACAATGGTTTATTTGGATTTATATTTTAAATTTACAGATTTTTTTCAAATATTTACATATGCTAATACAACACAGCTTCACTCACTGCTGATGGGGGTTAAAAGAGAGAGACTGCACATCTTTCATAGCTTTCTTATCTGTGCAGATCAGCAGATGTGCAGATTAATGGCAAGGGCAATGTAGATAGAGGGCTCCAACGTTGAAATCTATAGAAGTAGTCTGTCTTAGTCACTGTTCTGTTGCTATGAAGAAATACCATAACCAAGGCAACATCTTTGGAAAGAAAAACATTTGAATGGAATATTTATGGTTTACAGTTTCAGAGGATTAGCCCATTATTGTTATGGTAGGGAGTGGGGTGGCAGGCAGGAAGGCATGGTACTGGTGTGCTAAGAACTTTACATTCTAATCTATAAGCAGGGGTGGGGAGACTCGAGTGGGTACATACACACACACACACACACACACACACACACACACACACACACACACACATACACACAGAGGGGAGGGGCATGCCCTTTGAAATCTCAATGTCTATTCCCAGGCACACACTCGTTCTAACAAATCTACACCTTCTCTAACAAGGCCACACCTCCTAATTGTTCTAACAAATCTACACCTTCTCCAACAATGCCACACCTCCTAATTGGTCTCAAATAGTTTACCAGCTGGGAACCATGTATTCAAATATGTGAGCCTATGGCCACCATTCCCATCCAAACTACCACAAGAGCTATGGTTATCAATTATAACCATATAATTAATGGTTATAACTATGGTTATCAATTATAAGCATTATAGAAGGAGAGAAGATTATTATTTGAGGTTGGTTGGAGATGAGTGGGTAGAGAATACAGAATATGGAAGATGCAAGTTTGGGTGACGGAGTGAGTAGGTGGGTCAGTAAGGTTAAGATGAGAAGTGTTGAGCTTGATTGGAACATATTGAATAATAAACAACCTATACCAAAAAAGGAATATTAAACACTAGAAAACAGATGATTAAAATTGTGGGGAGTGGAGGAAGCCCTGAGCATGTGAGATCCTGAGTGAATATGTTTTTGATGTGGCTGTGTCCATCTCAAAGATCCTAGCCACAATTCATAGGAAACAGATGAGGCTCATGGGAATGGCAAATTCTTCTCCTTCTCTTCTGATTAATGTGTGGATAGTGGTGGTGTGTGCAGAAAATGCTCTCTCTCTCTCTCTCTCTCTCTCTCTCTCTCTCTCTCTCTCTCGACCTGAGTATTTATGGTCTGATGACTTTCTCCCTCAGAGAATGCTAATCTGAGATTAGCTAAGTTCATCTCCTTGATCCAGCTGTATACTATAAACCTGTCTCCTTATTATTCTGTACCTAATAACTCTGCTACCTTATTAAGGTGTATTTAGTAATCCTTCCTCTTTGTTGAACTCTATAATAAACATACTGAACTTCTGGGGTGCTGAAATTTCTCTATTCGAGACATCAGGCCACTAAAACCAGCAATTCTGTGAGTCCATGTGTCATCAATGTGACAATGAGGTTTTCTTCTTTCTTCTTTCTTCTTTCTTCTTCTTCTTCTTCTTCTTCTTCTTCTTCTTCTTCTTCTTCTTCTTCTTCTTCTTCTTCTTCTTCTTCTTCTTCTTCCCTTCCTCTTCTTCCTCTTCTCCTCCTCCTTCATCTTCCTTTTTTCTCCTCTTCTTCCTCCTTTTCCCTCCTCTTCCTCCTCTTCCTTCTTCTTTCTTCTTCCCAGTCAGGCCAGTTCCTGGAGTTAGGCTGGATGCAGCATATAATATTTTGTGACTGTAATGGGTCTGAATAAACCTGGCAAGATAGCACATGCATCTAATTCCAATACTTGGGAGGTAGAGGAACAAGGATCAGAAAGTCAAGGCCATTGTTTGCTACTTGTTACCTGATGCTGAGGTCAGCCTAGGATCCATGAGGTAGCCATTGTCATCTCCTTCCCCTTCTTTGTAAAATGATCCCTGAACAATAGTACGGGATGCCAAATTATAGCTTAAGAGAAGTGACAAATATGGCCAAGAGAGGAACTTAGAAGACTCTCCTAAACAGAAAGATCTCTATGCAGAGGCTTAGAAAATGAAAATCATGATAGTTAAGGCAGAGATGGTTAGGGCTCCGGGGTAGAAGAGTGTAAACACTGCTAGCTCTGGATAATACTGATCATGAAGACCAAGACATGAATGAAATCCCACAATGTACAATCTGACCAACCATGTTTAGTGGTCCCATGTGGAAATGAGACTTGGACCCGAGTGGGATGTAAAGTAAAAGAGGGAGAGGTTCCAGGAAGAGTTAGTTAGAAAAGAATATGGAGCCTGTGAAGTCAGAGTACCATGTGGTCTCAGTTTTCAGTGTGGAGTCAAAAGGTAGGGTGTGATGGCTCACAGCCAACCAATAGACTGAGCATAGGGTCCCCAATGGAGGAGCTAGAGAAAGGACCCAAGGAGCTGAAGAGGTTTGTAGCCCCATAGGAGGAACAATAATATGTACCAACCAGTACCCCCAGAGCTCCCAGGGACTAAACCACCAACCAAAGAGTACATATAGAGAGATCCATGGCTCCAGCTTCGTATGAGCAGAGGACGGTGTTTTCAGAGGAAAGGCCATTGGTCCTGTGAAGGCTCTATGCCCCAGTGTAAGGGAATGCCAGGTCAGGAAAGTGGGAGGGGAGTTGGCAAGCATGGGAGGGGGTGGGCTGGGGGTTTTCAGAGGGGTAATGAGGAAAGGACATACCATTTGAGATGTAAATAAAGCAAATATTTAATAAAGTAAAAAAAGTAGGGTGTGAGTGAAGGAGGGAAATTAAAAGAAAAAGAAGTAAGAGAGGTTGGAATATCAGAAGTTGTGGTTGGACAGGATTTGGTGCTAGCAATGAAAGAAACAAATAGATTCAAGATAGATCATGTAAGTATATAAGGTTATAGGGAGTTCTAGAAAAGGGTGCCTAGTAAATACCTTAGCAAGTACACTGTGCTGCTTATATTTCAGGCCTTTTACATTTGCTAACCCAATCTAAACAAAAGTTCTATGAAGTAGACTCTACTAACCATCAACTATATTATATGTGACATGCCAAGGGAAATGTAATGGAGAGTTATCTAGAGGAAGAAGTTCAGTTAGGGGAAATGTTACCTATCTAAATACCTGTCATCCATCCATCCATCCATCCATCCATCCATCCATCCATCCATCCACCCACCCACTCACCCATTCACCCATAGATACACTCTCCAATATGTACATCTACTTAATTACTTCCCTCCAACCCCACTCATCCAGCCATTTCTGTCCTCCATGATACTTTGCCAGCAGGTGGGATACTTTTTTGAACTTTAGTGCCTTCTAAGTTTCTGAAAGAATCAGTAAGCTTTTCCTTGCTGCACAGACAGAAATGAAGAGACTTGCAGCCTTGACTGCTTTCAGCTGTCTTCCTCTGGAGTGCCATATTCTTGGGGCAGAGGTAGTGCCCAGAAGCCCCAGGCAATCCCAGGATCTACTCCCTGAGCTCTACCTTCTTTGTGCCTGCAGATCTGCTTCACTTCCCATTTGACCTCTTCTTTATCACTTTATTTTACACAGATGGATTACTGTGTAAGTCACTTAGAAGCTCTGTGGAATCCATGGTGTGGCTATGGCATGTTGCCAATGGCTGCCCTTCCCAGGGATCCCCTGAGACTGTTGATGCTCCCAGGGCCCTCAGAAAGAATGCCAGGAGTCACGGCTGCATTTCTAGAAATATCTAAAGACGTGCGAAAAGTCCACCGAGAGAGGGCAATGTCTTGTTTTCCTGATTATTGAGTTCATTTTCAGACCCTCTTGGATCCTATTTTTTATTCTCTAGCTTAAAACAGTTGTATACCCAACTCCCATTGTCTCACACAGCAACGGAAAAGACAAAGCATGAACATCGAAGTTCTCTCTTTTCTGAAAGTACCCTTCCTGTCTACATCTTCTGTTTATTGTGTACTTCACATAAAGACATTGGCAAGCTGGAATTTTTCTCCCATGGGCAGAGCCAATTTTGTGTTTTTATAAAAAATGTTTCTTTTCCACATATTTAAAATGTTGATACAAGAATGCTTGAGATGAGATTCTATCTAGGAAGATCTGGGGGAGCGGCTCACCAGGCCCCACCCCTAGCTGAGGACCTGTTGGTAGTTCATGGCTGCTGGGGGAGTGAGAGCGAGTTTTATTTAGGGTATGGATCCTCCTGTCTCCCTCGCAAACATCCATAGGACACCAGTTATCCCACTTCTTACATTGCTTGGTTCAGAACAAAGCCATACTTCTTCCTAGACTAGTCCTGTTCTGCCTTAGGAACCTAGTCATACAACAAGCCCCGCCTAACTCATCTCCTGTGCTCCATGTAGCAAAGTCTCCCTTGTCACAACAGTATCTACTAGTAAATTCAACTTGGTGGGTGGGTGCCAACATGCTGTCTTCATTTTAGCTCCTCCCCTCAGCAAAGGTGCTAGCCTTTGTCTCTTTTGATACTTGGCCAGTCTCTTTTGATATCTGAGCAAACTTCGACCCTGTTTAAAAATATTTCAATCTCAAGCACTACTTAAAAGATGTATATATTTATTTTTAAAGCATTAAATTACCTAGTGATAAACACATCACTGTAACCGGGATAGAATTAGCTTCTGCTTTGTGATCTGACAAGAGTCTTCCTGTGAGGAGAAAAGCTTGCATTCCTGCATAGATGGAAGGCATACGTTTGACCGTAGCGCTGTCATTTTGTGGTCTGTTCTCTGTGCTCACATGTAAACTACTCCACCACACAGACCTTTCTTCTTCTTTTCAATTACAGTTCCTTTCCTCTGAGCTACAGGAAGTTTCGAATTTCCACTCAGGAACCATCTTGGTTCTCTCACTCCCCTTTGACCTAAAACAATTTCAGCTCTCTTCCCTACCCCTCTGCTTCACCATTAAGTTTTACCCAACCCAATGGATGTTTTTAGTTGGCTGAGCTTTATCCTTCATGGACTTTCCAAAGGAACTTTAATGTGAATAGTATTTCTCAAACCCTTCGACTTTTATAACTTAGCCAGTTTCTACTGTTTATAAATTCTATATTGAAGAATCTATCTGCTTGCTAAGCTTAGAAAATCCATGCTTTGGGGTCATTCATGCATGGCAGTAAAATAATTTGAGCCACCTAGTATGCTCAGTGTGGATGTTCTCAGCGGAGATCTGTACTGGATTTTGGTTTACTTTGCTTTGTTTTCTTTCAGCTTTTATACTGCATACAAATGTCTTCTGCATGGTCAATTTAGTACAGTACCCCCTTCCCAAATCAGTGATTTGATGACCTCAAGTGTAGTATTAAAGTGAGTGCTGTGTTTCTAAGTACAGAAAGCCTGTAGTATGCCTGAGAAATGCATGCTAGATAAGCTCTTTTTAGAAATGTACCATAGGACTGTTGGCCACAAGTGAACTGTTAATGAATCAGTGATATATATTAAAGAAAAATGTCCTTAATCAGAAATACCCTAAACCAAAAAGGCTTGCTATTGCTGAATTGATGAAAATTTGACAGGAAGCTTGTAGGAACTCCTATGTCTTCTGTGTTCAAAGCAGCATCCTAGAGAGCAGAACTGCTCTGACTAACAAGATTTAACTGTGGTTTGGCCTTCAAAAATCCATGTGCTGGAAGGCTGGTGTCATAGTTAATTTGATTATCAATTTGATGAGGCCTAGAAGCTGGATATGGTGGTTTGAATAGGTACTGCCCCATAGACTCATGTATTTCAATGCTTGGCCCATAGGGAATGGCACTATTAGGAGGTATGGCCTTGTTGGAGTAGGTGTGGCCTTGTTGGAGGAAATGTATCACTGTGAGGACAGGCTTTGATGTTCAAGCTATACCTAGCTTGGTTCAAGATGCAGAACTCTCATTTCCTTCTCTAGCACCGTGTCTGCTGGCACACGCCAGTCCAATGAAATGGTGCTGTGGTCATGGTGTTTCTTCACAACAATAAAACCCTAACTAAGACACTGGGTCTTTGAGAATTCCTGTGGGGATTATCTTGGTTAGGGTAATTGAGATGGGAAGACCCTTCTTAAATATGGGTGACTTGACACTCTTGGCTGGGACCTTGAGCTGTATACAGTGGAGGTGTGAACTGATGCAACATGACCAGCTGCTTCAAGTTCCAGCCGCCCTGGATTCCCTGCCATGATGGACTGTACTCTTGAACTAGGAACTGGGATGAATACATTCCTGTCTTAAGTTGCTTTTATCAAGGTATATTTATCATGACAATAGGAAGAGTAACCAAGAATGTTGTTTCTCAGGGTGGTGAAGGCAAAAGAAAATGGGACCCTTAAGGAGATGGACCCCAGTAAGAAGTCATTGCTGCCCCTCTTTGCTCCCCAACTATCAAGATAAGATTGTTGTACCTGTATGCCAACACTCTACTGTCAGCAGGATGCAAACATTGTTCTAAGATATTACTGGCAGGAGTTCGCCTAATCTTTTAGAGACCAGGACTCAGACAAAGCATAATCCTTGATTTTTATGCAGACCAAGAATTTCAGGATGGGACAGTTTGAAACAAAGTTGGAGTTTATCAAAAATAGAAAGTTGTTCAGTCAGGGAAAGTGTAAGCACCCTGGAGAGCAGGGACACGGGCTTCTCAGGCACATGTGTCTCCGTATCAGCCATGTGTACTGTTTGATGGCTCTCAAATTACTTTTAAAGTTTACCTTTCTCCTTTTTATAGTAAAGGAGACCACAGAGTGGTTCTAGAGGTACCTTTACGGAGCTTCAGTCTTGTCCGATGATACCAGGAGCTAAGAGGATGGCACATGCTTTTAAAAAATTAATTAGTTAATTAATTTATCTTTTTTCTGTAAATGGAGTTTCTGATTGGAATTCTGGAGGATTTCAGGTTTTCCCCTGAGAAAGAAGAAAGGCTGCATTTAAGCAAATTCTTGAGTATCAGCTGGTGAGTGTCTTCAGGTTTGGGGATGAGGAGTTCTGTTCCTTTTCATGTCCATAATTTCACTGTGGGGGTTGTCACCAGAACTGAGCTGGTTTTATTGTCATGCATTTCTATCCATATGTCACCCTGCCTGCCTGCCTCTCTTTCGTCTTCCCCCTCTTCTTTGTTTCAAGGAAATTTTATTTTGAAATAGTCTTAGATACCTTTTATTTTCCATCAGAAAACAAACACAAATAGAACCAATTATGTGTGTGTGTGTATATCTTAGTCATGATATTTTCTTCACAATTGATCTGCCCGTTTCCCACCCTAAGTTCTGTTTCATTTTTTATTTGTTTGTTTTTCTTCCTTGCGTCCCCTGTGATTTAATTTTCATCCTGAAGCTGTGTTTGCAGTCTGCCTTTCTGAGTTCTGTCTGTTCCCTTAAACAATCTTCTGCCTTACCCACTCTTGGTTGTCCTTGTTTTTTTCTGAGTTTGGTGTTTTTCCTTTGTAGTTTCACGGGCGGTCTCAATGCTAAAAATCCTTAGTGGTAATATTCGGTAGCACTGTCCATTAGGTCTGTGACAATCCTTTTCTGAGATTTTTAAGTGACTGTGTGAATGCAAGATGTATTCTGTGCTATTTATGTTATCATGAGATAGATTTTATACAGCTATAGAAGGCAGGCTCGTGAAGGAGGGCATCTAAGGAAGGGGGTCTCAGTGGACGCCTAATGCAGATGCAGGCCTGATCCTCTGAGCTATTGTATGGAAAAGCTTCACCAGTGCCTGCGGTGTGGTCCCATGGCTCCGCAGTTCCCTTACCAGCCTTTCACTCACAGAGGACACAGTTAACGGGGGGGGGGGGACATCTTCTAGGCAACGCCGCCCTTTTAGGATGCCCTTTATGCTCTTTTCCTTTTTACAAAAAAATATTTCCTTACATTTTTTTTTGAGAATATAATTACATGATTTTCCCCATCCCTTTCCTCTCTCCAAACTCTCCCGTACGCCTCTTCTCCTACCTTTTAGGGCAATCACAGGCAATGGAGCTCCGCTGCGTCAGGCTTTTTAAGCGCTTCAGTTGCTACCCCTGGCCTGCTCCATCCTTGCACCAATTATTAGCAGTTGAAGTTTTCTGGTTTTTCCGTCTCTCACACTGCTGAAAAATGAAATCAGACCCCCCCACCCCCACCCCACATACACACACCTCGCTGCTGTTTATAGTGCCAAGAGACAGAATTAAACTGATATTGTGTTCCTGCAGGAATGAGAATGCTTCCGGGTGGCTTCAACATCATACAGTAGGTGTTAGTCTACCCAGGACATTTCTGTTCCCCCCAGATATGCAGATGTCCATGGTCTAGTGGACAAATAGCACTTTCTTAAAGAAATGCTCAGATTGTCTTGCATTTCAGCGACACAGGGAACCGATGTATTCTTTTCTCTTGTAGAAGCCAAGCTGTAAATTGGTAAGTATGGAATTGATTTGTAAAATCAAGATGCACTTGGCATATAATGCAATTCCTTCTTAGAGTTACTCAGTGGCTCCTTTTTCACCCATTTGCAATGTATTCTTGTCATCAGAGTGTGTTCTCGTCACTCCCAGGAGGAACCTGTCCCATTAGCACCTGCTCTGTGCTCACCTCTGCTGACTTCACATCCACACTCCTGCTTTCTGTCATATGATTTGTCTGGTCTGGGTGTGCAGAGTTCTGCAGTCTGTGCTCTTTCACAGATGGCCTTTTCCAGTTAGCATAGTAGTTCTTACATATCATTGCTTGTTTATGGCCAAGTACGGAACGTTGTGTGAGTCAGATACATTTTATTTATCCATCTGTCAGCTGATGAACCATTGGATTGTTTCTGCTTTTTAACTATTAAGAATACTGCTGCTTTGACCACTCTAGCACAAGTTTCTGTGTGGATGTATGCTAACAATGACCTTGGTTATACAGCCACGAAATACACCCAGCGGGAATGCTGGGCCATACGGTTAGTCTGGGTTTTCAAGTAAATACCAAAGTCCTTTCAGGAATGGACACATTATTTTACATGTCTTCCAGCAATGGACGATGCCACCCACTTCTTGTGTTCTCCGTCATTTTTATAGTCCTTCAATCTTTCCACCCCTCCTCTCTTCTTTCTTCTCCCCTCCCTCCTGTTTCTATTATGGTCATCCCAATGAGACCAGAAATTGCTCACCTATAGCAGTAAGAGAGAGACGCATGATGGATCAGAAGTTAGTCAGCACATGAGATCTCTCCCTTAAAAGGAGTAGCCATCTGTCCCAGGAAATTTAATATGCTTCTAGCTTGGCTGGAAATATGCTCAACAAAGCCTGACCCTAATAATGATGACCTCAGTCTCCATCCAGTTTCCAACACAAGATCCACTAAAGCCCAGTGGACAGGGTAATGTGATGATATTCCTTCCTTAGAGCACCTTCTGTTCTCAGGGATTCTTCCTCACTTTTCTTCAATGCATCTGTGTGCTCTGCTCACCTGTCCCCACTTGCTTCTTCCTTCTGGGTATGAGGCAAGGAACTCTGGAGTTACTGGCTTAGGGAGTCTTTAGTACCTAGTACCTCAACTTAAGCTCATCAAGAGCTAGGAAAGACTCAACCAATCCACATGATTAGAAGGTGCAGTCATACCACAGGGCAAGGACAGTATCTTTTCCTGTGTCCCCTGGCCTTTTGTGTACTTTATTTGGGGGAAATTTTCATGTAGATCCTTTGTTCATGGCTTAGTGAGGCTGCAGATTTTAAATACTGACTCTTCAGCATACATAATTTGAAAATATTTTATCCATTCTGAATTATCTTTTTGCTTTTTGATAATAACTTTTCATGCATAAATACTTTTAAGTTTTAGTGCAGGCCAAGCCAATGTATCTATTTTTTCTTTTGTTGTGCTTTTAGTATTATATTTTCATTCACAAGGTTATAAATTCCTGTGATATATTTTGAGAATTTCATAGGCTTAATGCTCACATTTAGACCTTTGGTCTACTTGAATTAATTTCTGTACATGGCATGAGGAAAGGACCCAAGTCCTTGTTTTCTCCATGCATATGCATTTGTTCCAGCGGGACTCATGGACAATATTATTCTTTATGCCCAGCATGGTGACTCACACCTTTAATACCAGCACTTAGGAGGCAGAGGCGGAGGCAGAGGCAGGTGGATCTCTGTGAGTTCCAGGCCAGCCTGGTCTACATTGTGAGATCCAGGACAGTCAGAGATACATATTGAGACTTATTCTCAAAAGAACCCATTCCCCTTCAAAAGAAAAAAGAAACAATCAGCTAACTATAGTGCATGACTTCACTCTTGTGCCTGGCTCTCTCCCACTGGTCTATGTCTGTCTTGGTTATTGTCATGTTCTGTATATGGAGTGCAGTCGCATGTAGCATCATGCATCTGGATTCTCCCAGTAAATCAGTGACACTGTACAATAGCAGCCATAAATAATTATATTGCTCAGTAATACGGTGGCCTCCAAGATTCTGTAAATACACTCCATGTTGTTCTAAATAATGAGGAAATCCCTCAACAGAACAAAGTAGAAACCAAAGCATGAATACACATTACAAGGTACCTCAAACACTCTAGGCTTACTAACACAAATGCTTCGATATTACTATACGTGCTTGCATCAAGTATCTGGCCAGATGTTTTGAGTATCTTTGCCAGCATCTCTTTGGTCTATCACCCAGGCAATAATTAAACAAGAAATAATCAGAACAGTTCCATCAAGAATCTGCCTCTCTCTGATATTGCTATCATCATTTAGAATGCTCCCCGAGCCCGAAGCCTTTAGTCTCATTTTTATATAACCAGATACTCAGAATGTAGCCAGACATATTCAGCTATCTCTGGGTTCTTCATTCACAGCTCTCAGAATTGACTCTGTTAGTTGAGCTTATACTTTTCCTTATCAGATCACGGTGTGGCTGTCCCAGTTCTGGGTCCCAAATCAATGGTAAATTTGTTCACAGAAGACTTTGCCATCCATATGCTTTGTGCCTTCCCCAGATGTGACAGTTTGTTGGTTCACAGCTGTTCTCCAAATGTGCACACTGGTTAAACTTCAGCTTTAAATTTTATTGCCTTAACAGTTTCTTATGAATAGCTTTTCAAGGTTATCTTTCCCAGGTATTACTGGTGTTCCACTCAAAATTAATCCCTTCTGTAAACAATCTGAAGAACAGCTTCACGAACGCTGTAAACATCGCTAGTGCGTTATTAGTCACGTGAAGTGCTGGAGAGCGAAACTTGCCAGCATTTTCTCACGATCCTTCCCTTCATTCAGAGGCTTTGGATTGCAGGAGTACAATTATATATGCAAGCATGTGTATGTACTTGCATGCATATGTGTGTGCATGTGTGTGTAAACTTCTACATACAAGAACTCATAATTCCGAGGGATTTGAAAACAGTGTCACAGTGTTTTGTAGAGTCACTGCTTAGTGCTGTGCCCTGACTGGGTGGCAGTGGCGAGCATTTATTTTGCCATGCAGAGCGGCCCTCGTTTGTGATCATTAATCTTTGCCTTCAGCCTTCTTGTGAGCAGATTAATTGCAACAGAAAAAATGTGAACATTTTATAATGAGACTCAATTTATTCTGGAAATTGAAGACTGTGTATGAGTGTTTTTCTTTTCATATTTCCTGACAGGACTGATTTAAAATTGAGATAAAAATAAATGTTAGGAAGATCTAGAAGTTGGTCCTTGGAGTTACATTTCTGTTAAACACTGGGACCTGGTCCTTATATTTCTACACTGAAGGTTCATCTTTTGTCAGAGATTAATGTTTCTCCTGTTTCATGCAAAAGATTAAAGAGGATGGATAAATATGGCACATTTGCTTTTCATTAATCAAAGTTTTAATTCATCTGCTGGATAGACATCAAAAGACAAATTGCTGTGTCAGAATTAGAATTATATAATGCAACTAAAATGAAGTGTACTGTTTTATTTTAAATATGTAAAAGTATTTGCCTCCCCTCCTTTTCTCTCTCCCTCTCCCTCCCCCCCTCGTGTGTGTGTGTGTATGTGTGTGTGTGTGTGTGTGTGTTGTGTGTGTGTGTGTGTGTGTTGTGTGTGTGTGTGTGTGTGTAGGCCAAGGTTCTATCATGAGTGTAATTTCTCAGGTGCCATCTACTATTTTCTTTCTTGAGATGTTGTGGTGGTTTGAATAGCTTTGGCCCCCATAGACTCATGTGTATGAACATGAAAGCTTGGCCCACAGAGGGTGGTACTATTAGGGAGTGTGGTCTTGTTAGAGTAGGTGTGGCCTTGTTAAAGGAAGTGTATCACTGTTGGGGTGGGGGCTGCCTTTGAGGCCTCCTGTGCTCAAGTTACTCCCAGTGTGGCACGTAGTCTTCTTCTGCTATCTGCGGGTCAAGATGTAGAGCTCTCAGCTCCTTTCCCAGCATCATGCCTGCCTGGATGCTGCCATGCTTCTTGCCATGATGATAAAGGACTAAACCTCTGAAACTGGAAGTCAGCCCCAATGAAATGTTTTCTTTTATAAGAACTGCTGTGGTCATGGTGTCTCTTCACAGCAATAAAATCCTAACTAAGACAGACATGGTGTCTTGGAGTTTTCTAGGAGGCAGGGCTGCAGGCCCATAAGTCCCAGGTAACCTCCTGCCTCTTCCTTCCCTGTGTTAAGATTATAAATGTGTACCACTACTGTTTAAGTAAAAAGATTTGTTTATTTTTGTTTTTGTGTCTGTGACTGACTGTCTGTCTGTCTTTATGTACATATGCATGTGCATCATGGACATGCCTGCTACCTGTAGAGTCCTCCTGTATGCAAGGCAAGTGCTCTACTGACTAAGCTATAGCCCCTGCCCTCCCGTGTCTGTGTCTTTGTCTTTACATTCCTGCTACATAAGGAGCTGTAGGAGGGGTTCCGACCATTCCCTCAAAGGAATTGCTGCTCCCTTTTGTGTAAACGGCTCCTCTTGTTCTTTTGATGACAATAAATAAAAATAAATACATCAAAAAAGAGAGAAAGGGAATGAGGAAGGAAGGAAAGAAGGCAGGAAGGAAGGGAGGGAGGGAGAGAAGGAGGGAGGAGAGAGCTTGCAATCTGAACGATATAATACCTGCGAGCACCATGCAGTGTGCGAAGAAGGAATGGATTTCTTTAATGATACTGACATCTTTTTTTTTCAGCCAATATAGTTCAATGTTTCACAGAGGTTAAAGTACTAAGAGCTGCAACTTTTAACCGCTTCGCCTTTGTGTAGAGCATCCAAGTCACCCAGCGGTTAGCAAACTCCTGCAGTAAGTGCTCCGGTTCCATTTATTTCCAGTTCTTCCCCTGGGAAATCCTGACTGAGCTGTTTCTGCTTCAGCAGATGGAGTCTGGCTCACCAGGTGTGAGAAGGTAGCTGGAGGGGAGATGGCAGACACCACGCATGAGAATGAGGCTCCATGAAAAGTGCTTATTTGTCCTTACCCTCAGTTGTCATCAGGACCTTCAAAATACTAAACAAAATCATCCTGTGCATGCCTGATCGAAGGATGCCCTAAGAATAATTCTTCCAATGGAACCTTTCTCTGTACCTTGCAGCAGGACTGTGGTAGTTCCCATTGTGGGAAAAGAGCCTGGGAGTGAGGGATATGAGCCTCCTGGAGAGACAGAGAACTCTTGCTGGTTGTGATGCTGCTCCAGTACCTGCTGGTGTGACCTTGCGCAAGTCCGCTGTGTGAGCTATGTTTGGCATGTGGCTCATGTATAGGTCACCATCAATGTCTTCTACAGCACAGCTGTAATGCATTGTCACAATGTGTTAGCTCCTATTCCCTTCGCCTAGACACATCTCCTCCTATTCCT
Organism: Tokudaia tokunoshimensis; assembly: GCA_036184795.1. NCBI lineage: Eukaryota > Metazoa > Chordata > Mammalia > Rodentia > Muridae > Tokudaia > Tokudaia tokunoshimensis. The sequence goes on along the minus strand of BTHU01000012.1, from coordinate 91,371,026 downwards.
ATACTCCGACTTCCAACCAAGTGCCTCTGTCATTGTCATTACTAGCATTCCTGGTGTCCACAAAGGCCAGAAAAGAACATCAGATCTCCTTGGAATTATGGACAGTTGTGAGCCACCATGAGGGTGGCGGGGATTGAGCCTGAAAGAACATCTCGCGCTTTTAACTGCTGAGCAATTGCTCCAACCCCACCCCGAGCTTTATGTTGTTGATTTTGGTTTTATAGAGCTGAGGTGAGTCTATGAATTTGGTCTTTAACAGTCCCTCTTGGACAGCTCTCCATATATGTTCTCCATTGGACAATGTTTCACAGTACAGATAGTTTGCTGTGTATTATAACCATTCTGTGTTGAAGGCTGTGTACAGTGCCTCTTGCCTTCTACATAATACCGGAATGAATGTTTTGTATGTATCCATGTAAACGTGTGTGTGTTTGGGTGTGTGTGTTTTACTTTTGTTAAGTGTGTGGATTTACAATTTGTCTAGATGCAGTCAAAACATTTCTGCTTGAGAATTTAATGTCCAAGTGAAATCTAAAGCTGGAGGATAGAGCGGAACATCCCAAGTGTGTGAGTGTCTTGAAATCTGCAGACACTAAATTAATTTGTGTTTCCTTCACTCAGTTTGATTTCACTCAGTGTGATTTTGACCCAAACACTCCCCAAGATCAGGCTCAGAGTGATCATTTGTTAGGATTCATCAGACTCAAAATCTGCTCTGTACCACAGTGAAACAGCAAAGAATAAGTCAGCAAAGGTAACACAAAGTCGACCTGGCGACCCGTCCCAGGGGAGTCACACAGGTGCTCTTAATTCCTTTAGTAACACTGCACAGTGGTGCATGGGGGGCAGAGCTTCCCTGAGTTTTGGTGTCCAGGGTTCTTAAGCTCTTTATGATTTAGATCAGTCTCACAGGTGTGCAGCATTTGCAGGCCTGACCTCATCCTAGTGTCCCCAGAGACCTGACTCAGGAGGCATAATCCAGATCCCCAGACCTGTAAAGCAGGCATTCTTTATAAGGCACACAGCCAGAGCAACATATCAGGGGACACTGATGCAGCCTAGCCCAAGGCCTCAGGAATCTAAAAGTACTTAGCAGGCAGGGAATCCCAAGGGCTCTGAAGTGGTCTCCTGGTAGCTGATCCAGGGAGGAGTTCCCTTGAGGACAGGTCTTTCTTTCTCTGGAATGTGCTGGGCTTGTTCAGCTAAGCTGAATTACTGGTGCTTAATTAATATGTTTTATATTACTTTATATAAAGTATATTATATGCTACTTTAATATACTCCTGGTGCTTTGTTGGAGTGATTCTGTGATCATAAGTTAGGTTTTGATCCACTTGTAGGGAGGGCAATATTAAGACTGTTTGGAAGATAGCTGAATATGTTTCCATTTTAGAGTTGAGCTATTGTATTAGGACTTTCACTGACGGGATAAGGTACTTTAAGTAAATACCTTAAGGGAGGAGAGATTCATTCTGGTTCCTGGTTTCAAAGGGATCTATTTATAGTCCTTGTTGCCACTAATTCTGAGCCCATAGTGATGCAGAACAGCGTGGTGACAGGGGTATGTGGCAGAGGCTACTCATGTTGTGGCAAACAGAGAAGGATCAATGGCTGGGGACTGTCTTTAAGGTCACCCTGTCCTTCACCCCAGTCACCAATTCCTCATATAAGATCCCATACCCAACAAAATTACACTTCAAACTGGGAAGTTAGTGTTTAACATATGAGTCTGTGGGGAATTTAGTGGTCCAGACATAGCTACTGGTTTTATTGCATTGTAAGAAGGGGGCACAGAAAACACAGTGGAGAAAGCGTCTCCCCGGGAATGAACTGCTTGATATAAATTCTTGTCTAAACTAATTCTGATTTGAGTTTAAAGAGATTTCCTTGTCTTGTCAAGGCCATAATTTATATATGGTATTAAAGCAAGACTCTCTGTGAATGGGCAGACAATGAGGAAGATATGTGGGTAACTTGTTCTTTGTCTGATGAGGAAGAAGTGACATTAGGAGATTTTCAAGGTGTATGACCCATCAATGTCAATTAAAATAACAAAAGTTTTTGATTGGCTTTCTACATATAGGTGTCAGGATGTCTGCATGGGGACAAGACCAGACATTTGTAGTCTCAATGGCCAGGGTCTTAACTCTAAAGTTTTGGCAAGTGTATCTAGTTCTAAGAAGAAAGGGAACGAGTTCCAGGGGCAGGAGCATGATCTCTTGACTAAAATGAGACAGCAGCTAGAGACTTCAGAAAGTGAAAATTCTACTTTTTAGAGAAACATCAAGCATTTGCCCATGCATTTCTGGGCCAGAACTTAGGAAGTTAACTAAAGAATAATGGAGTCTAGCATGAGCTTCAACCACAGGGAACTTGGGACTCAGGGAAGGAAATCAACCAGCTCATGATTTCCCTCAGATGGGAGCCAGAGGGATGGTGTGAGGTCTGAGTCTCAGTCACTGCATAGGACAGGCTGGCCTCAGAGTCCAAGAATGACTGAAGTCAGGTGTAATGGCACACCTGCAATCCTGGGAGACTGATGCAGGAGAGTCATATATGAATTTGAGGACAGACTGGACTGTACAGTAAATTCCAAGTCAGATTGGGCTAGAGAAAGACTCTGTTCAGAAAAATAAGACCAATATAATAGCAATTAGTGAGAAAAGAGGCCATGAAATGAGAGAGGGGAGGGCCATATGGGAAGATCTGGAAGGAGGAAAGGGGAGGGGGAAACATTATAATTAAATTACACTCTCAAAAATATAAAAATGCGTTTTGGTAAAAATAAAACAGCAAACAAAAAGCAAAAACCAAAACAAGACTGGGGCTTTTTGGGCATTGGACGTAAAGCACTTTATATTCTCCTTATGCCAATGAATAATGCTTTTAATTGTGTTTTATAAAAGAGAGAATTCTTTGTCTAGGGGATGATACCAAATTTAGTAAAAGATTGTGGAGTTATAGATCTGATTGAGTCAGGAAAACAGAGATAGGTGATGTGAGCGGAGGGTGACAACACACCAGACACAAAGGAAAGAATGTCCTGGTACAATGACTCCAAGTAACTGTTAAAATGACATAGCCCTTGCCCAGTGGACAGCAGGCAGAACCAGTTCCATTCCTGCCCATTTTCACAACAGCTTGTTCCTTCTTTAATACATTGCATTGCATCTGCCATGAGACACCCTCCTCCAAGAGACTGGGAGGAGGGAATGCTAGCATCTATGAGCATGTTTGGAGCTAAGGTCCAAATCTTACCTTACCCTTGTACAGGTAATCAAGGGTCATAGGGTGAGTGCTAACACATCATGACTAATGTCCTCACATAAATGGACCATTTGGACCTACAGACAAAAGATGCTATGAAGACAAATGGGAAGACACCAGTCTATAAGTCAAGGAATGAGGTCAGGAACAGGTCCTTCCATCATGGTCCTCAGAAAGAGGCAACCTGCTGATGCCTTCATTTTGAATGTCTAGCTTCCAGCATGTGAGGTGGTGCATGTCTGTCATTAAAGCCAGCAGCTTGCAAGAGAGGTTGAAGCAACACTAGTAAGAGAGTCTGCCTCTCCTGCCTGCCACCTGGCCCTCATCTCTACTTTCCCATGCCAAGAGCATGGGCCTTTTGCCTTTTACTCTTTTTCATGTTTTCTTACCCATCGGTTTCCCTTCAGAGTAAGTTTCAGAGTCACAATCAGCAGGTCAGTAAGAGCATATTAAGTAAATATTATATAGCCACCAAGGAGCATGGAACCCAGGCAATCAGCAGAGCAGACAAAACAAAATGTAGGACCAAAGACTTCAGTAGCACAAGGACATGCCTTGAATAGGTATTTCTGGAGATTTAAAATCTGTCCTTCATGGAATAAATACATAAAACAGTCCTCTGTCATGTTACTATCCCATTGCTGATGTTGCAATATGAGGTGACATTCTTTTTGTTACTGTCCAGGTGAAGCAAATACTTTAATCAACTTTCTTCTTGTTTATAAGTTTTGTATGATGGGACTGACATACAGAATTCCTGATGGGTTGGCCTACAGAGGCTTACCCTTTGTTTCTTTTTACCTGTAAATGTTACCATACTGTGGAAGCCTGTCTCCTTGCTCTTGCTTCTGACATGCCATGTTCTCAGTCCCATTGTTGCACCTGGTGGGTGTGTTCACAATGGCGCTTCTTGGTTGAAGTTAGGTCTATTTTCCTATTGGTAAAAAAAAAAAAAAAACAAAAAAACCAAAAAACAAAACCTCCATAAATTATGGAGTTCCAAGCGACATTCTCCCAGCACCTCCTTCATTCACTTTCCTTCTTTCGTTATATCTTGGGATTAAATATTACACATGATCCTTCCTGCCTTCCTGTTGAGTTGTTTCCTGGAAACAGCATCTCTTGTGGATGCAGAAAGAGATGCTGGGATTTGGTATGGTTCAAGAAATATGGGGAGTGGTATGTCTAGGAGGATTACTGCCTCAGCACTTTCCCCTAGTGGGACACTTACCTTCTGATTGGAGATGGTATTATTGCTGCTGTTACTATTGTTATGGCACTACATTCCCTTTTTCCTGGTACCACATACCATTTTCCTTTAAAAGAACCATCCTCTGTCTTTCTCTAGGGCCAGCATTGAGTGGGGAAAATAGAGCAGTAGTTGCTAAACAGCACTTTCCCCAAAGTGCTGCTGCCTTTTTACAAGGTTAGATGCACAGGAGAAGTGTATAAAGGTAATGCTTTGCATTATCTTGCAGTTTCTGCTGATGGAGCCCAAGAATGAGTTTAATGTAACATTTCTGTCCTCCTTCTTTGGAAGGGTCCCTCAGGGTCAGAGAGGAGGCTAGAGGCTCTGGCAAGGTCAGAGCACTGACTGTGCCTCTGGTTGCATTCAAAGAAGGGATGCAAGCCAGTATGAGCTTGGAGGCCCACATGAACCCCAAGATCCAGCTAGCTCTGGCAACTCAATAAAAGACAGCCAAAGGGTAAGGAGAAATGAATCCTAATAATGTTGTTCAAACCCTTGGATTAAGTTCTGCCTGAATTATGATCCTCATTTTAATTGCATTTCTGTCATCCAACTAAGTTGTTTAGTTGGGGGAAAAAAGCCCTGGCTGGTCGGGTAGCCAGGGAGTGAATTATTTCTTCATCCTTTTTTGGTTATTTTATTTTCTGTGTTTCTGCCATTAAAGGATGTATGGGCTACTAGTTATTTCTCATTCCTACTCTAACTCTCTTATAATTCGTCAAAATATCTTATAAAATTTTACAGTGCAAAAATACTCATGCCTAGGCTTTTGGGTTTTATGGTTTTTTTTTTTTTGCTGTTGTTATTGTTGATGATGATGAATGATTGGCAGCTGGTCATGCTATAGGTTGGGCCAATGGTGTTTATCATGCTCTCATTTTCTAAATCTTTCCCAGTCATCTCGTCAGGCTCCCTTACTAATTTAGTGTCTGAGTGTTTCATAACTGCGAGGAGACACCATGACCATGGCAACTCTTATAAAGGACAACATTTAACTGGGGCTGGCTTACACTTTCAGAGATTCAGTTCATTATCATCAAGGTGGGAGCATGGCAGCGTCCAGGCAGGCATGGTGCAGGAGGAGCTGAGAGATCTACATCTTCATCTGAAGACTGCTAGGAGAAGACTGACTCTTCTACACTGACTGGAGGTTCAAAGCCACAGTGACATACTTCTTCCAATAAGGCCACGCCTACTTCAACAAGGCCACACTTCTTAACAGTGCCACTCCCTAGGCCAAGCATGTTCAAATCACTACAAGTAGCTGAAACTGATGATGTGGTTACCCTGCCATACAATGAAGAATCAGAAGTGAGCACAATCCTGGCGGGGGGGGGAGGGGTGTACTGTGATGGCATTGAGGACTTGGTTTCATTTGACTTCTTGCTCAGTTATCTCAAGTGTGGACTATCAAGCTGAAGGTCTCAGGAGCTTGACAAAGAGTTCATGAAAGACAAAAAACCAGGGACAAACATCACATTTAATTTAGTAAGTCTTCTAATAATCTTTCCAGATATCTTGCAAAGGAGTCTGGGAAATACAAGTTCTTAGCTGGAGGGCATGGATGGTCCAAATAGCATTCTTTTAGTGAGGAATGTTGGGATGGGAATTGTCTGGGTCAACTGGCAGCCTCATCTATAGGGAGAACAGGCATTGAAAGTCTCATCTACACAGTACTTAATACTTTAACATATCTCACAGTTTGTATTTGTCCTGTATGTTTTCAGCTGTTGATATTCTCTATGATGTTTTTTGCAGACCCTTCATCTCTTTCCTACAGTTCCCTGTTTTCTAAACTCTCTGTAGCTTGTCCATACAGTTTTATTGAAAGTTACAAATAGATTATGTGCTTCTCTTGGCAATGATAATATTTTATATAATTGGAACATGACTGGAATAATGGTGGGCTAGAGGTAGCTCTACTAGCCCTGAGAAAAACTGCCAGGAACTTTTACATTTACTTGCTATGCATATGTGTGTGTGTGAACACATGTGTCATGATGCATAGAGCTCACATGACAGTATGTGGGAGTCGGTTTCCTAATTCCACCATGTGAGTTCTGAGATTGAACTCAGGCTATCAGGTTTAGTGGCAAGCACTTTTACTCCCTGAGCAATCTTGGCAGCCCTAATTTTTAGTTATTTTTAAACCATCTGATGAACATTGCAAGCATTATAACCTATATAAATTTACAATGAAATAAATTATAGTCATAAGCATTATAATGTCATTTTGGTCATTGATAGACCATACACAATAGCAATCCCATGGATTAGTGCATTTAGTGACACTATAGTCATCTTACTTGGTATAAGGATGCTGTTCCATGTTTCTTAGAATGCATCTCTAGCCTCTTCACAGATAGTGCTGGGAATGAAACAAAAGAGTGAAGCTAGATTCCTCTCATTCTGTACCAAAAACAATCTAAAGTGTATCAAAGACTTTGATGTAGGACCCAAGACCCCAAAACTGTTAAGAGAAAAACACTCCAAGATATAGATGTACACACAAGGGTTTCTGAGAATGTCCCTAAAGCTTAGAAAATAATACCAAGAATCAACAAATAGGAACATGTGAAATTAAAAAGCTTTTACACAGCAAAGGAACAGTGAAGAGACAGCCCTCAGAATGGGAGAGAAATCCTCACTAGTCATACTTCTGACAAAAACCAGACTAAGCAAAAAATCCAAAAAGTGCAATCAGTAAGGGGTTAATAAAATAAATGGACAGCTCTTGAAAAATGAAGCGAGTGAGCCATAAAGCGGGTGAGCATGAAGAGATTTCATTATCTTCAGCCATCAGAGAGATGCAGATGAAAGCTACATTAAGATTCCGTCTCATCCCAGCCAGAATGGCTACCATCGTCAAAATGAACAACACCAGACCTTGGTAAAGAAGTGAAGAGAGAGGAGCGTTTTCATACTGCTGGTGGGAGTGTAAATTAGTGCAGGAGCTACGGAGGTCAGCATGGCAGTTTCGCAAATCAAACAAAAACCAAACTAAACCAAACCAAAGCACTAATAATTACCATATGACCCGGTCACTGGTTGTATATCCAAAGGACATTAAATCAACATACCACAGAGATTCCTGCGCATCCATGTTTATCACAACTCTTTTTATAGTAGCTAGCTTATGGAGTTAGTTACCTGATAACAGAGGAATGGATATAAATAATGCAGTATATCTACACAGTGGAGTTCTATTCAGCCATAATGAAGGGCGAAATGATGCCATTTGCTGCAAGTTGGGACAGATTATTGTATCAAAGTCAGATACAGAAGACAAACAGCACATGTACCCCTCACTGAACTGTGCTAGCATTCATAATTATATAAACTGTCTACTTATAGCTATATTATTTATCATTTATTTATCTATTAGATAACTGCTATCTATCTCTATTATCTATCTATCTATCTATCTATCTATCTATCTATCTATCTATCTATCTATCTATCTATCTATCTTCAATCTATTAATTTATGTATTATATATCTACTAATTATCTATCTTCTATTTATCTATCTATCTAATCTATCATCTATCATCTATCTTCTATCTATCATCTATCTATCTATCTATCTATCTATCTATCTATCTATCTATCTATCTATCTATCTATCTATCTATCTATCTATCTATCTGCCAATCTATCTATATTACCTATCTACTATCTATCTATCTATCTATCTATCTATCTATCTATCTATCTATCTATCTATCTATCTATCTATCTATCTATCTATCTGCCAATCTATCTATATTACCTATCTTCTATCTATCTATCTATCTATCTATCTATCTATCTATCTATCTATCTATCTATCTATCTATCTATCTATCTATCTATCTGTCATCTATTATCTATTATCTACTATTGATCTATCTATATTTATTTATCATCATCATTATTATCATCATCAGTGTATAATCTGACATGAAAGTAAAAAAAAAAAAGAATAAAGGAAGGGAAGAGACCATTAGGGAGAAAGGGAAGTATGGTCTCCATTTGATTTCCAGGGTGACCAGATCAATTTACATGCCATCAGCAGTGCATAAGAGAATGAGAGGGGTGACAGTGGTCAAGACACATGACATATGTGAATGAAATTATGAGAATGTAGCACTACATAGGCTAACAGAAAATCAAATAAAAATTAAGATGTAAAATGAATGCATCTCCATGAGAATAGCCCCTCATAGGCTCAGATATTTTAGCACTACTTGGCTCCTTGAGTCAATGGTACTATTTGGGGAGGTTTAGGTGGTGCAGCATTGCTGAGGAAAGCACATCACTGGAGGCAGGCCTTGCTTCCAGCTTCCAGCTTCCAGTTTGTTTTCTCTAAATGGTGCTTAGGATTGAAGATATGACTTCTTAGCTTCCTCCTCCCGTGGCCCTGCCAGCCTGCTTCCAGATCTCCCTGTTAGAAGGGACTCTTATTTGGAACAGTAAGTCCAAATAAATCCCTTTTATAAGTTACATTGGCTATGGTGTTTTTTTCCCCTCAGCAATAGAAAAGTTGTTATATACCATTATTGAGTGACATATGACAGGACATTAAAAACAAAGGTAATAAATAGTTAAAAATTCGTTCTTCATTGTTCTGCTCTGTTTTATCTTTTCCAGTGAAGTCCTTGTGCTTACTTTAATCTTCATGGTGAAAATTCTGGTATGCAACTACAATCTCTTCCCATTTTGTGTTCAGTGACATGTTAGCAGCTAGAAAGGGCCTCTGCTGGCAGTGGTGACACCTTGAGAATTAGCAAGCGCTCCAAACCATTAGGTGCTATTTTGCTGATTGTCTCTTTAGATCAAGAGTATTCAACCCACAGCCACATGTAGCTCTGAATGCAGCCCAACACAAAATGGCCAACTTTTAAAAAACATTTGTAAACTTTCCCAACCCACTGGCCATGGGCTGGACACCCCTGAAAATTTAATGTGCAGCCAAAGGCAATTCTTCTTTGACCAACTGGGCCTAGAGGAGCCAACAAGTTGGACACCTGATCTAGATGTAGAAAAGTGGCAGAGAAATTTCTAAGGTTGTAGACCCCACTCTTGTTAGCCCTTTTCTTCTCTTAGTACAAGAAATTTGAGAAATGTTCTTGGCAGATCTGTGCATGGATCCACATCTGAGATTAGTCAAGGGTAAACTTGACCCACAAGTTCTTTCTCCTCATTTCTCTACCAAGATGAGCTGAAAATGATGCCTTTAAATTTCTTGTCACATTCTAAGCACGCTTGGTCTCCCTCTCGGACTGCTCTCATTTGCACATGGCCTTTCCTGTCTCAGAGGCAGGCATGCTTTCCGAGAACAAACCAGATTCCCAGAGACAATGTTGTATAGTGAAAACCCGCAAAACAGAATATTGATAATTAGATTATCGTCTGCAGGGCTCCTGCTCTTAAAACAAAACCCTTCACAGAATTGCATGTAGACAGTGTCACATTTTCATTCCTCTCCATTCCCTATGCACCGTGTCCCTGCAGTGTAACTGAAGATACAAAACCAAACAAGGACAAACAGCACGTTCTCAGGAAGGAAGCAGTCACAGACAGAGCTGTAGGCCCTTGGGGCTTCCTTAGCTTACTGGATGAGTTGGTATAGGCAACACCTGATAGGCTGTAGGAAGCACTGTTTTCTGTCACACCACTCTTCTTACTAAAGCAATAAGCCATTTACACTTTACGTTCAGATTTTTTGTTTGCTTGTGTCTTTAAGATGGGGTCTAACTATCTAGCCATGCTGATTTGAAACCTCCCATCCTCCTGCCTCAACCTCCCAAGTGCTAGAATTATAAATTATATGTTGTTTAGGTTTATTTTTATTTATGTGTGTGTTTGTGTGTGTGTGTGTGTGTGTGTGTGTGTGTGTGTGTGAGTGAGTGAATGCCACATGTGTGTGCATACTTACACAAGCCAGAAGAGGGCAATGGGTCCCTTGGAGGTGGAGTTATAGGTAGTTGTGAAGTGCCTAGTGAGGGTTCTGGGAACCAAAGTTTGGGCCTGTGGAAGACCAGAAAATGCCCTTAACCATTGAGCCATCTCTCCAGCTCCAATTGTGACCATAATAGGGACTCAGTGAATACTGTTGAAAAAAAAAGAGTAAAATAACAAAGAATTTCCTTAGCAGGTTCTAGTATAAGATTGGGTGGCCTTATTGCTTTGGGTTCCAGACAGCAATGGTGTCAAATTGCTCAGATATGACTCAGAAAGCTGAGTGACTGGGAGACTCAGGTTCCACTATCTTCTTGGAGGGATGTTTTTGCTTTTTTGTTTTTTGTTTTGTTTGTTTGCTTTTGTTCCCAGTGACCTAAGGACTTCCCCAGGACTCTGCTTTCCAAAGATTAAGTCACTTAAGGCTGAGAACCAAGTCTTTAAGTCATAGACTTTGGGAGACTCTAACTATCTAGACCAGAGCAATAAAGATATTGATGATAATGGTGGTAGTGGTAATGATGATAATGGTGGTGATGATGATGTGGTGATGATGATGTGGTGATGATGATGTGGTGATGATGATGTGGTGATGATGATGTGGTGATGATGATGTGGTGATGATGATGTGGTGATGATGATGATGTGGTGATGATGATAATGGTGGTGATGATGATGTGGTGATGATGATGATGGTGGTGATGATGATGTGGTGATGATGATGTGGTGATGATGATGGTGGTGATGATGATGTGGTGATGATGATGATGTGGTGATGATGATGTGGTGATGATGTGGTGATGATGATGTGGTGATGATGATGATGTGGTGATGATGATGTGGTGATGATGATAATGGTGGTGATGATGATGTGGTGATGATGATGATGTGGTGATGATGATGTGGTGATGATGATGATGTGGTGATGATGATGATGTGGTGATGATGATGTGGTGATGATGATGTGGTGATGATGATGATGTGGTGATGATGATGATGTGGTGATGATGATGTGGTGATGATGATGATGTGGTGATGATGATGGTGGTGATGATGATGTGGTGATGATGATGTGGTGATGATGATGTGGTGATGATGATGTGGTGGTGATGATAATGGTGGTGATGATGATGTGGTGATGATGATGTGGTGATGATGATGTGGTGATGATGATGTGGTGATGATGATGTGGTGATGATGATGTGGTGATGATGATGTGGTGATGATGATGTGGTGATGATGATGTGGTGATGATGATGTGGTGATGATGATGTGGTGATGATAATGGTGGTGATGATGATGTGGTGATGATGATGTGGTGATGATGATGTGGTGATGATGATGTGGTGATGATGATGTGGTGATGATGATGTGGTGATGATGATGTGGTGATGATGATGTGGTGATGATGATGTGGTGATGATGATGTGGTGATGATGATGTGGTGATGATGATGTGGTGATGATGATGTGGTGATGATAATGGTGGTGATGATGATGTGGTGATGATGATGTGGTGATGATGATAATGGTGGTGATGATGATGTGGTGATGATGATGTGGTGATGATGATGTGGTGATGATGATGTGGTGATGATGATGTGGTGATGATGATGTGGTGGTGATGATGATGTGGTGATGATGATGTGGTGATGATGATGTGGTGGTGATGATGTGGTGATGATGATGTGGTGATGATGATGTGGTGATGATGATGTGGTGATGATGATGTGGTGATGATGATGTGGTGGTGATGATGATGTGGTGATGATGATGTGGTGATGATGATGTGGTGATGATGATGTGGTGATGATAATGGTGGTGATGATGATGTGGTGATGATGATGTGGTGATGATGATGTGGTGATGATGATGTGGTGATGATGATGTGGTGATGATGATGTGGTGATGATAATGGTAGTGATGATGATGTGGTGATGATGATGTGGTGATGATGATGTGGTGATGATGATGTGGTGATGATGATGTGGTGATGATGATGTGGTGATGATGATGTGGTGATGATGATGTGGTGATGATGATGTGGTGATGATGATGATGTGGTGATGATGATGATGTGGTGATGATGATAATGGTGGTGATGATGATGTGGTGATGATGATGATGTGGTGATGATGATGATGGTGGTGATGATGATGTGGTGATGATGATGATGTGGTGATGATGATGGTGGTGATGATGATGTGGTGATGATGATGATGTGGTGATGATGATGTGGTGATGATGATGTGGTGATGATGATGATGTGGTGATGATGATGTGGTGATGATGATAATGGTGGTGATGATGATGTGGTGATGATGATGATGTGGTGATGATGATGTGGTGATGATGATGATGTGGTGATGATGATGATGTGGTGATGATGATGTGGTGATGATGATGTGGTGATGATGATGATGTGGTGATGATGATGATGTGGTGATGATGATGTGGTGATGATGATGATGTGGTGATGATGATGGTGGTGATGATGATGTGGTGATGATGATGTGGTGATGATGATGTGGTGATGATGATGTGGTGGTGATGATAATGGTGGTGATGATGATGTGGTGATGATGATGTGGTGATGATGATGTGGTGATGATGATGTGGTGATGATGATGTGGTGATGATGATGTGGTGATGATGATGTGGTGATGATGATGTGGTGATGATGATGTGGTGATGATGATGTGGTGATGATGATGTGGTGATGATGATGTGGTGATGATAATGGTGGTGATGATGATGTGGTGATGATGATGTGGTGATGATGATGTGGTGATGATGATGTGGTGATGATGATGTGGTGATGATGATGTGGTGATGATGATGTGGTGATGATGATGTGGTGATGATGATGTGGTGATGATGATGTGGTGATGATGATGTGGTGATGATGATGTGGTGATGATGATGTGGTGATGATGATGTGGTGATGATGATGTGGTGATGATAATGGTGGTGATGATGATGTGGTGATGATGATGTGGTGATGATGATGTGGTGATGATGATGTGGTGATGATGATGTGGTGATGATGATGTGGTGATGATGATGTGGTGATGATGATGTGGTGATGATGATGTGGTGATGATGATGTGGTGATGATGATGTGGTGATGATGATGTGGTGATGATGACGTGGTGATGATAATGGTGGTGATGATGATGTGGTGATGATGATGTGGTGATGATGATGTGGTGATGATGATAATGGTGGTGATGATGATGTGGTGATGATGATGTGGTGATGATGATGTGGTGATGATGATGTGGTGATGATGATGTGGTGATGATGATGTGGTGGTGATGATGATGTGGTGATGATGATGTGGTGATGATGATGTGGTGGTGATGATGTGGTGATGATGATGTGGTGATGATGATGTGGTGATGATGATGTGGTGATGATGATGTGGTGATGATGATGTGGTGGTGATGATGATGTGGTGATGATGATGTGGTGATGATGATGTGGTGATGATGATGTGGTGATGATGATGTGGTGATGATGATAATGGTGGTGATGATGATGTGGTGATGATGATGTGGTGATGATGATGTGGTGATGATGATGTGGTGATGATGATGTGGTGATGATGATGTGGTGATGATAATGGTGGTGATGATGATGTGGTGATGATGATGTGGTGATGATGATGTGGTGATGATGATGTGGTGATGATGATGTGGTGATGATGATGTGGTGATGATGATGTGGTGATGATGATGTGGTGATGATGATGTGGTGATAGTAATGATAACAGTGATGATAGTGGGGACGGTGGTGGTGATGGTGGTGGTGGTGATGGTGGTGGTGACGACTATGATGACCGTGACCATTTTGGACAAACATTGTTGGTTTTCTAAATGTTCTTTCTTTGTCCATCCTTTTTCTCACTTCTCATAACCTCACACTACTCATTGTTGGTGATACTCTGATTTTGCTCCCTTTCTTGACCACTTAAGAAAAGTGAATTTATTCTCCACTTCAGGGCCTTGGTTATTCCTGGTTTATGCGAGTTATGGTGATCCCCTTCCCTTTGGTGGTGGTTTGCTAGATTTAGATAGTACACATTATTCACTGTTGACCTGTAAGAATCAGGATGATTCTACTTAGGACTGTCTAGGAAAAGCTTCTCATTATAAAAAGAGAATCAGGGAGGCAGCATGCCTATTACTGACTTTCTGTTGTCATATGCCTGTCGCGTCTGAAATGGTACAGGCATCTTGTGACTGCAGGAGAGGTATGGAAGATCAAGAATGGCAGAGTAGAGAGAAGGAAAGAGCCCAGAGGCCAGAAGATGTTAAATTAAGTGACCCAGAGATGCCCTATCCTTGAGCATCTCGTTGTGTGATACAATGAAATTCTTTATTGTTTAGGCTTCTGACTGTTGAATCCTTCATTACATCCAGCTAAAAGGATCTCAACTGATTTAACTCTTCTTCTACCATAAAGGTTATGATCCTGAAAAGCCATTCCTTCCTTGGCATATTCAATAAATATTAATGGAACTGGTACATGACAAGCATTTCTAGGTGTGGAGGATCCAGTAAAAAGAAGGAAAGAAAAGGATCTGGAAGCATGGCTGTACTAAAGATGGAAACGCCGTGGACAGAGCACGGCGAGCGGCGGGGAGCATTCAGGTAAGAGATGGCTAGGGATGAAATTATGCATGGAACTGTAGGTCACATTGAAGATTTTAAATTTTATCCTATAAAAGTTAAGACACATTGAAGAATTTCAAATGAAGTAGACATGGTCAGATTTACATTTTAAAAAGCCATCCTGGCTTCTTCATAGAAATATTATTGCTGAAAGTCTAGCACAGAAGAAGAAAAGACAGTTTCACAAAAGTCCAGTGAGAGATTAGGTTGATTAAAAAAATCAGTAGTCAAAGAAATAGAGGTGATTATGTGATTTTGTTTATAATTTAGCAGTGGAATTATTAGGTATGATGGTCAATTAGGCCTGTGTAGTGAGGGAGAGATAGCCATGGAAAACAAATACACTATTAGAGATAAAGACCATTGAGAAGGACCAAATGTTCAGCAAACTTTTGTTTCTGACTACCCAAAATATGCAATTTCAGGATATATGATTATGGGATTTTAAGGTGGTAGTGGCACATGCCTTTAATCCTAGCACTCAGGAGGCAGAGACAGGCAGATCTCTCTGAGTTCAAAGCTAGCCTGGTCTACAGAGTGAGTTCCAGGACAGCCAGGGCTACACAATGAAACCCTGTTTCAAAAACAAAACAAAATAAAACAAAACAAAACAAAATGGGGACTAGGGAGATGTCTCAGCAATTAAGAGCACTGACTGCTCTTCCAGAGGACCTGGGTTCAATTCCAGAATCCATATGACAGCCCACAACTGCCTGTAACTCCAATTCCAGGAGTCTGACACCTTCACACAGACATACATGCAGGATAACACTAATAAAAATAAATAAATTATTAAACAAAACAAAACAAAAAATATAAAAAGAAGCAAAATGAATGGGGAATTGTGTCTGCATACCCAGCCTCATGCCAGGCTTCTAGTGATGTGGACTAACTTCAAAGCTACTTCCTTTGGAAGAGGCTTCAAAATGATGCCTAATTTTACTTCTTTTACCTAACTTCATTAGCACAGTTCTAAACCAGGCCATTATATTTTGTATACATCAGTGCCACAGACTTCTATCACATTCTGGTGGAGATGCCAATAGACAGTTGGGTATGGAGACTAGGGACCAGGGGAGAGTCTAGGATTGCGGATTTAAATTTATTTTAGAGTGAGTGACTAGATGAACAGCCAGGCAGAGGTTTTTAAGAAGAGCGAGCATGTGAAATGCTCAGAAGGCTGAGATGGCACTGCTCGGAAGACTAAGAAAACCAGCTAAATAATAAGAACTGCATGGTATTGGCATAAAAATAGACACATTAATCACTGGAGTAAAACTGAAGACTCAGACATAAAGTGGATACTTGTGGACATGGTAAAGAAGCTAGAAAGACAACATCTTCAACAAATGATGCTGGACGAACTGGATGACTACGTGTAAAATAATGCAAATATATCCATACTTATGGCCCTGTATACAACTCAACTCCTGATGAATCAAGAATTTCAATATAAGGTCAGATACACCAAATCTTATAGAAGAGAAAGTGGTGTATAGGCTTGAACTCATCAACATAGGAAAAGATTTTCTGAACAGAACATCAGTAGTACAGGCACTAGGACCAACAATAGATAAATGGGACCCAAATTAATTACTTATTATTCATTATTAATTAAACAATTAATAATGAAACTGAAAAGTTTCTGCACAACACAAAACACCATCATTTGAACAAAGTAACAGACTACAGAATGGGAAAGTATTTTTTACCAACCTGATAGAGGTTTAATAGCCAAAATATATAAATAACTAAAAAACTAGATATAAAGAAAACAAATATCCCAATTAGAAATGGGATGCAGATCTAAATAAAGAATTCTCAGAAGAGAAAACTCAAATGTCTGAGAAGCACTTAAAGAAATGCTCAACATTCTTAGTCATCAGGGAAATGCATTTTATACTAGTCCGAATGGCTAAGATCAATAAAGCAAGTGATAGCTCATGCTGGTGAGGATGAGGAGTAAGGGGAACACTCATCTGTTGTTGCTGGGATTGTAAAATTGCACAGCCAGTGTGGAAATCAACGTGATTCCTCAAAAAGCTGGGAATAGATCTAGCTCAAGATCCAGCTATGACTCTTGGGCATATACCCAAAATATTATGCATCCTACTACAGAGACACTTGATCAATCATGATTGCTGTTGCTCTTTTCATAGTAGGCAGAAATTGGAAACAAACTAGATGTGTCTCAACAGAAGAATGGATAAAGAAAATGTGGTACATTTATACAATGGAATATTACTCAGCTGTTAAAAAATGAAATCATGCAATTTTAAGGTAAATGGATGTAACTAGACAAAAAAAAAAAGATCATCTTGAGTTTGGTAATTCAGACCTCAAAAGACAAATGTGGTCTTATTTTATGTCGATATCAGCTGTTAAGCCCTCAATAGGCAGGTACAATCCATATAACCACAGAGCTTAGGAATAGAGTAAGGGGCAGTGAGAAAGTCAGATTTCTCTAGGAAGGGGAAATAGAATAGATCATATGGATGGATGAGGAGGGGGCACTGCAACAAGAGAGTTAAATGGGGAGAGTGAGGAAAGAGGGGGCAAGAGAGGGAATATGATGAGCTAAAACTAGGGGCCATTTAGGGGGTTAATATAGAAATCCCTAGTAGCTTTCTTTTTTTTATTTTCTATATATATATATATATATATATTTTACATTCCCAATGATTTCCCCTTTCCCGGTTCCCCCCTCCCCAAAAGTCCCATAAGCCCTCTTCCCTCTCCCTGTTTCCCATTCAACCCCCTCCCGCTTCTCTGACCTGGTATTCCCCTACATTGCTACATCCAGTCTTTCCAGGAACAGGAGTATCTCCTTCTCCAAGTGAATCAAGGACCTCCACATAAAACCAGACACACTGAAACTAATAGAAAAGAAACTAGGGAAGACCCTTGAACACATGGGCACAGGGGAAAATTTCCTGAACAGAACACCAATAGCTTATGCTCTAAGATCAAGAATTGACAAATGGGACCTCATAAAATTGCAAAGTTTCTGTAAGGCAAAGGACACTGTCAAAAGGACAAAGCAGCAGCCAACAAATTGGGAAAAGATCTTTACCAACCCTACATCCGACAGAGGGCTAATATCCAATATATACAAAGAACTCAAGAAGTTAGACTCCAGAGAGCCAAATACCCTATTAAAAAATGGGGTACAGAGCTAAACAAAGAATTTTCACCTGAAGAATATTAAATGGCTGAGAAGCACCTAAAGACATGTTCAACATCCTTAGTCATTAGGGAAATGCAAATCAAAACAACCCTGAGATTCTACCTCACACCAGTCAGAATGGCTAAGATCAAAAACACAGGAGACAGCAGGTGTTGGCGAGGATGTGGAGAAAGAGGAACACTCCTCCACTGCTGGTGGGATTGCAAGCTGGTACAACCACTCTGGAAAGCAGTCTGGCAGTTCCTCAGAAAACTGGGCATGACACTCCTGGAGAATCCTGTTATACCACTCCTGGGCATATACCCAGAGGGCTTCCCCTGCGTGCAATAAGGACAACTGCTCCACTATGTTCATAGCAGCCTTATTTATAATAGCCAGAAGCTGGAAAGAACCCAGATGTCCCTCAACGGAGGAATGGATATAGAATATGTGGTATATTTACACAATGGAATACTACTCTGCAATTAAAAACAATGAATTCCCTAGTAGCTTTCTAAAATATATACATATATGAAGGTGCTGTGAATACAGTGACCAAATAATGGGGGAGAGGTAACTCCAACTGGACATTTTTCATCACCATATAAGCCTCCAGTTATGGGAATCAGTCATATTTAATTGAATTGATGGCCAAAGGGGCTCCATGGGAAGTCCCAAACAACCTAGGCTATTGCCAAGGGTACTGGTTGCTCTCCACAAACTAATAGTAAAACCCAATTGCTGAAGACAGCACCCCCACAACTCATTGACCATGGAGAAGTCTAACTGGTGCCTACCTAGAGCCTTCATCCCTACTGACTAGTGTTCATGGTACTGGAAGGTACCATAATGGCTAACAGGAGAACGGAAAACACCAACCCAGCTACAAAACCTTCTGTCTAGAATGGTGTCCTGCCTGCAAGATGTGCTAGTTCACTGGTGGCACAAAGTTTGTGGGAGTAACCAAGCAACATCTAATTAAATTTAGGAGCTACTCCATGATATGGAATCCAGCCCCAATGTTACTCAGGGAAAAGCTAAATACTACTGTTCTAAAAAAACATACCAAACTGAACCAAAACACCCCACCCCCCTAAAACCCCAAACAAACTATCTCCCCAAAAATCAACAATAAAAAATGTAGAGATAAAATAACTCCTAATGACATCTATGCTTATAGATCAGTGCCTCGCTTGGCTATCATCAGAGAAGCATCCTTCTGTTGTAGACAGGAACAAATAGAGTCATATCACTGGACAATGCAGCGAGTTAGAGATATTGGAACACTCAGTCCTAAATAAGATTCCTATCAGTAATCAGGGAACCCTGCAGAATAGGACACAGAAAGACTAAGAGCCAGAAGGGATGGGGAAACATCAAGGAAGCAAGGCCTTCAAAACGCATCAGGACAGATGCAAATATGAACTCACAGGACTGTGGTAGCATGCACAGAGCCTGCCCAGTTCTGGACCAGATGGGATCCCAGCACTGAGAGAGGAACTGGACATAAGCAAACCCCCCTAACCCAGAAGCTATATACAACTGATGACCACTTGCAAATGAAAAATTAGTTTCCTCAATGGAGTTCTGTAGATCCAAAGTGACAACAACAGGATAATCCAGAGGAGTCCCAGAGAGGATCGAGTATTGACAGTGTAGCAGAGGCCAGAGGCCTCAAACCAGACCAATGACTTGCTGGAATGAACATTTGCAAGTAAAACTGTTTGGGCAAAAGGGTGTGTGACACACTGTGCCATACTACAGCTTCCATGATGACACAGTTTTTAATTTTATTTATTTTTATTTTTTTATTTCTTTCAGGGGAAAATTGCAAGGGCGGAGGGTAGATATGGAGGAATGGGGAGAAACTCTCGTTTTTAAACTTTTTGATTGAGGAGGCATAATGTGAAATTCACACAGAATCAGTAAAATGTTTAAAAAAGAGAGAACTAATATTGAGTATAGTTACTGAAATAAACATACAACTTAGATAAGGAATCCTTCAAGTCTTTAAAAACAATGCACTATATTATCGTTTAATCAATGTGGCATAAATACATGTGGGTTGTGCATGTCATTGGTGGTGGATGGGAAAGGTTTGTGCTTAGAAGTTAGGCTGATTCAACTTATTGTTGCTCTTACACCCTACACAAAGTTCTTAAGTATATGGTGTAACTTGATTTGCTTGAACTCATGTTGTTATAGAAATGATATGCCTTTCCCTTGAGAATTCCCTCTGCATATTAAGAGATTAATGAAGGTTGAACACTTTAATAATAGTGCTATGTCCATCTCTGGCTAATACTTAAAGAAGAGCTAGCCTCGAATACAAGATTCTACTAATTTATATACACCTTATGCTTATGCTTTTCACATAATCTGTCATCCTTAAGTCTCTTTCAGGTCCTGGCCCCAGATTATATTTTGAGCAATTTAAATGGAGACAGGAGACTGCAAGTCTGGTAGCTGGGATCACAGCAAAGATATTGCCAGCATTATTTTTTAAATACACTAGTGTTCTTTTTGAATAGTTGTAACCCAGGGTCATCTTGCCCACCTGGAAGAATTGTGATTTTCCTGATAAGAATGCAGGGGACTGACTTAATGGCAGACCAGGACTTAATGGCAGTTGTGACCCTGCTCTGCCTACTTGAGTGACCCCTTTGATGGACCTAATGACTGTATGTCAGGTTGTCTCCTGTCGTTATGGGAATGGAGCCCAATTAGAGGTGAATCAACATTAGCAGAAACTTTCTCAGCAATTCTAAACTTCAACTATGGCACAGAATTTTCTTTGTCACCATTTCTAATAAGTCCTGTTGGTACACCACTTATCTCCAGTCCTACCAGAGGCAGCCCCACCTTTAACTAAATTCTACTTTGTATAAAGTAAATTCCCTAGGCAAGTTTATTAGTAATAAACTTTATAGCATCACTTTCATCAGTTCAAGCTCCCTCTGTATCAGTGTCTGGGGAAGTATGGCTGGGGATGAGAGAAACGTAAATCTAGGTTCAATAAATAATGACTGAGAACCTAGTTCACAAACTGTGGCTCATAAGGGCCCTGGCCTTTGAGATGCCTTCATCTGGCAGGGCAGTAAGAAGACATATACTTGGAGGCAGGGGGTGGGAGGAGGGGTTGTGGGAGGGGGGAAACTGGGAAAGGTTTTACATTTTTGAAATGTAAATGAAGATTATATTCAATTAAAAAAAGGAAAAAAAGAAAATATGAATAACCATATAGGTTTTTTTTAATTTTTATTTTATGTGTATGAATGTTTTGTCTGTATGTATGTTAGTGCACCACATGTAGGTCTGGTGTCTGCTAAAACTAGAAGAGAACATCAGATCCCTTGGGACTAGAATTTCAGACCGCTATGAGCTGTCACATGGGTGGTAGGTGTTAAATATAGGTTCTTTGGAAGAGGAGTCAGTACTCTTAACCACTAAGCCATTCCTCCAGCCCAATGTATTTTTTGCTTTGTTTATTTTCTTTCCTTTTTGAGGTTATAACCTAATTGAAACATTTTCCTTTCAGTTGTCTCCCTCTAAACATTTCCATATTCTCTTCCCTGATCTTCTTCAAATTTATGGCCTCTATTTTCACTAATTGTAATTGTGTTCATATATGTGTATATATATTTCTAACTATAAATGATTCAATACATATAATGATACTTATTATTACATTTTCAGGGATGACCATATATCAGTTGACAACCAACTGGTCTACTCTGACCTGGGTAAGACTACCTCTTGTGCTCCCAGCTTTCCTTGATTGCCTGTAGTTCTTTGTGTAGGGCTGGGGCCTTGTAGGATTTTCCCCTGTCCAGTGTAGCATGTCATTAGGTGTTGCCCTTGTTCATGACTATCACATATGGATAGTCATGTTGGTGATAATTTATAGATGTAGCTTCTGGAAGAGACAATATCACAATAAACTCCTGATCTTGTCCTGGTCCTTACAATCGTTCTGCCTACTTTTCTTCCCTATTCTGATGAAGCCAGCTCAGTCAGTCAACAGGGTCTCAAGGAAGGGAATGAAGATGGAAAAGGAAAAGGCCAACCATTGCACTGAGCATGGGGACCCCAATGGAGGAGTTGGGGAAAGGACTGAAGGAACTGAAGGGGTTTGCAACTCCATAGGAAAAACAACAATATCAACCAACAAGATCCCCCAAACTCCCAGGGACTAAACCACTGACCAAAGAGTACACATGGAAGGACCTATGGCTCCAGGGCATATGAAGCAGAGGATGGCCTTATCTGGCATCAGTGGGAGGAGAGGCCCTTGGTCCTGTGAAGGCTCGATGTCCCAGGTGAGGCAGGAGTGGGTACATGGGTGGGGGAGCACCATCATAGAAGAGGGGGGGTGGTAATAGGGGGTTAGCGGTGGGGAAACTGGGAAAGGTGATAACATTCTAAATGTAAATAAATAAAATAACCATTTTTAAAAGAAGAAGACATGTAAGCTCACTGCAGAGCATTGTGGGTGTGCAGCCAGGTGGCTTAGGTCCAGAAGATGTGGCGGATGAAGATGTTCATCTAGCAGGGGGTGGGCGGGGAATGAGAGAGCGGGAGAAAGCTCCTGCCTGTGTGGGAGTTTGTTGCCAGTGCAAAAGAAGAGTAAAGGGCTGGATTATTTGGCAGCATGTGGTGGGATCCAAAAAGAACAGAGACTGAATCTAGAAGCAAAGCCAAGGCTTTCCGGAGGTCTGACAGATGAAGGTTCAGATCCAGAACAGACAGAATAAAGCTCATCTCTGTCAAATATTGTTTGGTTTTCTGAAAAAAAATTGCGACAAAAGAAATGCCAGTTCTTTCTCTCCAAAGGCCAGAGCATTACTGAAAGTGTTTGACACACAATTCTGCAGCTCTCAAAGCAGCCCAAGTTTCTGACTGCTCCCTTCCCCCACAGACCAGCACTGTGTTCCCTTTGGTATATACAAAGCTCTATTGCTGATTTTTCTTGCATCACAAAGGCAAATACAGACACCCAGAAAGCAGATTAAAAATATAGGTAACGAGGAGAGATTAACAGCCTGAGCAGGTAGCCGGGGCTGCTTTGTGGGAAGTGACCTCTCTGTTTCATAGATGAGTACTGGCCAGAATCTGGCAGGGAGGCACGCTGCTTTCAGCTGGGCCGGTGGTAGTCAGCAAGCCGTCACAGTGGTTTTATGATTTTTATTAATTCCCCATCAAATCTGGATAATACTATAAGCATAAAGCAGCAAGCTTAAAATCAGAAAAAAAATGGAATTTACCCCCAAATCATGACAATGTACCTTGGAGAGTTTTTAATCAAAGCTCATCTTGTTTGTTAGGGAAAAAGTGATGTCTATAAGGTAAACCCAAAATAGAATATTTTGTTAGTTTGAGGGAAAAAACCAAACCAAATTGGGGGAAGTTTTTAAAGATCTTAACACTCATCAAACAACTCATTTACTACCTATCAAGATTTTTCCCGATCCAGAGTGCATTTGGAAGGGGGATGGCCTTCGGGAACATGGGTCTACACCAGCTTCCTTTTCAACCTGTCTTTACCGTGAGCTTCATGGATTGGCAGTCTACTGATGTGTATGCGTGTGCTTGCGTGCGTGTGTTTAAAGTTTTTGTTAAATTGGATTTTTTTGTAGCAATCTTACAGGAGGATTTGTGGAATCCTTTCCAGATATGATAGTGCATTATTGTGAAAGCTTTGCCACTCCTTCTTATCTGTGCCGGCAGAAGGGTCACAATGGATTGCACATGAGGATTAAAAACCAGCCTGCCCTGGAGCAGAGTAAACTGAATGGATTACACAAAACATTTGAACAAATGCCGAGGTCCTGGCTTGCCTTTATCTAATACCGCTGAGATTTCACAGAAGTGTTCGGAGAACATCATTTGGTGGGAAGCAGAAATCAGATAGGAAAATTCCCACAGTGCCAAGGCTTAACTGATGTCAAACATCATACATAGTTACATAGTTGCAGCAACCATTTAAGTTTCCTTTTCCCTGTTAAGATAATGCTAGAGATGTTCCCAGCAACTCCTGCACCAGGGAAACTGAGCTCCTAACAGTTTGTGCTGTGTTCTCCTCTCAAAGGGAGTACTCACCTTGTAAGTAGGAGCCAGCCTAGCCCTGGGAGCTTCTGGAACTGCCTTTTGCTGGTAATTGGAGTGTATCAACAGCTTTGACCAGAATGACTGCATTTACTCTCCAAGATGGTAAGACCTGAGACTTGTATTGCTGGCAACCTTGGGGAGTTGCTAAGGACAACTTTTGTTGCTTCCTTTTGAAGACACAGATGGTTCTGTGCAACAAAGGTGTTTGTAAGTTATCAGTGGTAAGGATAAATAATCATGTTTTAAGGTATAAGTAATTAAGGTACTATAAGGACCTTTAAAAAACTCTGGATTACAACCAGCAACATCTGACTCTGTAAGTGTGTAGAATAATTTATAAAGGTGAGAGCAATAAACTGCTAAGAGTTGATGAGGGAGAAGGAAAAAGAACAAGCACGCTTTACACGCCCTGTTCATTTAGAGAGGTATGTTAAGTTTTAGGAGGGGACAGGTGAGATGGCTCAGCAGGTAAAGGTGATTGCAGGCAAGCCTGATGGATCTGAGTTCAATCCCCAGGACCTATGCTGTGGAAGAAGAGAACCGATTACTGCAAGTTGACATTTGATCTTGCCATGGCACAAGTATGCCAGCGTACATGTAAATAAATAAATAAATAAATAAAAATAAATGTTTTAGAATTGACTGGGAGATGACTCAGTGGATAAAGTGCTAACAATACAAGTATAAAGGTGTTACTTAGGAGCCTCAGCACCCATGTAAAAGTGAGGCAGAGGAGCAGAGAAATGGGCAAGCTGACTGTCTAGACGAGCGGGGACTGAGCGAGCCATGGTGTAGTGCCTCAATAAATAAAGAGGAGAGGAATCAGCGCAGACACTCAACATCAACTTTGGGCCTCCATATGCGTGCACACACGTGTAAAATCCCACATATGAGCCCCCACACATGCAAACACATATGAACACCGCACATATATGCACAGAGATTGTCTCAAGCCAAGCCACAGGGAAGAGCCTGCTAAACTGCTCTGGGCGTTATAATGGGGAGGAGAATTTTCGGAGTATTCCCAAGGGAGGAAAGTTTGAGAACCAAAACAGCACAAAGTCTTTAGTGTTCAAATTTGTTTCTCATGCATCACATAACACTGAAATGTGGCACTAGCTTTGGCTACTATAACAAATGCTTGTGATAGTCAACTTATAAAGAAATATGGTTTAGTTGACCTATGCTTTCGGAACTCTCAGGCCGTTGCTGTGGACAACTGCCGGCTCATCACTACAGGAGTTGGTGCTGGAACAAAGCTATTCATAGCAGGGAGATGAAATAAAGAGAAAATGGGGAAGACTTGGCTTTAACCGACCCTTCAAATGCTACCCCCATTAACCTAAAACCTCTAACAAGATCCTGTCTCTTTCTGCCAGTTCTTAATAAGGCCAAGTTGGGAATTAAGTCCTTAACATATGGGCCTTTGGGAGACATTTCAGTTCCAAATTATAGCACTCTTCATTCCTTTTGTTTTGGGTATAAATCAAAGAAAAGGGAAGAGGTTCATTCTCTGTCCCAGAACTGCTACAGAGTGACAAGAAGAGCAGAGAACCCCCTCCCCCATCATCCTGCCTGAGATCCAGTCATGCCCAGTGGGAATGACAAGGCCACCCATAGTGGGAGCTCTCCAGATGGCCACCTCCTGATCTCAGAGTGTGTCTTACTCTCTGCACTTGACGGTAGATCCCTGAGAAGAATTCTCTTTCTTCCCAGGTTCATGGATCAGCAGAACCAGTACCATTCAAATCAACATATTCCAAAGGTAGTCTACAGATTCAACATAATCCACATTGAAGCAGTAACAACATCATTATGGGACCTAGAAGAACAATCTTAAAATCCATAGGAAAGAAATCACAGACCTAGGGCTGCCAAAGAAACTGTGAACCAAAAAGAAGAAAGGCAAGGATGGAGAGATGACCCAGTGGTTAAGAACTTGTACTGTTGTTGTGAAGGACCTGAGCTCAGCTCCCAGCACCCAGCTCATAACTTCCTGTAACTTCAGCTCCAGGGACCATGACACCCTTTTCTGGCCACCATGGGTACCTGCACTAATACACCCCTCACAAATACACATAATAAAAAAATTAAAAAAGAATCCTTATGTTGGGCATGGTAGCACATTCCTGTAATCTTAGCTCTTGGGAGTCAGTGGCAAGAGGATTGCAAGTTCAAGGCCAGCCTCTGCTATATAGTATGACTATGTAATAAGACTTGACTATGTAACAAGACTATTTAAAAAATTAACAATATCCTATTTTAAATTATATTACAGAATCACAGCAACAAGGAGAGCATGACACTGTCACAAAAACAGGCATGTGGGACAATGGAATTAAATAGAGAACCCATAGACACCTGAGTATCAACAAAGAGCCAAATATATTTGCTGGGGAAAAACATGCTATCTTGTAAACAAACGGTGCAGAGAAAATGGATACCCACACGTGGAATACAGAAATGAAGTCCCTCTCACCTGATATGAAAACCCAAAACTTAAATGGATCCAAAACTTAAATGTAGGACTAGAAGGTCTAAAACACAGGAGGGAACCCAAGGTCTAGGCAGAGACTTCCTGAACAGGACTTCAATAGCTCCGCAAACAAGAACAAGGAGTGACAGATGGGATTGCATTAGATTGAAAACAGGAAAGAGAGCAACCAAGACAATGAACAGACAGGCAGCCTACAGAGTGGGAGACAGACAGCCTACAGAATGGGAGACAGCCAGCCTACAGAATGGGAGACAGACAGCCTACAGAATGGGAGACAGACAGCCTACAGAATGGGAGACAGACAGCCTACAGAATGGAGACAGCCAGCCTACAGAATGGGAGACAGACAGCCTACAGAATGGAGACAGCCAGCCTACAGAATGGAGACAGCCAGCCTACAGAATGGCAGGCCATCTTCACTAGCTGCTCACCTGATAGAGGATTGATGAGCTGAGTAAAGGACTAAACACATTAGCAGCAGAAGATCAAACAATCCACTTACAAAGGGGGAAATGAACTAATCAGCTTTCAAAAGAAGTATAGATGTCCAATCCTTACACGAAAACGTTTAACATATTTATCAGGGAAATGCAAATCAAAGCTGTGATTCCATCTCACCTCAGTCAGAATGGCTATCATTAAGAAACTAACATAGTTGATATTGTGAATGCTGGGGAAAGGGAGTGTAAATTAGTCCAGTAACTATGTAAATGATTGCCGGGTAGTGGTGGTACATAGCTCTAATCCCAGCACGTAGGAGGCAGAGGCAGGCAGATTTCTGAGTTTGAGGCCTACAGAGTAAGTTCCAGGATAGTCAGGGCTATACAGGGAAACCCTGTCTGGACAAAACAAATAAATAAATAAAAAAGAACTATGTAAATGATGATGAGTTTCCTCAAAAAATAAACCCCTAAAATTATAACTGTCATATGAACCAACCACATCACCCTGGTATACAGAGAGATATATCATACAATAGACATATACACTCACTTTTATTCTACACTAGTTACTATAACCAAACACACCTGTGCATTTGTGGTGTGTGTGTGTGTGTGTGTGTATTATTCAGCAATAAAGAACAAAACCGTGTTCATTGGAGAATGGATGAACTGAAGATCATCATGGTAAGTGCAATCAATCAGGCTCAGGAAGTTTCTAGTCAGTTCTCTCGTGTGGAATTTACAATAATGGCATTAAAGTGTAAGGGGAACAGTTAGGGACAGGGAGGGGACTGTGAAGAGGAAGGAAGATCAAAGAGGGTAATGGGGGAATATGACCAATGTATGGTGTTTTCATATCTGAAACTGTCACAGGGAAACGGATCTTTTTGGTTCTTTGTGAGTTTACCATCATGTACCTCCATCCCACTCACTTCCTTGAGTCTTTGTATCCGCCCTTTGCCCTTGCCAACTTCCCCCAAAAGAAAATAAAAAACAAAAATTAAAACACAAATAAAACAAAACCTAGAAATTGTCTTGTCAGGGGAGCTGCGGTATCCTAGTGTGTCCCACAGTACACCCTTTGCCCACACATCCTTACTTGCAGATGTTCATTGCAGTGAGCCATTGGTCTGATCTGGGATCTCTGGCTTCCGATACACTGTCAATACTGGATCCTTACCAGGACTCCTCTCAGTTGTCCTGTTGTTGCCCCATGTCATGGAATCCTACAGCTTTGGATCAGCAGGACCTGACCCATTCACATGCTCTAGCAGTTCATAGAAGAGTGGGACCAGTTCTGTACAGCCCTTGGACATCTCTGTAGTCCCCGGCAGCTGCCCCTACCAGGGACGTCCATATGGACTTTACTGGTTATATGAACCATGAACATCAGCACAGACCCCTGCTTCTACATGGCCATGGACCCAGACATAGCCCTAACTGGCAGCACAGGCTGGTCATTCACTGTGGCCTCAGTTGGCTGGATTAGCTACTCACAACAGGCTGTTATTCCTCTCCATCTTTGTTTCTCCAGGTCCATCTCCCTTCATTGTGTTCAAATTGTTCTGCTTGCCTTTCTCTCCTACCTGTCCACTACATACTTGCACAGTGTAGTGGCTCTGGATGAGGGCCAGCCATAGTACTGGCAGGCATCTGAGTGTGGCCTCTGTGTCATGTGGTGTGGTAGCAGACCTGCCTCTAGGTGTCTACAGCCACCTGAGCTGTGTGGCAGCAGGTGGGTTTCTTGGCCAGTCTCTGGGAGTCTTTCCCAGGTTCATTCTTCATGCCAGGGTAGTGGGAGGATCTCTGAATGTCTTTTTCCTCCTACTTTGCTATATGTGGTGGCAGGTGAGCCTCTAGGTGCACACAATGCCAGCCTTACTCTTCCAACAATCTTAAGAGTCATCACTACAGATATCACAGTCCAATAGCCCTTGGTAGGGCACATACTCTATAATGCCTAATCAGAATATGATTTCATTTAATCATTGCAGACTCTCAGAAACTACACAAATGTCTACACTGTCCTGTAGAGGATGGGGAGCCTAGTATACTATATTGTGTTGGTCACAGACTCATAGCCCAGTGTGTTGTACAAGTGGGTTCTGCCTCTGAAGCAATCCTCTACTCACCCATTTCCTGTGCTGCCAAGTCCCCTCCACACACACTTGCTCTCTAATCTTTCCAATGTTCCTTCAAGAAAGATGGTTGGTTGAACCTCTCACCTTGCTTAAGGTCTCTTAGGGTCCCAGGCTGACCCTAGAGAACATTCAGAATCTGTGGGGAAAGGGAAATACCTTCCTCCTGCTCTGTCTCTGTCCAAGGTGCCTACCTCTCTCCTCTTCCAGGCTGCGACCTCAAAATTCAAATCCAAATTCATGGGGCTTTCTCATGGTTTTGTTCTTCAAGATTTTGTTAACCTCTTCCTGGGGTTGGATCTCATCCAAAACTCCACTCAAGGACAAAAGAGCCAAAACTCAGTATGTCACCTTCTCCTACCTCCTTAAAAGTCTCTGATTTGGCTTCGGTGTGAGTTGGGCTATTAGATAATCTAATTTTCTGAGAACCTTAGTTACTCTGATTAAGCAAGAAGGGAGGGCAATTGCAGATCAGAAGAAACAGCAGCAAGTGCCCATGCTGTGTATTGGAGAGAGGCTTCGAAACAACTTGTTTAATGACTGAATTAAAAAGTACTTACAGGTTGCTTGACAGAATAATTCGAGAAGTGATAAAGCTCCAGGCTTGCACTTAACTACACAGGAGTGGCGTCACCAAAATTATGGCATTATAGACACTGTGTCTTCTTAAGACCACCATAAAGTATTTAGACTTCAGATAAGCTTCTGTCTGGAGAGAACACTAATAAAAGCCTTCATTGGAACATGCAAATTAGCTGTCTGCAGTGGTGGCAGAGGTGAAGAATGTTGGCAATTTGGTGGCTGTGTTTGTTTCTTTTTGTAAGGGGAGGGTTTGATCATCTGAAAGCTTCTTTGTGAAGGAAAACTCTGTAACAGCAAATCATGTTTTTATGAGAAACAATGAGAAACCCATTCAATCTCGCTTAGTTGCAACATCAGCTTCCCTGTGTTACAGAACTTCAAAGTGTAATTACTGGGCCAAGCAAAGACAATGAATTTTAAAGAGAAAATCCGTACAACCGAGACAAGCACTCTTCCCGGCATTTCCTTGTCAAATGTAGCACACACCGTTGCTCTACCATAAACAACCCTTTGCAAAACTAAAGCTTAAAGCTGCAGTAATACTATGGCAAATTTAATATGCTCAGGGAATAATTATTTTTTCCTTATTGAGTATTTGTGCTGGCCTTGTGGCTGCTTTTCTCCTAGTAACTGTATTTTGTTATACTAGTATGTGTTTGCGTGTGTGTCCTCATGTGTATGGGAGGGTGCACAATGTGCTCACACATGTAGAGGCCAGAGGTCAAGGTCAGATTTCTTTCTCTAGCACTTTGCACATGATTATTTTTGAAAAAAATTTAAGTGTGTGTGTGTGTGTGTGTGTGTGTGAGAGAGAGAGAGAGAGAGAGAGAGAGAAAGAGAGAGAGAGAGAAATGAGAGAAATGAGGGTGAGAGGGGGCCATGGGGTGAGAGTTTGTGTGCACATACATATGTTCATGTGGGTACACATGTTATGACATGCATGTGGAGGCCAGACAAGAACATGTAGGAGTCTGTTTTCTTCTACTACTGTGTGAGTTTGGGGATTAAATTTTATGTTGATAGAGTTGGTGAGAGGTGTCTTTATCCACCCAGCATCTTGCTGGTCCATTACTCATCTCTATTTTTTTTCGTGGCAGAGTGTCTCCTTGAATGCAAAGCTCACTAACTCAGCTTGACTAGCTGGACGACAAGCCCCAGCTGTCTCCCCAGCACTGATATTATAGGTACTTGCCACTGCACTTAGCTTTTTTTGCATCAGTGCTAGATATTAAACTCGGCTCCTCTTGCTTGCAAAGAACACACTTTAATGATGGAATCGTCTCCCCAGACACACCAATTATACTTTTGTGTTCATATTTAAGTGTTTATCCTATGATTAGTTTAACAATAGATCAGTGCATATGCCTTATATCCCATCTAGGCTTTGAGTACATTTGGGAGCCTCCACAGGGAATGAGACGTTACCTGGACCTTTCACTGTCTGTGATAGACCACATGGAGTGTTGTCTGAGCCATTTACTACCTGTATCATCTTGGACAGACTCATTAACTCCTTGTGGACACCTCTTCATCTGTAAAAGGGGAATTGTGGACTCCAGCCTACAGAGAGGGTGTGCAGAAGGTCAAAACAATCGTGAATATGAAAGTAGGGTTTTAAAATATGATGTCATATGTGAACATGAACAGTTTTAATGTATAACAAAACAGCAGTATCAGACAAATGTATTGCCACCATTGCTGAGTACGCCAGTGTTTACCATATCTCTAATAAGACACACTAGAATTGGTTTTCATTACTAGGGTTTGTATTCTAGGCAAGCACTCTACTACAAACTCACACCCTTAAATGCTCTTTTCAGTAGTTTATTTTGAGACTGTATCTTACTAAGTTGCCCAGGCAGGCCTTGAAATTGTGATCCTCTCACCTCAACCTCCAGGCCTGTCTGCTCCATGAAGTCCAGACTTACTTTTGTATCAAGATTCACCACGATCAAAGCCCCCCATTTCTTCCTAAATTTAACTTTTACAAGTTAACCCTCTTCCTTCTCCAGGATTTATTGATGAAGTGTCTGAGGGAGAAGAAATGTAGAGACTCAATCAGTTACCTAGGGCAGTCTCTGCTTTCGAGTCCCTCTTTGAAAATATCTTTTTAAGTAGCAACCTTCATGTTAATTAATTAATTAATTAGTTAATTAATTAATTAATTAAGTGTAAGATTTATCTGACTAGCGTGGCTTATCCTAGCACCAGGATTCCAGCTTGGATCCGAGACACCAGGACCATGACCCAGACTTACCGCACTGCCATCTTTGTGCTCAGCCCTCCAGGTATCTGGGGTTCAAGGTTACCCCATCAAGGTCAAGTCTTCCTTAATTTTTGGTTCCTGTGGTTCTTTTGTGTCCCACATTCTCCTTTCCGCAAGGCTGGACTTCCAAGGGAAGGCACACAGAACTGGTGTCAGTCATTAAGCTGGAAGGTTTAATTTCATTCATTCTTTGATTTATTAGTAGGAGCAATGGCCTTTAAACAGACATCTCTGCCACTCTGTTTTTAATTATGTTCAGTTGATATCACCGTTTTCAGGAGCACATTCTATGAATCACATGTGTAGTTGTGGTTTAGACTTGAGAAGGCTGGGAGGTTGTGGTGGGTTTTTGTAATGACAGAGGTTGCATCTCTCTGAGTTGGTTTACGTTTGCCCTATCTGGAGTGCAACACAATTCACACGAGTCTGGAGACACTAATGATTTATTGGGTCCTCTGAACAGTGCCACACTTAACTGAAAAATAAAACACCTTCCAGGACCAACATACTATCTCTCTTCATTCTAACTTCCATATTGTGACTTTACAGAGAGGCTTCTCTTTAATCTCTTTGTTCATAATATTGAAACAGGAATTGTGTTCCTGCTTGAATTTAAGAGATGTATATACTGCACGTGTCAAGTTGATGAAAAACGACCTCTTTAAATACATGTCTTAAAGCAAAATACCTTGGAGACAAATTTCTACGAAAGATGCATTTCAAACTGAAACTTATAATTCATTTTCACAGGAAAAGAGCCAGGGGTTATTTCCACGCCACATCTTTTTATTTTGTGTTTCTAAACATTCTATGTGTCTTTCCAGACACCTGCTATATGTTTTTGTCTTCATATGCTTTTCAATGTCTTTTTTTTTTAAATGCCAGAAGGTGATCTACCTACCTTAAAAAATCCCTGCCTTTGTGAGTGTACACAATTTTTTCTCCTTAGATGAAGAGTCTAACATTTATAGTGTGCCTGCTGTGGACAGGTGCTATGCTTGGTGTTTTATTGATGTGTTTTGGTCTGACCTGTAGTGTGATATTATGAGGTAATGCATTCTCATCTTCACCCTGCAAATGAAAACAAAAAACAAAAAAGCAAAAAAGCAAAAAAGCAAACCACCACCACAGCATCAACAAAAACACACAAATGACAACAATAAAACCAACAAAACAAGTTGGCGAGGATGTGGAGAAAGAAGAACACTCCTCCACTGCTGGTGGGATTGCAAGCTGGTACAACCACTCTGGAAAGCAGTCTGGCGGTTCCTCAGAAAACTGGGCATGACACTCCCGGAGGATCCGGCTATACCACTCCTGGGCATATACCCAGAGGCTTTACCTGCATGCAATAAGGACACATGCTCCACTATGTCCATAGCAGCCTTATTTATAATAGCCAGAAGCTGGAAAGAACCCAGATGTCCCTCAACGGAGGAATGGATTCAGAAGATGTGGTATATCTACACAATGGAATACTACTCTGCAATTAAAAACAATGAATTCACGAAATTCCTAGGCAAATGATCAGAACTGGAAAATATCATCCTTAGTGAGGTAACCCAATCACAAAAGAACACACATGGTATGCAGTCACTGATAAGGGGATATTAACCCAGAATCTTGGAATACCCAAGACACAATTCACATATCAATAGATTTCCAAGAAGATGGAAAGAGAGACCCCTGGTCCTGGAAAGACTGGATGTAGGGGAACGCCAGGACAGAGAAGCGAGAGGGGGTTGAATGGGGAACAGAGGGAGGGAAGGAGGCTTGTGGGACTTTCGGGGAGGGAGGAAATGGGAAAGGGGAAATGATTTGGAATGTAATAAAAAAACAGAAAATAATAATAATAAAAAGTATATATATTAAAGAAAATTCAATAGGAAGCTTAGAACCTTACAGATTCACAGTAAGTAGAATAGTAAGTGACAAGACAGCTTTGAATTTACATGTTGGGCTAACTAAAGAAATATAGAATAAAAACAACCAAAGAGCTTGTTTTTCTCTGCTGTAGAAAACTCCTGAGATGAGCTATGTGTGGGTTTTCCTGCACATGCCAAGCAGTTCCTAGTAGATTCACCAACAGACATCATCTGGAGGTCATACAAGAGTCATGTTCTGACACAGTTCACCTGGAGATCATGCTCGATTCTACAGGCTTGGATTCCATTGGCTGCCTTCACCTCAGAAGCCATTTGTAAGCATAGGTTTTATCAATCTAGGTTTGTGTCTGTGTCTCAAATTGATCACAGAGATACTGTGGGAATAAAATAAATAAAGCATTTGAAAGTGATTTGTTACCTCTTCCATTCTTGTATTTACTGAAAGGGATCAATATGTGGAATAGTGCTGGCTACACTGGGGTTCAGATCCATGGGGGGTTCTTCTGAAAGAAGCTTAGAGTCCAGTTTAGAGGGATGACTGTTAGTCACAGAAGCCCCCGACCCAAAGCCTATACAACCTGTTCACATTGGTTGCCAAGACCTAGCAGATGTGATTGGTTGCTTGAACTAGTAAGTGAAATTATTTCGGTTAAGGAACTGAATTTCAAGATTTTGCTCATCTTGGGTTTATCATGAAGAGATCTGGGAAAAGTCTAAGGCAACTAGCCATGAACTGAGGTCACTTTAGAGACTTGAAGGAACTCTTTGCATCTTCATGATTGTCATGTTCTCCCAGTCCATGGGGGTATTTGTGTGTGTGTGTGTGTGTGTGCGAGTGTGTATGTGCTGGTGCACATACACGTATGTGCATGTGATAGCCTCAAGTTGACACAAGCCTCTTCTTCTATTGCTCTTCACTTTGTTTACAGAGTTAAGGTCTCTTGCTGAACCTCGGGTTCCCTCTCTAAAGTATTTTGTCTCATTGTACCACCATTCCAAATCCCACTGTGGTCCTTATAGGATTTTATGGTTGTGTCTCAGCTCCTGATTTCACCAGCAGCTTCATTATCTTAATTCTACCTACAACAGAGTCAGTTTGGATCAACTCCTCTTTTTGTTCCAGGTTAGACAAAAATCTCTGAGCAAAGTATGGAATGATGCTCCTGTGCCAGGTGCACACTCTATCCTATCAATTTTAGGCAGGCATGCAGACTGGAAGTTGGATAGGGACCCTGGAGGATGAAATGTGACTGGTTAGACTTCAACATGAAGTGACATGGAACATTGAATAATTTATGAACGGAATTGAGGTAATCCAGGTTTAGGAAGAAGAAATGGAAGCAAAGTACATGGCTGGAGGCTGATTCAACTGCCTAGCCACGTTACAGCAAGATACTGATTATTTGATAGTAAAAATCAAAGCATCTTGAACCAGCCAGAATCAGCATGGATAAGCAAGTCTCACCAATCCTTTCTCCACTTCACCAGCCTTGCAAAATTGCCTGTTCCCATAGCTTATCTGATGCCATGACATACTCCACAGCTCCATAGTAGGGCAGAAAGGGAGAGTGACCCTTAGTTTAGGAAACCCCAGTTTGTATTTTTAATTGCCACCTTTCTTCCCGCCTTTTCTCATGAGCAATCCCCACCTCTGTTAATGATTGCACATAAAACAAGTTATTCAAAATCCCAGGAGACATTGGTATCTCTTGACAAGCCAGAGTTCCCTCTGAAGAATGTACTTTTGCTCTGCAATAAAATCTCTTATGAATCTGCCTGTTGGTTTTCCAGTCTCTCATTGACTTCTCCAACAGAGACGAAACCCCAGAATCATTGCTAGGTGCTGAAGATGGTCCACCTCTGAGACCTCTTCAACCAAGCGAAGGTCTGAGCACTCTGTTGGAATTTGGTTCATGGATATATTGATATATAGAACAGTGTTCTCTTCTTTTTTGAAGTCTCTTTAGTCTCGATTCACTCCATCATGATCAAAACTGTTTATGTTCAAAACTTGAGAATTGTTGGAGTAGCATATAAAATTATTTTTTCTTCATAAAAGTTATACAGAATAAGCCAGTAAGCAAACTATAGAAACTAAAATAGTTGCAATCCTGCCACTGGGCAGTAATCAGTATATATATGTATAGACATATCTGTATGTACATATATACATATATATACATATACATACATACATACATACATACACACATACACACATACACATAGACATCCTTCCCCTATGGAGGAAGAATAACATAACATATGCAAATTGCTACCTTCACAAAAATGAAATTATGCTATTCTTACATTTGTATTCTTTTCACCTTATGATAGTTCTGGAAATTATTTTTTTTTTTCTGAATGATTTTAAGAACATGTTTGTAATGGCTTGTCATTGTCAGAAAGTATGTCCTTTCCTATCTGGGGCCCTGTTGAATGTGGTTACTGTCATTGTGTGCTATATTGTAATGAGTTATTTTAGCTAAATATTTGCCAGCCTTCATGAATGCTCTATTAAAGTACCTAGATGTAGATTTGGTGATGTCTTGCTCAGTCCCCTCCGGGAAGACAAGCATGTTCATTGTGTGGCTGTTTTATCTTAGCTGTCCCCCTTTTACCAGTTAAATCTGATCTCGATCAATGGGAACCTGCTTGCCCACAAATGATCCAACTCTAAGTTTGAAAGTGGCTGAAACCAAAGATAAGGTGGTGCTTATGCCAGTATGCCTTTTGATTCAAGGTAGGGATAGTTCTACAGTGGTGATCTAGACTCCAGAGTGCCTACAGGTCACACCAATCTTGACTTTCTCCTGACTGTCCAGTTTCCTTGAGGCCACCCCAGGAAGTTTTCTTCAAGAGCATTCTCTCCTTACATTACGACCTATTTAAATCCCAAGGTCTGTTTCTAGGCCACAGACCTAATACACAAATGAACATCCAAAGGTTGTATAAGAGAAAGGGTTTAAGAGAATTATTTTAAATTGTGTGTTTACTGAGAGACAAAATGTTGCCACTATTGGCTTCACAGGAGTATAAATCAAGGGTTTTAGAATAGTCACAGATTCATGTGTGCAACTCTGCGGTAAATACTTTCATGATTCCAAGAGGAACTTCCTGGATGTTAGCTCTTATCCTACCCTACTTATTTCTCCAACTCCAGTGTATCCCCAACTTAGTTTATTCTCTGGAGATTTGCCTAACTTAGATATGATAAATAGAATGCATAGTGCATGTTTGCGACAGGCGTCTTTCATTAACATGTTTGCAAGTTTCACCTATGTTACAGCAAGTGTCAGTCATTCCCCTTTATGATGACTTACTTTGTTGTATGTAAGATGACGTGTTTATCCACGCTCACAGTGACCTAAACTGAGATGTCTTCCTTCCTGGGTCCCTGTTTGTAGATGGCCAGTGGAACACTAATGTGTTTGGGGATGAAAAATTCTAAACAAGGCAATTGTTCAGAATTCAGCTAACCAGATCACCTTCCTTTCCTGCTTCCGTACACATCCTTTAAGAATCTTGCCTCCACACTCTTCGTGGGGAGCACCCACCACTTACTTTAGAGCTGCCTGAAACATGAAGACTTCACTTAAACTCTTCAAAAAATTTAATGTGATCTCATTCCGTTCTTAACCACTACTCATCCACCTTTCTACCTTCGATTTCTGGTTTTAGCTCTTAGTTATTGTAATGATGCTATAGTGTGTGTGTGTGTGTGTGTGTGTGTGTGTGTGTGTGTGTGTGTGAACATATGTTTTCATTTTCTTAGATGTGTATCAAGGAGTTGGACTGTTGCACCATATGAATCTATTTAGCTGTTTGAGAAATTACTGGACAGTGCTCTAAAGAGATTGTCTCATTTTTCAAGCTACCTCCATGGGAAAGTGGTCATAGGCAGTCTCCTGGTGACTTGCTGGCCAGGTATGACTCCGTATCAATGACTAATTTTTGTTGAATTTTAGAAAATCTATGTATATTCCGGATACTAAAGCCTCATCAGACTTAAGCCACTTTTTTCTCTAATTATGTGGGCTGTCCCTTTACTCTGCCAATGTCTTCTTCAAATGCATATAAGTATGAATGTACATGTTCTTGTATGTGCAGTTATACATGGTGGAGGGGGAGTACCTGTGTCAGTAAGTGGCTGTTGTAGGCCAAAGGACGGCTGAGTGTCATCCTCAGGAATGCCGTCCACCTCCTTTGAGACAGTCTTTCATCGATATGCAGTCACTATTTAAGCTAGATTGGCTGGCCAGCAAGCCACCAGGAATCTGTCTACGATCACCTTTCCAGTACTAGGATTACAAGTGTGCACCACCATGTTCAGCATTTTTATGTAAGCTTTAGGGATCAAACTCAGGTTCTCATGCTTCCAAAATGAGTAATTTATTGACTAAGACATCCCTTAAGCCTGTTACTAGTATCCTTTTAATGTACAAAATTAAAATTTTTTTCTGGAGTCCAGCTCTTCCCTTTATTATAGTGATATCAGTGTCAGATTTAATGACTCACTATCAAATTCAATGTAATTATGTGTTTT
Organism: Tokudaia tokunoshimensis; assembly: GCA_036184795.1. Classification (NCBI taxonomy): domain Eukaryota; kingdom Metazoa; phylum Chordata; class Mammalia; order Rodentia; family Muridae; genus Tokudaia; species Tokudaia tokunoshimensis. Next base: position 91,332,261 of record BTHU01000012.1, on the reverse strand, counting down.
TCTATTTTTGTCTAAACATTTTGTACTTTAATGTTCAGGACTGGAGACATAGCTTATTTGTACAGCACTTACATAGAAAGATATTACATTTGGCTATATAGTCCCTTTTGAGTCAATTTTTAATTCTATGATGTAAAGTTTCAAATTCAATCACTCATATATGGATATTCATTTCCCAAGTACACTTCTTTTAACTGACTTATTTTTCTGCACTGAATAGTCTTGAGACCTTAGTCAAAACAACTTGACCATGTATGTGAAGAATAATTCTAGATTCTCTATTGGATTCTATTGGTCTCAAAATCTGTTTTGAAATAAATACATCACATTTCTGCTTACTGTAGCTATAGTAAGTTTAAGAGCAAAATGTATGAGTTCTTTTTTTTTTCAAGATTGTTTTCATTAGAATTCTGATAGAGCTTATGTTGAACTAGTAGATTTCTTTGGGTAGTATTGATAGACAATAAATCTTCCAATCTGTTAATATGAGATGTGTTTTTGTTTATTTATGGCATGCTTAACTTTTTCCCAGAAATGGTGTTTAGTTTCCATTGTAGAAATGGTTCCCTTCTTTGGTTAAGTAGATCCTTACGTGTGTTATTCTTCTGACACTACTGTAGCAGTGTAGGATGTGGTTTCCTTTCCTTTTCAGTTTGTTCAACATTAGCATTAGTGATACAGCAGATCGCGTGTGCTGACTTTGTATCTCGCTCCTTTGCTGACTTCACTGACTAGCTCTAATTTTTTTTTTGTGGGTTTCCACACGTGAGCCATTATCTGTGAGCAGAGATACTTTTGTTTCCTTCATTGCAGTTTGAAAGCCTTTCTTGTCCTGAACCTGCTGAATTGCTCTGGCTAGAAGTTCAATATCCCAATGAACGGAAATGGTAAAAATGAACAATCCTGTCCTGTTCCTTATCCCAGAGGAAAAAAAAAATTCATCTCTCGCCATCCAGTTCAAGTAGCACAGTGCGTTTCTCATGGGTACTGTTTGCAAGTTCACACAATTTCTTTCCATTACTGACTTATTGTCTGTTTTCTTTGTAAGATTGTTGAATTGAGTCCCTTTTTTACTGCTTCAGTTGAGATGATCATGTTTTTATCTCTTTCTGCTAATATAGTGTATTATATTGATTGTAAGTCGAATCTTGCTTGCATTCTATGAATAAGTTATACTCAGCTTTGCTGCGAAACTGTTTTAATATGCTCTGAATTCAATTTGCTGAAGATTTTTGCATCCATGCATCTGAGGGATTTTCATCAGCCTTCTTTTTTTTTTTTTTTTTTTTTTAGTATTTCCACCTGTCTTGTATTTTTTTAGTATTAAGGCATCATGTGTCTTCTAGGATGAATTAGGAATTCTTGCTCAGTGTTCTGGAAAAATTTGAGAAAGGTTTGTGTTCACTAAATACTTGATAGGATTTACCACCAAAGCCATCAGGTCTAAGACTATTTTTCGTTGGAGGAATTTTCTTGGTTCAGTCTCCTTACTAGGCCTGTTCATAGTCTTTATTTCTTCATGAATTAGTTTTGAAAATAAAGTCTAGTTTCTAGAAATTTCTTTACTTCATATAGGTTATCCAGCTCATTGCTATGCAGTTGTTCTTAGTACCCTCTTAAAATTTCTTTTCCTTTTGTAGAGTTAGTTGTAATGTTTTGTCTTTCATGAGTGGATTTTCTCTCTCTCTCTCTGTCTTCCTTTCTTCCTTCCTTTCTTTCTTTCTTTCTTTCTTTCTTTCTTTCTTTCTTTCTTTCTTTCTTTCTTTCTTTCTTTCTTTCTTTCTTTCTTTCTTTCTTCCTTTCACTTATAGCTAGCTAAGGATTCGACAATTGCATTGATCTTTCCAAATGAAAGCCTTTTGGTTTAATTGATTTTCTTTAGTTCTTCTGTCTTTGTTTTAATCTTTATTATTTTCTTCTCTCTGCCAGCTTTGGATTTAATTTGTTCGTATTCTACAGTCCCTTTAGTTGTAAGTTATGCTGTAAGCGTCCTACATTGTTTTTAAGAAGTGGTTTTACAGTTATAAATCCTTTCCTTGGTATTGTTTCCTGGTACATCTCACAAGCTTTTATATAGTGAGTTTTTGCTTATGTTATGGCTTACAATTAAGATGCCCCCCCCCAATGAGGGTCCTAAGCATGCTTACATAAAGTTCATTGAGTTTAGAAGTTTTTTAAAAATATAAACTAAATAGAAATTCTTTATTAAAAATATGTATTACGCATACCTTCTCTGGCATGTGGCATGCCTAATCATTTGGTATCAGGTCTCTTGGAACTGGAGTGACAGATAGCTCTGAGCCACCCAATGTGGGTGTTGGGAATGGAAGTTTGGCAGTCTGCTAGAAAAGCAAATACTCTTAACTATTGAGCTATGTCTCTGGTCCCTGTTAAAGTCAAATTTAACATTATTTTCATAACAACTTCTTGTCAGAGAGACTTTTGCTTGTTGTTATATTTCAGATAAATTTTCCTTCTCTCTCTCTCTCTTTTTTTTAGTAGAGCTTTATACTTAGGCGGTGCTTCATTTCAAGTTAAATGTGAGGTGTGAGTTGAGGGCTACGTGTTATTAGGGGTATGTACACCCCCCCCCACACACATACACAGACTTTGATAAAGTTTCTTTTTTCTCATTGGCTTACTTCATATCTTGGCTGAAAACAAATAATCATACAATTTTGGATCTATTTATGTGATACGTCTTTGTAGTTCTCTATTGGCTTATACTTCCATATCACAGTCTTGATCATGTGACAGTAGTAGGCCTTTATTTTTCACAGTTTGAGCTCTATGAGTTAACTTTTCCTTTTCAAGATGAGTTTCGATATTTGAAATCCTTTGCATTTTCATATAAACTTTAGAACCACCCTTCAGCTCTTCAAAACGCTAACTGAGATTATGATAGAAATGATGTTGAATGTCTAGATAATTAACATATTTGTGAATGTCACTGCTGGTGCACACCACATTTTATATTGCCCCATTTATTTATGACCACTTAGTGTTGCTATCATTTTATAGAGTTATAGTGAGTATCTCATCATCTGTTCATGCCTACTTTTTATTAGCATTTTGATGTTGTAAATGATATTAAAAAAACATCTTCCAAAGGCTCACTGCTAATACATTCATTTATTTATGTGTATTGACTTTCTATTCTGAGAATATAAGGATAGAAAAATCATTAATAATTATTGAAACTGTCCCTCAGTCTTGAAGAGAGACTGTTTTATTGTGTTAGGACTTGATTCTGAATTGTCCCCCAAAGGCTCATGTATTGAATGCTTAAACTTCAGCATTCAATCTTTTGAATGCTATGGTACCTTTAGGAACTGATTCCTCGCTTGTAAAAGCAGGTCAGTAGAGGAGGCCTTGGCAGGGTAAACCCATCCCGGGTTCTTGTCTAGTGTTCTTAGTTTCTTATCCGCCTCCATGTGAAGTACTTTGCCGCATTCTTCCACTGCCATGAGTTCCAACACACTTTCCTGATATGATGGACTGGTCTTGAAATCCTGAGCCATAACAAACTCTCTTCCTGGTTACAGCAATGCAATAGCAATGTGATGACGTCTTAATTTCCAGTCTTATATTTGCCATTCATGTCTAGTCTCACTGGCTGCCACTCCATACAGCGATGAATTGAAGGGATGAGAGAGGATTGATTACACTTGTCTTGTTCTTCCTCTTAGGAACAAAACATTCAATATCTTACAGTTATGCACGATGATATACCTAAGTATTTTGTAGGTGTCGGTATTAAATACTTTTAAAAATTCCCCTCTTCGATGCTCCTAGTCCTGCAGTGACTTGATGTGCCAGGACAGGGTGATACCCAGGATGGGTGCTACCTTCTTAGAGGGGGAGGGGGAGGATCTGAGTGAGGGAGTACTGGGAGGAGAGGTGGGGCTGACATTGTTATGTAAAGTGGACAAACAAATTTCCCTCTTCTTTCTAATTCGCCAACTTTTATTTATTTTTTTATTCTTTTCTGGGTGTTGAATATGGTTATGTGCTTTTCTGTGTTAATTCCAATGGTTATTATATCAACACTTTTCCTTCCTTATTCTTGAATATGATGAACTCCACCAGGTGATTATCGCATATCAAATGAAACTTAAATTTCTGTGGTTAACTCTGTTTGACCACACCTTGTTTTCCTCTTTCTGTACTTCTAGGTGCTATTTGTTAGCATTTCCGTGAGGAATCCTGGAAAAGCATCCCCGAAAGATGAGCATTCTGAGAGCTTCTTAAAAAGGGAATTTGAGGCCCTAAATAGTATAGATTTGTAATGCTTACAACTAATGAATCGAAAAGTGAGGTGATGTGTTACAAGTTTTGACAAAATTGTATCGACTTTTGTGTAAAGGAGGAGCAGTCCACAGATCATCAGCTGCACACTGTCATGTGCCTGTACCCACCAGGCTGAGATAGAAGCTGGCAATAGTTTTGGTGTTCTTTTATGCAGCAAGTTGCTTTAAGTCAAGGTATCTTATTTCTTTTATTAATAAACTGTTCTACTAATTTTGCCTTTTGAATATTGAAATTGTCTTTTAAAAATAAATACCTTCAAAAGCTAAGAAGGTTGATCATCATGGTTGTTTATTTAGACCCATTGCGTGTAACGATTTCTTGGTTTTGTGATCCTGTGTCCTTGTCTCATCTGCAGAGTCCTCTTGATTTTGCCTGTTCTAAATCAGGCCTCACATTTATAATAATAAAATTGTTGGGGTGACCTTTATGCCCCAAATATCTTTGTGTTTCCTGGAACGGCCAATAAGACTCCCTCCAACCCTTTACTCTTATGAAAGAAAGGATGCAAGAATAATTATTCTTGCTTGGCATTCTTGAAATTTTAATTAATTTAAAGCAGTTGTGAGAATGCTTCTGTTTACCAAACTTAAGATAAAGTACCAGCACATGAAAGCAGTAAACCAAAAGGGAATTTCAGTCTTCCTAGTGCATTTATGTACAAATAAAATGTTAATACAAATATTTTCAATGGTTGTATACCTTCCACATTAAAACAAACATTGGATTTCTGTACAAATGCTGACAGTATCTTCAAACAGGTTTTGTTTCTAGGTTTAAATACTCTTGTCAGTCAAGTCTAATCACAATGCAGTTTGTGGAAGAAAGTAAAAATTTAACAATCTTCTCATTTTCTGTAATATATTCTTTCTTCAACACAACTAATAGCTAAATCTGTATAAAACTGATTATATCATATAGCTGAGCAGATGATCCTATTCTTTATTACAATATTGTAAAATGCTAAAATGAATTAATTAGTCTTATCCACAGGATTTTTTTTGAGGGAGAGGCAATGTATTTATTTAATAAGCACTAATTATATATATTTGTGGGGCATTATGTGATGATTTGAATCACTTATACATTACAGAATGATCAAAGTGGACCAATTAGCATCCAACACTTAATTTGTTTTATTTCTTTGAGATGAGAATATTTCATGTCCTCATTTTAGTGATTTTTGAGATACATAGTTTAGTGCTAACCGTGATCACCCTGCTCAAAGATCAACACTACACATTTGGTTTCTGGTTTAAGATTACAGTCTGGAATGTGTGTTCAGGAAGCGGTAGCCAAGGAAACGAAGTGAAGGAGAGTAGCAGGTTCCCTCTAACTGCTGTGATGACAGAAGGTACAGACAGAGTTCTTGCCTTTCCCAGTTGCCCAGCTTAGGTTACCAAGTCAGTGAACATACTTTCAAAGGACTCTAAGCCTGTCTTTTGAGTTGTCTTGGCTGAGTTCCAATCCAAGAGGGGTGGGGAAGAATTATTAAACCCTGTTCAGATTGTAGACCTGTTACAAGCAAATTAAATGTTGTCTTAAACTACTAAATTAGAAGTAATTTGTTGCGTAGCCATAGTAACTGTAATAGACTTTAGCTCTGAAATGCACTAGTTGAAACAGATAATACAAGGAATGCACATACGTGGTGTTAGAGATCACAAAACTGCCAGATGAATGAGTTAGAATTTTTAGCACTTTTTGGTTCATAAGCAGAAATCAACATCAGTTTCCAGGCTTCCTTCCAAGATCATTAATGAAGAATTCCCTAGATTCCAAGAGCCACTGGTGGCCGTGAGTGCTAGTGTGTGTGTGTGTGTGTGTGTGCTTGTTGTATGCATATATACATATATATTAATGTATATATGTTTGTATGTGTGCAAATATGCATGAGTATGGAGGCTGGAGGTTATCAGCAGGTGTCTTATTCAATTGATCTTCACCTTATTATTATTATTTTTTTAGACTGGGACTCTCATTGAATTTGGCCCTCACTAAATCACCTAGAGTGGCTAGCTAAAAAGCCTTAAGGATTGTCCTGTCTCCACCTCCCTAATCCTGGCATTATAGGTGTGCGAATCCATGTCTGTATTTTTATGTGTGTGCTGGGGATTAAGACTCACATCTTTATGCTTTACTGAGTGAGGTACCTTCCCAGCTCCCATTGCTATTATTTTAATTTTACAGATGAGGACTGTGTCTCTGGCTACTTAGTGAGCAAGCAATAGACTGTGGATCTAGCCACATGGTCTGGTTCCTTGGCCAACCATTTTCACTGCTTTCTGGCTTCCCACTGTAAACGTAACTCTGAGGTATTGCTGGAGATTTTAAAAAGACATTTCACATTGTAAAAATGTTGAGTGCTATTTTTGACTTATTTCTTAAGCTCTGATTTTTTTCAGGTATCTCCCTTCTGGGACTCAGTTTTAAAACAGGCATCAGTGACATTTATTAGTTGTGTATCTTGCTTTCACTATTTCTGGGAATTTGTAATCTCATGAAGGGGGAATTTCGTTAAATGCTGGTGGTTGAAATTACCATGACATTGTTCAACAGTGAAGGCAGAAAGCACAGCAGAATAATTTTGGTTTCTGCAAACACACCCTTATTATCTTATCATCTAGGCTAGGAAACTGTAGCAGTGGGTTGGAGCATGGTAAAGAAGAGGGTCTGGCACAGCATGAGTTCAAACCCATGAAGCAGTCTGCCAGTTCCACCCTGCAATATTTCCCCCACCCCTCAACCTTTGCCTACAGGAATTGATTAACCCTGGACTACTTCTGCTGCAGTTAAATTAAAAGAATAACTATTTTTGTCGCCTAATATGTCAGAGGTTGACACTTTATAGTTGGCAGAAACTTCTGTATTTGAAAACTTCCAGTAATTACTGAAATATTCCTGACAACGACCATCTTCAACGATGTTTTCCAAAACTCTGCAGTTTGCTCTCCAAGTTCCAAAGCAGAAGAGAACGTGGTCCGATCGTTTACTCTCTCCTCTTTTGCAAAGGGAAGCACATGCTCTTGTGCTGCTAACATGCAGGTTGGCTGAGAGCACAGAGCAGAGTAGGGTCATGCCTTCTGCTCAGAATGTGCTAGCCAGTTCCCTCTCATTTCCACACTGATTCCTCCAAAGCAGAGATATTATGAACAGTAATAATAACAACAGCACAGTCAGGTTAGACTCACCCGGCCCCAAACTTATTTGAAAAGATGCAAAATATCCAGTGTTGTCAGTGTTTCTGCTACTTCTGTCATGGAGATGACTTGTCCAGTTTGATTCCTGCTGCTCCCCATTCTGCCCACATTCTGCCTTTGACAGCACAAACATTGGATACCCAGACTCTTGCTGTTCTCCTCCCTTCTTTTTAATTCTTTCATCCTAGCTTGCTCTTCTTTGGCTCCCACTGTCCCCCTATTGTATAAAAGCCTTCCTTTTACTCCCTGGCTCTATCTTCTATATTCCTGTCCAACTTAGTTCATTGCTCTACAAAAACAATCTGTGTATTATTGTGATAATTCAATAATTAATATATATCCCAGAACCAGGGGTGGGCTACTTTCCTATGTATTGTTTGTCAAGAAGACCCTTGTGTACCCCCAAACAGTGCAGACTCTACTACTGCTATTGGTAGTATACTGAGCTAAATGGTGAGACCCTATTCCTGAAAGTGCCAGATACTTTGGTCATAGGACATAAAGAAATCAAGCTGAAACTTGGCAAGAAGCTGCTTCCCTGTTGGCTAGCCACCAGATGGCTGGCAGTTGCCATGCTGGCTGCTGGGAGAGAATCAGTATCAAGTCTTACTCAACTATGGACCCTTAGCACAGCAGTATTGACCAGACATGCACGATGATCCCACTGCAACAGCAGCAAGTCAGCTGTGGAGTAGTCCATTGGTTTCTGATTGGGTTTGATGCCTGCTTTACAGGAAAGAATCCACATCTGGTGCTGTAAACCTGGTCAAAAGATCATGGCTAAAGATATTATAGATTCTAGTAGGGAAGCTATTGCTGTTGCTATTGTTTTATTAATGGCCATAATGTGCTTATAAAATTGCCTTCTAAATAACTCTGTGTGTTTGAGCCTGAAGGTTAGTGATGCCATCATCTTTGGTCAGAGAAACTTTTTTTTTTAAAGTGGTCAGTGTTGACCGCAAACTCTGGTCAAAGCACCAAGAATAAATAAATGTCTGTTGAGTATCCAGCTATAAGTCAGACCTCTGCATTATCTTGTCCAAGGCTCAGACAATACCATGGAAAGAAGGGGAAAAGAAAGGAAGAGGTGGGAGAATTGTGGGGAGTGGTGTGGTATGCTGATTTATGAACATGGCATGGCCACTGAACACTTGAACTCATGGTGGTTGTGATTACTTGTTCAGGATCTTCTCAAGACTGGGCCTGTTGACATCCAGTCATGGCATGAGGATCCCATTCTTCCATGAGGACCTGTAGGCAGTTAATGGCTAGTGGGATAGACATTTTCTCTACTGATGTAGCCACTGGTAAAAAGTACCAATGCTCCTGTAAACAACCTTAATGAAATTTGTTCTCTCTCTCTCTCTCTCTCTCTCACACACACACACACACACACACACACACACACACACACACACACACACACACGCCATGAGAGTAGAAGGGGAGGGGGCTGGTTGGGAAGGGGAAGGGAATTACAGGTAGTGGGAGGTGCAAGAAAGGACCCTCACCCTGTACTTTGACCATCTTGTCATGATGCAGGCATCATTTTAACTGCACTGCTGTACTCAGGAGGCTTGCATTTGTCGTTGGTCCGTGAGGTCCACATGGAACCCCCCAAGAGACCCATTCCTAAGGAAGAAACAGTTCCAAAACTCACTGCTAGTGAGACTTGTAGGACAGGAACTTATTCCCTTCCTGAGCTCCCAATCATTGCCTTATCTCCTTAATTTTTATTTTCTATTTCCTTCCATAGGAAACTCAAGTAGATTTTTAGCACTCCTGAGTAAAGTGAGTATATTTTATGCACATTATACATATATAAAAGTTTAAAAAAATCTTGTGAGTGGTCTCCACATTTTAACCCTTGATTTTATTTAAGTCTAATATCTAAGTCCAGGTTTCTCTATGATAAAATACCATGACTCAAAGCAACTTGGGGAAGTAAGGGTTTATTTCATCTTATAACTCTTAGGCCACACTCCAACACAGAGTGAAATCAGGCAGGAACTCAGGGCAGGAGCCTGGATGCTAGAGTTGATGCAGATGCCGTGGAGGGATGTTGCTTACTGGCTTGCTTCTCGTGGCTTTCTCAGCTTGCTCTTTATACTATCCTAAGGTTGGGTGTTCCTAAACCTACCCGACCAATGTTGTCATAAAAAAGAGGAGCTTGAGGCATCATTATGTATGGAATAAAGACCATATGAAGGCAGCAAGATGGTGACCATCTGGAAAGAGAGAGAGAAAGAGAGAGAGAGAGAGAGAGAGAGAGAGAGAGAGAGAGAGAGAGAGAGAGAGAGGTATGGAGGGAGGGAGGAAGGGGAGAGAGAGGAAGAAGAAGAAGAAGAAGAAGAAGAAGAGGAGGAGGAGGAGGAGAAGGAGGAGGAGAAAGAGAAGAAAGAGAAGAAGCTTCAATCCTCAAACAATTTAATCAATGACTCCAAGCTTTCAGAATGGTGAACAATTACAGTTGTGTAGTCCAAGACTTCTGGTTTGTGGAATCCTGTGATGGAAGCCCTAGCAAACTGATTCAATCCTCCAGAAATGTCTGGTTAAAGCCAGGGCTCTTCCTTATGTACTTCTACCAGCTACAGACTAAAATGGATTCATTTATATTTTCTCATTACTTAAGAAGAACCTGGCCCAGAGTAGATGTGTGGGCGAGTTTGTTCTATTGAACAGTAAACACAAACTATGTTTTGCTCACTGCAGTAGCAGGGCAGCTGGCTGCCAGCCTGACTGGTTACCACCTGAAGTTTCCAGTCTGTTGTTTGTTTGTTTGGTTCTGCCTATGAAAATAGCTCCTTTTGTTCTTTTTTAAGTTTAAAAGCAGAAGTGAATATATATACATATAAAAAATGTGTACTCATTGTAAAAAGAAATCTGCTAATGCATTAAAATATGAAACAGAATAAAAGCCACCCAGAACATCCTCCCCAAGGAAGCACCATTCAAATTTTTTGTGTATATGTTACTTGTGAGGTGGTTACATTAATACTGTTATCAGGTCATTCTCCCTAGTCAAAAATGCCATGTATATTGTGGCATAGATAGCTGTGATGTACATTACAGTGGTGAATTTCCATGCACCGTTTGAGCCCACAGAGAAGCAAGCTCTGGAATTGGAGTTTTGCCTTCCTATTGCAGATCCAAGCATATTTATTTCAAAGTGTCCCCCAAGGCTACTTTTCTGAGGACAGGCCACTCCCTCCTCCCAGACTTTGTGACTGGGAGGAGAGTATTAAACAGTTTAAGAGTAAAAGCATTATACCCTTGAGGATCAGCTAGAAGGCAAAGTAGTCCACCAGATGGTACTATTGTCTACCCTACAATAGAAAAGTGCCTGGAGTGGGAGAGCTAAGCACAGAGTGGCCACGGGAAGCTCCTCCATGGGGAGAAGGCTCAACTGGGAATCCAGTGTACTGCTACAACTTCCCTAGCCTGCTTCTACTCAATGCTGTGAACGCCCAGGTTTGATCACATCACCTCTAGCTGTTTTTGACTTAGAAGCCTCGCCTTTAGGGACACTGTTCTGCCTGGGACTCTATCTGGAACTCTAGTTGGTTGCCTTACAGGGATTTTCCCAGGGAATTTCTAATTTCTGCTGGATTTTTTGAGTGCCTGCTCTGATGATGTTTTGCTATATCTGTCTGTCTGTTTGTCTGTCTGTCTGTCTGTCTGTCTACATCAGTTTATCTGTGTATCTCTCTATGCATCTCTGTATCTATAATCTACCTTATCTATCTATGTATTTGTCTGTCTAATCTCTGTCTAAATATCATTTATCTCTCTGTCTGTCTGTCTATCTATATAAATTTATCTATGTATCTCTCTATGCATCTATGTATTTATCATCTACCTTATCAATCTATGTATCTATCTGTCTAATTTCTACCATCTATCTATCTGTCTGTCTTTCTCTCTATCTATCTATTGATCTAATCTCTATCAGTGTGTCAACTAATCTATCTAACTATCCATTATCTACCCACCTACCCACCTAATCACCTACCTATCTCTTCCTTTTTATTATTTAGACTGGCTTGCTCTATGCTTAATAACCTTATTCATCCAAATCCAAGAAGTACAACTACCATAGATTATTCTGTGGACCATACAAAAATGGTAATATTCTTTCCCAAAATGAATTACTGCAGCTATATTTTCATATTAGAAATCAAAATAAATGTAGATTTGTATTAGTGGTTTCAAGTAGTTGAATTACATTTCATATACTTAGCTCAGTCTCTACTAATGAATAAGTTTGGATTATTTCTTTTGTCTTCCTAATATAAAACATTCCATGAAGATTTGCTCTTTGTCTCATTTTCCTTATTTTTCCCAATAATTTTCATTTGCTAAAGATGGGACACATGCAGAGCCATGCACTCTGTCGTACATGTAGGCAGCTGTGGAACTGAAACTATAAATATGGATAATGTAGAATTTTCTCCTTTGAGGCACATCTATCTGTCCCTCTATTGACCTCTAGACTTAAAGACCAAATTGCCTTGGCTGAATCAAATTCAAGATATCCAAAATCCAGTTCTTGATGTCTCTACTGGAAGATGACTTTCACTAGTTGGCCTTTCTAATGTCAGCCTGTAGTGACGTTGTTCATCCAGTTGCTGAAGTCACGAGAGGGGAGTGGACAAGTGAAATTTGGGGCACTCCTTTGCCATCACTTTCCACATTGATTTTTGATTCTGTCAGAGACTCTGCTGGTTTTATTTCTAAGATGTATCTCCAGCTTGTCCTTTTCTCCCTGTCTCCTCTGTCCATTTTGTATTCTGCCCAGATGTTGACTTTGAAGATAATTTCTGACTCCTGGCTTGGTCTACAAATCTCAAATGTTCTGGCACTTAGGTCTTAGCATCACTTTGGATCCCACTCTCCTCCTTGTCTGATCCTGCCTCACTACCTTATAGCTCCTAAAACATGCTGAACTCTCTCCCACACAAGTAGCAGATTCTGGCATAGACCAAGAGTCTTGTAGACTATTTCAGATGGATCTATCTCTCCTGATATGACATCACTGAGTTCTCTAACTTTCTGAATGTCTATTTTCTTTTAGGATTATAAACATACTTTAAACAAAACCTTTTCTCTGACTCTTGTTTATGCACCCAAGACTCTTTGATCTACTTTTAAACAATTGTGTGTGTGTGTGTGTGTGTGTGTGTGTGCGTGTCCATGCCATGATATGCATGTGTAAGTCAGAGGACTATGTTTGGAAGTGGAATTTTTTCCTCCTGCCTGCTCTTTCTTGTGTGTATCCCTTTGGAAGTGGAATTTTTTGCCCCCAAAATTCCGACAGTCACAGCAAAAGACGCTGGCTTTATTTCTCTCAAATATGGTGTGAGGTATGGACAGTCTTCATTACATTCGCATGCAAAGGATGTTCTTGCAGTAGGAGACATTATGGACCAATTTTAAAGCTATAACAGGGCTTTTTACTGCAAATGGAATGCAGCATAATGGTCTTTTGTGATAAAAAAAATCTTCTTTGGGATGACTTTTTAAATGTACAATTTACTTTGCTTCAAGGTTATGACTAGAATTTCACAACGATGGAACTTTTCTGGAAGTTGAAAGCTGCTATCTGGAGCTTATGTCCCCAGACCCCTGGACACTGTGTGTGCATGCTGTGAAGCATGACGAGGCCCCTGTGTTACTTCCTTCCTCCTGGACAGTGTCGGTGCTTTAGGATTTGTTCTTAGAGTTTGAGCTCTGAACATGCTTGCTCCAGTCTACTGAAATTCAGGTCATAGAAACTGTTTTAAAGATGATTGGACTTTATTTAGGACAGGATGTTAGTGACACAGAAGGTGGGGGTAGTGAGGAGGGTCCACAGTGCTTGGCTTAGAAGCTTAGTAAGCTCTTGGAGGTGAAAATTGAATGCATGGACAGCTGATGGCTGGAGTTCTACTGTGACCTTAGAAAAGGAAAGGTTTAAATGCACTCAGGATTATTTAATCTAGCACAACAGAGTGAGTGAACGGTTATTCTTCTTTGTTTTCTAACTTTAAAAAATAGCAGAGATTTCAGTAGCTGCCATTTGCTGATTCCTAACTGATAGACTATTCTTATCTTTCACGAAGTCCCTACAGTAATGGATGGCTCTTGCCATTCACTGAGTCCCTGCAGGCAGATGGCTCATGTGTGCAACTCTTTCCTCCTTTTAAGAAACTTGCTTGTGTCTAAAGTCAGTGAGACTACCAAATGTAGTCTTGCCTAGCAGTCAAGACAGCGCGTACAATGTAGGTCTAGACTAGGCCAATTATTGCACTGGGCCTCCAGAGCAGCTTCTCTTTCTTTCTTTCTTTCTTTCTTTCTTTCTTTCTTTCTTTCTTTCTTTCTTTCTTTCTTTCTTTCTTTCTTTCTTTCTTTCTTTCTTTCTTTCTTTCTTTCTTTCTTATGTATATAGTGTTCTGTCTGCATGCCAGAAGAGGGCATCAGATCCCATTACAGATGGTTGTGAGTCATCATGTGGTTGATGGGATTTGAACTCAGGATCTCTCAAAGAGCAGCCAGTGCTCTTAACCTCTGAGCCTTTTCTCTAGCCCTGTATTAATATATTTTTAATCAAATAATTTCCTCCTTCTCTCCCCTCCTAACCCTTCCCACATACCCACCCTCTTGCTCATTCTCAACTTCATGACCTTTCTTTTATTGTTATTACACCTCTCCCTCACTCCTAAATATATAGATACAATGTTCCTTGTATATATAATTTCAGGGATGACAACTTGGTATTAGATAATCATTTGGGGGTGTCTTTGGGGAAGATTATTTCTCATCCTCTCGTCATTCCTTAGTTGCTTCTAGATTTCTTCTAGGCTTAGGGACCCTTGAGAGTGCCCCTTTCTGTATCAGTATGTGTACTGATGTCATCCTGGTACAGGTCTTGTTTAGGCAGTCATGTGGTTAAGAGTACATGGGTGTAGATTGCCTGGCAATTTAAGCACAAACAATCTCACAGCAGACTTTCTGTTTTTCTGACTCTTATATTATATCTGTTCCACCTTCTAAGATTTTCCCCGAGACTCAGGTGCAGGAGTAGTGATCTAGATGTATCAGTTGGGGATGGTTACTACATGATCACTTGCTTTCAGAATTTTGATCATTTGTGACTCTTCTGTGATGGTCTCTGTCTTAGAGCAACCATTCTTGATATAGCCATTGACCAGAACTATGACCAAAGTCAAGATCTGTCTTTGAATTGATATTAAATTGTTGGGAATTGTTATAGTTTGAGTCTGGAATGTCTTCCAAAGGCCCCTGTTTTAAAGTACAGCTTATGGATTGGCTTTCTTGGGAGGTGGTGGCAACTTTAATAGATGTGACTTATGGGGAGGTCTTCTAGTCCTTAGTGGTGAGGAGGGCAGAGGGATCCTAGATCTCCAGCCTCTTCTTTCTCTTTCCCTCTAGGTGATGAATAGCTCTGCTCAATCACTAACTCTCAGCCACAGTCTACTGCCTTGCTACGGGTCCAAAACCAATAGGGCTAATTCATCCTGGATTCAAATACCCACAATTGTGTGTCAAAAGAAACTTTCTTTTCTTCTTCTTTTCCTTCCTTCCTTCCTTCCTTCCTTCCTTCCTTCCTTCCTTCCTTCCTTCCTTTCTTTCTTTCTTTCTTTCTTTCTTTCTTTCTTTCTCTCTTTCTTTCTTGTTTCTGGTTCTTCTTACAGTTAAGATAGCTAGCACAGCACTAAAGAAACTTCTTTTTTTCATTGGGGTAGCTAAATTCAGAAGTGATGAATCTGGACAGTGGTGTATACGTAAGTATCTGATGGTTGCTTCTCAAGAGAATGCATATATCTATATTTATCCATGCATGTATTTAAATTTATTATAAATTCTGATTAAAATACTCCTATCACACAATTTTCAAGTAATACATAAAATATTCAATATGTCTTCACATTTTATCTAGCTCTGTGAGTCTCACAGGGTACTTTCATTGACTTTTCTGAACTTCAAGGTCTGTAGCCAAGCACTGGTAATAGCTGGAGATAACAGTTCCAGTATGAATGCTGGTTGGTATTTTCCTCTATCTCACTTTTAATGACAAAGTAATGGTAATGTATGCTAGAAATTAACACTGTCAGGGGCAACCTCACTGTTTCTGGATAATAGGTTTTGAATATCAGGAGAACATTTTCTTTAAAATTCATTTGAGTTTCAAGTCATTGCCATGACTTGAAAGTTTTCCTCATCAAAAACTTCTGTGTGTGCTTTTACTATTTTTCTTGAAGGTCCAGGTCTTACAGACTCACCTGGAGGCAGGGCATTTTTCTTTTTGTTTGTTTTATATGAAGCTGACCTCAAACTTCCTTCCTGCCCCGCATCCTGAACAATGAGCCTACAGTGTGCACCCCACACCCAGCTCCCTGCCTTTACTTCTGCTCTGCATTGTTTCCTTCCCTTTAGCAAGACGACTGACTTTTCCTACATAGGACAGAGGTGGGATATGTGGGATAGCCAGTTCTTCCTACGTATTTTTCCAATTCTTTCCACTGACAATATAGGACAGGAATAATTCAGCAAAAAAAAATGGTTAAGAATTTGGGCTCAGAAAACAAAATCTGTGGGCACCTAATCCTGGCTATGTCACACAACAGCTTTGTGACTCTCTGCCAGATACTCTGTGCCTCAATTTCATTTTTGGTTCAATAGAGATAGTTTAAATACATACTGTAGTGTCCCGTGAACAATAAATATTTGTTGAATTAAATTTAATCTCACTTTATTGTGATGAAATGAGGAAAATGCATATGAAGTACTCAGAACAATCTCCAGTGCCTAGCGAGAAAGGGCACAGCCTATTAAATAACACATTTCTTACTGTGTTTCAGTTCCCTCCCTGTTCTGGGTTTCAAACTTCAAAGCTGCGAAGAAATGAGCTGGGCTGAGGAGTGGCACACAGGAGAGGATGCTCACAGGAGACAGTAAATAAGCAAGAGGGACAGTTCATGTTTCGGAACATCAGCTCTTCATCTGCGAAGGGGACAGCTCTTCCAACCCTGGACTTTTCTCTCCAGTCTTCCTGTTTCTCAGTTACACACTGATTTCTTTTATAATGCCACACCACTTCCTTAGCTAAAGCAGGCCTTTCATTGCCTACAGAACAGTGGCCAGGCCTCTTGAGTGAGCCTGATGAGACCCTTGTCTCTTCCTTTCCCATTTCCTTTTGTTAAGTTTAAATTGTCATTCACCACAAACCTTCCCATCTTTATAGTTTGCCTCCCCCTTTTTTCTAGTTCTTTCAACTTGGAAATCTCCTTTCTTCTTCCCCTTGAAGGTTCAAATAGAGGGCTAAGATCCAGCCCACATTTTCTTGTTCTCTAGTGCATTCTGAGTTTGCTATCCCCTGCCTTCAGATGCTTCTTTTCCACAGGGATAAAGACATTTCTGGGGAAAATTGCAAAGTTTCAGCGACCTCTCTCCATCAACAGGGAAGGGAATGTTCCAATAGAGAAATCACAGAGTAGTTCTAAGAGAAGATCCAGAGAGGGTTTTTTAGCCAAGTCTTGGATATACAAAGAAACCTCTTGGAGGACATCTAGCCTAAGAGCTAAAAGAATGTGGCAGGTACTATAGGAAGGTAGGTGTGTGTGTGTGTGTGTGTGTGTGTGTGTGTGTGTGTGTGTGTGTGAACAAGGGCATCCTAAGTATAAGAAGGAAGAGTGAAGACATGGATTCTGAGTGGAATCTTAAGAGCCGAGACTGGATAAATAAATAGGCAAGCATGAGCCAGGAACAGAAGGATGAGAAAAGACTTGGAGAGGGTTTTGGGTCGTCACCCAAAGCCAAAGAGAATCTTGGATGTGTTGAAGCAATGGAGGGACATAGATCTGTGCTCCATGAATCCATGAAGGAGACAGGCTTATGGTGATAGCTCCAGAGCAGGGTGACGATGAGTAGAAGTGGATCTTGGAGCCATCCTGAAGCATGGTAGGAAGCAGGGAGAGCACGTAGAAGGCTGTTGCAAGAGTCCAAGTGAAAGATGATGGGTCCTGCTTAGCAGATGATGGAGAGGGTGAGGAGGGGGTATTGTCTGGAGAGCTTTGGGAGGTGGGGCATGCATGGAAGTCACTGAGTTAGATTACAGGGTGAGTGGAGGAGGCATCCCCCGCTCCTAGGATGGAAATACCAGCAGGAAAGTTTGGGAGGACTGTAAGATGATTCATTTATTTTGGGTAGGCTGAACTGGGGATCCCTGTGGAACTGCCATATGGGGGAATCCAGCTAGTACTTAGGTGCGATGGGATATCTACACTGTAGGCAGGAGCTCTGTACATGAAGATTTAGAAATCTGTGAGTTTGTGAACATTTGTGTCTCTCATATCGGGGTTAGGAAGAACAATCTCTGCTATGTAACACACTAACACACATACAGCAAAGTGCGCCAATAGCCACAGCAAATGGGATGAAGAAGGTTCACAGATGACCAACTGACAGTTCCGGTCTAGTTTTTCTGAAAAATGAATTTATGGAAAATTTATGAGAAAGATTTAGGGATGTCAAGCAGAATTTTCTACTTTATAAGCCTTGGTATAAAGTTGTTCCCTCTGCTATTCTAATATAAAGAACAGTGATAAGTTGTGATGTATATTTTTCACTTGTTGAGAGTGGACTTCTGGGACCATGTTGAGCCTTCTTGTCTTAGACTTGAGCATATTTATCATAAGTGTCCTCTAGACTCCTTGTCCTCAGTAAGGTGTTCCCTTGACCCTGTAACAGGAGGGAAGAGAAAAGCAATAGCTAAAAATATTAAAAATAGCTGGGCAGTGGTGGCACACGCCTTTAATCCCAGCACTTGGGAGGCAGAGGCAGGCAGATCTCTATGAATTTGAGGTCAACCTGGTCTACAGAGTGAGTTCTAGGAAAGTCAAGGCTACACAGTAAAACCTATCTCAAAAAACCAAATAAATAAGATAAAAAGTATTGTGTCCCTGAGAACAGCCATACGGTAAAATATTTCCAACACAGGCTACAGTTACTAATCCTGTGGTATGAAAATTCCCATAGTGGGAGTGAGAAGGTAAATGTCATCCGTGGAGAGGACCTTTTGCCCCCAAACCTTGCTACTTATTAATTTATGTTTATTTGCTCTGTCAATCAGGCTACTCTAGTAATTCCTGTTAGATGTTTTCAGTACCCAATTTGGTGATGTTGACTATCTGATACTTGTTATTTATCCCTTATCATTCTCCAGACAAACAATTGTCTTACCCAAATATTATATTAACCATAGGAGGTTATTACTATTCCCGGTTTACAGGCAGGGGGATTCTGATACAGGTAGGTTTGATAAACTGTTAGAGTCATATAATATTTAAAACTGGTCAGATTAAATGGAGAGAATACTTCCAGAGGGAAGGAATGGTAAGAACTAGGAGAACTTCGATGTGATGAGTGAGGGGAAGCGGGGAGAAAGCCACTGTAGAGAACTGAAGACAATGGAAGCTAGGGATGTGCAGGCAGTTTGGACTGGATCGATAGGGTTGAGTTAGGAGGCTTTGAGTTTTCAGAGCATGAGTCTGGAAAGACATGTGGGTCTCCGCTGAGGTGCTCTGTAGCTGTGAGGATGGGAAGACTCAGTGTTGAGCCTGTTCAACTGGTGGAACCAAAGACCTGATCCTTAGGAGCTGAAGAAGATCTTGACATATTGCATAAATCCTAGAGGTCCTCATAGAGTGAACCATCACCTTAGATAGGTGTTCTCAACCTTGACGTACTTTAGAATCACCTAAGAAAGATTATAAAGAAATTTATGCCTGTGTCTCATCATCAGGAATTAGGACTTGCCTGGTCTGTGCTGTGGTCTAAACTTTCAGATTTTTATGAACTACTCAGGTGATCTTTAAGTGTAGACAAGGTTGAAAATTATCATTCTCCTTTTCTTTTTCCACTCCTAAAGGAAATCCAGAATGTTTGCCAGCAGAAGACAGTCATAAACTGTAGAATCCTGTTGCCTTATTTATTTCCTGTTCATATAATGCTGCAGATGTAGACTCTGTGCTTGGACAGATGCTGCATTTCTTGAATTCCTCAGTCACAGAGGCACCAGAAGAAGAAGCAGAAGATGGGAAACAGAGTTCTGGTTCTTATTTGCTCTTGCCTGGAAGCCATACTCCTCACCTTCTCAATAGTGCAATAAGACCACACCAATTTCAAGGAGGAAGAAAAGGCAGCACATGGTGCGTGAAAGCCAGAGGCAACCACCACCTAGAGCTTCTAATGCAAACGAAAATAGAAGGCTCGTGCCTTTACCCTCACACACATGCACAGGACTTTTTACCTCCTTACCTAGATTAGGTTAACTGGGGAGGGAAAGACGTTTCAAGATAAGGGCAGCACCATTCCATGGGCTGGGGTCCTAGACTGAATAAAAAGAGAAAGCAAGCTGAGCCAAGCCCTCTGTTTCTTGGTGGTAAATGCAATGGGAGCAGCCACCTCAAGCTCCTGATACCATGACTCTCCTCTATGATGCACTGTGAGCCAAAATAAACTTCTTCTCCCCTAAGTTGCTTTTATCAGGGCATCTTATCACATCCATGATGAAAATAGGTAATATACATACCATAAGTTTTAATAGCATCAACTTAGATCACATTTTATTCTCTCAAAAATCTTACTAAATAAGTCTTTTTGTGCTCATTTTCTTTTTATAATGGGCTAGCTCAGAAGACAGCCAAAATGCAGAATAGCATCATTTCTGTGGGGAATGGTGTTTGAGCCATTTGTACACAAGGGTTCTAGCAGTACCACTTCTAGAAAACTGAAATGTAATTACAGATACCATCACATACACTATGTTAAAAAAAAGAATTCCTTTATAGTAAGAATTCTTTGGGGAACGAAGAGTAACTACAAATCATCACTACCTAATAAATTAATTTCTAAGCTTCTCCTTTTACATCATTTCCTACTAAACTGGAACATGCCTGCATTTGACCCTGAGGCTGCAGAACCTGTAGGGGTTGGAAGTCTTGGTTCTCACAGACAACACCTTTCTAATCACCATACTGAAAGACACAGGAGACAAAGCACATGAGGTTATGCTTTGAGACAACATGTTGGTCATAAAATAAATAAACAAAGAGAAACCCTTTGTGTGACATTGCATCCTTTAAAATCCCAACTTTCTCACCTGTTCAGTCCTGTGGTTTGGTCACAACATATGGACCTGGCTTGAACGACCCTTTGAAAGTGCTGTATTGGCACCTTGCTGCAATCTGCCAGCACAATCCTTAGGGCCAGGCAGTCCATCTGCTGCTGCTGCTGCTGCTGCTGCTACTGTCTCCACAGCCCCTCTCTCTCTGCTTTGCTTTCTTCCACTGTGATTTGATTGGGAGCTGTCACAAGTTGTTGCTACGGGCTACTTTTTCCTGTAGCTGTGAGTGATGGCAATTAAGATGACTGGATGTTGTTGGCTGTTGTCACACAATTCCAAGCTCAGGTTATCATTTATAAGGAGCCCTGGCTATGGTTAGGAGATCCTATTCTAGCTTCTACCCCAAGTGCTCTAAAGCACTGTGTCCTCTTGAGTAGGACACTTCATCTTTCCAGGTATCAGTTTTTGCCTGAATGAAAATCTAAACTGGAAGATTAAGGGAAGTGTAACCAAATGCTTTGTAATGCCCAGCTAGCTGTTTTAGTTCCATACAGTGGTTAAGACAGGCCAACAGTGTAATGCTATCCAGAAATTAAGAATAAAGAAGAAAGGAAGTACACCATTTTAATTAAAACTGTGGATGGGAATAAACAGGGACACTCTACAGTGACTGTGTGACTGCGTCTTAATGGAGTCCAAAAGAGTTTCCTCTTTGGGAAGTGTGAGCTAATACACCCACAGAGAAATGATTAGGAATGGGGTTATTTATATTAGATAGGAAACGCTGAGGAGCTGAGACTTCAAATCAATACCCAGAGGCGAGATGTGGGCAGCCGAGGAGGTGCAAGAGAACATATAGGCTGGAAACCTTCCTTGTCAATGTTGATAGTAGAATTGCCATATCATGCTGCAAGTCAAGGATAGAAATCTTGCCATAGAGACACATATATTTCCAAGCATTAGGTCTGTATAGTCACCACTCCAGCCAATAGCTGAATAATCTGGCATCTTTTGAGCTCAGGTCACATAAGACACAGAGGGGGGAGAAGTGAAGTATGTGTTTAAAATTGGGGTGGTAGTGCTGGGTCTGGGGGCCAAGTCCTTGTTGTTATTCCTGTCACCCAACCCAAAGGATGTACGTCCTTGCATGCATTGCTGACAACAGCCTGGGGTAAGCTCAGTGCATAGATGCAGTCTGTGCTGGAGTCCCTTGTCACTTAATGAAGCACACCCGATGCGTTGAGGCGAGGATAAACTGCTCTAGATGGAAGGCTGGAATAAACCAGTGTTAGTCTACAGTGTCTTCATTTCTCCCCAGAAGAAATCTCCACGCAACTAACTAACTTTTGGCTACATGTCCACCTTTCAAATTTGTGCAGTTGCCCTGGCTCTAGGTAGACAGTGGAAATTTTGGAGGAAAGAAAAATTACCCTAGGGTAAAACCTGGACCCTGTTTTTACATTTAACTCTCTGCCAGAGATAGAGATAGATAGATAGATAGATAGATAGATAGATAGATAGATAGATAGATAGATAGATAGATAGAACAGACAGACAGACAGACAGAGATAGAGAGATAGAGAGCTAGGGGGAGCCCTTTAAAAGCCAGTGAATGGTAAAAGGGAGGAGTATTTCAGAGTCATAGGCTCCTAGGTAGCAAGTAGAAGTTGTGGCTCTCACTCTCAGCATGCCTCTGTTTTAGGAATCTTGACAGGTCATTTCCACAAAGATTACCTCGCCAGGCTTAGCCTGACTCCAGCAACCAAGATGTATTGATTCAACTAACCTTTACCCTTTGCCTCCCCGCCCGCCCCTGCCCTCCCGCCCCCTCAACCCCCCACCCCAGATTCAGAGCCTCTTCTGTTCCCAGAGGGTTCTTGTCTCCACAGGCCCAAGTGGAGTCTCCTAAAGGGAAGTTTAGGTTTGCTCTAAGCCTGTGGCTTGTATATCATATTTAGGCAGAGGGCTTATTACCTACGGATTGTCAAACTCCATCCTCAGAGTTCTTAGCACCCCTACTTAGGGATAAGGCCCCCAAATTTGCAGGTCAAGAATTCTTAGGGGGATGCTGATGCTATAGCCTGGAGGCGAAAACAATGCCTTTCATAAAAGAAGGGGCTGCTGCGCTCCCTCCTTGGGCTCACCCCTTCTTTTCATGTTTTCCCGTCCCTTTCTTGTGAAAATTTCCCTTTTGTGTGGCTGCCCCCTTTTTTGGACCGCTTTTTAACAATCCCACTCCAGTCCAGGTCCTGAATGTATAGGAGGGCGGCCAATGTTGATAGTAGTTGCGCAGCTTCGTTCTCACAGCTTGTACCACTTTTCCACGCAATCGCTGCCGGTTGCTCTTGCTCTTGTCTGAATTGTTGACTTAGGACTACTAGCATCAAGTGAACTCATTTTGTTGTTGTCGTTGTTGTTGCAAGTTTGGGTAGGGGCATCGGCTTCCTGTTCTCTTGTACTTAGCAGCCCTAGGGAAGCTCTCCAGAGGTTGTGTAGGAGCCAACCTCCCTCCCCACCGCCCCGCGCTCCAAATTCTGCCTAGGGCGCAGGGCCATTCCGGGTGCCAGCTCTGCTCTCATACTCCATCTGGCTTCTGCTCCAGATAGTGGGGTTTCTCAGGGTGTCGAGAGCTCCCGTGTCGAGGTTTCAGGCGCCAGAGCCCGGAGGGGGGCAGTAGCAGCGTCAGGTGGCTGCTCCGCGTCCCTGAGCGCCACCCAGTCACTTCCCACTCGGTGCACAGCCTGGGCTAGAGCAAGAGCCCTCTTGCACCTCGGCCCCAGGACCCGTGTCCGCCTGAGCTGCTGGGGTTTGCTACGGCGGCAGTGGGAGAAGCTGAGATGTGACCCTCTCTCCCCCGAGATTGCCATTGCCCTCTCTGGCGCCTGCCTCTGCGAACAACAGCCTGCACCAGCCAGCGAGCACTTGTCTGGATCTTCGTGGAGAAAGGAGCAGCCACTAGGCGCTCGCAAAGCCTGGGTAGAAGTTTGGCCGCCCTGGGCAGCTGTGAAGCAGTTGCTTAAGAAGGGTGGGCTAGGTGACCGAGGCAGCAGAGAGCTAAGGAATGGGGTCTTAAACTAGGCTAGGGGTGGGGAGAGGGAAGTCGAGTTGCTCCTCGCTCTCTTCCAGAGCCCGGGCGCGGGGCAGAGGGAGAAATGCTGAGCCCGCGTCCGGGCTCCTGCCTCCTCGGCAGCATCTTCAGCAGCAGCCTCAGCATCAGCACCGGCGGGACAGCGACAGCGGGGGCGGCGCAGGCGCACTGTGCCCGGCGGAGCCTGCAGTTCCCCAGCCCCGTGTGCGGCACCGCCACAGTCTGGGCAGCGGCGGCCGGGGGAGCGCTACTACCATGAACTGCTTGGTCCTCCTTCCCAGAGCTGCTCATCCGGGTCGGGCTGGAGACACACTCAGGGGACCCCGCCGCCGCCGCCGCGCCCCCTTTTCTTTCGGCTCCATCTCCACTACCTTTTCCTCCTCTTCTTCCACCTTTTCTTCCTGCTTCCCCCCCTCCCCCGCCGCGGATCCTGGCCGCTGCTTTCCAGACCCAGGATGCCGGGGGGCAAGAGAGGGCTGGTGGCTCCGCAGAACACATTTTTGGAGAACATCGTCAGGCGCTCCAGTGGTAAGGAGAGTTGCAGTTCAGAACATTTCCCACCTTCATCCTGTCTACGGCGCCCCTGTCCTGCCCATCCCATCCCTCTCCTAAGGGGGGAGGGGGTGTAAGCACCTGGTGGTTAAGTGTGGGTGGGGGCCAGGAAGGAGGTGGTGGAGGAATGTAAGTTGCATCTGTTTCCTAAGAGAGATGTACCCCCTCCCACCTGTCCAGACCTTAGAGTAGGAGCTAGAAAAGGGGGTGGGTAAAGCGGAGGTCCATCAGAAAAGGTTTGAATTTCACTTTGATGATGAATCTTTCCTTGTCCCATTGCTCCCCAAACCAGCAAGCTCAAATTCTTAGAGCCAGTTTTTGGAGGAAGCTTTCCTTTTAAGTTGGGAATGACTGGGAAAGTGGCCACTTCATCAAATTTAAGTCACTAGGATAGCTTTGACCCACTGTGCACATCTGAAAGTACCATGCCTTAGGACAAGTAGTCGGAATTGAGCCCTAAATAGTCAGTGCTTGGAAAATGGGAAGGCAGTAACTAGGATCAAATTTGTGTTTAAAGTTTCACGTTTTATTTGCTTTCTTCATTGCGTGTTGGTTTTTAGGTTACATCTTGCCTATTGCACTTGATCAGGAGAAGGGTAGAAAAAAACCCGTCGTTTCCATGCTTTCTATGCACTTGGGAAAAAGATTTGAACAATACCACTCTACCTTGCTCCTGCACATGAAGGTGTCCTGCCTCTGAAGTGTCTTTAAAATACCATCCATTTATATGTGGTCAGATTATAAAAATTTGATCTACTGGGTTTATGCATCTTTGAATAGTTTTCTTAAAAAACTCTTTTACATAATTTTTCAACTCCACAAGCAAACTGTATGGACTATCATTTAAGGATTTCTCTTCAGAACCCCTTTCTGGAGAACCAAAAAAAAAGATAATTCTGCACAAGGATTTGAGTCCGAGAACAGTGGGAAGGCCCTGTGAGCTTCTGTGATGCCTTGTTCTGTCAATCACTCATGGGAACCAAGTATATTTGGGGGCCTTACACAGCAGACATAGTGTGGGCCATGTGTATGGATATGTGGCTGTGGGTTAGAGGGACACACACAGATGATAAATAACCGGACACAGCTGGTAGTTCAGACAACACCACTTCTTGGATTAGCATCTCTTTGAAAACTAGGCTTGTAAGTGCCTTCTTGGAATTGGAATAACCTAAGGTGTTTTCTTTAGATGTTCACCTTGGAGTTTGATTTGGAGTCTTGTGAATCTTTCTTCCATGTTAGTCAGTGTGTGATTCTGTGTAAGTCTAGAGCAGCAGTGACACATTTGGATTAAAAAAAAACAGCTTAGAGTACTGCACAGTCATTTTAATCCCTGTAATATTTTTAGCTATGTAGTGTGAGGTTCATGTACACTTTCAGTTTTTATAACAATATAAATTAAAATAGACATTCACAGTGGTTTGAAACTTCTATATTAACCCATTGCCTCCTTTTATGAATATCTTATACAAATCTAGAACATAGGGACCATTACTGTTAAGACTATCAATTGCTGGGTGGAATTTAAAGGTTACTGGAATCAGCTATTTGCAGGTTCATGATGATTTTCTTCCAAATTTTTCATCTTCTTGAGTTATTCTACTTCATAGTTTGGTTTTTGAGAGGAGTTTTCGAGGAAGACTTTGGAAAACCAGACCTGTAGACTCCCTGTCACCCTCCGAGGTGAAGAGGGAGACAATGAGAAGTCCCGGATTGAAGTTTCTCATGGTAGCAGTATTGGTCACAACTTTCTCAGGTTGGACCCGAGATGAGATGGTCATAGGATACATTTCTGTCGATTGTGGCTTTCGTGTGGCTCAGATCTATCTCCTCCCCTTGTTTCCACTTTACCACACAACATAAGAATACTTTATCTTATTTACACTCTGGGATTATAATGCTTTCATTAACTTAGTGCTTCTTTCCCTGGTTAACGGCAAGTGAGAGTGAGATTTACCTGCTTTGACACTTAGGGCTCCCACCTTTCATTGTCTGAGCCCAACTTTGAATAGTTGCCGGACATAAAGCCTTGGGATTTTGTTGGGAATGTGTTAGAGACTTGGGAATTATGCACGTCTATATGTAGTAAGGACTGAAAGGCCTCAGTAAGTACCTGAATTGAGGATTGCAGTCTGTGATTGGTCTGTCCATTTATGGGGGAGGAGGGCCTTCCAGTTGTCATTTCTACCCGATTTGGCAGAGAAATTGAAAAACGCATCCTAGGAGATTGTTTAATTAAGACTAACAGATAAAATTCCCTCTAGGATTCTCAGAGATGGATCAGGTTTGTCACCCTGAAGATTTAATCATCCACCAACTTAATAACATTGGGAATGCACTGCTGGCAGGGCATTAGTTGAGGACGTCAAGGAGGCAGGCAGCCTTCCCTGTTGACTCAAGAACTCAGGAAACATAGGCTGCATTTTATATTGGTGAGCTTCCTCACACACACTGCCATTTTCTTTTGAAAAGATCAGCTCTTGCATAGAGTCAGATAAACCTATGTGTAGAAAGAGGCAGAGACGACATGAAAGGCTACAGACAAACAGGTGGACAGACATCCACCCAGACATAGAGATGGACACAAGGGAGGCAAAAAAGGTGCTTAATTCACACAGAATGACAGAGATGGCGAGAAAACCAACCCCCCCACAGTCACACATAGACACTGAGACACATATACACACAAAGACACAGGTACATATATGAGAGAGAGGGAGGGAGAGAGGGGGAGAGAGAGAGAGACAGAGAGAGACAGAGAGAGAGGGTCACAAGAGAGGGAGGGAGGGAGAGAGGGAGGGAGGGAGAGACAGAGACAGACAGAGACAGAGAGACAGAGGGTCACAAGAGAGGGAGGGAGGGACAGAGAGAGGGAGGGAGGGAGGGAGGGAGGGAGGGAGAGAGAGAGAGAGAGAGAGAGAGAGAGAGAGAGAGAGAGAGAGAGAGAGAGAGAGAGAGAGAACCAAACATTTGTTTTTGTCCATGGGTAGCTTGTGACTTGAGAGCCCAGGCAGCTAGGAATCTACCAGACAACTTTTTGGTAATGCAGACCAAATAAGCAAGGGGAATGTCATATCTACAGAGGTTTTAAAGCTCAGGGTTTTATAATCAAACTCTGAAGCCCTCACCTCATCTGCAGTTTCTCGGGGGACAGTGCCACCATCCATGCTCTGAGTGGTCATGGTGACCCATCTGCTGCTGTTTTACTCTACATTTTCTCGTCCTTATTTCGTTGAGTGCTTTAGGCCAGAATTGCAAGTTGTTAGTGGTGACTATGTCTATAAAATAAAGCAACGTGAGCCATTGTGTAGGGTGGATGCATATACGTTTTTTAGCCAACTCTCAAAATAGGAGAAGCAAGGAATTCTCCACTTAAATGTTAAGATTAAAGACGTGATAAAACAGATAAAAGGAATATGATATTCCTTAACTTCTAAACACAGAAAGCATAATTATTTTTGCAAGAATTTGTAAAGGTCAAAGTATAAAGACAACAGGAATGTTTAGGTAAGCATTAAAAATAGATTTTTGATTTTGATTGACATTTATAGGCTGTGGTGTAGCATTTCAATACTCGGGTACAATGAAGAATGTTCAGATGAAAGAAAATGGCATATCTACATCCTTGAACAATTATCATTTCTTTGCCTTAGAAACAGTCCTACTGGCTGGTCCGAAATATCCGATTGCCAACTATAGTGACGTTTATATGGGTTATTGGTTATTCGGATCAAGATAAGCTGTGAAGAAGGGAGGACTTGATAATTGTGGTCAAGCTCATGACACCTGACCAGTGCCATTGTAGAAGGCTCCTTTCCTGAGTAGCTATGGACCAAATCTGTGTTTGGCATCGTCAGGAGCTCCACCGTCTTTATATGGTCAGTGTTCATGCAAGCTATTTGCTAGTCAAAACTAGATTGTAAAGAGATCTAAAATTACAGGTAGAGTTAAATACCTGAGGGACTTTTAGATGGAATACTAGTTTCAAAGGACAAAAAAAGCATGAAAGCACTCAATATTCCTATCCACATGAGCAGTATATCTCACCTGTGTGCTCTTCCTGAATTCCTAATAAATATCTAGCTATGGCTAGTTTGGGTGATGGAAAATTAGATTGCTGATTTTGAAAAATTATAAATTCTAATCAATATTTTTGATGTGAGGTTATCCACTAATATTAAAGTACTATTAAAAATTAAGGAATTCTCTCTTTTATGAAAATCTAGAAGTGTTATTTTTCTCTTTGGAGGAGAAGGACTAAGGAAAGACGGAAACAGAAGAGAGTGCTTTAGGAGCAGCGCATCTTTCAAGAGGTCCTCAGTAGCTTCAATTTTCCATTTTTTTCTAGAGACAGCAGGCCTCACAGGCACTTTCTTTACTCTGTCACCTCTTTCTTGTAAATGATTCCAAAAATTGTTTTCATGCTGTACCTGATTTTTAGAAACAAGGTGGTATTAACAGAAACCCCCAGGAGAAGAAACAGTGATTTGGCATCAAAACAAAACAGGAAAAACAACTTAATCGTGACCCTTCCTGAAAGGAACAGTGTTAGGGAAATGGTTTTTGTTGGCGATGTTATAAAGTTATTGATATATATTTTCTTGAATGGCTTTCTGTTCCAGTTAAGACACTGTTCAGGAAATATTGATAAAACCACATATTGGTTTTGAAGCATCGGTTTACCCAAGTCTTATAATGCACCACTTAAATGTTTAAAGTATCCAAGAGGTTGAAATTATACTGACCACTTCCTAAATTATATTGACGAATAACCAAGAGCATCATCTCACTTCTAAGCCTGCACCACATTACATAATGAGTGGGTGCACTGCTGGCTAAGGGTTGCTCCCCTGCATGCTCCTGCTCCCCTGCATGCTCCTGCCCCCCTGCATGCTCCTGCCCCCCTGAATGCTCCTGCTCCCCTGCATGCTCCGGCCCCCTGCATGCTCCTGCTCCCCTGCATCCTCCTGCTCCCCTGCATCCTCCTGCTCCCCTGCATCCTCCTGCCTCCCAGCATGCTCCTGCTCCCCTGCATCCTCCTGCCCCCCTGTATCCTCCTGCTCTCCTGCATCCTCCTGCCCCCTGCATCCTCCTGCCCCCCTGCATCCTCTTGCCACCCTGCATGCTCCTGCTCCCCTGCATCCTCCTGCTCCCCTGCTACCTCCTGCCCCCCTGCATCCTCCTGCTCCCCTGCATCCTCCTGCCCCCCTGCATGCTCCTGCTCCCCTGCATGCTCCTGCCCCCCTGCATGCTCCTGCCCCCCTGCATCCTCCTGCTCCCCTGCATCCTCCTGCCCCCCCTGCATGCTCCTGCCCCCCTGCATGCTCCTGCCCCCCTGCATCCTCCTGCTCCCCTGCATCCTCCTGCCCCCCCCTGCATGCTCCTGCCCCCCTGCATGCTCCTGCCCCCCTGCATCCTCCTGCTCCCCTGCATCCTCCTGCCCCCTGCATGCTCCTGCCCCCCTGCATCCTCCTGCTCCCCTGCATCCTCCTGCCCCCCTGCATGCTCCTGCACCCCTGCATGCTCCTGCCCCCCTGCATGCTCCTGCTCCCCTGCATCCTCCTGCCCCCCTGCATGCTCCTGCCCCCTGCATCCTCCTGCCCCCCTGCATCCTCCTGCTCCCCTGCATCCTCCTGCTCCCCTGCATCCTCCTGCCCCCCTGCATGCTCCTGCACCCCTGCATGCTCCTGCACCCCTGCATGCTCCTGCCCCCCTGCATGTTCCTGCTCCCCTGCATCCTCCTGCCCCCCTGCATCCTCCTGCTCCCCTGCATCCTCCTGCCCCCCTGCATGCTCCTGCCCCCTGCATGCTCCTGCCCCCCTGCATCCTCCTGCCCCCCTGCATCCTCCTGCTCCCCTGCATCCTCCTGCTCCCCTGCATGCTCCTGCCCCCTGCATGCTCCTGCCCCCCTGCATGCTCCTGCCCCCCTGCATGCTCCTGCCCCCCTGCATGCTCCTGCCCCCCTGCATGCTCCTGCTCCCCTGCATCCTCCTGCCCCCCTGCATGCTCCTGCTCCCCTGCATGCTCCTGCCCTCCTGCATACTCTTGCCTTTACTACTGCCTATTTTTGTTGGATTCCAGAAGTAGAATGTATAAGAAATCTGTTTACTTAACCCTCTTTCAGACATTCTTCTAAAAAATAATCCATTATATTTTTAATAGAAGGCAGTAGTAGTTGGTAATGACTGATTGGATTTCCACTCTGAAGCTTTAACATTCAGTCAGCTTTCATTGTAAGGCTCTCTTGAAGGAGGGAGTGAGCCTAGGCAGAGGTTGTGTGGCCACCAAGCTTCTGTGGTTACAGTTTACCACAAGAGGTCACTGTGGGTAACGCCACAATTAGTGATTAGCCAGCATCTTTCCTTTTCTCTCTCTTCTCCTGGACCCCTCAATTATGATGGAGGCAGAGGAGGGGAATCTACGTAGTGTCTGTGCATAAAAGGAAATACATAAAACATAAGGCAAACAGGAAGATTCAGTGAAACAAGATATTTATTTCTTTTAATTATTAAGCGTTTATTTAAATTGGTGGCAATTGTTTTAAGACTAAACAAATATGATAGCAATAAAATAGTAAATATTAACATGTGATATTGACTAATCACAAATCATGAATAATTATAACGTGACATTCATAAGATGTGGTTTAGACTAATAGGGAATTTATACTATCAAATAAAAATTTAATTATAGCACACATTTTTCGTATAATGGCAATATATGTGAAATACAAAGTTTTCAGAAAAGTTTCATGTGTATAGTGGTTTAATCCCAGGGAGATGGCTACATATAACTTATATTAGACTTAGGTAGAGTCAGTTCATAACTGCACTTTTGT
This sequence comes from Tokudaia tokunoshimensis, assembly GCA_036184795.1. Lineage (NCBI taxonomy): Eukaryota > Metazoa > Chordata > Mammalia > Rodentia > Muridae > Tokudaia > Tokudaia tokunoshimensis. The sequence continues at coordinate 91,301,149 of BTHU01000012.1, read as the reverse complement.
TGAAAGAGAGAGCACAGATTTATAGTTATTTCCATAACCTATGTGTAATTCTGGCCTTTTGATGTTTCCCAAAATTTGAAAATAAAGTTCAAAGCTAGAACAAATTATCTTCAAAGTTCCCCAGGTTGTTAAAGTCCAAGAGGCATGATTAGAAATGTATTCTCTGAGAAGTTCACTTTTCTGTCTATCAGCATGCCCTACCAGTGGCGTAAGAGGCCAAACCTGGAAGTATTTGGTCAAGTTAAGGCTGCTATGATTATTCATAATAAATTAGTATGTTAGACATTGCCTTAGCATTTGGCTACACATGCATACTCAGACCTACCATTTGTAGTGATACATTTGTCTGAAGTGTAGACAATGCCTTTGTAATATACTAAGTTTTCATATGGAAAGAAACTAAAAAAAAAATTAATGGGCAAAATATCATAGAGGTGAACAAATGGTTTAAAAGCAATTTGAAATTTTAATAAAAATGATTTTTGTCCTTTTTAAGGGCTCTGGTCCAATCAGAGAAATGTCACTATTAAATGTCATAAAAGTCCTATGAACTTTAAGAAGTAAGCCGTTTGAGATCTGAGCTTCGAAGCAGACTCCTACAAGTTTCTAGCTAGAATGTTGTATATATAGGGTCATGAAGTGTTGGGACATGGTGGCATCTCCTCAGGGACACAGGTCACCCTGAACCCCATCCCATCCCCCCCCCATGCAGTACACAGAAAAGGCTGGTTGAATAAGGGCAATTTGATTTTGACTCCTAAAGTAACCAAGTTCATAACTGATTCTTCCAAACAGTTCTGATTATGTCTGTGAAGGGAATTGGCTAAGTGCTTATGTAGCTGAAGATGTTTATTTACTCACTGTGTGTATCTGAAGATGGAAATCATATAGCATGGGACACATCAGTGGTACCCATGAGAGCATGCTTGCATTCTAGTCTAAATTGATGTGCAAACAAAACATTCTCTATCATTTTCATTTTAATCTCCAGAGGCTAAAATGCTGGACTAATTTATATTTTAAAAAGTGCTTATCAATTTTCATATTCTAATTAAATTATTTTCAACAACTTTGCAGTTAGAAACTTGATCTTTGGAAATAAGTTTTGTCTTTGGTAATCAGTCTTTGCCTGTTTAACAGAGTTTTCCTGACGGTCAAAGAAGCTTACAGTTCAGCAAGCCAGTTGCTGATAGCCAAATGTAACTAAATATTAATCAACTGACTTGCATTGTAGGGAAAAGTTATCCTTTCTCCCAGTCTTATCTGTGTATGAAATTCCTTTTATTTCAGGGATAAATTAAAATACAAAGAACTCATTTTTGTATATCTTATAACATTGTAAGGATAGTGGAGCTGTGCACTGGAGACTAGACAGTCTGAGGATAAGTTCCTTAAAACAGTAACTACCTCTCTGCTCAACCTTCATGCAATGTATGGCAAATTATTCAACGACACAGCAGAATCTTAACTGAATACCTACTATGCTCTAGAAAGTGATGCGGAACAATGTTGTGGGGCTGTCTTCCTTTATGTGCATGTTGTTATGATGTCAGTTGCCTTACCTACACCTTGTATCCTCACAGGTAACAAACAACAGGACCTGCTTTGCATAGTTAGGAGGATGGTTAAATATGTGCCAAGTGCAAGGACAGCATCGAGCCCTTGAAAAACCGTGTATTGGTGGTGTCAGTTATTAGTTATTTAAATCTTTGGACACCCTAGCTGAGGTTGATGTTTTCGATTTTGCGTTGCCGTCATCAAAGTGCCTTCCTTTGGATTGTTATGGCTTTGTGAGACTCCAGACAGTATCTCCTCATCCCATCCTCTTCACACTCAGATTCTGTTCCTTTCACCACTTTACATTTTTCTCTCTTCCCCTTACTAGACCCTGTCTCCGTCCCCTCATCTTTTCTTCTCCTTCCTGGTCCTTAGTGGATTATGTTCCTCTCTCCATCTCTCCTTTGCTCATCCCCATCCTACTTTCCAGAGAAGTCTTGTCTGAAGTCAGGGTTTAGCCTCTGTCGTCTTTGCCTTGTGTGGGCGGTGGCATCTGGAATTTTTCTTCTTGTTCTTCTCATATGTCATCTAAACTGTGGCCAGACTTGGGTTTGTTTATGTTTCACACCAAATCCATCAATTTTCTGTGACATTTCATCACAGCAGTCTAAGACCACTTACACACTTTTGTTTTTCTGTCTAGAAATCTTAGGTTTGTATTTGCCTTCCCACCTGTTACAATGCTAGTTTTAACCCCCCTACCCCCAGAATGATAAAGCCTAAGGGATAAGGATTCTGCCACCCATTTCTTTTGTTGCTTCTAAAGATGCTGTATACAGTGCTTGAACTTAGGGGCCTCAATAAGCAGACTCAGACCACAGCTAACTTCCTGTGTACTCAACATATAGGAATAAAATACTCAAAGGAGACTGTCTCCTTAACTGAGCTCAGAAACAAGTCTTCCTGGAATGAGGACTGAATTAGGGAGACTCTCTCATCCATACCCAAAACAACCCGTCTCAGCTGAGAGAACAGTCTTCAGAGTAGCTGATAATTTTATGAAACTCTGTGGGGTATTTCCAAGGCTTCTCGCCTTCTCCCCTGGTCTCATCTCTCCATCATTCCCTGGCTTTACTTTGTACTGCTGCATTAAAGCTTTTCAGAGTTTTTACTTGGGCCTGGAAGGGCTGCTGAGGAGATGGGGGATGGGTGTAAACAAAGGTCCCAGATGTTACACTGTGCCTCAAAGGCAGGGCTTAATACAGACTTGCTTTTCATATATATATTGGATAAAGTAAGATATGGGAGATTTTTCTACCCTTTTGTGACCCAATAATGGCAAAATATTAAATAACTGGAAGCCTCTAAAGCTATTAACTGAGCTTTAAAGCACTGGTCTCAATTGATCAAGAGTTTCCTAATGTGTAGACAAACCCCAACAGACAGATGAATAAACAAGACACTGGAATACCACCTTGAAACTTCCAAACAACATTATTACTTGGAGTAAAGGAAGTGTCAGCTTGAATTGCCCCAGTACCTGGACATGCTCTGTGAAGACAGAGCGCACACCAGGAACTCCCATTTCTCTGTAACAAGCCCTGTGAAATGTCCCAAGGAGGAAAATGAGTTGAACTTGTAGATAAAAGTCTTTACCTTAGACAGCAATCTCACTGGTCCTCAACCTTCCTAATGCTGCAACCCTCTAGTACCCTCATGTTGTGGTGACCCCCCCAACCATAAAATTATTTTTGTTGCTACTTTATTACTGTAATTTTGTTACTGCTATAAACCATAATGTAAATAGCTGATAAGCAGTGGCTGGAGAGATGGCTCGGCAGTGACCGCTCTTCCAGAGGACCCAAGTTCAATTTCCAACAACCACATGGCAGCTTACAACTGTCAGTAACTCTAGTTCCAGAGGATCTGGCACCCTCACACAGACATACATGCATGCAAAACACCAATGCACATTTAAAAATATATCTGGTGTGCAGATGGCCTTAGGTAACCCCCGTGAAAGGGTGATTCAACTTCCAAAGGGGTCACAACCCGTAGGTTTAGAACCACTGAATTAGCTCCTGTTGGATAGAACATAGAATATGAAAAATACAGGGAACTGAAACAAACAAACAAAACAAAACAACAACTTTTCATCTGAAAAAAAGGAACTTAAGTTGAGAAAATGCCTCCATCAGATTGGCTTACAAGCACATCTGTCGGCACATTTTCTTGATTAATGATTGATAAAGGAGACCCAGCCCACTGGGAGCATTGGCACCCCTGGGCAGGAGGTCCTGTGATGTAAAAGAAAGGAAGCTGAATGTGAGTCTGGAGAACAAGGCGGTAAGCAGTGCTCCTCGGTAATCTCTGCTTCAGTTCCTGTCTCCAAGTTCCTGCCTTGAGTTCCCGCTCTGATTTCCTTTCAGGATGGACTGTAAGCTGTAAGCTGAAGTAAACTCTTTCCTCCCTGACTTGCTTTTCATCCTGGTGTTTGTCACACAGCATAGAACCAAGCTAAGATGCCTTCTTTCTTCCTTCCCTCCCTCCCTTCATTTTTGTTTCCTTCTTTCCTTCCTTCCTTCCTTCTTTTTTCTCTTTTAATCATGTGTGCAAGTGAGATTGCTTTTAGTTGAAGTTCTTCATTAGTTTTATTGCTGTTGATGTTTGGTTGTTTTAAAAGGTTAACTTTGAAGAAAATATATAATCCCTTCAAAATAGACTTTTGTAAAAATAATGTATATTTTGTAAGTGTCAAAATGAAGCCTGAGTATTAAATAAGTAACACATTTGTCTCCTGGCAAACACATCTGGACTGGTTTAGCTCCTATTCCCCAAGATTATATAACTAGTGGATATCTAAAGCTTTAGGTATTTTAAGACATTTCATCGGCATAGGATTCAGTAACAAGTTGTGATGAACCACCTCAAGGTGAATGTTTCCTGTTTTGTGAGTCAATGGCTCATGCAGGCAATCTTGGCAGCTGTGTTTTACGCTAATGATTCTGGGCAGCATAGTTCTTAGAAATAGATCTCATGAGTGAAACAATCCTATTAAAAGTGGAAACTTGGAGGGGCCATGGCCCACTGAGTAAAGTGCTTGCTCTACAGGCACAAGGACCTGAGGTTGGGGCTCCAGCACCCAGAGAGAATTGAGCATAGCTGTGTACCTGAGATCCCAGTTCTGGGAGGCCAGCAGATCCGGGTGAAGTTGATGGTCTAGACAAACAGCAAGTAGCTTCAATGAGAGACCCTATCTCAACAACAGAAGATGGAGAGAGTTAGAGAGAGGCACGTGACACTGACCTCTGGCTTCAACATGCATCATGTGGGTGCACACCTGCACATACATATATATAACACACACAAGTACCAATTTAACTGCTGAACTTTTTTTTTTTGGTGGAAAAAATATTCTCTGTAACAGTTCTATTCTTCCCAGCAGTGGAATTTCAGGACTAGATGTTGAAATAGCTCCTGCCTTCTGATCCACATTGGCTAGGTGGAGAATGATGAAGTTCACGCCATCAAAGAAACACAGAAACCTGAAAATGCACCTTTGATCTTGAAGGAGATGGAACGTGGAGGCATATTTTTATCTTTGATGACAGCTGAACACGTTTGAATAAATTAACAGATTTTTTTTTGCATATTTCAAACTCCCACAGTGATGGTCTGCTTAATGTTGCCAATATTATCAGATAATAATTAGTTTCAGTTTGGAACATACGAAGTGAATGTGTCTGTACACTAGCTGTATTGTTATAGAATTGTAGGGAAAGGTGTATTTTGTAAGGACAAAACAGAGACTAGCCTTTTGTAGAAATGGGAAATGCATGTACCAGAAATCAACCCTGTAGATGGGGACATTACACATAAATTATTTATGCCTTTTATAAGCCATATGTATCAAGATTTTGTTTAACCCAAATAAAATGTGCTATGTACGCTTCAGGGACTTTTCTGTTACTGCCACATGAAACTTAAATATGTCTATAAATATCACTCACCCAGAAGACAAGCTCAGAAAAGTAACATTGGCTCCCTGACTCAGGTTCACAAGTTTTCAGATGCTATTCAAAGTGTGGGAAGTCTGCTTTAGTTTGCCTATTATTATTAATTATTGTTAAAAATATGGATTTTTTAAGAAATAAGCCTAGTTGAGTCCTTATATACTTTCTAGATAAATCTAAACATTACCTTGTAATTGTAATCACTTTGTGACTGTGTTTATAGGAATAGAAATGCTTATTTGATTCTCCCAGCAAAGACGGATGGGCTATATTGCGATGTATGTGCTAATATGTCCCTTGACCTCACAGATCTCAGGGACTGGAAGTAGGGGGCAGCTGTGCAGCAAACACGTAAAGAACATCTAACTAGAAATGGTGGCTGGTGTTTTGAAGGAGAAGGAGAGAATGCAGAGGTCCCAAGTAACAGGGACTAGTTTTGATTGGAAGGCAATTTTGAGAGGCCTGACTAAGGAAGTGCTATTAAACTGATATGAGGTAACTGGGAAGAAGCTTACTGTAGGCAAAGAGAAAACATGCAAACAGCCCCAAGGAGAGAAAACAGGAATGCATGAGTACATTTGTGAAGCTATAGTCGGATGACTGTGAGCAACATGAGGAGAAAGAGCAGTTGGAAGCTATCTATGTAAAGAGCCCTGGGCAGATCTGAGCACCGGGGCGCTTGTCCGAAGGCTGTGAAGGGGCAGGTACATGATCACTGCTATGGCCCAAGCAAGACAGGATGGTGGTTTGGCCTAGGAGAATAGTAGTGGGGACACAGAGGATGGGATGCTTCCAATATATGTCATTGGTAGAACAGTTTGGGTTGAGTAATGTTGTTGTCCCTAGGCAGCGGTAAGGGGGATGACGACTAGGAATTTGGCTCGATGTTTGTGTGTAGAGGGAAGCAGGGAAATTTTCTTTGAGATGGGGAAACTGGAAGATTCACCATTCACCTTTCCACTTACAGCCTTCTGTCCTCTATGTACCACCTCTCTACCCATGTTTATTCCTGCTCCCACCCCAGTCCTTGCTTTGAACTTGGATTCAGAGAGTATACCCCTGCTCCTGCCCTTTTTAATGTGAATCTAACTCAGGTGGTTATTCTTGTACTGTAAGTCCTTTACTGAGTAAGCTGCCTCCCTAGCCCCCAAGTCTCATTTTAGAATTACTGCGCAGTTTCCTAGGAGGCATGCTCCTCCAGCTTGGACTGAATGAATATATTTAGAGACATACCTTGTTGGCCTTCTTCACTGGCTGCTGTAGACCTTAGAAAAATTGCACAATACTGAAAGTATTTTCTTCTTGTAAAGTCCTTTCTCACCTCTGTTCCATGTCTTCTTTCTCTCTCAATAGTCTAGACTTCATTTGGTTGTCTTATCACTTCTGAAAATATTTGACAATTCTTGATAATACTCTGAAATACTTCTCTCAGAGATAACTTGCATAAAAATGTCAAGAGGGAGAAAGAATAGTAGTTTACCCTCTCCAAAGGCATTTTATCATCATTATTTTCTACTGTTATCTCTTGAAAATACTGTGTATATTTAAGATATTTAACATTTAAAAATTGTGTATGTGTGCATATGTGTGTGTGTATATGTGTGTATTGTGTGTGTGTATATGTGTAGTGTGGTGTGTGTGTGTGTGTGTGTGTGTGTGTGTGTGTGTGTGTGTGTAAAATGACAATCTCAGTATCATTCATCACCTACCGCCTAGTTTTGACACAGAATTTCACGTTTGCTGTTTAGTACAGCAGGCTAGCTGGCCCATGAACCTCTGCAAATTCTCTTGTCTTCTACAAAATCACTAAAACACCACTGGGATTGTAGATGTCTGCTACAGCATCTGGCTTTTTGTGATTTGGGGTTCTGAATTCAGATTCTCACGTTTGTTTGGTATGCCCTTTATCTACGGAGCCATTTCCCCAGCTAAAAGGTGATGCACAGACAGAGATATACTTCAGCATCAGGGAAGTCAAGAAAACTAGCCTACTCATTGCTCCAATGCTTCCCATAATAATAGCTTTTGTTCGTTACACTAAGAGCTAAAATGTGTCTTAGCAATCTCAGCCTGGCCAGGCGGTGGTGGCGCATGCCTTTAATCCCAGCACTTGGAAGGCAGAAGCAGGTGGATTCCTGAGTTCGAGGCCAGCCTGGTCTACAGAGAGAGTTCCAGGACAGCTAGGGCTACACAGAGAAACCCTGTCTTGGAAAAAAAACAAACAAACCCAAAACCAAAAGCAATCTCAGCCTGCTGTATGGCATCACTACTCTGTTTTTATGCCATACGTTAGATATCTGAACTTATTCATCTTCTATGGCTCCAAGTTTGTTCCCTTCAATATACTTCTCTCCTTGTACTTCTCTGCCCTGTTTCCATTGTTAGTGTTCTGGAATTCCTTGATCTAAAAAGGGTTTAGTTTTCCTAAAACCAAACCAAACCAAAGCCAAAACAGTAACATAGTAGAAAGTCAATCTTGTTGGAGCAGCCCAGAGGAAAGCTATTTTTCCCGACCTGAACTTCTGTAGAAAGGAAAGAAATTGCCCAAGGTGACTTTGTGGCATTTCCCTGATAGCTTATGACCTCTCCTCTTTCTGTCAGCACGGATTTCTGATCTCCTTTATAGATGGGATTAATGTGTAGGATTGTGAACTCAAGTGTAGTTATCTTCCTATCTCCTGAAGAAGTCATTTTGTGAAGACATGCTTCTTTATGCTAAAATGAAGCCAACAAAAAGAGAGCTCAATGCAGTTGAGAAACAGGAATAGAACAGAGTCACAGCCAGCGATGCCCACTTCTGTCCTTTCCTGGTACCAGACTCCCTTGGCCTGTGTTCACCAGCGGAGTCCTATAACTTTCCTGGCCTGCATTTCCATCTGTAGAAAAGGAAGGAAAAGGTATGCAAGACAGACACAATATTACTCTTAGGAATCATCCTAGGTTCTTTTTAAACCACAGGTCCTGATGTGGAAGGTTTAGGGTGGGTCCCAGATGCTGTACTGCTTCTACCAGGTGATTCTGGTGCAGTCTTGTGAGAGGTAAGGGCTCAGATCAAAGTGTCCTTGACTTTGGTGAGCAGGAGACTTATCTCCTGAGCTTTTGTTTTTTTTTTGAGGTTGTTGTTGGTGTTGGTGGTGGTGTGGTGGTGGTTTTTTGTTTTTTTTTTGTATTCTACCTTGAGGGAGTCAGTTTAATGCATCTACAATAGACTCTAACCATCTTCACTTTTGACACTTGTATCAAGATTCTATTGCAGCTGCCAGCATTCAGGAATTACTTCACTAGATGAGTGTAGTTCCATCCTGGCTGCACATCGGAACCACTTGAGAAGATTTAAAAATAAAGACCCATGTTTGGAGGTTCCTTTCCTTATTAACTAAACCAGAAACTCCAGGACATGAGATCCAGAATGAATAACTCTTATGCTCCTAACTTGAAGCTCCTTGACTCAACACGGACTCAAGACTGAGAAACTGTGGTCATCATCTCTACAGAGGCTTACAGTTCCCCATACTTGCTTTTAACTGATAAATTATGCATATGAATTCATGTGGCCAGTATGATGTCTTGATGCATGTATGCATTGTAGGATGATCAAATCAATCTAATGACTGTCAATTACCTTAAATATGTGTCTTCTCTTTGGGATAAGAACATCAAAATTCTTCTCTTTTACTAAATTTAAAAAAGAACAGTGCTGTTAACTTATCTTGCAACAAAGCACCAGAAACTCCAGTGCCTGTGCCCACTTCCTGTGCTCTTTCACCCACCCCTCTCCCCTTTTCAGTCTCTGAACATTTTTTCTCTTCTTTCTCTCCAAAGTTTTTCACATTTCTAGTGGCCCTCAGAAACCATTTTGAATCAAGTATTTGGATTTTAAGTTTCTAATGCTTGAGGGCAAGTTGTTTTGTTTCATATCTATCTTTAGACTAAGCCAGGTTATACTTTCAAGCCCCAAGCCTTTGTAGAAATCTATCCAAGCACCTGCTGATGAACAGAATTGTAGCTTCTCAAATTCCAGCCCCCTGGTGGGCAATCACTTGTGACTCAGCACCACACAAGGACCTTATTTATGTATTTGAGCCTTCTGAAAGTGACATATTTGTAAAAGTCTTGAAGAGCTGGATACCAAGGGAAGTTCAATATTCTGGAATCTATGGCTTTGTGTGCTGTTAAAGTGAGGGCACTCTAGAGCTAGGCTCCCTGTCAAGACTGGTGGCTGTTGCTGCCGCCACCAATGATGGTCACTTAGAATTCTGGGAAATTTTCTTAGCCATATCATGCTGAAGACAGTCTAGGATAATCCCACCTTCTAGATTCTAACTTGTCTTCTTTGCAGTGAGCTAGTCCTTTACAATCAAATTTCCTTCACCTACTCTGCTTTAAAGCTGAAAGAAATTAAGAATTTCTGGGAAGTAATTTTAATTAGATTTGCTTTTGTTCTTAATATTTATTTATAATGTCACATTCTCATTTGTTAAAACAAGAAATGTATGACTTCAGGGAGATAGTAATATGAACATTGTGTATACATACACACAGTATTTTGCCCAATGCATATGTAAATTTATAAAATGGGCTCAGCAACTTCTGTCTAACTTAGTTGTGTTTATTTTTCACTTCCTATTTACTTGTAATTTACCTCTGCCTGAGATAAATGTACAGGTTTCAGTTTGTAGGTCCAACACGAAGTGTTTGTTGTTGTTCTGTGTTTGCACACACGGGTGCTCACACACAGTCCCCTAAACACACTGCTGACTGCCTCTGCACATGGCACAGTTGGAAAAAATTTTGCAAATAGTACTTTATAATATTGTATGAAGATTTTTTGCTCTAATAGTTTATGAAGATTTTGCTTATGGTACTCATTATTAGTCTCCATAATTACCCAGAGGGGTGCTTATAACTATTGCTAATTTGTATATGTGAAACTGATACTTTAATTGAAATTCCCAGGTTTTTTGTATTACTCTTTCATAATGTTGAGAATCAGTCTGGACATGGCAAATGGGATGATCGATAGGATTTTGATTGTTGTGAACGTTTACCAGAGGATGACTTCTTATATGAGCAATATGGCAAATTTGTTCAATTATGTTTTTAATAAAATATTCAGAAATGAGAGTAAGAGTTCTTACAGTTGTCCTCAGTAAGGCCAGCGTCATATCATTAAGATCCAGCAGGAGGTACAGAAAATGGCCTAGTCTAATTACTTTACTCTCATAGTCTAAATGGCCAGTCTCAAGTTTGAAGCACAAAGACAAACAGAAGACACATCTCCTAGACTATTTTAAAAGCTTATGAGAGCCTTTAAAATTCTCTCTGAAAGAGGAACACTCCTCCACTGCTGGTGGAATTGCAAGCTGGTACAACCACTCTGGAAAGCAGTCTGGCGGTTCCTCAGAAAACTGGGCATGACACTCCCGGAGGATCCGGCTATACCACTCCTGGGCATATACCCAGAGGCTTTACCTGCATGCAATAAGGACACATGCTCCACTATGTTCATAGCAGCCTTATTTATAATAGCTAGAAGCTGGAAAGAACCCAGATGTCCCTCAACGGAGGAATGGATTCAGAAGATGTGGTATATTTACACAATGGAATACTACTCTGCAATTAAAAACAATGAATTCACGAAATTCCTAGGCAAATGGTCAGAACTTAAAAATATCATCCTTAGTGAGGTAACCCAATCACAAAAGAACACACATGGTATGCAGTCACTGATAAGGGGATATTAACCCAGAATCTCAGAATACCCTAGACACAATTCGCATATCAATAGATTTCCAAGAAGATGGAAGGAGAGACCCCTGTCCTGGAAAGACTGGATGTAGGGGAATGCCAGGACAGAAAAGCGAGAGGGGGTCGAATGGGGAAAAGAGGGAGGGAAGGGGGCTTATGGGACTTTCGGGGAGGGAGGAAACGGGAAAGGGGAAATCATTTGGAATGTAAATAAAAAAAACTTAGAAAATAAAATAAAATTAAAAAAAATAAAATTCTCTCTGAGTTATTACTTCTGATTGGCTGTGCAAGCAAACACTAGCGCGTACCTGGGAAATATCTAACTCTCCATATTCACTGTTATTGATGTAACTCAATAGATATTTTAAAAATGGATTTGAAATAATATAGAACATCCATTACCCATTTTTGGTTGGAACTTCCATTTTCTTATCCATGAACAACTCTGCCTCCAAAGCACTAAGAGGAGTAGGCCCTCCCTGCAGGTTGCTTTTGGTTGTCTCTTTCATCTGTAATCTATCTGCTTTTTGATCTAAAGCAAAAAAAAAAAAAAGAGAGAGAGACCTGGCTTCCCCCCCCCCCAAAAAAAAAGGAGTTTGACTATGCACATACCTCTGCTAGGAGTTAGAACTTGTGGCTGGTGAATCAGGAAGATGGGAATAAGGATGCTCCCTAGATATAAGGGGTTCAGCACCAGAACAATGCATCACAGAGTGGGGGTCCTGCTTCTGTTGATTGTTTTGTTATCACATGGAGATACTGGTGAATGTGTGAAGTCCATCAACTCCTGGCAGGTAGCAATGGCTGCCCTGCTGAGCTGTAGTCTTCAAGGTGGTCCCATTGAAGAGCCAGGGAAAGTGGTTGATCAGCATCAGGAAGATATGTCATAGCCAAAATGGAACAAGCAAAGCTCTGGCTCTAAACCTAACAGATGATTTGGAACAAGACTCTTAATGATGTAGGGAGGCTGCAGAGCCCTTGGAGGGTTGCTTAAGGCAGGCTTCCCGTCGATCTGGTGACGTTTAGCACACTTCAAAACTGAAGCAGATTATATAATAGTCCATGTCGTGGAGCAAGTGTTGTTAAAGAAGTTTGGGGGTGCTGTGCCTTTGTGTGCACACACACATCATGTGCATTTCCTTCAGTGAACTCCCACTTACAAAAGGCTGCTTTCTAAGTGGTTTCTGGGAGAGAGAAAAAGCTCAGCTTTTTTGTTAGGGTTTCAACCTTTCTTTTTCTTTTTAAAAGCACATGGGATCATTGTTCCCAGGACATTGGGAATTCTTTCAATCAATAAGTAATGTATTGTACTGCAAATTTAAAAAGTTTTCAAGTTGGCAATTAAAGATATATGTTTTGTATCTATTTCTGGTAAATAATATAATGTTTTAGTATATGAGTGCATTGTAGAGAAGCTAAATCGAGCTACTTAACACATGTATTATACCACATATCTTTTTTGTTATCAAGAATAAAATCTACTCCCTTGGTGACTTTCAAATATACAATATATTGCTGTAACTATAGTTGCCGTGGAAATCGTTCTCTCAAACTTACAATTGCTAACTAGTTTGGTGTTCATTGACTCCATCCGTCCAGCACCCCTAACCTTCAGTCACTGGTAACTTAGCACCATTTTTCTTTTTTTCTGTTTTGTGTGTTTCAATTTTGTACTTTATATGTAAATGGAATCTATGTGATATGTAAATGCAAAAACAAGTACAGTATTTGGTTTTAGCTTATTTAACTTAATGTGATGTCCCCAAAGCTCACTCATGTTGTTGCCCATGACAGGGTTCCCTATTTTTGAAGAATGCACATTATTCCATTATCATACATAATACGTTTTGTTCAGTCACTTGAATACTGCATGCAAGTAGAGGATGTGTGTGAGTGGGGGGAATGCGCGTGGTCTTCAGTGACTGTGGTATAGAGGAAGCAGAGTTGAGGATCTCCTTATGTGTTTGATAGGCAAAGGGGTGCAGGAAAAACAAGAGTAAAGAATTAACATTGCCAGTGAGCATACTTTGGAACTGATAAAGAGGCTGACCTAAATCTGACAGTGTGTGCTTTAGGAATAAGGGTTAATATGTTTACGTTAGAAGGAGCAGCGCTTATAAGTCTGGGATTGTATTTGAGATCTGGGCTGCCTGAGCTGCACGAAGAGTCGTGTGGTTTCAAGAAGATGAGTTGATGTGGGTTTGAATATGAGACTGAAAATCAGGAAGAATTGCAACCACACGGCCTGTCGTGACTTTTAGTCACCACGCATGACTAGATAGATTAGAGAGGGCAGCCTAACCTGGGCTAAGAGAGAAAAGAAAATCACTTTTGATGATTATAACTGATGCCATGTATAAATGAAAACACCACGTGCTTAAAGAGGAATTTATGCGTTCTGACTCATCTTTGCAGGAAGCAGCTAATCTTCCTCATCATGCTAGCTGTGTTCTCCAGAGGGATACTGTTAACTATTCTTATAATGAAGACTTAACTCAAATGTCAGTGTTTAAAAAAACATGCACCGAAGGGAGAGGAGTCTCTATTATCCTTTTGTGTTTTCTAAGCTTATGTGCAGTTAAGTGCTCCTTAATGTACAGTATGAAGAGTTTGGACAAATGTACACACGTGTACCTCAAGATAGGGAGCACTTACACCTCCCAGAAAGTTGTTGTTGTTCTTGTTGTTATTATTATTATTAATTTTTATTATTTATTTACATCCCAAACGTTGCCTTTCCCAGTCACCCCCTTGCAGAGTTCCTGCCCTCCTTCCCTTTGTCTCTGAGAGGAATTGCTCTTTGTATCCCCCCACCCTGGTGCATTAAATCTCCGCTGGATTAGGGGCATCTTCTCCCACTGAGGCCAGACCTCGCAGCCACCCAAAAGCTATTGTTTTTTCTCTGTCCTGTAGTCCCTTTGCTTCTTTCAGAAATCATTGTCGTGGGTAGTTAGCATAGTCATCACCTAGCTCCATCACACCCACAATGAAAAAGAAACTGCTGTGTGGCTCTTGGTGGCCACTGTAGCTTGGTCTGCATTCACATTTCATATGCATGCCATTTTTTTCCTGCCACCATGATATATATATGTGTGTGTGTGTGTGTGTGTATGTGTGTAAAGTTAACCTACACTGTGGTACATACCAGAAGCTTGTTCCATTACAGATTGAAGCAGTGTTCCTTATATGGATTTGACACCATTTAAAAATCCATTCTCTTGATTGGCATTGTTTCCAGGGTTTGGAAACCCTAGAACATGAGTGAATCTGATATGAATGGTTTTCTTTCCTTTTTTAAATGGGCCTTTTGTTCATGTGAGTTTTCATTTCACTTGGGGGAACAAGTAAGATGGACTTTTTGGGTTATAGATGTATATTTAACTTTATAAGACATCGTGCTCAAAACTGCTCATAACTTTTTATAATTTTATAACATACTTATATCCAAGTCCAGCGGTTCCATTTCTTACCAGTGATGCTAGTCTTAGCCTTTGCAGCTACTTTGGTGGATGGGTGGTGGGCTGTCACTGTTCTGTTAATTTGTACTGTCTTCATGTTTTGTGAGTGGGACCATATGCTGTTGGCCGTGGTACACCTTGAGACATCCATTCAAACTATATTCCGAGTGTTTTGCAGGAATTGTCTATATATTCTGGGTTGACCTCAGGTATCCATATTATGAGTATTTTCTCCCAGACTGTAGGTTTCCATTGTATTTTTTCAACAGTGTTTTTGGATGAGGGGTTCATTTGCATCTTGGATGTATCCAATTTATCAATACTTTCTTTTATGTTGATTGCTATGAGTTTTATATGATAAACTTTTGTCTTCCTCAAGACTGCTAATTTTTTTAAATTATGACTTTCACTTTTGTTATGAGATCTGTGACCTTCCACCCCTTAACCTTATGTGACTTGGCTCCATCACCCCATCAACTGTCTGTACTGGGAGTCTTTCAGGGTGGATGGTTAAAAAAGCACCCGCTTTCTAAAGGATTTGTCTTTCTTCAGTTTCTACCCATTTTTGGTCATGATTGCTCCCAAAAGGCATTTCTCATACATCATCCTGGGCTTGATTTAGTATCTATTCTCTAGATCATTTTGATTGTTGCTTTATGTATGTTCTTAACATGCAAACTTGATAAGAAGAACACAGAGTATGTTCTTTTAACTTTTATTCCACTCTGATATCTGACTCAGAGGTCCACCTTTCACACAGCAACTGTCATTCAGTTGAAACACATTGTTGTTTTTGGGAGAACCAATTCTGAGTCAGGATTTCAAACCTGCTGCTTACAACTTCATTTCTATTTTTAGATTCTATCTAAAGAGGACCCCAAATATTATTTTATACTATATTTTAAAAGTAGACTATTCTTTTTACTTTTAAAGTCCTTTTAAAAATATTTATTTAAAATAATTTTCATTTATATGTTATTATTTGAATTCATTTTCACTTTATTATCATGAGACCATCAACACTGTTAAAGTCACAGCCTAAAACTGTTGTTTTTTTTTCAACCACAGTTAATACCCAAATACACTTTTTTCAACTAATTTTAACCCAAAACAAACCTATTTTTTTCTGTGTAAAATAGAGCAGCAATAAAAAGTATATATATTTGCTAGGTTCTATGTCACATGTAGAAGTGATAGATTTTGATACTTATTGATATTTGATAGAGATTTTGAATGATTTTTATTTCTAAAGAGAACTCTTTAATGTTTTTTTAGAGTAGATTTTTCAAGATCAATAATATAACGAACAAAGAATTTGTCCCATCAAATCTTACTTGTATTCATAGCATTTTTTTTGAGGAGCATACTCAGTTTGCCTCTGTTATAACATCAATATTCTTAATTTGTGGAAAATAGATTCCCGTCTATCTAATAAATGAAGACGTGTTTGGTCATCACTACTACTGACCACTAACCACACGCTTTTTCCATTAGACACTTGACTGCAAAGAGGCGCTATATATTGGGTTCAGTGGGAATTTTGCATCTGCCCATCTTATAAAATTTCCTTTTTTGATCACTTGAAAGACAAAGGCTCTTCAGTAAAGCTAAGTAATTCTCTCTTTCTTCTTTAGAATCAAGTTTCTTACTGGGAAACGCCCAAATTGTGGACTGGCCTGTAGTTTATAGTAATGACGGTTTTTGTAAACTCTCTGGATATCATCGAGCTGACGTCATGCAGAAAAGCAGCACTTGCAGGTAAGTGGGCCAATTTTGAAATCTTTTCCAAATATGAACATAGTTGTGAGAGTGGTGAGAGGTTTGTGTTTACTTATACTCATGACTGGATGAAAATTATGTAAAAGAAGTAAAAAAAGACTTAATTGTGAATAGCAAATATGAATTTTAGGAGTTGATTCTGATAATTTTTTTCAAAGGAGGACTTTTGCTTATATGTGAATTAGTTCGCTCATTAAACTTTTTTGGTCACCAACGATGAGTCAGCAGGTTGCGCAGATCCTGAGTGATCAGATGAGTTGACAGTGTCAGGGGACCACTGATGACACTGACACTTCTGGAACAATTAAAATAGTCCCTAACAAAATAGAAAGCCTGACCCAGCCAAGTGGAACACAGCTCACAAGAATGTAAAGGCACAAAAAATTACACTGAGCCAATTACATGCCTTTATAGTGGTGATAGGGTCAACCCAGCTGCTTGTTTTGTGTTATCTAAAACAGAATTTGATATTGCATTGATATTGATATTGTATTAGTTATGACAACTTTAAAAATAGGCCATATCTACAAGTTTATGGAGAATTATGATAAAAGGGGATCAGAAAACAAGCAAGCAAGCAAACAAACAAACAAATCTGTGTGTAAGAAACTACTTTAGAATCTAAAACTTTTCCATCATATTTCAGTAAGGACAGATGGGACCCCACCCCCATCCCCTGCCACCACTTTAGATTTTAAATTTCTCACTTAACTAAGTGTTGGTGTCAAATTATTTTGGAACTGTAAAGGATCTGGACTTTTCTTTCTGGTTCAAGTTCTAAGAAAACATAGAGGGTGCTGTGTTAAGGGACTTGTCCAGAGAAGTTTCTGTTCCCTACCCACTTATACTGAGATGCAGTGTGTGTGTGTGTGTGTGTGTGTGTGTGTGTGTGTGTGTGTATGTGTGTTATTACACATGCACGAGCTGTATATGGGAATGATCTGCATCTTCATGAAGTCTAAATCTGACACTACACACAGAAAAACTTAAATAACCTTTGCAAAACAGATTCTAACACTCTTAAATTGATTAAATTAGCCAAAAGGGGTATGCAGGGCCAGTAGTTGGCAAGTTAAACCAGAAGCTTAGATGATTCTAACGTTTATAAAGGCTTGAGAGACAATCTGTTCACACTTCCTTACCCCCTCCTCCAGCAGACACCCTCATTTTTTCTCTATTGAGGATATCCCTGCATTTTGTCTACACACTCCAAAGAATGAAGTAGAAGAATGAATGAGAATAATGAAAACTGTGGCCTAGGATGGGCCACACCTTTGGTAGTACTGATAACTTTTCAACATGGGTAGACATTTGATCTTTGTGCTAAAATAAAAAAAAAACCAAAAACCAAAAACCAAAAACAAACAAACAAACAAACAAAAAAAGCAAAATCCCCCATAGACCACTAAGGGTGTGTTCAGTGCTGTGAGAGGTGGCAGATTTGTTTTATGTAACATTGTTTCCATGTGTTTTCAGAAGAATTTAGGTTAGGAGAAGGGAAAGCTTTCTGATCAACCTTATCATGTGAGACAGGCAATATAATGAGCCCAACAGAACATAAATGCTTCTTCTTGGATGGTGGACAGCTTGTTTTTACGTCAGATGCTATTTTTCACCTAACAAGATCTATGATTCCCCAAGCAAGATATGGTTGTCCTCTATCTGACTCCAGATAGATCATGTGTGCATCTTTGTTGGCAACATCATGTTGGTTTTAAATGAATTTGCTATATTTGTGTGTGCATGTATTATGTATGTACACGTATGTGTGTGTAAAGTGTGTGTATAGGTTTTTGTGTGTGCCAGTGCCTGCATGTGTGTGATATGTGTGAGTACATGTAGACAGATGTAAGTGACTGTGCTCATGCATGTGGAGGCCAGGGGAGAGCATCCTGTATCTTCTCCTTTTGCTCTTTACCTCTTTCTCATTTCCTCCCTCTCTCCCTCTCTCCCTCCCTCCCTCCTTCCCTCCCTCACTCATTACATGCTTACATGTGAATTAATTCACCCATTAATATTCCCTCCCTCTCTTTCTCTCTCGATTTCTTTCTCTCTCTTCTTTCTTTCTTTCTTTCTTTCTTTCTTTCTTTCTTTCTTTCTCTCTTTGTTTCTCTCTCTCTCTCTTTCTTTCTTTCTTTCTTTCTTTCTTTCTTTCTTTCTTTCTTTCTTTCTTTCTTTCTTTCTTTGTTTCTTTGTTTCTTTCTGGTCTTTCACAGAATTAGAAGCTTACTGTTTCAGTTAGGCTACCTGGCTAATGAGCTCCTGGGCTCTGCTTGTTTCTGTCCTTCAACAATTTGGTTGCAGATGTGGGCACCTGTAGCTAGCATTTACATGGGAGTTGGGGATTTGAACTGAGGTCCTTAGTGTTCTTACTCACTAAATCTTATCACCAACTCTCACTGGGGGGTTATTCCTATTGCTTTAATTGTTTTTGAGAAGACTGTCTATTGCTATCTGACCTCTCTTCTCTCTGTGGGCCCCTTCCCCACCTCTGCAGTTTTTATAGAGTTTTGCTATGTAGCCCTGGCTACACTGGAATTCACTTTGTAGATAAGGATGTCCTTGAACTCAGGGATTCACTTGCCTCTGCCTCTCCAGTGCTAAAATTAAAGGTGTGCACTACTTTGTCTAGTGCTGTCTGGATATCTCTTAAAATTTGCCTTCCTTCTTGTGTCCCATATGCTTGTTGTATCCCATGATGTTTTATCTGGTAAATGTAGGGTTTTTTCCTATAGGAAAAGGATTAAAAATGCTTGTGTATCATATTTATACAATTTTTTGTTGTTCTAAAAAAGTTACTTTTTCCTTCATATCACTAGTATCAGGAGAAGTACCTTGAAAATAGGGATTCTATCATTTACTTTAAAAAATTTTTAATTTGTTTTATTCCATCCATCCATCCATCCATCCATCCATCCATCCATCCATCCATCCATCCATTGTTCATTCTGTCTGTTTGTCTGCCTGCCTGCCTATCTATCTACCTATCTACCTGTCTATCTATCTATCTATCTATCTATCTATCTATCTATCTATCTATCTATCTATCTATCTGCTTATCTAATTATTTTGTGTGTATGTGCCATGTGTCATGGCAAGATTATGGAAGATGAGGTATAACGTGTGCAAGTTGGCTCCCTCCTTGTAAGCCCCAGGAATTGAACTCTGGTAATCAGGCTTAGCAGCACGTGACCTTCCTCACTGAGTTGTCTCACAAGCCCACACTCACTTTTGAATGCACTATTTACAGAATACAAGAGTGCTTATTTATCTGTCTTTGTTAAATGATATTGTTTTCCTTTGCAGTAAACTCTAACGTAGGTCTCCCATGCTCCCACAAGGCAGGCTTTTATTTATGGCATGTCACCCCCAGTGTTAAAGTGTTCCAAGAAATTTGGGATGATTTAGACTTTTCCATTGTGAGACATGTCTTCCCTCAAGTCTCCCACACCTCTGAGAGACACACTTTCAGAAATGGCTGTATTTTGGATAAACAGCCTTTATGTACTTGTACACTAAATATGAAGATTGTTTTGCTTATCTAGAAACTGCAGCCATACAGAGTGACTGATGAATGAACAGGTGATACCTAAGCCCTGACAGCTTTCATTGGAAGCATGATTGTGTAAATACTATTCCACTTTAAACTTTATCTTTCCTCTTTAAATAACAGACAAACAAAAACTTGACCCATTTTGTGTTGACTGCACCATTATTTAGAAGTGTGAAGACTGGGAAATAATCAGAATAATCAGAATATTGAGTTATAGGAAATTTGTCTAAAACTATTATCACAAACAACATATGCTGAGAGCATAACAGTGAACAAAGCAAGCAACAAATTTCAGGACAGAAAAGAAGACCACAACTAACCAACCCATACATGTATTAAACAGGATCTGTGCTGTGAGTCTAATTTTTCACAACATGCAGATTTCTCTCCCTATTTCTTGAGTAATTTATAAAATCTTTTGGACATGAGATGCAAGGAGACGGAGGAAGAGGAGAAGAAAATTACACCCAGATTTAGGAACATAAGGTTGGTGTTCAAGGTCACTACATTATCGGCAGTGATTCCAGAATCATTGAATTGAATGTGCTGATCAGTCGCTTCTCACAGCAAAGGGCTTTGAAAAGAAATCAAACAATTTTACTGATTTTTGGATCTGTGCAAATCTTTTTGCTAATCTTTAAAGTTAGCATACAAAGGAATGGAGTTCATTATGGCATTTTTACAAATATTGTACTTTCACTGTACTTTGTTATCTATCTATCTATCCATTCATTTTTTGCTTATTCACTTTATGTCCCCCTCACTGCCCTCCTTCCGCTCACCTCCTTCCACAATCCTTCCCTCCATCCCCCTCCCCTTCTCCTATGAGATGGTGGGCCTCCCTGGATATCTCCCCATCCTGGCACATCAAATCTCTGGAAGACTAGGCACATCCCCTCCCACTGAGGTCAGACAAGGCAGCCCAGCTAGAAGAACATATTCCACGAACAGCCAACAGCTTTTGGGATAGCCTCCTCTCCAGTTGTTTGAGACCCACATGAAGACCAAGCTTCACATTTGCTACATAAGTGTGGGGAGGCCTAGGTCCAGCACATGTATGTTCTTTGGTTGTTAGTTCAGTCTCTGAGAGCACCAAGAGTCCAGGTTAGTTTACCCTGTTGGTCTTTCTATAGAGTTCCTATTCCCTTTGGGACCCACAATCCTTCCCCCTATTCTTCCATAAGAGTCCTCAAGCTCCATTCACTGTTTCCCTGTGGCTGTCTGCATCTGTCTGAATCAGCTGCTGGGGTGAGAACAGCCATGCTAGACTCCTTGGTGCTTGCCTATAGGATGGGTCTCAAGTCGAGTTGATTATTGGTTGGCCATTCCCTCAGTCTCTGCTCCATTCCCCTTCCATTTGTTTTTTATCTTCCTCCCTCACAGTCCTCCCTCACCTCCCCAGCTTCTCCTCATTGGTCTTCTTCCTCAGACAGTCCTCCCTCATGCTTTCAGGTCACATGTATTCTGTTCCTCTTCTTTCCATCACCTCTCTGTTCAATACAAGAAAAGAATTAATAATAAAAGAGTATCACTAGATCTGGAAAGGGAGATGACAAAATTTCCTTCCAAAGATGCAATTCATCAGGTCTTGAGGCCATCAGCAAAAACAGTACAATATGTAGGCTCTAAACATGTTTTTACTGATTTTAATGACTATTTTTATTCAAATGTATGAAAATGAGAAGTCAGTGACTCACAGATTTGTGAGTCTCAGCTATGACACCATGTAGCAGAGAAAAGCAATAGTATATGATATACGTGGCGTGTATTATTTGACTATTTGAATTGAACTGAGTAGGATTAGGACGATGATGAGGAAAATAGTGGCCCATCATGATTTTAAAACATTCAAATGTAAATTGCTCTATAGGAAAACTCTTTTAAAAATGTCAAATTGTGTTTTTCCAATATCAAGAGACTGAGATTTGTTTCTTTTGCCTTTTTAAGTTTTTTTCATCTTTTGCCCAACTTTTCCTGCACTGGACTGAATAAAATTAAACACAGTTCTCAGCTTGTCACAGAACCGCCATTTCTGCATCTTTACTTTTTCAAAGGTTTCCTTTCATCCTCCCCTCATGTTCATCTTCCTATGCTTACCTCGGATGTGCACGTATTTTTCTCTGAGTGTCCTCCCCACTCATCTGATTCTTGAGCTGGAGTTGCTTTCTGTACGTCCATTTCTAAGACCTTCAGGATTGCACTATGAAACACTATTGGCAATTCTGAGTGTCTTCCTCCACCATTATGGCTTGGAGACCTCTTTGAGGTTCTGTCTCACGTTCCACTTCATTGGGATTGACTGCAGTTGGGTGACTGTCACAGCCTTACTTTCAGTTGTCCATTCTACCCATGACATTCAACTTCCCATACTTTACGCCTCAAACTAATTGAGAGCGAGTAACCATATATATGTCACCACTTTGTGGGAGAAATAATTTGTCTCTGAGCCAGAAAGTATATGGAGGGAGGCAGTATAATATGCAAATTCTGTAAGGGACCCCTCGCATTGCTTTCCAGAGAGCCCTTCTAGCTTCACAGTCCCCAGACTTAGCTGAAGTTTCTGGTTTCTGTTTCCTTTCTGTGTCCTAACATACAGTATTCTCTTACTTTTGTTCTCACAAGAGGAAAATAAAAAAAAAATTCTATGACATATCAGAATTCCAAGGAATTTCCAATTTATTTTGTTTTATAATTTAGTAATTGAACTTCTAAGAATTGGATTGTTTGCTGTATGTTGGTAGACACAAAAAGTATTGGTTGTTCAAAGGATGATAGTTTTCAGGGGAAGAAGTTCTGGCATTCAAAACCTGTGGTCAGGGCTTAGGTGGAGACCACTACAGCCTCCATTTCCCATTAGCCTGAAACTTCAGAGAAATCTGTTCTGCTTTTGTTTCTGGGATAGTGGGGTGGAAGAACAATTATGTAGGGTAGTCAGGGGGGCTTGAAGAGCAGACAGATGCTTTCAAAACTACTGCCATCTATTAGAAAGCCATTCCCAATCCTTACCCAAGTCATCAAATTGGACAGCAAAGCAGAAATGTTAAGAAGTACATGATGAGATTCCACCAGCTGTTTTATCCACACAAGAGTGCAGTAGACATGGATGGAAGTCAGTGGGTTCCGTTTGGCTGATGTCTCTACTTCTCACAGGGCCACTGAGGAAAACTGTAGGAGGGAAGAGGCACCTCAGCTCCATCAAACTCCTAAATTAGGGGTGCCTGGTATTATTCTGATTTCCCTTAATCACCTGCCATGGATCTAACATTTATGACCTTGTCTAAATTCTTTTAAGGCAATATAAATAAATGGGTTGGAAAAACCTTTTTGTTAGGATCTACTGTATAAAGCAATTCTTTTTAAGTCACTCCTTTCAGATTCCAAAGATGACGGCTTTGTTTGACTTTTCAGCTTCCCCCCTTAGCTCTCTCTCCAGGCTCTTGTTTTCTTCTTCTTTGGCTACACATTTCAGTTTATGCTCTAGCCCGACTCTGCAGTTGCAACCATTCCCAAGCTGAACCCTATGCTTAGTCACAGCATAACTCATTCTGTGTTGGTTCTTTGGTGAAGCATTTGCTGGAATGTGAATTAGTTTGCACATGTCACCCTTTGAGTAGTGACTATATGCTTGTGATACATCCATCTAGGACCATTGCTGGTCAACGGAAAAGCAAGATGGCTTGATGGAGCTCATGATTAGGTTATTTATTTATTTATTTTTGGAGTTACAAGGTTCTTTTTTCTTTTGGAAATCTTTCAACTTTACGGTTATCTTGGTTGCTAAATATAATAAGGACTGTTTATGAGACTTCCAGAAAAGAAGACAGAATGCAAGAATAAAGAACTCCTGCTAGGAGCCAAAGCCACATTTCTCAAAGACATCTTTAGACTGATATAAATGGAAGATTAGAAGATGCCTAGTCAAGCCTGGTCAAGTCTGGGCTAGTTTTGAAGAAACCTTATCACCAAGTTCAAATCTTATACAGGAGCAAGCTGGGCAAGGAGGTATATTTCCACTTCATGGGTTCACAGGAAAGGAAGTCACAGAACACTGTGTGTCTCTCTGTAAGCTACAGTGACTTCATATTTTAGGAAACATGAATCCTTGAATGTGGGAAAGCAAGGAAGAAGAGCTGACCTGTGGGTGTTCCAGCCATCACATGACCTGTTACAATTCATGATTCCATTGCATTATCCTTTTAATCTTTACCCCTGAACTATTATCACTATTATCATTTTGATCAGAGAGGAGAGGTCTAATGACTCTTGGCAAGTATGGTTTTGCAGTTGGCTGTCTAAATGCAGGGATCCGTTGGTATATCATGGGCTCTCAGTACCAAAGGAGAGGTGGGTCACTGCTGTGAAACCTATTCCATTTTCCTTCCAATGAAGTAAAATAGAAGTCCGTTGTAATTCCTAAAGGGAAGATTAGCATTCTGTATGAGCAGAAGTTATATAGCATAATTGCTACTTCTAAAGTATGAGTTCCTTTAAATTCTATTAACCGTTGGCTGACTGCATTGAGTTTTTGTCACTCTTAAGTTAGGACTTGAAAAGTTGCAACAAAATAGTCAGTACTTGCAAGTAAAATAAACAAGCACACAAGCATGCCCTGTCCCCATAGCAAGGCAGCACTGTCCGTCTGACAGTGTGACTTGGGCAACCTTGAGCAGAAAGTTTTATATCTATATATCTATAACTATTATATAATATAATATATATAATTTATCATATATTTATTTATTATATTATTTATTAATTGCGATTAAAGTGGAAGGATGTTTCCGCATGGTTGTATTTGCATTTCTGATAGCTAGTGGCATTGAACTCTTATCTTCACGAAGCTGTAGAACCATTTGTACTTCTTTGTTTGAGAACAAATTTAGGTAATTTGTTCATTTCCAATTGGATTTGGTTTTTGGTTGAGCATTTTAAATTCTCTATGTATTCTGAATGTAATTCCTTGTCAGATGAAAGCTGCTCAGATTCTATGGCTCTCATCACTGTTGGTTTGCAGGAGCTTCTACCATTCCTCTTGTGACCTCTGGTTTACAGAACCTCACCCTGGCGATCGCCCGTGTCAAGGTCTTCAAGTGTTTCTGCTCTGTCTTCTAGTTGTTTCATAGTTTCAGGATTCAAACTTGGTGCTTTAATACTATTCTGTTGATTTGGGCATAGGCTGAGAGAAAGAAATGAGGTTTTGTTCTTGTGTGTATGGGTATTCAGGTTCCCCAGGTTTGTTTATTGGTTATGATTGTGTGTATGCTCTCTAATATATTTGCGTGTGTGTGCTGGTGTGAGTGCATGAGTGAGCATGTGTGCACATGTTTCAGTGAGTAATTGTATGATTGTGTAAGTGTGTATGTCTGTGTGTTCATGTGCATGATTGAGTATGGCGTGTAGGTGTGTGTATGTGTTAGCTTCTTTGGGTGTAGACATTAGCTATAGATATATGAACTTATTTCTGAAGTATCTACTCTGCTCCCCTGGTCTGCATGTCAGAATTTATGTAGTACCTGTGCGATTGTGGCTACTGTTGTCCCATAGTGTCCATTACAACCTTTCATTGTAAGTGACTCCAGCTTTTGATTTTTCTTTTTAATTCTCAAGATGTTTTTAATTCTTGGGGTGCTGTGTGCCTTCTTATGAATTGGAGGAAATTTTCGTTTCTGTGAGAATGACAAACTTGTGATAGAAGCTCCAAGATGATTCTATATTTCGTTGAGTCCCATGGACATTGTTGCAGGATTAATTGCTTTAGTCCACCCACATGTAAGATCTTCCCATTTGAGCGTGTGTGTCTTCCAATAGTTATTCATCAGCCTTTTGCAGTTTCCATTGTCGAGGTCATTTATTCTCTGAGATTAATTTGCTCCCAGGTATTTGATATTTTTAACAGCTATTACAAATGAGCTTGCTTTATATTCCTTTCTCAGCAAGTTCATTACAGTGCATAAAAATACTCATATTTCTATATTGGGTTTGTATCCTGAAACTACCAAATTTGGCTCTCACACCTGGTAATCTTCTGGGGTCTTTAAATTATGGTTTCCAAACAGGATAATCTAACTTTCTTTTTGTCTGGATATCATATTTCTTTCCTTTGTCTGATTGCTCTGGCTAAGAATGTGCCATACTTTGTGAGCTGCATGTGTTATCCAGATCTTTTTTTTTTTTTAATTTAATTTTATTTTATTTTTTTAATTTACATTCCAAATCACTTCCCCTTTCCCGTTATCCAGATCTTATAGGAAACAGTTTCAATGTCTTCCTCCCTACCCACTGTGATTTTTCTCTGAGACCATCGTGTGTGGCCTTTTTATGTTGAGTTCATTTGTTCTATTTCACTGTTTATTTCTGATACTCCTTTGATGAATGTTGATGAGGACTCTGGGTAATCGGTCCATTGACGGAAGTGAGCTGTTGATACCCACAGCTGTCACCGTGTTATAACCTCTTTCTTTCTTTAGATAAAACAATATTATTTTTGGAATATTGAGTACTTTATTTTTATTTTTGGAGGCAGGATTACTCTTTGTAACACCTCTATGTGATATTCTAGCATTAGTTAGAGATATATGTTACATCTCCCGTTGAGTGGATTTCCTTCATTAGCACACAGATTTGATTTATGGTCTGTTGGTCTAAGTATAGCCTTTGTTGCTCGCTTGGTGTGGAGTGACTTTCACAGGCTCCATCCCTACCCATGTCTGTGTACCCTCAATGGTGAAGCAGTAAGTGCTACTTGTAAGCAGCACATTGTTGGGTCCTGCTCTTTAGTTCATTCAGGCAATACATATTGTTTTCTTTGGGGCTTCTGATGAGTTTGCATCCAAGGTTATTAGCGTTTTGTATAGAACTATTTGTGTCATTTTCTTCATTTTCTGGTATTAAATGGCCACATTGTAGTCTTCGGCTCTGGGATTTATCTCTGTTGTTTTCTGTGTGGGTGAGATTCGATTCTTTTTATCTTTTATGTAACTGCTCTTCTAGAGGGTTTTAGTCTTTCTCACCTTTCAGAGTAGTACCTATCATTCTTTTGTTCTTTCACTTTCAGGTGAGGCTTCCCTTGAACATCATTTCCTTAAGACCGCTTTAACAATGATGGATTCCCTAATTTTTACTTTGGACTTTGGTCTTGTACATTGTTTAGCTTGCTTTTGTTCTCCCACAACATTTCTCAGTGCAACAGTCTAAGTTAACGATTTTTCCCTTCTAACATTTAATATGGTGTCATATTCCCTTATAGTCTATTAGTTTTCTGCTGAGAAATCTCCCATAAATTTAATAGTGGTGACCTTAAATGTGAGTGAATGCTCTTATGGTTTTAGAATTTGGAAGTTTGGCTGAGGAATGCAACGATGAGGACGTGTTTGAATCAAATTTATTCAGGGTTTCTTGGGGGGGGCGGTGTTCTGGGTCTCCTCTGTGTCTGTAGTTCTCCAAGATTAAGGAAGTTATCAGCTTTTCCTTGTCACTACGGAAGTCTCATTTTCTGTTTTCTTTCTTCAGATAAGGTTTCATGTAGCCTAATGTGGCTTTGAACTCACCATGTAACCAAGGGTGACTTCAAACTTCTAATTCTTCCGGTTTGGCCTTTTGGTTCTGGAATTTCAGATATGTGCCACCGTGTCCTGTTTTATGCAGAGCTGGGAGAGCAAACTCAGGGCTTTATCCATTCTAGGGACACACTCTGCCAGCTGAGCCACATTCCCCATCTCTACTATGGAGGTCATCTAAGACTGAAAATCACCATATTCCTGAGCTACACACTCCTGGATATGCACCCAGGAGTGTGTTAAGAACTCTTAACCCACCGCTGAGATACTTGCCCACCCATGGTCATTGCTGCACCACCCACAATAGCTGAGTAATGGAACTAGCCTCGGTGTCTATTGATAGATGAATGGGTAAAGAAAATGTGGTACTTATATTCGATGGGATCGTAGTCAGCCATAAAGAAAAGTGAAATCATGGCATATTCAGGAAAATGGATGGGTCTGGGACTCATTTGTTATGTGAATAGGTTTTCTGTTCTTTACTCCCCTTCCTTAACTTCTGGAAGCTTCATAATTTGAACATTTATTCATTTACACATGTCTCATAAGTCTTAGAAACTTTCTTTGTTCCTTCTAATGATTTTTCTCTTTTATTTCTTCGGTGTTACAGTGGTATCCAAAAGCTCCGTCTTTAAGTTCAGACATTTCTCTGCTTGATCTAGCTTGTTGTTGAGGTTCTTGTTCATCTCTTTTATTCGACTTCTTTCATTATTCATATCCAAGGTTTAGAATTGGTTCCTTTTGATGAATTCTTATTCATTTCATTAATTGATTTTCCATTTCAGAGAATTATTTAAATTATCTTGTATGTCATTGATCGCCCTTGGAATCCTTCCTTTGAATTCCTGCTCAGGCATTTTTTTCTATCTTTCTTTCCCTGGAGTCTTGTTTGAGAACAATTGCACTCTTTTAGATCTATCCTGTTACCTTGCATTTTCATATTTCATGTTTCCTCCTGCTGACATTTGCAGTTCTAGAGGATCAGTTCTATTGTGAGTGGTGCAGTAATGACCATGGATGGACAAGTGTCTCAGTGGTGGGTTCAGAGTCCTCTGCCTGCATAGCAGGAGTGGTGTAGCTCAGGAATATGGTGATTTTTAGTCTTGGATGACATCCATACTAGAGATGGGGAATGTGGCTCCACTACTGAGTGATTTTCGTATTTGAAGATTTTTTTTTTAAACTTTGTGTCTTAGAGGGTTTGTTTAGTAGGCTGTATTGGCTTTGGTTCATGTTGACCACTAAAGTTATGGTCTCCAAATAACTTTTTCAATTGCAATAAATGACTGTGAGTGCAGTTCATGGGAAGCAGGATCATAAAGCCTGTTGTTCTCTGCAGGGCTGTCAGGTGGGGCTATTCTAGCAGTCAAGGAGGGTATGGTACACAGAGGAGTGGGGGAAGAGTGCTTACCCAATCGACTCAGGCAACATCAGTATAATGTAGCACAGGAGCAAAAGGTGAGGACTGTGTGTCAATTTCCGTGGACCATGTTCCAGTGAACCCGGGCTAGAGGGTCCCCAGACATGTGTGGTATGAATCCCCTATTAGAGAGGGCAACACTTGTGTGTAGTGCAGAGTGCATCTGTTAACTCTCCAGTGATGCTGAAGTCACGCTTGTACCCTGAGTGGGAGTTACACAGGAAGTCGGGTACAGGGAAGGTAGGTAACATGCAGCAACAGCCTAGGTAGGAGAGAGTGTGCTTCATGAGCAGAGTTCCTCATCTGTCTAGAGCAGTGTAATAGGATGCCATTCCTGAAGACTCAGTGAGGCTTCAAGATTGCCAAGCAGCAAAAGTTCAGGGTGTCAGTGTTAGCTGTTAAGGGGTTTCCTGTGTATCTTTTCATTGTGGTAGAACCTTCCAAGTATCAAACTGATCTTGGCCTGGGTAATGGGGCAGTTGATAGAAGGCTTTGGTCCCTTTTTTACTCAACTCTCTGATCCCACACCCCACTGTGCCTTCATTTCATCTGCTCTGCGTTCCTACTCTTTCTGGTGAATACCTTGTTTGAATAGTGCCCATTCATCCCTCCCTTCAGGTTTTCCTTTCTTCATAGTTATTTCTGTTGCCTCTAGCTAGCCATCTTGCTGTAGGTGTTCTTCTACCATTAGCAATGGAAAGTCTTCATGGCATCTAGAGGCTCACTCCTTAATCCTACGTTTACTTTGTATATTCTAACCATATCTAAAACATGTATCTGCCCCAGACGCCAACTTAGGAATTCTGCTATGGGACACACTTGTTTATGAGACATTTGCCTTGTTTGTGTTGATGGAAATTCCTCTGAAAGTCTGTAAAATCTCTCAACTGGCATAGCAATGTTCTTATGGTCTCTTCTGACTTCACTTACTTTCAACTGTTCACAATAATTATCCTTCAATTTTTTTGGTGGAATTTAGTATTTGTTGATTAGTGTCTACTTCTTATTGTCCATTTTTAAAATATTGCATGGAAGTAACACTAGGAGAAAAAAGGAAGCACAGTTATGTGGTACACCATCTGTATGAACTAAGTATCCAATGCAGTTACTGATACTGGCAGGCTCTGAAGGACATGATGTGATTGGTTGTGGCTCTACATAGGCAGCTAATATCCATGAAAATTCCCTTTGTCTTTGGGGTATACATTCCAAGGCCCCAGGGCATTCTGGAAATAGTGATAGTGCAAACACTGCATACCTGTTTTCTCCTAGACATAGAACTCATGATAATGTTTCATTCATAAATTAGTAATAGTAAGACTTTAGTAATAATAATAATCACAAAGAACAATTATAATAATGCTTTGGATTGGGGTGTGACTACTCTAAAATATATCTTTTCTATTTGTACTTTTACTTTTCAACTTAAGAAGTACTGTATGACTTCTCTTTGGAAAAATCTGAATTTCTAGAGTCATCATTATTATATTTGGGACCATTATTAAGTAAAATAATGGTTGCTAGAATACACATACTGCCAAATTTAAGTGTCTGATTTGCTAACTGAGACAGTGAATTAGGGACCGACTGGGTAGCATGTAGAGTGTATAGACTCATATACACAGAGTTTGCATATCCTGGGCAGGACATGGGATTCACATCACTGTGGCTGATGAAGCAGGGTGGCAAGAACTTTCACCTTTAGAGATACATGATTTTCAATGTTTGAATTGTATTTTCTAGAATTTGTCATTTTATAGTTTTGGGTCATGCTTGACCTTTTAAAACTGGAGAAAGCACAACAGTTGATAAGGGGATGTGGCTGGACTGGTGCCGTTCAGTGGTTTGACCTGACACAGTTGCAGTCAACATACCATTTTAACTAAGGTCTCCGTTGATGTGAAACATGTTTAATAGAATCATGGTAATTGAAATTACCATGGTAGTGCATATGGAAACTGTCTATAACCAGGAAGCTCTCTCTCTGCCTCTCTGCTTTGCTATGTAAGTAAAGCTAACTATCAGCAAGACATTTCAGCAACAGTGATTAAAACATGGCTTAGCATTTTACTGTCTTTAAATATCCTACTACAGATCACAAACTTCCAGTGTTACAAAATAAGATTTGCTGAAATAATGACTTATATATTTGAGTTCGTTGTGTGGGGACATCATTTAAGGCAAAATGAAATACTTCATCATAGACAATAATGCAATTGATCTGTGACACAAAACTGAAACAGACTTTTTTTTCTTCCAGTTTTATGTATGGAGAACTGACCGACAAGAAGACCATTGAGAAAGTCAGGCAGACTTTTGACAACTACGAGTCAAACTGTTTTGAAGTTCTTCTGTACAAAAAAAACCGTAGGTGTTTTTGTTACCAACAAGATGACCTAGGTCTTTCTAAATTTTAGTGGGAAATGGTAGCTAAGCAACAAGGTAAAGAAGATACTGTGTTTCATTACTGCTCTTGGTGTAGGGGGAGAGGTTGCTGGTGAAATTAGATTGAAAAATTAATAATGATTTTACCCTTGAAAAGATTCTCTTGAAGAATGGAAAAAACATGGTGTATTTCATTCTACATTTACAAATTTATTTTATTTTTTATTTAGTGAAAAATATATTATATGGATGAATGTTCTGCTTGTATGTATGTATGTATGTATGTATGTATATATGTGTATCATGTGTGTGCTTGGTGCCAGCCAAGGTCAGAAGGTGCTGGATCTTCTGGAAATGGATTGCAGATGGTTGTGAGCTGCCATGCAGATGCTGGGAATTGAACTAAGATCTTCTGCAAAAGCAAAGGAGCTCTTAACTGCTAAGCCATCTCTCTGGTCCCACATTGTTATTTTAAGCATTACGATTGTTCATATTTATTGGGTACAAAGTGACACTATGACTTAGGAATGCAATATGAATACTTAGATCAAACAAGGAACACTCAACATTTCAAATATTTACTTTATGTGGTAAGAATATTGGAAGTTGCTCTCTTGGCAACTCTGGTGTCTGCAGTTTGCTGTTATTAACCATATTCACCATGCTGTGCAACACATCTCACACCTAGACAGAGAAACTTGTCTCTTGTGTCACACAGGCATTGCATTCTTAAATCATCTTCTAGTCACTTCTACCTCAACCCTACAGCTGAGAGCTTCTGCTGTCTGATATGTGTTTCATCTGTTTAGTTCCAATTAAAATGAACACATATTTTATATTGGTCTGTTGTGCCTGGCTTATTTTACTTAGTAACTTAGCATGGTGATTTCTTATTCCTTCAATGTTGGTTGCAAATATCATAAACTAACTCTCTCTCCCTTCACTCTATGTGTGCATGTGTGTATTGTGTATTCATGTGTGCGTGTATGTACATTCATATATTGGATAGGTATGTGCATACATGTATATGGGGTACACAGACTATGGAGGCCAGAGGAGGACATTAGTTGTCTTCCTCTCTTACCTTCTGTATTTCCTGGACACCAGGTCTCTCACTTGAGCTTCTCACTTTGCAGATAGACTAACTAGTCTGTGAACCCCATTCAGCCTTTGTCTCTGTCCCTTCCCTCTCTCCTGTCTCTCCAAGTGCTGGGGTGATTCACACGCAGAGCCACACTTGGCTTTTAGTGGGGGTTCCACGTAAGTCCTTATACTTGCTTAGCAGACATTCTTAGGCACTGAGTCATCTACCCAGCCCAAGAAATTCTTTTAAAGACTGCCCAGTATTAACTTTGTGTACATCCTTCATTCTTTTATCCATTTATATATTGATGGACATTCAGGCCAATTATAAATTGGCTCCTGTGAACTGTAGTGCAATGAACATGAGTGTGCATGTTTTGTAGATTTCAAATTGTTGGGGATAAATACCCAGATGTGGGACTGTTACATCGTATGGTGACTTTGTTTTAAAAATTTGAAACTAATATTGGAGTAGGTTTTCTATAGTGTCTGTGCTAATGGATGTTCAAAATTGCATTATTACAGAAGTCCCTTTTTATGGTTACTACATAAATATCACTGAGGCAGATATTCAGTTATTTGCTGTCAGTTTTTACAAATATAACTTTTAGCTAGACTTTAACTGCTTCCTGTTTAAGAGTGATAGGCATAGGCATTATCTCCAGGAGAGGCCAGTCACATTTGGTAACTCTCTGCTGATGTTGTAAATTGTTCTCTAGGATTAGAGTCGTACACAGTCAGTTGCTAAATATGTCATTACACAGAACCTCATGGTACAGCCCCTATTTGGGGAAAAATAACCAACCAACCAACAAACAAACAAACAACAAACAACAACCAACCAACCAACCACCACCACTACATATACATCCTCAACAATCAAGTCTTCTATTTAACTTGGTGGTTTCACTGCATGGTCATGTGAATTTTGTTTCTTTTTGCTGCTTTCTCAAATGCTTTTCTTCTTATTGATATGTAGAGTTCCTTAATCAAGAAGCCATCTCTAAATGATGTTTGTTTGCAAAGGAAGAACTATTTCCCCAATGTAGTTTCTCACTGGGTATATATTGATCACACTTATTAGCAGGGCACATGCCCCGCAGTAGATGATCTACACAAAACAAACAATAGTATTTTTGTAGATCCTTTGTCTCATCTTGCTTTGTTTTTGGTGGGTTTTTTTGTCTTATTGGTCTTTTGCTTATATTATGATTTTTGATTTTGTGTTTTTATAAGGTTATTTGCATGTATGTGTGATATGTTTCTTGTGCTTTTTTTTCTTTGTTAAAAAAATTCTGGCTTTGTCATTGTTCCTTTGTTTTCCTGTTTATTCTAAAGAGAGAGAGAGAGAGAGAGAGAGAGAGAGAGAGAGAGAGAGAGAGAGAGAGAGAAGGCATGGAGTTGGGTGGGCATGAAGGTGGGGAGAAGCTGGGAGGGTTGGGAGAGGAGAAATTAAGATCAGAAAAGATCAGAATATATTGTAAGAAGAATTTATTTCAATAAACATGAACATTAAATTGTGAATGTGTGTATGTGTGTATGTATACATGCTTTCCTGATAAATAATAGAAAAACCCATATCCATCTTCAATGGTTACTATAGTCTTTTTAAGTGTGGGAGACATCCTAACCTCAGCAGAACACGTTGGTTCTAGGTTCATTACATGTTGGATCTCATGGTGCAGAGTTAATCCTTCCCTTCCCTTCAATCTGTTATTCTTTATGGAATACATGGAATTAAAATTAGATTTCTTTTTCTTAGCCCCAGACCCACAAAAGGATAACAGCCCCCAGAGACATTGCCTCAGAAAAGTACATTTGGTGATGGGAACATTTTCTTTCATGCTTTTACTTATCAATACTTTCAACATTTTATCTTGCATTTTTAGAATCAAGGACGAAGAGATGTTTTTGTCTGAAGTCATACTCAGCTGCCTGTGTGCCACATAGAAAGCAATCAGTTCTGAATGATAGATAGTTCTTCCTGCTATGCAGGCTATACAAGTAGAATTAATAAATATTTGCTCAATTTTCAAACATTGTAGCTAAGTCCACAGTTTGAGTCTGTCAAAAGTACTTCAATGGCATTCTGTTTTGTTTATTTATTTTTAAATATTGGAAATAACTTGAAATTTACATTTTTACAATTCTCTTTCCAGGTTAGCTATGGTCTGAAATTTTGTGACTTTTGTTCAGGTCTGCCTGGTCTCTTAAGGGAACTGAATGAAGCTATATGAACGTCTGCATATAGCTGGTAGGAGACAGGCCCTGCAGCCCTGTAGAAAGCTCCTGTTCCTATCTGTGTGCTCTCTGCATTTGTCTTTAGTTTTGTGTTTTCCTTTAATAGGATGGATAGGTATTTTCCTTGCATTAGGGTGGAACACAAGTATTTTAGCCAGATTTAAAGGACTCTTGTAAGTGGTCATCTCAAACAGTTTTTACACATCAACTACAAAAAAAGTGTTTGGTGACTTTGATTGGAAAATTGACACATCTTTTGAAGACTGTTTGGGGATGCCTGAATACCAAGCCCTGCCTCCAAGACTTTCATTATGTATTTAATTTACGGTAAATGGCATTTTGCAAATAGGGCAATTGAGATTTCTGATTTACACAGTCACCATTGACATTTCAGTTTGTAACCTCTTTTTTAACTTCTTCCCACTTAGTGTCCCATTAAAAGGAGGTTTTTCCTACTCTGGGGAAAGTTTATCTTTGGGGCAAAGACAAAACATACCTGTGTTGCTAGTGCCCAGTTCCTGGTGTCCAGTGCCCAGTGCCCAGGCCCTGCTCTGGGTGTTGGGAAGAATGTACTTCTGTCCATCCTTCTCAGACTCCCTGTCCATTTGACCCTTAAAACTAGAATATAGAGGCTGTTTCACAGTCACTTGAAAATATTCAGCCAGTTTTGGGGGAAGTCTGAGCCTATGAGCTGAAAAAAAATTCTACCTTGATATTTGCAAACAGCTTTCCAGACAGCCCCGTCTCTGCCAGAATTTCGAAAGTGGCTGTTTCCCATAGGCAGGCAGGACTGTGACACCAGTTCTTCTTGTCCAGATTTCTAGCAGGCCCTGGAAAAAGAAAAAGATTTTCAATGCTTTTTTTCTCTTTGTTTACAACCCTCTCTTACTCTAGCTCACCATGTTGGAACAGCCACAGGCCATGAACACAGCAGGGTCTGGTGGTGGCTATTTGTAAAACTGTATGTGGCTCACAGTTCCCAGACACGCTGTGTAACACGAAGAGCAGGAAATAGGGAGGAAGCCTGGCCGGGAGATGATGGGGCTGTTTCCAAGTCCCTGTCTCGTTCTGCAATCATCTCAGAAAGGGCTGTGTCCTTCTATGGACCTGTTAGAGCCACAGTGACTCAGTGGCCAGAGCTGAACATTATCTTACAAATCTCTCTGCAGTGCTCTGATTTCGGGAGCTTGCTGAGGGACTCAACTCCTCTGGTGTAAATGGCAAGTTAGCCCTTCCATGACTTAGGTGGATTCCCCAGGTTTAGCAGGTAATTTAAGAGTGCCATTATAACTGTGACCATTTGAACAGAATTGGAAATGGCATTAGGTGACCCAGTTTTGGGTCCAGGTATGAAGGATGTTGTTACTTGGTTTTCATGGGGGACCACTAAGATGTTCTAAGTTCTCAGCTGCATCGAGTACACATCTTCTCTCCAAATCCTGAACCTGATGAAACCCCTTCTGCCCCTAAGCATGGACAATTTGAGGGCTTTTATTGATCTTTTGCTTGATAAAACTCTGATGGAAAATGAACTTATTTATTATTATTATTATTTATCGTGATAGAATGTTCTTTCAGTGTGCTGCCACTGCTCGAATAATTATTCCCTTGAGGTTATTTCTCATGCTGCCATCTATTCCATTGTTGAAATTTACTTGTCAGTTCCTGGGTCTGTCTAGACCCTGAGCTTTAAAACTGTGAAACCCTCATCCCTCTGGAGAATGCAGTAGCTGTTTCTTGAAGAATGATGTGGCACAGTTGAGCCTCAAAGGGGCAGGAGGCAGTGGTTCACCAAGACACCTGAGATTCTCAAGCTGAGAACACACATGCTATTTTACTTTCCCTTGGATGATTGCCCTAAAGGTTTCAGATAGCACTCAGTATACAGTAGGTATTGAATATTAATGATGTCTCCAGTGACTAGGGACACAGCCATCAAAGTGTCACATAAGTCCATCCAATGGAAGAGAGGGCCTTGGGACAGAAGCGGTGTTTTAGATGCTCTTCTGGGAGTCAGACTTGTAAGGGCAGGAGGTGCTGCTGTCGCAACTAATTGGAAACACTTGTCAAAGTGACAAGACTAGAGAGGCACACTCAGTGAGTTTGTCAGAGGCCTCAGGACACAGACCTAAAGGTGATACTGATATTACTTTAAGAGCAAGACTGCCTTTGTGTGCACAAGTTGGGAAGTACTTTTCTTTAGAATGTTCATATTTGGGACTAAAAATACACTCATTAAATCTGGACAATTGACAGCTGATAGAGAGTTAAACAGTTTTGTTTTGTTGCTTTAGATTGAGATTGAATTCAGGGCCTCATGCACACAAGACAAACATTCCATCACTGAACTACCTCCCCAGCCCTTGTTAAATTTTTAATTTTGATCTTAATTATTTATGAGCCAGGGTCTTACCAGTTGTTGCCCAGTGTACTCTTGAGCTCACTTTGTAGTACAGACCATTCTTGAATTTGTGATCCTCCTGCCTCAGCCTCCTCAGTATATATAAGCCTGATCATAGGCCTGAACCAGCAGCTCTGGTTAAAGCATTGTATTTATTCATGTAACAAAACTGCTGCTTTGGTGCTGAAGCAAGGGAAGACACAGAAGAGTCAGGGAAATTGACCCTCGCTGTGGCCCTGATACCCCTCTGTCCTCTTTCTCCACTACAGGTACCCCAGTTTGGTTTTACATGCAAATCGCACCAATAAGAAATGAACATGAGAAGGTGGTCTTGTTCCTGTGTACGTTCAAGGATATTACACTATTCAAACAGCCCATAGAGGATGACTCAACAAAAGGTAATTTCCAAAACCGACTTTCTGTACCTAAGAAGATGGTGGTCTTTCACCTGCTACCACCACCTCCTCCTCGTCCTCCTCCTCGTCCTCCTCCTCCTCTTTCCCGTCTTTCCTCTCCTCTTTGTAAAACACCAAATCTATATTTACATCCACATATAATAACATAACTTTAAGCTGAAATATATCATTAATAAAGCATGTCTACTGACAACTTAAGCATCAACAATTAAATCAAACTGGAATGAAATCAATACATTAACAAAAATCCAACGAATTGTACCTCTTCTCACATGTACAACTGCCTCAAAGGGAAAGACACACAAGGCCAGTAGTATCCCAGGAGTTAATACTGATGGCAAGAATACACTGTGAAGTACAAAGGGCTGATTACAAACAGACAGACAGACAAAGAAAAACTTAATATGTATACATTCAGTAAAGATAGCTAGAGAAACCTAAAAGCCCCCAAAATTTCAGCATTACACACATTGACTTGTTTTCTAATAGATTTTTGGTGATGTTTTTAAATTACAGGTTTAATTTTGTCCCCTATTATATATAACCACACCGCCCGCAAGATGTACATTTATTGTCTCCGTGAGCTTCCTGTACACTCACTGCATTTAGGCAAAGATTGAATCAGTCATCTTACAAATGTGTTAATCTTCAAAAGTAGGTTATAAAAGTGCAGCATCTAAAAGAACAGTCTAGATTACGTACACAGGGCTCAGCTTGTGGACGGGACCAGGGCTTAGTGTACATGGTCCTGATACAAAGGCACTCCTGCAAGAGCAGACACATCTCAACCCAGGTCTCCATTCAACACAGGAGGTGAGATTTCTCCCAAGGAACCCTCATGGTGCACAATGGAAGTGGGAGGAAGTCGGGGTCCTTGGAGCTCTTCACCCTTTTGTCCAATCACGGGGGGGGGGTAGGGCAAGAAAAATGAGCAGTGCAAATTTATTCTTGAAACAGTTTCTTAATAAAATATTTTGAGTTTGCTAAACCCAACTGTTGATTTACTCAAGAAACTCAAGTTTAAAATGCTGAGTGAGTTGGCTGTCCTCCCTCCATCCTGAGCTGCCTGAGCACTGAGGAAATCACCCTGACCGTGATATAAAAAATGGGAGACATGGGTGCCTACAGCATATTCTCTCTCTCCTGCCACATCTTCCTATGGCCCTTAGTTTTCTCTGCATTTGTCCTAGTGAAGTGTAGGGAGGAATCCCATAGAGCATGGTTAATTCAGAAGCAGCCTCATTGTCACTTCAGCACAAAGTGACTGTGTACCCAGGGAACTTTAGAGTGAAGGGATTACCCATAGCCAGGACTGATTTTGCTGAGGTCCTACCAGAGAGCTGTTGATAATTTGATGGAGTTTTGTTCAGCCAAATGAACCTAACTGGCTGATTACATTCAGTTTACTTATCAGCTTCTATTTATGCAGTTGTACGTTCTCTTGAGTGGAAGTTGTAACATTGTGTCATAAAGAGAGTGGCTGGCCCAACGCAAGCCTCTCAGGTGGGGCATTATTGACTGCAGCATCCAGAGACGCAGCTATGGAAACCTAGAGCACTCTTTCTCCTTTCCAATGTAATTTATTCCCAATTTATTTTCTCCATTTGGGTTTAAATTAGAAGCTGGTGTCATATAAATGGAGACTTTAAATTCATTTAGAAGTAGGTTTTATAAAATGTTATTTTTTAAAGAACCTCTTAGGAGACCAAAAGGGAATGCCTGCCTTTATGCAGTTGGCAAACGTTCCTTTCCCTTCTTTCTGAAAAAAAAAAAATAAAAAACCCAGCACAGAGCTTTAAGCTTTCCAACTGCAACCATAATTACAGAAAATGACATTAATTTATCCCTTGCAGGTGAGTCTAAATACATAATATTGTATCTATTCACATTTTTGTTAGTACTGAATTAAAAGGAGAAACTTTATACTGTGCCAGGCATTGAAAATATGACTGAACAAATTAATTTATATGTGTCTATGAGATTCTAGACTCTATGAAATAATCATTTTCTGGAAGATCAAGTAAAATATCTAATTTAGGGCCTAGATAACACACATACTCTCTCTCTGTCTCTCTATCTCTGTGATTCTCTCTCTCTCTCTCTCTCTCTCTCTCTCTCTCTCTCTCTCTCTCTCTCTCTCTCCCTCTCTCTCTCTCTCTCTCCTTTTTGTATGACCCAGGCAAATCTGCAGCTCAGTAGTATGTTGTTTGAGCCATCGGGTGTTGCAATTCCAGGCATGCACCGTCACAACCAGCTAGTATTACCTTTAAAATATTAAAACACACTTCTAATCATCTTTGTACTTAATGTTGATTATTTCTTTGAAACTTCATAGTGCTTCAGACAAAGGCTAGAAAAGATATTTTTTTCAGTTGTATATGGAACACTCATCATATGTACTATATTGTAAGCCATACTATTTTTGACCAATTTAAACAAATATATACCTTTGAAAATTTATCTCAGACCATAATAGAATCAAATCAGAACTAAATAATTGAAAGATGCATGGAAAACTCCACAACAATTTGGAAGTTAAGGAACACATTTCTAAATAATATATGAGTTAAAAAATCTTAAGTAAAAATATTTTGAACTAAACTAAAATTTAGCTCTTTCAAATTTGGGGAAGAGAGTTAAGGCAGTGCTTAGAGGAAAATATGTAATGTTAGATGTATATATGATGAAAGAAAATGACTTTAAAGAAAAACTGTAACCTAGTTTCCATCTTAAGAAGCTAGACAAAGAAGAGAATGTTCAACCAAAGCAAGTGGAGGACAAGATCCTAAACCATATGGGAGAAATCATTGAAAACCAGGACAACATTGGGGGAAAACCCCACCAAAACTCAAGACTAACTCTTATACTGAAAGTATCATTATAGTTAACCTCTAGCTCTGATAACCAAGAAAAAAGAGGGAAGACACAAATTGCCAGTGCAGAAAATGAAAGGTCTGTGTCCACTTAAACTGTGGCTACCGCAGCCTAGACAACGACCACCCTGTGGTCACCAGGGATGACTTATAAGAAAAAGACAACTC
The DNA here is from genome assembly GCA_036184795.1 of Tokudaia tokunoshimensis. Lineage (NCBI taxonomy): Eukaryota > Metazoa > Chordata > Mammalia > Rodentia > Muridae > Tokudaia > Tokudaia tokunoshimensis. The sequence continues at coordinate 91,260,558 of BTHU01000012.1, read as the reverse complement.
TCATGAAACAGAACATCTTAATGCCTTGTCACCATTAAATACTTAAGTAGTAAAGAGTAATTGACCCAAACCAAGGAAATAGAAAGTACGAATAGTTTCATTAGGAGACCATAATAAACCCTGAAGAAAGACAGTTCTTTTCCTTCAGGATTTTACACACCCATATATGATAGCCACCATCCCTCTCTTCCAAGTTCCCCTCCCCGCCCCCCAAATGCCTCCCACCCTAAATGGGTCATTCCAATCAGCCTCCCAAAGCATCAAGGTTCAAGGAACACGTGGGAAGAAGAGGAAGAAAGAACACAAGAGCTGAGGGATGGGGAAGAGGTCTGTGAACTGCTGCCTTCTGGACATGGCGGTTGTATACACGCACCTGCAACATTGTTGGGTTTGCCTGCAAATCCTCTAGGTCTTTTCCAGAACGCAGAAGCAGAGGGAAGTCTCCCAACTCATGTGGAGAAGGCACTACTGCTCTGATACCAAGCCCAGAAAAGACAGTACAGAAAAAGGAAATGATAGATGAGTGTCTCACTCTTAGCCTATGATATTCCACAAAACCAAATCCATAGAGTATAAGAGGAATTATGCATGACAATCAAATGGACTCAGTCTTCAGAAAGCAATTCTCTGAATCTGTTCTATCAGTGATGTGGTTAAAAAATCAAACAAACAACAACAACAAAAAACCCTTATGATCCCTCCAGTTGGCATAGAAAAAGCATTTGGAATATTCAAAACTCATTCATAAAAAGCAATTGAAAATAATTCAACATTCATTCATGATTTAAAATACCCAGAAAAGTAGGAAGAGGGGATGATCTTCCATATTCTCATAAGGCAAATCTGTGAAATCCTATGGCTAACAGTGAACTACAGCATTGGATGAGGTTTTTAAAACATTAAAGATAAAATAGTTGATATGTGATTGATAACCTGAAACATTCTTCAAGTGAATTTTGATGTTTTCACACATGAATGGCAGTTAGCTTTGAGTGAAGACTTTTTATATCCTAATTTTACTCCAGAATATCCATATACTTATATTCGAGGCATGTTTCCCCCCCCCCCCACCGATTTACTCTATGTAATTTATGACACAGTTGAAGCTGCCCAAGGAAATGCAATGCTTCTGCACCATTTTGACCTGCTGAACCTCAACGGTAATTAGTAACTTGGTATTTATGGAACCTGGAAGTTGGCAGCATTTTGCCATAAACTGGGGGGACATATGCAGGTACTTGAAGAGCTGGCTTATCTCTGAAATGAATGCTTCTCCTTTCTTCTATTTTTCACTTTCATCACTCTACATCCCCATGTAAGTATCAGAGTGCTTGTAAGATACAGTCTCTTTTGAGTTCAACTATCCATTTTTATAAATTATTTTTGAGTAACCCCAGACAGATCAGATCACTTGATTGTTGAACAGTGATTTCAATAAGTATGAAAATTAAAATCCTGGGAACAGTATTGGTATAAAATATCTTTTTCTAGGGCCAGAAATTCTAGAAGATGGACTAATTTCAAAATAATTTTTGTTCTGAGACTCCTGTATGCCTTTCCTATAGCTAACAGATTACTGAAAAAGCATTGCGTAATGCAGCTATGAATGCTGCACATAAACTACTTTCTATTATTCATATGAACTGTATGTTTAACATGAAAAATTCAAAAGACATGAAATATTTATACCATTAAGTCATCATCCTACTATATCTTTGAAGCTAGTGATATAGGGATAGGAGAACATTATTGGAAGTTTTATAAAATAGTGTATGTTTTTATTTTAAAGACAAAGACAAAATTAAACCTTTTGGATAAATAGGACATGCAATTTCATTATAATGACCATAATATCAAAATGATTTGGGTTTAGAATATTAAATAAAAAATAGTGATGTTGCCTTTGATCCAGCCTTTGGCTTCACAGTAACTTAATACAAACCTTTTCATGATTTTTATAGGAATATCCTATTCTTCAAACCTTACTTTTATCTGTTTGATTTTTCCCAACCAAAAGTCAAACTGAGAATATTTCTGGGGATATAGGAGTGGCCCCTTCTCTTATATTTCCAGTGGGGAAGACAAACAAAATAGTAGAAGTTTTCCACCAAGTGACCTTGTGTTCTTGGTGATTGACTGACCATAGGATGGTAAAGGACACAAGAGAGGAGTTAAAAGAGTGAAGGAGTGATTAGACAGAGGAGACACAGGACCGCTGGGCAGCATGAGGTCCTCCAAGGCACTCGGTCTAGAGTTTCACTAGTGTCCATGGCCCTCATTCTGTTCTTTCCTTTGGTCCGGTCAGAGGAATGGAGAAGAGCAGTGGGTAAAAGTTTGGGTGTATCTGAAGTTCAGTTTTGATTAGGTACAAGGGAAAGAATCTTCAAAAGGAGTATTGATTAGTTGAGGGCCTCTATTTTTTGTAGATTTAACAAATTTACTGGTTTGTATTCATATAGATCTCCTATTTAAATTGCCGACCACCCCTCCGACCCCACCCAAGAAACTCAGACAAATGGTTGAAAACTTGAAGGAACAAACTCTGAACTTTGTTTCTGAATCAGATCAGACAGTGACTTTGGTGGCTATGGCTGCAGTAATTGAGGCAGCCCTGCTCTTAGCAAAACCTATGTCCATCACAGTTTCATCCTGAATTATTTTGGTTTTGTTCTTAAACTGAGTGGTAATGTCTGATATCAACAATGAATCATGACGAATTATGACAATAAGGGATGGCAGCAAACAGTGTAGAGAAGATTATCAACTCTGGTGGCGAGTCCATACCTACCAGGTCCTATGTTCATCATTGCTTATTGCACTAATTGTGAAGTTTATGTTCATAGTCCCATTTTAATGATGAAGAGCCTAACACTCAGCCTGATGTCAAGTCTCACATTCTCCAGATTGCCCATTGCTGTACCCACTTCTGCAGGAGGGAATTCACTGGCAGGCATAGTCACCTTAATTCCCTTTTCCTAAGCAAAGGCCTCAGGAGGATGCTATATTTCTTTCTGACAGTTGTGCTCTTAGAACCAACCAAATGTCCTGATGCTAATTCCACAGGGTAAAATAGTCTTGTTACCTTTTGTACCTTGTATTTTGATGTTGGAAGATTTGTTCAGACAATCCATCAACCATATCTGATACTTTATCTATCATAAAATGCAAATTAAAGCCCAGGAGGTCCATGCTGTTGATTATCTTATGTGTTCTAAAGATCATTATCCAAATCTCTGCCCATTGATACTGTACAGAATTTTCAAACAGACTTCCAAACTGCTAAGATAATTACCATGTGAAACATCCTCTGCCAAGCAGTCATGACACCTTTTTGCCAATAATGAGGTAAAAAAAAAATTCTTCCAGAATAAAAATAACATCAAAAAAGTAACCTGCTTGCAAAAGCCAATGCTTTCCTTTAGAGTTGAGACAGCAGAAGAAATAGGAGTAATTCTGCCAGGCCATCTCATTGGCTGAGAGCAAAATTGTTTACCTAAGCTTTTTCCTTATAGATTGGATCTTGTGTTGCAGCCCAATAGATTGATTTAACTGCCTCTGTGACTTCCTTTCATTTTTAAGATTAGGCAGTCCATGACAAAGAGGTTAATTGCAACCCAATAGAGCTAAACTAATGTTTTATTAAGAAGGAGTTGGCAGCCCGAGCTTTTAGGAGAACAAATGTTCTCATAATGCCATGAACAACTTACAGCGCAAGCATCCTACTCGTCATAGCCAACTGTCTGTTCAGATTACCCCATATCGACCACGTCTAAGTAACATCAGCGAACTGCTGAGCTGTCAGGTGCACAGTTAGATTTCTGGAGAGAGGTGGGTGGATGCAGTCGTGGGGAGAAGTGAGAACTGCTGATGAGTCTTTTTGCTTTGACCTAGACAGTGTGATTGTGTGACTTTTTTCAAAGTTTGACCTTAACGTTGGGTTTGGGGAAAGATCAAATAGACTGACAAGGTCACCGATGGAGGTGGATCCGGAGCACAAAAGGATAGGCTTAAGAAAACTGGACGTGGTGTGGTTTACAGTAGTGGGAAGTCTGCAGACTTCTTGAGCATGTATTCGGGCAGCATATGCCTTATCCAGGAGAAACAGTGCCTAATTCTTAGAGATGATGGGGAGCAGGAAAGAGTGAGGTAGCATGGGGAGCAGGGGAAACACGCCCTTGTGGGTTGGTGGGAAGCCAAGAAGGGAAACTTTCAGGTTGTTGTGTTTGGTGTGGCTTTTTTTTTTTTTTTAGGTGAAGTGCCTGGGTAGGTGGTGGGAGGAAGGAGGTATAGAAGTCTTTAGAAAAATGCGAACAGAGCATTAGATGGAGGACTGTGAGAGGGCCCTGGCCAGTACACAAAAGGAGCAGGGGTTCCTGCTCTTCCACGGATTTACATATGAATGGAACACACCTTTGCTTGGCTTTGGGTCTCCAACTTTGGTTTCTCCATGCCAGAACTGGCCCCTGACCTAGCCCTGCCTTTCTTTCTAGTGGTCCTCAAGTTCTTTCTGAGGAGTAGGACCACTCTTTACCTTCTCTGCTCCAGAGTTTGTTAAATAGGTATTGACAACTACTGAGGAAAGTGTTGTGCCTAAGGCAAGTGTTGTGCTAATCTGTTTAACTTTTTCACTCAATGTTTCACTTACTCGACCAAAATGTTATTAATCCCTCTATGAGTTATGTTGATCAGATTATATATAGTTGCACACAGACAAAGTGTTTTATGAGTATTTAAATTAGGAACTACTGCTCTTTTACTATGAAATACAGCACCATCAGTAAGTGACAATAGCTTTCATGGTTCTGTTTTTCCTTCCTCATATGCCTCATCGTTGGCATGGTTGCAGGAGATGAGCAAATGCTAACATTCTAAAGGTGTGCCCTCTTGTTTGGTTTATTGCACATGTTCCTTCCGTATTTCTCCTTTGTTCCCAGATTTTTTTTTCTAGGCAAAACTTTATTGTATACACAGAATGCAAATGGGTTTCTCTTTTGACCCCACTCAGATATACAGAGATCTCACATCATCTTTTTTAGAAATGTGAGCCTTGAGGAAGAAAAAAGATGAGATGGGAAGTTTCTAGAAATAGCCTATGCAACTGTAATACTCAGTTGATGTAAGGTGAAGAATTATCAGGTATAGTTTAGCATGCTGATGACTGAAATAGTTACATTTATCTAAGGGCACCCTTATTAATTACACCCAATCCAATAAACTGACCAAGGCCCACTATAGGAACACATAAATTGGCTTTAGTCTCCAGTAAAATTGGATTAGTCAGTTGCTTTTTGTTAACTAATCTACAGCTTTAGTGCCAACATGAAGAGATGTTGGCCATTTACCCAAAATAAACAATGATGGCGTTGATGTTGCTGCTGTCACATGATGTGTGTACTATGGTGTATGAAGGAGGGCACCGCAGGTGGCTCTAGGAAGCTTCCAGAATGAAGTAATCCTTCAATTGAGTCTGAACTGCCATTAGCCAAACAATTCTAGACAGGCAAGATGGGTGTAATATAGGAAAGAATGGAGTATTATAGTGTGTAGAAGGAACTCTGGAAGACTTAATTATATTTTGAATTTGTTTTTTGATTAATTTTCTGTTGGTTTAGTAAGGTTGGAAACAGTAAGAGGAGATCACAGATGATAGATATAATGTAAATTCTTGTGCTTTGAAAGTAAATGTTCTCACTTCCAAGGACACATAATACTATCGTGGAAGTCTCCCGGTGGATCTGAAAGGTTGAAACAGGGGAATGTGTGCTCTGATCTGTGTTTTAGAAAGAATCTCAGCAGCATGTGGATGTGTTTTCAGGGGGTTGTCACCTGACTGCAATGACACATGCTGTATTGTATGACATGTAAGGATGGAAGGCATTCAGTTTGAAAGATATGTATTCATAAATTATAAACTAGAAGGCTTAGAAGTGTGTGTGTGTGTGTGTGTGTGTGTGTGTGTGTGTGTGTGTGTTTGCATGGGTGGTGTTAAGTTATTGGTTTGGAAGTTTAGAAATAGCACCAGATAATTCATCAGGATCAGGAATATATGTGGTGGATTTAGGGTCGGCAAGACAGAGAGAAGGTAATAATGAGATGACTTTTGGACATGTTGGGAGTCAGATGAGTGTAGAATAGCTTAGAAAAGCATGGCCAGTGGCAGAGATATGTGTGGGTCCAGCACACAGAAGAGAAATCAACTATAATCGGTTGGTCATAGAGAATTTAAGTCATTTCTGTAGGTCGATGCTTCAATTTCTGGAGAGCTGATGGTGTCTTTGTTGCCTCATTGTGAGACCAGAACATTGTACACAACCTTGGGTTTCAGGTAATGCTGCCTCCAACCTGACTTTAAATTCCAGGATAAGGTCCATTATTAAAGAAGGAAAAAGGACTTTCCATCATCAGATGTCAGCTTACTTTTCACCCAATCCGTGGACACACAGATGGAGCAGAACTGGTGGGAGCAGTTCTAAGCCTGAACGACTCGTGTAAAGGCTAGTAGTGAAGTCCAGTGGCACCTGTACTCTGTGATTTGACAGGCATCAGTCTTCTGTAGGCCCAGACTTTCTTCAATTTATTAAATCATCTGAAATTTCATCAAGCCACTATGTTCATCCCTTTTATCCAGCTGTAGTTTTCACTTTTAAGGAGTTGTTTGGAGACTATCCCGTCAATGAATAATACTGCAGAAACGCTGAAGTGGCTTTAAACAAATCTTTAATAGAGCTGAGCTTTTGATTTAGCTAGAGAAAAGATAGTTGAGACAGGGCCAGAATATAGCTGGTTTTTCTCTATTTGCTCACATCTCATTGGTATTTCTTTGAAATTAATGATTTTAATAATGGCAATTTGAGGCCCCAGAAGAAATTTTCTTCCCATTAAATTCACATTCTCTTTCCCAAAAGCAACTTCTCTTTCAGAAAATACGATTAGGGTTTTAGATATTCCAAGCATTACTTTTTAGATATCACTGCAGTTGTTAATGAGAGAAATAACATTTGTTATGCTACAAGGAAGGTAGGATGTATGATAAGAACCAAAATATGGGAGAGTGGTTGGAGCTGAGCTATTCCTCCTGTACATCTCTATGTATAATGCACAGAAGAACTGTTTTCACTAAAGCGGTAGTAGCTGCTCGAACAAACAATAATAATGTAGTAATGTTATTCATTATTTTATATTAATAAGGAACAAAATTGATTTGACACAGGAGAAGCATATTTCTTGTTCATGTAATAATCCAAAACAAGTGGCCCTGTTTGGCTTCCTTCTTCACAGTGACCCAGTGATTTTTGCCTTCCACTCAGGTCTTGCCATTTCCATCGAGCTGGTAGAAGGGGAAGGAACCCCTTGATACCAACCTGCTTTTGAAATTGAGATATAGATGTGGCATCATGTTTTTGCTTACATTCTGAGATCTAGGGACTTGAAACACACAGATGCATGGATGCTGAGAAAGCCGCTAGCTAGCCGCTGGCTAGGCGGATGTTTTCCCTTAACAAACCCATACAAAGCAAGCAGGACCACAGCGTTTTTTTTAAGCCTAGTATCTACCTTGATTACGTAAGAGATCTGAGAAAGGAACAAATATTACAAAGTGCCAGGAATATTAGAATGTACATCATTTTAGTCACACTTCAAACATATGATAGGTATTTACTTAGGAATAAAACTGACACTTCTTAGGTTTTCTGGATAGCATATGATTGGCTGTAATCCTTTGATATTCTGAAAGAATTCATTTCCAGTTCATTGTATTTGAATAACCAAAACTCTCTTTTCATCTTTTGAAGGTTGGACAAAATTTGCCCGATTGACACGGGCTTTGACAAATAGCCGGAGTGTTTTACAGCAGCTTACACCAATGAATAAAACAGAGACAGTCCACAAGCATTCAAGACTAGCTGAAGTAAGTATGAGAAGGACTTTGTTTTAAGGTAGTGGTGTTGATACACTTTCCTGCAAATTATTCAATATAAGCATAATTGCTAGGTGATTATCTATCTATCTATCTATCTATCTATCTATCTATCTATCTATCTATCTATCTATCTTCTTGTGGAACTGTAGAAATTTGAAATATTTCTTTTTGTTCTTTCCAACTTTTGCATGGAAAAGTAGTTCAAGCTATATTAGGTGATGCTTAGGGCATGTATGATTTAATTGAACAAATGGAATAGAGCATGCATGCATCCATTCACTCATTCATTTGTCCATTCATTCATGTGTGTATGTAAGACATTAGTTGATGGTTTCTGCTGTAGTTGGATTTCTATGAAGGAGGGAAAGAAGAATAAGAAACAGATTGGTACTAAGGAGTGAAAGCTTGGCACAGGAAACTGATAAAGCATTTAAGACATGGTAGCATTTACCCAGACTTGGGACTCTGGGGTCGGTTACAAGTGTGAGGTGGTGCCTAGGGGAGGGGGGTGAATGCAGGAAACACAGAAGAGTTGGGGGTCAGTGAAAAAGCTCAGTAGGCAAAGGTACTTGCTGGCGAGTCTGGCATCCTGGTCTATTTCTGGAATCCATATGGTGGAAGAAGAGAACTGACTTCTGCAGATTTCCTTTGACTTCCACATGTGTGTCATGGCATAAGTGCATCCCCAAATGTCTCTCTCTCTCTCTCACACACACACACACACACACACACACACACACACACACACACAGAGAGAGAGAGAGAGAGAGAGAGAGAGAGATCTACCCAAATGATGCGGCTTCATAGTGGGTACTTGTAAAATGTTGTGAATTAACTTAGGAGGAGAAAGACACCATTAAATCCATATGTTCATTGATTTACATTACTAGAGAAAGGTGAGCTGAGGCATGTTTTAATTAGCTATAAATACCAATTCTGGCTGGGAAATTAAGCCTGGTCCTTGAATTTAGAGTTCTTGAGTTTTCGTTAGCTCATAATTAACGAAGAGACTTGTTACAAGTTTTCTTTTTCTCTTTGTTTCTTTTCCTCCCTCCTTCCTTCCTTCCTTCCTTCCTTTCTTTCTTTCTTTCTTTCTTTCTTTCTTTCTTTCTTTCTTTCTTTCTTTCTTTCTTTCTTTCTTTCTTTCTTTCCTTTCTTTCTTCCTAAATAGCTGTTATAGAGAAGGCAGAACACTTTGTGGTATAGCCATGCTTAAATACAATATTAAGTAATTCTGGGTACAAAGGCGACCTACAGCTGGCTCACTAATAAATGCAGCCTGGTGGAGTTTCCTTTTCAACAATGCTCCTTACCAAGTACAACAGTGTCCTTACCAAATACAATAGTGCTCCTTACCAAGTACAACAGTGCTCCTTACCAAGTACTGCTTCCTTTGAAGTTTCCTTCCCTTCTGCCTGAAGTGTTCAATTCCTTTGTCCAGTCCAGCCCAGGACCTGAGTTTGGTTCTAGATGTGCTGAGGTTTTCTAAGCAGGCTTCCTGCTGACTCCTGTCTCTACCTTATCCTCAGATTTTCTTCCCCTCACTACCCAACTAGAGGGAAGGGGTTGGAGGAGGAGACACTCCCCGAACCACAACCACTCCAGGATGTTTCTCCTGTGAGCTTCTGCATTTCATGCTATCATTGCACGGTCATTTAGGAGTGTTTTTTCACTCTTATTCTTTTCATCTGGCTTTCCCTTTTCTTTTGTTTTTGACTTTTTTTATTTAAATCAGTCAGTGAATTGGCATTCATAAAATCAAATTCAACACAGGTTTGAGGTTTGCTGCTTTAGAGAAGGCAGAAGTTGCCAGACTTTCAATTAAGATTTCTTTCATGGTCATGCAGTGGGGCTGGGGGGAGTGTGCCCTTGGATTTCCAAAACTAGATCCAAAAGAAACACCAAGTGGTGCAGGAGTGTTGTCTTTTCGGTTACACTAAAGTACTAAGATAATTTGCTCGAGACAGTTTCCTCTGGAATTTTCACTTTTCCAAGACACATAAATTGGATCTCCTTTCCACTTTATCTAAATTCCGAGTGGATTCTAGGTTGAAAGATTCTGTCCCCATAAAAGCAGTTAATAAACTGTCCATATGCACCAGTATCTGACTGATTGCCTTCTGCTCATGTTGGGTAGAGATAAATACTGTCTTCTCTCTGTCAGCAGGCCAGATTGCCTTAGAACAAGTAGTGCTTAGATCTTCAGGTGGAAACAGTGTGGTTATTGATGCAAAATCAAACTCAGACATTTAATTGTCTTTTCACACCGCTCTAAAAGAAGGGAAGCTGGTGGACAGAGCTGTCACTCACTGCCTCATAGAGGAGCACAATGCAGAACTCAGGTAGAAGACCTGGCTGCCTAGTTCAGAGGTCAAAATCCCAACAGCTGTGCATCATTTTCTGTTTTCTGTGGTCCTACCCTTTCCCCACTCTTCCACTGGCCTCTCTCCCTCTATTTCCTTTCCCTTCCTCCTCTTCTTGCTCCCTTCCTCTGGAATCCCTGGAGCATCTCTCCTTTGCTAATCCCTCTCCAGTGGAACTGGAGCTGATGGTGGTTGGCAGGTAAGAGAGAAGCCATAATTATTCGAGGTTCTTTACATCAACCACTCCATCTCAACATGGAGCTCACTTTCCTGCTAGGATAAATGGTTAGTAAGTAATTTAAGACCTTAGGGGTAAAATATACCCAGGGCTCTGAGAATGTAGGTAAATACATAAAATAGCCTTAAATTACTGCTAACAGCCCCAAGTTAATATGATATACAGTCAAAGAAAATATTAGTAGCATTTTTAATATTGAAAATAGCAAGACACTAAAGTAAGCTTGATGTATGAGAAACTTTAGAATACACTTCTAGGCTTCAAAAGGTACGTGAATATGCAAATGCACTTGCTTATGCGTGCATATGTGCGTGCGTGCGTGTGTGTGTATGTGTGTGTTTGTCTGTGTGTGTCTGTATGTGTCTGTGCCTGTGTATGTGTGTGTATGTGTCTGTGTCTGTGTCTGTGTGTGTGTGCCTATGTGTGCCTGTGTGTGTGCCTGTCTGTGTGTGCCTATGTATGTGTCTATGTGTCTGTGTGTGCGTATTTGTGTGTGTGTGTGAGTGTCTACGTGTGTCTGTGTCTCTGTGTGTGTGCCTGTGTGTGTATCCGTGTGTGTGTGTGTATGTCTTGCATGTATCTGTGTGTGTGTATCTGTGTCTGTGTGTCTGTGTGTGTCTGTATGTGTGTCTGTGTGTGTGTATGTCTGTATGTATGTGTCTGTGTGTGTATCTGTGTGTGTGTGTGCGTGTTATAGAATAAACCATAGAGCTATATGCTAATATTTACTTTGTTTATTCATGCATTCAAATATTTGATGCATTTATCACTTTGACTCCTCCTTCCTGGCTTCTTTTTCTTTTCTAGAAGCACTGAACAGTGACTGCATACGTTAGTTAAGAAACCCCATTGACACACTCTTTGGCACTCACATTACCCTTAATGGCATTAATGTAAGAAATGGAAAATTTGGATAAGCTTCCTCCACTTGTTTCACAGTTCTCACATTCTAGCAGGCAATCTAAGTCCTGTCTTGAGGTCTCCACCTTTGGTCCTTCTGGGGTCATCTGCTTCTCCTTCTCTTACTTTAATTAGACCCCACAGAGTGAGTTAAGGTTTATATAAACTTGCTCTGATAGTTTTCATTTATTAAAGAGCTACAAAGAACTAAACCTGGTATTTAGTGTTTTATTTTGTTTTCCAAAGGAAGCTTGCACTGAACAAGAAACACAATGCTTATTTTACATCCTGGTTTTAGAGAGAAGAGGGAAAAATAGGCTGTACTATTTCCCAACACTGTTCTGTTAGCCACCAGGATGCTTGCTGATCAAATCTAGCAAGACTGCCAACAACTGATACTGGAGTTCAGGAAGACCATTAGAAGCAAATGTATGTTTTCTAAGGTGCTTAATATGTGTGTATAATGAGTGATGGTCAGTCACTCCAGTTACTACGGAACAGTCTGTGAAAGTCATGTGGTTCTTGTCAGGCTCGCCCAGTGCATGGACAGGAGCATCTGAGGTGCTATACTCTGGGTCAAGATTAGCCACTGGAGAGCCAGGCAGATGGACCAGTAATCAGATCAACTGTGGAGTAGTGGCACTCACACATGGGTCCTTTGAGCAAACTTTGGGGCAGTTTGGGAAAGGGAGTGGAAATGATTAAGTGTGATTGGCCTAAAACTGACAATCATGTGACTCGGACTGTGGTTTGAGCACCCAGCAGGTTTGCAACCGTACCTGTCCTCAGAGCTGTCCCAACTGTTTATATACACTGTTGCTTTCTTTTAGGTTCTTCAGCTGGGATCAGACATCCTTCCTCAGTACAAACAAGAAGCGCCAAAGACGCCGCCGCACATCATCTTACACTACTGTGCTTTTAAAACTACTTGGGATTGGGTGATTTTAATTCTTACCTTCTACACCGCCATCATGGTTCCTTACAACGTTTCTTTCAAAACAAAGCAGAACAATATCGCCTGGCTGGTGCTGGACAGCGTGGTGGACGTTATTTTTCTGGTGGACATCGTTTTAAATTTTCACACGACTTTTGTGGGGCCAGGTGGAGAGGTCATTTCTGACCCGAAGCTCATACGGATGAACTATCTGAAAACTTGGTTTGTGATTGATCTGCTGTCTTGTTTACCTTATGACATCATCAATGCCTTTGAAAATGTGGATGAGGTAAGTTATTTTGGTTTTGGTTTTGGTTTTGGAGTATTGGAGATCAGTGGTTTTGAGAATAGTAGAGCTAAAAGGATTGCACGGATGATAAAATGTCTTTTTCAGTTTCCCTTTTGCAAACCCCTGATATTATTAAGCAAGCATGTGCCATAAATTATAGCTAATTTTCTTAAATTACCTTGTGCCCATATTTTCCCCAAGATTTTTGGCTGAAAAGGTGAATTGTTAGAAAAATAGCTATGGTTGAAAGTTGTGATTGGAGGAAGACAAGAGGAAGGTGAGGAGGAGCAGAGGGAGGAGGAGGAAGGGAAAGAGCAGAAGGAGGGGCAGGAAGAGGGAGAAGAAGAAAAGCAGGTGGAAGAGCAGGGGGAGGAGGGAGAGAAGTTCCATTGGAGAGGACAAAACAATGGTGCACTTGGAGCCCAATGTAGTTCACAAGCCAGGTAAAGGCTTAAGGCACAAAAATACATTTTCTGTCAGAGACAGCAGCTTTGAAAACTTCATGTCCTTACAAAGCTTGTGACTTTTTTTTACTTAAGTCACACATGGTAGCTGTTTTAAGAATTAACCTAAAAACCAACATATCTTCAGGAAGGAGCAGTTTTCAAACTGTTGCAATTTTGATTTCTGGTTTTGCTTTCACTTCATTATAAATACAGTTATAGGTAGAAAGTATATTTGATATTTGGTGACTTCTAATGTCTGGCCTCACTCAGGGTTCTGTTCTATGGTGTTTGTGAAAATAGGAATATTTAAAACGTATCATACCCTAAAGGATCCCTTCTTTCACAGCTCCTTCTAAGTTAAGGGTGGATGACTTACAAATTACTGCACCAAGCTGGGAAGATGCAATCAATAATAAAACGTAGGTCAGGCAGTGTAAAGGATATCTTATTAAAATGTTTTAACAATAATAATGTTACCATGTTGCTTTCCCTCAAAACCCTACAGTGTCCCTATTAGATCACTCAGTTGGAAAGTTCATTGCACTATTGTGGTTCTGTGGGTGTTGGGAGTAGACTCAACCTTTTCTTCATTGACTTTCTTGTAAATTTTCTTTCTCCATCAACTACATTGATATTTAAATTTACTTTCCCCAAGTTAGATGTTGTCTTTTTAATTTTGATAGTGTACACATAGCTATTACTTTAGAATTATGGAAAATCAATGAATGATATCAATTCTTTAGTTTTACATTCTACACATATCAATCTGTTAAACGTATGTTTCTTTCTTTCAAACTTATCTTCTAGAGATAATTAGGAGGAGCTAATTTTGAAAATGCCAATCATAGGATAAAAGAAAATAAGCAGTATTCCATTCCCCACATGGATTATTACATGGGCACATGATGCTTAAGTTACTTAGAACATAGGCAAAACATTTTTAATGAAACAATCAGTCACGTGGGGATTTGAATTAAGTTGATCTCACATAAGTAGGGAAGAATGGTAGGGCAGAGCCCTGGGGTATTGGAGGAGGTTTGGGAAGATGTTGAACTAAGACTACAAAATTTCATTCATTCAGAAGATCTATTGTGCCACATGATGACACAATTAGAAATATACTCTATTCTTAAAAGTCCTGAAAGAGTAAATTGATGGGGGGGGGGTTACTATTCAAACTTGTATTACTGTAACAAAATACCTAGACAGATTACTTATGAAGGCAATATTCTGCTCATAGTTTTCATGGATCAAGAACCAGATTCAACAGCCCCATTTCTTTAGGTCTCTGATAAAAATATTAATGTAGGCATGTGGTGGCACATGCAGCCACATCTTACACCAGAAATATACAGAGAGGGTATAGGTAGGGCCCCACAATCATTGTAAGACCACACTCTCAGATGACTTAAGGGCTTTCCTAAGGCCTATCTCCTAAAAGCCTGCAGTTTAATCCTAGGGAAGAAGCCTCTCAAGATGGGTCTCTGGGGGTGGGTCCACAGGCAAACCACAGCAGGGACTAAATGTTCTCACCACAGAAATGATGATGGATCGAAGCAGTACATGTATCAATTAGCTATATTTAGTTATTTCATAATGCCTATGTAAATCAGAGTAGTATGCACACCTTAAGTGTATATGTTTTGCCAGTTGATAAAGAAGTCAAAAGTGTGACTGGATTCACAGAAAAGAGCATAAGAAAATCCACCCCATAATAATGAAATGTGTCTATGATTATAAGCTTGATTGGGTCATAATATGCTAACATAGAACTATTCTAGAAGACACTTTACCTCATTCATTCTAAAGACGGTACAGAGTAACCTACTCTGAGATACCATTTTCAGTTATAGCCCTGAAAGATCAGAGCTGCATTAAAAGCTCCAGGCTGCTGAGTGTGGAAGCCGAGGAGGTCTGTGGCTCACATCTCTCTTCACTGTGCAGTGTGCAGTCAACCGAGTCCCCGGCCAAGCACTGGCATGGAAGGCCAGTTGTTCCCACTGATTTCAAGCTCAGAATTCAGAGGTGTCGCCTTGGTCTCTTGATGCTGTCCACAGTGTGAATTCATATATGGTGGAAAGCAACAAACGAGGAGATCAAGCCCCTTCTGCTTTAACTCTGTACAGCCAGTTGCTAAAACCAGATAACAAACACACTGCTGAATACAGTTGCCTGAAGGTGGCTGTGTTATGATGTACTTCATGTTGAAGTACACATTTCCCAAAGTGCCCTCAGTCTGTCATTAAGTACAGAGGGAGGTCCATCATTAAAAGGGATTGTGGGATGACTTATTTTTGTTATCGATTGTTTACTTTTGAGGTGGGTATTTTAATTATATCATTTCTCCTTTCCCTTTCTTCTCCCCAAAACCTTCCATATATTCATATTTGCTTTCCATCAGATTCATGGCTTTTCCTTTCCACCCACTGTTATTGCATATTGTGTGCATATATGTATTTGGATGGCTTTCATTCTGGCTTTCCCTCTTTCTGGGATGCATTTTGAACTCTGCCAAATTTTCCGTTAACTTGTTGATTGATGCCAGATCTCTGTAGTGTCTAGAGGTTTCACCACAACTTCCTTTCATTCTCTATATCCTCCAGACATTTATTCTAGTCAAATTTTTGCACGGTGATTCTGGGTTGGCACCTGTTCCTTTTAGGAGCTGGGCAGACAAAGAAAGCAGTGTGCAGGGAGGCAGTGCCATACATTGGTCAAGGGAGTAAAAATAAGTAAAGACTCTGTGAAGAACAGTAGGCAGTACCTTATTTTAAAAAGAATAAGCTCTAGAGGAAATGACTTAAATTTTTCAGGTGATTTATTTATTTATTTATTATAATTTATTTCCATGTCATCGAGAAACACAACTGTCTACCTTTCCTCTGGTAATTCAGCCGTAGGCTTCATTTTTGCTTTCTCCTCTGAAAGCTGAGCTTTCAGACTTCTTTCCTACCTAGTCCATTGCTATCAACTGATTCTCATAAAGATAGTCATCCCTTTGGTTCAATAAGCATTGCATGTTTATAGCCAATAGATTTGCTACCGCTGAGGTGTCCAGTGGTTAGCTTTTCTTCTCTGCCCCTTCTGTTTCCCCCAAAGGTTGCTCATTTCTATGTAGTTACTATCAGGTGTTTAATCATGAAGTTTCCACTCCTTGATTAAATGTCTTCTCATTGTACCAATGCAAGAGGTACTTATTCAACATCATGGGTCTAAACAAATGTCACGTCACTGTCCTTCCGATTTGAGAGTTTGGTTAGCTGTTGAATACTTTGCCTTGAAATAATTTTCCTTCAGTTTTTTGAAGATATGATATGACTGTGCTCTACCTTTGAATGACTCCATTTAAAACACTTGAAACCATTGTACTTTCTGATCCTTTACACGTGACAACCTGTTTTCTCTTTGTAGAGGCTTAATGTATTTCCTGTGCCAAAAGGTTTAGACGCTGTCTGATGACATGCCTTAGAATAGGGCCTCTTTCATCCATTTTCATAGATATTGATAGAATGGCCTTATTTGAGCTCAAAAATCATGAATTCTGCCATGATAATTTCTTTTAATGATAAATCTCCCTCCTTTCTGTTTTTCTCCATTTTCTTCCCTCTGGAGCACTTTCTGTTTAATGTGTTGAACAAGCCAGTAATTTCCTTGTTTATTCTAAGCAGCTTTCCAAACCATCTCCTCTCTGCTGCACTTTCTGGGGGGATTGCTTTACCAGTATTTTCTAACTCTCTTTGACCATAATGATGCCATTTTGCTCGACACTAATGCAGCTAAATTTGCTTTTGCATCATTTGTGTGCACTTGGCATGTACATTGCTATATTTAATGTTCTGTAATTGTAGATTATTACATTCAATGTATATTTTATAAAGACTAGATAGATGCTGAGAGTCATCACACTGTGCAGCTTAATTTATTCATATTTACTGTGATTAAATGCATTCTGACTTATTTAGAGCATCGTGTTTCCCATGTTCGTACTTTTCCTGTCTTTTCTTTTCCTTTTTGTGCTGCCTCCTTGATACTTTATCCTCTTCTGTGTGGACTGAGGTTTCCCTCAATACATTGGACCCTTTCTAATGGGCTGAATATTTATCCTTGCTAATCCATGATTCTTGTACTTTTATATCAGCAACCGACTTAAATCCCCAAAGCTTGTGAGACTCCTTACCTTTCTCCCAAATAACACAAGGACTTCTGCTCATTTATTTTTTATAATTTTAAACACCTATTCATTTTGTTATTTTATATGCATGAGTGTTTTGCCTGCATGTACACATGTATACTACTATGTTGTGTGGACCTGGTACTTCAGGTCAAAAGAGGACATCAGATGCCATGGGACTGGTATTGCAGATGCTTGTGAGCCACCATGTGGAGGCTGGGAGTTGAACCCGGGTCCTCTGCAAAAGCAGCAGATGCTCTTAACTGTTGAGCCATCTTGCCAGCTCTTCTTCACTTTCTTTAAATTTAATATACTATACTTTGATTCTACATTCTTCTTAGCTCTCTCCTTTAATTATGTTATTCTTCCACCTCATCATCAGTACAATCTATGTGTCCACTTGTTTCTTTGCTTGCATGGTATTTGATGCATTCTTGGCATCCTCCTGACTCAGTTCTTGAAGAGCTAGCTCTTTGTTAACCATTCATCACATAGCATCCAGCTTTCCTTCCCAGGAAGCTTTCCTTGCATCCACCTCAACATTTCTAATTAATACCTTCGCATTTCACCTCCACTTGTGTGCATCCATGTGCATTAATATGGTTAAAGTTATTTCGATTTTATTATCAGTCTTTGGATGACCTGGACTCTTCTGCTAAGCACAGGACATGCTTTGCTGTAACAGGGTCTTGCCTGAAGTTTCTTACAAGACAGTTTCAAGGACTAAATGTGAAAAGACACTAATGAGTTTCACTTGAAAGATTCTACCAGTCTAAGAGTCTGTTGTTACTTTATTTGTTGGGTTTCCTATGTGTAGTTTCATTGTAAATCCTGATGTGGTAAATAATATGTCCCTGCAGTAAGTACTTCTTCATTGCATAGATGTGCTCCAATGTCATGAAGCAGCGTGGTTTTACTAACTCTTGGTGATTTCTACAGTAATGTAAAGATGAAAGAGGAACCACACCAGCAAGTGGGAGCTAGGGGATAAGAGAGATTATAAATCTGGAAGTTACACTTTAATCCTTCTTCCTGTATGTGTTTAGAATAACTTAAGGCAGCTTAATATCACTTTATTTTCAAGATCCTTGATATTCTCTCTGAAGATAATTTGATTTACTAGGAATTTGTGAACTGGATACATGCTTTTTAGAGAAAACTGCGAGGCAAGAAAGACAGAACTATTACAGAAAGCTTTGGGTCTGAGAATAAGGAACATGTATGTTCTAGAAATTATGAAATAGAGGATAAAAATATTCTCTCATGAGTCCTGAAAGTAGAATCTAGCTCGTTCATAGTGTGCATTTGAACCAGCATGGGGTCTAGAGTACTTGGTTTGGGGACATCTCAGGGAATCTTGTGCATAAAGTACATAAAGAAAGATTGGGTCTGCAGACAATGCACTAGTAGGTCAGTAGCAAGGGGACTAGAAGGGTGAGATGATGGTGGAGATACGGCTGCATGCTAAGCCTGAAAACTGAGTCAGAGCAAAGCAGCATCAGGAAAACGATCACTCACACAGATGCTGCAGGGACAAAAGATGAGTCGGTAATGGCTAAGTGGAAGTCGATATGAGTTTTAATTTTTGGAAAAGTCTTTTGAAACAGTGTCTGAATTATTATTTGTTCATAATTATGCTTGTCAAAGTGCCACACACCTGTTACCTTATACATTTAAAATTGTGATTTTACCTCTAGTTATCATAACAAGAATTGAGAATCCAGAAGAGGGTAATTGTGCTTGTAGATGTTAATGAGTTTTGTCAGACTAGAACCTCTCCGTCCCTTTTATCACTTCGGATCTGAGAATAGTAATGGTAGACACCATTGTTTAAACAGTTGACTTGCTAGTATGTTTTAAATTAAAATAGATCATTAAAAGTAAAAAAAAAATGGGAGGATTAGGAAGGCGTGGAATGCAGTTTCTTTTGTGTCATTTCTTCTACTATTCACCCCTACTAATCATTGTATGTGGTACTGTGCTGCGGGAGGTTACTTTTTTTATTTATTTATTTTCTAAGTTTTTTTTATTTACATTCCAAATGATTTCCCCTTTCCCGTTTCCTCCCTCCCCGAAAGTCCCATAAGCCCCCTTCCCTCCCTCTTTTCCCCATTCAACCCCTTCTTGCTTCTCTGTCCTGGCATTCCCCTACATCCAGTCTTTCCAGGATCAGGGGTCTCTCCTTCCATCTTCTTGGAAATCTATTGATATGCGAATTGTGTCTAGGGTATTCCGAGATTCTGGGTTAATATCCCCTTATCAGTGACTGCATACCATGTGTGTTCTTTTGTGATTGGGTTACCTCACTAAGGATGATATTTCCAAGTTCTGACCATTTGCCTAGGAATTTCGTGAATTCATTGTTTTTAATTGCAGAGTAGTATTCCATTGTGTAAATATATCACATCTTCTGAATCCATTCCTCCGTTGAGGGACATCTGGGTTCTTTCCAGCTTCTGGCTATTATAAATAAGGCTGCTATGAACATAGTGGAGCATGTGTCCTTATTGCATGCAGGAGAAGCCTCTGGGTATATGCCCAGGAGTGGTATAGCAGGGTCCTCCGGGAGTGTCTTGCCCAGTTTTCTGAGGAATCACCAGACAGCTTTCCATAGTGGTTGTACCAGCTTGCAATCCCACCAGCAGTGGAGGAGTGTTCCTCTTTGGGAGGTTACTTTTTGTACAGGTGTACATTGTGTGCTGAACAATTCCCCCTGTGTCTCTTTCCCTTCCCCACTAGTTCTCCTTATTTTCCTAGACAGTTTGTTTCTACTTTCGTATCCTATGAACATACACGATTTTATGTATGTATATAAAATATAGGAAGCAAAAATAAGAGGAAACATGCAATATTTGTCTTTATGAGATGGCTCAATTAAGTTTATGGCGATTTCCAATGCCTCTAGTTTTCCCTAAAGGATATAACTTTGTTCTTTATAGCTGAAACACCTTGCATGTGTGCATACACCACATTTTCTTTATACAGTCCTCTGTGGTTGGATGTCTGTGCTGATTTTGTAACTTGATACTGTGACTAGGGATAATGGAACGAACATTTATGTACAAGTTTCTCTGTGACATTTTGAGTCGGGCTCTTTTGGGTACAGCTTGGTACTATGGGAGATTTACTTTTATTTTCTTGAGGAAACTTCATACTGATTTCCATAGTGGGCTGACTGCTTTATATTCCACCAGCAGAGTGAAATGCTTTCCTTTTGTCCATACCCTCAGAGCATTTGTTGTTACTTATATTTTTTTATTATTTTCTATATTTTTTATTTACATTCCAAATGATTTCCCCTTTACTTATATTTTTGATGACTGCCATTCTAAGAGAAATGACATGAATCTCAGGGTTGTTTTAATTGTTATTTCTCTGATTGATAATAAGGCTGAATATTTTTTTCAAATGTTTATTGATTATTTGTCTTCATCTTTTGAAACCTGTTTATTTCATTATCAGACTTATTGATTTCTTCTTGTCTAGCTCTGTAAATATATATGTATATGTATATATATAAATATATGTATGTGTGTGCATGTGTGTGTGTGTGTGTATACCCAGTACTAATCCCTAGTTATATGTATAGCTAGGCAAGATTTGCTCCATTCAATACTTGACCTTTTCAGTTTATTAATTTTTTATTTTCTGAGTATCAGCTTTATATTTTGAGGTTCCATTTGTTAATTATTGGCCTTATTTATTGGGTACTTGGAGCTTTATTTAGAAAGTCCTTGTTTATATGTGAATCTTAAAGTGCTTCGCCTAATTTTTCTTTAAGAGTTTTCATGTTTCAACTCCACTATTTATGTCTTTGCTGTATCTGGAGTTGAGTTTTGAATAGGGTGAGAGATAAGGATCTGGTTCATTCTTCTATAAATGGAGATCCAGCTTTTTCTAACACTGGTTGCTAAAGAGGCTCTTCTTGCCAATGCATTTTTTGGTATCTTTGTCAAAAAACATATGGTTTCCTCTTCTGCAATGCAAAAGAACCAGAGGATCGGGGAGTCTACCATGAGATTGTGTCTCCTAGTATCATCAGAAAGAAGCTACACACATAATATTTCACCAACATGACTGCCCAAATATGTGCCAAACAAGGATGTCAGCAATGAACATGGCAAACTGGATGGGAAAAGCCCATGGTGTCTCAACCTACCCAAAGAACAACAGGCAACAGAGGGTATCTGGAAAAAGGAAAGGTGGTCTTCCCCAGGGAAGAGCACATCGATTGGTTGTCCAGCGCCAAATGGTCATTCCTACCTGAAAACATACATACAAGAAATATTATTATAATGACTGAATGGAATATATTTAGAAACACACCACACACCACCACCACCACCACCACCACCACCACCACCACCACCACCACACCAATTAATAAAAAAAGGTCATGAATTTGAAGGAGAGGAGTAAGGAGAATACGGGAATTTTTTGTGGGAGGAAAGGAAAGGGAGAAATGTTGTAATTATATTATAGTCTCAAGAATAAACAAAAAAATTATAGGGTTGTAGCTATGTTGGTTTATATATGGAGCCTTTACTGTGTTCCATTAATCTATGTCTCCAATTTTATGTAAGGACCATTCTGCTATTTTTACTATGGTTCTGTAGTTGCATTTGAAATCAAAATGGTGGTTACCTCCAGCATTATTCTTTGTCCTTAGGATTGCTTTTCTTATTGGCATCTTCTGTGCTTACATATGAATTTTAAGATTGTTTTTCTGTTTCTTTGAGAAATGGTACTGGAACTTTGATAGGGATTTTATAGTTGGCAGATTGTTTCAATTTATTAAGTTAGTGGCCTTGCCTGCTTTGTTTCAAGCAGATTAGTAAATTGTAAGTACCAGGGATTTCCCTTTTGGTTCCAGTGGTTGGAAGCAGGGGGTGAAGGGGCTGGCACGGAAGTGCTGAGGGTCTTATTGCTGTGTCTCACATGGCAGAAGGTGGGAGACACTGACTTAAATATGTGACATTAATCATTCATAAGATGGAGCACTCAGGGTCTAAATACTTCCCCTTACGTATCCTTTCTCAACATTGATACATTAAGGAATATGCTTTGACATGAGTTTTGTAGCAGATAAAGCTATCTAAAGCTCTGAGAGGTGCTCAGCCCTTTTTGCTATTTCCAAATGGACGACACCATATCTACATTCAGTTTCACAGCCTGTAATCAGCACCCACTTGGATAGGTCTCTCATGTTTCCTGGTTTTTGCCTGGTGATGCCTTGCATTGCCTTAGGATTTCTAGCAAGACAGACTTCCTAAGCTATGTCTCTTTAGAAGCACAAAGTCAAATAACTTTTTCTATAAAATAATCAGTGTATGATATTGTGTTAGCAACAGAAAATGACATCTATGCTGCCCCGCCCCCTTCCCCCCAAGCTTTATGCTTTCTGTTTTTTGTTGACTATGACCAAATGCTTTCTTTTTGGCTTTGCATATGAATATGCACTGTGCTCTTGCTCTACTACCATTTGTTGAGAAAAACTGTTACAATGTTCTACTTTGTAGAATGTTCTTTTGTAACAATGTTCTACAATTTGTTACAATGTTCTACTTTGTAGAATATTCTTTTGTAACAATGTTCTACAATGTGTTACAATGTTCTACTTTGTTCTTTTGTCAAAAATCAGCTGAGTAATTATTGCATGTTGGTTATGTGTTATGTATTTATAGGTTGTGTGTCCTGCTGTATTCGTCTGTTTGTCTAGTCTTTCACCAATTTCATACTCTCTTGATTGCTGTAGCTTTACAGTAAGCTGTACAATCAGGTAGCATCAATCCATCCTTTGGCTTTGTTCTTTTTCTTCAGTAGTATGCTGAATATTCTGTTTTACTTCTTCATATACATTTCAGAATTATTTGTTGTTATTCATTAAAAATTTGCCATTATGTTGATTGAATTGTTGTTTTATTAATAGCTCAAATAAGGAAGAATTAGTATGAATGTTATAGTGAGTGTTATTATACATAAACATGGGATATATCTCCATTTTTTCTATTCTTTTGTGTGTATGTGTTATATGTGTCTATACATGTTCACAAATGTGCAGGCATACAAGTACTGCAAGAATGCATACATATGTGTATACTTGTGTGTGAGCATGTCTGAGGCAGCCAGAGGTTGTCATTCTCTACTTCTTTCCACCTTATATTTTGAGGAAGAGTCCTGTCTCTTGGTCTAGTTCAGAAGCTTGTTGTGACTAGTCTAGCTAGCTATCTTGTTGCAGACAGATTCTTTGCCTCTGCTTTGTGAGTGGTGGAGTCATGGTGGTCAGGAGTGTAATTAGCTATTTGATATCAACTTTATTTCCTTTACTTCTCAAACAAAGAACTGTTTTTTCCCTTTTTCCTGCCTTATTGAACTAGTTTGCTCTCTATTATGACGTTACACAAAAGCACAGAGAGGGGAGTCACATCTACCTTGTTCCTGATCTTAGTGGAAAAACTAGTTTTTTACTGTTGGATATGATATTTGTTGTAAAGCTTATTTTTGAAGATAGCCATTTTTAATTGAAGACATGTAAACATTCTTAGTTTGTTGGGTCTGTCACAGGTGTTTTCTATACTCATTGATACGCTCGTGCAAATCCCCTTTCTTTAATGTGTTGTTTGGCTTTCACATTTTGAATCAGCTTTGCAACCTTGTCATGATTCTACTTAGTCACAGTGAATAATATTTTATTTTGCATTGTTAGATTCAATTTCCCAGTATAATATTTAGGGTTTTACATTTATATCCATAAGAGACATTAGTCTATAGTTTTCTTATAATCTCTTTAGCTGTGTTGTCAGTGTAACACTGGTCTCATGATGTGCCAGGAGTATTCTGGAGGATTCTTTCTGCTTTCATCTTCTGGACATTGAAGAGAGCTGGAACAGTTTCTTTCCTGAATGTCAGAGAGAATTCAGTGCTGATCGTATCTAGGCATGATGCCTTCTCAGTTTAAAGCTTCTTATTATTTATTAATTGTATTTAATAGATATATTCCTCTATAGATGGTCTACTTTTTATGTGGGTTTTAGAAGATGTTATCATTCAAAATTTTTTTCTCATCTCATTAAAATGATCGTTATGCATAATATTTTTAAGATTTATTTTGAACATTTTTGAGACTTTAAATTTGTAATGGTGTTACCTACATTGTGTGTCCTTCCTCTTCTCTCTCCTCTTCTTCTTCCCCTTTCTTCTCCTCCCTCTTAGTTTTTGTTCATTGGGTTAGAAATTTTCAATATTGGTCTTTTGAAAAACTACCGTTGGGACTTTCTGACTCTATTGACTTTCTTGTTTTCAAGTACATGGCTTTCCTTTCTAATTAAAAATATACATATATTCTTTACTCTATTTGTGACTTAGTTTGCTCTTGCATTTTTAACTAAGGTGGTGGATTAGAAAACTGGCATTGAAATCTTTCTTCTGTTAAAGCTTGTTCACTTTTCTTTGAGCAATCACCGTGCTCCACATATAATGTTAGGCTGTCTTTTCATTTCAGAAACCTCAAAACAGGCTTATTTCCTCTTTCAAATTTTCCTTTGGCATATAATATATTTCCAAATATGCTATTTAATTTTCTGGTATTGAGAGATTACTGTAGATACTGATTTCTAATCCAGTTTGATTCCATTGTCAACCACATTGCTTCATTTCTGCTGCTTTTAGCAACCATACATCTTCCAATAATGATTTGTATTTTATATTTTTATTTTAAATGAATCATGGATTCATGGTTTGACCACTGTGATATTGCACTTCCATGAGCAATTGAGACTGTACAAAGACCTTTAAACATCAAAGGGTTAGGCACCCTGCTAGCTTCTGAAGGTATAGAAGGCAGACCTTGAGCTTGCCCAAGGTAGAGACTCTTTCTAATTAAACATGTTGGATTTTCAATTCCTACCTAACTGCCATTCAATTTCTACATTGTTGCTGTTCTGATGAGTGTTTAAAATTTATCATGTTTGCTTGGATTACCCATTTTTTGTTACTAAGAGAAGTGAAGGGTCAGGAGGAAATGTCTCACAGATAAAAAGGGATTCCTTACCTTTTGGACACTGGGCTCACATCTCTGATCAGTTCCATCCTATGCACAGGCTTATCTTCACATGCAGAAAATATTCCAGTTTGATTGGCCAGATCTGCCATTCCTTCATGTGTGTCTAGTGATTGATTACTTTGGAGTGTAGGTGGGACTTCCCACTGAACATGCAAAGCATTGCAGGGCATCTAGTAAAAGGTGATTATGGTACAGTTTCAGAATGGAAAAGCTCCCAAATTCTAGTTTGAGAGAAAAATGACTTCCAAATAATCAATCTTAGTGATAAAAGATGGATCAGAGCGAAACTCAAAGGGAAGAAAAGGTTTGAAGAGTAGTATCAACCTTGGGTTCCAAATTGCAATGTGGTAGGTATGGTCCAAGACTTTAGATTCTATTCCTTGTGTTTACTGGTTGGGTAATACACAGATTTAATGATTAACATTCTTCTTATATCTGAAATTGAACAATGTTGCAGGCCTGTATTATTTTGTATGAGTTTTCCACTGAGACAAAGTGGTCTGTCTGCTGAGGGAATTAGCTCGGAGAGAATAGGAAACAGCAAGTAACGAGGCGCCTTTATTTGATTTTTCTGCTTACATAAGGAGACACTTTTGTCTGTTCTGATGTTCATTCATGATGAATGCTTCCTGTCTTTGAGCTCTGGGGCACGATTCTAAAATAAGGGCAAAGGAGAGCTGGAGTACATTGCTTTCTGCATGCTGTGCGTGGGAATTGTACCTTAACTGTGGACATGCGTGTAGAAGTTGTTCTTACCTTTTGTGCAGCACTCATTCCCATGCTTGAGAATTTTTTCCTCTATGGATCTAGTGGAAAGAGCTACCTACCTTCACTTAATTCCTCAATGCTACTTCTTTCCCATAATGTACAGCAATCCACAGGAATATGTTCATTGCTCTCACTGCTATCTTCATCTTTAAAAAGTTTTGTTTAAGCTGGCCATGGTGGTGCACAACTTTAATCCTAGCACTTCTGGGAGGGAGAGTAGGAGACGGAGGAGCAGGAGCAGGAGGAGGAGCAGAAGGAGGAGGAGCCCGAGGAGGAGGAAGAGGTATGGGAGGGCAGACAAGCAGATCTCTGAGTCTGAGGAAAGCTTGCTCCCCACAGGGAGATCCAGTTGCACAGTGAGATCCTGCCTCAAAAAGAAAAAAAGGAAAGGTTTGTTTATCAGATGTTGTGAAGAGTGAATAAACCACTTCCCTTTCTTCATGAGACTTTGATTTGGTAAACCCTCTTCCTTTGTCACTCTAGGGATCAATGAAGGAAATTCATCTGTGTTCCTTGGAAGTAAAAGAGAGGTTAAAAAGAAGGGTCAGCCTGGTGAGCTCCCAGAGACTGAGCCACCAGCCAAAGAGTATACATGGGCCCAGCACATATGTAGCAGAGGGCTGCCTTCTCTGGCCTCAGTGGAAGAGGATGTATCCTGTAGAGACATGATACCCCAGGGTAGGGGGAATCCCAGGGGGAAAGTCACCCTCTCAGAGGCTAAGGGGGAATGGGAGAAGAACTTTGAGGGGGACCAGAAGGGGACAGCATTTGGGATGTAAATAAGTAAATAAATAATAATAAAGAAGGGTCAGTATTTGTATTTGAACTACAAGAAACTTTCAATCAACTATACATACTCAGATGAGGTTGCCAAGGTGTAACTGGAGTTCCATGAATGGTGTGACTCTGATATATCCATGTGAGACACCTACAGGGGGCTATTGCTATTAAAGGTATAAGGTTTGGTAAGCTAGCCAGTCACAATGCTCTCACTAGTTGCATGCTCCCAAATCGCTAACACAACCTGCCAAGAAGACAAAGCAGACTTGACTTTATTACTGATCAAAGGTAAGGGAAAATCTTACCTTATGAATATTGGGCTGTGTCACTAGGAGGACAAACAAGGACAGAACTATTGAGGAGTGCAAATGTGTTGCAGGGTTGGAGTCTCTAAGCTGGGGCAGGTTGTGGTGCTCTGCTAAGTTGGGTAAGCTTAAAGAGATGATGCAACGGTTGAGTGCTAGTGGCGGCAGCAAAGCGAGGATGATTATTTATTTTTGGCCCCAAGGGAATAATTTCGGGCTTTGTGCATGCTGAGCATGAGCTCTACAGCTGAGATATACACTGTTCCAAGATGTGAGTTTTGAATCAAAGAGATGAAAGGATCTTACGAGAACACGCTGTCTGCTGATGCTCTTTCCTGATGAATTATGGGTCTTTGGAAATGTGCAATAACAGGAAAACAAGAATTTGGGGCAGGAAGTTCTTGGAAAATAGGGTCACTTTCTTAGATTCAGAGGTAGAGGATAAAGCCATGCTAATGGAGACAGATGTAAATTCAGTTCTGTGTCAAATGGAATGCTTGGGGGAGGGCAGCTTCAAACCTTATGGCTTTAAGTCAAGTTAGCTCTAGTGTTCCTTTCTCATATATGACCTGTCTGCTGTGGGAATATGGGGCACAAGGACACATTCCACAGATTGCTATGAGGTCAACCCCCACGGGAGAGGCTTGTTTTACCAATGAGCAGTAACTGCTATTTGCACACTTTCTGAGTCGGATGGTAACTGTGGAAATCTCGTGAGTTGACTTGATACATTGGTGAGTAGTGTGGGCACAGATACAGATTTTACTTCGTGTTCTTTGGGGTAATATCTATCTTCTCCCCTTTGTTCTCTTCCTCCTCTCACTAACTCTATTTTTCTTTTCTTCTCTCCTCCCCATTCTCTCTCTTTCTCCTGCTTCCTCTTCCCTTATTTCCAGGGTCTTTCTATGTAGCTCAAGCTAGCTTTGAACTGACTATGTATTTTAAGCTAGTCCTTAGTCACTGTACATCCTAACTTGGCCTGGGTTTAATAATCCTCTTCTCTCAAGCTTCTGAGTACTGGGAATGCAGCGATGTGCCATCATGCCTGATCCAAGACAATATGTGTTTGTGTTTAGTTCAGTGTGTCAATTAAACATTAACTCTCTTCAGATACTCTCATTGCTGCACAAGGAATGATATTAAGTTTTGAATGGCTTTCCTCTAAAACTTTTGTTTAACTTTATAGCTGTTATAATTGTTCTAGTCACTCAAAATAGTATTTTTTATCAATTCTTTGAGAATTGCACACAATGATATGATTAAAATATTTGCCATTTACTCCTCCCCTAACTCTTCTGAGTTTAACCCCATACCTCCTCCTCATCACCTCTTTTTAAAATTATATTTTATTTTAGTCATCCAAGGAATCCAATTTGTATTATTCTTATGTTCATGGCTGTGTCATCAACTGAAGTGTAGTCAGCCTACTAAGGGTCACACCCTTAAAGAACCAATTCTCTTTCCTCCAGAAACCATTTACCATCTGTAGTTTCCCTTTAGAGGTGTGGTTTGTGATCCCCTCTGTCTTCCATTGTTCCTGACACTGTTACTGAGGAGGTATAGATATCAGGGACTGGGCAGCATTATTTTCTTATAATTGCAAGCTTTTAGACTAACTAAACTATACATCTAATGTATCCTTTTGAATTTTAGAATCTATTGTATATCATGTTCAGTATTAAAATCTAAAAATTAAAATTAATAGCAATATGTATAATTAAAGACAACATTGTCTATATTGGTAAAACTGATTATTTTTAGGAGATATACAATATCCATGTTAGCATACATGATAGGCTTATACCACTAACGTTGATAATGTTTCTGGTATGTATAGCGAATAATAATTGTTTAAACTGACTTCAGAGATGTTATGGTACATTTAAAAATACATAAGCGTGACCCAAGGAGAATTTTTTTTCTATTGAAGTCATCCTTTTGGTGCAAAAACAAAAACACCTTTCTTTTATTTCGTTCACCAACATGCTCCCAATTATATAAGTTCCCCTTTACACTAAGTGATAGGGATCTTGCAATGGGTGAGCTTTCAAATCCTCCTGTCTTCAGAGAAATAGTTAAGAGAAATTGTATCAGACATTACTAATAAGAACAAAGAATTCTTTATTCAAGACTATTGGGGAGAGATTGTTGCAGTGGAGGTAGGAGAACGAAGTCAATTTGCTGAGACAAATCCTGGGAATGTTGGTCAATGGGATTTGGCCACCAGTGCTTGCTAACTGATGCTTCTCAGAGTTGGGACTAGGGTCTGGATAATAGGGAGAGCTCTGTCTTTTTTATAAGTATGTCTTGAGAAATATTCCTCAAATCCCTGATCAAATAATTTGTGGTTTACAAAACTGGTAAGGGGTTAAAGAATTTACTTATTAAAGAACTAGACAAAGAATTTTTCACTGGATGTTTTCAATGGTAAATGCTCTAAAGAAAGGGAAGTCAGGGGCTTGGAATTGAGATGAAACCTACCTAAAGATTAATCTAGCTAAAGCCATTTTGATTAGTTTGTATTCTTGTGAGAGAAAAACACAGTGAACAAAATGAAAAATTTAAACAGTATATATGTTTATATTACATAGATAATGACTTGAGTGCTTAGAAGTTGAACCACGTAGGAAAGTATGTTATGGCCAAATGTAGCTGTTAAAAGATATTCAAATGATTTTAAGTGATAGGCAGTTTAAATATAAGGATGAAATTGTTTTAGAGCATAAAAAAGAGAACAGTGGTACCTTAGAAAGTAAAGTATGGTCTTAGATCAAAATGACTAAGGAGGCTTCCGCTTAGCAATCAATTCTAATGTTAGGTGGGCGGGTCTAACACCATGAGGTTGACTAATGATTAGACTGATGGGGTTGGATAGGGAGAAGTTGGAATCAGAATGGGCTCAAGTGAACATGGAGTTACTTTCTGACCACATTTATTTGTCTTGACATTGATATAAGTTTAATTATAGCCCATACAAATACATGAACGTATATAGTCAATAAAATTATTAGAAAACTGCTTTAGAAAACATGGCTGCTTACTCCACAGCTCTTGCACTGGTCAGGATTTGCAGATCCTCACTCAACTCTTCCATTATTAATCTGACTTACTCAGCATTGTCCTCAAGTTTTTCCTCTTCTCTCTGTTCCCAGGAAGGTTAAGTTTGTTTGTTTTTGTTGGTTTTGCTGTTGTTTTTATAGCTCTAGATAGATAAGATGATCATTTGCATTAGTGTATTTGATAGAGAAAATCACCTTCCCCTCGCTGGATGGGTCTCTTTCAGAAAGTTAAGAACCCAAATGGAACAAAGATGGAAAGAAGAGGAATTCCTTTTCCTCCTCCTTCTCCTCTTCCCCTTTCCACCTCTTTCTCTTCTTCCTCCCCCTTCTTCTCCTTCCTCTTCTTTGTCTTCTTTGTTTCCCTCTGTTTTATCGCTTGGTTGGGTCTTTCATCCATTTTGTCTTGCTCAGAGATGGGGACTAATAAAGCAGCTTTGATCCTTAGTCCTCAGTCTTGGATTCAATTATGCTGTTGGCTCTCCTGGACCATTGCTTTACAGAGACTAACACCTGGGGCTGTGAAACCCTTATAATCATGTGAGCTGATTTCTCAAACCTCTTTCTTGACATAGATATAAATAGGGGTCTCTCTATAGCTGTCCACATCTCTTGTGATTGATGTGATACCTTATCCATCTATTTTTTTCTCTCTTTATACTGTCTCTATTTCTACTTCTATCTGTAGGTCTCCTATTGGTTCTGCTTCCCTGGAAAACTCTAGGTCATTCACTGTCCTAGTTTTCTTCTCCATTGCTGAGGTAAAATACTGACCCAAAGCAAACTGAGATAAAAGGATTTATTTGCTTTATGCTTTCATGTCACAGTCAAGTCAGGGTATGAACTCAAGTGGGAGCCACGGTAGGAACCATGAGAAAGCCATTTACTCATTTGCTGTCCATGGCATGCTCAGCTTGCTTTCTTATGCATCCCGGGGTCACCTGGCCAGAGATGTGCCCTTCTACCTGATCTGAGTCATCTCTCATTAATCATGAAAATGCCTCCCAGACTTGACTACAGAGCAACCCAATGGAGACAATTCCTCATTTGAGGGTCTCTCTTCCCTGGTAATTCTAGTTTGTGTCAAGTGGATAAAAACTAATAGGCACACATATTAATGTCCTCCCTTCTCATTTGTTTACACAACTAATTGCAATAGCTCCAGTATTTTTATGTTTCAAATTTCATTGCCTGTAACTTTATTCTGCCAGAATTTCTTGGACTAATTATCAGTGCTGTAAAGCAAGAGTCCTGGCTTCTTTGAAGAAAGGAATAGCTAAGAGAGGTCTCTAAAGCAATGATACTGAAGCTCAGATCTGAAAGGCAAATAGAAATTTGTCAGGCAAAAGAAGCAGTTGGTAGGTTAGAGACAATGTTTTAAACAGTGAGTTGAAGATTCCCTCGGAGAAAGAGAATATGGCAATTTTGAAGGAAGAAAAGACATCCTTTATGAACAGAGTACAGAGAGCAGGAGGCAGCTGCAGGTTGAGACTGGGGAGAGGGGTGAAAGCAGACTGTGTTACAGAGTTTAGATTTGGTTATAAAGGCTATAAAATGTATACAAGAAGGAGTTCCAAGTGTCTTCCAACTTTGATTGTAAATATAATGTGTGGAGAAAGTAGAGATTTTAGTTAACGTACCTCTTTGTATGTTACATATTTTGATCCAGTGGTTATTAAGAAAAAGGCCTCTTCTGTAATGGAAAGCACTAAAAAAGATAGTAAATTATTGGTGCTAAATGGAAACATGCCCCATTTAACCTGTTGTCTGTCTGTCTATCTATCTATCTATCTATCTATCTATCTATCTATCTATCTATCTATCTACCTACCTATGCAAATCATTGTGATTCAGTAAGAATACAAATTGGCTAAAGCAGGTGTCATGTACAAGCCATTTAAATTCAGATCTCCTACTGAAGGATGTTGCTAATGCTTGGAGTAATTAGGAGTATTTCCCCATGGAGCTCTTGGTAGCATGAGTCAGAGAAGAAAGTTCTGAATAGAGAGGAGGCAATAGAATTTGTTATCTGGGTTAGAGGTTCACATAACAAATGTAGTTTGCAATTTTCTCTCAGTCTTCAAATTGCACTCTGCAAAAGGAAATGGAAATGGACTATGTAGTCACTCATGTATAAAATCTATTTAGAATAAGAGCCCAGTACTTATGAAACAGAGCTTATTGTTTTGTGATTTCTATCCATTTGTCTGATATAGTCTACCTATGAAAATTAAATATCTATTAATTAATTATTGCAATATCAATGCTGGAGGAGTTAGAAACTATTATGAGAGTCATATACTTATTATTTTATTCTTTTATTAGTGTACTATTTTTTACAAGTATTTGAGTGCCTACTATGTGTCAAAATACTACAGTATGTCCTGTGGATAAATGAATGGACAAAATATGATGGGCACAGACAATCACAAATACAAATATAATGATGAAAATGTATAGTTACCTTTGAAATGACTTGGAAAGGAGAGGTATCTCTGAGAAGAAGATAGTCATCTTCTGTGCTGAGCTGTAACGTCTTAACAGACAGGGACAGGACAATTCTTCTAGA
Source organism: Tokudaia tokunoshimensis (assembly GCA_036184795.1). NCBI lineage: Eukaryota > Metazoa > Chordata > Mammalia > Rodentia > Muridae > Tokudaia > Tokudaia tokunoshimensis. The sequence continues at coordinate 91,227,756 of BTHU01000012.1, read as the reverse complement.
GCTAATGGCAAATATAGAGTCCTTGTATTTGAGGGAACTGGTATAGTCAGAGGATAGGAAGCAAGGTGGTTAGGGGACAGAAGTGTGGTGTAGATTGAGGTTGGAGTGGTAAGCATGGGCTAGATTATGTATGTGCAAGGCTGAACAAAGCTTGGAAGAATTAGAAGCTATGATGATGAGCTGGCAGTCACTTTGACAATGCAACTTATTTTTATAATGTTCATAACAGTCTGAATGCAGTCAAATAAATGCCTTGAAGCATCTTGTAGTTATAGAAGAGAGAGACTCATACTGTGGTGACAGTGGATATGGAGAAGAGGACATTTGAGAGATACTTCAGGGTTAAAACCAACACAATTTAAGGTAGATTAGGAGTAAGCAATGTTAGCAAAAGATGTCACTGATACTTCTTGGTGTCTGATTTCTTAATCAGAAAATATCTTTAAGACAGCAAAAGGATATCTTATAACTTTTACTGAGAATCAAGCAGGGCTGAAACCTGGAAACAGGAACTAATGCAGATGGAAGGATGCTGTTGACTGGCTTGTTTCCCCTGGCTTGTCCAGCCTGCGGTCTTATAGAACCCGGGACCACCAGCCCAAGAATGGATGGCCCTTTCCTATTGATCACTAATTGGTAAAATGCCTTACAGCTGGATTTCATGGAGGCATTTTCTCAACTGAAGCTCCTTCCTCTCTGATGACTCTACCTTGTGTCAAGTTGACAAGCAAAACCAGTCATTACAGTGCTGTGAAATAAGAGAAAGATTTCTGAGGATTGAGAGGTTGGGGCAAGTATCTGTTGTGTGGCTGGGATTGAACTACTTCTGCATCTTGTACCTGCACCACTGAACTTGATAGAGAATAGGTTGTGATCTGATGGAAGGATTTTGGAGTTCAAGGTTATTGAGTCTGTAGTGGATGTGGTGCATTTCAGATTGTGTCCATAGGCATAGGTATCTTAGAAGTGGGAAAGTTGCTGCAGTTAAGTTGGCAGATGATCTCTGATTTTGTTTTATTGAAAGAACTGTTTGCATTGGTACCACTTAAAGTAATGATGAGATTTTAGGAAAGATTGGATTTCAGATTAAAGATATGTGCAAGCATACCTTTACATTCCCTGTTATGGAGGATTTATTGTTATGAATCCATGTAAAGTATAATAGAAAATACTTTATAATGTAATAGACTAACAACACCTAACAATTACATATTAAATATTGTTTTAATTTGCAACCCCATGTCTTACCTACGTGGTTATTTTGGTTAAAACCTATTGTGTCAGATAGGTATTTTATATTTTCTTCAGCACTTCAAGTATGACATTTTTTTACTTATAACTGACAAGTCTGGGGTTTAATTGAGTAGTTCTGATTTGGGTTGCTTTGGGCTTATTCAGTCAAGTTCACCCACTTAGCAGTAGTTGGCTGCTGGGTTCACTGGAGCTGATGATGCAAAGCCTCTTCTTCAAAAGCTTGTTTAGTCTTCTTCACATGGAGGGCTTCTAAGAGCAGGAGTAGAGCTGTGCAAGGGATTTGTGGTCTAGGTTTGGAACTGACACAGAATCATTCCTATCACATTTTGCTGGGTAAAGCAAGCCAGAAGACTGGCTCAGATGTGAGGGCTCTGAAATAAATCCTATCTCTTAATGGGAGGGTTACGAATTACTTTGAAGAGGGAAGCTGATACAATAAGAGGAGAAATAATCCCAGCTGTGGTTTGAAAAAAAAATATTGGTCTGTCACAAAATTCTGTTGCAAGATGGCAAGATACAGGTGAAAAGCCATGTAGCAGGACACTGTGCTTCGACATCTGCTCTTTTGCCTTCCCTTCATTGTCATGGGACCCTTGGAGAGGCAAGTCCTTTGATTATTCTTCTTATGTTTACAGAACAAGGAAAGGAAGAAAGCAGAAAGGGGTATTGGCTGAATTCCATGTCTACTATAGTGAATGCTGAACAACTGAATGGATTGATGAGTGTTTTAGAAGGCTTTATCATTGATAGGACTTCTTAATGTGGCAATCCACACACCAAGGATTGAGTTTATAGCATGGGATTTATCTTGCTCTAGGTTGTTCTTTGCTCTCCTGTGCCCTGGGGGACTTGTCACAGAAGGAAACTGGCAAGGATGGGGAAGGAGATGGGAAGCCTGAGATTCACCCATTAACCCTGCTGTGTTCTTACACATTTGCTGTGTGTGGTATTTTTTTCCACCAGAAGAGCCCCAGGGATTCCTGCTGTGAGATCTCAGAGGTTAGAGTAAGGTAGAAAGCCATGGGGTGCAGAGGAGGGCACAAAAGGACTGCAAAGTCTGGAGTGAAATGAAGCAGAAAATGAAAGAACACAGAGCACTGGTGGAAAATAGAGAATCAAGAAACTGTTGCTAAAAGTGTGGGTAGAATAAGAGAGATGTTTTTGAAGATACTTCTGTAAAAGTATCCAGTATTATCAGAGGAGTGAAAAGAAAGTCACCAGTGGATTAAGGCCAATTTGTGACCCACTGTGAAGGTCATAGGAAGGAACCATAAGATCAGAAAATATTTTGTTTTAGATACAGGCTTTGGCTAATCCTGCTCTCAAGTTATAGGATGAGCGAGGAATAAGCACTCATCTGTACCTGTACCTGGTGATATTTTACTGTCACAAGCAAGACCATGGGGTCTTCTGATTTTCTTTAAGAGAAGCATATCAACATTAGGCAAACAATTCATGGAACTTCACAAGGTAAACTCCCCATCACTATCCCTTCCCCAACAATGAAAGTTTATCTCCTTCTTTCTAAACCCATAGGGTAATTTATCTTCTTTTTTGAACTCCACACAAATGGAATTGTATTGTATATACTCTTTGGTGATTTGATTTTGCTTAATATGACATTTTTACACGTATTCCTGTTAATTAAGTATAATTCTAATTTATTTTTAGATAGTATTCTATTGAATGAATATAGTATCCCTTATCCATTCTACAGGGATAGAAATTTGGCTTTAGGTCATTCCAAGTATTTATTTGTAATGAGAACATGAGATTCATTTTGATACAAAATAATGGAGGGGAATTACTGAACAAAGCCAACTTAGTTATTTATCTATTAACTTTTGATAACAGTTTCTGATTAGATAAATCAATAATAAGTTGAACACTGAAGGCAAGTCCAAAGGTGAAGTTTGGCTTGACCTTTGGTAGCAGAAAGGTCTGATGCACTATTACTATGTACAAAAAAAAAAATGGGAAATGAACCGGAGTGTAGACAAAAATGGTCATGTGCTTATCAAATCCCAGAAGAAGAGAGAGTGTGTTTAATTTTATATACTGATGAGGTCTCAGAGGATGTGATCAGTTCTAGACTTTAGCAAGATTCATATTGTTGGGACTCTGTGGGATGTGATGGGGTACAGACCAGAAGACTGCAAAGCATGTGGTTGTTGTGAAGCATGTGCTAAGGACCTTGAGGTCTGGGCCTGGGTGGTGCTCCCATTGCTTGCTCACTGCGACCTAGAAGCCTCTCTGCTCTCCTGTGAGCAGTGCAGGCCAGAATCCCACTACTGTAAAATGGACTGACTTGCCACATGTCCCGGGACTACGTACCTCCATAGAGCATCCTCTGACTTTTGCTGTGACTGAGTCCTGCCAAGGGAGCGTAGACTTACGTTATCTTTATTCTTTCCTGTAGAGAATGATCTTCCTATGAACCAGCTTGCAAGTTAGTGTAGTGCTCTTGGCAGACTGAGTTTCAAGTGAGCAAAGCATCTGAGGTCAGATTGCTTGCTTATGTTTGTTCTTAAATCCTTCTTTAGTACTTATAGGAACTTTTGAAATGACTGAACTTTTCTGGACCATGTTTTCAGGGTCCTTATCACAGAGAGTTGTTTCCAAGAATAAATAAGTTCACATACAGAGAACACTGAGAACGGAAGCTGGCGTGTGGCGAGGACATGGCATGTATTGTCACCTAGACGACCTTTTTGAAGCAGCAGTGAATGATCCAACAGTACATGACCATGTCTGTTGATGCCTTTGGTACATCTGTCCATGCACGTCAGTCCAACTATGAGCCAAGCTGCTCAGGTTAGGTTTCCGCAGAATGAGCTCACCCTCCCTTGTGGCCTGTGTATGGGAATGTAGCTGTGTCCTGTCTGTTCTCCATTGCTTCAGTTTCTTCCCCATTTCCCAATGTCTATGGGTTTTAGTTCTTTCTCTGCAGTTCACTGGTGAATCCTGTGCCCTTTAAATGTGTGGCTTGGACAGTGTAGACATTGTAAGAATTTCTCTTTCCCATTCATATTCTGAACTCTATTCATGCAATGTTAAGTTACAATCGTTTCTTCTCCACATTATGATGTCAAGTTAGTTTGTTAGCTATAACCAAAGCACCAAGATCTAACCCCACATTTGCCTGATCTTAAAGTTACTCCTTCATTTGTGGACTGTACTGACTGCTTAATGTACTTTCAACTGCCAGATTGGTAGCTGATACTAGATAAACTGCTCAAGGAGTTTCTAGTTTCCTGGCATGTCGTGCATGGAAACAGATTTGAAATAAAGTGTAATTGTGATAATTGCTTTACTAGAGATGTGCAAAGAGCATGTGATAACACAAAGCTAAAAACCCAGTTCTCAGTCAGGAGAGAAGGCAAGACCAGAACCGTGAAAATAGTGGAGGAGAGAATCTTTGCCATGATCCCAGCCATCAAGAAAATGGGAGGGAAGGATTAATTAAGTAGCAGGAATGGCACAGTTCCAGCCTGGGATTGTGTTCACTGTGGGACTGTATTCACAGTTCCTGCAGTGGCCTGGCAATCACAGAGAGGAGTAGCTGGGTTAGATTAGGACAAGGTCATCAAGGGTTCACAATGTTATAATACGAAAGTGATATTTAATCCTATGAATAGTAAGCTAGTAGAAAATGACTTAAAGTCAGAAGGAGACATGATTAGACAGATGCAAGTTTTAAAGATCCTATGCTGTTAGCTTTTAGTGTGTGATTTAGGACTTGTAGGAAGTGAAAAGTAGTTATTTGTATCACACAAGTGTAACAAATATAGCAACAATGACTGACACAGAACAAAATGTGGAACCAAGACCAAGGTATGGCCATAGGAGCAAAAAAAAAAAAAAAAGAAAGAAACATTTTGATAAATTCATAATCTGGGTTAAGTGTCGCTCTTGGGTACTTTGAGTTATGAGCAGCCCAGGGCTTGATCTGTCAGAAAGAGAAAAGAATTGAGACTCATAGACCAGATTGGTAACAGTGATGTGCATTACAGCACAAGGGGTTAAAAATGGACTTGGGAGAAGTGAAGCATCCCTGTGCCCTACCGACCTTTGGAATCCATGGGGCAGTCACATAGGAATGTATAGCAGGCATTTGCCTCTTGTTCAAGAAACTCAGGTGTGATTTCTGTTGAGTGTTCTTCAAAGATGTGTTGGGAATCATCAATTCCTTTTTATAAGACCAATGAACCCTTAAAATAGCTAGAAGCACGCATGATGGGAATCCCAGACCATGAAAGAAACGTGAAGGGTAGCCTTGGAAGTTGATTTTGTAAAGTGTGCCAGTTGGGAAATTAGTTGAAAATAAGTTAAAAAGAAAAAGGTGGTCATGGGACCAAATCTAAGTTCATTGTTTGGGTTGGGCCAGACTATGGAAAACGAGCCTTGGAATAAGTGGCCTCACACCAGTTGTGCTTCAGGCTGGTCTGGTTCCTTTTGGATGAATCCTCTCTCTCTTTCTAGTAGATTCTAATTCGTACATTCTACCTAGGGTCTGTTGCAATGTATTAGTTCAAATGGGATAATGATATCTCCTCTGATTTACCTTCTGTTTTTAATGGAGAAAAATGCAAGCAGAAATAACTTTTTTTTCTACACAGCATTTAAAAAGAAGCCCCACCATTTTTCATAAAATCAAGCTATCTAGAAAACAGCATCCACAGCAGCATTTAACCTTTTAAAAATTGAACTCTGAGTTATCACACACTTCAATTATGAATTCCTTTAAAGCAGAGGTAAGACTTATTTATCTCAATGTCCCCAGCGCTCAACACAGAACCCCAGCATCCGGAAGTGCTCTGCAAACCCTTATTTTCTTTCTTCTTTACAATTATACATCTCCATAGTTGAGTATTTCTGAGTTGTCTTGAATCTTCTTACTTTGTATAACATTGATGTCACTGTATAATGCCTATTTGTCTTCTTAATTTTATTCATCTTCTCTTCCTCCTTTCTTTCCCTCTCCCTCCTTCCCTCCTTCCTTCCCTGCTTCCCTTCCTTTCTTTCTTCTTTCTTTCTGTTGTTTATATGTATATGTATGTGTATGTGTGGAGGAATTGCTCCTCTTCAAACACTCTACACCTTATTTTTATTTTATTTATTATTTTTGAGACAGGGTCTCCTACCAGAGACTGGATCCTCCTGCTTCTGCCTCCCTGGTGCTGGGAATACAAGCATGTGCCACCATGCCTGACCTTTTTTTACAGGGTCTCCAGGGATCTGGTTCTCCATATTAGAGTAGTAAGCACTTTATAGGCTGACTTGTCTCCCGAGCCTCACTTTTATATCTTTTTAACTACTAACGTTTCAGCATCTAATTTTTATTCTAACTGTGCAAGTGGAAGGGAATTTATTTTATGACCAGGCATCTGAGAGCTGGTAGGTGAAACTGAAGCCTAAAGAGAGCCAGGTAGGGATGAAACCTTGCCAGAATGGACCGCCACTTCTCATGCCTCCAGTCGCCTCTGCATCTTGTGTTCTTCTGGTTTTTCTTTCTCTTCCAAATTTCCATGATAATAAGCATCTAAAGTGTATAATAGAGCAGATGAATTTTGAAACTTTTTTTTATTGCCTTAAATGTCAAGAACTTCACCATTCTGTGCGTAGAATCTTGTTGGTGTCATATCTGTCCCACCCTGTCATGTCTGTCAGTCCTTCTATTGGTCAGAGTAGGTTAGGATGGATGCTTTAAGGATGGATGCTTTACCTGCTATCTAGGAAACAGAATTCACATGAGGAGGACATGGCCCTCGCTTGATTTGCAGGTGACAGCATCCCAGCTCATTGCTTTAATTTTCCTGTTTTGCGTCCCATCTAAGGGATGCATTTCTTGCTCCTCTACCCCTCCATTGTACTCCGCAGGTAACCTATCATACGCTTCCAGAAAATTGACTATGGGACCTTTCTTGATTTTGATAAAATTCTCAACAAAACTGTGAATGTCTTTTCATAGCAAGAAGAAAGAAAGGGCCTGGACTTACCGTCTCTTTATCTGTACCCTCTGCAGAACACATTTGAAAATCATACTTCTCTTAGACTGAACAGTTCTTAACTAATGGAAATGTTTCAGCTAGTAAATTTCAAAACTATTCTATTCGTGGGTGAGATGGAATTTGCATTTTAAAGAAAAATATTTATCATTGTTGCTTTTTCTTGCTTGCTTAGGATTTGTATGCTTTTGGTACATGATTGGGTGATTAAATTTATAAAAGCAGCCCATTATATTGTTTCCTATTGTCATTTAATTTTTTTTCATTTATACAGGGAATCAGCAGTCTCTTCAGCTCTTTAAAGGTGGTGCGCCTTTTACGCCTGGGCCGCGTTGCTAGGAAACTGGACCATTACCTGGAATATGGAGCAGCGGTCCTTGTGCTCCTGGTATGTGTGTTTGGACTGGTTGCCCACTGGCTGGCTTGCATCTGGTACAGCATTGGAGACTATGAGGTCATTGATGAAGTCACCAACACCATTCAAATAGACAGCTGGCTCTACCAGTTGGCCTTGAGCATTGGGACTCCATATCGCTACAATACCAGTGCAGGGATCTGGGAAGGAGGACCCAGCAAGGACTCTCTGTATGTGTCCTCCCTCTACTTCACCATGACGAGCCTTACAACCATAGGATTTGGAAACATAGCTCCGACCACAGATGTGGAAAAGATGTTCTCAGTGGCCATGATGATGGTCGGTTGTAAGTATCTTTTTTCTTTATCTATTAAAAGCAACTTTAGTCTTTACGGTTTTTTTTTTCTGCCTTTGAACTCTGCCTAGATTGAAATGATCTTTCTCTTAAGAAAGGTTTTAATTGAAATCATTTGCAATTGGTTTACTTTTGATTCAACCCTAGGAAATAAAAATGCAAGGAATGTATTTTACTCTTTGGGATGCATTAGCACATGAAAAACTTCGTGTGGGGAGTGATAGAAAACTCAGACTGGGAAGTCTGTGATTTGATTCCATGCATGGTGTTGTACCTGGCAGCTCTGGAGAAGGAAATAGCTCTGGTATCTAGACAGGAGGTGTCTGGCACATTCTGTAGGTTTTGTTGGCAGTTGGATTCCTAAAAAAGCAGATGGGATGTGATATAAGACCATAAGATAGAAAATATTTTAGTCAATAACTGAATTTTTGAATTAAAATGGACTTTAGGATATAGTTTGATATATTCTTTTTTTATTTGAATTTTTTCTATAATGAAGCTAGGAAAAAGAAGTTCATAAATGTCATCTTTTGACAAGCACTGTAGTCAGTTGAGTTTGTGACAAAGAATGAAAGGACTGGTGAACTGAAAGCCTGTAGCACTGACAGAGTCCAAGACTCATTATGCGTGCCTGACAACAGTGACTTGGCAATATTCTTGAAAGTAGAATGCCCTTTCAAAGAGCTAAAGACCATGTGTTCTGCCCCCACATTCTGACTGGATGACGGCAGAGTTCCAGACATGAAAGATGTTCAAACCTTAGATGCTGTTTTAAAATGTCTCGAAGGAACGTTTCTGGGCATTTCCACCTTTAAGCTGACCTAGATGACTTGTTGAAGCCTAGTTCAGATACCTAGAGTAACTTCAAGATTGTGACACCTAGAGTAATTCAAGACGCCTAGTTCAGACACCTAGAGTAACTTCAAGATTGTGCATTAATACTTTTTAGAAGCCTTAAAGTCATTATTGCTGGTGTTTTGTGTAGTAATTTAGTGTAAGCCTTCTCTTCCTCCTCCTTTTTTGAGGCTCCAAATTATAGAGCTTTAGATGTGGGCATTCATGAAAAAGATTCAGGGTCTAAGTCAGTGGTTCTTAATCTTCCTAATGCTGTCTCCCTTTAATACAATTCCTTATGTTGTAGTGACCCCCAACTACAATTTGCTACTGTTGTGAATTGTGATGTAAATATCTGATATGCAGCATATCTGATATGTGAACTGTGTGGGGTTGTGATGCACAGGTTAAGAACCACTAGTCAAGACATTCATATCTCATTCAGAGTGTCCAGAAGCTACTGGTGTTATGAAATACAATGTGGCAAGGAGGTACCTGACAGGCTCATGGCAAGGTATGCCCCTGAGTAATTAGGCTATGCAATAAATCTGCTAAAAGGAGGTTTAGTGGAGGGAGGGAGAGCAGCAAGGGCCTGGAGAAGGGGTAGAGGCAGACAAATGGACATGTAGACAGACAGACAGTTGGGAGTAGAGCCATGAGGGTAGAGATGAGGTGAGGAGGCAGAAAAGGACAGAAAAGGAGAAAGAGAGAATGTTGAGACAGAGAAAGGGAGAGAAAATGTGGGACCAGAGAGAGGGAGTTGGAGTAGCAGACAGTTCTTTTATAGGCAGCCCACACTTGGTACATTTGGAGGCAGGAGGCAGGTGATGATGTAAACTGTTGCTAGGTCCCTGAGAGCAGCCTAGTGGAGTACCCTGAAGCTAACAACTTGAACATCAGTGTTAGCAAGTGTTTAGTTCCCTACTTTAGTCATTATGTATTCAGTCACAGAGACAAGAATACCCAAGTTCTGAATGTGGATTAAGGCTTCAGTAAAATCAAGGATTAGAATGCAAGTGGTGTCTTTTCAAAGGGCCTTTGGAGGGATATTCTATACACAGAGAAATATGCATCAATTAATTTAATGGGTACTCATATCAAAAAGATATTTGGGCGATATCTTTATCAATAATTTGATAAAGAAAATGTTCTGTCACATGTAGAAATCAGCACTATGCTGCTTTTAACATTTATGAAAGACACGTTACCTGCTACAATCTAGAATTGGGTAACCTTTTTGAGGAAATTCCACATGGACTAGAAATTGCAGTGGTTGTGCAGAGAAGGGCTCTATTCGCTTTGTTTTGATTTCCTTCTTTTATTCCCAGAATACAGTATCAGAATTTACAGTATATGTTTTGCCACAGGTGTTGATTCCTATAATTGTCATTGCAGGTAAGACACAGAACTGGGAGTTGTGGGTGGAGGCCAGTGTAGTGTGCTTGCATAGTGTGAAAGGCCCTGGCCATTCTTATCTTCAACACTGTGGTGGTGGCTTGAATGAGATGTCCTCTGTAGTCTTGGGCGTTGGAACACTTGGTCCCCCATTGATAGGGCGAAGTTTAGGAGATACAGCCATGTTGGAGGAAGTGTGAGGAAGTGTGTCACTGGAGGTGGCCTTTGAGAGTTTAAAACTTGTGCCATTTCTACCTAGTTCTCCCCGTTTCCTAGCTGTGGTTCAAAATGTGAGCCTTCAGATTCCTGCTCCTATTTCTATGTTTCTGCCCCACCACTGTGGACTCTAACCTTCTGGAACTATGACCCCATTTCTCCCATGTGATGCTTTGCTCATGGTGTTTTATTACTGCAATAGGAAAGTAATTGATACAACCATTCAAAACAAAACAAAGCAGAGAAAGATTCATAACTGTCAGCACCATGAAGGTTTTCTCCATACCATTACAGCCCTTCCCCAGCGCCTCCCCCCGTCTCTTCAAGCCAATAATCTATGCTACCTCTTTATGATCTTGTGATTTTAAGATGTAATAAAAATAAAACCACGTAAAATAAAACTTTTAAAAGTTGCCTTGTAAGCTCTAATTATGCCTTTGCGATAAATGGGAATGGAATTTGCCGATAGTTTTCTTCTGGCTTGCATTTTGTGGTTTGGACCACTGCTGTTTAACCATTCATCTGCTGAAGAACATCTTAATTAAGCATTTTAATTGTTTATGTTTCCTAAGACGTCTCCGCTGTGTGTATTCACTGTCCATGATACTGTGTTATGTGAGGACACCTCACTACAACTGTACACTGTTCAGTGAACGTAGCCCTTCACACCCTTCTCCCTGCTCCCCTCCCATTAGGACCCTTTATTCTCTTAGACAATTTCCTCTGCTTTCATGACATATACACATACATAACTTTATGTAACTATATGAAACCCAAGGCTATAAATGAGAGAAGACATTAAGTATCTGTCTGAGTCTTGCATAATTTAATTAAAACGAATATCTCAATTGTACTTATTTTTCTTTACATAAAATTTCTGTCTCTCTCACACATGCACAGTATTCATACCGTATTTTCTTTGCCTGTGCTTCTGTTTTGGGGCAGCTACCTTGGTTGCATAACCTACCTATCATAAAGAACGCTTCGTGAATCAGTAAACAACTGCAGAGCTTTCCCTTTCTCCTTCCAATAGACTATATGACCCTGTGTACTGCCCGTACCTCTGCCTCCTGTGGAGATTTCTCTTCACTGGTGTCTTTCAGGGTTGTCCCAGAAACAGTTGTAACACTGCAGCTGTCCATTTTTGTGTGGTGACTGCATAACATTGAGAGCTGTTAGTAAAATAGACCCTAGTCTTCTCTTCCTCAGTCAACATAGGGCACACCCCATGAGCTTACAGGTGCATTCCTGGCAGCAGACAGCATTGTAACAGGAGTAGAAACCATAGGCATTCGGACAACTTTTTCATGTGACTTGTTTGTGCCTTCAGAACCTGCTTGGGTCTGATCATGTATGTACCAGTTCTGTTTGATAATTTATTGCTACTGTGAACACGCTACTTTAGAAGCTTGTCGGGTCAGATAAAACCCAGCCCATGATGGGCAGCTCAGGTCTCAGTAACTTGGTGGCTCATTGTTAAATGTTCCATTTCTACTAAGGCCTGGTAGCAGGCCACGAGCTGTCTCTCAAAGGGAAAAGAGTTGTCTGCAGATGATGGTAGAGCCTTGCTTCAAAATCCCACATGTCTCTTCTATGATTCACTTATAGAGGCCTACCAAAGGCTCCAAAAAGCATCCTTATCTGCCACTGACACCTCAGGTTCCATTGGATTTACTGGATCACATAGTCTAAGTGGGTAGAGGAGTCTGCACAGCAGCCTGGACCTGTTGATGAGCCTTTTGTTCCAGGCCCACTCAAAAATAGCAAGTTTCTGAGCCACTTGGCATATGGAGCAGGATAACACACCCAAGTGAGGAATTGTCTCCAGAATCATTATAGGCTCACTAAAGATTGTGCTTCTTTCTTGGTGGTAGGACGGACCAAGTACAACAATTTATCTTTTACTTTGGACAGAATGTCTCTGCAAGCACCATATACTGTACTTAAGTATTTTACTGAGGTAGAAAGTCCTTGAAGTTTAATTGGATTTGTGTGTGTGTGTGTGTGTGTGTGTGTGTGTATGTGTGTGTGTGTGTATTACCAATAGATTCACAGTGGTTGCTACCTCATGTTTGCATGGTCCAATTAGTATAATGTTGTCAGTATAATGAACCAATGTGAAATTTTGTAGAAGAAACAGATGAGCAAAATTTATTCCAGCTAAGTTATGATACGGGGCTGGAAAGTTAATATATCCTTAAGGTAAAACTGTAATGGTGTACTGCTGACCTTGCCAACTAAAAACAAATTGCTTTGGGCAGGTACAGAGAAAAAGACATTTGCTAGATCAATAGATGCATACATACCATGAACCAGGAGATGTATTAATCTGCTTAAGTAAGGATACTATGTCTGGTATAAAGGCTGCAATTAGAGTCACTACTTGATTGAGTTTTTAATGGTTAACTATCATTCTCCATGATCCATCTGTCTTCTGCACTGGCTAGATAAAAGAGTTAAAGGGAAATGTGTTGGGAACCATAACCCCTGCATCTTTCAAGTTCTTGATGGTGGCACTAACTTCTGCAGTTCCTCCAGGGATGTGATGCCATCCTTTCTAGACTCTAGAAACTAGAGTACCTCCTTTAAAAGTAAATACACAGCACTATTCCTTAGCACAGATACCTCTCGTACATACAAAACAAAGTCTAAATTACTTAGTGTTTTCACATATATGTAGAAATGTATTTTATTTTATTTTTATTTGTTCTTTGAGAATTTCATATAACATGTTTTGATAGTATTTACTCCTCAAATCCCTCTCAGATCAACCACATTTCCTACTCTGATGTCTATTCTTGGTTGTCAACTTGACTACATCTGAAATTAACTAAAACCCAAGTGGCAGGATATACCTGTGAGGGACTTTTCTTAGTTAATTCATTTGAAGTGGAAAGACCCACTTCTAATTCAAATCTCTTGAAGTGGAAACATACACCTTTAATACAAATCTTTTGAGGTAGGAAAATCCGCCTTTAATCTGAGCCACACCTTCTGCTCGCAGCCTCTATAAAGGAATTGGAAGAAGGAGGCTCACTCTCTTTGCCTGCTTGTTCTTGCACTCCCTAACAAGTCCATTCCTTCATTGGCTTAGAGACTACTTCTTCAGGATTTGGGCATATGCTGAAGACCTGATGAGACATCCAGCCTAATGGACTGAACAACTACTAGATTCTTGGACTTTCTGTTTGTAGAGAGTCATTTTTGAACTAGTTGGACTGTAGCCTATAAGCCATTTTATTAAATCATATATATATACATATGCACACATATATATACATCATATATACATATATACACATAAGTATGTATATATGTGTATATATACATATGCATATACATATATACATGTATGTATATATGCATGTATGTATATTATGTATATATAATACATTATATTATGTATTTATAATACATTAATGTATATATAATACATTAAGTATATATTAAGTGTATAGTATCTTTATCAATAGGTTCTAATTATCAAGCTCTAAAGGACAATTAATAACGTTGACAATAGGCTGTATTATTTGAGTGTCTATGGGACTTCACTAGGCAACAATTCCAAAAAGGTAATCATACGTGTATATATATTAGAATGACATACACACATACACACATATAATGCATACTACTATAGAAGCTTCCTAAAATAAATATGAACATACATATATAAAAGAGGTGAAATGGAGTTACCCTAAATAGGACAACAATGGTCCAGTTTGAAAACATGAACTAGTAAAAATCCCTGTACCAGGAATGGGTTTCCTATTTAACTATCATCAATGCTACTGATTACTCTCTACAGCTTAATAATTAGACCCTATTGTTGTAGATATAATATACTTGAGTCATAGAAAATATGGTATTATCAAGGTGGTACTACTGTGGAAGTATCATTCCTATGGGCCAGATTTCATAAATCTGGGAGGTGTTATTCATGTTATCAAAGAGGAAGAGGAATCATCAATCTTATACAGCTGTGAACCTCAGAAGCTATGCAAATATCTGGCCTGGAGAGATGTTCCCACTAGTGCAATAGTGATATGAACACCGAGTGAGTTCTTAAATCTGATTGTTTTTAAGTTCCACCCCACAGAGAAAACCCATTCCTGGCACCGTTGTCAAGTCAGGAACCTGTGACTAGATTGGTCATGGGCTGTAGAGAACAGCCTACTACTGATAGCATGCTCTGAGCGTATTAAAAAACTGACTTCTAATGATTTATTGTCATGCGCACAGATTATTGCATTTCAACCCTCATTAAAGAAGCTTCTATATGCAGTAGATAGTGATAAATTACCTACTCCATCTTTATTAATGAGGTCATATCCTATCTTAGCACCTATGTTTTTTACTCTTCCTACTCATGTCTCAGTCCATGCTGGGTCTCTGGATGTCTTTGAGAATATCAAGCCTTATACTTGCAGGACTCACTTTCTGACATACTGTTGTGTGAAATTGCTGGGGAGATGGGTACAAATACATACTCACCCTAGATAGAGAACTGATGATATACCAAAGTATAGATATCCCCAAAGTCTAACTTGGTGAATCAATGGATTTTATTGGAGTCACTTACAGGAATATGGAGGAGGGATTATTTAGAGGAGCAGAAATGACTCAATAACATCTGTATCACTAATATCCCATCCTGGCATGGGTGATACATCACAAAATGTGGGAATCTGAACATACTACACAACTGGGAGGCAGCTCAACACATTGGACAATGTACTTTCTGAGTATTTCAGTTTGTCTGAAACTCTTCCAGTCACCTGCTAGTCTTTTCTAGAACATTTTGCTGGCCTATGCTTATTTCGGTTAACTTGTTGGGTCTGATATCATCAGTATTTACAGCTTATATGTGCTTAGAGGGAGAAGGGGCTGGTGAATCTAGTCAGTTTCAGGGACTTCTTGAAGCCATTGAGTTGTTTACTTCCTGAGCTTAATGTGTTTGCCCACAGCATGAAATATTTCATCTCCCTAGATCATCTGGTTTCTTCAGGGCCTTCCCTTGAGATGAAAGGTTTAATCTCAGAGGAAACTACTAACAACATTTACATCCTGAATTCACTCAGGGTGACTGAGTTTTCTTTTCATAAATTCCCTTAAAATTACCCTATTCTAAAAACTACCTCAGTGAGCAGCAGTCACCATATTCTCCACCTTAACCCGTGTTCTTTATAATACATCTCAAGAAGTCAAGATTACCCCATTTTTCTTTTCCTTTGTAATGTCAGTTTCTCTTGAGCATGGTCTTTGATTGCTGCTTTCTCCTTCGGTATCCTCAACATATGAACAATTCCTAACCATTACTTGCTTGATCCTGATTGCACAAATGAGCAAAGTTGTAGAGGACCCTGATAGTTATGATGGGGCTCTCCTGTCTTCACATGTGCCCCCAATAGAGTTTTGATGAAGATCACCAGTTAAGGAGATGTGCACTCTCAGCTTTAACTTCTGTGAAGTTCCTGGTCAGCTGATGTACATATGCTTTTCCTTTGGGATTCTAGAAGTTTCTGTAGCTGTATTGATCAACCCTAAATCTCCCAGATGGCATGTTGGTATAAGGTTTAAGAAGACAGCCAGTATATAATCACCAGTGATTTCTCCCTTTTCTCTCGCTCTGCATCTGCCTCTGTTGGAATTTTTCACACAGTTTCAGTTGGGTTTTCAAAATGTCATTGATTCATGGTTGATTTTGTTTTATTCTCTGTGTTGTGTGCGGCTGACTATATCTGCAAGATCTAGATCCCCTACCCTCTCATTTTCAGTTCCTGACTAGTTCTTCCTTGGGTTTCTGCTATCTCATTTCAATGCATGAATAGACATTTTTCATCTATTCTTGTACTTAGCATCCTCTTGCCAATTGGCTTTACATTTCTGTTTAAGCCTCTGTGTGAGTCCAGCTTCTATAGCCAGACTGTTCCAAGGAAATAGATTTTATTCTTCTTCTTAGTTCTGCAGTCTATGTTGATTCTGTGGCGTATTTCCCTTCAGATAAACTGAGAGGGCTATAGAAATCTTTCAGACTCATGAAGTGTTATACCTTGAATAGTTTCAGGCTTTATAAGACGTGTATGTACAGAATACCAAATATGAACACTGCAGATGTTCGTAATCTTGGTTTTTCTTCATTTAATACTACCAAGGAAACTAAGCAAAAATATGCCACTGCTGGTCTCAGAATTGAGTATGTTTTGTCCATCATGGACAGGAATTTAAAGTTTCTCTCTCTCTCTCTCTCTCTCTCTCTCTCTCTCTCTCTCTCTCTCTGTGTGTGTGTGTGTGTGTGTGTGCGTGCATGTATGTGTGTGTATATGTATCTCTGTTTCTTTTATTCTCTTTATTTGATGTGCACGTGCTTGTGTTTGCATGTGTTATGTTTGTGTTTGTTGTGCTTGTTTTATCATAGGGAGAGCCACTTGAAAATTTAGAGCAATATTTATGTCATGCAGCAATATTTAGAGATCAGTAGTCGGTAATCAAGTTTCTCCATCCCTTTTGAATCCTTTATTTGTTTTGTGGCATTTTCTTTTCTGATTCCCATGCTCTTGCTACTGAATGCTAAGTTGCTTGTTGACTTTGTCTAATAATTTAACCATACTAATATTCTTGTGAGTACCAGAGAAATCTCTAAGGAAGAGTTATGACCATGACTGTAATTTGATCTTTCCTTGGGAGAATGTAAACACAAATCTTTTCATCTCACATACGACACTGAGGATTGACCAAAGGAATGATTGCTCTCATGCCTGGTTTGAGATGATTTGAGTTAATTATAGCAGTACTAGTGACTCAAAGACAGCATCTTTTTTTTACTAGAAATCCCATCCTAGTATGTGTGATGATTCAGGAAACCTGCAGCTCAGTGTTCGGCTTGCAGGCAGCTTCATTGAGAGTCTACTTTCTCCAGAAATTGCTTACTGCCTTTATAACCCTTTTCAAAGGACCTTATAAATCTTGTAGCTTTCTGAGTTTCTCAAGTAAGTTTCATGAACATCCTGGACCTTGTAAGTTTCCTAAGCTTCCTGACTCTTACAGACTCTGCCCTCCCTGTACCAAGGCTGTTTTAATTTAGAGGAAATAGTTATGGAGTTTTGGCCTATTCCTAAGGTATCTCAGCTACTTTCCACATTTCTAAGATCACAATATATTTCTATTATCTGCTATTGGGGAAGTTTTTAAACTTAAAACTCATTCAATCCTAAGCTTCCCCAATGTGGAAAATACATTTGTTCAGCCTGAATTGATTTCTTTGTTCTTCTCAATATATGTTTTCAATCATACTTTTATGACTTCAAATTGTCTCTTTGTAGTTTTGGCATACTTTCCATCTGGAGCGACATCTATAGTTCTGGGAGTAGCCATCACTTAACAACTTAGGTCCTCTCCAGTGCTCCACATCTGCCCATTTGTGAATGAATCTGACATTTTGTTCATATTCATGAAATTCACTCTCAAAGGCTGTTAGTGAGAGAGTATCACAGCAGTTCAGTTCTCCAGCAGTTGTCGAGAATAACAGATTTGTTTTTGTTAAATCAAGAGGTGGGTAATCTCTTTGCTAATTTGCTCAGTAAATACTTAATGATGCTTTCGTGAAATGGTTTCTAATCCACTTAATTTACATAATCTTGTTATTGAATCCTAATAATTTTCCATTTTCTAAAGATCAGTAGACTGTCTAATTTTGCAGCTATTCAAAAAGCACCTTGGTACACTGATAATTTGTTTTGATGACTATAAAACAACAGGATCTGAGTGTAAATTTTTTTCTAATGTGATTATCCTCTTAATGTATTTTTATGAATATTCTTCTAAGGATTCATCAAGAAAGCAATTTACTTTATTACTAAATTATCATATAACTTGCATTTTAGTTTAATCTAACCATCACAAAGAACTTTATATTTGCTTCTTTATTACAATTTTATAAAACCGAGAAACATGAACAGAAAGCAAGTTACAGATAACTCTTGTTCATAAATAATTAGTATTTTTTCCTTGTGCATATTTACATATGTATAATTGTTTTAATCATCCATTGAATATATTATTAAGTATGCAGATATAATGCATCAAAGGGCTACAGGGTTGGATTTTGAGCATTTCTTTTATTTAAAACATTATTTATTCTTTCTACTATTGTTTGATTAGTTTCCAGATTGAGGTAGCTTAATTCATATGAAATATAACAGTGAGAGTTTATTCTGCTGTAGGGAGATTTGAGAAGTTAAGAAAAGCAAGACTGAAAATCATGAACATAAATAAACTGTTGAGGTTTAATTGGCAGGCAAGAAATCCAGTTAATAATGATGATAGTGTGTGCAGCTTTCCAATATGATATCATTGACGGTCACTTAAATACTCTAGAAACTTTCTGTAATGGATAAGAAAGGTTTACAATCAAGCAGGAAATTGGTTTGGAAGATTCATCAGAATGGCAAGACAATCTGCCAACGGGATGTGTGTGATGGGAAATTTGACTTTCTATGTAGGTAGTAAGGGTCACTGGGGTATGTTCAGTCATACAGTTGTCATCATCAGACAGAGACCAGCTCCACACATCCTCCTCAACAGCTGGGTGAGCTCACTCAGCATCTCTGTACAATTCATATTGAGAGTCAAGAGAGGTTATGGGCTTTGCCCTGCCATATCCTTATTTGGGAGAAAACATCAACAGAACACAGGAGACTTAGAGACTGACAGACTATACATTAATTGGGTGCAAAGACCTGAGGGACTATTTTACAGAGTCTTTAAGTCTCTCTGTGTTTTAAGTTTTCAAATGTTGAATGCAGGAGTTGAATGATAGTATTTCCATCACTTTTTTTTAAATGCTGACATCCTAGCATCCCTTCACATGGTTATACCACTGTCCATTGGGTGGGGCACATGATTTTATGGAAAGGAGATGGTATCACAAAGATCATTGCGCTATGGAGAAAAGAAGTGTCTTCTAGACAACACACAGAGTAAAGAGATGAGAGGGAAGGTTGTCACGGATACCATGAAGGTAAGAAAACATGCTTTTGCAAAGTGTATTTGGAAAGAGAAGTGTTTTTCAATGTATAAATGAGGCACTGGGAAGATTGAAATGTACTTGACTTGGGGCACAAAAGACATTTTCACATGCACCTGTGGAGACCTAATAGGTTACCTGACCTAGATGGATTCACAGAATGGCTTAAAAGTGAGTTATTGTTCTATTCCAACATTAAGGACATTCTTCCACCAACCATCATGTAACAGTTGAGTTAGCTCAGGTGTAACATTAACTGCTGTGTTACACGGTCTCCTGCACCTGCTCTCGAGGTGTAGGAGGGAAATGGAGTGTGAGCATGCTCATTTTCACTTGGATTTCTGGTTTAGCCAGATGGGGAGAGTTTTAAGCCTAGTGTTTATTTTGGAAACTGGGCCAGTTCTTTGTGTTTTCTCTACCCTTGCCTAGAAGAAAGATTTTTGCTTTTATCTTCTCTTTCCTTTAAGGAACTGAGCATCCCACGAGGCGACACATTTTGTGAAGCTCAAAGTTCATGGTTCTAGGTAGTCTTTTATGGTTAATACTTTCAGATGTAGTCCAGTGGTTAAAAAAAGACCATGTGAGGTGCATTCTTGTCCCCGTCTCCTTATCAAAATAGAACTGCCCTTTGCAGGAATATTTTTTATATCCCATTTCTCTTGATGCCAAGTCACATTTCCACAAGGCCTGCTAGAATCTGTAAAGAGTTTATCCAGAAAACAGCAAGAAGTGTTCTTAATGGTCTATTAAGAAACTTGGGTGTGGTGTCAAGATCCAGGACTCAGGAATGGAATTGTGTATTAGTGAGAGTTCTTTAGTCCATTTGGGACTATAACACCATTACAAAGCACTGGTATATGGCTGCTATTAGAAGCTTCTTGGCCCCCCCAGTGAGCTTGTTAATATAGTCAGGATGTCAGAGAAGAGAAGCACTGCATATCTCCCTCTCCCTCTCCCTCTCCTCTCCCTCCCTCCCTCCCCCCCCACATCATCTCTACCTTCCTACTGATCACAATGTCCATCTCTTCCTCCACTTCCAGCTTAGATCTCTGTAGACCAGGAGCAAGACTGTCAGAATGAACAAGAGGCTGAGTTCCCAGCTACAGTGTCTGTCCCTTTTCCCTTCTGCTGTTGTTTGTTTAGTTGAAAACATTGCCTTTCAGTGGATAGCTGGGTTCATTGAGCCCATGTTGAATGTGAAAAGGAATGATACAGTGTAACTTAGAATGTGTTGCCAAATAGGGAAATGACAAGATATGGAGGGAGGGATGGAGGGGGGAGGAGAGAGAGAGAGAGAGAGAGAGAGAGAGAGAGAGAGAGAGAGAGAGAGAGAGAGAGAGAGAGAGAATAGTTTGGCCTTTTGGTGGAAATTCCATGCTTTTCATTTGAGCTTGAGGGGAAAGTGGACGTGTCTGAAGAGAAAGAAGGAAACCAAGATGTCAAAAGGAGAGGCCCTTGGTCCTGAGAAGGCTTGGTGCCCTAGTACAGGGGAATGCCAGGAGAGGGAAATGGGAGTGAGTGGGTTGGTGAGCAGTGGGAGAGGGGAGGGAATAGGGTGTTTTCGGAGGGGAAACCAGGAAAGGGGATAACATTTGAAATGTAAATAAAGAAAATATCTAGTAAAAAAAAGGCTTTTCTTCATTTCAAGAGGGCTTCGACTTTTATCCTAAAAGGTCTAGGAGAAGCAAAAGCATTTGGTTCTTCTGTGTGGAAGATTAGTTGGAGAAGACAATAGGTATTGACAAGGAAACCAACTAGGAAGCTGTTGTGGCAGCTCAGGATGACATGAGGAGGTGTGAAGTGTATGGAGGATATCTAAATGTGGAATTGGCATTTTTTTTGTTGTTGTTAAAGGGCCACATAGTGACTATTTTAGGCTTTACTAATAGTGCCCTCTCTGTGGTAGCTTTTCATCTCCATTTCTGTATTGCTAGAATACCCATAGAGAACACGGAAATGAATGAACACAGTCCAGCTTTCAACAGGTGGCAGACCAAGTGGCTCAGTGCTTGTGAGTGACTATAGACTTCTGAGGCTGAAAACCTGGGTTCAAGTGTTTCATCGTCACTTATAAGAACTTATACCAGCCTTCTAAGGTGTGGTTCATGCCCCTGTGACTGAATATAAGGTACATGGAAATTTGGTGTTAGTAAAAGGCTTGTGAATGTGCAAAGATCAAACATGAATTAAAAATCAGTTGTAGAAGGGGTCAGAGGTGCTTTGGCAGTGTTTGCTTAGGCTGTGTTGTGTGATTTCACTGAAGTTCTGATTCTAAGCAGACAACAACACACACTCTCTGAACCCTGCACCACTAAAGGGTGCTGCCTACTAGAGAGAAAATTGGTATTTTTATGACATAGTATCAGTAAATATTCAATTTGTATATCTATTCTATATGCGCACATTCTTGGGGCTGCATGAAAATACCTGGGGCAAAAAAGAGTAATGAGTGGAGAAAGTTTAAGAAGCTTGTGGATGAGCCGTCACCTATGAGACGTAGAGAACACATCCTGTCTTGTCTTGCAGACTTATTTGGGATATCTATTTTGGAGAGTCTAATAAAAAGTTCCTAAGATGGTTTTTAAATTTGTAGCTGATGATCAAGTGAGTGGATGGAGTACTGGAGAAGACTCTAAAAGGATGCAGAGATTTCTACAAATTCAGTCAGGTGAGCTATAAAGCACGTTTCTGAGGCAGTATGGCAGGAGGAGATGCCGCAGGTCCTCAGGCTGGAGGGCTTCGCTGGGCAATTGGAATGTGTTGTGGGGTTTCAGAGACCTGAGCTATGGACAGGTGGTTCTAGAGGTCATTGCCTATAGAAAGTAATGGATGTCCAGACAGGAGGGACTTGAAGCTGGCTGAGTTGGAAAAGGAGAGTCTCTAAGAGTGTAGAGAACACATATGCTTGAAAATTTTCTCTTGGGTCATAAACTAAAATTGAGCTGAAGAGAACTTTTTACTCAGAAAAGAGGTTTATTTTCTCATTGCATGATTATTTATTGATTTCCAGTGAATTCAATTTTGACCTCTGAGGAGCTGTGCACTTCTCAGGACAGACTGACCTGGGAGGCAAGAGGGTGTTTGTCGAGAATAGAAACCTCATGTATCCTTATACAGATGTCATCAAGAGTCAATTGACAGATGATTTTAGTATTGCATAAAATATTATTTTTTTCATAGATTGAAAGACTTGTAAATCTACATATGAGTATATTTAGTGCTAGTTATAATAAATATCACAGCCTTTATGCTGAAGTTTAAGAATGGCTTTTGTGTGCTTAGAGAAGGATTTTCTTTGAGATGTTTTTTAAGCCAGCTTCTAAGCCACCAGCAGCCAGGGATACAGTGCTGCCTTTGGGTTGTGTGTGTAGGAAATATGATCTTTATGTGATGAAAACTATATTCAGTTTGTCTTTCAAGAAATGCTGGGGACATCACAAATTCTCTTTGAGGTACAACTGCCCTTTCAGAAGCTTTTTCAACAGCTGCCTTTTGGCCTCTACTATCTTTAAAGCTGTATTTATATTTCAGAGTGATCAGCATTCGTAATTTGTAGAACTCTAATCTGGAAACATCACCAATTTGATAGTTGGGAAAAAAAACCCCTTCATTGGTATCTGTAGTCGGGTATAGACTCCTCAGAGAGTTTGTTAGAGGATTTGTATTTCTGGGGATGTTTTCTTGCTTTGATCTGACCTTAAGTTTGTCTACCAGGTTCTGCAGAGACCTGACCCCTTCTTTATAGTTGGGTTTCTTCAGCATCTTTCCTTATGAGTGCCTAGCTGAGGATACCTTTCTTCTGTCTACGCGTGAGCCCTCAAGTATGTCCCTTCAACTTCTGAGCCCTTACTGCACGCACCCTCAGACTTCCCCATCTGGATGCTCCCTTCTCATCTATTCCAGGACTCCTAGCAGCTGGAATCATGGGCAGACAGAGCAGGCGCTACTGAAGCCCGAGCTTCTCAACTTTACGCTTTCAGGCTCTCCCCGCTCAGATTCGCTCAGATTTACTCTTTCTAGCTCTCCCAAACCTTCGACCACCCTTCTTTGCCTCAGTTGGTGACCAGATGGTAACTCTTACAGATGCAGTTTTTAAAAATTATTATTTCACTTTTGAACCTTCTCATATAGAGGCTGTATGTGTGTGTGTGTGTGTGCATGTGTGAGTATGTTTGTATTCATGTGTGAATGTGTGTGTGTGTGTGTGCGCGCATGTGGTATAAGATGGCTTTTATTCTGAGTCAAATATAAAGGAAGACTTCTTGTTCTTTGTCATCATTCTCTTCCTTTTCTCCTTCTTCTTCATCCGCTTCTTTCTCCTCCTGTTCTTCCTCCTCCTCCTTTTCCTTCTTCTTTTAAGATGGGGTCTTGCTATGATGTCCTTGATCTCTTCACACTTCTGCCAGAGTCCTGAATAGTGGCATGATTTTCTTATGTTCTGTAACTATCACTCAGTGCTGTGTGTGAAAAAAATCTGTAAGGGTTTAAGGGTGGAAAAGAGAAGAATGTTCAATAGTCAAGGTGAGAGATGATAGTGGTGGCAGTCTGAATTGGTTAGATTGCAGACTTATGGTTGAGGCTTGTAAATGGGACAAGGAGGGGGAAAGAGAGGAGAATTCACTTTTAATTCACTGGTGTAAGCAGCTACTGTACTGAGCCAAAGATGACCTTTTGCAATGTCATGTGAACTGTTACATATATGGCTCGAGATTTTAGTAAAGTGAGCCAAAGTATGGTCAGATACACTTTGTAGCTTGGTTTCCCTCTACAACAACTGCTTCCATTTGATTCTGCTCTCTTGGCACCGCCTCCATATCTTCATGCCCATCTCTACCTCTGGTTTTTACTTAGTCTGTAGACATGATTATGCCTCCCTAATCCATAGGATAGCACACACCCAGGTGAATAAAGACCCAGTGTTGCATTCCCTCCCCCTCTGCATCTGTCCAGTCTTCCATGTTCATCCTTCCTAAAGCGGGGCTTGGCTTCCTGTTTCCTTTTACTTTCTGTTGGGAGTGAACCTCTTTCCTTGTCCTGCAGCGTCCCTTTATTGACAGGCTTCCTAGACATGTTCTCACCCTCGTGTGACCCTTTAGATGTTTTCACCTTTCTCTTCCCTAGCTTCCATACCCCATTCCCTTGATAGTTCTCTGTGTTGCTGGATCGCCTATCCCAAAAATGCTGAAATCTGTGATATTGGAAATGAATCATTGACAGACCAAGGACATCTGTCCTGAGAGCCCGAACAGTTTTTCTCACATTTGCTACTTAATGGGAACAGCTGGCTCCCAGGTCTTTCTCTGTTGACATGGTCTGATAGTTCTGCAATTAGAAATCCCACTTTTTGTGTCCTTGATGACAGAAGGGCCTGAAACTCTCTTCCCCAAAGAGATATAAGTCTATATCTCCTGTTGACTACTAGCTCCTTGTCACTATAAAGCAGAAACCTACAATGAGATCACCCAGGAAGGTGGAGGAAGCTTGCAAGCCTGGAGTGTGCCCTTTGGATGGGGCAGGAAGGAGCTAAGACTGCTCAATGATACCAACAAGGATAAGACAGTTCTGACTCTTTTATTCCCAATTCTTTAGTGGAAAATTAATAAATGCTTGATAATTTAGAGCACTTTGTTTGTGACTTACTATTTTGCAGTCTATGTTCCCTAGCCAGACAGATGTTCCTGTCACATTGGATCTCATTATCTTGTTAAAGTCTTTAACTGGATCCTTTTCTATTTTGTTTTGTGTGTTTATTACTTGCCTCTCCAACTAAGATAGGAATGACAAAGTCAGGGAAATTGTACAGTCTAGATCTGTTCCCCAGGAGTGGCAGGAACATTATTTTGGAAGGGACGGGTGGATTTGATACTCCTTATGTGAAAAGTGGCCCAAACTACAGAGCTCCATAATAGTGGCTTCAAATGTATAGACAATGAATGGAGAAGCAGAAATACACATCTGATTTCAGGTTTTATGAACAGAGGTACGCTCATGACCTCTGCCTCCTTCTGTTTCTCAAAGCACCCTCAACAGCACTGTCTACCTGTTCTTTTTGTTGGCTCTTTAAGAGATTCATACAGAATGTTTTGATCATATGCACTACCAAGTTTTCTTTAATCCGTCCCTCTTCCCACCCAGCTGTGTGGCTTAAAAAAATTCAAGACCTATTTGTGATACCCTAATATTCTTGGGTATGTCCTCTACTGGAGGACCATCAACTTGCCAGGGCTGGCTGTAATCTTAGAGAAAACTGTCTCTCCCAGTAGCTAACAATTACCAATAGCTCCATGGCTCTGAGGTGATATTGTGTGCCTGAATCCTCTCTCCCTGCTAGGATTTGGTGTGGCTTGGGCTTGTACAGGTTTTGGGCATGCTGTCACAGCTGTTGTGAGTTCATATGTGTAACTGGTCTGCCGTGTGCAGAACATGTTATCTTGCAGCCACCCATCACTCTGGGCTCTCATGCTCTTTCAACCTTATCTGCAATAACTCTGAGCATTGCAAGGGGTTTACAGTTGTTTAAGTTCCCTCTAGGACTGACGGTTCTGCAGTCTCTTACTTTTGGAAACTTGGGTAATTATAGACAACTGATAATTATGTTCTCTCTCGTTCTCTCTCTCTCTCTCTCTCTGTGTGTGTGTGTGTGTGTGTGTGTGTGTGTGTTTGTGTTTCATATATGTGAGTATAGGCACCCATGTGCCCATGTGCCATATCACACATGTAGGGGTTAGAGCACAGTCTCTGCTATTGGGACCCCCCTTCCTCCTTGAACGAGTCAGAGTCTTGTCTTTGAGTGTTCAATCATTCTCCTGTCCCTTCTTGTCCCTTCTTCCCATCTGGCCATGGGAGTGCTGGGGTTGTGTGTATGTACCATAACAATGGACTTTTTGTGGGTTCTGAACCCACATTTCCATGATTGTGAGGTGAGTGATTCACCTACTAAGGAATCTCTGTGGTCATGCAGGCTGCTCTATATGCAATTTTCCACTATTCTGACTTCCCAGCCTTATGCATAATAAATAGGATATACCTCTTTGTTTTTGGATTTCCCTCAACATGCTTTGGGTCTCTACTGCTATCTCCCAGACTTGTATTTTACCTCCTTCCATGTTTTCTGGGGAAAGAGCTAAGACTTTAGCAATACGTAATATAACAAGAATAATAGCAAAGCTATTTTCTATCTCAAGGGCCTGGCACTTAAAAAAGTAATTTATGCTTTCAAGATGACTGTTTTGGCTATAGGCTTTAAAATGTCTAATGCAAACCCAAAGCAAAGCTATTTTTTTCATTCTTAGCAGCAGCTATACTGATCATTGAAAAATAGCTGTCAGTTTCTACACCAATCATAGAAAAATGACTATCAGTTTCAATGAAAGGAAACAGAGTGGCAATTAGGAAGACCTCAGGACTGCAGAGTCAGAAACCATCCCTGTGCTTCTTATTCTTAATCACAACTAAGTCTGGACATCAATGAAACATTTATTTTATATTTGCTTTTTCACTCATTAGCAGTGGAAAAAACACTACTGGAGAACTTATATGGTTTGCAAACAATTACCTATATCACAAATACAGTTTAGACAGGGTCTCTTGCAGGCCAGGTTGACTTTCAATACATGATGTAGCTAGGATGTTCTTGATTCTCCAGCCTCCAATTCTGAGGTGTTATGAGCACAGGTACATGCTACCACATCTGGTTCATATAGTGTTGGTGATGGAGCCCAGACCTTGCATGGTAGACAAGTATTCTATTAGCTCAGCTCTATTCCAAGTCCCTTGAGTTTAGTTATTTTATTAAGTTTGACTCTTCTCTTCTAGAGAGGGAAATTTAAGGTCAGCATGATTTCAATACTGACTTTTAGAAGCACAAATATCCATATTTATTTTTTTCCTGGTTAAGTGAAGAACTTAAACCATATATGTGTGTTTTAAAGAAACTTTAACCATGACGAAATCACATTCATTTATTGAAGGAGAGATCTCAGTGGCTTCTGATGTTTGAGCCCAGCTTTCCTGTGATGAAGGGGATCTCCTTGATAATTTCATCCTCTAGAGCAGTTCCTAGAGAAGATAAGGAAAGTAATTGGATTTGGTTGATATGAAAAGGACACAGCTGAGAGAAACAGGAAGAAATCAGACCCATAGAGTGTGGAGGGGAATCCAGATAGTTTGCAGTCCTGTAATTTACCTGATCCTTTTCTTTTTAATCTTTTCTTTTTAATCTTAATTCTATAAATCAGAGTAATTGCATGCATGAAAAATTAATTTAAGGGGAAATACTAGAGCTATAGTAGTTGGTTAGGAGGGGATGAAATGTTATTGGAAGAAATACATATGACTAAATTGCATATGTATATCTAAAAATATCACAGTGAAACCCATTAGTTTGCACCATTAGTATATGCTAATAGAATTTGTTTTTAAATCAAAGCAACATGTTCCGATTTAAAGAGCAAGTGTATAATAAGATTTATTTTGGAGAATAGAAACTACATTTTCTACACATATTTACCCATTTCTCAGAGTGCTTTAATGAAATTTCTGGGTGTCTTTTTTGGGGGGTACTATTATCTATGTTATTAGAGGAATTTATTTGGTGTCAACACTGTTTGTTGGCGTCTATCTCTGGAGAATTATAGTATTTTTCCTTTTACCCATGTCTTACATTTCCATTTTTTATTTTTTTGATGTATTCTGATTATAATTGTGATCCAATCACAGTGTTGCTTTCATTATTACTGCTATCTAAACACCGTCTACAACCAAGCCATGTGGTACACTCTGATTATGTCCCTGAACAACACTGAGTTCTCTCTAGACTAATGATTGTAATTAAATTATCTTTTTCCATGTGATCTTTTTAATTCCATCATTAAAGTTTCCTCCTGTATATAATTTGAAATCTCAGGGCATTCAGCTGGACAATTGTAGCTTTTCTTTTTGAGTATATCTTTCTGGATCCCTCTAACTTCATGCAGCCTAGACTCTTGTCTAAAGACTGGACACACAGTTCTCAGACTGGTATTGCCATTATGGTCTCCAGAAGTCATTTTGACTTCTCTTTTGTGGATTCTTTATATGTTAGATCTAGTTTTTCTCTGATATTACACCATGCCTTAAACTCATCTCCCAAATCACATCTTTTCCTAACCCCAACTATTATATGGATTAATACTGTAAAATAAAAATTATCCTTTAGGTTGTATTATTGGTCTAACCTTTTCAGGGTCATATTTGGGAATTAAAGAAAGGTTTGATCTTTACCAGCATCTTGGATGAAGCTGGCTCAAAATATCTTCAATTTCTTAAACTCAGGATTTGATTTATTCTCTTTAGACTACAAGACAGCAATAAAAGAATAGGAATAAATCCATTCTTGGTAATACCAGCTAAACTGAAGACAACTGGGGCCAAACTTCCTCTCTTTAGTTGACACTTCCTGCCTTTAATTCCTACCTTTAATTGACAGCTTTCTGTATCTGTGAGTGATTCAGCACAATGCTATTTGGATTGTATTGGCAAGTCATAGGTGACATTTCAGTTTGGACTTAGACAAACATATTGTTAAAAAAGTTAAAAAGCATTAGTTCAAAAGCACTTGGATTCCTATGAAGCTGTCCCCTGTGAATATTGTTATGTCAGCATTACTGTTAAAGTCTTTGACTTGACTTATACACCCAAAAATAGATGTATAGAGTATGGGGTCTACTGGATTGGAGAAGTTGAAACCTGAATTGTCTTCTTCTTGTACCAGGAATTTTTCTGTTGTCAGAACTTGGCCTATGGAAATGAAAGCAGAAAAAATGCTGACAAAGTTACCATGGCTGGTAGTAAAAGGAAAGTTTTGAAAATATCATGATTGTATTCTGTGACTGTTACTCAGGGGTAGAAGATGACACAGTGGGAATTGAAAATGGTAATGAGTCTAGGGTAGGCAGAGCTCATGACTATTCCAGTCCGTCGATGATGAGCTCTAGAAGCCTCTGAGAAGAAAATTATATGATCGGGCACGTTTGAAAGAGTCAGTTTGATTATTGAATTGACCATAAGTTCTACAGTGACAAGGTTATATGGGGAGGACAGTCTAGGGAGGTTATTGAAGTGCTTGTAGTGAGAGGTCACAAGTTTTTGGACCAAAAATGTAGCAATGGTGAGAAGTTGTTGGACACTAGTTATGTTTTGAATATAGAGTCAAGAAGACTTGCTAACACATGAAATATAGGTTTAAAAATATTGATTTATTTGTGTGTATGCGTGTGTGTGCACATGAATATATATATATATGTATATATATATACATATATATATGCTATAGGAATGCACATATCCAAAGATGCTAGGGAACTATCATATTTCCTGGAGCTAGAGTTGCAGGTAGGTGGTTGTGTTCAGTCTGATATGAGTGCTAGGTATCAAAACCCAGATCCTTTTCAAGAGAGCAAGTGTTGTTAACTGCTAAGTCATCTCTCCAGCCCTAGATGTAGGGTTTTAAAGTGATAGAGAAATTCATAATCACCCCAACATTTGCTTGGTCTACATACATCTAAGGAAGAGGAAGAATCTCAGAGATTCTGGAGGAATTGATGTGGTGAAATTAGGAGCTAAGGTTTGAAAAGGCATATTGTTTGAGATGTTGGTTAGGCATATAACTACAGCAGTCTAATATCTCTTTCTAATGTTGAATCTGGGTTTCAGGGACAGCTCCTGGGATGGTAAAAGGTTTGGAAAAGGTGTAGCGGTGATTTAGTAGTCCAGGGAGCTGTTGCAGCCTCCTCATAGTAGAGGATGAGTATCAAAGAGTCTCTTGTGATTTCCCATAGGTAGCAGTTGGCAGGCTGAGAACAAATAAGGAAATGGAACAGGCAGGGAACATTCAGGAGTCAAGAGGTTCTGTAGGAGGAAGGTGCACTGGAGACCATCCAAGAGGCATTTGATATGGGTGTGTGTGATCAGTTGAAGGTCAAGCAAGACAAGATCTATAGAAGTTGATATTCTGCAAGGAGTGGGATGGCCACCAGTCACTTGGTGTAGATCTGGTATAATCTCGAGAACCAAAGCTCTTGCTGACCTATCAGTTACTTCATTTGTAAAGTGGGGCAACACTTAATTCACCAAATTATTGTGAAAACTAAAAAAATAATTCATATAAAATGCTCAGAACAGTGCCTGACAAACGGTTGTTGCTTTTAGAAACGAGTCTTCAAGTACTCATTCACTGTCTGTCAAGGTCTTGGTGAGGGCACAGAGCTAATTAGGAACCTATCTACATTATTGAGCATTTAATCTACATATAATCCAGTATGGCTGCCACTGAACTTTTGGCTGGAGTTTACCAAAATAGAAGGAAATCTAAACCATGTGTACTGACTAAGCAATTTTGAAGTTATCCTTACATATTTCCTTTTATGAAACAGAATTTCTTATTGTCAGGCAGCTTGTCAGTTAAACTAGACTGCCCAGCCAGTAAGTCTCAGGGTTCCTTCTATCTATGCCTACCCCAAACCAGGATCTCAACTGCATGTCCAAATGCACAGCAATTTTATATGCATTCTGTAGCTCTGACTCTGGTTCTCATGCTTGAGAGACAAATACTTCATCTACCGAACTATCTCCCCAGCATGCTTTTGAACATGATTATTTCTTTTCCCTTGTTGACTTTTTGTTTTCAGCTCAGGTTCATTTGTCTCTTGTCAGGTTGTATCTTGTCAGCCACGCTAATTATGTATGCAATCTAGTGTGAACATTATTCTATGAGAAATAGGTGAAGGGGAGAACAGGAGATGAGGCTGCGTGTTCTCTGCCACACTTCATCGTTGACCCATGCCAAAGAAGCAGGTGCTAGGAATTCAATCCTCTCCAACTCCATTCATTTATCAAAGCCCTTTCCCTTCACATAGTTGTTCTGGGGATAGGCACCTTTCAAAAGTAATAAAGCTTAAATGAGCTCATGGGATAAAGTTCAGGCTTGATGGAGCTGTTGTCCTTACAAGAGGAGGAAAAGGGGTGGTGGAGGCAGAGCCCAGAGGTAGAGCACTTGGTTATTATGGCCAAGATGGTGGTTTAATGACAAACACCATGAAGAAAATAAAACAGTGAAGTGGAAGAGACACCAAGGTTTCTCTATACATCCGGAGCATAAATATGGAAAGGCAGTCACTAAAGACAGAGAGGGCTCCCACTGAGACCCCATTCGTCAGCACCTTGACCTTTGCCTTCCAGCCTTAAAAACTGTAAAAAATAAATTTCCATGTTTAAATTGCTCAGCATTTTTGCTATGGCAGCCTAGATGAAGACAGCAGAGACCTTTCTCCTCTTGCTTTGACAATCATTTTGTGAAGCATTGGTGTCTTTGGAACTTTGCATTTCTCCATAGTCAATTCACTGTAAACATGGGACAATTTTACATAGTCTTTAATCTAATGGAGCATCTTTAACTGAAAACCCTAAATAGTTCCTACTGCCAAAGACATCAGATCCGCAGCATGGACTCTTCTGCATGATTCCTGCTTCTTTGCATCCTTCCCCTTCTTTCTTCTCTCCACCATTTTCCTTCTATTCTGTTGACTAGCACTATTTCCTGCCTGGAACGTTGACTGTAAGATATTGATCCCCCTGTTGCTTTGTCATTTTTAATGTTTGTGAAAGTATACTCTTCCTTGTAAAAGATCTTATCTTCCTGGCTTTGTTCATTGACCCCAGATGCCCGATTCTGCAAAGACTCTTCTAGGTTGTTCCAGATCATATTTTATTAATGCGAGAATTTCTTTATTATTATACCAGAAATACACAAAGATTATTACTTACAATGTTGAAACCCATAATTGGAAATCTGACCACCAGTTACTGGGTAGTTTTTTTTTAAGGTATTGTGACCCCATGGTTCAGTTTATAGATCTCATTTGTCATTTAGGCACAAAGGAGATGTGCACTTCACTGGGATTATGGGGCAGGTGCACATGGCAGGCGCAATAGGAAATGATTGGTTACTGTTTTATTCCTTTCTCTTGTACTGTGAAATGCAAAAAGGTTATGTATTTATACTTACACCCTATGTAACTTTATACACACTATTATATAAAGATAATTGCAAATATGTACTTTAGACTGACACAAATTAATGTTGAAGAACATTTATCATGACATTCAACAGGAAAAATAAAACAGTATACTTTTGGAGAATTTTTAAAGAGCAGGAGGAAGCATTTAGATGGGAAATCAAATATGCAAACTATAGTCACACAAAAGAAAGACCATATGGTTTAATGCCATACATTAGTTTGTTTTAAACCTTTTGAGGTTTATTTTCAATTTGAAATGAGAGTGTGCCTTAATTAGTCTTGAAGTGGGCTAGCATAGCATATGTCTTAAACAACCATTTACATACTATTTTCCCTTTCCTTTATTTATAGATTTAAATTCTGGTAAGCCAACAAAATGTAGTTCACAGGGAACAAGCAATCAAATCTTTTCCACTAGCTTGCTGATTATTTTCATATTTCATTGAAGTATAGTTGATAGATAGAACATATATTTGAAGGATATCGTTTTGTATTTTAACACATATTATGCAAATTATGATATGCAGTAAGTGATTGCCAGAAAAAAATTCAAGTTTCATATCTATCACAGTTACCTTGTATGTGGGTTGAGGAATGGGAAGAATCCTTCAAGAATAAAATACATGAATATTAATTGTGTTTACTCTGATGCATATTATTTCTCCAATATGTATTTTACTACTGAAATTTCATATCTTTTGATTAGTCTCCCTATTTTCCCACACCCTGGCCTTCTGTGACCACACACCTACTCTGTTTACATGATGAACTGCATTGAGTTCATATATAAGTGAGACTATGCACTGTCTTTGCGAGCTTGGCTTAGGTCACTTAGTATAGAATCCTCTGACTTCTTCTCTCATATTGCAAACAGCGGGGTCAAGGATGAATACCTTTTTTGATCCTACCTCCAGTCTTTTTATCTGTGTGCAGGCTAGTTTTATGTCAATGTGACCCAAGCTGAGTCATTTAGGAAGAGGGAACATCAATTGAGAAACACTTCCACCTCTGGGAGCAACAGGCGTCTGGGCAAGATTATAGAGCATTTTCTTGTTTGATGATTGACAGGGGTGGGTGGTGGGTGGGTGAGGCAGCTTACTGTGGGTGGTGTCCTGTGCTGGTAGTCCTGGGTGCTATAAGAAAGTAGGCTGAGGAAGCTGTCTGGAGCAAGCCAGCAAGCAACAATGTTAAATGGCTTCTGAATCCGCCCCTGCCTTGTGTTCTTGGCCTGACTTCCCTGGATGATGGACTAATTGCAAGTTGTAAGATGAAATAAACCCTTCCTTTCCCAAGATGGTTTTGGTCATAGTATCACAGTAATAGAAATCCCAAGTAAGACAATCTTATCTTTGATGGACACTTTAGTTGTTTCAATTTTTGGCTATTGTATATAGAACTACAATAAACAAGGGAGTGGAGATATCTCTTCAATATGTGTATTTCATTTCTATAGATAAATACTCAGAAATGGTATTTCTAGACTGTATGGTAGTTCTATTTTTTAATTTTGCGAGAGTAGTTTCCATAATAATTATATCAATTAACATTCACCCCAGCATTATGTAAGGGTCCCGTTACTCATTACCAACATGTATGTTTCTAGGTTTTGTTGACAGACATTCTACTAGGTAGGAGTTAACATATTGTGGTTCTGATTTGCATTTCTCTCATAACTGGTGCTGATTTCATACATTGCTCATCCATTTGCACAGTTTTGCTTTTTGTTTTTTGTTTTCTGAAACAGGGTTTCTCTTACAGGCCTGGCTGTCTTAGAACTTGCTCTGTAGACTGGGCTGGCCTCGAATTGACATAGGTCTGCCTACTTCTATCTCCAAAGTACTAGGATTAGAGGTGTGTACAACCACCACCCCACTTCGTATGCTTTCTTTAAAGGAAGTTCAGTTCATGTTTTCCCCATCTTAAATACTGAGTAGTTGACTTCTTAATGAGTTGTATGAACTCCTCATATATATTGCATATTAATCCCTCTTGGACAGTTATCTTAAGAATATTCACCATTGCACCAGTGGCCTTTTCACGTCACTGCTTTCACGGTTGTGCCGAAATGCTTTACTCCAATGACACTTCACTTGCTTATTTTTGATCTTCTTGCTCATAGTTTTAGCATCTAGTAAAAAATCACAGCCAAGATGAGCTTCAAGGGTCTTCTCCTGTTTCCCACCCCTTGGTTTTTACAGTTATACATTCATTCTGTTTAAGTATTTCTTCTTTGTGGGTTTTGAGACAGGGTTTTATACTGTAGACCTGGATGGTCTTGGAGTTTATTGTGTAATGCAGGCTGGCTTTTAACTCATGGCAAGCCCCTTGCCATAAGCCTCCTGTCTGCTGGGATTCAGGGTATGGGCTTCTGTTTCTGCCTTACATTTAAGTCTTTAATCCATTTTGAGTTTGTTTTTGTCTTTGGTGGGGGGTGAGGTTCTCATTTCACATTTTCTGTGTAAACATTCATTTTTCCCCAGCATCATTTATTGAATCTCTCTTTGTCTCTGTCACTCTCTCTATTTGTCTCTCTGTCTCTGTCTCTATCTCTTTCTTACACATGCACACACACACACACACACATACACATACACACACTATCTCTCACATACACACACACACACTGTCTTTCTCTCTGTATCTATGAGTACAGATATAATGATGTAGATATAGCTATAACTATTTTGTATATGTGCAGGGGCCTAAGGATTAAAAGTTGAATAAAATACCTTTTCTGTCTTGAAAACTTGACAAATATTAAAGGAAGACCACCTTTCATAGTTGAATAATTGTAATCTTTAAACACATTCATATGAAAGGAGGTATATATTGTCTATATAATTTATATAATATACAACCTAAGATAAGTGATATAAACCTCTAGTCATAGACATAATCACACATAGACACAATCACACATAGATACAATCACACTTTGACTGACCGACTTGCAATAAAATCAAATGAAAGAACACACTAAAACTCTGTTTTAAGTATTTAGAAATAAAATATCATTGGTTTTCTCAGAGGACCTAAACCAAGCCCAGTTGTGTCTGCTCCTCTTTTACAGAGAACTGATTGACTCATTATACTTACTGTCTCTTAGTCTGTAAGTCTGGACTTATCTCTGCGTATTGTGGATCACAACAAATTCACAAGACTCTAAGACACAGATCAAGCTTGGCTCATGCTACTCATTGAAAGTAGCCAGTGAATTGTTTAGGGAGCTGTGTCAGTTTGGCTGACTCGTTGTTAGTTACTGTGGGAAAGCCCTCTATAGTCCCCATGGCCAGAGGCCTGTGACTCTAGTAGGTCATCCCCAGTCACAGGGAATCCTATCTTAGCCAAGACATTCTAGAATTGTTATTAGGAGCTCCCTGAAAATCTGTCTCCATTACAGAAAATTTCTAGGTGAATGCCCAGGCTGCTTCCTCCTTGGCCTTGCTGGTTTCTGAGATCCTGCACATGAGATTAAGGCTTTGAGTTTCTGCCCATAGCTTCTACTCAAATGCAAACACTACTACTTCTCTGTATTTTGAAAGACAGAGTTAATTTTTCTTTCTTGTATTTATAATAGTTATAGGCCTTTAGCACATTTTTTTCCTATGGATTAATGAGCAGTTTGGGGGTAGCAAGAGAGAAAGAGAGAAAATCTCTGTGTTCCTGAAACCTTGTTTAATAATGGAGCATGTCAATCCCCATTTGACCGATTTTTGTTGTGGTTGTTCTTGGTGGTTTTGTTTCTCACCTAACGTCAGCTTCTCCACTCTGCCACAGAATTTGTTTCACAGCTCTAGAATAAGGATAAAAATAAAGTAAATGTTTGGGAGGCATTGTGAGATAGCTCTAGGTAGAAAGCCACACAAAGGCGCACAGTTCCCGGCAGGAATGGCTAATTAATTGTGCTGTATTTAAGGGATAGCATGGAGCAATTAATGCATTTAACTGCTTCGTTGAAACAGAAATCTCTTTTGCAGCTTGCATAACTTCCTTGTATAATGAGAATGCTTCCTGAATTTATAACTGACAGCGTGACCTCTGATTAGGGGATGCAGATATGTAACTCTCTCTGCATTTCTATTTTCCACTAGGTAAATCCAGACCCGAGTTCTGGATTCTTCATTTTGAGCTCTTAGAAATAGGTAGGGAAAACTAGGAAAGTAGAATCCTTTTTCAAAAATTTAACCCATTTGTATCCTTCTTGATATCTTAAATCCTGTGATTTAATGAATCTTATTTGGCACATTGTAATTTTTATTTACTAAGGACATAATGCAAATCATTTGTATTTTCAGAAAAAAAAATTGATCTGTTCTAGAGTTGCACATAATAGTCAAGGTCCAGAGAGCTCACAGTGGACCTAGAGGAGAGATAAGGGATTTAAACAGACAGATTCTACGTCACGAGGCAGCTAGGATGGATAGTGAGCCTCCTCGCATGGCATATACTTAGTGCTCTTGGTACATTGCATTTTCTAGTCATGAGAGGTTCTGTTTTTCCGACTTATAAAACTGCCACCAGAATAAGTTTTCCAGAGATCAGAAGTGGAATTTCAGCTTTCTTCTCTAAGGTTGTTGACACATGGGAGCTGGGATTTATCAGAATTCTGGCTCCTGTGTGTGTCTCTGGCCTTCCATCCCATTCATCTTCACCACTGGAAGCCTCCAGTTGCCTTGCCATTTTTTCCCCAGCGGGAGTCAGAATCTGAAAGCGGGGTTGAGCACAGTTCATTTCCCTATTCGTTTGACTGACTTGATGGGAATGCTCTCTGGATGCTCTTGAGTACAGCATAAATGCAAGCTGTTGGCTGTGACTTTACATAGGGATTCGCCAACTTTTCAGAGTAATTAATACTACTCTGCAAAAGGTTGGTCTCTTGGGGCTTTGGTTATGACGTTCACCTTTTTATCCCCACACCAACTGCCTTTTCTACCTTGGGACTGGAGAGACTATACTTAAAGTGAACGATTTCAGTAAAGCACCTGATTCTGAGACAGGGAAGGTGACTGTTTCTCTTGTAGCATCCATAGGTAATACATGACAGGAGTCGGTGAGAACAGTGGTAATCATTGACTTACTCCCAGTATAGTCCAGGAGGACTATATATCATCTCATTTTACAGTGAGCAGCTAATTCTCTTTCTACACTATCAGCTAAGAATGTAAGCTCTTACAAATACTGACTCATTGTATACCCAGAATAACCTCATGAGTACAGAGATGTTATTATTCAGGTTTTGTGGGACAACAGCATAGAGAGACTTGGCTTGAGGCAAGTGCCTGGCTAGTAAGATGTGGAACTTTACTAGTTTTGTTCCAGTGTGAAATGAGCTGCTCAGTTTAACCATCTTTACAGGTCTACACTTTTCTTTTCTAACTTCCCTTTTAGAATGCATTTCTAACTTTATAATCCACACAGGCAAAGGCATACAACAATTATATATTATCAAAATAGCCCAGCTCAGGGAAATAGCTATATCTGTTTTATAATAAAACGAAAACAACTTCATTGTCATTTTCGGGGTATAAAAATAATATGTGCTTGTAAAGAAATATGGAATAATACATAAAAGACAAAGGAAAAATGATCATGACAGAAACTTCACTACACAGGAGCATTTGTATAATATACTTCCTGGTATTTCTCAGTGCACATGTGCACATGTACCTATTCTATTTTGTAGGAAAATACAATGTGTGTATTGTTTTGTAAACTATTTCCATGGTTACAATGTAATGGGGACATGTTTCTGTGACAGTGGGCATAAGTATACACCATTCTTAATATATATCTTTATAGAACTTTTCACTTCTAATTTGCTTAGAAGAGGAATACTTGTTGAGTTGTGAGTTAGTTTTCATGTTCTAAAATATAATTTAAGTCCCAACTTCCCAAGTTAAATACAGGAGAAAATGGGAAAACCACATATCTTCTCCCCTCCTCTCTTTCTCTAATTCAAAACCCTTTTATTTATTTATTTTTTCTTTTCTATCAACACATTTTCACACCACATATTTTAATAATGCCACTCCAACTCTTCCCAGATTCTCCCCACCTCATTAGTCCAATTTCTTGATATCTCTCTCTCTCTCTCTCTCTCTCTCTCTCTCTCTCTGTGTGTGTGTGTGTGTGTGTGTGTGTGTGTGTGTGTGTGTGTGTGTGTGTGTGTCAAAAGATGAAAAGTCAAGTAAAACATCAAGGTCTGTTGATTATATATTGTAGGTTTTAGTGTGTGTGTGTGTGTGTGTGTGTGTGTGTGTGTGTGTGTGTGAGAGAGAGAGAGAGAGAGAGAGAGAGAGAGAGAGAGAGAGAGAGAACATGTCATTTTCTGTGTTTTCTTAATTTTTTAAAGAATTATACATATTAATATTACATTTATATAATTCCTCTCTTCTCTTCAAAGTTTCCTATACCACCCTCCATGCTTCAAGTTCAGGTCATTATATTCTTTAATTAGTATTGTTACACACATACATGCATGTATATATACATATATACACACATACATATGTACATACATACATGAATGCATAATACATTAACACAACCTGCTCAGTTCATCATGCATGCATAATACATACATATATACATATATGCATACACATATACATATATTAATACAACCTGCTGAGTTCATTTAATGTTGCTTACTTATATGTAAATATATTTACAACTTACTGCTTGGCATCGGATGACCTATCAGAGGACTCATCCCAGGAGCAGACTTATTCTTCCCCACTCTACAGTTATTATTGCCTGTAGCTCTTTACCTACACGTGGGAGTGTCTCTGAGAGGTTTCCCCCACCTACATTTCCAGGTAATTGTTATGTTATTTGGTTTGCTTTTGTCATGTGTTTAATGTATGGTACACAGTTATTTTGAAGTACTATGGATTCAGATGTATCATTTTGTATATAATTTCTGTTTCTATCATGAACTGAAGAGGGAGTAGGGGACATGGGAGAAGTTGGAGGAGGATAGGGAAGGGGTGGAAATGATGTAAATACTGTATTCATGTATCAAATTCTCCAAAAGTAAAAGAAAATTAGAACAAATAAGTAAATGAGGTACTTTAGAGAA
This sequence comes from Tokudaia tokunoshimensis, assembly GCA_036184795.1. Classification (NCBI taxonomy): domain Eukaryota; kingdom Metazoa; phylum Chordata; class Mammalia; order Rodentia; family Muridae; genus Tokudaia; species Tokudaia tokunoshimensis. The sequence continues at coordinate 91,188,178 of BTHU01000012.1, read as the reverse complement.
AGAAAAGAAGATTTCTATCTTTGGGACCAACCTTAACAATGCCCTCTTTATCCATGTGGCAGTAACTTCTTTTTAATGTGACACAGAGCTAGAGTGGGAAGTCATTTATATATGTAACAAAGTTCACGAAGAGCATTCACAAACATGTCCTTATTTAGTACAATAAATAAGGTTGCTTTCCTGTCAACACTTCTTGGATGAGGACACCAGGTGGAAGGGAATAGGTAATAACTCATCCTAAACTACACATCTTGTGAAATTAGAATATTGGTTCAGTAATGCTGAGGCCATGCTGTTAACTGTGCACAGGCACAGTGCCCCTGCCTGATGGAAAAGCAGAGAAAAAGAAAGGTAGAGAGTATCCCCTTATTGATAGAAAGATTAGGAAAGAATTCTTGACTGCTAATATGATCCTTCTTGTAATAATCGGATTCCAGTTGAGTCTTTTGAAAGGAATCTCAGCGGAAAAGCAGTTAGATGTTAAAAGAAAAGAGCGATTGGAATGTTCAGGTATTAAGAAGAATGCGGGGTATGCTTTGGGCTTAAGAATTAAGAGGATGATGTCCAAGTAGTTAAATGAATTTGCGAAAATGGGTCAACAAAAGAGAACCTCATCAGAATGCCTGGTCCATTTTCAGGCAGGCATATTGAGCAAATTCTTTTCTCATCTCATTTCCAGTAAATAGTCAGAGCAAGTATTAAGCAGGATTTTATATGTACAATTAGAAAGGATTTTATGCTTAGTATTATACTGGATTTGGGTGCAGATAAATTCGTGGAGCACTTTCAGTCTTTGAGTCAGCCTTCCCTGTTCTGATAGAAGAGTATACAGATAGGCTTTAGCAGTGATCACATCAATAATGAATTATTAGTGCTTGTGCAGATACAGTGATGTTTTCAGAAAAGCATTGTACTTGAGAGAATGCAACAAAATAAAATGATGTTCAGCTTTTCATCCTCTGCCAGGGGTAAGGTTGAAGAGGGAGCAGTAAGCATGGCTCCTGGCCTTACATGGATATAAACAGAATCCAATTTCTTCAAGGGAAAAGGACTGTGTACAACAAGGTAAAGCATGTGGGAGACAAGCCTATTTTACTTGGATGGAAAAAAAAATGAAGCATCGTTATTTTCTAACATACCTCCTTTGGCATTCAGACAGATTTTAAACAGTGATGTAAGCCATGATTTTTATATTAGTTTATGTTCTTATTTCATCAGTATGAATCTCAAACTCTCATTTCTAACATAGAAACAGTCCTCTTGACCTTTCACATGTATTGCTTCTGTATCTTTTTGGACTGTCTTTGGCAATCAAATGGACAACGGCTTATTGATGTAGACCACTTGGCCTCTGCAGTTTTCTTTTTCATCTGACTCCCTTCCTTTACCACTAAACTAAGGCTAACTCCTTCCCAGCACTGAGAGTCCTTAGGGTGAGAGTTCTGTCTGCTGAGTCCCAACATTTATTTACTTGTCCCTCACTTAGGCTTAGCCAACCTGTGGCTGAGTGGTGCTTCACTCCTCTTTGATTGCCAGGACTGTCCAAGTCCTCAGAGCCCATTAGTGATGTTTGCTAGCCTGGAGGTTTTCCGGGCTTCATGTGGCATCAGGGAAATCTGACCTCTTCCCCACCAATAGAAAAGCAGAAAAGATAGCTCAGTGGAACAACAACATTGGTTGTTTTAGTGCTCTGATGAAAAGGCTCCAAGGACTAAGGGATTTCCCTTAAGTTAGTTACTCCTCACATCAGGTTGGTTCTTCCTAATAAATTAGCACAGGGACCCCAATGAGATGCTGATCATTTGATGAGGTATAAAGAATTCATGCCCAGATTGGAAGACTCAAGAAATGTCCTGTCTCTTTAAACCACGTCCTTCAGCAATATTCCTGCAATTAAACAATTATTTTAGACATGGTTGTGGTTATGAATATGAATATCAACCACAGCTGGCTTCAAATTCTGACTGAGTCAATCACCATGTAGGTGATGTTGGGATATTTGCTCATTTCTAGAGCACCTTTTTTCATTTATTATGTGGACGTTACATCTTTATAATAACAAGAGTTAGAGCAACTTTTAAGTGAGGTAAGGTCTATATAATGCTTTCCTACTAGTTGGTGTCAAATCAATATTCAGTAAAAACTCCCTTACGGCCTTACCACCTTCTACTAGCACCACAAGCTAGGGACCAAGCCTTTAATGTATGGGTTTCTAGGTAACATTGAAGATCTCAACTACAGCACCACTCTCAAGAACAGGAAGGAATGGCCTCGGAAGAATCTACAGAGTGATGTGATAAGTTGGTGGAATTAATTTAAGAAAGAGGTATTAAAAATGAGAGAGAGTGCAATTCATCTTAGAGAAAGTTTTGGTAGAATTTCCCATGAATTTTAGCCAGTCACAAAGCCAACTAAGAATATAGATTGTTATTTTTCCCACATGACTTGATCAGAACAGGGAGAGCCCTACCTTTCAGAATGTCATGCCTATCAAATGCCCTGCCTATCAATAAAGCCCACTGTGCTTTTTGTTTTTTCTCAGCTCGAGATGCACCTTGACAGATTTGGGAATGCATGATCTTAATTAAGAAAATTCCCTCATAAGTCTTTTGTGCATTTCCTTGACATTGGTGGGACCATACCAGTGAGGGGTGGCGCTACTCCCGGGCAAGTGGTGTAGTGTTGTCTAATGAAGCAGTTGGAATAAGGCCCGAGGGGAAGTCAGTAAACAGTATATCTCCATTGCTTCTGCCTCTTGCCTCCAGGTAGCCACCCTGACTCCTTTCAGTGATGAAGTATGACCTCCAAGATAGTTGTAAGATGAAATGATCCTTTCCTCCCCAAGTTACTTTTGGTCATGGTATTTTATCACAGTAATTAGAATAAGAATTCTGGCCGGGCGGTGGTGGCGCACGCCTTTAATCCCAGCGCTTGGGAGGCAGAGGCAGGCGGATTTCTGAGTTCGAGGCTAGCCTGGTCTACAGAGTGAGTTCCAGGATAGCCAGAGCTACACAGAGAAACCCTGTCTCGAAAAACCAAAAAAAAAAAAAAAAAAAAAATCAAGTATGAGTTTCCTTAAAAAAAAAATCTCTAAAAAGAATAAGAATTCTAACAAAGACACCCTCCCTTCTAATACTAACATACTGAGCAGTAGGATATTGACTTGTGAATGTTTATGGACCATAAATATTCATACATATATCAAACATATTTATTGTATAAGATATCAAATGCAACTCTGCCCAAGAGGCTACCTGCTAGATTGAAGAGGACACTTAAATATTCCTACATATATTTCCATATTTAGAGATAGAATATCTAATATAATGGCCAAGTAACTAAATATAATTTTAAAATGTTCCTGCTAAAAAAAGCAAACAAAAATGGAACAAAGGAAAAATATACTAATATCTTTATGTTCAAGCTGAAAAAAAAATACCTAAGTGAAAACTGGGAAAAACATGACATTAACCTCTAGACTATCATCACTCTTTAAAATATTATTAAATTCAGGTCAATATCTTGACTTGTATCTACAGGCTGGAATGAGAATATGAAATATTATTCTTCTAAAGAGAAATAAAGGCACTGGGAATGTGTGGACTCTTATTCTGGCAGATATATTTTTCTTCTACTTGACTTATTTAATACAGGTACTGCTGGAAAATTGACTATTGACTTGTGCTATTTTTCTTTTTCACATTTATACTTTATTTTTTGAAAATTAAAATGGTCAACAACAGTAAATGTCCTGGTCTTTCTCTTTCATTTCTCTTGTGTTTGTTGAGCAGCTATTTCTCAGAGAGAAAATGAAAGCATACTTGGCAATAATGTTCCTTTTGGATCTGAAGTGTGAGGTATAATGTGGGTGTTTATTATGGTTTAAATGGAAACCGTTCCTCACAGGCTCATGTGTGTGAATGTGGGATTTTCCAGCTGGTGGTAGTGTCTTGGGAAATATACTTTGGGAACATTGGAGCTTGCTAACTGTGGAAGAGCACTATAAGGGAGACTTTGAGGGTTGCAGCACATTCCATTTCCAGTCTGCTTTTCTCCTGAGCATCTAGGATATGAAGAGCTTCTGACATACATCTTACCACCATGAGCTCTGCCATGCCTTCCCTGACAATATGAACTGAAACCCCGCTAATGACCAATACAGAGGCAGGTGCTTGTAGCCAACCATTGGACTGAGCACAGGGACCCCAATGGAGGAGTTAGAGAAATGACTGAAGGAACTTAAGGGGTTTGCAACCCCATAGGAATAACAACAATATCAACAAACCAGAACCTCCTCCCCCTGCCCCCCCCCCGGAGCTCCCAGGGGCCAACCAACCAACCAACCAAAGAGTACACATGGAGGGACACATGGCTCCAGCTGCATATGTAGCAGAGGATGGTCTTATCTGGCATCAATGGGAAGAGAGGCTTTTGGTCCTGTGAAGGCTTGATGCCCCAATATAGGAGAATGCCAGAGCGGTGAGATGAGAGTGGGAGGGTGGGTCAGGGAGCAATCTCATAGAAGCAGGGTGAGGGGAAATGGGATAGGGGATTTTCAGAGGGGAAACTGGGAAAGAGAATAACATTTGAAATGTAAATAAATAAAATATCCAATTAAAAATTGACCCTCTCTTCTCTTATGCTGTTTTGATGAATTATTTTGCTGTAACAATGAGGAAAACTATCTACCTGTACACTAGTATTGTATATAGACATTTCATTTCTATACCTCTTGTTTGTGTTACTTTGGGCCATTTATTTACGTTTCTAAGCTTTCCCTTATCATAGATGAAATATTAACATCTACCTTGTAATTGTTTCTGAGAATTGGAAACATATACCCTCAGTGTCTATAGGGGATTAGTCCCAAGAAGCCCCTTAGATGCCCAAATCTGTACATGGCCACATCTCTTATATCCAGTTTCATAGTTTTATACATAGCCTATCAATATGTCCTTAAAATCTTGTCTAGATTATTTATGACAAAAAGTTGTATCATACTATTTACAGAATAATGATAAGTGTCTGAGCAATCTGACACAAGCATCTTTTAGAAAGAGTAAACATATGGTACCATGGCCTTTGAGACTATGAGATTGTGTCTGTCATGTTAGTAGCTGAAGAAGAACAAGTTGAAGGGTGGTATGACTGGTGGGGGTTAAGTGTGAAAAGAATATGGAAGCATATGTCTGACCAATGATAGAGAACGGCCAGTTACATTGTTATAGCAAGAAAGAATGAATGGACAGAGGAAGACAAACTGATTGTGTTCAGTCCTTGTCCTTGAGCTTACATTAAGGTCACATGTAAGATCAAGACACTGCCCACTAATTAATTTGTATCTTTTTATTTAGTCCTTGGAAGAAAAGATCCTAGGGCTCTTTGGTCTGTTTTATCTTCATAGGAGCATAACTAATTAAAATTGTTTCCATCTCCATAGGTGATCATTGTCATATTCCTCTCCTGCTGACACCAAGATGGCATTTATATATCTCCAGGGAAACACATGCATATATATTTATATAGAACATATACTGATATGCTTCATATTCATATAAAGTATATTTAAATATGAGATGAGACACATAAGGAGCTTTCATTGGTTTCCAGTGGAATATTGCAGGATGCCTAATACTTCTGGTTACATATTATATAGCTACAGTGTTCCCTGCTTACCTTTGTTGTAAAGTTGTATATGATATCTTTATTTTCTGCATGTTTCTAACTGCCTCTGTGTTAGAATCTTGTTTCCCCAAATCACTCAGTGTTTGGTGTGTCATGCTATTAAATCCTTGTGGCACTCTGCCTCAATTTCCTTACTGTATCTTTTGAAGTTTACAGAGGTTTGGGCCTCCTGAAAATGTAAACACATGTAAGATTACTTCAGAATGCATCAGACAATATGAGTGTGACTCACTGTGAGTAACTCAATTGAATTGGTTATGGATGATTACTATTTTTGTAGAAGGAATATGGTTAACATCTGAGAGCTCATTATATATCATTAGCAATTTTAATTTTATAATAACCCTTGATGGAGTCTCCAGTTTTAAGAAAATGCATTAGTGTGTCAGTCACCTACCACTGAGAATGCAGCCCCTCTCACTCTGATTCTTTCCATTAGAATTTCTGTGGATGTATTTCTTTTTGGCACTCAGTCTTAACAACAAAGTAGGAATTAATCATGAGTTGTTTTTTTCAATCTTGAGATTGTAATTACAATTAATTATAATACTTCTCCATTCCCTTCCTCCCTCTACAATCTCTTATCTATATATCTCTCCATAATCCCCTTAAAATTCATGGCTTCTTTTTTCAGTAATTGTTATTGTGTGCATACACACATACACACACACATCAAGTTCATATAATGTTACTTATATGTGTACATTTTCAGGGCTGACGGGGACTGCACAACCACTTGGTGGGCTGGGGTGCTCTTCCCTGGGGAGGACCATCTCTCCTCCTCACACATTAGCCCTGTTACCTGTAGTTCTTTGTGTAGGGTTGAGACCTTCTGGGCTTTCCCCCCATGCAGTTTGACATGTTTGTTGTTGCCGCCATCCTTGTTCAGCTCTTGTTTAAGCAGTCATGGTGAGTCTTTATGGGTGTGGCTTCTGATGTCACTTTGAGACAAAGTCCCTGATTCTCTGGCTCTTACCATATTTCCACCCCTCCTCTATAATGTTGTCTGAGTCTCAAGTGTAAGAGTCTTTTTTAAATATATCCACTTGGACTGGTCTCCACAACTCTGAATTTTTATTGGTTGTGTTTTTTCAATTTTTTTTGAGAAATTCATACATGAGTGAGTTCAATGTTTCTCTGTAAGATCTTCTCCTACTTCTACAGCTCCTCTTGGATCCCCATTACCACATCTCCCTCCAAATTTATGTTTGTTTCTGTAATTACAAATGCATGTGTTTTCACACAGGAATGTGCACATATCATGTACACACATACATGCACAAGTGTGCATGCGCATGTGTTTGTTCATATATACACCCACTCACATAAGCTCACAAGGGAAGAAATCAAAGAAATTTCCAATCACATATCAAAATCCAACTTACCCTTTTATATTTTAGTTTTTCCAGGATACTATAATTATTCTGGGTGGTTATATAAATTGAATTTAGAGAATCTCTACCAATTAGACAAATGATTGCTATATTACGTAAAAACTGGAATCAATTGCCAACTCTTAGTCTCCAAATATAAACATTTCATGTTTATTTTAACATAGGGTCTGCCATTTATTTATGTGACTATTAGTGGCTTGTTTTACATCTAAGGCCAAGAGGATGGGTTTGTTATAGTCTGTGGTTTCATTTACTTTGATAAATTCGATCCCTCCACTTGCCTATGTATTTTTACTCCTTACAAAAAAATTTTTAACTAAGTACTGACTTAAAAGCCATTTGCAGACATTATAAAACATAATGCAGTTGTTAAGGGAAGAAAAACTCAGCGGTTTCATTTTGCTTTTGGTGCTAATTTATATTCTTAGCAGGAATTTAACCTTTACTGGAATGACTTGCCAATCTGTACAACTTGAAAGAAAATGTACACTAACTGTAATTATTTCAGTATTAAGAATGTGCCTTAGTTTCCACAATTACAAAGACATAGAACATTAGTCTTACTTTTTACCATGTAGTATTTGAGTATGGAGGGTTACTTTTAGATCGATCTATCTATCTATCTATCTATCTATCTATCTATCTATCTATCTATCTATCTATCTATCTATCTATCTTATCTCTATAGATATATGTATAGTATCTATATATAGATGCAATAGATATAGATGTAGATCTAGATATAAGTAACATATTATCACCATGTAAGTGAAAACAGAGCTGGTAGTCTGGATCCTGAATTAATTCTGCAAATATTCTACAGAATAAAACACAATGAAGATAATATTTGATTTGTATTTGTTGCTATAATGACCTTGAAAAATTCTTGTTTGATTGATTTTGAGATATTTTATAGTCACTTTCTTGTATTCTTCTTAGGATCACCTTTCTAACTGATTGCTGATAGTAGAATTTCTAATTCCAGTGTGTCGATTTGTGTCCTGTCGTCTTACTGAACCTAGTGCTAACATTTTGCTGATTTCACTTGGCTCCTCTTAAGTGACAATCTTCTCAAATGACTCTGCTCCTCTCCATCCTACACTGTTTCTTTTCACATGATCTTTTTCATTTCTTGGAGACTCAGTAGAATAGGTCATAGTAGCTGTGAAAATGAGCATGTTTTTTTCTTTCTCAAATGTAAATGACATGCTTCTTTCTCTCTGCTTCCTGGCCACTAGCTGAACAGTTTGCTTTGCAATGAATTTCCTTCTCTTCTACCAATAAACTCATCTAAGCCTTAGTGCAGTGGGTGTGTCCCATCTTGGACTAAAATCTCCAAAATAAATAATTCCCTTTTTACACTAATTATTTCAGATATTTCACTGCAGTAACATGAAACTAAGAAAGAAATATATGTAAGTGCTCACCATGCTTACCCAAAGTACCACAGGCACAGACCTGATAAGTGGTGCTGGGTTGGAGAAATCTACCTCCAATGAACTGGAAATTTCTGACCAATTGCATACAGGAAATGAAAGAAATTGAGATTATTTTTTGTCCTTTAGTACATGCTATTTTGTTATTTTGGTGGTTTAGAGTAGCAAGGAGAGAACACAGCATGCTATTTATTTATTTATTTATTGATTGATTGATTGATTGATTGCTTTGATATTATTATCTTATTGTGTGTGTATTTTGTCTGCACATATGCCTGTGCACCACAGGAATGTCTTGCATCTGCAGAGGCTAGAAGAAGACAGTGGATCCTCTGGAAATGCAGTTCTAGGGATGGTTTTGAGCAACCCTATAGGTTGTAAGAGTCATAAGTGCCCTTAACTATTAAGCCATGTCTTCAGCCTCTAATGTAGTATATTCTTTAAAAATGTGGGCTACTAGGTAGCCCAGACTTTGTTTCCATCTCAACAGAGAGCTGCTTGCCTCTGCATCTGATTGCTGGGAATTCATAAGTGAATTCAAGGCATGTCACTTATGAAAGCAACAGAATCATAGAGCAAGGAGGTTCTAACAGACTGAATCATCTTACTTATCCAGTTGAAAGTAGGCAGGAAATTCTTATGGGTAAAATGTTTTTTTAATTCATTGGAATATTGTGCTGACTCTATAGTCAAAGAAAAATTTCTGAAAAGAATAGTCTCAATATTCTTTCTCATGTTGTTGGAATAATTTATGTTCGCAGACAAAAATCACATCTAGAAAAATATCGGCTCTACTTTAATATCAACAGTAAGATCAGGGCTCCTATCTACTTTACCCAGGAACATTCTAACTGCTTGAACCATAACGTAAGCTATTTGATAAATCATTTTGCTGTTTTTTAAATGTAAAGACTGCAGTTGCAGGGGGGGAGGGCTGGTGAAATGGCTCGGTGGTTAAGAACACTGACTGCTCTTCCAAAGGTCCTGAGTTCAAATTCCAGCAACCACATGGTGGCTTACAACCATCTGTAATGAGATCTGACACACTCTTTTGGTATGTCTGAAGACAGCTACAGTGTACTTACATATAGTAATAAATAAATCTTTAAAAAAAGCTGCAGTTGGGATATATTGTGTGAATGAAGAATAAATTAAATAAACAATAAAATGTAAAGTAAATCATGTAATTCATTCACAGCCCAAAAATTTTGCTTCATTTGAAAAACATCTGAAATGAAAGATACTTATATTCAACAAAAAAATTACATATAACAAAAAGACATTTATTTTTATTTTGTAGGTGTATAGATGGCACATGTGTGTGTGAGAGAGATAGAGAGACAGAGACAGTCAGAGATACACAGAGAGAAACAGACTGAGAGACAGAGGCAGAGACACAGAGTGTGTGTGTGTGTGTGTGTGTGTGTGTGTGTGTGTGTGTGTGTGAGAGAGAGAGAGAGAGAGAGAGAGAGAGAGAGAGAGAGAGAGAGAATGTTGCTGAGTTTCAAACTCAGGACCTTGCGCATGCTGGCTGGTGCTGTGTACCCAGTCTCTCTGAGTTCTTTATTTTTCTGTAAGGCATGGGCTATTAGCAGTTCTGCTTTGTGTTTATCTGCTAGCTACTCTAGCCATTGATCCTGACCTTGAGAACACCCAAAAGGGAAGAAACATAAAAAATGCAAAAATGTGCCTCTTCTTCTTGAGACTCTATTTTGTATTCTTGTTGCTCAGACTTCTTGTCTAGGTGCATGACCCTCACGTTCCAGAGCTGGAGATGTGCCCGGATGCTCATATTCCTATGCTGAATGGTGATCTTGGAGTTCAGGTCCCTTGCTATTTCCTCATTTTAGAGGTTGTTATTTCCTTCAGTACTTGCCTGAAGTTGTCAATGAGGCCATAGGGTGGGAGGGAATAAAAATGCACAATAAACTAGCAAACAGCATGAAGACAAATCATAACAGACATTTCATTTCCTTCTTGGATAAAGTGACAGGCCTCATAAACCAGGGGGAAGGGTAATAGACAAGAAGTGTGTTGCTTGCTTGTAATTACTTCTGAAACACTCAGGGTATGACTGGGCCACACTTTATGTTTCCACAGGGACTAAAAACATTCTAAGTAAACAAGAATTTTTTGCTATGATACTTGACTAATCTGTCTCACTTCCCTGAGTTCCCACGACCTACCTGGAGAGTTTATATTAGAGAAATGATGACATCAGCATAAAGCAATCAAAGACAGAGACCGTCTGTCTAGAGGGACACTGAAGGAGCTGGAGTTTGTAGAAAGTTACAGTTCAACCACCTGGATGATTTAAGATTATAAAGTGACAAATAATAGGCCTTGAAGATCGATGCTGTCTTTTAGAAAACAATCTAGGGAGGATCAAGATGGCATTGTAAGGTGACAGAATGTAGCAATTAAAAAAATTACATGCAAGGTATTTGAGAATACTTTGAGGTGGGTTAGATATTGAGCTTTTTTGAAATTTAAATTTATTTATTTTATTTTATGTGTATAAATGTTTTTTTTTCTTGAATGTATGTATATACATTGCATATGTGTCTGGTGCTCAGGGAGGTCTGAAAAGGACATCACATTCCCTGGAACTGAAGTTATGGAGAGTTGTGAGACAGCATGTAAGTAGTGGGAACCAAACCCATGTCCTCTTCAAGAGGACTAATGTTCTTACTCACTGAGCATTCTCTTTAGACCCCAGAATTCATCTTAAATCCATTAAACTGTCCTTTTAGGTATATACTAGCTTATAGGAAAATGAGAAGGAGATACAGTGCCAAAGTCTTGATAAAATGAGACAAAGGATAAAATATCATCTTCTTATAAAACAAACAAACAAACAATCAACAAACAACAAATCTTATGATTGACATGCTTTAGATAGTTGGAAGTTATGTGGCTCTTTCATGTGAGTGATAATCCAGTCACTTAGTTTTTATGTGAGTGATAGTCCATTCACTTAGTATTTGAGTTTAAATTTCAACGTGAAAGCAAAGGAGATAAACCCTTTGTGTTCTATTTGTTCAACTAAAGGGTGGTTACATTTTATGCTCTCCATTCAATTTTTGTTTATTGTCCTTAAGAGAAGATGGGTTATTCTTATCCTCAACAGAAACTTTGAACAGTGTTGATACAAATGAAGAAGAGCTTGTATAAAAGAGAAGAGAGGGGCCTTGATAAAGAGGAACTCCTTTGTTCCCTTTTTGCTTTAGCTCAGTTACTATCTCAGACTTTCCATACTGTATGTGGTGACATACAGTGGCATGCATAAGTCATATTCCCCAAAGAGATAGACTGTAAACTCCACTGAACACCGGCAACATACAAGCTTGGGTTTACTATTTTCTAACTGAGTATGGTGCTAGACACTTTGTAGACTCTCTATAAAGAGAACGAATGAGAAGTGGCTCTCAATGAAGGGGCCAATGAATGAATGAACAAATGAATAAATGAATGAGTGAATGTATTCTTGATACAGAATGATTTAAAACAACAACAACTCAATAACCAACAACCTCTTGAGGATGAGTAAAGCTATAGTCATTTCCTATTAAAAGGGTGTTTGTTGAGGATGGAAAATTTCCCAAACATGGGAGAGGGTGTTGGAAAGAGCATCAGATAGATGTGAGTGGGCCTGGTCCCAGTCTCAGAGTTAGCCTAGTTTTGATCACTGTTCCCAGGTATTTTTCTCTTTTATCACACGCTTGAAAGCCTATTTAAAAGCACTCTGCAGGTTCTTTTGATATAGCAAGTCAAAGCGATCAAAGTGATCAAAGCATTGAGGGGTAGACATTGTTCCTTCATCTGGAAGTTGGGCTCATCACTACTCTTACTTCCTTTGCATTGGCAGTTGCTTCCTCGAGTAGGAAGCTGGGATTCACTCATTGAAGATCAGTGAGGATCCAGGGATTTTCACAGCAATTGAACACAATTGTCAGTGACTTTCTAACCTTTGGAAGTTCAAGATGCTCTCTTTGTTTGTTTTTTTTTCTCTGATTCTTTCTTTCTTTCTTTCTTTCTTTCTTTCTTTCTTTCTTTCTTTCTTTCTTTCTCTCTTTATTTTCATCTTTTATATTTTATTTACTTACATTTCAAATGCTATCCCTCTTCTCAGTTTCCTCTCCATGAGCCCCCTATCCCCTGCCCCCTGCTTCTGAGGGTGCCCCCTCACCTGCCCACCCACTCCTGCCTCAGCACTCTAGCATTCCCCTATCTTGAGTCATCAAGCCTCCACAGGACCAAGGGACTCCCCTCCCAGTGATGCTTTCTCAATTGTCCCACCCTTCTCCAACCCTTCCCAGTGAATAAAGAGAAGGGAATAAAGGGGATTTCATCAAAGGAAAGAAATAAGATGAATTCAATTGTTTTCCATATTCTGTAGAGTAAAGTTGAGAATAATGCTGGCTTTCATTGTAAATATACAAGAGTCTAATCTTCCAGAGGTTCTTTAATCTGTGCCTTGTTATTTTCCATATTTGCTAATAATTTTCAGTAGTAGTCATGCAGACATTACCAGGTGTTTCCCTTTCAAGCTCAAAGTAAATAAAACCATATTCATTCTAAAGGATCCTATGAACTGAGGAGTTTAGGAGACAGCACAGGAAGGGAAGTACAGAGAATACTTGTGCAGACCACGTGACAAAGAAGGTGCTACTTTTCTTAGTTTAGTACAGGGAAAATGCCATCTGAACTTGAAGCAACTGTCTTGCTCACTTTTCAAGTATACCTTTAGTTAATTCTGTGATGCATACAAGACAAATGAGTTGGTGTTCAGAGTTGTTTAGATCAATGGTGAGCTCAATTTTGAGTCTGGCAAATAGAAATGCTTTCTTTGTCCTCTATGACACTAGTCCCATTTGCATTAAAGTGTCCTTGTATCTCACACACAGAGAGCTTGAACATGCTAGCCAGTAATTAGAATGGGTTCTAGGGTTTTGGGAAGTTAGGCATCATCATGCTTTAGACATACACCCTCCATTTGGCTTGGGGTAGGGAAATTGACTTGAGATGTACATCCCAACTGAAAGCTCGGCACTCTGTTATGTAGAACTCCAGTATTGGGGGTATCTTTAGTAGCCATTTAACCCTCAGTAAGTCATCTTGGAAAAGTATAAAATTTCTTAAAAAATATTATTTGTAACTTTGATGACATGCTCCTCCTATGAATATCTGTATACCCAATCATGTATATGTATGTATATATATGTATATACATATATATATTATATATATACGTATATATATATATATATGTATGTGTATATATACACACACACACACACACACACACACGATTGGGAATGAGGGACAGGTGACACACATGCTTCCCCATATGAGACATATGAGGGGCAGGTGTAGGTATGAAAAAGCCATTGGGTCTTGTGGGAAATAGGTGGACCATATGCTGTGATTCCTCTGTGTATGAAAGTGTTCCAGTAGGATAAGAAAAATTAAAATGTCTCATTAACCAAACCGATTCTACATTTCATCAGCTTGTACTTCTGTCAAAATAGTGCACAAGCATTTCATAACAGCTCAATTCAATGTGGGGACTCCGTGCTTGTAGACTCTGACAGATTAATGCTACTGAATGAAAACATTTATAGTAATGAAAAGAGAAAGGAAGGGTAATTTTATTCTTAACATATAAAGGAGTCAGTGAGGCTGAATTTATTGTATGCCCACATGGGAACAAGTTTTTGAATTGCTTTCACTCTTAATAAGAATTATGACTTCTGTGTGGACTACAGTTGTGACAAATTAATCAGGAACAGTGTTGAAATGCTATTTAAAAGGTTTGTTTACTTTATTTTGTATGTACGAATGCTTGCCTCCAAGTATGTATGTGCACCACATGTGTGCCTGGTGCCCACAGAGCCCAGAAGAGGGCATCAGATCCTCTGGAACTGGAGTTAAAAGACATGGATTATTATGAGCTACTGTGTAGGTAGGTGTTGGGTAGCAATCCTTGGTTTTCTACAAGAGCAACCAGTCCCTTTAACCACTAAGTAGCTCCCCAGACTTAGAATACTTTTTTTATAAAATATTAAAATTTCTGTAATATTGATAAACCATGGTCTTTTAATTGTATCCCGTGTTTCAGTTCTTGTGAAACTAATTTAGGTGTGATGCTTTTTTACTTAAGAAATGATCTCCAATAATCAATATTTTCTGAAAAATATACCAATTTGATCTGTTGTGTAAAGACATTATTTACATATGATATAATCATTTTTGTATTGAAGCTATGATGACATCAGCACTCATATGTTCTTCATGACATTGACAACTTCAAAAGCAGAGTCAGTCATCTGTTCCTCTGTGTTTGATCATTTTTTTCTAGCTATTTCCTTGGGCCACATGAAAGATGCAGCCCCATTTCTTTGTAACTTTCTTATCATGTAATTCCTGACACATTCCCTGATACTTCTAGATGATTTTTTATCAGTTCGCTGTGACTGTTAGCATCCTGTATAAGGTTACATAATGTCAGAATGCAAGTATAGGTTGAATAGCCAACATTGTTTTTGAATCTGGGGTTCAAAGACATTGAGTAAATGAAATGGTGATGTGAAATTCTTCCTCCGTGTTTGCTTTAGCTGTTTACTTTTCTAGTTCTTGTCTTCCCTCCAGTCCAGTTAGGCAAATGATATGCTGGTTTGTACCCCTCTTTCCTAGAATTGAGGAATTCATGCCTATAATGAACATGTGTTTGTTTTACCTCTAAGATTTGTTGGCAAAATTGAAACTGAGAATGGATTGACATATGATATGGTATGATATGATATGATATGAAATGATATGATATATGCATCTCTTTGTGTGTGGCATTTTTATATCTCTGAAAATAATTTAATGTCCCTTGACATAATTTTAATATGTCTATGAATAATTTAATATTTTCATATTTCTTGCAACACGTACACTTGTCGCTAGCAATGCTGGAATTTGGAGTTCTGATTTGTAGGCAAAGGTTTGTTTTGTCTGTTCTAAGTACCAGTTTTATTTAGTTTTGCATTTGCCTGCATATCAACTTCTTTGACCATTAACTTTTAATGTATATATGCTTTCTGTATCACTGAAAAGTAGTGCATAGTTTACATATAATAAATTAACACATGTATATATTTAAAGATTACTTTGTCAATCTTTGTTTTTTAAACCAAAGATTTTAATCCATTTATATTAGTTTTCTTTCCCAAAATTTAGATTCATATCTGTGATCTTATTTTGTGCTTTCAGTTTCTAAGTTTTTAGGATTTCTTCTTTTTCAGTAATCTTCTTTTCTGTATTTCCCTTATGCTATATGAAGTTACAGTCTCCATGAATATTCCCACCATGGTTTTTCTAGATACCCTAGTGACTAAGCTTAACAGAGTCTCTTGTTAATGATTATCTCTGTTTTCTCCCAGGGTAACATAAGAAGTTTAAAATAAAATCCACTCACTCCCTTCTGAATTTTCATGCTGTTTTCTTCATTCTATTTAGATATTAGCTCCATAAATTAGATATCATAGTGAGCGAAATACAATCTCCATGACAACTCATCCTTCACTTTTGAAAATAAAATCTTAGAATTTGACTCTTCATGATCTATAAATTATATTTATTTTTTTACTGTGTGTCCCCAATATATTTACAGATTTCTAAAATTAAGTGTCTGGTGTTGTTTATTCTTCATTAAACTATAATTCCAGGACAGTGTCATGTCCTGAGCAGGTGCTTAATAAATACGTTCTGGCTCATCGATTTCACATCCGATTATACTCACGAGTTTTCATTAAATGAGAAAATTTAGCCTCGAAATGGAAACATTTAAAGGTTCTTCTGCTGTGGTTAACACTGATTTTTTGTACCTCACTGGTGTGACAGTGACTCTAGTGGAAATTTTAATTACTAAGCCAGTTTGGCACTGGAAGTGGTGGGTGGAAAGATTGATAAATAAACAATGAGGAATAAAAAAATAGTACTGTTTTCTTTTTGTGCCTTTGAGAATGCAGGAAGAATAATCTGCTTCCAATCTTCATTTGCTACTTGTCCACCTAACTATACCCTTTAGTTTTTATCATATTCACACTTTGTAGAGGAAGCTCTGATACATTGTATTCTTTTGCCTGCTGTTCTATAAGATCATGGTAGACCTTAGATACTCCACGCCCTCTTTCTATTTATCCATCCTATTCTTTCTCACTATCCCAGCATCTTCCAGATGAAAAGCTTCTCTTTTTGTCATGCATTAAACACCCTTGTTGATTTTCAGTTTTATAGTTTCTCTTTGGTTTATCTAGAAAAATGTTTCCCACTCATAGAAACTTGTTTTTTTAACCTAACAATATCTGATATAAAAAATAGCTTAGAAACAAACTGAATTAGCTTAGAATAATAATGGAAGGAGCCCATATTAGACGTTTCTTAACTTATATTGCCTGTGGCCAAAGGTTAATAGTAATTATTTCTATTTATTTTCAAGTTATTTGCTTAAAAGACACATGTATTTTCTTCAGCCATATCCTGTTTGTTTTAATGCGATTAAAGAAAGTAAAAGCTGAACCATGGTATTAATAGAGCAGAGGATTGTTTTTCATAAAGAACAACCAGGTGACAAATTGGACCACCTTTCCTGCTCCCTCACAGTGACCATTTGTTACCATGGTCAAATTTTGAAGAGAAGTGTGGTCTTCTTACCTTTCAATATCTATTTTCTTTAGATGTGAGGTAGGGTACTGGGTGGGTAGAGACCTTGCATGTAGATGACATTATTTACAGATATATAACCTTCAATAATTTATAAACTTTTCATTGCAATTCTTAGTAGAGTTGCTGGAATCAAAAAAGTTCACCAGAGTGCTTCCTAGACCCCACAGAGATTTTAATTTGTAAAAGTGTTAAATTATGATGAGAATAACTGCATAAACAACACAGGAATTCACTTCAGTAGTAATTTGTGGTGTATGCTCTGTCCATAGATGGGCAATGTAGCTGCACCAATTATAAAACAGATCTCTGGAGACCTCCTCCAAGAGCTTTGAAGGGCTTGGAGTGTGGTAGGAGGATCCCCAATGGGGAATGTTTACTTAGGATGTACAGGCCCTAGGTTCAATCCTCTGCAGCCTGCATTACACACACACACACACACAAACACACACACACACACACACTTCTACTAAATATTGAAAATATATGGATTAATATACTTTTTCTTTAAGGACATTTTCTAGGTAATGGGCGTATGGATGTAGGTTTTCTCCTAGTTTCCACTGTTCATTGGCAATGTAAATGAAGAATAGAATAGACCTCTATTTTGCACTTCTTTTTTTATTTTATTATTTTTATTGGATATTTTCTTTTTTTTTTATTTTCTAAGTTTTTTTTATTTACATTCCAAATCATTTCCCCTTTCCCGTTTCCTCCTTCCCCGAAAGCCCCATAAGCCCCCTTCCCTCCCTCTTTTCCCCA
The DNA here is from genome assembly GCA_036184795.1 of Tokudaia tokunoshimensis. Taxonomy (NCBI): domain Eukaryota; kingdom Metazoa; phylum Chordata; class Mammalia; order Rodentia; family Muridae; genus Tokudaia; species Tokudaia tokunoshimensis. The sequence goes on along the minus strand of BTHU01000012.1, from coordinate 91,170,189 downwards.
TTCAACCCCCTCTCGCTTCTCTGTCCTGGCATTTCCCTACTTCCAGTTTTTCCAAGACCAGGGGTATCTCCTTCCATTTTCTTGGAAATCTATTCATATGCGAATTTTGTCTAGGGTATTCCGAGATTCTGGGTTAATATCCCCTTATCAGTGACTGCATACCATGTGTGTTCTTTTGTGATTGGGTTACCTCACTAAGGATGATATTTTCAAGTTCTGACCATTTGCCTAGGAATTTCGTGAGTTCATTGTTTTTAATTGCAGAGTAGTATTCCATTGTGTAAATATACCACATCTTCTGAATCCATTCCTCCGTTGAGGGACATCTGGGTTCTTTCCAGCTTCTGGCTATTATAAATAAGGCTGCTATGAACATAGTGGAGCATGTGTCCTTATTGCATGCAGGTAAAGCCTCTGGGTATATGCCCAGGAGTGGTATAGCCGGATCCTCCAGGATTATCATGCCCAGTTTTCTGAGGAACCGCCAGACTGCTTTCCAGAGTGGTTGTACCAGCTTGCAATCCCACCAACAGTGGAGGAGTGTTCCTCTTTCTCCACATCCTTGCCAACAACTGCTGTCTCCTGTGTTTTTGATCTTAGCCATTCTGACTGGTGTGAGATGGAATCTCAGGGTTGTTTTGATTTGCATTTCCCTAATGACTAAGGATGATGAACATTTCTTTAGGTGCTTCTCAGCCATTAGATATTCTTCAGGTGAGAACTCTTTGTTTAGCTCTGTACCCCATTTTTAATAGGGTTACTTGCCTCTCTGGAGTTTAACTTCTTGAGTTCTTTGTATATATTGGATATTAGCCCTCTGTCGGATGTAGGGTTGGTAAAGATCATTTCCCAGTTAGTTGGTTGCTGCTTTGTCTTTTTGACAGTGTCTTTTGCCTTACAGAAACTTTGTAATTTAATGAGGTCCCATTTGTCAATTCTTGATCTTAGAGCATAAGCTATTGGAGTTCTATTCAGGAAATTCTCCCCTGTGCCCATATGTTCAAGGTTCTTCCCTAGTTTTCTTTCTATTAGTTTCAGTGTGTCTGGTTTTATGTGGAGGTCCTTGATTCACTTGGAATTGAGCTTAGTGCAAGGAGATAAGAATGGGTCAATTTGCATTCTTCTGCATGTTGACCTCCAGTTGAACCAGCACCATTTGTTGAAAAGGCTATCTTTTTTTCACTGGATGGTTTTGCACTTCTTTATCGCAAAGAATTTTCAGTGCAGAGTGGGGCTTATGCAGATGCAGGGCTGATGTAGAGCTACAGCAAGCTGTGGCTCACTGACAGTTTGGACTGGCAAGGAGGGTTTGCTAGAAGCTCCCCACAAGTTTTCTTCTAGACTAAGAGATTATTATAAGGAAGAGCAAGGTTCTTGGAAGTGTTCCTACAGGCTCATTCTGGACTTACTTATGGCCCACTGAAGACACAGTGGAGGGTTCCGCCATTTTTTACCTCCTGGACTGTTTGAAGGATTTTTATTAGGGTTTTTTTTTTCTGTTTATGGCTTGTCCCTCAGTGTACTTTTCCTCTTACAAGGATACATTTAAAATATGTGTATGTGTAGCAAGGATTGCATCAAGAGTTCATAGAAGAGAGCATTTTAAGTAGATGTCCCATGCATAAGAAGCCATTGCTTAGTAATGTTGGTGACTCTTTATAAGCTGACTTCTTTGAATTTGTTTTGTTTTAGAAAATGTACATAGGTACATTTCTGCTGATACTTTCCTGTTACTGTTGTTTGTTTTCTGTAATTATATCATTGGTTACCTTTCTTGATGCTCAGTGATGGGAGCATATGGTTCATGATAGTTTTTACATCATGAGTAGGGAAAGAGGGAAAGAGAGAAGGAAGGAGAGAGAGAGAGAGAGAGAGAGAGAGAGAGAGAGAGAGAGAGAGAGAGAGAGAGAGAGAGAGAACATGACCATGCAGGGGAAGAGAAGAAGGAAAGAAAGAATACAGAATTACTTCTGACATCTAGGTCCAACCTCCTAGACATTTTCAAAAGCTCCCAAATAGTACCATCTGAAAAGATGCAGTGTATACACTTTTTCTGGAAACATTTCAGACCTATATCATTACATTTCTACTAGTAAGATGACCTACTAACATGATATACATGATGCATTTCAACTCTTCACACCATTTTTGAAATAGAAGAGATTTACTTTATTACAGTGATGAGGCTGAATGAGTTGGTTTTTTTAAGTAGAAATTAAATGTAATTAGTGTGTATGTGTGTTCGTGTGCACACACACAGACAGACATCATGCAATGAAAAAGATATGGAGGTCAGACAACTTACAGCAATCAGTCATCTCCTTCTATTATGTAGGTCTTGTGGATCAAACTCAGGGTGTCTCTCTTAGTGGCATGTGCCTTTACCCTCTGAGCCACCCCTCAGGCACTGACTGAGTTGGTTTTTGACTAATAGGTTTCTAGGTTTGTATTACTTTCTTAAGTGTTAAAATTTCTGGCTATAAGGTTATTGAAATCTTTCTATAATTTCTTAGGAGACTGAATAAAGTACAACCAGGGAATATTTAGTAAAATCCAATGCACTTTAACATTTAAAAATAGAGAAAAATTTCCCTTCTCACATACTCAAAGCTTTAAGGCTTATTTAGAGCTAATTGAGCATATTGGAATTATGTGTTATTTATAATTTTATTAGCCTAGTCTAAAAACCAAAGAAAGGGTAAATGTCAAGTTTCTTTCCATTATTAGGCTGTGTTATGAGTTTAAGGTCTTTTGCTCAATTTTGGAGTTATCATTAGAGGAGATTATAGGGCTGGATATCTACCGATTCCCAGCTGTTCGAGAGAGAGCCATGCATTCATTTAGAGCTCTAGAAATTAAATTAAGAGGACTTATCTTTCGAAACATCCAAAAAAGTTTATTGAGCTTGGTGAGTTTAATTTCAGTGCATTTAATGAGAGTCAAAGGTGGGTTCATTTAGTGAAGGCTGTTGGATGGAAGCAGCTATTTCATGCAGAGAAAGGAAGAGCTGAGAATGTCTTACAATTAACATTTTGCTTCTAATATATCAGTTATACAAAGGCTATTGAGAGTTTGTTGAATGTTAACACAATGTAAATCACGGCAGTCAACCTCTTCCATGTGTGCTAGGAGAGGTCATTTGAATACCCAGTTTAACCCTGCTGATACAAATACAGCATCATCTTCTGGAATAAGAAAGTTTTATTAATTCAGTGGTGATGCTTCTGAACTTGCAGAGTCTCAACATGAAGAGGCTAGGGACACACACATACACACACATGCACACACACACACACACAGAAACACACATGCACACTATTATCATTCAGTCATAAAGAAGAATGAATTTTTTTTTTCATTTGAAAGAAATGGATGGAATTGGACATCATCACTGTAAGCAAGAAAAAATAATCAGGACATAGAAAGGTGTATGTTGTATGCATCTTTTCTTTTATCTGGAAACTGAAAAAAACACATAAGCAAAACTATGATCTAAAAGTAGAGGAAGGGTTGTTATGGAAGGGGAAGTGCATCAGGAGGGGAGAAAGAGAGGAGATGATAGGGCAGGAAGGGTAATCAGGGAGAGTAGAATTAATTAAAACACTATATATGCAGAAAGACCATGACTCATTAGCACGTATAGTTAATATGGGTAACAACTTATGGTAATAACAAAAGAGAACCAGAGAGACAAAGCACCAGGGCCCAGCTAACATCAGAGACTCCATTCCCACCCCCATCAGATGCTCTCTGCAGTGGTGCTCTCCAGATGTCTGTGCAACCTCCCCTCCAATTCTGTGTAGCTTCACCTATTGCGGCTCTCACTTTGCTGGCTGATATTTGACCCTGCCATTCCTAACATTCTGCTATCCTGGTTCTGAGTTCTATAGGGTGCTCTTTTTGTTTTCTTATGGGCTCCCATATCCTGTTCTGCTTCAGTAAGGGAGCATTTCCATTTGTCTTGCTCAGTGTGGTACTCTCATTGCATGGAACAGTGCGGGTAGCTGGCACACTCCTCATTAACAGATGATGAACAGTGCATGTTTCTATCAATCTGCTTCCCTCTAGCACTCACTTTCATATTATCATAGTTCTCTAACTTGTGTTACCTAGAAGCAGGTACCAAGTCTGCAAACAATAATAGCTCATGACATCCGTTGCTGATGTGGCCTAGGATGCTAACATTATCTAGCCAATGTTTTACCTACTAGGGTCTATTAGAACTGGTGTTTAAGTATAAATATTCTAGCAGTGACTTTGGCTTCTCCTAAAGGAGGTGTTTTCTGTGACAAAGTTTTTGGGTTCAGTTTTGGTAAGAAGAGATATTTCTGTTATTCTCTAATTTGAGTGATATCCTCAGTGTTTTCTGAGGGACACAGACCTAAATGGATTCTACAGATGACTAACAGACATTTGTCAATTTTAGGACGTCTACAAGTAATAATGATGTTACTTTATGGGTCAGGATATACACATGCCCAGGCTTTTAAATATCCTATTCCTCCATTTCTAACTATGGAGAATGTAATACAGTTCTCTGAGGGGAACCTTAAAATTCTGTAAATATGTCTCTTATAGAAATGCATGCACGCACACACACACATCCACATGCACACACACACTCACACATCCACACACAATTACTTTTTAATTTAATACCACAGAAAGCTAGAAATACAGGTCATAGCACTGAAAGGAACTAAAAAACAATCACCTTCCCATGCCTGTCCACCTGTAGGTAGGATGGTTAGAGTTTCAGAGAGAGTGTCTGATACTCAAAGATGAACTCTTTTCACATCACGAGTGACAGGGCAAGGCTGGCTTTATTTTAAATCTATAGTCTCAAAGATAGTGGGTGCACCATTCATTTGCATAAATTTCTTTTTCCTGTATGCTTACCCCACAAGCTTATGCATTATAAGACCTCTTTTAGGTCTTCCAGTGGAACCAGCACCATTTGTTAAAAATGCTGCTTTTTTCCCCCCACTGAATGGTTTTAACTTCTTTGTCAAATATCAAGTGACCACAGGTATGTGGGTTCATTTCTGGGTCTTCAATTCTATTCCATTGATCTTTCTGCCTGCCTCTGTACCAATACCATATAGTTTTTAATCACTATTGCTCTGTAATACAGCTCGAGGTCATGGATGGTAATTCCTCCCTCCCCTCCCCCCCCCGAAGTTCTTTTATTGTTGAGAATAGTTTTTGCTATCCTGGGTTTTTTATTATTCCAAAAGAATTTACAAATTGCTTTTCCTAACTCTATGAAAAAATGAGGTGGAATTTTGGTGGGGATTGCATTGAATCTGTAGATTGCTTTAGGCAAGATGGCCATTTTTACTATATTAATCCTGCTAATCCATGAGCATGGGAGATCTTTCCATCTTCTGAGGTCTTCTTTGATTTCTTTCTCCAGAGACTTGAAGTTCTTGTCATACAGATCTTTCACTTGCTTGGTTAGAGTCACACCAAGGTATGTAATATTATTTGTGACTATTGTGAAGGGCGTGGTTTCCCTAATTTCTTTCTCAGCTTGTTTATCCTTTGAGTATAGGAAGGCTACTGATTTGTTTGAGTTAATTTTATATTCAGCCACTTTGCTGAAGTTCTTTATCAGGTTTAGGAGTTCTCTGGTGGAATTTTTGGGGTCACTTAAGAATACGATCATATCATCTGCAAATAGTGATAGTTTGACTTCTTCCTTTCCAATTTGTATCCCTTTGACCTCCTTTTGTTGTCTAATTGCTCTAGCTAGAACTTCAAGTACTATATTGAATAGATAAGGAGAGAGTAAGCATCCTTGTCTAGTCCCTGATTTTAGCGGATTGCTTCAAGTTTCTCTCCATTTAGTTTGATGTTGGCCACTGGCTTGCTGTATATTGCTTTTACTATGTTTAGGTATAGTCCTTGAATTCTTGATCTTTTCAAGACTTTTATCATGAAAGGATGCTGAATATTGTCAAATGCTTTTTCAGCATCTAATGAGATGATCATGTGTTTTTTTTTTCTTTGAGTTTGTTTATGTAGTGGATTATGTTGATGAATTTTGGTATATTGACCCATCCCTGCATCCCTGGGATGAAGCCTACTTGATCGTGGTGAATGATCGTTTTGATGTGTTCTTGGATTCGGTTGGCAAGAATTTTATTGAGTATTTTTGCATAAATGTTCATAAGTGAAATTGGTCTGAAGTTCTTTTTCTTTGTGTGATCTTTGTTAGGTTTAGGTATAAGTGTAATTGTGGTTTCATAGAAAGAATTGGATAGTGTTTCTTCTGTTTCTATTTTGTGACTAGTTTGAAGAGAATTGGTATTAGGTCTTCTTTGAAGGTCTGATAGAATTCTTCACTAAACCCATCTGGTTCTGGGATTTTTTTTTTGGTTGGGAGACTATTAATGACTGCTTCTATTTCTTCAGGGGTTATGGAACTGTTTAGATGGTTTATCTGATCCTGTTTTAACTTTGGCACCTGGTATAAGCTTTTGTAGTAGGATCTGATGAATTTTTTGAATTTCCATGGTTTCCATTGTTCCTTTTTCATTTCTGATGTTTCTAATTTGGATACTGTCTCTGTGTCCTCTAGTTAGTTTGGCTAAGGGTTTATCTGTGTTGTTGATTTTCTCAAAGCACCAGCTCCTGGTTTTGTTGATTCTTTGTATAGTACTTTTTGTTTCTATTTGGTTGATTTCAGCCACGAGTTTGATTATTTCCTGTTTTCCACTCCTCCCGGGTGTATTTGCTTCTTTTTGTTCTAGAGCTTTCAGGTGTGCTATTAAGTTCGTAGTGTAAACTCTCTCCAGTTTCTTTTTGGAGGCACTTAGAGCTATGTGTTTTCCTCTTGCCATTGCTTTCATTGTGTCCCATAAGTTTTGGTATGATGTGTCTTCATTTTCATTAAATTCTAAAAAGTCTTTAATTTCTTACTTTATTGCTTCCTTGACCAAGTTGAGTAGAGCATTGCTCAGCTCCCATGTGTACGTGGGCTTTCCGTTGTTTTTGTTGGTATTTAAGAGAGCCTTAGTCTGTGGTGATCTGATAGGGTGCATGGGATTATTTCAATCTTCTTGTAACTGTTGAGGTTACCTGCCTTCGCTATATCTGACGGGAGCCTGTCCTTCCTGTGATCTTGGTTGTGACAGAACTCATCAGAGTTCAGCTGTCTCTGTGATCCTGTGATTCTGTGATCCTGAGATCCCGTGATCCTGAGATCCTGGTGTGTTAGAGCTTCTGGGAGTCAAACTGCCTCTGGGCCCCTGAGATCCTGGTGTGACCAAGCTCCTGGGATCCTGGGATCCTGAGATCCTGGAATTCTGTAATACTAGCTGTGTTAGAGCGCCTGAGAGTGGAGCTTCTTCTGGGTGTTGTGGGACTGGCTTCGGAGTTCACAGCCAAGGTCTGCTCAGGGCACTGGCCCAGACTGGAAGGAACCTGTGCTACTGGTCAGGAGGGGTTTCTGGGTGCCTGGGTCCCACTGGTCCCACTGGTCCCACTGGTCCCACTGGTCCCACTGGTCCCACTGGTCCCACTGGTCCCACTGGTACCAGTTACTCCCGGTGTTGGGGCAGATGTGTCCTCCTCATCTCTCTAGCTTCCTGTTCTTACTCCATACTCTTAAAGTCATAATTTTCAAGTGAAGGAGACTTCAAACACTCATAAACTATTAGAAACTTTGTACAATTTTAGAAATGGTCAAGACTGAAGACTATATCATTTGTTCTTGTTTTAAAGAAGCTCTGAACCTTTGTGAGTCCCCCCTTTTTAAGTGTTATATCATACTCAGTGCTATTTTACTTGATGCTTCAGCTTTTGATTGTAGTTAGGTGTGTGTGTGTGTGTGTGTGTGTGTGTGTGTGTGTGTGTGTGTGTGTGTGTATAGTATATACTCAGATGATTTTTGGAACATTGAAAAGAATGACTTTTTAAAAAAAATACTTTTAAGTTCACTGTATAGGCTTCAAATATTGACTTTTTATTTCATAAGCCATACAACTTTTGGCCTTAAGTCCCAGGAAGTCTTTATGTGTCATTATAGTTTTTGGCTATATTACAATATGTAATGAATACAATTTTGCTCCCCCTTTAATGAATTCTGCTGAAAAGAGTGTACAAATTGGTTAGTAGATTTCTAAATTCTCCCTGAAGAGTAGATGGTTAAATGAAATTGATTAGACATGTATTTTGTCAAATGTAAGGGATGAGGATAGTAAGACAAACACCTCATTTCAGTAAGATATCATGATCACATTAGGAATAAGGGGCTAATATACTATATTTCCCTTTAAATGCCATTTCTTTCATTTTCAGAGATACAGAATTAGATAAATCAAATGTGAGATTTTGTTTGATATTTTATTTTGTATAGAAATATGTTTATACTCTTGAAAATCCCAGCTTCCTGTATCATCAGTATTACATCAAATTTACATATCTAAATTTCTGTTACTCACCCTCATCATCTACTAAAATCTTCTTTGCTCTAGTCTTAGTTCCTTGTTATATTTTATATTTTGCTTTCTTCTCTTTTTTTTAGATATAGAAATGGAGTAGTACTTCACACGTTTCCAACATGCTCCATTTACTCAAAACTATGGTGCGCTTGCCTTGATTCTTCAGTAGGAAACACACATCCAGCTATGTTGACAGAAGCCATATTTCCTCCTAAAAGCATGATTGATGAAATCATTTTGTAGCCAAAGAGCTCATGACCAATTCATTTCAAGCTTCAAATCAATTTTGACAACATGAAGAATTTTATATAGCAAATGAAAAATATTCATTTGAAATTTTCAACCAGTACCACAGGCATTGCTGACTTCTATATAAGCTCACAGCAAGCTCCAGAGCTCCTCCTTAACATCACAAGAGGTCCTGCTGGCCCAAAGCATCATGAAGACTGCCCTTAAAGAAAACTTGTGGCTACTTAAGTTCTTGAGAACATCTACCTACAGCATTCTGATTTCTGGTAGTTTTGAGTGCAGATAGCGTGGTTCGATATAAAAATCAGAACACACACTCATTTTCTCTAAGGTACTGGCTTTGTTGGTTAAGCCACACCATGCTTGGTTGCTATATTTTGGGTTGATAGGTTTCAGAGTACCCCATTCATGTAATCGTGTAATTAAGGATGTTTTGGAATATCTGAACTGACATTGTAGTTTGAAGATGCCCATGGTTTTCATATTCTCTCTCTCTCTCTCTCTCTTTCTCTCTCTCTCTCCCTCTCTCTCTCCTTCTCTCTCTCTCTCTGTGTGTATGGGTGTACTCATGCTATGTGTGTTTTCTCTCTGCAGGTGTGACATTCTCAGGGAGAGAAGTGTTCAGTGTGAGCAAACATGACTAATGACTGTGAGATGTTTGTTTGCAAACAGACAAGAGTCAGCTGTGCAGCATCCATAGCCAAATGCTTGCCTTAGGGAAGTGCTGTTGGGTTTGGACTATAAAGGTTTACCTTATAGACCCAGACCTTTCTTTTAACATATTTTTTTTAAAGAATTTCAACATTTTATCCATGATACCAGCATTTGTGTGTGTGTCTGTTTATTTGCTTGACTATGTGATTATAAATTCTGACTAGAACTAAAGTACGCGTAGTGACAGGGTTCATCACTCAGGCAGGATGTGCCTCTTCCTGTAGTTTTTTACATTTACTAATTTATTGTGTGTATGTGCATGTGTGTGCATATTCACATGTATATGCCTTAACATGCAAAGGCAGATCAGCGACTACACAGGAGAGAAGGATTGAACCCAGGTCATCAGGCTTGGTGGCAAGTGCCTAAACTCACTAAGCATTTTGCGGAGCATACTTCTCTCCTTATATTTCAAGCACTTATGTGTTTATCTCCTCATTCGTTCTGCTGGAGCCTAATTCTATGAAGGCAAAAGCATTCCAAGTCTTCTTGTTCATCCATTCTGTCTCAAAAAAAATGATGTCTTATACATGTTTTGAAAATTTGTATAATAAATACGTACATATTTTCACCTTTTCCTCCACATATTTTAAATATTTAAAAGTTTTAAGATGTGATATGTAGCATAATTTTCCATTATTCAATTCTTACCTTACATAATCATGCAACAAAACCACTTGCTAAATAAGTATTTAAACTATATCCTTTAATAATTATTTATGAGTCTGAGTAACAGTAAAATCATACTAGTTATTATGAACTACATATAATCTCCACATAAAGAACAGAGCAATGGTTTTAGTTACTGTAGTTATCCCAAAGGAGTTAAGAACCTAGATCCCTTGAAGGACAAAGGACAAAGCTAATTCAGATCTTGAAAGGCAACATTTTGTTTGTTTGTTTGTTTTATTTGTTTGTTTGTTTGTTTCTGATTCTGGTGCCATATTAAATGGTTTCCCTTTTTATCTGGGGCTTGTTTTATTATATTTCTAAGTATTTCAAGACTCTTTTTCTTGCATATTGAAATCAAATATGCAACTATGATAATCACTATAATATTTAAACTCCCTCTGAGGACCTGATCTTTGTGTCTATTGAAGCAGAATATTTGTTTTCAGAGCCCTGGGCTCAAGATTTCTAGTTATTTTTTGTAAGTTCACATCTGTAAGTTGCTCCTAAATCACAGGGCAGTCTCTCATACTCCCCAGTGCTTTACCTAGAAGGCTCTTAATTTATGATTCGATTCTGTTCCAAGTGAGATCCTTTTGAGTTACAGAATGCCTATGAACATTTAGGTAACTCAGACTTAGATTTTTATATCTTCATTATCAATAATTTTCACTTGACTGACTGTAAGTGAACTCCTATTCTTCATATTTGTCTTTTACCCTTTGACACCCAGACAGCCTATGTATTTGTAAGCATCTGTTATGCATATATACCTTGAGGCTGTGAAAATGGTCAACTAGAGTGGTAGTTTTCATTTTGTATGATTATATATTTTCATAGGCCATCTCAATTTCATCTTTTATTTTACATGCTGTTTGGAAGTATATTGTCAACAACACTGTATTGCCAACATCCCAGTCTAGAATTTAGATATTCTTGACTTACATCCCATGAGCAGTAGTAGCTGCAGCTTTGGCATTAAATTAACCCTGGAGAGTCATCTTTTAATTAAAATCATCCTATGCAGAGAAAAATTGGTCTTTCATAGAAAATCCTACATTTCTGGGGATAAGTAATAGACCAACTCATTTGCTAGGTTTCCAAAAAAGTTTAGCTCTGTTTACTTAGATACAGTTCAGAAAGTTGTCCCGATTGAATCCTGCAGTGAAATAGGGGCAAGGGAAGGCACTCGGAAAGCAGAAGGCAAGCATCTGCTGTTTGTCCCCCAGATTGATGAGTTCAGCTCCAGTGGAAGACTGGGTACTAATTAACTCATTAAACAGCACCCGCTGTGATTCCTCAATGTAATTTTGGGTTGGACTGATGCTTAGAGACTTAAAATCTCATTGTAGAAGCTTGTCTTTGTAAACCACTCATGGAATGCTTAGAGATATCAGAAAAATGCCATTTTCTCATACAGTAGTAAGGAAGTGCTACCATCCTGAAGTCTCTTAGTATGTAGGTAATAGTGTAAGCATTTTTTGCTTAGGTGTCTAAATGCTAATTTAGCTAATAAATATGAATTAAAGTGGCATGTTTTATTGGTAGTAGGAATCTTAGTTGACTGTGAGTTTGTATCTGTGCCTAATTCTGAAGAATTACACTGCTTAGTTATAATTCACCCAGGAAACATATCCTGCATGTATTCTAATGGCAAGGCTAATGTACTAATGCACTATTATAAAAAAGAATGAAAACTGTCCTGAAGTGATTCATTTTGTAAATTAGAATGGAATTCCTGGCTCTCCAGGGTACACATCACACTATGCTTGGGAACCGCAGATACATGAGCCCCAGTGTGCAGTCTACTATGCAGACTTCTGCATTGTGATAGTCTAGCTCCAAGTGTTGTATTAAGCACAAGTTTGGTTACCCTGTGTGTGGCACATTGCTTGTGACATTTGGCTGATGTTCAATTGACTGTGCATGTCAGAGAAGATAGCTATTCAGCATGCAGCTCAATACTGGTTTGGTTAGCCAATATTCATTACCACCAGAGAAAACTCCTTTCCTGAGAGAGGTTGTGATGGTTTGCATATGCTTGTCCCAAGGAGTGGCACTATTAGAAGGTTTGGCATTGTTAGAGGAAGTGTGTGGGCCAGCCTACTAGGAATATGGAAGACAGCGGTGCTGAGGGTCATTTGAACTGTTTAGGCCTGCTGGCCCAAGAGGTTTCAGTGGAGAATAAATTTAATATGTGGCCAAGAGACTGTTTTTGTTATTTTTGGATGCTTTTTGCCATTGTCTGAAGAGACTGTCTAAGGCTAAGGTAAAAAAATTTATATTAATTGCACCAACAAAGGAAGTCTCAAAAAAAGCCCAACAGAGACTTTGTTTTCTGATTAAGTCTGATGAAGAGCATTTTGAACAAACATAGCAAGCTGAGAAAGGAAAAATACAAAACATATAGTTTGAGTATTATAGGGTCACCAGGAAGTGAAATGGAGCTGAATTCAAGGATATTTAATTGAATTAAGGGAGTATTGACCTTGGGGTAAGATTCCACCAAGCTAAATTTAGGTCCGGGCATGGTAGTACAAGCCTTTATTTAATCCCAGGAGGCAGAGATAAGCAGATCTCTGAGTTCAAGACCAGCCTAGAACAGAGCAAATTCTAAGTGAAGAAAAACTTAAACCCAGGCTTGGTGGACCACACCTTTAATCCCAGTGCTTAGGAGACAGGAATGCAAATCTCTGAGTTCAAAGTCAGTCTATGGAGCAAGATCCAGGACAGCCAAGTTTAGGCAGTGAAGGAGTTAGAAAAAAGGAAACTAGTGATAATGTAATAGAACAAGGCCTGGGGGGGGGGGTCAATGTTCCAGCAGAACTCAGCAGCTTCAGCCATATCCAAGAGGAGAAGGAGACTTCTGGGAAAGTTGATGCTAGTTAGCTGGAGCTAAGAAATTAGTGTTAAGAAGAGACCAGCATCAATGAGGTGAAATCTTCTGGGAAGTGTTTTCTGAGAGCACACAGAAGCTGTGTTCCAGACTTAGCCAAGGTTGTACCTCATGCTGCAGCTGTACTTGGTACTGTGTAAGAATCACCCAGGTGGTACTGGTTTTGAAGGAATGAAGGCATCATGAAGAACAGCTGAGGCTTGGCAGTGTTAGAGGCCATGGAAGGCCACTGGTGAAAGTGCAGCCTCAGTTGTAGTTGACATCCCAGGACTGAAGGGGTCATTCAAAGGAGTCGAGGCTTGGTACCATGAAGAGAGCCTAAGAGAGGCTATTGGTGAAGCCTAGTTGCAGTGGAAGACTCCAGCATATTGGAGATGCCAGTATCATGGGATGACCACCAAGAACAGCAGTGGCAGTGGAGTGGATCAACCTGAACTTAAAGAGTACTACAGAAGAAGTGACACCAGCCCTTTGGAGATGCACAGAAGATCATGTGTGGAACTCAGACATTGGAACAAGAAGCTGTGAAGCTGAAGTTGACTTGGGGACCGCAAGATGTTAAAGATGCCAGAACCACAGGATGCTTGCCAAGGAAAGCTGCTAACAGGGAGTGGAACCAGCCCAGGAGAAAGAACCTTGTTGCAGTCAACAAAAATGAAAAAGGAGTTGAAGATCTGAAGACTGCTTTGCCATCAGACATGGAAATGCAGAGTTTGGAGTTTGCCCAGCTGGTTTCCTGTCTTGCTTTGGGGATTACAGTTAAGTGATTGGATGAATCTCAGAAGAGACCTTGAACTTTGTACTTTTAACACTGTTGAGACTGTTATAGACTACAGGGACTTTTGAAGTTGGACTAAAGTATTTTACATTATGCTATGTTTAGGTTTGGCTCCCATAGACTCATGTTTGAACAAGCCAGTGGGGCCAGGGAGTGAAATGTGATAGTTTGCCTATCCTAGTCCCAGGGAGTGGCAGTATTAGAAGGTGTGGCCTTGTTAGAGGAAGTGTGTCACTGTGGGGATGGGTTTGGAGATCTTCTTTCTAGATGCCTGAGGATGCTTGGTCTGTTCTTGGCTTTCTTTGGATAAAGATGTAGAACCTTCAGCTCCTCCTGCATCACGCCTGCCTGGATGCTGCCATGCGTCTGCCTTGATGACAATGGACTGAACCTCTGAACCTGTAAACCAGTCCCAATTAAATGTCGTCATTTAATTATAAGACTTGCCTTGATCATGGTGTCTATTCATAGCAGTAAAACCCTAACTAAGACAGTGACCTTCATTTGATGGCCAAGAAGATGACATTAAAAAGTTCTTAGTGGATTCTAGAAGGCTTCTTAAACATGATCATGTGCTTAACACCAGCTTTCTCTGTGTGTGAATTGTCCTTATAGGTGTTCGTGTTTATGTTTGTGAATAGAGGTCAGAGGTCAGCATTGGTGTCTTTCTCAGTTAATTACTATCCACCTTAAGTTTTGAATATGGTCTCTATCAGTGAGAATGGAGCTTAGCTATTGAGTACACTGGCTGCCTAGCAAGTCCCAGGTTTATTTTCCTGTCCCCGCTTCTTCAGTGCTGGTATTCTGGATATGTTCCATCCTTATCTGACTTCCATGTGGGTGCTATGTGTCTAACCGCCGGTTCTCATGTTTGTGCGACCAGCACTTTGCTGACGGCTGTCACACCAGCTCCTAAAGTCTTCTTGTAAGGGTGCTAGGGATATAGTGGACTGTTAATGTTATTTAAACAGATAGTGCATATACTTGATCAGGAGTGAAAGCTTTGAAAACAGTCTGAGATAAGTAGTGGAATCTTCCATGAAAATCTTTAAGCAAGTTGTAAGCATTTAGTTTCCTCTAATTATATATCTATATTATTTATAATTACAGATTATATATATTATTATTCTTTGAAAATTTCATAATGTGTACAACCTATCTTATTCACATCTGTCCATTATTCTCTCACTAACAACTTTCCCCAGGACCTACCATCATTTCTCTTTCTCAACTTCATGTCTTCCTTTTATAATTTTTATTACTTTTCAATTTTTTAACGCATTGAATCCAGTTCAAGTGTACATGAACATGGGATGATCTACCATGTTCATGTACCTTCCAGTGGGACACAATTCTAAAGTAAAGTCACTCTCTCTCTTAGCAGTCATCAGTTGCTAATAGCTTCTCAACTAGGGATGGGGTCTCAAGACCCCAACTCAATTCAACACTGGGATTTTTAACTGGCTTCATGTTGTTCAGGTCTGGTATAGGAAACCACTGATATTTTATATATTTTAATATAGACTAATCTCTCAGAGTCTAAGCATCATAATAGAGTACCATTAGCTACCTTCAGTACAACTCTAGCTAAAGAAATATGGTCCATTATGTGAACTGAATTACCCCTTCTGCGTGAGCATTTTATTGAGGGCTTCAAGATGTTTCTATACCATGCCAACACAACCAACTGAAAAGTGACAAACAGTGATCAGTTCAGCTCACACAAAAATATCACAGTATTGCCCCTCTGTGCCAAGGAAGGGTTTAACCATAGCACAGCTTCTTAAACTCCCAGTGCAGTGCAGTCTACTCAGGCCCTGCTTTTTTCTCACCTTCTAGGAAAGGCCCATGTTTCTGAAGTATTTTTAATTATTGCAATAATTTTTTATTGTATATTTTATTTATTTATATTTTAAATGTTATCCCCTTTCCCGGTTTCCCCTCTGGAAGCCCCCTATCCCATCCCCCCTCCCCCTGCTTCTACGTGATTGTTAATTATTAAACAATCGATAGAAAAGGTAAAGTGTGCCATGAGAAGCCTGCTGCTACGATCGACTTACTGTTCTCTCCTCTGCTCTCCTCTGACCCAGTTTCTGAAACTAACACTCCTCTTATTTAAAGAATATTGACACATCCTTATTTTATTATCATTCTAAACATCTTATGTAGTTTCCCATAACATAGTAATATGTGTTTTTGTGAGCCTTACTTCAGGGTGTCAAGGGCCACACTCTCCTTTTTATTTATTTATTTATTTTATTTTATTTTATTTTTTTAATTTACATTCCAAATCATTTCCCCTTTCCCGTTTCCTCCCTCCCCGAAAGTCCCATAAGCCCCCTTCCCTCCCTCTTTTCCCCATTCAACCCCCTCTGGCTTCTCTGTCCTGGCATTCCCCTACATCCAGTCTTTCCAGGACCAGGGGTCTCTCCTTCCTTCTTCTTAGAAATCTATTGATATGCGAATTGTGTCTAGGGTATTCCGAGATTCTGGGTCAATATCCCCTTATCAGTGACTGCATACCATGTGTGTTCTTTTGTGATTGGGTTACCTCACTAAGGATGATATTTTCAAGATCTGACCATTTGCCTAGGAATTTCGTGAATTCATTGTTTTTGATTGCAGAGTAGTATTCCATTGTGTAGATATACCACATCTTCTGAATCCATTCCTCCGTTGAGGGACATCTGGGTTCTTTCCAGCTTCTGGCTATTATAAATAAGGCTGCTATGAACATAGTGGAGCATGTGTCCTTATTGCATGCAGGTAAAGCCTCTGGGTATATGCCCAGGAGTGGTATAGCCGGATCCTCCGGGAGTGTCATGCCCAGTTTTCTGAGGAACCGCCAGACTGCTTTCCAGAGTGGTTGTACCAGCTTGCAATTCCACCAGCAGTGGAGGAGTGTCTAAACCGTCCTATAACCCCTGAAGAAATAGAAGTTGTCATTGGAAGTCTTCCAACCAAAAAAAGCACAGGTCTAGATGGTTTTAGTGCAGAATTCTATCAGACCTTCAAAGAAGACCTAACACCAATACTCTTCAAACTGTTCCACATAATAGAAACAGAAGGAACACTACCCAACTCGTTCTATGAAGCCACAATTACACTAATACCAAAAGCACATAAAGATCCGACAAAGAAAGAGAATCTCAGGCCAATCTCTCTTATGAATATCGATGCAAAAATATTCAATAAAATTCTTGCCAACCGAATCCAAGAACACATCAAAACGATCATTCACCACGATCAAGTAGGCTTCATCCCAGGGATGCAGGGATGGTTCAATATAAGGAAATCCATCAATGTAATCCACTACTTAAACAATCTCAAAGAAAAAAACCACATGGTCATCTCATTAGATGCTGAGAAAGCATTTAACAAAATTCAGCATCCTTTCATGCTAAAGGTCTTGGAAAGATCAGGAATTCAAGGCCCATATCTAAACATAGTAAAAGCAATTTACAGCAAACCGGTAGCCAGCATCAATCTAAATGGAGAGAAACTTGAAGCAATCCCACTAAAATCAGGGACTAGACAAGGCTGCCCTCTCTCTCCATATCTTTTCAATATAGTACTTGAAGTTCTAGCTAGAGCAATTAGACAATAAAAAGAGGTTAAAGGGATACAAATTGGAAAGGAAGAAGTCAAACTATCACTATTTGCAGACGATATGATAGTATACTTAAGCGACCCAAAGAACTCCACCAGAGAACTCCTACAGCTGATAAACGACTTCAGCAAAGTGGCCGGATATAAAATCAACTCAAGCAAGTCAGGGGCCACACTCTCCTAAGCAACATGCATGCACATCGAGATCAAGTCTGTTCAGAGCCTACCAACTTTCAGAAATCAGGTTTAGTTTTTTTATTTTAAAATGTTTTTTTTTTTAACATTGATGATGGGTTTTCTTTTTCGAAAAATTCTTGCTTTTTCTTTTGAAAAATTTTTTTTTTCCATTCAATCTTAGACATTGGTATGGAAAAAGGACACAGAATTGTATGCTTGTGTGTTTGTTAAGGAGGCAGGATTTATAACTCTATCACTTAATTGCTCCACTAAACACCTGCTCTCGCATTTCAGCGTCTATTCTGAAGGCAATGTAATTACATATCGAATTGTCTTCTAAGAAAGAAACTCTCCCAGCACCATTCATTCTGAGCCCCAGTAGGAATTTGAATGAAGTTTTTGTTGTTCAGTGTCTTTCTTATATAGTCACCATCCAAAAAATTACTCAATTTCAAATATAGATAAATAGATTCCTAGTTCAAAAATAGGAACGCAGTTAGGCAATGTTGCTGTACTTTTAATAAAAAAGTAAAAACACATATTTACTAAGATTGCACTAAGTAATCTTTTCACTAGTCTTTTACTAAGATTTCACTAAGGGAAATAATCTTGAATTCAAATGTCCTTATATAGCAGAAGGTAGCCCTATCTTGGTTCTATAAATTTAAAAATAAACATATGAGCCATAATATGATTTAATAATCATAGGGCATTGGCTTTTGCATTGAGCCAAATTATGAACAATACATTTTCTCGACCTGTAAGTTCGTTTTCTATTTTGAATTTCTTCTGTTTTTGCTGTGAGGTGAGAATAAAGGTTGGTTCCATTTCCTGTTGTCCTGCCTCTTGTGCTGGGGACTATGAGGTTTCCTCCACTTAACTACCTTCAATTCAGCTGACACAGCAGGTGTGACTCCATTCCTGCATTCCATTGAATTCACTTTTCTGCATAAATTATCCCTGGCAGTGTCATCCTTTATTGTCTAGACTTTACAAATATTTAAATTTCCCTTTAAATATTTCATGGTACCTGGTTTTTAAATGCTTTGTTTTCTAATTTGTCATTTTAATTACTTCTTTGTATTATAAAAATAAAGTTAGGGACCAGCAAGGTGAGTCAGTGGGTAAAAGCCCTCACCACCTGTAAACATATCTTTCACTCACCTGATGTAATTATTGTCTTGGAGGATCACTGTGAATAAGCTCACCCTTTCTAGTCCCTTCTAAACTCTGGATAGCTGGTTCAACTCAGCTGTTCTGGCTCAAACTCCTCTCCAAGGAAATTCAATCTGTATTCTCTCAGCTTCTCACTGAATTGCTCTGCTTGGCTTCATACTAACTCTGGCAGTCTGTTCTAATGTTCTGGTTTCTTCTTATTCTCTGGCTCCAACTGCCTTTGGTGACATGCCCTGAACTGATGAACTAAGGAACTCAACTCCCCTACACTGAACCCCAACTTACTGACAGAACTGACGTAACTGTGCTGCTCCTAAAAAGTTTTTCTCCTGGGTGTGTCCTATCTCTGATTCATTCTTTCTGATTCATCACTTTGTCTGCCCTTCAATTAGATGCCATGATTTGGGATTAAAGGTATGTATGAAATGATTCTAGCCAGAGGGATTAAAGGTGCTTACTGAGGGTATGTCTGCATTCCAGCCAGATCACACATTCTTCAAACGTCTCTGGATGTGATCAGAGTAGCCATGTGGCTGGATTAAAAGTCCTCTAAAACCACCCCACCTCATATCCTGAGTTCAACCCTCGGAACTCACTTGGTCAAAGGAGAGAACTAACTCCTGAAAATTGTTCTCTGACCTCCTTATACACAGGATGCTGAGTGTGTGCCCTGCCTCACCCCATAATAAGTAAATAAGTGAAAAAGAATCAATTAAAAAAGAATTAAAGCTAGAGCTTTGTTTATTCTCTTTGTGTCTTACAATGTGACTAAATGCATATTCACTCTTAGGACTTTTGGAGAATTTCTGAATAATGTGCCTTTGTATGGTCATGCTATTTACATGTAAACACTATTTTCCATTTTCAATTAGTATGGTTGCTATAGTTTCCTTAATGACTTTATTATAAACTATACTGTCATCTACAGGTTTTCATAGACCATCTCTACCACCATCAAGATATTTCCACCCAGTTCTGGTGTTCTTTTTTTTTTTTTACATTAAGACTGGGTAGTATGTAAGTGTGTTATAGATCAATGATAGATTATTGTCCTAGCATGTCTTAGGTTCAAGCAGAGAGATGGGGAGTCCTTTTTTGAATGCTTTGTATATACTATTTTATATTTATAATGTCTTTAAATTTTTCTCAAAACTAAATGAACAAGATGTTATTATTTGGGGGGACATTTGAAAGTGGAACCTTGGAAAGACTAAATAACTGGTGATCACAAACTAGTGTGCTTGCTTAGAGTTGGATACGGATTCAACTGGCTCATATCTCTTATGTTCTTATTCTCAACAGCTGCTTAAAAGACATGCATTTATGGGCAAGGTACTAACAGGTGGCTATTAGAAGAGCTTCTTTTTAAGTGAATGTATATTATGTGTTCATCAATATATAATCTTGTTTATATTTGCATCACACATTTCTGTAAGCAAATATGTAAAATCTCCATCAAACCCTGTGTTTCTTCATAGATGTAAGTGCAGGAGGCTGACTTTAACCTGGGCCCTGTTCGCCAAAGAGTGCATTTGTTTGTTTCAAATGAAAATTATTTTTCTCATCATGTCAGATATTACAGTGGATTAGAAGACACTGCATAGCCCTCCTCAGTGCTGCCATGCAAACCCAAGCTCCGAGATAAAAGTAGACAAGCTGAACTCAGAGCAGCCGTGAGGCCATGGGCGTCAGCTGAACTGTACAGACCTCATTAGTGTCTGTCAGCAGAAGACTGGTGACAGTCACTCAGATGCTGCAAAGATCCCAAGAGCCTTGTCCTGTTCGAGCTATGTCTGCGTGTTAGCACCTGAGGGATATTTTTTGTGTTTGTTATTATTATTATTATTATTATTATTATTTTTAACTTGGTGATAAATATTGAGAGGGATGTTTGAGCACTGATTAGAAACAGACAAGAAATTTTGTTATATTATTCTACACGAAATCTTTTCGGAAAACCAAATAGTGAGTGACTTCTATGCTCCCCCATTAAGCAACCATTCTTCTGAAATGTGATGAGCTAAGTGGTTGGTCAGCTCACAGTTACTGAAGTCTGGTGTGCATGGCACACTTATGCATGCTCGGGTTAGATTTGCATATTTTTTTTATCTTCAGATACATGATACAAGTTTGTTTGCCTAATGACCAAAACAACCTCTATAAACATTACAAAAGCCACTACTTTCCCTTACTAAGAGACATATTCCAGGTCAATAAGTGATAACAATATAAACAGCTGCCTTTCATGTGTACTCTACATTTTAAATTGCCATTATTTCTTATACTAGTGTGAAACTAATGTGCCTAGTTATAAATTCACATTTTTCTCACTCCTTTCTAACTCTTCTTTTCGTATTAATTCCCATGTTATTTCTACATTCTCTGATAGTTTGATATGTTTGCCACTATCTCTGTCAGTGGCTAGAGTGTAAATTCTTGGAACTTTTTATAAGTAACATAATACATTTTTATTTATTCATTGGTCCTTAGTCAACATGCACACCTTCAAAATATTTGCATTATGTAATGCTTGTTGCTTGCATTTGTCAGAGCCACCTACAAAAAAAAGAGTTGAATTACTTATGAGGGAATTGTTACTTTGACTGTTGCTATGTAATACAATGAAGCAGCTAAAAACAACGGCAGCAGACATAAAAACGAGACCGCTTTGTTTATCTCTGCATTAACTATGGTTAGGGTAGCATCTGGCACAAAGGAGTGATCTCCTGTAATCTTTGAGTCAATGAATTCATATGGCACGAAACTGTAAAAGAAATAAAAAATAGGTCTTTTCTATAGGCAGATAGAGACTTACAGGAAAATGCAAGGGCTCCTCTGGAAGAAAAAAGATTCCTTATTCACAAGGGAGGAAGAGATGGGTGTGATATTTCATGGGATGTGGAACTTCATGGGATCTGAGCACTGGATGAGCTGATCTGAGAGACGCTACTGAATAGGAAGGGCCTCAGGTTCAGACTGAACTCCTGTGAACTTGCTTGTCTGGTTCTGATAAAGCTTTCCCTGACTTACCTAGGCAGAGCTCCCACCCCTAACCAAACAGCCGTGCAGCTCCCAGCCATGGAAGTATCTATGACTTTCCTCAGCCTTCACTTGTCTTATCTCATGTTCAATAGAGAAGCAGGATGCAGACATCTCTTACCTAAATGATTCTGTTTGCTTCAGCTCCTCATTCCACAAGACCTTTAACATAGCTAATAGGTGACAGTGAGATGTAAAACTCAACTTTTCAACTCATGTCTACTGTTGAGACAAACCTTTCAATGAAACGGTGAGAACTCCCAATGTCTTACACAAGGAAAGACTAATTACTTCTCTTGGATGGAGACTTGAGTCAAAGTCACAAGTTGTGACTTGACTGTTGTGACTTTGAGGGATTCATCTACCATTGCATGAAAGCCACACCAAACAACTTTAGAAACTACTAAAAAAAATGGCCTCACTGGGTGCTGTTCTTGCTCATTTATGGTGAGAGCCCTTCTCCCCATTAAATTTTTCTTACAGCACAATGTAACAAATTTGATTATGAACAAATGATCTATTCGGTTATTATTGGATATAGCTTCACTCCTCTTTTAATAAAAAAATCTACTTCCTTAAGTGTAATTTTAGATATGAGAGCTATAAAAGTAGACTTTTGAGTAGAATAAAATTAAATGTTTTAAATTAAAAGCATAAAACGAACATCTCTAACCTCCAAATCTAAATCCAAATTTGAAAATTTTTAAGTGCCAACATGATTTTACAAGAGGAAAATTTCACATCTGACAGCATACAACAGCTGTAGCCAAAACAGGCATGCTCAGCTGAGGAAAGCTGGCAGAGGGAGAGGTTGTTCTCCCCAGGGAAGGGCACACCAACTAGTTCTCTAGTGCCAAATAGTCATCCCTGAAAATATACATACATGCATACATACATACATATATACATGTAACATTATATGGATTCAACAGGGTATATTTAGACACACATATATATATATATATATATATATATATATATATATATATACCTATGTACATATATGCATGGAACAATAATTAATAAAAAAAGAGTGTCAAAAAGACAAAGCGGCAACCAACTAACTGGGAAATGGTCTTTACCAACCCTACATCTGACAGAGAGCTAATATCCAATATATACAAAGAACTCAAGAAGTTAAACTCCAGAGAGGCAAGTAACCCTATTAAAAAATGGGGTACAGAGCTAAACAAAGAGTTCTCACCTGAAGAATATCTAATGGCTGAGAAGCACCTAAAGAGATGTTCATCATCCTTAGTCATTAGGAAAATGCAAATCAAAACAGCCCTGAGATTCCATCTCACACCAGTCAGAATGGCTAAGATCAAAAACACAGGAGATAGCAGTTGTTGGCGAGGATGTGGAGAAAGAGGAACACTCCTCTACTGCTGGTGGGATTGCAAGCTGGTACAACCACTCTGGAAAGCAGTCTGGCGGTTCCTCAGAAAACTGGGCATGACACTCCCGGAGGTTCCGGCTATACCACTCCTGGGCATATACCCAGAGGCTTTACCTGCATGCAATAAGGACACATGCTCCACTATGTTCATAGCAGCCTTATTTATAATAGCCAGAAGCTGGAAAGAACCCAGATGTCCCTCAATGGAGGAATGGATTCAGAAGATGTGGTATATTCACACAATGGAATACTACTCTGCAATTAAAAACAATGAATTCACGAAATTCCTAGGCAAATGGTCAGAACTTGAAAATATCATCCTTAGTGAGGTAACCCAATCACAAAAGAACACACATGGTATGCAGTCACTGGTAAGGGGATATTAACCCAGAATCTCGGAATACCCTAGACACAATTCGCATATCAATAGATTTCCAAGAAGATGGAAGGAGCGACCCCTGGTCCTGGAAAGACTGGATGTAGGGGAATGCCAGGACAGAGAAGCGAGAGGAGGTTGAATGGGGAAAAGAGGGAGGGAAGGGGGCTTATGGGACTTTCGGGGAGGGAGGAAACGGGAACAGGGAAATGATTTTGAATGTAAATAAAAAAAACTTAGAAAATAAAATAAAATTAAAAAAAAAAAGAGGCCATGAATTTGAAGGAGAACATGGAGGTTATAAGGAAAGGGCTTGGAGGGAAGAGAGGGAAAGAAGAAATGTTGTAATAAAAACAAAAAACACCACCCAAACAAAAGAAAGAACCACAAATGGTTTTAAAAACAGTATCAAACCACTCCATACATATACATACATATAAATAAATATATATATATGTTTGTGTGTATATATTATATTATTTATAATATATAATTCGTATGTTTTATAATATATGTTTATACATATAATACATACATATATGCATATATGACACATATACATATTTTACACATAACATACATATATTATAAAAATCTAAAAATAATAACAACAACTAAGCAACCAACCGCAGGCCCTCTAAGAATACTTGAATGAAGTTATATTCAGGCTATGTGTGTAAGATATCTATGGAATAAATGAATTTTATGGTTAGACTTAGGTTTCATAGACTACATATATACATGAAATTTCATATTTGGAAAAAATATGAAATCAAGTCTTTAAGATGATAGGTACTCCAGCTTGCTTATTTTAGGGCTGTAACTCCTTACTTGCCCCTGTCTCATTCTATTGGCATATATCTACACTAGGGGTATGTTTCCAATCAAACTATTCATTAGAGCATACTTTCAAATGGCAAAGGCTTGATTCTTTGGAGGGACTGACATCAGTTTGGGGGCAAGTTCTTCAAATGCATTTGTTCTATGGAATCAAGTCAATAAAACATCCCCTCTTCTGGGAAACGCATGAGAATGTTTGCTGAAACATTCCTCTGTAGAAAGTACCAAAAAAAAAATCTATGAAGGTTAATTTTGTGGTAACTTACACTAAGAAAATGTCTGTTTTACTTAACCAAACTGCCAACTATGTTGAAAGCAGTATAGAAAAAGAAACTACTGCAGAGTTGTGGATTTGAGTTGAAAGAAGTCTATATTTTACAGCAACTATGATATCAAGGACATGTAGCCATGGACATTAAAAAAAAACGTAATGTTAGATTTGCACCTCCATTTGTTAATCATTTCTTGTTTGGCCCATTGCTTTTGAGTACTTACATATTGACTTGACGTGATTAAGCGTCCTCCACATGGCACACACAGCATCAAAGATGGAGGCTGAGGGTTGAGAGAGGGTATGTTCCATTGGGCATGTGGTGGGGGTCTTGGGAGAAATGTGGAGACTTGAATGAGTTTCAACTGAAATATAAGACAGAGTAATGTAAACTGTCACTGGAGAAAGTATATTGTCGGCATGGAGAGATCCACAAACTCAGCTATCATCCATCTATCCATCCATCCGTCCGTCCGTCCGTCCTTCCGTCCGTCCGTCCGTCCGTCCTTCCGTCCGTCCGTCCGTCCGTCCTTCCGTCCGTCCGTCCGTCCGTCCTTCCGTCCGTCCGTCCATCCATCCATCCGTCCGTCCGTCCATCCATCCATCCATCCATCCGTCCGTCCACTGTTGTGGGAGCTAATGTCTGAGAATGTTATATTAAGACTGACAGATATTAGATCTCGTCAGTTTTCATTCTGGAGAGAGAATCTGGTTTTATAGACAACAAACATTCACAACGCAATGAAAAAAGCTGAGGTAGTGTTGTGTGGGAAGATGAAGCAGGAGAGAGCATGGCTGTAAGTGCGTTGGACATCAGAAAGAGACAGTAGCTGCTGAAGCAGGGAGGTACTGAGAGGCAGGACATCTGAGAGTCCAGTGCACAAGATGGTAGATGAACTGGATTCTGTAGATTGGTTTTATACTCCATATGGTAGAATACTCTAGAAACTTCTTAGCAGCCTAATTGCACAAAATTGACTTGGTGGTAAAGCCTTGTACCAATGCTGTATTGATAATTGGCTTCTTAAAGCAAAGCTATAAGTAAATAGCCAGGTAGGAGGCCATTACAGAAGTATAGAGGGAATAGATGGGTTTGTAAGGAATGGTCTCTGGGTGTGGATAGAAGTGTGACCACATTCTGATTATTTCATAAAATAGCGAATGTAAAAAATGCAGCCTAGTCTTCAGAAATCCAACATTAGGGATTGTAGAGGGTGAATTTTAGAAGAGAGTAGGCCAGTGGTATCAAGGAACCACTGCAAGATCTGAAACAGAGAGTGACATGGGCCGATTCATCTTTTATCCAGTCTGACTTCATAGAGATCGTTGTTGCAGCAGAGCTGTGTTCATCCCTCAAGTATTCTGTATACTCCAGCACTTTCCCAGCCAATGAGTGTTGGAATTGTGCTGCAAGACCATCCGATCCTTTCTTAGATGATGATCCTAAGGAGCACATACAAAGAATGAAAAGTCACAGGTGAGAGCAGGCTAGATTTTTGCGTTCCTGTTTGGAGCATCACTGTCCTGCAAGTCTGTGTGATCCTCCTCTCTGCCATAGGGTTATGAAACATAGGAGTGCTTGCTCATTGATAAACCACCACATTTGCAGGTTTCTGTTTTCTTGTTCTAGTCCCTCATTTCTTCCAGTTGGCAAGGATGTCCTTAAGAAATAATTACAGTAATTCAGCTGAGAAATGTGAGTCCCTAAAGTCACTATATAGACTGGAAGAAGAGACAGATTTCTGAAGGAATGATCAACTTCTTGTTTTATTTTGTTTTGTTTTGTTTTCCCTAGAATGATTTAGTGGGAATTAGGAAGGCCTCTGTAAACTGTGGAACCTGGCAAATGTGGGTAGTGTATTTCTTCTTCACAGCATTAATGGCAGCTGTCAGTCCCAGTTACCCAACTTGTTCATGTAAATGCTTAGTCTTAACCTACTGTCAGGTTATATACTACCTGACAAGAGCCCAGAAGATCTTTTCCATCACGTGCTTATTATAGCTGACACTCCTGCCACAGTGACGTGCCCTGTAGGATGAGCTTCGTATGACTTTTTCCATACATGTCAAACCTTGGCAGTAATATTTTTGAAAAGGTGAACATTTGGCACCAAGCATTAGAAAAGAATGAAACCTACTAGTGTGGTAACTGATAAGAAAGAAGATTTAGGAATATGTCTTGCAGGGCTTCATGGGATATATAGGTTTTCATAAGACACACAGCCTTGACAATTTGAAAGGTGGAGACAGTTTTATCTAGCTAAGACTTGCAGTCTTTGAAACCTTGAAGTATTAACTTAACAAGTTTCCTTTGGCTCAAATGATCATAAGCATCTAAGTACCTTGCTTTACTCTTGCTGTCCAGCTCTTGATGACTCAACAGAAGGCCAAAACTTAGGGTCGGCTGATGAGTTTCTTAGGACTAAAGTCCCAGCCATTTATTCTACTTTTTAAGTTTTGGGGTAGTGGGGTTTTCTTGTCACATGGGTGTGTGTTCTTCTAATTTGATAGTGATATTTTGATACACACACATACATACATATGTATAGACCATTTTATATATATACATACATACATATGTATTTATATATACATATGTATGTATGTATATATATAAAATGGTCTCTTGAGTATCACTCTTTATAAGAATCAATCTTGTTGAAACATGGCCTCAGACATTATTATTCAGTCAAGGAAAGGCCCCATCATGTGTGAAGTAATGCACAGTGCTTCTACAACCATGGGTCAGTTTATGTCAAGTAGTGTGCATGGCTGTCTTAGAAAATGCACACATCATGGAGAATCTTGACTTGCCTAAAGTAAATTTTCACCTCATGCAGTTTATGATCTCAAGTTATGATCACTTGAGCCAATGGAAAGTTGTTAAGATAATACTTCAAGGTTTCAAAGACTGTAAGTCTTAGCTAGATAAAACTGTCTCCACCTTTCTAATTGTTAAGGCTGTGTGTCTTCTGAAAACCTGTGTATCTAGAAGCACACTGAAAGAATTGTCTGAATGGGTTGGAAAGGCATAGGTCAGCATGAAGGAAGATATTACAGACTTCAAGTGAGTGTGCAGGAGGAGGTTGTCGATGGTTCCTAGCTATAACTGTGTTAAAGTCTTTGGCTGTTTTGTGTCAAGACTCTAACAATGGCAGCAGCCTCATTGTGCCCAGTACAAGCACCTGCTCCTCCTGCCTGTTGCTTTGATTGTGAAGTAGTTTTCCATGGAGATCTGCAATGTTTGTAGATTTCCAATGATCAAAAGAGGTTCCCAAAACACACAAGTATGGAAAAATGGTGTCTACCATGAGGCTTCTCAGTGCTTTTGATATGCTAATATTCATTGTGATATGCTAATGTGGATTAGGACTCTCCAAGAAAAAGAATTAATATGCAATGTTAATGAAACTTATTTGATTCAGAATCCTTGTTTTTGTTTTTGTTTTTGCTTTTTAAGAGAAACATCTGTTACAATCACAAGCCATTATTATAGTGTTCCAATAGATTACAGCTTGCAGATGTTGGCTGTTTCATGAAATCAAATTTCTTATACCTTGATAAGCTAATTTTGCCTTATTTAAACATACTTTTACTTTGCCAAATTTCTTTTTTTCAGCATTTACTCTCCATTTTAAACTCAGAGTCTGCTTAATCTGTATATGGGCCTAGCAAAGAAAGAACATAGTGGGTTTCATCTTCTAGAGCCTTGCCTTTGTATTTTGTACTCAATCATATGACTATAAGAAGTGGAGTAGGGAAGAGTACTATATTGTAGGCTGGAAGAAGATGCCATGATACCTTTTAGGAATGATGTCAGGAAGTTTGAGAGGGAGACATAGTATCCTAATTATGTGATCACGGAGGCACTTATAATGTTGATGTCTTTGCATATAAACAGGGAAGTCACAAGAATTCACAAGCTACATGGCATCCTGCAAATGGGCAGATTTTGTCACAGAATTCATTCCAATGTGTAGGCAAGGAGCTGAAGCCTGCAGACTTTGTTCCTTGAATAGAAAGGACTCCAGGAAGACAAACTGAATATTGTGGAGTAAATCCTGGACAGCTCCTTAATCCCATTGTTATAGGGTGGATATGAAGCTGCCTCCTTTGCTTCCTAGAAGCTGCCAGTTGAAGTGATTAGTGGTGAGGGCACCTCAGAAAGGGGAAGAGAGGAAAGCAGGATAAGAAGCAGAGGAAGTGGCCCTGTTTGAGAGGAGAGGGGGAATTGTCAGGGGCAACTTAATGTTAGCAATGATGAGGCTGAGTCAGCGTTTTAATGTGGATCCATTTCGGTGGGAAGGACAGCTCATTTAGTTTTGACCTCATTAGCCCTTTCAGAACACTTTGCCAAATTTGTTGTTATTTAATGATCAGTCTTCGTATTGTGCTGGTTTTTTATCATATTTCTGATACATTGCTTAGGAATATGAGGGAATTCATAATCATATAAATTTTATAACCAAATTGCTTCAAGCATTTGTTTAAAGAGTAAAAGTATGTGTGTAAAATGGCATATCCATGCATTCCCCATAATGCTTTGCACTGTGTTTACACATAGAAAGCATGTAATAACCATATGCTTCAATTCATTAATCTTACCTATTGGCCAATGCAAAAAAGGCCTAAATGTATTTGCAACATCTCTAAAACCCCATTTAGAAAAATTTGGTCATGTACATGTCATTTAGTGCCTGTGCTCACACAAGCTAGTTGTGTATTTCTCAAGATAATCTACCTTTGTTTTATAAGTTGATTTTGTTAATAATCTACTTTGATGATGGCTATTGAGCTATGGGATATTATGAAGGATGGATGATGCTGAGCCTGCTTGAAGAGTTTATAGAATAAGTTGACTCATGAATCATATTGCTTATTTTCTAATGGAGTATTTGTTAGGTGGCCTATGAGATTTTAATGTTCAGTAAGATAATTTGTGCATTGTGCCCAGCAACTGGAGATATATAGCTATGCTTTCTTATTTATACATAGATGGGAAAAGCCTTATACCTTTTTCATTTATTCATTCAACAAAGCTGTGACATGATTGAAAGAGAAGGTAAGGGTATAGTTTCCAGGAACTGAGTCAGTGGAGGGAAGTAACAATGTATCTCACAGGAAAATGCAAAGTACTGAGTATTGTAGATGGAAAATTTTGACCATGTGTAGACAATGTATATAGGTTCTTTGGCATAAGCTACATTTATTTCTTAGCCTGTGAGTACACACTGGGCATTTTTAATGGGAAAAATAACATAAGACTTGTTTTGGACTTTTCCTTTGGTTATATACAGACTATACTCACAACTCTCTGGAGAGTATGAATATCTAGGAGGCCATTGTGGTAATCATGGGACCGTAGGATCCTAGATGCTACTGGAAAGGAAATCATGAGTATAAGGGATGCTCTGAAAGAAGAATGAAAACTCAAGGAGAGGCTTTCTAAGGAGAATCAACAGCAATCGGAGTGGAAGTGGATCTGAGGACCTGGTTGTGTCCTTGATGTAGGTGGTTACAAAGGTTCACATGTGGGAGCTGTGGCTAGCCTGTGTTCCGCCATGTAAAATCTGTAGGTTCCATGAATTTCAGAGAATGGAATTTTAGAACATCCCACATGTCTCTGCAGCTCCAACATGGAGGCCTCCACTTCACCCACCCCAAATGTTATATATCTATTTTTGAAAACTTGAGGGTTTTGGCTTTTAAATTAGAAGGTAAGCAGGAAAAATGAAGATAGTTTGATGGCTCTCTAGACAAGAGCTAGTTTCAACTCCCCCTCAGTTCTTTAATCAAGGGGCTGGAAGTCACTGCTCAAACATGTGTTTACCTGCTCTTGAGTTCAATGGCCTGACTTTGTACCTGATGCAGGGAGGGACTGTCTTCACAGTCCACATGTAGTTTTGAAGCTAGTTTTTGCTGGAAGGTTTCTGAATACGGTGATGATTTAATAATTCAGAATATGAAAGTGGCAGTGGGACACTGCAAATGTTAGAACTGTATTATTCATGCTCCCTGGGCAGTTTGTACTCCAAGATTCACTAATTAGAAATGCCATTGTGCCCCAAGCATATGTATCTAATTTTCTTGAATTTAATTCATTGAAAATAAAAATCAATCCTGATTAGTGTTGATATGTACCCTAATGAATACGTTGCCATTCTCAGTGTGAGGTGAACTGTAATTTCCCGTTTGTTTACAAAGCTATTAGCCAACTTGCTTTTTTTGTAGTAGAAATGGCTGATACTTTTTTGAAAGTAGGAACTGTAATAGACATAAAATCTTGCTATGTCCCAGTTCAGCCCACTGAGGTCCTCATGTTATCTCTTGGCATGTATCGTTTGAGGGATGTACACTGCTTCTGGTTTGTGCACTCTGGTTTCTGAGAGCTCTTCTTTGAAACCCGCTGTTCATGTGAGAGGACTCTGAGCCCTTTCAAGGATAGAAGTGACAGTGTTACCTGTGGGTTTTCTGTGGAGTCGAGAGAGTGATTGTGTTCAGTTGCAACCACACAGTTGCTACGAATGCTGGGTTGAGTTGCTCTTGAAACTGAAGCTCTGATCAAGCTTTGGCTTGGGTCAGATTCACCTCCAGGATCTGTTCCCCTGTATTTATAATGAGGATGTAATGAGGACTTAGGGAGATAGTGTGGGCTTTTAGAGAGGCGTAAACCTCAGAGTAAGCACAGCAAAGGCTGCCATCACTCAGAATGCTCAGGTTTCTTGTGCTGATCTATTACCTGTATTACCTGACTCCTCTCCAATAGAGTCTGTGGTCTCTACCTAGAATGTAATTATAAACATGGTGCATGCTTATTATAAAAATCAGAACACACAACAAAGAAGTTCCCAAGATTTTAAAACTAAACATTCTTTTTTTTAATGTCTTTTTTTTAATGTTTTTTATTTTCTAATTTTTTTATTTACATTCCAAATGATTTCCCCTTTCCCGTTTCCTTCCTCCCCGAAAGTCCCATAAGCCCCCTTCCCTCCCTCTGTTCCCCATTCAACCCCCTCTCACTTCTCTGTCCTGGCATTCCCCTACATCCAGTCTTTCCAGGACCAGGGGTCTCTCTTTCCATCTTCTTAGTCAAAACTTAACATTCTTTAAAAGAAAAACTACCATCAGTCCCATTGCCTTGATCACAGCTGCCCAGATGTTTGCAACTGCCCAGATGTTCACAGTGACCCATAATTTACCAACAACCTGTAGTTACTATTCTAAGTACAGCTCTAAACCACTCACCCCTGTGCCTCAGCAATGTCTATGAAAAGTGCAAATAAAAAGAGTATTTGATCAATGTATACCAATTAATAAAATAAGGGTATGATATAATAAGCTGTGAAGCAGATGCTGTGAGGAGAGCTCAGGGTAAGGAGAGGTATACAAAACTGACACTAAGAAACCGCTAGAGGTTTTGAAAGATAATGTGCATTTTTATACTTACTTGTTTTTGTGTGCATCTGTGTGTAAGAGTATTTGTGGAGGTACATGTGTGCAGGTCTGCATACATGTGTGTACATAATTGTGGAGTCCAGAAGACAGCCACTACCATAGTTCTCATAGTTCCTCTTTGGAGACAGGGAATCTCACTGGACAAGAGCTTACCTATTAGAATGGACTGGCCAATGAGCTTCAAGTATCCTCCTGTATATACTCCTATATGTGCCTATATACTCCCTTACCCCACTGATGGGGTGTGGGACCGTGGTGTGAGACAGTCTGCAGCCTGGTTGAAGCAAGGTCACTCTGGAGACCTGATAGAACACTTCTACAAGGGACAGAACCCGTGAGCTATGCTCCCAGACTGCTGACTCCTCAACTCCATAATCCTGTGGCCATCAGTCATGTGTGGTCATGCCCCAGGCCCCTAGTGTTCTGGCTGGACTTCACCTCTGCAGTTATCTGGCTACAGCCAGGCTTTCCCCGCCCCTCGGTTACCTGTAACCCAGCCTACAATAAAAGAAGGCTTCTTGCCCCTCCTCGCTCTCTCTCGTCTCTCTTTTGCCTCTCTCGCCCATTATCTCTTTCTGTTCCCCCTTTCTCCATTCTTTCCCCCCTTTCCATGTGGTCATGGCCTTCCCTCATCTCTCTATCTTTTCTTTCTCTCTTTTCTTCTCTATCTCCTTTTCTCTTTCTACTCTTTTAATAATAAAACATTAAAACTATGAACTGTCTCTTCTTATCGAAATCTGCCAAGTAGAAGCATGGAGCAGGCCTCAGCATTTCCAGCCACCAGGGAAGGATCGAACCTCCTCACAGCCAAGCAGCGTCTTAGCCAAGTAGCCTCCTCAACAGGTACCCTGGAGGTCTATGCCAGAATTTCACTGCCTTCTGAGCAAAGACCTCCTTCCCAGCTAGCCAGGAAGTCTCATGCTTTATAGGTACCCAGATGCCTGCAGTTCCTATTTCAGTGTGGTTTTCCCCTATCCCCCATGCGGGCTTTGCCTACCTGTGTTTCTCCTATGCGGGACCCTTGTCGCCGCCACCCTACTCTCCTTTTTTCCCACAAATGGGGTTATAATCTCACGGCACCATACCCAGCACTTTTCTGTAAACTCTTGGGAATATGTGCTTCATTCAGGTTGTTCAGGAGAATTCAAGTCCATGTGCTTACAAAGCAAACCCTTTGATTAAAAAAACTCCACACTAGTCTAATAACATGCAGTTTTTAATTCCCAGTTTTCCTTGACTGCCTGATAATTGGTAAATCTAGGGATTATTTGCATATGCAACAACTTAGAATTGGATCTGAACTGATAAAGCCAATATATTATTCAGCTGTTTTTAAATCAACATTATAAAGTCTATAACTATATAAGCAAATGTGGCATACTATTTTTTTTAAAAATCTACACATATTGTGGTAGATTAGAGAGAATAAAGAAAATAGGTTTACTTGGCATAAAAGAAAAAGCAAACACTGGAGAGAGAAAAGTGATTTTGGTACTTCTTTTTGCTTTCTTTGATTTCTGAGAATTCTCGTTTTTAATTAAAATCTTTTGTTCCAATTCTTTCTGACTCACTCCTCTTTCCATCTTTGATATAACATTAGTAAATGATAAGTGCAAGTTTATGAGTTTCTTCTTAACTTTAGGAGCATCTTATTGATGTAGAGATCAATGCCAATTACTAGGAATATTTTGGTGAAGTTGGGTGTTATGATAAACACAAGATCAGCTCTAGGCTAGTGAACTCTCTCCAACCTTATGCCAAAATTTGATATGCAATGAGAATGACCTCTCTTTTGTTCCAATTTTTCTTACAAGTGGACCATTCACTCAAATAGTTTTTCATCAGTTCGTATTACCTCACTGGATCCCTTTCTCAAAATTCTACTATCTCTGAGACTTCTAAATACTTTTCAATAGTTAGCATACAACACAAAGTATTTAATGAGATTCACTTCTTTTTTTTAAAAAAATCTTTTATTTATTTATTATTTATTTTAAAGTTCAGATTTTATTCCCTTCCTGGTCCACCCTCCTACTGTTTCAAATTCCATACCTCCTCCCTGCCCCTCTGTCTTCATGAGGATGTCCCCGCTCCCACCCCACCAGACCTCTAAACTCCCTGGGTCCTCCAGTCTCTTGAGTGTTAGGTAAATCTTCACTGACTAAACCCAGACCCAGCAGTCCTCTGCTGTATATGTTTTGGGGGCCTCATATCAGCTGGTGTATGCTGCCTGGTTGGTGGTCCAGTGTCTGAGAGATCTCAGGGGTCAGGTTAATTGAGACTGCTGGTCCTCCTACAGGGTTGCCCTCCTCCTCAGCTTCTTACAGATTTCCCCTAATTCAACCACAGGGGTCAGCAGCTTCTGTCCATTGGTTGGATACAAATATTGGCATCTGACTCTTTCAGCTGCTTGTTGTTAATTGCTTGGAGCAATCGTGAAGAGGTCCCTTTTGTGAGCTCTCCATAGCCTCAGTAATAGTGTCAGACCTTAGGGCTTCCCCTGAGCTGGATCCCACTTTGGGCCTGTTGCTGGACCTTCTTTTCCTCAGGCTCCTCTCCATTTCCCTCCCTGTAGTTCTTTCAGACAGGAACAATTATGGGTCAGAGTTTTGACTGTGGGATGGCAACCCCATTCCTCACTTGATGCCCTGTCTTTTTGCTGAAGATGGACTCTATAAGTGCCCTCTTCCCACTATCGGGCATTTCATTTAAGGTCCCTGTCTTTGAGTCCTGAGAGTCTTTCACCTCCCAGGTCTCTGGTACATCTGGTACATTCTGGAGAGTTCCCCTAACCTCCTATCTCCAGAGGTTGCCTGTTTCCATTCTTTTTGCTGGCCACTAGGGCTTCAGTTCTTTTCCCTGACCCAATACCAGATCAGGTTCCTCTCTCCTCCCCACCCCAATATCCTTTCCTTCCCAGGACCCTCCCTCCCTCTTTCCCTCCCTTCCCCCTTGTGGTTGCTTTCTTCTTACTCCCAAGTGGGACTGAGACACAGCTTGTCAACCTTTTTGAGTTCTTTGGACTGTATCTTGGGTATTCTGTACTTGTATTTGGGCTTATATCCACTTATTAGTGAGTACATACCATGCATGTCCTTTTGCATCTGAGTTACCTCATCAAGAATGATATTTTCTAGTTCTTCCATTTGCCTGCAAAACCCAGAATGTCCTCATTCTTAATAGTTGAGTAGTATTCCATTGTGTAAATGAACCACATTTTCTGAATCCATTCTTCTGTCATGGGAAATTCAGGTTGTTTTCAGCTTCTGGCTATCACACCACATGAGGTTGCTATGAATATAGTAGAACATGTGGCCCTGTGGCAAGGCGGGCATCCTTTGGATATATTACCAAGAATGGTATTGCTGGGTCTTCAGGTAGATCTATTTCCAATTTTCTGAGGAACCTCCAGATTGATTTCCAGAGTGGTTGTACCAGTTTGCAATTCCACCAGCAACATAGTAGTGTTCCTCTTTCTCCACATCCTCGCCAACATGTGCTGTCACCTGAGGTTTTGATCTTAGCCATTCTGATTGGTGTAAGGCAGAATTTCAGGGTCCTTTTGATTTGCATTTCTCTGACCACTAAGGACTTTGAACATTTCTTTAGGTATTTCTTAGCTATTTGAGATTCTTCTGTTGTGAATTCTTGATTTAGTTCTATACCCCACGTTTTGATTGGGTTGTTTGGTTTTTTTGGTGGTTAGCGTCTTAAGTTCTTTATATATTTTGGATATTTGCCCTCTATTGGATGTGGGGTTAATGAATATATTTTCCCAAACAATACGTTGCCGATTTGTCTTATTGGCTATGTCTTTTGCCTTACAGCAGCTTTCCAGTTTCATGAGATCTTATTTACTAATTGTTGATCTGAGAACATGGGCCATTGGAGTTCTGTTTAGAAAATTTCCCCTGTGCCAATGAGTTCAAGGCTCTTTCTCACTTTCTCTTCAATTAGATTCAGTGTATCAGATTTTATGTTGAGGTCCTTGATCCAAATCTCGCTTATGAATATTGTTGCAAAAATACTCAATACAATTTTGCAAACCAGATCTAAGAACACATCAAAACCATCATTCACCACCATCAAGTAAGCTTCATTCCAGGGATGCAAGGTTGGCTCAATATACAAAAATCCATTGACATAATCCAAACTAAACTTATAAACATACTAAAAACAACTCACATGATCATCTCCTTAGATGCAGAAAAAGCATTTGACAAAATATAACACCACTTCATGTTAAAACTTTTGGAGAGATCAGGAATTCAAGTCCCATACCTAAACATAATAAAAGAAATGTTCGGTAAACCAACAGCCAATAACAAATTAAATGGAGAGATACTTGAAGCAATCCCTTTAAAATTGGGGGTAAGACAAGGATGCCCACTCTCCCCATATCTATTCAATATACTACTCGAAGTGCAAGCTAGAACAATAAGATAACAAAAAGAGATCAAGGGAATACAAATTGGCAGTGAAGAAATAAAGGTATCACTATTTGCAGACGATATGATAGCGACCCCAAAAACTCTACCAGAGAACTTCTCCAGTTAATAAATAACTTCAGCAAAGTGGCTGGTTACAAAATTAACTCAAATAAATCAGTGGCTTTCCTTTATACAAATGGTAAACACGTTAAGAGAGAAATCAAGGAATCAACTCCATTCACAATAGCCACAAATAATATAAAATATTTTGGGGTAACTCAAACCAAACAAATAAAATATCGGTACGACAATAACTTCAAGTCTCTCAAGAAAAAAATCAATGAAGATCACTGAAAATGAAGAGATCTCCCATGCTCATGGATTGGCAGAATTAACATAGTAAATACGGTCATCCTATCAAAGGCAATGTACAGATTCGTTGCAATCACCATCAAAATCCCAACACATTTCTTCCAAGATGGAAAGAGTAATTCTCAAATTCATCTGGAAAGGCAAAAAAACCAGAATAGCAATAACAATACTTAACAATAAAAGAATGGCTGGGGGAATCACCATCCCTGACCTCAAGCTTTACTACAGGGTAATAGTGATAAAACTGCATGGTATTGGTACAGAGACAGACATGTTGATCAATGGAATAGACTTGAAGACCCAGAAATAAAACCACACACTTACGGACTCTTGATCTTTGACAAAGAAGCCAAACAAATATGATGGATAAAAAAAAGCATCTTCACCAAATGGTGCTGGTCTAACTGGTTGTGGATATGTAGAGATTCACTTGTAAGACATACACGGTACAGTGCAGATTCTGGCTAGCATGGAGCATAGACTAAATGAAGACTAGAGAAAGACAATGTCTGGCTCATATGTGAAGGTCTGTAAAGGTTCTATGTTAATGGTCCATTGAAAAGATGATACAAGGAAAACAGGGACCTTTAGAGGTGAGGTGGGAGGAGAGCCATTCTGGCACCAGAGATTTCTGAAGAAGAGCCTTTGTTCTTTATAAAACTGCAGCCACTACAATTGCTCTAATGAACCTCACAACTAACCACACACAGTGATGATTCTCATTCTTTCATCTCTGAAATATCATCAATAAAGATGGGCTTCAGGGAATTTGATAGGAAGCAAATGAAGGTTAAACCACAATCCCCAGAATTGCATTTCCACATCAGTATCTTAGGTAATTCTGTCTAAGGTCAATGGTCACATCTAAGACTCATACATGGAAGGTAATTAGAAAAAAAAAATCAGGGTTGATTTTTGTTGTGAGTAAGCACAAAGGAGTCTGCAAAGAAAAGATTGTAAATAAGAACATAGTGAGTGCAGCTTGACCCAAGAACAAAGAAAATGGAATGCATGCAGAACCGTATTTTGTTCAGAACCTTTCCTGACATCATTTCTTTATCTGCTGCCATTAGCAACTCACTAGTGAAGGCTTCTGCAGTTAATTGCCTGAATATAGATTTTTCTTTGCTCTACAAATTATTCAGTTCTGGAAAATAAACTACTGACCATATGCTTTGAATGGTTATGAGTTTATTTGTCTACTTATCATTATGTTATTATTTTAAAAATGTAATCTTTCAAATTTCACCTTTTCAAAAATGTGGTTTGGGATTATTAAGATTAGTATTTTACTACAGGAAGTTGTGCATACTCTTTGAACCTGATAATCTCTTTTTTGGCATATTTCAAATACATGGGGTTTTGAGAATATGACATAATGATATCATTTTCTCCTTCCCCCTTCTCTCTTCAAATCCCATAGACCCTTCCCAC
The DNA here is from genome assembly GCA_036184795.1 of Tokudaia tokunoshimensis. Lineage (NCBI taxonomy): Eukaryota > Metazoa > Chordata > Mammalia > Rodentia > Muridae > Tokudaia > Tokudaia tokunoshimensis. Next base: position 91,131,858 of record BTHU01000012.1, on the reverse strand, counting down.
TCCACTTCAAATTCATGGCCTGTTTTTTCATTAATTGTTATTGCATGCACATATGTATATTTATACCCAATGGAAATGATGCATCTGTAAAACATTCCTGCATCTAAGGTTCAGGGAATGATGTGGAAGAGGGCGTGGAAAGAGAGTAAGAGCTGGAGGATAAGGGAGTTTGCTGTGATATTATGTGTCATAGTAAGGTCAGAAACTACATCCATAGTCTCACCTGCATGGCTGCCCAAATGTCAACAGAACAAGGTTGATACCAATGACATTCCAAATTAGAAAGGGAATAGCCCACGAGGGCTCAATCCTATTAAAAGAACTAAAGGCAACCAATCAGAGTTGGGAGTGAGAAAGGTGTTCATCCCCAGGGAAGGGTACCCCAATTGATTGTCCAGTGTCAAATGTTTTAGCCTAAAAACATTATGTCTCTTTTTAAACTTTAGTCCCAGGGTCTAGTATACTGACTAGCATACTATCTGTACTCCATAAAAATACATTAAAGTGAACAGTTCTTAAGTGAATACTGATATCTTTCATTATTTATACTGGCATCATGCAGTCTTTTCAAAATATTTGCATGAATCCTTTGAGAATTTCATACACATTTTTTGATCATATTCTCTCCCAATTTTGTCTATCAACTCCACTGAGATCCACCCATCTATATCTATTTTTGGAAAACATTAAGCTCTCACTTATGACTTTATAAGAACAATGGGTACTTTCAATTTTAAAGCATAAAACCTTATTTATTGTTGAAAAGCTTTGTTTACAAATTCACTCCGACATGATGATGTGTATAGCAAGACGTTCTCTATCCTCCTGTCCCAGGTTCTCTCCAGCTGAGAGCTACTCTGCTTTATTATGATTTAAATTCTTATAGTTGCACAGCTAATCAAACTTAGTGGCTTTTAAAAAAGAACTACAATTTATTATGTCATGAGTCTGTGACTTATGGAGGTCTTGGGAACATGAATTATTTCTATTTCATTTAGTACTGACTGGAATGATTTGATTGGGCCTGAGAGAGCCACCCTTTAATTGGTTAAGCTGATGCAGTCACACTGTGTGCTGTACATACAATCACAGCTCAGTGGCCTCATTTTTCATATCTCGAAAACACTGAAAACTGATGATGGGATGTAAACTTAAATGTTATCATAAATGCATGTTTGTATCAATATTTAAAATTACTTGGCCTAAGGTCAAGACTGTTGGCCTGGGTTCTTTATTCCTCTCTATGCAGACATATCTAGGAGACTTCAGCTTCCTCATGAAACGGCAGTTAAATTTTCAGAGATATTTAAATAATGAAGAATTGGAATTTCCTAGTTTTTCAAGGCTTATGCCCAGATATTATTGTACAGCCACAGCCAACACATACCATTGGGGTATGACAAGATTTAAGGGGAAAGGGACTCTGCCTCTGGATGACAGGGGTATCCAAGTGTTTATCACTATCATTAATCCTTTATAATTTTCTTTACAGTAATCTTCTCATAATGTCTAAAGGAAAAGTAAGACTTTATATAGAAGACATTTACTAACATGTAGGCCAAGATTATTAAGACCAAAGATTACAAAATTAGCAGTTGCATTATGTCTAAAACACTACAAAAATTGCATAAAAACATACTTCTGAAATTGTCACATATCATACTTGTCATTATTACTATGTGATTGACTATCTCTGCTCAGAGAGAAAAACAGTGTGATGCATCCCAACACAGCTGGAGATGGAGCCTTCTCCATCCTGAGCATTTATGTGTGCTAAGTAGCAATGGGGCTTCCCAATTTATTTATTATGTCAATGTGACTAGGGCATACAGAACTTTTCTTTTTAAATATTTTACCACAATACCTGTCTTAGTAATATGCATTTTATATATGCTGTTTTATCACCAAGAATACATTTTTATATGAAAGAAACATTTTGGAAAACTGTTTCTTGCTTTTTTTTTTATTTTTAGGATAGAATTTACTAGAAAAATATTAAACAGCTACTACATCAGAGGAACTGATGTATGTTCTTTGGGGAGAAATATAGAAATGAGCATAAAGGAAAAAGGCCTATGTTCATTTTATATACTTTGCCTCCCTAGTGTGGAAGATGAATAATTAATAAATAAGCACATAAATATAAATTAGAGCAGAGGTAATGATGTTTCAGTCAGGGATCTTGAGAATACTGGTGCAAGAGAATGTTCAGCCAGTGTGGTCAGGGGAAGATCCCTGAGAGGGACAGAGTTTTAAGCAGAGAAGAGGTTACTGATGAAGCAAAAAGAAGCTGCTTAGCGAGGTAGAAAAGGTGAAGCACTTGGCCATTTGTGGCAAGTAGCACACAGTTGGGTATTGCTTATTATTTGTTCAGTCTCTTCAATATATTTCACATATATTGTGGGGAATGTAAGTTATTTACATTTCACATAATTATTAAGTAATATTTTGCTTCTGTTATTTTGTGACTGGTTCTTAGTTTTTCTAATATCTTTCTCCTTGTGTAGTTTTCTTTATCATGCTTTTTATTTCCAAGAAGGGGTTTTGATTCCTTGCTTATTATTATTAGTCTGTCATTGGTTTTTGCTTTGGCTACAGTGGGACCTAAAAAAAAGAACCTATTTGATTAAAGTAAGGCCTTTGGAAATGAGAGTGCTGTAAACAGTGATCATAAAATGTGCTAAGAAACAAGAGGATAAGGAAGAAGGGGGGGAACCACTATGTTTATATTCATCTATTCCTCATAGTGAGTTTTGGTGTCATGTTGTACATCTTTCTATATTGCCTACTTCAAATATTAATGTAGTTATTAATTTTGATTGCTCTGCTTTTTGTGTGCATGCTAGACATAACTGGTTTATGTACTGTGTTTATGTGTTAGGATGTTCTTAGTTTGTGTAGTTCCTTTTACTAATGAGTTTTAAATGTCTAGTACTTTCTTGCTGGTTACCAGCTTTGGGTTTGTATGTTTTTTTTTTTTTTGTAATCTATTTAAAGAATTTGGTTTTCTTTTCTTTTTCTTTTTTTGGGAGGGATGTCAGGTAGTAATAATTTGTTTTCAGTTTTGGTTGGTCTGAGGATATCTTTATCTCTGAATCCCAGCCTTGCTAGGTATAATATCTTTTATTGATAGCTTATTTTCACCTAGCATAGTAGTTTGTAACCTTCCAAAGGCCCTGTACTACAGTTTCTTATGGTAACTCCCAACCATAAAATTATTTCATTGCTACTTCATAACTATACTTTTGTTGCTGTTATGGATTGTAATGTAAATATCTGAGATGTGACCCCTGTGGAGGTTGCTACCCACGGGTTGAGAAACATTGTCTGGCATGTGTGACGATCTCATCATACCACTTCTTTCTGGTCTATGGTGTTTCTACTGAAAGCAGGTAATTGCAATATGTGTGTGCATGTATGTGTGTGTGCATTTGTGTGCATAGATGTCTGTGCACATTATACATATCTGTGTGTGTATGTGTGTGTGTGTGTGTGTGTGTGTGTGTGTGTGTGTTGCTCTCTTGCTTTCTCAATAAACTTCTCTTTGCATTGAACCTCTCAGAGTTGATTTTGGGATAGATTTCATTGAATTGAATCAATCACAGTGACCCTTGAATCCAATATGGTGACATTGACCTTCATGTACCAGTATTTTACTTTTTTTTCCATTTAGGACTGGGCCGTTTTCTGTTACTGTCTTTTTGAGTGTGCTTTTCTCTCTTTAACAATCTACAGACTCTCTTGAGTGCCACACCAAAAATGGCTGCTCTTTTAATGCTGTCCCAAAGTTGCTTTGAACTTCTTTTGTTTTTCATTCTTTTTTCTCCTTTGATAGTCTTTTGTGAATCTGCTAATTGTTTATTCTATTAAAACTGCTTATTCATTTTACAGTCTGTGTACCTTATGTTAGTGTTTAAGTTACTATGGTCCTCTTAGTCTTTTCTGATAAAATATTGAGTTGTTTCTCTGTGTTTCCTTGAAGTTCGTACAATTTCCTTAAATGCTTTAAAAAAAATTCCATGGCTGTGCATAGATTGATTACTACATAGTCAGTTATGGGCACTTCATTTTGTCCATTATGGTTAGTTGAAGACGTAGCTTTGTTTTTGCCTGTCTCAGAAGTTTAGCATCCGCTTTGTGACTGCAGTTACTTCGGTAGTGGATGAGAACTTAAGTTCAGGTTAGCCATAAGTCTATACTGGAGTACTTCAATCTCTCAAGCGTTGGGGCAAGCCCGGATACCTCATCCAAAGTTACTGATGCGTAGTCAGAAGTTGCAAGATTATTCTTTTTGGACCCCTTGCTGAAGGGACTGTTCATAAGCTCCCATGAACCATCCATGCTATCATACTACTGTATCCAAAGTCCAAACTCATCTGGGGCTCAGCTCAATGCAACTTAGAGTCATAGTTCATACAACTGCAGTCTGCAGGTGGTGTATTCTCATCCTGCAACCTCTTCAGCTATCCAGAGGTAATGTCCAGAATACAGATATGTTCCACTGGGGCCTCATGCCTCTGTCTAGCAGCAGGACAGGTCTAGAAGTGGGCATTGGTCTTGGTGTAGAAACTTAAGATCTGATGGCTACCATATTGACTGACATGTTTTAAAAACTGGGAACTATTACATAACATACTTAGTGCACAGTCTCATTAATGTGTAGTTATTCATTATTTCTCAAAAAATTCACTCTGCTTGTTTCTTTTCTGAAAACATATATTTTCATATTATAAATGATTATTCTCTATTAATTTGTTCATATTGTTGCTGTTTCTGTGCTTAAGGACAACAGTGGTGGGCAAGGGACATCATGTGTATGATTACTTTTATTTCAGAGGGGGTGTTGCTTTTAAATAGGATTATTCTAAGTTTTAAAGACCCAATTTAGAAATATTTCTACTCATTTTTAATTAAAAATCACCTATTAAAAAAATCATCCTGCTCTGTTATTCAAATCCCTAAATAACAACAGAAAAAGAGTATATATTTAAACTATTATATATAATAACTATATATATTATATATAATAACAGCCTATGTTGTGTAACTATAACACTCAAAGAGAACATCTGATTTCAGAGAAACAAATGATCCTCTACCCCTACTAAATTTATAGACAGGACCCCAAGTTGCTTTGCTAGCTGAATTTTACATCATTTATATCCAACAGAATTTGTCTTCGAAACTTCAAAAGCAAATAACTCATGTTTTTTCTCTAGAAGTGATTTTTTTCAAGTGCTTGGAAGATGACAGATAGAAATGATCTCTGCTGATCACACATGTTGGTGAGAAGCTTCTAGAATTCCTGCACTTGCTACATGGTGTTTATTGAAAATCAGAGTACAGTGCCACCCATTTTCAACAGTTTTTCCTGCTCATAAGAAAGTGATGGGGAGGAGGTGATATAGGATAAAACTGGATGCACGTTCAGTTGGGGGTTTGAACCCAGTGACTTTTACGAAGTTTCCCCACAGTAGGTCCTTGTTAGCAGACTGACTGGATCCAGAGAGAGAAGAGCTGGCATAGTCTCAGACTATAGTCTCAGTCATAGTTCAGACCTAGGCAGCCCTCATTTCCATTCATAGCCCCCTGTAGACAAATCACAACCATTGCAAAATGATGGGCTCAAAACATGTCTACGTCTTTCTGTACTGACATGAGCAGAGTGTAATGACTCCATCACTCTGACAGTATTATTTTGGCTTCTAGTTTCATCCCTGCTCATCTACACAAAGTTCTAAAAGTGGAGAACTTTAATCTGTCCCTATCCCTGTATTTCTGATGTTCTGTCAAAAATATTTATAACCAAAGAAGTACTCCAAAAGCTGAAGGACTAAGCTGGGAGAGGAGTGTGCACTTCTAAGTGAGACTTGATTAGGTTTCCCTTGGGAGGGTGGAGCTGGGGGAACAAAAGGTCAGAAATGCTGGGGGCTGGTAGGATGGCATAGTGGGTAAAGTGCTTGCCACATAAGCCTGGTGCCCGAGTTTCATCCCGGAGCCAATGGAAAGGTGAGAGGAGAGAACTAATTCACAAAGTTGTTCTCTGACTTTTATACACATGGTTGTGTGTATGCATGCATGCATGCGCACATGAGCGTGCATATGCACACACACACACACATACACAAATGCTAAGGCACACACAGTAATAATAATAAGCAAATAAAATGGGGCTAGAAATATTAGCAAATTTATAACTTTGTGCCATGTGACTCTTTATGAAATACTCATTATCACTTTCATGGACCTCCATGTTGTTTGGTATGGTGATGCTCAGAGTTCACGACTGTTGTTCTGTGGTAACCTTTCTAGAGAGCATACCAGGTACCAAGCGGTATGGTCAGGGCTTTCTTCATATGTTTTAACCTCTGGAAGTTAACCAAGATATTTTTGCAACATTATTTACTGATTTAGTCAATGTAATTTTTTTTCCACTTGAGATATCTATTTTATTTTTATCATTTCTTTTATTACAGCTCTTCTTTATGCAACTATTTTTGGAAATGTTACTACAATTTTCCAGCAAATGTATGCCAACACCAACCGTTACCATGAGATGCTGAATAATGTTCGAGATTTCCTGAAATTATATCAGGTCCCAAAAGGCCTTAGTGAACGAGTCATGGATTATATTGTCTCAACATGGTCAATGTCAAAAGGCATCGACACAGAGAAGGTATAGTTGTTTATATTCTTCTTCTTGTTGCTGTTGCTCTTCTTCTTCTTATTATCATTATTATTGTATTATTATTGTTATTATTATTATGTTTAAGCAGGACATTTAGATGTATATACATTTCCCATTCACAGTTCCCTTGTGCAACTGCTTTATAAGTATTACTACAATTTTTGTAAGTAACATTTCAATCAATCACATTTATTTAGTGCTCAGAAGGTACAGAGCATCCAACCATTAACAATCAATTAGTACCTGTCATGATATTCAATTGAGAAAATTCAGTTTCTGAAAACAGCTCATTACTCCATTCTCCCATGATACCACTTAGGTATTTTCTGTTAAACTCTCTGAGCACTCTCCTTAGAGAACTATTCTTAGTTTTTCCTATGTCTTTCTGTCCAGTTAAAAATTCAAGGGGGCTGGAGAAATAGCTCAGCAGTTGAGAGAGCTTTCTGCCCTAACTACTGTCTGGAATTATGTTCCTAATATCTATGTCTGGCAGCCCACAGTTGCCTGTAACTCTTGCTCCAGGAGATCACACACCCTCTTCTGACCTCTGTGGGTATCTACATATACACACACTCATGCACACACATAGGCACAGATGTGTGGACACACACACACACACTCACATATACACACACATTCACACACTCATAACACAAATTTTACGAAGATTGCCTTATTTGGCTTCAATGGGAGGGAAGAAGATTGCCTTATTTGGCATCAGTGGGAGGGGAGGCCCTTGGTCCTGTGGAGGCTTATCCCAGGGCAGATGCTAGAGGGATGGGACAGGAGTAGGTCCATGAGAGAGCACCCTCTTAGAGGCAAAGTGAGGAGGATGGGATGCAGGGTTTGCAGAGGGGAGATGGGGAAAGGGGACAACATTTGAAATGTAAATAAATAAAGTAACCAACTAAAAAAAGTATATATAAATATATAAATGGAAAAAAAACCCAGAATGAAACATCCCTGTTATAAGTGAAAATTTTATATTATCTTCTAATGCATTTTCTTCTTAACTTCTCTCTATCACATGCATAAGTAATTTTTAATCTTTCCTTGTTTCATACAAGTAATAGAGACATACTTCTTCCAGTTATTTTCATGCCTCATTTCTTATTGTTGTTGGATTTTTAATGGGAATTACTTCCCCCTCCCCCCATCTATTTTATCCTTAGGTGAAGAAGAACACAAAGTTCTCCATTAAAAACAAATTAAAGTCTTACTGTCTACTTATAAAATATATTTTTATATACTTATAAAAATATAGCTATATTTTTCCTAGACCACTTGATTAACATAAAATGAAAGGGATGTCAACTAGATCTGGCACACAGGAAGTGAAAGTCAATCCTGAGTTGATAAGCATTAGTGAAGACTGTTTTCTGTAGAGCACCTACTTCTGACACCTGACAGTCAAATTGTAAGATACCTTCCCCGCCATTTCTAGGTGGTATGTATTTTTGTCATGTTTGTGCATGTGAGCATGTGCCTGTGTGTGTGCGTGCATGTGTGTGTGTGTGCGCATGTGTGTGTGTGTGCATGAAAGAGAGAGAGAGAGAGAGAGAGAGAGAGAGAGAGAGAGAGAGAGAGAGAGAGAGAGAGAGAGAACTATGCTATAAGTAGGGAATGATCAAATGATCAAAGTAGATATTTAGATAGTGGAAGTTCAACACACAGCAAGTGAGTTTCAAGCCAGAGTGAGTTTCAAGCCAGAGCAGGGTTTGTGAGGCCCAGGTGATTGAGGGCAGGTGTGAAGAATGACGATGAAGTGTAAGGGAAGATGTGTGGGATGTTCGAGGTAGCTGCATGGGGGAAAAAAGAAAGAATTTTCTCCTTTTTTGGTATTTAACAATCTGCAGTGTAAGTCTCCTAGTCAAATGACCACAGAAGAAAAATCAGTTAAAGCGTATTTCTTTGCAACTTGATTAATATTCACTGATATGTGGTTAGTGGGCAAACATGCACAGAACTTTTGTTACTGTGACAAAAAGGCAAAAATCACAAATGCTGTTAAGGGTGTTAAAGAAAGGAGACATTTATATACTGTTGGAATAGGAATTAGTACAATGGCTATTGAGCACAGGATATTCCTTCAAAAACTAAAACCAGATCTACCACAGGATCTATCTGTCCGACTTCTGGGTAACTATGAAATGAAAGCAGGCCATTATACAAAGGAGATGTCTGCACTTGTGTGCTTACTGGTGCACTATTCACAATAGCCAAGATAAGTAAACATTTAAAGAAAAACAATGAAATCCTGTCATGTGTAACAAAATGGGTGGGGCCAGAGAACATCATGTTAAATGGAATTAGACCTGGAAGAACCTAGAATGAGGAGAACTCATGTCATCTCTTATTCAGAGAACTCAGAAAGACAACTTGCATGTAGAATAGTAGTTATCAGAGGAGGGAAGGCAGAGCAGCAGAGGGGTAAGTAGGAGGGAGGTTGGGTAAAGGTACTGAATCACACTAAGAGTTGCTTTTGAAAACCAGGTAAAGCTGATTTGAGTTGATGTGACAACTATAAATGCTTTGCTGTGCATGTGTGAAACATGCCATGACTACTGATTCCCTTCAGCCTACTAGGGAAATCCCCACTCAAATCAGATGCATGTTAGCTAGAGTGATAGTGTACATGATGAGAAGAAGACACAAGCCATATCCTGGGTGTGGAGACAGGATGAGGGGATTCCTAGTAATTATATCCTCAGTGAGACCATGTTTAAAAATGCTTCATGCCATATGCTACCAAGCAAGAAGAAAACAAAAATTTATATCCACTTCTGTGATGTAAGTAAAGAATCTAACAGCAGAACAGAAAACTCACAGGCCTGTTGGTCATCTTATTAGCTAGTAAATAGTAAATATAACATATAATGTTAAAATACAAGTAAAATAAAACACATAACATTTAAAATACAAAGGAAATGCTTTAAGATGCTGACAAAAAACAATTGGAAAAATGGTTCAGAGTTTAAGGGCAGTTACAGCTCTTGCAGAGAACCCCATTTTAGTTCCCAGCTCTACAACAGTGAGTCACAACTCTCTGGACCGAGAACTGCAGGGTAGTGGTTCTCAACCTTCCTAATGGTGTGAGCCTTTACTATAGTTCCTCATGTTCTGGTGACCCCAAACTATAAAATATTTTCATTGCTACTTCATAACTGGAATTTTGCTATTGTTATGATTTGTAATGTAAATATCTGTGTTTTCAGATGTTCTTAGGTGACCCCTGTGAGAGGGTTGTTTGATCCTTGCCCTCAAAGGAGTCATAATCTACAGCTTGAGAACCAAGTCTCTAGAGGGATCTGATACATTTTTCTTGTTTCTATGGAGCCCGCCACTACCCCCCCCCACACACACACGAAAGAGAGAGAGAGAGAGAGAGAGAGAGAGAGAGAGAGAGAGAGAAAGAGAGAGAGAGAGAAAGATGACACACACAGAAAGAAACGCAGACATACACACATTAATAAAAATGAGTTAAAGAAAAATTGAACCACTTTGAGTGGAAATTAAGCATCGCAGCAAAAGTGCAAAGTCAGTTTTTATAATTTGTAAAATATTTTTATAAATCAGTAAGTTTAAAATACATTGTCAACTTAGTGAGCCAAAGGGATAATTAAGGTTATTTAGACACTGAAAAATGTCACAAGGCATTATGCTGACGTAGTTAATTAGTGCTTGCAGATTCTCCTCCAACGACCACAACTTCACTAGCACTGAGCATTAGCTAGGCTTTCAGTACCAGGCAAGGTTTTACCCTTGTTGAGCGTACCTTGAGTCCCATTAGAGAGCTGTTGATTACCCCCAAGGTGTCCATGCCACTAATGTACCCTTAGGGTTACTGTTCCATGCTGATTGTTGATGTGGTTCACAGGCATTGTAGCTGGTGGAATTGTTAGTTTCCTTCCTCCTTTGGAAGCTTTCATAGCACCTTCTGACACCATAAAAGCTAGTCCTCAGAGAGGGAGTATTTGGGTTATCAATAGGACTGCCCAAATGGGAGCTAAACAATGAGGCCACCAATGATCGTGCTAAACTGAACAGGGCTTAAGCCAAAGGCCTCAACCTCACACAAGGAACTACATAGGCAACTAGCAAAGCTGGGTGGGGGTGGGGGTGGGAAAAGTGCTCTTCCCCAGAGAAGAGCACACCAATTGGTTGTCTGGTGCCTAACAATCAGCCCTGAAAACACGAAAGATTATATGGAGTGAATAGGTTATATTTAGGATATATATGCATATTATATATGTGCCTATAATAACAATTAGTGAAAAAAGAGATCACGGATTGGAAAGAGTAAGGAAGGGTATCTGGAAGGGCGTGGAAGAAAGAGAAGGGAGAAATATTGTTAGTAAATTATAATTTCAAAAAATACAATCTGAAAAAGGGATGTAATACTCGTAAACATTAATCAAAGCTCACTTTCCCCTATAACAGAGTAAAAATAAATTAAGAAGCCATTTTTAGGCAGATACAAAAATGCCCCATTTTAGCAAAGAATGTATTGCCTGGCTCTGGCTCTACTGTGTAATTCTGTATACTGTGTGAATGGGTTGAGTATTTCTAAAGCGCTTTGAATGAAATAATATACATTGGAGCTGGGACTATAGCTCAGCCCCGTGGCTTTCTATTTTTTTTTGTCATTGCAGTGATACCAGCCTGTGTTGTGACTTTAAAGACATATTCTAACAGCACTCAAGTGTTCCAGTTTACCACAGACCCATTCTTTCAACTGTACTATTCTCTGCTTTGCAGGTCTGATGAATCTGTCCAAGAATTAGGCTCCTCATTATCTTTTAAAGATATATTCTACTGACATTCCCCAATCCACTTAATGGGAGCTGCACCTTCCAGTTTCTTAGGACAACCCTCCTTAAACCCTATCTACCTCCTTCACTTCCCATCACCTCCTTGCTGTTACTGAATCCAAGACATCATCCCATAAGAATTACTGAGCCAGTTGTCTTAACTGCTCTGTGCTCTTTTGTAGGATGTTCTCAGCATAGCAACAAAGAACTTATGTGGCTTTTCTGTTTGTTGGTCTGTAATCTTTTCAATATTTAGGACATTATATGTGGATCTTGCTACAAGTGCTTACAGTGGAATTGATGAAAATTATCAAAATACAATTGTGGAATGATAAAGTAAAAGGTGAAAAACAGTAATTATATCAATTCTGTAATTGCACAATCTTGGATCTACAGATGCACTCAGAAAAGACTATCAGAATTTTTCACAATTACACTCTGTGATTCAATGTTTGGTTCCTATATTCCTTAGTATGTGGAGTATGTTGTCTTAACATGTTTCTTATTGCATAGCTCACTTAAGTTTTCTTTAAAATATTTTTGTTAATAGATATTATTAGGAAATTTAAACAAGCACATACCAAAACAAGGAAAATAAATGAAGCTCAGTATCTTTTTAAATGTCTCTTTCTCTGTTAGTTCTAAAACAGCTATTTTTTTTCAGTTCTGTTTACAATGGAATTTAATGATGCATTGCAGCTAATTAAAGAAAAATCTTCACTCCAATTATTGTGATTTCCTTCTAGTTTCTCCACATATTTAGTTTATAGATTTTTGAATTTAGCATTAACACACAAGCAAATTGATCACAGTGATTTAAGTCAGCCTTAACCAGCTTCTGATTAGTGCAATCACTGTATTTGTGTGGGGATTGGAACTTGTTTAACCAGGGAAGTTCATTTTAGGTGATTTTTTTTGATTTTTGACTTTTGCTTTTTGTTTTATTTTGTTTTTTTTTTCGCATTGGGCCACACCCAGACTAATTTTATCTATTGGACAACATTTTATTGACTATCAATCACTACAGGTACTTAGTATTTTTTTAATTTAATAACAAAATCCATCTTTCTGCTCTTTGCCATTGGCTGGCGTTCTGTACTTAAAAGACAGAGAAAGGGGTAGAATGGGAGGATTTAAAACAAAAGAAGATTATGGGGGCAATAGAAGGGATGATGACTAAAGCTCATAAAATCTATCCTGACATTTGAAGTAAAAGGAAAATAATTCAAATGAAATAAGTGGGTTAGAACTATATTTTCAATTTTTAGGACCACACAAAAATGTACAACTTATATAATGTTTTATAGACCAGGTACCTATCATTACCCTAGAATGTCCATGGCCTCTTTAACAGGTTAGATCCTAAGCCCTTATGATTTTTATTCACAACTTTTGCTATCTTTCCAGCCCTGACACTAATTTTAATAACCAGTATGAATTCTCAGATCACACATTGTATATTATGTAGTCATTACATCTCTCTCTATGTATATATGTAGACTAGAGAAAAGCTACAAAGGATTAGAGATTACAGCAGCATCCAAAGAATTCAAAAAGGCCTTAATGGCTGCCTAGACAGAGGCTGATGCATAGGAAAAGAAAGGAATGCAAGGTCACAGGGTTGATCTTGGCATCAGACATAAGATGCAGAACCAGATCTAGCTGGTCTAATGAATGTATTTGTGGATGGCAATTTATGTAGGCTGTGTCAGCTTTGGCAAAGACACAGATCTTGCTGTCAGTTGTATGATTCTTTCTTGGGATGGTCAGGTGACAGGTCCATAGGAGCTGTTGTGATTTCAGTGTTAGGTGCCATTTCTATTGGGTCCCGATGGGAGTATTGTATGTGTCCTCAGTATGGTGTACTACTTCTGCTTTTTTAAATTGCATTATCTCTTCTTCATGATGGCAATGGACACTCCCCTTACATCTGGAGGAAAGTACTGTACTACAACATCTTTCATAAAGAGCTCTGACTAGTGTGCTATGCTGAATTTATCATATAAATATATCATAGGAATATAAGAGAAGCAACCTGGTTTGGGCTGAAGGTTCAGTAAAAGCATTTTTATCTTTGATTTAAAAGAGGCAACAACTATACTAATACAGTTCATATTAATCAGATCAACAATTGTGATAACCTTCCAACTAGATATTTCAAAGAAATAGCATCAAAGGGCAGCACACTTACTCTAAGGTGAAGAAAGTGGTATACAGTTCTGATCATATTACCATATGACAGACAGGTAAAGAAAATGTGAATACTCTATCTGGTTAAGAGGAGAGTTGGGGAGAGGGGTGGAAGGTAAAACTGAATCCATTTGAAGAACAGATCTCTCTACTTCAGAAAGAAATTTATTTCTGCAAATAGAGGATTTAGATAGACAGCACAGAACACAAATCCAATGAACTCTCAGGTCCTGCACACTGTTCTTGCTGCCTCTCCTCTATACAGTCCTTGTTATCTCTACTGAATGAATTTAGGTGGAACACACAGACATAGAGTAGAACAAAAGCCTGTGTATTACAGGATGATATGTGACACTCCTAAAGATGAGAGAAAGCTCATTGTATAGGAAAGGATCTTTATGGGGGGGTGGGGTGGCGGGAGACTGGACAACAGTGGAGGAATCACTGTGCTGACCTAGAGGTTTAAGTAGACGTGGTGCTATTTTTTAAGGACCAAATAGCTTCCCGAGAGGTGTTTTCCTGTGCAAGGTGATTGATAGGACTATTTGGATTAACTTTTAAGGAAGAAGCAATGTTGTGTTTTTTTCTTTCTTTCTTTTTCTTTTTTTTTTTTTGTTAGAAAGCTTCCAGCTAGATAGTAATTTTATCATTGTCCTAGAAATTCATCTTTCTATGCAGGGACTCAGATACCATTCTTTTGATCAGTATCTGTTTTTACAAGGTGATAGAGAGGTGGGAATAAAAGAGAGGGAAGAAGGGAGGGATAGACAGGCAGATGATAGAATGATGATGATGATGATGAGAGAGAGAGAGAGGAGAGAGAGAGAGAGAGAGAGAGAGAGAGAGAGAGAGAGAGAGAGAGAGAGAGAGAGGAGAGAGAGAGAGAGAGAGAGATCTTTAATTCCCTTGGAACCTGCTCCGATGTGAGCAGCTTCCTAATACTGACTCTGAGAGCACATCAGTACATCATAATATTGTACCATTTAGGGTTCTGCTATTTGTCACACCTGGTTCAAGGACAATCATTTAAAATGTTTCTGTATGAAACTTACAGAAAAAAATTCTATACTAATTTAACACTTGTTTTCAGCAATTGTTTTCATTTTCCACTTGTGTGTGTGTGTGTGTGTGTGTACACATGGATTCACATACATGTGGAGGCCTAAATTTTATGTCAAGAACTAATCTTAAGTACTCTTCTACTTCCCTTATTGAGGCAGAACCTCTCAGTCACATCCAGAGCTCTCTAGAGTAGATGCTGATTCTTTTTTCTTTTTTCAGAATTATAGGCCAACTTTCCTACACATCCAGTATTTTATGTGGGTTCTGGGCATCTGACTCAGGTCCTCACATTTGCTAGCTAAGCACTTTAACTCTCCAGCTCTATTTTCAGGATTCTTTTTGTTAATGTACTTGTATATATAGTTTCACAGTGATAGTAACTAGCCTATTCAAGATGATAAAAGAAGTACTTACTTAAAAATACTATGAATTTGTAGATTCTCTGATGGAGCCAAGGTAGGCCAGTCATGGAATATTTCTCCTATAGGCTTATGTTAACTGCTTATTGGACAAGAGACATTATGTCTATTCCACTACTTAAAATTAATTAATTAATTATTAAACAACTACACATTTTCACTCTAACTTTTAAATTTAGAAAAGTCTTTTAAGTTTTTATCTAAACATGGTAAAGGAACTTCACAAGCATCACCTTCATACGTGTTTCTCAATTGTGACCTCCTAAAGAGAATACAGTGAGATATTGGTCTTCTGATTGCCATTTCTCTTTTTTTAGCTAGCCTTCATTCCTATTTAAGAAGGTAAATTTTTTATGCAGCTCCTCCCATGGAGCATAAGTTAAATAAGAGCACTTCAGGGCACATTAGAGGTAAATATAAGCACAATTCATTATATTCACATATTAAAATGTCTTAATGAACATCATTATTTTTATAATTATTGCACATAAATAAAAATGCTAGAAAAAAAAAAGAAACAGAATAGTCTTGGTAAACACACAATAGAGTTATCATAAGAAATTAGGAATGTTAATAATTTCTGTAATAATAACCTGGAACACTCAAGTGTGAATTTTAATTTCTCAAGGCTTTTGAGAATTCTTCAATACATTCTTTATATTACTGTTGGCTAATATCATTACTTAAGCTTTGTACACGTCCTCTAATAGACAATGTTGTTTTTCTATGCTAATGTTAAGGAATACACATATTATAGCTTAGTTAAGTCCAAATGACTCAACATCTCTCTGGGAATAATACAAAATAGAATCTTTTTATTTTTGCTTTATCATGTGAACATTACTTTAGTGCAACAATGCAGGCTAATTTATACTTCATTTTCTCACCACTTGGCCATTAGCTTCTGAGGAAGGTCACAAGGAATCATATGATAGCTATAATAGAGCTAAAGGAACAGATGGAGTGGTCCACATGACACCATGATGAGTTAGTAACTTGGCTTCATCTTGACTGCAAGCATTGGGTCCCATCCTTCTGGGTCCACATCTCTGAGTGTGAAGAAATACAGCCACATTTCTGACTTAGGTGGCTGGAGTATGAAAAGCGGTCACATCATGCCTGCAGAGGGTAGGCAGTAATAAAAGGGGTGAACCATTTCATTCACAAAGATAATCATCCATGTCTTTTCTTCTAATCATAAGCTACAAAGGTTGTCATATGGCCAGCATCAAGTTTTTAGTCTTTACTTGACATTTAGTGAGAGTTCCATTGTATTTAAATACAGAGATGGAAGATGATCTGTATCATAATTTAGATAAGTAAATGTTTTTATATATGGACACATTGAGAACACATATGTAAACATATTCTAGACTGTGGAGAAACATTAATGAGTCAATCTCTGTGCAGACCAAGTCATACTATGAATTGGTGTTTCTATCCAATCTGTTATTTTATTCTGAGCTGCTGACGAGTCTGTCTTCAGACCAGACCCCAAACAGAGCAAATTCTCAGCAATGGTGCCTGCTTTTGAGTGAAATCATTAGGTTCCTTAGAACTAGAGACTTTTTTTTTAATTAAAGGTAAAATTATGCAATCACATTTTATGATTGCTTTACTTAAAATATGTGTTTTTTTTTTCTGGAGTTTCTCTTACTAATATTGCCATGGTTTGACTGTGCTGTTATTTTTAAAGAAATTATTTATTTTATTTTATTGTGTGTGTGTGTGTGTGTGTGTGCATGTGCGAGAGAGAGAGAGAGAGAGAGAGAAAGATATCCATGTGCATACAGAGCCAGCAAAGGTCAGAAGAGGGCCTCAGATCCACTGGAATTATAGTTACAGATGGCTGAGAGCCACCTTAAGGATGCTGGGATCTGAACCTAGGTCTTCAATTTGAGTGCTCATAACCACTGAGCCATCTCTCAAGCCTGACTGTGTGGTTGTTTATTATTTTCCTTCGATGGTTGCGTGACTTCCTTCTCTCTAGCCACCTCCTATCTCTTTCTTGGGTTTTATGATGATGAATAAAGGATGCTTGTTTTGGTTCTGGCTGATTTAAAGAATGATTTTATTCATTCCTTAAAAACAACATTTAGCTCTTTTACTTGTCATGCTAAATAACCGTGGTCATGTCTGCTTGACACAACAGAAGGCAGAGACAAGATAAAGATGTAAAGGATGGATACCTTAAATAGAGAAAATAATCACAATACAAAATAGCTCTCCTTTTACCTGTGTGTTACCCATCGATTCTCTGGAGCCCCTCCTGATGTGATTTATTTTTTTGCATCAAGGAGAGGAACATATGGCTGGTAAGCTTGATGGTTTTCTCTCAACTTTGCTTTTTATAAATCTGGAATTTCCTCAAGACTTTCAGTTAATTTTCCATTTCCTCACATTAGCAACCTCCCTCATTTCTTGGGCATCCTCCAGGATACTTTCCATTCTCTAGTTTCTTCCAGAGCCTTTCAGATTATAGGAGGCATCAATTGAAGTGTATCTGTGTAGCAGATTGTATGAACAGCAAAGTACCTTCCAATGTTTGTATCTGCATAAAAAATATTGTCAGGCTTTGTAAACATAGTTGTAGAGGGATAAATACAAACAAACACAATTATTGCTCTTTCAATACTTGGAATTAATGAAAAGAGAAAAGACAAAATCTATGGAGAAAAATATATGATTGTAAGTTGTGTTGATGCTTGGGCTATATAATACAGGTGCTAGGCAAGAGTCTGATGGGGAAGATTAATCTGATTCAGTTTGGAAGGCTGTGTGGTGGAATCAGAAAAAAAGCATAATAGAGTTTGGACAACAGAGATTGTTAGAAATAGAAACTTTGCTACCTTTCATAATCAAACTCAAATTTCCTATGTGCTGATAGCCAAACAACTGATCTAATGATTGAAAAAGCAAAGAGGAGAAAGAGCCAAGATCCTAGGGCTCTGTTAATTACTGATAAATCATCAGTTACCCATTATTATCTAGATATATTTGGCTAACTCTTCATGTTAGTTAGAAATTTTACTCTAAATCCAATAACTATACCAAATGGTACAACAACATATTAGTACCTAAATCTGCTTAAATTCCTTCGTACATAATTGCTTAGAATATGTTAATATCATGTGGATCTTCTGACTTTGAGGTCATCAATCAGGGTCTCCGGTCATATGCTTTATGAGAGCACAGACATCACACAGCATTAAGGATATATTTGTAACCAGAGGACACTGTTATCACATCTGACAATAGGAGTGTGTTGGGAGAGTGGCACAGTTCCTTTATAAAAAGTTGACATGTGCTATTCCTGAAATGTGCCTTTTTAGGCAAAAAGAAAAAAAAAATCCTTGTGATTATATAACCATTTTATTTCTAAAAATGTTAATTTAATGGAAACAGATGACTTTTTTGTAAAATTGGAAATAAGAACCCGAAAAAGGAGAAAGTACATTATATCCCTCATAATCTCACTCCTTAAAAAACTACATTCTGGCACATTTACTCTGTATGGCTCCATGAACACCTATGTGTGGTAAATATATATATGGGCTGAAGGTCTCGCATCTGACATGCTTGAAATTGGGAAGTCTTTGGACTTTAGGTATATTTTATATTGGGGGTATATATGGTATCTATGAAGTCAGTTTTGATTTCATGTACTTCTTAAGCATATAAACTAAAGGCAATCTTATATAATGTTGTATGCCTGTACTTTATTGCAACCCATCTCATGAGTTCAAATGTAGAACAATTTAGTTCGTATATTACCTTTTGACTCTTGTAACAGTTTGAATATGTTTATATTGTAGAATTTAATATGTTCAACCCCCACTGTGGAAGCCTCTGTGTTCCTTTCTGTGGATATATATAATTTTTTCCCTGTGATTGTATATTTAAGATTTCTGATTGTTACATTAATATAAGCAGCAGAAATGGGGGTTTCTGGATCATAAACTTTGAACAGTTCATAGGCTATGTTATTTTTATCGTTATTTCTTCTAAAATATCAAATTGAAACTCTAAACAATATAAATTTGTGTATGTTCTTTTTAAGAACATCACTGTCAACACTTGGTATTGAAATTGTGAAATTAATAAATCAATTAGAAGCACATATGATTTTCTCTTTCTTCCAACACATACACATGACTCACAATTGCTGTCATGCAATACAACAGAAGCTAGTCTGTCTTGTTGAACCAATGAGTTTATCTGGGTTACTTACAGAAGCATTAGTGATGGTTATTATTGCTTGGGAAAACACCATTACTAAAAAGCAAGTTAGGGAGGAAAGGGTTTATCTGGCTTATACTTCCACAGCACTGTTCATCATTGAAGGAAAACAGGACAGGAACTCAAACAGGGCTGGAACCTGGAGGCAGTTGCTGAGGCAGAGGCCATGAAGGGGGCTGCTTACTGGCTGGCTTCCCACAGCTTGGCTCAACCTTTTTCTTATGGAAATTAGTACCACCAGCTCAGGATGACCCCCCACACAATGGGCTGTGCCCTTACCCATCACTGAGAAAATGACTTCCAACTGGATCTTATGGAGGCATTTTTTTTAAACTGAAGTTCCTTTCAGAACTCTTGCTTGTATCAAGTTGACATAAGATTAGCCATCGCAAATGGAGCATGTAGGTGACTTTATTAGCAAAATGCCCACCTTTCAGGCAGGTCTACCAGAGATACACTGCTTTTATAACCTTGGCTAGTTGCCTGGTGGATCTTGTAACTTTCTAATTGTCCTCAGTCTTCTAAGACTCTCCCCCTTCCGAGGGTAATATTTCAGTTCAAGGGAAACCGCTACATTTACTTCTCCATACCAAGCATGAGTGTGTGGTAGACTATCATGTCTTGTCATACTTTAACTGTTCCTGTTTTCACATGTTTTTACTCTTCTGAGTAAGCTCTTTCTGCCTTAGCACTCACCACTATCCTGTGGCTCCTTAAATATTTGGGTAGTATTGCTAAACATAATCTCAGTGCTAAGCTCTGCAACAGAGGCCATTTGAAACCATGTGAGGTGAGGTATTGCTTGGGTGATGTAGTTGGTGTTCTTGCACACGTCCCTTCTAACACAAGCCAGAGGTTACATCAAGAAACCAATGTGAAGCTCTAAGGTCTCCACTGTGGGAGTAAAACCAAACACTGTGGGTGGAATACAATGTGTAAGAGACTCCATAAGCAGCGAAGAATCTCAGGTTCTAGTATGCTAGTCTTGCACTATAATTTTCAGATGATCAGTCAAAGTTAAAGACTGGGATTGCATATTCTTCAATGATCTTTTTCTTATGGCTCATAAGATTAAAATATAAGTACACTGTTGAAAACATCTTATGAGAAATAAATGTAGTTTTCTCTTAGTACCCAGGAAAAATCAGAAAGCTGGGTTTAAATTAATGGTTTAGTATTCTAACACTTGTGTCAAACTCCGTCTTGACAACAAATGAGGAATTAATGGGAAACCTCCTGGGGAAAAACGAGTCACTGTTGAAAGAGAAACAGAGCAGTCCAGCCACTGGCCTCCACCTAACTGCTTTGATTATGATCCCTTTATCTGAAGACAGTTTAAAATGATAGTGCATATAGAGACTTTGCCTATCTAATCTAGTCATTGTTTCACTTCAGAGCCCCTTGTAAAGTCTTAAGTCAATGGCCCTACAATTTTACCATATTTGTAATAACATGCAATTCAATAATCACAGTGATTAGAAGTTTTTCATGTTTTCAATCATTCTCAACACAGTTGAATGTTCCTCTTCCATATGATAAGGAAGCAAGCCCAAACAGCTCCTTGAGTTCCATGTGCTTTGTACTGTGAATGACAACATGCCATTATCATGGGGGTTGTTTAGGAAATTTTAACTGGTCCATGGCTGGATAACTTTGTAACTTACTTTTACATGACTGAAGAAAAAAGTAGAAAATTCTCTTCAAAGCTGATAAAGTTCTCTTAATGCTGAAAGCCGAGACCTGACAGGAAGTTTAAATAATTCACAAATTCTTAGGAAGCATTGTTATTTACTTTGAAGATCCATTTCCCTATTCTGGTACTCAATATCAAATGTTCATTGAGCACCTGTCTGCATTCAGCACATTATTAAGTCTTTGGGATGATAATGGAGACTATGAGACAGCTCCTGCCATGAAACTCTCACTCTACCGTGGGAATGACTAAATGAAGCTCCATCCTTGGATCTTCCAGAACTGGTTTTAAAGTTATACCAAAAGTACTGACCTACAGTAGGGTAGTACCTCGAAGAATGTAGCTCGAGTCAACTGTGCTTTTTATAGGACTCCTAACTGTGGAAACAGGTGTATTTTTGACTCTTTTGCCTGCTTTTGGGACACTTATTAGTCTGTCCTGTCCAACCTTTCTGTGGGCTTTTGCCTTGGCTTATTACATTCTGTTTTGTCATGCTTGTCTGCTGTCTTTTGGAGGGCTGCTCTTTTCTGAAGGAGGGAGAATGGATCTGGGGAAGTTGGGAGATGGAGGTGGGTAGGAGGAGTAGAGGGACAGAAACCTGTGGTGAGATGTATTGTATGAGAGAAAAATCTATTTTCAATTAACAAAGGAATCAACAAGCTTTTATTTCAAATATATATATATATACACACACATGTACAATTAGTGAATTAAATAGAGGCCATGAATTTGAAGACAAGTGGGAAGGGATATTTGGGAAGACTTGGAGGGAGAAATGGAGTAATGACATTTTATTATAATCTCAAAAATAAAATAAAATAAAATAAATATGAAGTTAAAAAGGAACAAGACAGCCCAGCTTCAGAGAATGCTGATTATATATTCTTTCCCTTCAGCCATGATGATAAATGCTTCCTGCAGGCCTACAGCCCCCATTCATGTGTGTGTGTGTGTGTGTGTGTGTGAGTGTGTGTGTGTGTGTATGTGTGTGTGTGTGAGAGAGAGAGAGAGAAAGAGAGAAAGAGAGAGAGAGAGAGAGAGATTGTGAAAAATAAATTACCCAAGATGCCAGAGCTAAGTGGCCAAATCAGTTTGATTCTGATTTCTAGAGTTTCAAGTCCATAGTTCACGCTTCAGGCCTTATATCACCTACTCACTCATGTACTTCATACCTAGTAGATCCCAGATAATACATCAGATGCAGGGGATGAAACTGTGGAGAAAGCAATCTTTGCCATTATGAATCCTGAAAGTGTATATGTGTTGGGGGAGGGATAGGTTTAAAAAGATAATAGCATTAATAATATTTTCCAGTTCCCCAAGAAAGTCTTGAGTGATTTCTGCATTACCATTTGTGGTAGCAGAGTTTTTCTGTTAACTTTGTTTTCCCCCTTAATACATAGAGGAATGATCTTCACTCACACTGATAATGAGGGAAATATACTATTCAAAATGCACTGTGCTTTGGGATACATGAAAAAATATTAATCCTTATGAATGTATTGCTGTTACATGATCTCTGATTACTACTTTGCAAGTGTTCTGAAGTCAAGTAATAGCTATGATTGTAATAACTTTTATTTCTAACTTTATTAATGCATAAATGATGTGTATTTTATTGAACTGAATTGGTCTAATTACAACTGGGAACAAGGAAGCCTGGAATTTTAGTAAGCTTATCTGGCTAATTTGGAATGAATATTAGATTAATATTAGCATTTTTCCCAATATTGAGAAAATGTTCATATACTCATATTAGTGTTATGTTTAGAAAAAGCTGCCTGTATTTTTATAATTAGTATGGAACATTTACAAATATATGCAAATATTATTTTCTTGAATTCCCTCAAGAAATTAAGTTCTTTTTAAAAAAGGTAATTTAATGAACCAATTGCTCAGCGTCATGAAATCATAATCAAGCCAACGAGCATACAGTACTCTACAAAGACGCAGTTAATGACAGAATTAATAATGGTCCCACAAGCAAACCTGTTATTTGTACAAACCATAGAACAAAACACACACAAAAATGGCTTGAGTTTGACATCAACATTTGGTAGAATTTTAAAACTCATGTTCTTGATGTTACATTTACTTGTAACTTATTTGAAGAAGTGATGGTAATAAACTCTCACTAAAAACCTTCATGAGGGTTATTACAAATATTTAAATATAGCAGAGATAACAAAAAATGAGCAAAGAAACAAAAACCTCCAGTAGTCTAAATTTGGCTTCCTGCCAATATATTTCTGAAGTGTTTGAGATGAGACCAGTGAGCTGACAGGGAAATCATGACGTTGACATCACAAGTTCTATTTTCTAATTTGAGGTTGTTACTTTAGAAGCCAGCTTTGGACTCCTGTTTATGAGAGAGTTAGTATTTACACAGCAATTATTTCACAGTAGGACATTTTCTAATTTACTAAGGCTCATTCTTCTCTGCACAAATTTTTAAAGAAAAAGTTAAGAAAAGCCTTGGAAACAGTATTACATATTTTCCCTAAAATCTTTGTAAGAATATATTATATTATATTATATTATATTATATTATAGAAGACAAATACTTTCTCATTCAGAATTTGTTAATGAACTTCAATGTGTTTATTTCATAACAAAATTGGAACTCGACCACAGAGAAAGTCATTACAATTTAAGGATAACCTCTTACCATAGTAACAAAATATTTTCCCCCTAGGATTGTGCACATTTATGCTGATTTATACACAAAATTACAGGCTTCATATAAAACTAAAATCAATAAAGAATGAGATACTGTAACACACATAAACAAACACACATACACATACATGTGAAGTATGGAACGTGGCACCCACCTGGAGTGTCATTGCTATGGTCGTGTGCATCTTTAGATTGTCTTGGCAGATGAATTCAAAAGAGAAATACTGTAGTTTATTAAAGGAGTGAATACATTTGTTCAGGTATAGATAACTTTTATCTTGCAATTGATTCTACAAAAGGATTTGGCTATATGGCAATTTCTGCTTACAACATAATCCAGGATAAGCAAACCTCTTCTATAAAGGACCAGATAGACAATACTTAGGACTTTCTGTGCCATGTGGTCATGGACTCAACTTCACCAATGGAACATGAACAGAGCCGTAGACAACATGCCAATAAGTGAATATCATTGTATCCCAGAGAACATTATCATCCAAATTCTGTTTTCACAACATCACAAAGTATCATCTTTTTTTTGATTTATATCTTTTATAAATATAAAATAATATAAATCATTCTTTGTTCTCTGGACAGGCACATACAGGTGGCAGCCCATATTTGGCCCTCAGACTGAAGTTTCCTGACATTTTTAAACAGATGGCTTTCTGCCATTTTATCAGATATCTACCCTATTTAAAGTTGCAGTTTCTGCCATCTTGAAGGTCTTTTTAATTTGCTTAGCTTTAGTTTTCTTCACAGGCTTGTCAACACTTGAAAACATTATAGATAAAGTTCACTTTTAACATTTGATTCAGACTACATATTCCATGTGGGCGGGTATTTTTGTCTTCTCAGTTCACAGTTGAATATGTTGAACCTAGAGCTGTGCTCAGTAAACAATAGGAATTCAATAAGTACTTATTTTACCTGTGGTTATAGTTCTAGAGTTCACAGGATGTATGAGCTTAGAAAGCACTAGTATGTGAAACACTTGAAGTTCCTAAGTGTAATAACTCAGATTTACAAATTAGCCAGAGGTAGAAGGACCAAGCTCTGAGTTACTCTGCATTTAGACTACAAGCAGATGAGAAAGAGCCCAAGAGGATGATCAGAGACATCTGGGAATTAGGTAAAATGCACAATTAATTGATTTAGTGGAAACCAAGACAAAGTGAGCAACTCTTCTGAAGTTTTGTAACAGATAAATAAAATATAATGAAAAGCATCCTACTAGGACTTTGCCTCCAGGTTAAAAGTGAACTTGATGAAGGAGATTCATTAGGGTGCTGGAGACAGATGCCACCCTGGAGTTAGGTAAGGAACATTGGGACATAATTAGGATGGTGTGGTTTCATCATAAGGATGATCACATCAACTTATGAGAATGGCCCAAGGCGATCCTAAAAATAACTACAAACACATGTGATAGACAGGGGAGAAAGGAGCAGACAAAAGTGTTAACGGGATGGATGGTTATACATGTGGGAAGAAACACAGTTAGATATTTCTTTTGGCCATGGTAATAAGTTGGTACAATTATTCTATAAGGAAACACAAAATAGTATTTGAGGCTCACATTGACAATGTTTTCTTTGTACTGGAATTTCTCAGATCTGGATTTTTTGAATCTGTCTGATGAATTCAAAAGTTCTCTTTCACACATTTGTTTTCAAGCTTTGTAGTTGTTCTCAGTGGAAAGATTAGTCTGCTGTAAGGTAGCTTGTCTAGTTGGATGTGTTTTTATCTTCTGATGATGAGAGGAAGTCTTCAGCTGTGATTTACAGTTAGAACTGAAAGGTCAAGGAAGGGGTAAATGCATGAAGTAGCCCTGTTGTCAGATGTGAAGGTGCAGAAGGTGTGAGTGTTTATTTTCGACTAGTTCTAACCAGCAGAAGAAATGGATTGACATCATCTATCCAAGAAGGTAGAGATTATATAAATATAGGAATTTTTAAAAATAATACAATGGGTGGAGACTAAACCAAATGCATACAGCAAGAGCAGAAATCTATACAATTCAAAATATGAAGAGAGGAGGGGTGTAACATAGTAGGAGAGAGCTGGTAGACAATGCCTTGAAGATCTTAAAAAAGTATGAATTTCTGCTAATAGATACTGTGCCTGAGTGTAGCCATCAAACATTTACAAATATTTAATTCCACAGTGACTCTACTATTCACCCATCTGTGAATGTTCTAATAAAGTGACCTATGACAGTTTATATCTGATTTCAGGAAATGTAGTCCTGTCTAATTTAGACAATCTGAAGTAGAAAAGCATTTGACAAAGGGAAAGCTAAGTGCAGAAAATCTCTGCATTTGTTGTGAAGCTGAGGAAGACGCAGTAGAGGTTGAGGAGCAGATTGAACATCTGAGGAGAGTCTAGAGGGGGCGTGGCCCCTGGTCATACCGCTGTGAACAGTTAAGTATGTTGTTAGGTGGGATAGGATCCACAGGGGGAGTCGAAGCCTTTCAGGATGTTTTTCCAAAGGGCTGGGTGTCATCTTTGAGCCAGGCTAGACAGTATTGCAAATGACAACAAGGTTCTGTAGTTGCATGTGCCCCTACTCACTACAAGTAGACCCAAAGTAAAATCCTATTGATCTTCATTGCACCAAGAAGTCGTTAGAGAAAGAAGAGGATTTGAAAGCCACTCAGCTCATGGATCTATTCATTGGCCTTTGTAAATTAGTGCTAAGTGGATCTGTGTCATAGTGCTTACAATGATTACATTGTCAATGTCATTTTCCTGTTTGCTTTTTAAAGATTTATTTTATTGTTAAGTGTGTGTGTGTGTGTGTGTGTGTGTACATGCGTGCATGCATGCACGTGGGTGTGTACAGATCCCTGTGAAAATCAGAGGCTTCAGAAACCCCAAGGACTGCAGTTCTCAGGTGATGTGAGTGTTAGGAACTGAACTAGGTGCTCTGGAAGAATAAGAAGGCTCTAAACCACTGGGTCACCTCTTCAGGTCCCCCCTCCCCTCTTTCTTGTTTATTTCAATGTCTAAGCCAATTCCATGTAAGAAAATAACATTGAAAAAAATAGTTGCTGAACATTAGTTTCGACTCTGGGGGTGAGAAGTTTGGTCTGCTCCTCCACAAACACTAAACCTTGTGATCATAGTATAGATACGGAGCTGCTAGTTTTCTAGAAGTTTTTATTTAAGTCCCTTGAGCCCTTGTTTCTTCTAGAATGTGGCACTCATCTGATTGATAAAGCACCATAGGTTTTCTATGTGCTAAAATGCTGGCATATGCTTATGCCAGGATTGCATATGGCAATACTTTGCTCCTCCGTAGTTTTTAGTGCAGTCCCATGATACAGATTCACCACAGTTCAGCTATTCACTAACTGACAGGAATTGTGCTGTTTCCTGTTTGGAGCTATTACATTAGAGTGTCTATAAACATACATTTGCTGTTATGTTGTATAAAACAATGATTTCTTTCCATTGGGATAATGCTCAACTCTGTAATTACTGGATCACATGGTAAGCTCACATTATGTCTGTAAGAAGCTGACATACGCCTTTTCCAAGTGACTGTGTCATTCTGTCTATCCGCTGGCAGTATATGGGACACACTTCCCTTGATAATCTCTTAGAGAATTAATATTTCCTATCTAGGTGAGCAGTAGAATGATGTGTTTAATCTGTATTTTCCTAATGGCTAATTATATTGAGCATATTTTCTCATTTGTGTATTTATTTGTTCTTTCCAGTGAAATAGCCATTCATGTGGTTTTGGCCACCTTATAACTGTATTGCTAATAAATTTTTGACAGTCCTTATGCATCTTAGATACAAGTCCCTTGGTGGACATGTAGTTTGTAAGTATTTTTCCAGTCTGTAGTTTGTCCTTTCAATCTTTTACAACATGTTTTCTTAGTACAAAAGATTTTCATTTTGTGGAGGAACAGTTTAAAAAAAAAAGAACGCTGTTTGGCTTTAGATTCTGAACATATTCTGCTATGTTCTCCACCCAACCCTCAAGTTTTTGTAGCCCAGTTCTAAATTTTATTAAGTCCCTTTTTAACTTTGAATTAGCATTTGTGAGATGTGAGGCTCAATATGGGATTTCAGCTTTTTTGAAGGGAGATTCAATAATGTCCAGTTGCCCTATTTCCCATTGTTGACGTAGGACAATCTGTCCTCCCCTGAGCTACACTTGAACCTTTGTAAAGAAATGAATTTAACATATTTTTCTCTGTGCTTTTTATTCCCTTTCATTAACCTGTGTCTTTCTGCTAACCCTATACTTTCTAAACCACTGAGGTGTGCATTACCATGCAATGCTTGCTCCGTCTCCCACCCCCAATGGTCTTATCTCTTCTAGGTCTTGAAACTTAACATTTGAATTTTAGAGTAAGTTTGCTATGTTTACAAACAGATGTCATGGAATCTTGGTGAAATTGTTGTCAATTTCTAGACAGGTGCAGAGAGAATCTGTGAGTTCACCATGCCACATCTCCTAGTTTCTCGGTGTGGGATGTCTTCATTGTTTTAGATATGCCTTGATTTCCTATCATTAGCATGTCATTGTTTTAATAATACAGATCCATGTTTAGCTAGACTTGTGTCTAAGATTTTCATTTTCTTCAGAGCTACTGGGAATGGAAGTATGATTTTTCGTTACTGTAAGTTAATTTTAATGTAGCTTTTGAATGCTTCTCTGATACCAGGTTGTCATCTATTGTTTTTCTTTATATGTCAACATGTCACCTGCAGTGGCGTGTCTATTCATCTCCTGTGTTCCTTCAGCCATGGCAGAAATGAGATTATGTTCACAGGATTTGGGACTTTAGTCAAATTCTTTTGAGGCTTTGAGGGGCATCTGAGAGCCTCTGTCACATGAAAATCCTGCACATTGGTGACAGTTTCTCCTCACAGAGCATTCTTACTTATTCCAGTACTCATGGCTCATTTTCTTGGAGATGAAATTGTGACAAGTTTGATTTCTAAGGAAAAAAATGCTATTATTGACGTGTCTAGTTTCTCAGCTGGGAAGGCACTGACGACAAATTCTGGTTTAAATAATGCAATAATGCGTGAACTCAATTCAAACCGAGCTTTTTTTTTTAACCCTCTGACTGTCTTTGTAATGTCACAATGCTGTTTTCAAAAGATGATCGTTTAGTATTTAGAATATTGAAGACTAAAATTTAGTTCAAAAGAAATTCTTTTTTTTTTTTTTTTGGTTTTTCGAGACAGGGTTTCTCTGTGTAGCCCTGGCTGTCCTGGAACTCACTTTGTAGACCAGGCTGGCCTCGAACTCAGAAATCCTCCTGCCTCTGCCTCCCAAGTGCTGGGATTAAAGGCGTGCGCCACCACCGCCCGGCCAAAAGAAATTCTTAAACTTAAAAATAGGTGACTATTCTACTAAATAAGATTCCATATGTAAGAAACATTTGCTTCCAATAAATATTATATCATCTGGTCATCATAATGTCACATGTAGTACTAAGTCAATAACTCAGCAGCTCTTGGAGTTCAGTGCTTATTTTCACATCTTATCAATGACATTGATAAAATCCTAATTAAAACAAGTAGCCCTACATTAGTAATATAAATTGACATTTACAAATTACTTAAGAAAAACTGCTTCCACTACACACAGTGAAGACGGGCTTTATGACTGCAAAGTTAATTGAACAACTACAAAATGATTCCATTTTCCCTTTAAGTTGATCTGTATGGCCATCTCACTGATCCTAAGAGATTTCTGACTTAAACACCTTCCCCTCCCATACCTTCATGTGATATCTATTATTTTCCTGAAAGCTAGATTTGCGCTGCAAAAAGGAAGACTTCCTTTGTAAATTTGACTGCTTAATAAGTTTGTACTGGTTTTCTGGTAATAGAGATAGGGAATCTGCATCAGAAATTATCTGGAACTATTTTTGATACAAACTCTCATATATTTTCCACTGTATGTAAGGTACACAATATAGTAATGGACACGATATGTGCATCTGTATGCCCATATAGTTATGGAGTGAAATTAGATGCTCAAGCCCCTCAAACATGCTAGTCCAAAAATGGCTCGACTTAATTTTGAACAAATTGAGTTAATGGTTCTATTTTTTATATTGGAGAATGTGAGTAGTGATATTTCATATGGTAATTTGCCATAGAAAAGTCTACATACAGATGCACGTACATACATTTAAATCACATATACATAACAAATGCATTTTATTTATTTATTTAAATACCATATAAGTGTTACTGGGTCAAGATTTTTTTTTTTATGCTTGGCACTTTTGATTCTTTTGTATTGACATCCAAATTTTCTTCAGTGCCTTATTCTTTCCTTTAACATGACTATTTTAAAAATTGAGGATGAGTTCACTTGTTATGAAATTCACAGTTTTTTAAGTATATACACAAGATTCTACAACTGTTACAAGCATCTGATTCCAGAACATTTTTATCATTTCCCAAGGAAATCCTGTGCCTCTTTGGAGATATCTATCTATCACTCTTTTGGGACCCACAGCAACAGTTTCTTGTCTCTATGAATTCATATATCCTGAACCTACCATATAAGTAGAATTACTATAATTTGTGATCCTCTGTGACTTGCTTCTTTTACTTACCAGGTTTTCAAGGTTTGTTCATGTTGTGGCATGTTTTAGTATTTAATTTCACTTATAACTGAATAAGGTACACATTTACCACTTTTTAAATCACTTAATCAGTTGGTATGCATTTGGTTTTGTATCCTGTTTTCACTATTGTGACAGTGAACTTCATATAATTGAACCCACACAACATTTTCTAGCATTGAATTATGTGACTTTGATAAAGGCTGTCAGATTATATAGCTGACTGACATTGGAGCTGGTTCTAATTTTAGAATATTGCTTACTGACGATCTCTTATCTGACACGGTTGGGGATGGATATATTTCAGATTTTTAGAACTGGTTTAGTTTTTGCTATTTTGCATAAATTTTTACCACTTGAATTTTTATCTTTTGAAATTCCAAACCATGAAACCTTTAACATTATGTCTGTATTCAAATCATTTCAGATCTTGCAATATTTTGGAGTATAATTATTTTTAATTGGGGATGTTCAGCACTTTGTATGAGTAAAAGCAGCATGGAATCCTTGTGTATGTCTTTCTGAAAGCCTATTCCTGCTCCATGTACCTTGAGGAGGATTGATGGGTTGCAGTATCGTGGATGCTTAGTATTAATGCAACTGACCAGAGTTTTGAAAAGGCATATGACTCTATAATTTTTTTCAGACTCTATGAGAGTCATGTTTGCTCAGTCTTCTCCCTGAGACTGAGCATATTGTTATCCCTTTACACTGTAACCATATTGATTAGTGCCCTGATATATTATTTTGGCTTAAATGCATATTTTCCAGGCTTAAAACTTTAGCACCTTTCAAAGTCTTTTTCTTAGCAATTTTATTATTTAATTATTTTAGCTTATTGAGAAATAATTGACAACCACCTACACTGAAAATATAAGACATGATGCTTAGATGTGTAAGTGCCTCATAGAGTGGGTACCATTACAAATGAAATTATAGTATCTATTTGTATTAATCTATATCTGTGTCCTCACCTGGTCATTGCCTTTGTTAGATATACTAAAGGGTAGTCTTTTAGCAAGTTATAAGTACAATATACTATAGTGTATATCAACTACACTGTACATTAGGTCTCCAGGGCTAATTAATTTGATGACTGATGACTGAAAGTCATCTTTAAAAAATTTTAAATAACATTTTTCTACAATGTATTTTGGTCGTAGTTGTCACTCCTCTCCCATCTTCTCACAGATCTACTCATCTTCTTTTTTAAGACCATCAATTCTAATTTGTGTTGTTTAAATACTCTTGAGAGTATGTCTATCCTGTGTGCGTGGTCCCCCTCTCAAGAATCATACAGTTAAGGAAGTTTTTCAACATCTTCCCAATTTTTACTGCACAGCATTGAGTACCACCTTTCTACTGCTCCTGAGTTTGACTTCTTTTGATATTTCACATCCCAATGATATCGTGCTGCACTGATCTTCATTTCTCTGATTTACTTTACTTAATGTCTTCAAGGTTCATATTGTGGTGGTTGTCACAAATTTCTTATAGTTGTAAGACTAGTCCAATATGTGTGTGTGTGTGTGTGTGCGCATGCGCTTACATATGCAGACACACATGCACTTATATCAGTATATGTTATCAGAAAACACCACGTTTTGATTTGCATTTCCCTAATGACTAAGGATGATGAACATCTCTTTAGGTGCTTCTCAGCCATTAGATATTCTTCAGGTGAGAACTCTTTGTGTAGCTCTGTACCCCATTTTTTAATAGGGTTACTTGCCTCTCTGGAGTTTAACTTCTTGAGTTCTTTGTATATATTGGATATTAGCCCTCTGTCGGATGTAAGGTTGGTAAAGATCATTTCCCAGTTAGTTGGTTGCCGCTTTGTCTTTTTGACAGTGTCTTTTGCCTTGCAAAAACTTTGTAAGTCATTAGGGAAATGCAAATCAAAACAACCCTGAGATTCCATCTCACACCAGTCAGGATGGCTAAGATCAAAAACACAGGAGACAGCAGTTGTTGGCGAGGATGTGGAGAAAGAGGAACACTCCTCCACTGCTGGTGGAATTGCAAGCTGGTACAACCACTCTGGAAAGCAGTCTGGCGGTTCCTCAGAAAACTGGGCATGACACTCCCGGAGGATCCGGCTATACCACTCCTGGGCATATACCCAGAGACTTTACCTGCATGCAATAAGGACACATGCTCCACTATGTTCATAGCAGCCTTATTTATAATAGCCAGAAGCTGGAAAGAACCCAGATGTCCCTCAACGGAGGAATGGATTCAGAAGATGTGGTATATCTACACAATGGAATACTACTCTGCAATTAAAAACAATGAATTCACGAAATTCCTAGGCAAATGGTCAGATCTTGAAAATATCATCCTTAGTGAGGTAACCCAATCACAAAAGAACACACATGGTATGCAGTCACTGATAAGGGGATATTGACCCAGAATCTCGGAATACCCTAGACACAATCCGCATATCAATAGATTTCTAAAAAGATGGTAGGAGAGACCCCTGGTCCTGGAAAGACTGGATGTAGGGGAACACCAGGACAGAGTAACGAGAGGGGGTTGAATGGAGAAAAGAGAGAGGGAAGGGGGCTTATGGGACTTTCGGGGAGGGAGGAAACGGGGAAGGGGAAGTGATTTGGAATGTAAATTAAAAAATAAAATAAAAAAAATATTTTATGGAAAAAGAAAAAAAAAAAAGAAAACACCACATGATCAAAGTGAGTCAATTTTTAGGTTGAAATTACAAAGAACAAATTTTTGAGGTCAGTGAGACAACACTACTGTGACTAGTGAGAAAAGTTAGTGGATATTCTCAGGAGCAAATGATCAAGGCACATCATTCTCAACATCTAGTTAGAGGAGAAAAGGGAATAAGGAAACACATGGCACTTCTTGCACAAAAGCAAGTAAATCTGCAGAAACAGTAGGAAGTCTTCATGAACTAAAGGCACAGGGAGAATGTAAGAAAGGACCTTTTAAAAGAACTAACAACTGAAAAATTCTTAAATCCTTGTTGAGATACGGACAGAAATGCGCATGGAACTCAGAGCTTTCCAGCTGTCTCAATACAAAGACTTCATACTTAAAAAAATATATGTTTAGAGTTCTAAAATAAGCACATAATAGTTGTATGGAATAATGAGTGTCCTTGTGAGATTTTAATATGTTTCTGGCATACATTGATCATATTTTCCTCTTAATACCTTCATTTTATTTTATAGAACTTTTTTTGATATATATATATATATAGTATATATTTGTGAACTCATATATAATACATGTATGTATACTAAATATATGTATTATATACATACTATATAATACACACATATACATACATATACACATATATACATACATACATACATATGTATATTTTCCCTCAGTCTGGGCTTCATCTTTTTTATTTGCCTGGTTTTAGATTATATTTTCTGTACCTGTTATATGCATGCTATATTATTATAGTCTGTATATCTTCTGAGTTTCTATGATGAAATCTGACACAAGCAACTTAAGAAAGAAATGGCTTATTTTAGTTCATGGTTGCAGAGAATTCATTTTAGAGTGTCTTGGACTCTACATCTATTTAGGGTATCATAGTGGTAGGCTTATGTGGTGGAGTGACAGAGACAGAAGAAGATCCTCCCCCACCACCCGCCAAGCACACAACTTTAATGACCTACTTTATCGTTGCTGTTATTACCAGAGCCTTAGGAATAGTTTGAACAGCTAGTAACCAAATACCTAATACACGAGACATTTATGGAAGCACTTCATGTCAAAGTCATAGTACAGCCTATTTGCTATTGTTTACATTTCAGTTGTGCAAAATTGTTGCTGTGGGAATATTCTAAGACGTGTATAAATTCTCATATAATTTACTTTTTTCATCTTTTTTCCAGATCCCTAAGAGTTAAATTCTTTAGGTAAACTTTACTAATAGGAACAAATCTGTTAAACCAGAAAGCTCAGTCAAATATTGCTATCGTTTTCAAGCTATCTACAATAACATAATGGACTTTTCTCAGTAGAGCCATATTGATCAGGGTCTGCTTTGATAAATGTCACACCTTTGGAGAGTGGTTTGAAAACTTATGTTCTTTGAAGATTTCTCTTCTACAATGCATCATTGTTTTATACTGCGTTTTATACTGATTTTACACATACTCGTGCACACTCCCATACCATGTGTAAGCTGCATGAATCTTACATTTGTGAAAGAAAATGTTTCAGTGTGATTTCATTAGCTCATCTATCAGGACTCTAAAGTACTCTAAAATATTCATTCAGTGTTTCCTCCACTTAATAATTTTCAATACCTTTAAGATAGCTTTCTGCTTCCTCTCCTGAGTACTCTTGATTCTTGGATCTATAAATACTTACGTGTGTGTGTGTGTGTGTGTGTGTGTGTGTGTGTGTGTATGTGTGTGTATACAAGTATAGGCACATATGGAAAATATATTTAATATATTTATATTAGTTTTTACAAAATTACTACTTCCCAGCATTTGAAGCTTTGGAGAGTTGAGCACTAATGGCAGCAATTGCTTGTTTTTTGTTTGTTTGTTTTTGCTTTTTGGTTTTTTTTTTTCACCTGCTACATTGGGCAAGCAAGGTCTAGAAAGCAAGGTCCTAAAAACTTCATAGGATGGTCTCTCTCTCTGTTTACAATAAGAGCCTTGCTTCAGGATTGGAGCCTGTTCTCAGGAAATTAATCTCGGAAGTGAAACCAATGGGTTTTACCTTATGATTCTTCAATGGTTATTACACTCTTAAGTTGATAAAAATGACCTTTTCCTTTTAAATGAGGGAAGTTAACTTGCTTCAGTGTCATTACATTACTTTGTTACTGGCAGCTTTATTCCTGGAGGTCTGACACCCTGGAGGCTAGCAGATGAGCATTAGACACAGCTTCTACTGTTCTGCATGACTCTCTCTCTCTCTCTCTCTCTCTCTCTCTCTCTCTCTCTCTCTCTCTCTTTCTCTCTCCCTCCCTCCCTCTCTCTCCTTCCCCCCTCACTCCACCCAGTGAATGAACTTTCCCTTTCCCTCAAATGAATGAGTTTCATATTTGTAAAACACACCAGCTATTTTTTCCCAGTCTTAAGGCCCCTTAGTTCTAGGAAGGAGCACAGAAATGTGTTATGTGTAAATGTCACTTGTCTGGCTCCCTCCACTGATTTCTCCAACTTAATGTCAATTCTCTGGGACTATTGAGGAGAGATTAATTAGCAGTGCATGACTGAACTGTATGAAAGCAAGCAGGGATTTTGAAGAGTGGTAGTGATAACTGAAGTCTTTTGGAATGCCATTAATGTGTTTACATAGTTTGCATATCCTGGAGGGAAAATAAGTTCATTTTTACACGTCCACTATTATTAAAAGCTCTAACTTTATATATTACTCATGATGCAGGATTTTATAATCAAGAGAATTTTATATCTCACAGCAGAGACCTCAGGACAAGGCCCTGGTCCTATTCACTGCCTTGTGGCTCCTGTTTCTACATGCACATTGAGGACTTGTTTTAGGGATGCTAGTGATAGTTAGCCTGTGAACAGTGGGCTAGGGATAGAGGCAGAACTCCACTAAGCCTAAAGCTTACTCTGCTTCTACTCCATACACTGTGAAATTCTGTCTTTTCTTTCACATGAAATTGCCTTTTCTCTTTCACATTCATCTGAGAGATTCAAGCTTTAGGCATAGTGTTAGGAGCATGCGTGATTCTCTCCCACACAGCAGGCATAAGTAACTCCTTACAGTTTTGCTGAGAAGCAAATTGGAAAGGGTCTTAAAGGTGTTTTCCTATTTTACATAGTGGTTTTCTAAAGCCTGTATTTTGATGATTTGTTATAGGCAGGGTATTTGTGGCTGCTGATGTATGAGAGATAAAACTGGAAATCCTGCCATCTAATTACAACATAAGGCTTAAGTGCATTGTAACTATGAGGGAACAGTTTGTAGTGACTAAAAATATGTTTTTAGGTAAGCCAATCCACTTCACAAAGGCATGTATCACTGTGCTTCTCTTGCGTATATTTCTGCCCCTCTTTCTTTCTCCTGTTGTTAAAAATCCTTTTTTTTTGTGACAGGGTTTCTCTGTATAGCCTTGGCTGTCCTGGAACTCACTCTGTAGACAAGGCTGGCCTCGAACTCAGAAATCTGCCTGCCTCTGATTCTCAAGTGCTGGGATTAAAGGCATGCACCACCACTGCCCCACGACCTTTCATTCTTAATGAACTTCATCTTTCCTTTTAAACCAGTCACAAAAGAAAACACATGGTATGTACTCACTGATAAGTGGATATTGGCCCAAAAGTTCTGAATACCCAAGTTACAATTTACAAACCGCATGAAGCTCAAGGAGAAGGAAGACCAAAATGTGGGTGCTTCGGTCCTTCTTAGAAAGGGAAACAAAGTACTCATGGGAGCAAATATGGAGACAAAGTATAGAGCAGAGACTGAATGAAAGGCCACCCAGTGACTGTCCCAACCGTGGATTCATCCCATATACAGTCACCAAACCCAGACACTATTGTGGATGTCAAGAAGTGCTTGCTGACAGGAGCCTTGATATAGCTGTCTCCTGAGAGGTTCTGCCAGAGCCTTACAAATACAGAGGCAGATGCTCACAGCCAACTATTGGACTGAGCGAGGGGTCCCCAATGGAGGAGTTAGAGAAAGGACTAAATGATCTGAAGGGGCTTGAAACCTTATAGGAAGAACAAGAATATCAACCAACCAGACCCTTCAGAGCTCTCAGGGATGGTACACTTGACTAAACCAGCAACCAAGGAGGACACTTGGAGGGACCCATGGCTTCAGCCACATATGTAGCAGAGGATGGCCTTGTCAGGCATCAATGGGAGGAGAGGTCCTTGTTCATATGAAGGCTAGATAGATGCCCCAACATAGGGTAATTCAAGGGCAGGGAGGTGGGAGTGGATGGGTGGGTGGAGGAATACCTTCATAGAAGCAGGGGGAGGGGTGATGGTATAGGGGGTTTTGGGAGGGGGGAAACCAGAAAAGGAGATAACATTTGAAATGTAAATAAAGAAAATATTCAATAAAAAAAACAAGATTCCTCTAAGAAAGCCCCCCCACCCCAAAAATAAGTATTATGGGAGTTAAAATATTGATTATGTGATTTTGAAGAATGATAGTAGGAAATAAACTTCGGAGATGCAAGTTTTATGGAAATGACAATATAAATAGGCATAAATCCTGTAAAAGCTCAATATCTTTAATGGCTTTAATTATTCATACTGTGCACAGTAGATGTTAGTGAAAGCTTGGCTTTAAGGCTTTGCAACCGTGAGTAAGAGAGGGGACAAAGCAGGCTCTCATGACAGTTATTTCCTCAGTGGGTCTGGGTGTAGCATCATGGCTCCTGTATCGACTATTTAGACCTCCTTTTGTAAGGTTCCTCAGTTAATAATACCATAATGGATGAAAGCAGTAGAGAAAAGGAGCCAAAGAGTCATGCTCACTAAGTATCTACCTTGGGGCCTTTTCATCTATAGGTGACAACTTTCACTTCTGATGAGAAATGACTTCTGCTTAATAAGTTGCGATGGCATAAGGAACTTATCAACAAGTTCTTGTACCTTTACTGACACATTGAAGTGTGTGGTACATTCGTGAGCCACTTGTAAGTATTTAGATATATAAACAAATTTCTAGCAAAATCTTGTCTACTCAGTGCTACAGATGGGAAACTAGTGCTTTTCTCTTAGAAGATGGATTTGATTAACTGAACCTTAAATTATTTTTAGAAATCACTTTTGTGTTCTTGTAGTACACAAAGCACCAGAGAGTACCAGAAGGCACAGGGCTCCTATTTTATTCCTGATTTATCTTTACTTGAAAACATGGCTTCAAAGCCGAACTAAAGAGTTTTTTGCTACTTATTTGCTGAGAATGACCTCTGCAAACTGCACAGCCTTTAGGAAAAACATTTGTCTTATCTGTAAATGGGGCATTGGACCAGAAACAGTGATTTTTCAACTGTGTCCGATTGTAAGCTCCAGGGAACAAACATTGTGATAGTTTTTCTTCTAGACATCGAGGACCTGTGTAACTCTGGCAATTTAACCAGGGCTCAAAAAGTATGGTTAAATAATGACACTATGTGTGTTATATGGAGTCTCAGTCCTTAGCGCTTCTCCCAGCCAACCTTCTTTTATTTATTTAGTATTTTAAGCATAATGTAAGGGTTCATTAGAAAAACACTAAAGTACTATTTCAAAGCTGAAAAATCAAGGTTTGAAATCTCTATCAATAAGTCCTTTCTTTTCTTTCTTTTTCTTTTTCTTCTTTTCCTTCTTCCCCCCTTCCTCTTCCTCCTCCTTCTTTGCCATTAACAAGAGCACAAACAAATCACAACACTTCCTACTCTTGGGTTTATTTTCTATATAATCCTACAATAGAATTGTATATTATATACATTTGTCAGACAGGGACAGATGTGAGACAACTAGGCAAAGAAAGCAATGATTGGATTTGCCAGTCAAGAGGAGAGCAGGTATGAAGCATCACTGGGTGCATGGGGACTTCAGAGTGATGAGAAATTTTGTGGCTGAAATTGCCTATGGAGAAAGAGTGAATGGTCCCACCAACGCCCGACAAGCCTGGTTAGAGCTTTGTCTTTACTTGATGGAGAAGCAAGCCATGAATGATTTTAAGAAAGCAGAGATAACACAGCCATATTTATTTCCTAAGAGTACTGTAAAAATGCCAAAGAGGTCTGCTGTTGCACTACTTGACCTTGAGTTTAATAGATATTATAAATAAAACAAAAGTATTTTAGAGTTCAGAGTATGGAATTTACCTGTTTTTTTAGAGTTGGTTTGTAGCATTATGAAAAATGATTCCTTAAATAGTTCATTGCTCTTCCAAGGGAAAATCCATTGCTTCTCTTAATTAAGAATCTAATTTATTAATATGCTAACATGATGAAGGGAGACCCAATGCACACTGGAGATGAACAGAAGTCACTCTTATCCCAAATCTTCTCCACCGCAGTTTAATTTCATTTGCTGGTGATTGTGAGATACCACCAAGGTATCTCTAGGTAATTAGAGAATCCACCAAGGAAAAAAATGGATGTGACTATAATGACAAATGACACCTCAATTAGAACCACTGTACTTCGAGTGAGTTATCATGAATGGTATTAAAACTACATTTTTCTTGCCTATGAAAGTGGTATCATAATTTCCAGCATAAACAATTATATATATATATAATATATATATATATTATATTATAATATAATATAATATATAATATATATATTATATTATATATTATATATATATAATATATAATATAATAATATAATATATATAATAATATATATATTATATTATATATTATATATATATAATTCTGATAGCACACACCATGTCAGAACTGTCAAACGATGGCTTGCTTAAGGACTGAGAGGGAGCTTGTCATTGGGCGTGCCGTGCCTCTTCTTGGTCTATTTTCACACTCAGTTTAACTTGTTGCTCTATGGCCAACTGTGTATCTGTTCCATCAGTCAACATAATCACTGAAAGTGGAGCAAGAAAGGGGGTGGTGTGTGCCTGTAATCCCAGCACTTCAGAGTCTGAGGATTGCCATGTGTTCAAGGCCAGCCTGGACTACATAGTAAGTTCAAGGCCAACCTTGTCTATATAAAAAATCTGGCTTCAAAACCCAAATCAAGACAGATTAGAATAATAAGTAATTACAATCTAAAAAATAGACAAAACAGTATGTTTAGTTTTGAAAGTTGAGTGAAACAAAGCACAATGAAAGCGTTTAGTAAACAGATTATTCTAAAAATTGGAAGATAACAATTTCAATATGAGTCCTGAGAAAAATAACTAAAATGGCATGAAATGACTGTTTCCAAGGTTAGAGAGATATAGCAGCAGTTAAGAGCACTAGCTGCTCTTCCAGAAGATCTGGGTTCAATTCCCAGCACCCACATGGCATGACAACTGTCTGTAACTCTAATTCCAGGAGATCTGGCACTCTCACGCAGACATACGTGCATTGCAAATACCAATGCATGTTTCAAAAAAAAAAAGACCAAGAGTTTTATCCCCAGCATCATGAAAAAAAATCTCTTTTGAAAAAGATTTGAAAGCTATAAAAATCCTATTGGTAAATGGATAAACAGAGAAATTCATTTTTCCCTTGTGCCATTTGATGTAATATTTATATGTGCATATGTTTTTAAAATATTTTATATTGCTAACTTGAAAATATATTAATCTTAGCCTATTCTAGAAGTATGTTCAGATTTATATTAAAGTATTTCCTTAATTCTCTTTGAAAATTTATCAAACAACCTAGATTTCTAACAGAGGTTGGAAAAAATGGATTTTACAGAGAGCTAAGTCAAACTGTAGGAATATAATGCTTAACACTGGTAGTAAGGGGTAGCATCTCTTCAACTCTGTCTATGTGGGATAACTTAAATTCTTACTGTGAATATATAATGCCAGTACTCAGTATCCTTAGCACACAGATGGAGACTGGAATGATTGAGTAAAACACTCTAGACCATAGAGCTATGGTCTAGCTGAACCCGGGCTTATGTCCTCCTAAACCCAACCATATGAACTCATGTTGTAAACCATTAGTCAAGACTCATAGGCAGCTTGTGATCCTGTGTCTTCGCCATTGTAATTTCCTACCGCATCATGACTGTCTCTTCGTGTTTGTCTTCTGAACTCACTGTTACCTCCTCTCCAGCAAGGATGATATCTGTTTATACATGTCCAGGAATTTCACCAATGACGCATAGTAAACTGAGTAAGTGCCTATGGAATGATCAGTATTGTCTGACCCCCCTAAAGGCTGATATATTGATTATCATTATTGGACATTGCTGTCATGGGGAAGCACCAGCTGCTTTTTAAGCTCTATTAGGGCATTCCTTTCTTTAATGAGGAGACAATTCAAGAGTGAACTGATGGCTGTTGTATGTAGGAATTTGAAAGAGTATGAAAAGAAAAAGCCCATGGAGATGGTTGTGATATGAAATAAAATGAAGCTTAGGAAAGGTAAAGAGAAAGAACACAGAAAGCACAATTACTTGCATTGTGTGATGGATCTTCTGGACAGAGAAACAGCCAGTGTTACGTTTATGGTGAAACACAAATACCAAGAATATTCAGGATATTTCCAACCATGGGAGAGGGCAGAAATCTAAAGCTAGAATATGAAAAAGAAAAGAAAGAAAACTATTCTACATTAACTAGTATTCATTATAATTAAATAGGAAAGCCAACTTAGCATTATCTTTGAAAGACTGAAATTCTATCAAATAAAACTTGATTAAAATTAGTTTATCGAGGCGGTAGAGGGAAAGAGCTTTCATGTGTATCTGCCAGGCAGGCAGTCCTGAGTTCTGTGAGTCTCTGATTGGGTGTGATAGTAGTAGCCCCACCTCACACAGAGAAACTACCGGCAGTTAATCCCTGCTGTAGTGAAGAGATGCCATTTTCTTCAGTGTTGTAACCACTGATAAGCAGCACATGCGCCAGTCCTACTCAGACCCATACAGGCAACCCTCTTAACACCATTGCACCCTAACCTGAAAGTTGGAGGGGCACTTGTTACAAAGAAGAAGGTTCAGCAAGAAAAGGAAGGGATGAGAACAGCTAAAATCCATGAATGTATGAATCTGTAAGAGAATAAAAATAAAATCTAAAAGGTGATGATACTATCCATTTAACATAGGTTTTTAAATGCTACTATGAAAGCTACAGTTAACGAAAGCTCTCTACACCTTGCTCTCCAGGCTTCTGTCACTTGTTCCTCCTTCAGGACACCTTGAGTATGAATTCTGCCACTTCCCCAAATCAGCAACCTGTAATAAACTTACATGTGAAAAACTGTGTCTACCCTGCTTAGAGATATATCCACTTGCCTGTGCTTCACAGAGGGCTGATGCAAACCCTTTTCTGTCCTCGGATGGTCATTTGCTTTTAAGAGGAAAATCTTTCAGAATGAAGAAATCCTGAGAGTGGTCTTATAGCAGTCTTCAGAGTGTGGAGTTGCTGGACTATTTGTGTTCATTTTATTTTCTTATGGTCAGCTAATAAGTCTCTACTTCCTGTCTCTACTACCATATAACATTCATTCTTGATGTAGTTATAAAATACCTTTGAATCATTGGTTGGATTGATATGAATGCTAATATTTTATGCTACTTGGCTTTGAGGATACTAACTTTGATTTATTTATTTTTATAATTTAGGTTTTGAAATTATAATATAACTACATCATTTGCTCCTTCATCTCTTCAAACCCTCACATGTAGCTCCTTACTCTCTTCCAAATTTGTGGCATCATTTTCTATAATTGTTGCTCTATCTATCTATATATAGCTATATATATATATATATATATATATATATATATATATACAAAAATATTCATAAACAAATAAATACAACTTGTCCAGTCTGTATTCTGTATAATGTTACTTGTGTGCACATGTTTTCCAGACCGACCATAACTTTTTTGCCAAGATTCTTTTTGACCACTCAAGACACTATTACAATAGGGATAATTCCTCAAGTGTTGGCTACATGCTGCTGTGCTATGACATGGATTATGTTGTGATGTGATCTGATGCTGTGATGTCCATACTTAGATAGTACATCTCATAAGGCTTCAGTTTCCTCGAGGACAGGCCTGTGTCTCTCTAACGTTGCTTTCCAGGCATCTAGCACCTTGTCCAGTGGACATAGTAGTGGTCAATAAGCATTTGTTGTGTGACATCGTTTTCTTCTGAAATAGACCCCTTATCTTCCCCATTTGCTTACTCATTTCTCACTCTCTTCAGGTCCTCTCCATCTGCCCCAAGGATATGAGAGCTGACATCTGTGTTCATCTGAACCGGAAGGTTTTTAATGAACATCCTGCATTCCGATTGGCCAGCGATGGATGTCTGCGTGCCTTGGCAGTGGAGTTTCAAACCATTCACTGTGCTCCTGGGGACCTGATTTACCATGCTGGAGAAAGTGTGGATGCCCTCTGCTTTGTGGTGTCTGGGTCCTTGGAAGTTATCCAGGATGAGGAGGTGGTGGCCATTTTAGGTACTGTGAACTTTCCTGACCCAGTGACAGAAGTCACCTCTGTTTGATGACTTTAGAAACCTGGTCACTAATGAGATGATGAATTTCAGTGAAAACTAGTCACTGTTTCGGCAAAGACTATTAGTCTCAGTCACAGCTAACAGGGAACATAGGGCTGCATTACGTTCACTTATACAAAAAGTGATTGCAGCCTAAGGGGTTTTTCACACTCTCTTTGGTAAGCGGTAATATAGTTAGGATCCATTGTTGAATGAGCAATCGAGGGAGTTGGCTTCAGGGGCAACAGATCTATTCAGTTCAACCTGATTCTTTACTAAAAAGCCAGGCAAGGCTGGAAAAAAGTA
Organism: Tokudaia tokunoshimensis; assembly: GCA_036184795.1. NCBI lineage: Eukaryota > Metazoa > Chordata > Mammalia > Rodentia > Muridae > Tokudaia > Tokudaia tokunoshimensis. The sequence goes on along the minus strand of BTHU01000012.1, from coordinate 91,088,043 downwards.
TGGAGACTTCTCAGCTAGCTAGTAACAGGTGAGGGCTGAGTTATATCAGCCTGCTCCCTGCAGTCCTGCCCATCACAGTGGGTGAAGTATAAAGAAGACGGTGTTGAGGAGGCTAGTAAGACTCACAGGAGTAAGCACAATGGGAGGAAATTAAATTTAGGCTTATGAAGCCAGTTCCACTCATCTGTCTTCACAAACCAGGAAAATTAGTTGGCCGACAGTTTATTCTAAAGTTCAGACACTCAGAGGGTGAGGTTACCAATAGTACAATGCAAAGGAGGAGATGTTCCATGAATTTGACAGAATGAAAAACAAGACAAAACAAAACAAAAACGTACAACTTAATGTATGTGACAACTTAACAGAGGTGTAATGTGTACATTTTGGGAAGGAAAATTGCTGAATGAACTTGTAGATCATTTTCTGCTCAAATGCCTGCAGCAGATTCATGGAATACACACAGATAAAAGTGGAAGAAAGGAGAGAGGTCAGATGACATCACTCCTGTGTTTTTCTTAAGTACCTTAGAGTCTTACGATGTCAACTCCATTTTGATCACATTTTTCATGGCGTGTGTCTTATGAAAAATGAGTTCAATCTTTAAACTATTGGATTTTTTTTCTACTGAGGTCAACCTACCATAGCCTGATTGTACCGAGTCTCCTAAGAAAAAGACTGACTGGTGGATTTTAGAAATCCACCTTTGCAAAGGCAAAAATGAAAACTGAAATGGAATCGAATGCAAAGAGAGAAAGAAAGAAAGAAAGAAAGAAAGAAAGAAAGAAAGAAAGAAAGAAAGAAAGAAAGAAAGAAAGAAAAGAAAGAAAAGAAAGGAAGGAAAGAAGGAAGGAAGGAAGGAGGGAAGGAAGGAAGGAAGGAAGGAAACCTGATTTCAAAAAGTACAGTTTTTGGAAAAGACAGAATTTAGAATGGAGAAGAAATGACCTTTAATGGACAAGCAGTTGCTATAAAAACAATAGAAAATGGATCAGGGCAGCAAAATATATAATAGCATTCTTTGAACAGCTTGCTTTAACTGTTTGGAAATAACATTATTGCTACCATTAGGTCTCTAGAAATTATTTTTTTTAAATATTTTTGCAAGGAAATAATAGAGTGCTTGGGACTTAGCATCTAGGGTGCTTACTGCTGCCTCCCTTTGCTTTTGTCTGCTGGAGTATAAAGGAGGCATCATCTTTCATGAAAGCTGTATGTCACTGGAACTGCCCTTTTTGGTAAAATAAATCATATCTGTGCTATGTCCACTCTTATCTGCTAAAAGAAGATAAAACAAAACCCCCTGATCAGATATATTTGTCTTTTCCTTAGCCCTTCCTTTCAGGAGGGACTGAAGGGAAAACAGAATCAAATACATACAGAGTCAAATACATGGTACAGGTGCTATTTATTTGGCTTCATTTTTCTTCCTTATACTGCACCTTGTAACTCCTCCAAGGGCTGGAAAACCTGTGAGCACAGGGCCTCTGGCTTGGGCCTGTTCAAAGGGAGTCATTTGCTCAGTGAGACAAATGCTTTTTCCTTCCATTTGAAAAGGAATGATGGCTGGCTTTGCTCAGTGACACTGTGACTCTGAACACAGGGCCCCTGGGGTTCAGGCTAGTTTCTGAGTGTGCATTTTTATTCTTTATTCTCCCAAGTCTCGGAACTCAGATGCTGTTTGCATCACTTAGTGAGTCAGATTATGTGGACACCTCTCTGACAATCTTCTTCCTTTCATATTTTTAAAATGGGACTTTAAGAGAGACTACTTCAGCCAAGAGGCAATTAGAGTACTTATATTTTTATTTTTATTTTTTTTAAACATTTAAGACACCTGAGCAATGCTTCAGGGGAGGAGGATGAGGGAGATGCTAACTAACTTGCCAATGAAACCTGGTATGCAGTGACTATCCCTTACTTTCTCGCTCCTTCCTTTTAAAACTTTTATTAGCCTATTTTGAATAATTCCAAGTTTCAAAAATTCACCAGGTTGCAAGTAAGCTTTTCTCAGTCTTCTTTGTCCCTATCTTCCACTTCCTTCCCTCTGTCCCCCTCCCCTTCCCTACCTCTCTCCTCCTCCACTTCCCTCCCTCTCTCCTCCCATCTCTTTCTTCCCCTCCTCTTTCCCTCTCCACTCCCTTTCCCTTCCCTCTCCTCTTCTCCCCATTCACTTCCCCCTCTCCTTGTCATTTGATAAATAAGATGTTTTCTAAACTTCCTTCAGCAGCCTTGCTTTCCTTGTTATGGACTCATTTGCCAGATGAAAGGTAGAGAATAGTTGTCATTTTAAAATTAATTCAAATCTCTGGATCCAGAAGCAGGTGCAGTCTTATTCTTGATAGGGCATGATTCTTTAGTATGTCCAAAGTGCCAAGCAGTTTACAGAGTCAGTTCTGGAGCATAACTAATTAGAGGAAGGATAAAAAAAATGCAGTCAACAAATGCCTTTATTTTCACGCTGGGGGATGGATTCAGGATCTGTTTTCTAAATAGGGCATATGAATATAATCGCAGTTGATGCCTTTTTCCAACTTGAAGTTCTTTACAGTTCTTACACCTCCACGCATTTTTTCTTTGACCTTCCCACTTTGTATGAAACACAAAGAATTCCAAATTAAGTTCATGATGCATTCATATTTTATATTCGTTAATGTCTTTTTACTTTTTACTTCCTACTCTATAATTACTTAACTCGAATAGATTTGTTGGTATGGTTGAAATAGCCAGGTTACTTCCAAATGTCTTGACAAGTATATTGTACCTTTCAGAGACTGTTAAAATAGTAGCTTGCTACCAACAATAGGCCTTGCTCCTAAGAATCAGAAATTGTTTTCCTCACAGTTCTTTTTCTTGCTTGTCTTTCTTGATTCTCAGAATCACAGGGTTGGAATCTTAAACTAAGGAAATCTGCCTTACACCTTTCGACTTTAACTTCAAATTCCCAGGAAAACTATAACTGTGTTTGTAGGGGTTGGGTGAGGGCTGGGGTACTCCTGGAAGTTTGGAAGGAAGTGGAAGGGGGGAAAATGGAAGGAGAATAAATATAGAAAAAGGAGGAGGAGCTAGGTGAAAATATTACTTTACATGGAATTGGTTCTTTAAGCATCATGTCTTGTAAGCATTTGTGCCTTTCAGGAAAAAACATAAACCATTGTTTTCAAATTCAAAATCTGCACTTTAATTTTCCTCTGAAAGGAAGACCAAATCTGAGATGTGAATGAATAATTCTTTACTCTTCTGTGACCTGGGAAAATGGGACATCTAGCTGTGGCTATTGTCTTCATGCCACTTTTGCTATTAGAAGGCAAGAGCTTTGTTCTTTAAGTGTCCAGAACTTATTCTTTTTCTTTTTTCTTTTTTGCGCTCTCCCCACATACTGATGTTTTACATGGACTGTGAAGCATATAGATTTGAACTGCATATTATGAAGACAAGTATCCTTAGTGTCAACAAAGTCACCCTTTCATTTCTAAAAGCACACCTTTTCTGCATTTTAAATGATGTTGATTTTAACGGTGTAAGTGGCGTTTATGACATTTTTCATCTAGGGCTCTTAGTAGTGCCTTTGAGTTCCTTATGCAGCAAATATCAACCATGGCTATGAAAGCATCTGTCTTCTTGGTAGTCACTCTCTCCCTAGCATTCTTTAAACTAAGGTCTTTTACTGTATCTCATGTGTGTGAATGCATGCATATGTGCACACCTGTGTCTGCATGTGTTTCTGTGTATACATGTACATGCATGTATGTGTCTGTGTACCTATGCACTTAAGAGAGAGGACATGAGTATTGCTCTTCAAGTATAGTCAGTCTACTTTGGTTTCTGAGATAGCGTTTCTAACCAGCCTTGAACTTGACAGATAAGTGAGCCTGGCCAACCACTGAGCCTCATGAATCTGTCTGTCTCTACTTCTCCAACTCTTGAAAGTGTGTGGCATAATGCTTTGACCTATTTTAGGTGTGTTCTGGAGACTGCAGCTCAAGTATTCATGCTTGCAAGGAGAGCATTTTACTGGCTGAGCCGTCTTCCAGCTTTCTCCTTTGTGTATCTTAATATTATAGTTATGATCAGTTACTATTATTACTGACCTTACACTTTCTGTTCAAAGCCCTCAGTGCCCCAGTTTGTACCCAGCTTCAAACCCTCATTCTTTATACTCTGCCACCAGACTGGCATCGTGTCCATCTCCTTGGGATTTATACCATGGCTTTCCAGCCTTGAAGATTAACTATAACTCTGCTATCTGCCTTCATCATTAGCCCGACTTTGCTCATCCCTTCTCTACCATGTTCTTTTCGGAATTTCATACACATGCAAACTAAAAATAAAAACAAGTGAATATGTGCAAAAATTATTATATTCTAATTTCCCCATAAACTTTTCAGCTTTAAATCTTGTCATCTTCCTTCTTTTCTTCTTTAAAAATATAACTTCATGGCACTTAAAGTTTAAAAATTGTCATAGTCCATTTAAAAATGTAAATTTGAAAAAACCTAAAGTTGAATACTTTTATGATTATGTCTTCATAATGAAGTTTATGAGCCAACTGTCATTCTTGCTTATAGTGATGGACTGAGTAATAAATTCAGTAAATGTAATTTATGTCCAGTATTTCCTTGTTACCTTACCGTTTTGTTGATGAAACCATCGTTGAGTGTGAGGTATTGAAATCTAATGATATTATAGTACAAATTCCTTCTTTTTCTCCTGTTAAAGAATATTTATTTTATATATTTGCATGCCCTACAAGTACATATGTTTACAACTGTGATGCAATCTTCACAATTGGTTCCTTTATCATTAAGCAGTGACCTTCTTTATCTGGTGATCACTGCTTTCTAGAAGTCTATCTTATATTAGTGCCCTTGTTCTCTTTTGATTGCTGTCTCATATGTTCTTAAACATTTTTAGCCTGTTTTTGTGTGTCTTCAAAGATAAAAATGTATCAACTTTAGGCAACGTACAATAATTTTTTTAAATTTGACTGTTACATATTATATTCACCTCTAGCCACAACTGGATATTATGTTTAACCCCTTTGTGTCTTTGATTGGATTGTTGCATCCATTCACTTTCAACATTCTTATTGATAGGTGGACAATGGCTACTTTATTACTTGTGTCTCCTTTGTCTCTCTCTTTCTTTCTTTCTTTCTTTCTTTCTTTCTTTCTTTCTTTCTCTCTCTCTCTCTCTCTCTCTCTCTCTCTCTCTCTCTCTCTCTCTCTCTCTCTCGTATCTTCTGTAGTTTTTTTGGGATTTTTGCTAAATAAGTAGATTTTTAACTCCCCTGGCTCATGAACAAATGCACATATTCATTATCTGAGATAATAGATAATTATTAATTTGATTCACTGTGGTTACAATTTACCTACATATACTTTTGCTGGGTAGTTTTATGTCAACTTGGCAAGGTCTAGCATCATTTTGACTGAGAACCCCAACTGAGAAGTTGTTCCCACAAGATTAGCCTGTAGGCAAGCATGTGGTGCATTTTCTTCATTGATGTTGGCTATAGAAGGGCTCAGCTCACTGTGGTTGATGCCATCCCCAAGTTGGTTGTTTTGGGTACTACAAGAAAGCAGAATGAGCAATCCATGAAGCTCAAGCCAGTCCTCAGAATTCCTCCATGGCCTCTGTATCATCTCCTGCCTCTAAATCATTGCACTCAGTTCCTGCCCTGACTTCCCTCAGTGATGGACTGTGATGTGGAACTATAAGCTGAAATGAACTTTCATCATATTTGGATGGAACAACTCATCAAATAGAACCATAGTCATGCTCCAAACATACTCAAGAAAGTACATAAGTAAAGTTCAAAGGATCTGTTGGATATATTAGTTATGATCACCAATGAACATCTGTTTTTACACATTTTTAAACCTATATCATCAACATGCTAGGTAATGTGTTTAAGGTAATAAAAAACCAGATCTGGCTATTAAACTTGCCCATAGAGCACTACAACCCACAAGCTGGTTACAACTGTATTACTCTTTAATCATGTTGCAACTCTACCACTGTTTTGCCTTTACATTTTACAATTTCTTACTATGTGGATGTTAAGCACTAATTTCTATTTTTTAATCCAGTTTCCTGTGGTTCAGCAGTAAAGTGCTTCATAGGGCTTGCTGCAAAGAACTGAGAAAATATAAATAGAGCAAACAACAGCTTTCCTGTTAAGTGCGAGGTTCCTTCCTATTTTAGGGCTTTGAGGGAGGCTCGTTTGCTTAAGAGCCGAAATGTTTACAGCAGGGATGACTTGCACCCAGCAGGAACTGACCTAAAAACTGGCATCAGATATTCTGTAGTCATGAACACAAATTGGAGTTTCTTTGCCTGAATGTGTGTAAAAAGTCTTTGCCAGGCAGTAAAGGGTGTGTCTTTATTGGATATTCCATGCATATTGTCCTATGACAACATTGTATGATATTTTTCTCAGAATGTGTAAAGTTTGTAATATGCCTTGAAGAAGAACATTAATGTGTTCTATCACTTGTGGTAAATAAGTCATTCACTGGCATGATGACCACTTTACCACAAGTGTAATAAAAGATTGCTTTGAATTGAATCATATAGTAGATGACTTACTTGAATGGATCAAGTATAATTTGAAGTGAATGATGAAACTAACACCCAGTTTATACATCACATGTACTCAGGGAAATTTTAAGCCATGAAACGATTAGCACCATTTTATGAAAACTTTGATGAGGGAGTAGTATTGCCTGGATTTGTTATTTTTCCTATATTTTCTCTTATTTTTGAAGGAGAAGTAGGGGACAAAGTTTACCATGAGTTAATATTCTGGTTTCTTATTGTTCTTTCTGCATCATAGATGTTTTCCCCCATAATTCCAAAATGCTAAGTGTTTTTAAACTGATTGCGAAGGACAATGTTAGAGCTCTCGACTAGCATGTGTGAGGTGGATCCTTAAATTCAAAAAGAAAAAAAAAGATTAAGTTAAAAACTTCAAAGTAGAAATAGGTTAAGATTTTAATTTTTCAGTTATGTAAAATAACATGACTAATTAATATTTGAATGCCTACAAAATTCACAACTGTCTCTTTTGGTAAGAGAAAATTCTACTCATTTATTGAGTATTTTTAAACTAGTTTTAGGACAGTATTAAAGTTATCCACATTTGTTAATTTTGCTGAAGTTCTCTAATATTTTTATATTTGTACATGCTTTAATAGTTCACTGTGTATCTATGAATTAGTTTGTTATTTTTTGTTCTTTTTAATAAAGGTTATGTAGATTCATTATATAAAATATTGGGAAATGACATAAGGAAAAATGTGATAAATGTATTGTTTAAAACCTTTATTTTTATTATTGAAATGCATTTTCTTTCAGTCATTTGTTCTTTTTATCCCTTGTCTAAATTTGTTTTTTTTACAAAACAATTTAATACTAGCAAATTGACTACATATCACAGAATTGCACAATGCACTTTGATTCTATCATGGAAACTTTCTTTAAAATGTACATTTCCTGTTATTTTAGTCTTTGTGCCTTAGTTTTATTTTATATACTTAGTTTTACTTAGTTTTATTTTATATATGGATGTTAGAGGCAGTTATAGATTGTGCTGATTTAGTAAAATGAGTTCTCCTTCAAGATCTATGACCATATTAATTCCAGATAGTTAAATAGGTTTCAAGTACCAGAGATGATTTTCATTTTGATGAAGATGCCATATGTCCAATTACAGAGATGTTGGTTGCTCCCTAGATATGGGTGCCACTATTGCATCCTTTGCATTATTATTGTGACATGTTGGCTATTGTTGTAGTTTATAGACATCACAGGTGTGCAGTACTATTAGCTACTGTCTTCGCTTAGAATCTCTCTTGGCACTTTCTGGTGCTATGAAAGCAGAAATAGATGCCCTACTAACCAAAGTAAAGAAATAGATGACCCCAAACAACAATCAAAAATGAACAGGGAAATATCACAATAGACATAGAAGAAATCCAGAATATTCTAATGGAATACTTTTAAAGTTCATACTCTATAAATTGGGAAAGTCTGAAAGAAACAAATGAATTTCTAGAATGATCAATGTAATTATCTAGTCAATTTTTGATCTGGTATTATAAGATAAATGTTTTATATGTTATTTGAAAAAACGGATTGAAGTCTTTATTTAATGATATTTTACATACATTTTTGTAATTTCTTTTGGTTTTGCATGTATGTTATTTATTTTTAACTGCCCAACTGTGATTGATAGCCCTACCCTGTGTGTTATTTGTGATGGTTCTAATATTCTTATAAAATCCTAGACCTGGGACTACTTAGTCAAATACATTAGCTAATATCACAGCGCCTGAAAATCAGATAGTTGATCACAGTCAGAAATAACATTATAATTGGTAATTTGAGAAAGTGTAACAGAAATGGATCTGAAAGAAATATAATCCTTTTCCATCTCTTTAAGGAAGAGTAAGAGTCTAATGACAGTATAGAATGTTTCTATATTAGAGATTTAAAGAAAAACAAAAAAATCTAGAAGTAGATCAATACTTCTTTAAAACTCATGTTTTAGCACCAGAGACTGAGCTATTATCACTGTTATTGATATCTTCTCTTTACAAATAATGCACATACATTTAAAAAAAACTATGCATTGACCCTATAGTTCTGAGAAACTACTTCATTAGTTCATTTGCTACTAAGCTTTATGTACCTGTATGGGTGATAGGGTAGGAGTGTATGTTCCATAAAATGATACACTGTGTGTATTACTTGATATTCTGATTTTATAATTTGATGTAATTTGAGCATTTCTGTATGTCATTTCATACAATCTGTGTTACTTAGTGGCTATCTAGTATTTCATAATTTATTTATCACTTGACCTTTATCTTACTACATGTCATTGGACTATTATAAATATTAGTTCTGTGAGCATTTTCACAAGTAAATTTAGCACTTCTGACTATGCAGTTATAGTAAACACTTTTAATTGGAATTGCTATCTTAAAGAGAATGCCACATGACGAGTTCATCTCTATATAGGATGTGGTGTTTTGATGTAAGTTCCTGTCATTAGTATCCCCAGGCTATCATAATACTGTATCCCTCAGTCATTTAGCTCCTTGGTTTCTCATGTTATTTCCTTGGATGACTGTAGCTATCAAACAACTGAGTCATTAAACAGTGACATCAACTGCAAGGATATTTTAGTGGGTTGAAAAACAAATGGGTTGTTGAAAATGAATGAAGTAATTATCATGATTATTTTATGCCAATCATGTGATATGTAATGTGATCTGTGCACTTCATAATACCTTGCATGGCTCCTGCATCTACCATAGTGTGCCTAGCCATTAGAGTTGGTCCCTCTACTAACTATTCCACCCAGCTGCCCATTTGGGCAAAAAATCTGATGTATACAGCCAACTTCTCTGTTTCTTTCTCTCATTTCTGTGGTTACTCTCACTTTCCTTCTAGTGGTGTAACTGTCCTTAGGGACTTTATAGAAAACATCTTCTTTTCCCTCTTCTGATTTTAATCTGTATGACATAAATAGGTATTTGTTCCTTTGTGTGATTAGAAGGCATAGAGAACAAATCATGCATAGAACACCTCTAGGAAAGTTTATTCCATCAGAGTACATTCCTCCTGTCTTTTCCATTTTAACACATATTGGTAGAAACAGAACAAAGAGAGCAGATGGCTAAAACTTTAGAGGCCAGAGGGCTCATAGGGAACCTTCCTAAACAGAAGGGCCTTTGAGGGTTATTGACATTTGACATTTCCTCAAGCCCTTTGTAAACAAGGCACTTCTGATTTGGAATGGTGGATGTTCTTAGGTATCAGATGATGGTGCTGCTGAAGTAAATAGGTCGCCCTGCAATTCTAGAATCTTAAAGTTGAATCTGCATTGACTCTAGCATGTGGCTCTGATTCTGTGGGATTATAAGTCTGTAGCCCTCTCCATTTCCCACAGTTCAGTTTCTTGTGCTTAGCAATCATGGTTGGGCTGCTCTGGAGCTAGATCCTGTCAGGTTTAACTATGTGAAAAGAGAAGGGCATGCTTTGAAGACAGAGACATAACATACTTTAACATTCCTGGAGAGTATTTCTTAGTTGCTGAATAATTCTATTAATGTATCTATTTTAGATTATAAAGGCTATAACAACAGTTTGGTTATCTTGGATATTACATTTTGTTTTGTTGTCAAATTTTTCTTAGAATGTATGAGAAAAAAAGAAGCTATTTTTGTTCTTTCTATTCAAAATGGGAAAATTAATGTTGCAAAAGTTATTGAAAGCATTTATTAAAATGAGAGTAGTGGCTTCTCCAATGAATGGCATTTATATCCCCAACCCTAGGTTTCCATCAACAACTAAAATCTGGGGATGTTCTCATGGTAAAAACATGCTATGCAATATTATGCATATACAGAGGGATTCACACTTTAAATTATAAGATCAACACTGCCTATTAAACAAAAGAATATTAGTGAGTGTGGTAGTAACTGTTGTCTTGTCCTGCTTTCCAGGGAAAGGTGATGTGTTTGGAGACATCTTCTGGAAGGAAACCACCCTTGCTCATGCGTGTGCCAATGTCCGGGCCCTGACTTATTGTGACCTGCATATCATCAAGCGAGAAGCCTTGCTCAAGGTCCTTGACTTCTATACAGCATTTGCAAACTCATTTTCCAGGAACCTCACTCTCACTTGCAATCTAAGGAAGCGGGTATGTTGCATCTTCTTCTCTTATGAGCATCCAGGGGGCTAGCAGGCTATGTTCTACCAGCCAAGAATGGAAAGTACTTCATTTTGAAGTGCTACATTCCCATCTGGATAGACTGATGTAATTTTCTTTCCTTTTATTTGCACAGTTTACTTTTAAAGGGAGAAGACACTCTGTTTATCTGAATAAATATTTGAGTCTTTATCATGTAAGATGCAAAATGAAAAACAGACTTGGGGAGAAGCAAATAGGACTGGAAACTGCTATGGCATGATACATTATTAGTCAGGATTCAGAATGTCCAGAGTCCAAGAATATAGCAGTTGTTCAGTTCACAAAGCTGGATGTCTCAGTATATGCCAGAATCTCAAAGAGGTAGGGCTCTCATGTCAGTGATGGAATGAATTTGCCAAAGAGAATGAGGTCAAGCAGACAAAGAGCCAGAGACTTGTCCTTTATATAGGCTGCCACCAAAAGGTATGGCCCAGATTTAAGGTGGATCCCACCTCAAAAAATTCCAGATTTTGGGTAGATTATTCCACTTCTAATAATTCAATCAAGAAAAACAAAACAACACAACAAAAACCAAAGCCCTCACAGGTGTTTGCAGCATTTCAGATTTTAGTTAATTCCAGATGTAGTCAAGTTGACAACCAAAGATAGCATCACATATGGTTAGTTCCTGGAGTTTGTGACAGTGGTATCTTTCTTTTGTGGTGTGAATGTCTCTAAAATTGGGAAGATCAATCAAGCTGGCTACCTATTTTCTATTCCCATGCTCTTTCAATCCTTCTCATCTCATAATCAATTTACAAAGCTTCCTTTTCAACAAGCTTTTCAAAGAACACAATCAGAAGAGTGAATGAGGCACACTGCATACTCTGTAAGTGATACAGGATTCCTTTACTCTGGTGCTGTTGCAAATTTGATCTTCATTACCATTTGTTTCTTTATTGATGAGTGTGACATAGTTAATTTGCATAAAGAAACCTCCAGTCTCTAATTTATAGGTCATTGGGCATTGGCTAAGACTCTTTTATGGCTAAGGATGAAATACACATTTGGATAACTGGACTTAATGAACTTCACATAAACTAACTGCCTGTCTATAGTTAAGTATTTTGGAATAATGAGCCCTCCTTTCTATAGCCTCTTAAATAAAACCTTTCTTGTAGTTAACATGAATGTAATCAAGACAGTCAAGAGAGAAATTAATGCCTACACTGTAGCAATGCAGAAACAAACAGAATTAAATCAATGTGCTTCTTACTCAGGGTCCAAGAAAAGGCTGGGCTGCCAGGAATGGGAATACCAGTGAGTTTTCAAACATTTGATTTGTATTAGAGCTATGTTTCAGTTCATATGCTTATTAACAATTTGTCATTAATTATCCAGAACCTGTGGGACAAATAACCATCTGTAGATCACGGAGATGAACCACTGACTTCCGGTGCTTGGGAAGCTTCAAACGCATATAGTGTGAATGCCAGCAGTCAGACATCAGCCAGTGATGGATGAGGGAGAGGGACCCAAATATGAACCAAATATGAAATAGTCTTGCTTGCTGTTAGGTAGCTCACAGTCTTGTGTTCATACTCTGCCTTCTGCTATAAGCTTCCCATCTACCAACAGCTACTTGAAGCTCTAATATTCATACCAACTCAAAATGGATCAGGTTTGGAATTTTTCCCTATTCTGTAAGGTGGCCCAAGCCTTTATCTATCATCATTACATTTTTGCAGAATACATACTGTCATTCTACTTTTCAAAACACAGTTCTGTTTACATCCGATCTCACTTGATATTTATGACATTTTTGATATAATATGTGGAGTTATTTCTTCCTCCAGCCATGTGGAGAAATCAGGCCAGTGGATTAATATTAAATAACCAACTGTCCTAGTTAGGGTTACTATTGCTGTGATGAAACATCATGACCAAAAGTGAACTGAGGAGGAAAGGGTTTATTTGGCTTAAAATTCCACATAGTAGTTCAAAACTGAAAGAAGTCAGGACATGAACTCCAGCAGGGCAGTTACCTGGAGGCGGAAGTTGATGCGGAAGCCATAGGGGTATGCTGCTTAGTGACTTACTCTTCATGACTTACTCATCTTGCTTTCTTAGAGAACCCAGGACCACCAGCCCAGGGGTGGCACCACCCAAAAAAGGTTGGACCATCCCTCATAAATTCTTAATTTAAAAAATATCCAATTGCTGCGGAATATGAAAGCAGTTTTCAATTGGGGCTCCCTTATTTCAGGTGACAGCTTGTGTCAACTAGCTAGCACAACAACTGATATGGTTGCAAGCCAAAATATCAAGAAGGAATGCTTCAAACAGATCACAAATAGAAGATGCATTTCTTCAAAATAAGTTAATCTTACATTTCTGCTTCCTCTTTTTTCTCTTGTACACTCCTGTACATGTGTTTGTACAATACAGGTACAACACACACACACACACACACACACACACACACACACACACACACACACCACATATACACACCACACACATTTTGCTTGTTATTAGAGCTGACAGACTCTATAGTTTTGGCTCTCGCAGTTTAAAAATAATGAGCTTGTAGACTGAGAACTCTTGTTTGTTTTTATTTTTTGAATCAGGATCTGGGGACTATATGCTTGTGTCTAAGGGTTCTAGTGTGCTAAGTTACAGCAAATGGCTTCTCCCTTTCCAAATCTATTATACCTGTATCATTTTTAATTTGTTTTCATAATCCCATCCCTCTGTTCTTAATGGATTGTTTAGTAACTTGGCAAACTGTGAGAACAGGACGTGTTGCCAGTCGCTGCCACCTCATTCTCAGCCAAACATAATGTGAAAGAGTATCAGAGTATCTTCCAATGATTAGTAATACTAACTACTATTTAAACAGCCAATTTTATATGTGAGGACATAATTTACTTCATATATGATAATATTAATGTGAGTGTCCCATAAACAAGGCAGAATGGTCTCCATTTCAACTATAAGAAGGTTCTGAAAGGGTGATTTATATCAGCCAAATAATTTACATGAGTCAAGGTCTGGATATTAACCATTCTTTCATTTTACAAACTTCTGACAATAGCTGCCAATTTTTTCCATAAATGTCTTTCCCAGACACATGTCCCACAATTTCTAGGATGTCTCATCTGTGCATTTACTTTATTCCCCACTGATTTACTAAGTGAAAAAAATAAGGTTTTTCTTGCTGTTATGTTAAGAATGATAGTGATAAACAGTTCTTACTTCTACAACTAAGACTATGTTCTTGGTGAGGTATAGATCTCATAGTGACCATGGCCACTCAGTAAGAATATAATTTTACTAAGTGGGGAATCGGAGTTCTCAGCCACAGAAGCTTGCAGCTCTGTCCAGTGTATAAATGTATGCATTGGCTTAGTGGAGATGTTGTAGAGTGTATGGTTTGCAGTGGCTGTACTAGACAGGAACCAGGTGATTCTCTGGTTGCTTGCCCTTATCTATTACTATACAAATGAAGTTTCCCTTAACAGAATATTAAACCATAGACTCTTCTGTTTAAAACATTCTTGTGAAAAAAAAATGTTCTGGTGATTTTATCCATCAATTAGATCTGGGATTAGCAAACTTTTTGAATCAACGATTACAGAGTAAAATTTTTAGGGTTGCCAACCTCAGCTATTCAACTTCACCATTGTAATGCAAGAGCAACTCCGTACATTAGTCAACCATAACAGAATATAGCCAGGAACTTCAGGATGTTTTGTATATTAATATTATTAAATACCTGTAACACGATGTTTCCAATTGTGCTCTTGCTTGAATTTGTATTTACATTATGCGCCACAGAATTCCAGCATTTCTACATCCTCCCTGTTTTCTCAGGCCTCCTTTTGTCCTGTGGAAACTGGGAATTCTTGGTGGCTGTGCTACCGTGGTTTGGTCCAGAACTGTCAGAAGCTGATTTAGGTATGATTTCTATCAGAGATGGTAGAAGTCAAGAATAGGACATCATAAAAACCAACAATGAAGATCCTTCCAGTCTCCACCTGAACCCCAAAGTTATCCCTGTGGCACAGCTCTCCATACCCAAATTCATTCCTGAGAGAGATGGTCTCCCAGGAATGGTGTCACTCCTAAGTTCATAGATGATTCCAACACTTTTACTCCAATAACTGGCCAAAAAAGGACCTGCCAAGAGACCACAGGGCACAAAATCCATAGAGATACTGGGGACAGGATCATTCTGGTCTCCATCTGCACAATGGAGTTAGCCCTGTGGTACAGCTCTCCATACCTAAATCCTGTCTGGGGAGAGCTTGTCTCCCAGGAGTGCTAAAATACCTAAGATCACAGGTTCACAGGATCACAAGAGGGACAGGCTCCAGTCATAGACAGCAAGACCAACTAATACCAGAGAAAACCAGATGGCTAGAGGCAAGTGCAAAAACCTAAGAAACAGAAACCAAGGCTATTTGGCACCATCAGAACCCAGTTCTCCCACTGCAGCATGTCTTGAATACCTACTGCAACAAACCGGAAAAGCAAGACTATGATTTAAAATCACATCTCATGATGATAGAGGACTTTAAGAAGGACATAAGTAATTCTCTTAAAGAAATACAAGAGAACACAGGTAGACAGGTAGAAGCCCTTCAAGAGGAAACACAAAAATCCCTTAAAGAATTATAGGGAAACACAACCAAACAGGTGAAAAATTGAGCAAAACCATCCAGGATCTTAAAATGTAAATAGAAACAATAAAGAAATCACAAAGGGAGATAAGCCTGGAGCTAGAAAACCTAGGAAAGAGATCAGGAGCCATAGAGACAAGCAAAACCAACAGAATACAAGAGATAGAAGAGAGAATCTCAGGTGCAGAAGATACCACAGAAAATATCAAAACAACAGTCAAAGAAACACAAAAAACCAAAAAGCTCCTAACTCAAAACATGCAGGAAATCCAGGACACAATGAGAAGACCAAACCTAAGGATAATAGGCATAGAAGAGAGTGAAGATTCCCAACTTAAAGGGATAGTAAATATCTTCAACAAAATTATAGAAGAAAACTTCCCTAACCTCAGAAGAGAGATGCACATGAAGATAAAAGAAGATTACAGAACTCCAAATAGACTAGATCAGAAAAAGAATTTCAGCTTGTCACATAATAACTAAAGTATATAATAACTAAATGCACAAAACAAGGAAAGAATATTAAAATCAGTAAAGGAAAAAGGACAAGTAACATATAAAGAGAGACCAATCAGAATTATACCATACATCTCACCAGAGACTATAAAAGCCAGAAAATCCTGAGCAGATGAAATACAGACCCTAAGAGAACACAAAGGCCAGACCAGCAAAACTCTCAATTACCAAAGATGGGGAAACCAAGATATTCTATGACAAAACCAAATTTACACAATATCTTACCAATTATCTAGACCTACAAAAGATAATAGATGGAAAACTCCAACACAAAAAGGGAAACTACACCCTAGAAAAAGCAAGAAAGTAATCTTCCAACAAACCCAAAAGAAGATAGCCACACAAACATAATTCTACCTCTAACAACCAAAAAAACCAGGAAGTAACCATCACTTTTCCTTAATATCTGTTAACATCAATGGACTCAATTCCCCAATAGAAAGACATAGACTATCAGACTGGATATGTAAAGAGGACCCAGCATTTTGCTGCATACAGGAAATACACCGTAATGACAAAGACAGATACTACCTCAGAGTAAAAGGCTAGAAAACAATTTTCTAAGCAAATGGTACCAAGAAAAAAGCTGGAGTAGCCATCCTAATATCAAATAAAATCAACTTTCAAACAAAAGTTATCAAAAAATATAAAGAAGGACACTTCGTACTCATCAAAGAAAAAAATCTACCAAGATGAACTCTCGAATCTGAACATCTCAAAACGCAAGGGCAACCTCATTCATAAAAGAAACTTTACTAAAGCTCAAAGCACATAATGCACCTAACAAAGTAATAGTGGGAGACTTCAACTCCCCACTCTAATCAATGAACAGATCATGGAAATAGAAACTAAACAGAGACACAATGAAACTAACAGAAGTTATGAACCAAATGGATTTAACAGATATCTATAGAAAATTTCATCCTAAAACAAAAGAATATACCTTTTTCTCAGCATCTCACAGTACCTTCTCCAAAATTGACCATATAATGGCTCACAAAACAGGCCTCAACAGATACAAGAAGATTGAGTGATCTGCAATAACAACAAAAACAACAGAAAGTCCACATACACATGGAAGCTGAACAAGTCTGTACTTAATGATAACTTGGTCAAGGAAGAAATAAAGAAAGAAATTAAAGACTTTTTAGAATTTAATAAAAATGAAGGTAAAACATACCAAAACTTATGGGACATGATGAAAGCAGTGCTAAGAGGAAAACTTATAGCTCTGAGTGCCTCCAAAAAGAAACTAGAGAGAGCATACAGTAGCAGCTTGATAGCACACCTGAAAGCTCTAGAACAAAAAGAAGCAAATATACCCAAGAGGAGTAGACTGAAGGAAATAATCAAACTCAGGACTGAAACTAACTAAATACAAGCAAAAAGAACTATACAAAGAATCAACAAAACCAGGAGCTGGTTCTCTGATAAAATTGAAAACAAGATAGATAAACCCCTAGCCAGACTAACCAGAGGGCACAGAGACCATATCCAAATGAACAAAATTAGAATTAGAAAGGGAGAAATAACATCAGAAACTGGGGAAATTAAAAAAATCAGATCCTACTACAAAAAGCATATACTCAAAAAAAACTGGAAAATCTGAATGAAATGGAAATTTTCTAGACAAATACCAGGTACCAATGTTATATCAGGGTCAGATAAACCATCTAAATAGTTCCAACCCCCTAAAGAAATAGAAACAGTCATTAAAAGTCTCCCAACCAAAAATAAACCCCAGGACCCAGTGGGTTTACTGCAGAATTATATCAGTCTTTCAAAGAAGACCTAAATCCAATAATCTTCAAACTATTCCACAAAACAGAAACAGAAGGAACATGAGTCAATTTGTTCTATGAAGCCACAATTATGCTCATACCAAAACCTCACAAAAACCCAACAAAGAAAAAGAACTTCAGACCAATTTCACTTATGAATATCGATTCCAAAATACTCAAAAAAATTCTTGCAAACCAAATCCAAGAACACATCAAAATGATCATTCACCATGATCAAGTAGGCTTCATCACAGGGATGCAGGGATCGTTCGATATACAGAAGTCCACCAATGTAATCCACTACAGAAACAAACTCAAAGGGAAAAAAAATCACAATCACTAGATGCTGAGAAAGCATTTGACAAAATTCAATACCCCTTCATAATAAAAGTCTTATAAAGAACAGGAATTCAAGTCCCATACCTTAACATAGTAAAAGCAATATACAACAAACTAGTAACCAATATCAAACTAAATGGAGGGAACCTTGAAGCAATCCCAGTAAAATCAGGGACTAGACAATGCTGTCCACTCTCTCCCTATCTATTCAATATAGTACTTGAAATCCTACTCAGAGAAATTAGATAACAAAATGAGGTCAATGGGATACAAGTTGAAAAGGAAGAAATATCTACAAATATCATTATCTGCAGTTGATATGATAGTATACTTAAGTGACCCCAAAATTTCCACCAGAGAACTCCTAAACCTGATAAACAACTTCAACAAAGTAGGCTGGATATAAAATTAACTCAAACAAATCAGTTGCCTTCCTCTATTCAAAGGATAAACAGGCTGAGAAACAAATTAGGGAAATGACACCCTTCACAGTAGTCACAAACATTATAAAATACCTTGCTGTGACTCAAACCAGGCAAGTGAAATATCTGTATGTCAAGAACTTCAAGTCCATGAAGAAAAAAATCCAAGATTTCAGAAGATGGAATGATTTTCCATGTTCATGGATTAGCAGGATTAATATAGTAAAAATGGCCATATTGCCAAAAGCAATCTACAGATTCAATGTAATCACCATCAAAATTCCCACCCAATTCTTTATAGAGTTAGAAAGAGCAATTCTTAAATTCATTTGGAATAATAAAAAACCCAGGATAGTGAAAACTATTCTCAACAATAAAAGAACTTCTGGGGGAATCACCATCCCTGACCTTAAGCTGTACTACAGATCAATCATAATAAAACCTGAATGGTATTGGTACAGAGACAGGCAGAAAGATTAATGGAATAGAATTGAAAACCCAAAAATGAACCCACATACCTATGGTCACTTGATCTTTGACAAGGGAACTAAAACCATCCAATGGAAAAAAAGACAGCATTTTCAACCAATGGTGCTGGTTCAACTGGAGGTCAGCATGCAGAAGAATGCTAATTGATCCATTCTTATCTCCTTGCACTAAGCTCAAGTCCTAGTGGATCAAGAACCTCCACATAAAACCAGATACACTGAATTTAATAGAAGAGAACATGGGGAAAAGCCTGGAACACATGGGCACAGGGGAAAATTTCCCAAACAGAACACCAGTGACTTATGCTCTAAGATCAAGAACTGACAAATCGGGCTTTATAAAATTGCAAAGCTTCTGTAAGGCTAAGGACACTGTCAATTAGACAAAAGTGCAACCAACAGATTGCAAAATGTTCTTTAGCAATCCTACATCTGATAGAGGGCTAATATCCACTATATACAAAGAACTCAAGAAGTTAGACTCCAGAGAACCAAATAAACCTATTAATAATGGTGTACAGATGCTTACACAGTATGACCGGTGACATTAGCTAGTGCTCGCTCAACTCTCTCTAACGTGAAAGCAGAGGACTACATGAGACCGTACTGTATCTGCCTCTGTTTTTCACAGACTCAACTTTTGCTCATGAAAATAGCTTGGAAAATTTTATTAATTTTTTTTTATTTTTAGAAAAAGTTACTATCAAGCAATAGCAAACAAGAGAGAGAGAGAAAGAGAGAGAGAGAGAGAGAGAGAGAGAGAGAGAGAGAGAGAGAGAGAGAGAACCTGAACCCCACCCCCAACCCCTGCCCTGCCAGAGCTCCCAGGGTCCAAACCACCAAGCAAAGATACACATGGAGGGACCCATGGCTCCAGTCGCATATGTAACAGAAAATGACCTTATCAGACATCAATGGGAGGAGAGGCCCTTGGTCCTGTGAAGGCTGATGCACCAGTGTAGGGGAATGCCAGGGTGGGGAGGTGGTTGTTGGTGGGTGTGTGTGGGAGCACTCTCATAGAAGCAGGGGGAGGGGAGAGGAAACTGGGAAAGGGGATAACATTTGAAATGTAAATAAATAAAATATCCAATAAAAAATAAATATTGAAAAAATATACCAGCAAGACAAATAGGGTAAAAATAATGGTCATTTTATCCATGGGAAGGTAGAGAGGTTCTGAGACTGGGATACAGAATTACAAAGACTGACTGGATTAAATAAGCATTTTTCAGTCTGGCAGTTAGGAAACCTTAATTGAGTGTCTGGTCTATTGGGTTCCTTGGTGATAACCTCTCTGCACTTTGCAAGTGGTTATCTTCTCACAGTATCTTCATGGTGGAAGAGGGAATGAGGGAGTGCCTTTCTTCTTGTAAAGGACACTGCTGTAAATCAGCTAATAAAAAAACACTGCCTTATTTCTATAAACCATTACCAGACAGGGTTTATGTGCAAGCTGCTAGATGCAGAAGACTCGAATTTAGATTGAAACAGTAGCTAGGCAAATATAAATCGTTCTAGTTTTAACAGAAACCACATCTCCCTTATTTACAACCCAGCCATGGGGCCATCATAAAATAGGAAATATCAGGCAAATAAGAAAGGCTATGGAGCCAGGCAGAGAGTACTCAGGAAAAGGGATAGACTGACAGTTACTGTCAAGAATGACAAAGTCACATGGATGGGCAAAGCTCCTGCTTCTCACTCAGGTTGCAAACTGCTTGACTGAATGATAGATTTGTTTTCTTGGTAGACACACACACACACACACACACACATACTATATATATATATATATATGTGTGTACATACATATATACATGTATACACATATATTACTATTTTTTATTATTTACTAAAGCAATTTGATTTTACACATGATCTGTATACATATATATGTACATATACATATATACAGACGTATATGTGTATGTATATATATGTATGTATAGAGAGTGTGTGTTTAAAATCAAATTACTGTGGCAAATAATAAAAATAGTAATAAAACAAATTTATTCATTGCTTCTAAAATTCCTGCATAAACCAATGAAACAATCACAAAAGGCAAAGCATGTTTGTTTACTTTTGGCCTAACAGGCTGTGACCTACATGGAATAAATTAATGTTCCTTGGTGTCACAGTATTAGAAACCTGAGATTGTTTTACTTATAACCTGTAAACTTTGATAACAAAAAGCCCTCTATTTTACTTGTTTGAGGATAAGTCCTATTTCGTAGAGTAGGCCTTAAATCCAATCAGATATTGGTTGGCTACTCCTACAATATTTGCTCCTAAAGCATAGATATTACCTGGATATTTTCAGAATTTGTCATGTATGTATGTTTAAGATATTTCAAAGTGCTGTTTTGGTTATCATTATTTTATTTTATGCACTTAAAGTCACTGTCCTGAGAAGGAACCACAGGCTTTAGCAGACAGCATGAGACTCAGCCTCTTATGTAGAACTCAGAATCTAAATGGAGTTGCACAAAAGGCCTTGGTTGCGTTTTCTGTGATGAGAACACACCTTTGTGGTTTATTGAGTTTAGATATGGAAAGAAAAGGCATCAGAGAGCAGCAGGGTTGAAATGTTTGCTGAGTTTATTTATGTATCTATCTGTTTAACCAATTCAAGATGATATTTCTGGAGTCGGTGGGAGAAGGAGTGTGTAGTGAATTCAGAACCACATGCAGGTCTGAGTCAAAGGAAATAATTGCTATGCTCTACGTGGGCGATAGATTCCAAAAGATTCCCACTGGACTCTTAAGTTAATTGTATTTCTGATCATCCTACCTAGCAGTTATTCAGTAGTGTTAATCATTTACATAGAGGCAGATAGAACCCAGTAGAAACCACTGTTGTCCTTTGACAGAATTACTCAAATAGTTAAACTGGGGCCTAGACTTCAGAAGATGCCTATGATCTGATTAGTGCTCCCTTTCTGTGCCTACACTGTTTAGTCAAATAATGTGATTTATGTAAACAGTGTGATTATTTTATTTTGTGGAATTCTGGTATAGGCCAGTCAGAAAATGCTTACATGAGCTTCCCAGACACTGAATCCCTGGTGAATTTCATGGCTGACAGCATCTCACATCCACTTCCACAGTTCTTCCTGGAGGAACAGAGAGAATGCTGGGTGCTCTTGCCTTGCTTGTCCAGACTCTCCCATACACCACTTGCTTTGCTAGGCTTGCTTTTTACGCTCAGCCTTCAGTAGGTCATGATATCGACTGTAACTCTGTGCAGTCTTGTGTCTTCTAGTCAGTCATCCAAACTAAGGATCGTCTTGAGGACCAACAATGTGGCACCATTTATAATAGTTAATGGGAAATCTGTACTCTCAGAGTCTCTCAGATCATGCAGATACATTGGTAATTTTATTGGAACCCTTTTTTATTAAAAAAAAAAGACGAAGCTACAGACATTAAATTTTATGAGCATAAGAAAATGAGCCATTTAAAAATTGGTGGGTATATTTGTACATGAGGCTGTCAAGAGAATTTCATTTCCTTGGAGCTTAAAATAAATGTTACATTAGCACTTACGGCTACATTAAGCATGGCTGAGATTAGGAATTATTTCTGAATATTTTCTTCACCTTCAAGATAGCAGGAACATATTTCCCTCCAGAGCAGCTACTTAAATAAGAAGAGTGAGAGGCTTTATTTGCTATTTTCTTTACATAGTCTAAGGAGATGCTTTGTTGAAGTGTGGCACAGAACGCATTGGTTGGCTCCATTGGTATCCAATACAGTTCCTCCTAATGGCTATGGGGTCTCTGAGGGAGAGGCCCAGTGTCTGCTGTCCAGGAGCCCACAGAATAGAGGTCATCACAGATTTAGGGTAGTTCTATGACAGAATACACACAGGTTTAAAAGAACACCAGAGGGATGAGTCCAGTTTATCTCAGGAGAGGAGAGGTCAGGCCAAGTCTAGAAGGGTGATGGCTACATAGGGTTTAGGATTTCATTTCAAAGACAGGAGTATTGAGAATAAGCATGTGTGATTTTTTTTTTTTTTGTGAATGGGTCATCTCACTCAGGATG
Source organism: Tokudaia tokunoshimensis (assembly GCA_036184795.1). Classification (NCBI taxonomy): domain Eukaryota; kingdom Metazoa; phylum Chordata; class Mammalia; order Rodentia; family Muridae; genus Tokudaia; species Tokudaia tokunoshimensis. The sequence goes on along the minus strand of BTHU01000012.1, from coordinate 91,065,063 downwards.
ACATTCTCCAGTTCCACCCACTTGCCAAAGAATTTCATGAATTCATTGTTTTTAATAGCTGAGTAGTATTCCATAGTGTAAATATACCACATTTTCTGTATCCATTCCTCCGTTGAGGGACATCTGGGTTCTTTCCAGCTTCTGGCTATTATAAATAAGGCTGCTATGAATATAGTGGAGCTTGTGTCCTTATTGCATGTTGGAGAGTCCTCTGGGTATATGCCCAGTAGTGGTATAGCTGGGTCCTCCGGTAGTATTATGCCAAGTTTTCTGAGGAACCGCCAAACTGATTTCCAGAGTGATTTTACCAACTTGTAGTCCCACCAGCAGTGGAGGAGTGTTCCTCTTTCTCCACATCCTCGCCAACACCAGCTGTCTCCTGAGTTTTTGATCTTAGCCATTCTGACTGGTGTGAGGTGAAATCTCAGGGTTGTTTTGATTTGCATTTCCCTGATGACTAAGGATGTTGAACATTTCCTTAGGGGTTTCTCAGCCATTCGATATTCCTCAGGTGAAAATTCTTTGTTTAGCTCTGTACCCCATTGTTTTAATCGGGTTATTTGGCTCTCTGGAATGTACCTTCTTGAGTTCTTTGTATATCTTGGATATTATCCCTCTGTCAGATGCAGGGTTGGTAAAGATCTTTTCCCAATTAGTTGGTTGCCGCTTTGTCCTTTTGACAGTGTTCTTTGCCTTACAGAAATTTTGTAATTTTATGAGGTCCCATTTGTCAATTCTTGATCTTAGAGCATAAGCTATTGGTGTTCTGTTCAGGAAATTTTCCCCTGTGCCCATGTGCTCAAGGCACTTCCCCAGTTTCTTTTCTATTAGTTTCATTGTTTCTGGTTTTATGTGGAGGTCCTTGATCCACTTGGACTTTAACTTAGTACAGGGAGATAAGAATGGATCAATTTGCATTCTTCTGCATGCTGACTTCCAGTTGAACCAGCACCATCTATTGAAAAGGCTATCTTTTTTCCACTGGGTGGTTGTAGTTCCCTTGTCAAAGATCAAGTGACCATAGGTGTGTGGGTTTATTTCTGGGTCTCCAATTCTGTTCCATTGATCTACCTACCTGTCATTGTACCAATACCATGCAGTTTTTAACACTATCGCTCTGTAATACTGCTTGAGGTCAGGGATACTGATTCCCCCAGAAGTTCTTTTACTCTTGAGAATAGTTTTAGCTATCCTGGCTTTTTTGTTATTCCAGACGAATTTGATAATCGCTCTTTCTGACTCTATGAAGAATGGAGTTGGGATTTTGATGGGGATTGCATTGAATCTGTACATTGCTTTTGGCAGGATAGCCATTTTTACTATATTAATCCTGCCAATCCATGAGCGTGGAAGATCTTTCCATCATCTGAAGTCTTCTTCAATTTCGTTCTTCAGAGACTTGAAGTTCTTGTCACACAGATCTTTCACTTGTTTGTTTAGAGTCACACCAAGATACTTTATATTGTTTGTGGCTATTGTGAAGAGTGTCATTTCCCTAATTTCTTTCTCTGCCTGTTTATCCTTTGAGTATACAAAGGCTACTGATTTGCTTGAGTTGATTTTATATCCGGCTACTTTGCTGAAGTTGCTTATCAGCTGTAGGTGTTTTCTGGTGGAGTTTTTTTGGGTCACTTAAGTACACTATCATATCATCTGCAAATAGTGATACTTTGACTTCTTCCTTTCCAATTTGTATCCCTTTGACTTCCTTTTGTTGTCTAATTGCTCTAGCTAGAACTTTGAGTCCTATATTGAATAAATATGGAGAGAGAGGGCAGTCTTGTCTAGTCCCTGATTTTAGTGGGATTGCTTCAAGTTTCTCTCCATTTAGTTTGATGTTGGCTACTGGTTTGCTGTATATTGCTTTTGCTATGTTTAGGTATGGGCTTTGCATTCTTGATATTTCCAAGACTTTTAACATGAAAGGATGCTGAATTTTGTCAAACACCTTTTCAGCATCTAATGAAATAAGCAAAAATTTTTGTAAGTTACCTATTTTAATTTATTTCATTGTAGATGAAAAAAACAGACTAAGAAAATGAGATGAGTAACTCAAGTTTCCTTAACAAGTATGTATCAAAACTTCCACAGGCTTCTAAGTTCCTTGAACTCTGTATTGTCAGCATTTCCACTGTATGCAGATTAAAAGTCTTGCGGTAAATTTGGCATCCTGTGGATCTCTTCCCCTTCCACATTAACATGTCCATCCATGTTACCTCTGCTCTGGTTTTATTTGTGTAGCTATTCCCAGGATAGACTAAAGATATTTTTTAAAAAGTCTTTTGAGGAAGATTATAAAATTTGATGCTCCATTGTGTTCAGCTTTAAATAAGAAGGAAAACAGCATGGACTCACATGTGATTCAGACATTGTTTTCAATGTGTTGCACACTGTGCTTCAGAACAAATGAACAGAAAACCATAAACAAGCAAGCAAGCAAGCACACAGAACAAGTTATCTGCTATGATCAGCGTCTGAGAGCAGGGTTCCAACCTGTGTATGTTCCAACACTAATGGTAAACATTGACATCTGTCACCTGTATTGCAAATAACTTCATTTTCACAGAAGTGTGTGCCTTTCACATTCACACCATTTAAGAAGTGTTATAGCCAATGAAAAAATATCTTGTCACCAGCAATGTTGTACCATGTTCTTCTTCTCTTTGTTATCATGTCAGATGCTGCTCTGGTTACTCCATCATTTAAAATAAATGTATACAATGAGAAGTTCCTATTGGGCATAAGACATTATTTATTAACCTTTACATTAAAAGTTATGAAAATACAGACAAATTTAGCCAAAGATGAGAATCACAAGTACTATAATAATAATAATAATAATAATAATAAGAAGAAGAAGAAGAAGAAGAAGAAGAAGAAGAAGAAGAAGAAAAAGAAGAAGAAGAAGCAGGGAGATCGATGTTTCTGTAAGACTGAAAAGTCCTGAAATTTGCTCAGCTGCTGACAGCAAAGCATATGGAATTGTGTAGAGAATGGCTTTTCTTGTTGGGGCTGAGAACCAAGACTATCATCCAGCCAATTCCAAAAAAAAACTCAAAGGAAAATATTATGAACTAAATTATGATAAGAACGAAAGTAACTCACATTAATGTTAATGGATGCCAAAAACATATTCCTGTTTTACTTCCTTGTGGGGATTATATTTACAGATACAAACTCCTTTATGGCTCTAGAAAAAAATGGTTCTCAGCCTCTCTAATGTTGTGACCCTTTAATACAGTTCCTCATGATGTGGTGACACCCAATCATAAAATTATTTTATTGCTGCTACCTAACCATAATTTTGCTACTGTTATAAATTATAATACAAATATATGATATATAAGATATCTGATAAACTACTCCTAAATGGGTCAAGACCCACAGGTTGAGAACCACTGCACTAGATCATGACCAATGTGCATACTTTTTAGGTCTGTGACTTTACTGAGTTTGTTGGCTATTATCAAAATTTTAAGCTAAGTAGTACTAGAAAAAATATGTCTAAGCCTTCTATAATTGCTGCAAAGCGGAGTCTATTGGACACCAATAGAAAATGATGCCAACTGACAGCTGTCCTTCAGTTGTATTATCAAAGCAACACCTTTCTTGCATGCCCGAGAGTAATTGTGAGTCCAGGCTTCTCTGTACTGTATGTATTCTATATTACTCCATTCAGAGCTAATTTAGAATCTGGTGTCAACATTAATTTAATGCTTATTTTCACATAAGTCTCACATGTCTCACATATGTTCCAATATTTGGCTGCTGTAACATAAAACTAATCAGTGGCTTAAACTATGGAAACTTATTTGTTCATACTTACAGAGGCTAGCATTACAGAACTAAGGAAAAGGGTCATTCCTCTAGGGAACACCTTCTCACTACAGGCTCACATGGCCTTTCAGCCACTGCTCTGCATGGAAGGAAGTTATGGTTTTGATGTATGCATTTCAGAAGGTGTTAATAATTGATCCATACTCTGTGTTATATTTACACAATGGAATACTACTCTGCAATTAAAAACAATGAATTCACTAAATTCCTAGGCAAATGGTCAGAACTTGAAAATATCATCCTTAGTGAGGTAACCCAATCACAAAAGAACACACATAGTATGCAGTCACTGATAATGGGATATTAACCCAGAATCTCAGAATACCCTAGACACAATACGCATATCAATAGATTTCCAAGAAGATGGAAGGAGAGACCCCTGGTCCTGGAAAGACTGGATGTAGGGGAATGCCAGGACAGAGTAACGAGAGGGAGTTGAATGGAGAAAAGAGGGAGGGAAGGGGGCTTATGGGACTTTCAGGGAGGGAGGAAACGGGAAAGAGGAAATGATTTTGAATGTAAATAAAAATATAAAAAATAAAAAAAAATGATCCATACTCACTAAAGCTTTTTTATTTTTAAGTTCAACTTGGGAAAATAATTAAAGCTGTCACTTATAGCTGAGTGGGACCAAATCACTCCAGATTCGGATGGTTTTTCATAACTTTCGAGTTGTGCCTGGTCATGCAGTGATTGATGAAGACCCATTGGCCAAGGTTCTTCAAGGAACACAACTAACAGAATAGATGCTTAATTGTAAGGGTGGAGGTATTAAATTGGCTTACATGAGTGAAGACTGGCCATTTGCCTTGCTAGAGAAACAGAGAACCTGGTATCTGCTCAGTCCAAAAAACTGGAAGTGCCAGAACAAGGAAGACCGACACACAGTCCCAGTTTGAGACTGACGGCCTGAAAGCACCCTGCGGTGTAGCTAACATATTGAAGGGTTCACAGGCTGTGGGAATGGGGTTTGAGGTCCCAGGCAGGGGCAGCAGCACCAGATGCACTTGTTTAGTGGAATGAAGCTTGTACACATTGAATAGGTCTTCATTCTTTTTTTTTTTTTTTTTTTTACTTTTCTTCCCTCCAGTTCCCAGCCTATTGGACAGGGCTGAGCACATTCAAGGAAGGCTTTTCAAACTTCTGCCACTGTTCTGCATGACAATCATCTTCGGAAATGCTCTCAGACATGTGGAAGTCTACTAAATGCTTAGGCATGCATCCCTTAATCCAAGCAAAGAGACAGCCCAGATTAATTTACGCACTGGGTGCCTGGCAGTGCATGCTTGTAATTCTAGCAATTAAGAGACCAAGAAAGATTTACATGAAAAATATTTCTGTCAGATTATGTTTTTTGTTGGGGAATTGAGTCCATTGATGTTATAAGATATTAAGGAATAGTGATTGTTGTTTCTTGTTATTTTTTATGTTATTTTTATGTTTGTGTGGTTACTTTCTTTTGGGTTTGTTGGATAAAGATTATTTTCTTGCTTTTTCTAGGGTGTAGTTTCCCTCCTCATGTTGGTGTTTTCCATCTATTATCCTTTGTAGGGCTGGATTTGTGGAAAGATGTTGTATAAATTTGGTTTTATCATGGAATATCTTGCTTTCTCCATCTATGGTAATTGAGAGATTTGCTGGGTATAGTAGTTTGGGATGGCATTTGTGTTCTCTTAGGGTCTGTATGAGATCTGCCCAGGATCTTCTAGCTTTCATCATCCCAGGTGAGAAGTCTGGTGTAATTCTGATAGGCCTGCCTTTATAGGTTAGTTGACCTTTTTCCCTTACTGCTTTTAATATTCTTTCTTTGTTTAGTGCATTTGGTGTTTTGATTATTATGTGCCAGGAGGACTTTCTGGTCTGGTCCAGTCTGTTTGGAGTTCTGTAGGCTTCTTGTATGTTCATGGACATTTCTTTCTTTAGGTTAGGGAAGTTTTCTTCTATAATTTTGTTGAAGTTATTTACTGGTCCTTTAAGTTGTAAATCTCTGCTCTCTTCTATACCTATAATCCTTAGGTTTGGTCTTCTCAGTGTGTCCTGGATTTCCTGAATGTGTTGGTTCAGGAGCTTTTTGCATTTTGCATTTTCTTTGACTGTTGAGTCAATGTTTCCTATTGTATCTTCAGCCCCTGAGATTCTTTCTTCTATCTCTTGTATTCTGTTGTTGATGCTTGCATCTATGACTCCTGAATTCTTACCAAGATTTTCTATCTCCAGAGATGTCTCACTTTGTGATTTCTTTATTGTTTCTACTTGCATTTTTAGATCCTGGATGGTTTTGTTCAGTTCCTTCACTTGTTTGTTTGTGTTTTCCTGTAATTCTTTAAGGGGTTTTTGTGTTTCCTCTTTAAGGGCTTTTACCGTTTGACCCATGTTCTCCTGTATCTTCAATTTTATCAGAAAGTGTTTGTGATTCCTCTTTCAATTTAGTGATGTTTTTTATGTCTACCATTTTAATTGTATTATTTTCCATGATAATCTTTAATTTTAGCATTTTTCTATATATTTCTTCAATTTTATCAGAAATATTTTTCATGTAAATCTTCAGTTTTGTCATAAAATGTTTATAATTCCACTTTCAATCAACTTAGGAATATTTTTATGTCTACTATTTTATCAGTATAATTTTTTTCCATGAAATAGTCAATCTTAACGTGTTTTCCTATATATTCAATTTTATCAGAGATATTTTCTATCTGAATCTTCAGTTTTATCAGAAAATATTTATAATTCTACTTTCACTCAACTTAGGAATATTTTTATTCCTACCATTTTATTGGTATAATTTTCCATGAAATAGTCAATTTTAATGTGTTTTTCTATATATTTCTTGAATTTTTCAGAAATATTTCCCTTGTAGATCTTCAATTTCATCAGAAAATGTTTATAATTCCACTTTCAATCAACTTAGAAATATTTTTATGCCTACCATTTTATCTGTAATTTTCCATGGTAATCTTCAATTTTAATGTTATTTTATATTTTTCTACAATTTTATTAGAAATATTTCCCATGTAAATATTCAATTCTATCATAAAATGTTTCTACTTCCTTTTTCAATTAATTTAGCAAGGTTTTTTTTTGTCTACTATTTTACTCTTTTATTTTCCATGAAAATTGTCAATCTTAATGTGTTTTTCTATATGCTTCTTCAATCTTATCAGAAACATTTTCCATGTAAATCTTTAATTTTATCATAAAATGTTTTTACTCCCTTCTTCAATAAAGAGAGAGAGAGAGAGAGAGAGAGAGAGAGAGAGAGAGAGAGAGAGACCAAGAAAGGAGAACTGTGGAGAGATGGCTAAGAGGTTAATTGCCCCACTTAGGATCTTTCTGCTTTTCTTAGATAGTTTCATAGGAAATGTTTTATAACTTAGTAATAAATGCTGTGATCACTTTTTTTCTATATTCTTTATTTACATTCCAAATGATTTCCCCTTTCCTGGTTCCCCCTCCCCAAAAGTCCCATAAGTCCTCTTCTCTACCCCTGTTCCCCAGTCAACCCCCTCATGCTTCTCCTGGTATTCCCCTACACTGCTACATCAAGTCTTTCCATGATCAGAGGCCTCTCCTCCCTTCTTCTTGGAAATCAATTGATATGTGAATTGTGTCTTGGGTATTCCAAGCTTCTGGGTTAATATCCCCTTATTAGTGACTGCATACCATGTGTGTTCTTTTGTGACTGGGTTACCTCACTAAGGATGACATTTCCCAGTTCTGACCATTTGCCTAAGAATTTCATGAATTCATTGTTTTTAATTGCTGAGTAGTATTCCATTGTGTAAATATACCACATCTTCTGAATCCATTCCTCCGTTGAGGGACATCTGGGTTCTTTCCAGCTTCTGGCTATTATAAATAAGACTGCTATGAACAACTCACAATTCTCCTTTCTTTTTTTAAAAAAGTGATTACAGCTATGTTCATAGCAGCCTTATTTATAATAGCTGTAATCACTTTAAAAAAAAAGAAAGGAAAATTGTGAGTTCAGGGCTAGTCCATGCTACACAACCACACCCTATTTCCACCAGGAAGAAAAGAGAGAAAGAACAGGAGGAGGAGAAGGAAGAGATGAAGGAAAAGTTAACCACAACAGAAGGATTCCTATTAAAAGAGAGAGAGAGGTCCCCAAAGAATCATCTGGTAAAACTTTGTAAAGCAGTGGGACAGATGGAACAGTCCTTATGGAATCACTGTTGCCCATACATCCAGATGTTTATCACAGAGTGCTGCTGTTCTTGAATCTAGCTTGCTAGAAGTTAGCTGGTAGGTTCAGGGGGAAGCAAAGTACCCACCAGCCCTGCATTTTGTTTTGCCCAAAGGATGAAACAGTGGTTTAGCTATAGGCTAGCAATGGTGTTAAGCTTGGAATTCGGTAGCTGCCTTTCTTCCCACAATGCATGCTTATCGTGGTGATACTCTGTCAGTTGTATTTTGGCAGTTTTGTGAGTGAGCAACCTGCTGGAATTGGCTACCGAACCACCCTGAACTACTTGCTTGGTATACACAGCTTGTGTACTGTGGACTGAAGAAGCGTGTGTCAGCCTCTTTGGGGAAATTCCATAAGATGCAACAATGGGAGTTCCAGCTGCCATTCTTTCTATCCCTTTCCCAAGCTCATGCTACGACAGCTATACAACATGTGGCAGGTCCTCTATCCCGCAGACCCGCTGATTTTTAGCTTTTGGAAAAAGATCACTAAAACACTGGAACAAAAGATAATGTATCTTCCATGAAAGTCTAGACTATGTATTAAATGGCACCTATATCTATTTGTCTCATAGAGCTGATAGTGGCAATTTGTTTTCCTGTCTATATTGTGATCCTCCAGCCAAACAATGAACTCCTATTTCCTATTGCCAAAAGAGCAGAATAGCATCTTCTATATCTCGGAATGCATAAGTACATGCATGAAATATGAGTCTGCCATTCTCCTGAGGACAGTCTTTACTTCAATGATGAGAATAATGACTGGCCTCTAAAAGCACGCATGCGCACAACACCCTTGACGACTCTTGGCAAAGAGCCGTATGCAATAGGATGATGAAAATGACCATTACTAATTGGTGTTAAATCACAATTAGAGTTAACTTCCAGCTGCTCCTTCTAATCGATGGTGCCTGCAGATTCTGCGAAATCCTGCTGGCCTGGTGCTTTTGGGAGGGTGCAAGCAGCTTCTGCTTTAGTGAATTAGGATCTCTGGCTGGAATTGAGAAGTAGTGCCTGCCTTTAGGAATTTGGCATGGGAGGCTCTTGGAAGAGAGAGCAGTTTTCTCCCAGTTGCCTCTCAGTAACCTTTGCAACACACGAATCTGAGCAGAGTGTACTTGCAGCTGTCTTTACCTCAATTGTAATAAGGATTGCACATTCCCTCTGAACTCTGCTTCTAGGACAGGATCCATAAACACAGTCAGCTTTGGGATGATGAAGTTTATGCCTTACGGTTTGTATTTGAAGTCAGTCTTGTAAGATATGAGCTGGGAGAGAAAAACCTGCTGGTGCCTAGATTTTCTACCTTCAGGTTGGCTCTCATTTCAACAATGGAGGTTACAGAGGCAACTTCAGCAATTCTAGAAGTCTGTCATGTGCATTTAGATGAAGCAGAGACCTAATTATGGAGTCTTTTGAGTCCTTAAGCTGTTTCTATTTAGGGCTCTCTGTTGGTCTGCTTGCAGACAGAATGAAGACTTTTCCACATTCAGTTGCCAGGACAAAGGTTGACAGATCTTTCACCCTTCAATATGCCTCCAGAGCAGTTCTTTAAGGACTAAGTTTCTCAAATTCCAGAGGAAGGATGGATTCAGTAATTTACTACACTTTCCATTTCTAAAGTTCCTTCCATTTCTTCATTCCCACCAATTAACACCAATGAGTGGGTCCCTGGTGGAATGATGGCTTAACAGATCATCTTTACTTAACAGGAAGCAGTTCTTATGAATGAAAACACGAGGTCTGGATGAACGCTAAGGTTGCAATATGTGTAGTATTCTTCTTCCTTGGTGCCTTTAAGGATTCGTTTGCTTTGGAATACATACATTTCCCCCCATTGGAACATATATTTATTTTTCCAGGTCATTTCTGGAACAACAACAAAAAAGTCAGTGAGTACTCTGTGTGTGAGTATATCATACAGTATAAGCAAACACACAATCTTGAGTTTGGATCTTTCTTTAGGGGTGCACATTGTAATATATTTTAAGGCATAGTTCATTTGTGGGTTCTTTGCTATTTACCCCCAAACAATATCTATATTCCATCATGTGGCTTGTCATTTTAGGGACTTATTTCCTTTGCTTTGTAAAGATTCAATGGACCCATTTGGTTCTCTCCACAGAGGCATCTAAGTAAACATAGTTCAACAAACATGAACTTGAAAGGCGTCCATGCTACTTCTGAGGGTGACCATAAAGGCTTCCCAGAGCACATATTTTCAGAAGCATTATTCAGAGGAGGGTTTTTCAAATGTTTGTAGTAAATTCAAGCAGATTGTCACCCATGAAGAGTAATATAAATGCTATATTTATTATATTTATAATATAATGCTATGTTGCATATGCATGTTTATAGATCACTAAGGTGTTTAAAACATACATTTTACAAGTGAGGAAACAGAAAGCTTTACTGTGGTTAGAATGAATTTCTAATAGCTGATTACTCTGGGCAAAAATAGCATCCAGGTTCATAGCATGCCATTTTCCTCCCATTTGGGAGGTGTATTTTGGAGATTTTGGCATTCTACCATAACAACATTTTCCCCAAAGGTATCAAATCAAGCAGTTCCACTAAATAGCCAGAGACACTTAGATGACCCAAGAAAGTCACAGTAATTTCTTGTGGAGAAAGTCATTCATTTCCTGTGTCTTCCCTCTACACCGTTACAGTCGATTTGCTGGGTGCTTTTTAAAGTTGACATTTGCTTTCACTTGGGTTTCTTCTGTGCCTACAGTTTCACCCTCTGGAGAGTGATGCTATCTGCAAGAGTTCAGCAGAGGCATGGCCCCTTAGGAAATACTCAGTTTGAAATGGGAACTTCAGAGTAAAAAAAAAATTCAGCTGCTAATTATACACATAAGAGCCAATTTCCCCTAAGTGCAACACACAAGGACGTGGAAGGCATTGGACCCTGACCAGAACTTACTTCCTTCTCACCAGTGTCTTTGTGGTTACTGTAAGAATGGTTACATATGGAATCACCACTCAGGTATATTGAATAGTTAATATGTATAATGGTTCCTTTGAAAGTCAGTTCCCTATGGCCCGAAGCTGTATTCCCCATCTAGAGCAAAAGAATAGCATCATTGATGCTTGGAGTTCAGACACCAGAATGTTTTGAGAGGTCCATTCAGTCGTGTGGAGTGTGCTGCCACAGAGAAGAGGTTCTATGCTAGTAAGAAGTGAGAGGGGACCCAGCCTGGTGCATTAACGACTCTATCAGTGGAGACTGACTAACAGCTTGTTTGTCTCAACACCCCACATGTAGGTCACCCAATGGAATGACTTGATACTGAGATCTCCTGTGCAGACAATGGGGGTTGGGGATGGAGTAAAAGAATACACCTTCAAGCAGCTTGTCATCTTTCTTCTATTGTCACAGTGTTTGCAGATAACTCCCCAAATGCATGTTTGTTCTGGAACCAGAGTCATGAAAGTGGATTTGGTAGTTTTGCAAAGGGTTTCTCTAATCCATTCATTCTGGTACATTTCTTTAGAGGAATAGCTTGTTTGTTTGTTTGCTTGTTTGTTTAGTCTTTCTTGTTTGTCTTTAAAATTTGAACCAGTTCTATGGAAGCGAGAGGCAGTAATGAAGGATAGGAAAATGAATAGGTTAGAGGGAAAACCAAGAAGATGTGCATCATTTATATTGATTTATCCCGGCTCCAGCTCCCCCTCCTCCCCAGGACTCAACTGTGACCTCGCTCCTGTCTCCTCTCATGTCCAGTTGGATATGGCCTTTCCTTTCCTCAAACTCCCACACAAGCCCACTGCCAGGGCTCAGTATCTTCTGCACTCTGCTTCTAAGGGTCAGGTGATGTACGGAACGATGCTCTGTCTCCAGAAACCTGCTGCAGAATTCTCACACTGGCATCCCTCTTACCCTCTGCATCTCACTCCTCTCTGCACTCCAGGGACATTATTATTAAAAATGAATAACAATGTTACAGGGTTCATTCATCCGATGCAGTATGGGCCACTTGTCTCTCTGCTGGTTGCATTTGATACCCACAAGAGAACAAGTATTGAGAGGAGGGTAACAGAAAGAAAGGAAAATGGATAGGAATGCCCCCTCAGTTTTCTCTTCATCCTCCTCTTCTCTCCTGCTCTTCCCGCTAACTCTTCTCATCTTCAGTTTTTCTTCTTTGTGGTGCTATTATGGACAAAACCTAAGACCTTTGTTTTTGTTAATTCTGAAAAATACTAAGCGGGCTGTGAATGTATCTTTAATAAGAACACGTAGTTATTACATTGTGGGAAAAGAGAAAATCATTTGAAAATTAGAAACAAACAAAAAAAATATATACTTGACCTGAAAATGCTATGAGCAAATACACATTAATTGGTTAAAACTTCTAAAATAATAAAAGAGCATCACAGTATTTGGGATTCTCTAGGAGGCACCTGAATACTTTCTTTCCCTGGTATTGGACTTGTAATTTGGGGATAATCTTTAGTTGTTTGTTTGCAAGGGAAAAATGGAAGTTTCTCAGCAGATGGCTCCTACCCATTTAAACTTCTAATTCAGAAATAAAGCAATCTTGATTACACACACAGTCAAAGAATAAGAGGAGTAACCTTTTCTTTTCTCACAAGATTTTTGTATGCGGTGTTGAGATGCACCACGAATCACAGAGATGTCGGAGTTTTGAGTTGAGTTTTCAAAGAGAATGTTTCCTTCTGTTGATGCAGCAGCATCAACCGCCATGTGCAGAGCTCCACACGTGCAGCGCTCAGAGCTTCTGTCAGTACTAAATTCTCAATCCGCTTGGGGAGCATGGGTGAAGTGACTTAGGGACAGACAAGTTTTGGTCTTGGCGTGCTCGACTCCTGAAGTGCAATGCTCCAGTGCCAGCTAGTGGATAGACTTCCTTGCTTTGTTTTGCTGCCAGTACTAACATCAGCATCAGCTAATTTTAGCTTGACCTAAAGGTTAGGTCACCGTTGAGATGTAGGTTCTAAACTCATCCTCCACTGGTTATGTGACGTCTCTGATATTTGCTGAAATACTGTGTTTATCTCCTTGCCTCTATGGCTATAAAAGCCAGGACTGCGTTAATGTGCTTCTCTTAGTGGGAGACAGTAGTAAAACCCCCTGGGAAAATGCTTTGCCAATATATGCTTAACATTCCTGTTTATATTTTATAAACTAAAAGTTAATTTTGCCTTTTTACTTCCGGTCTCACATAAAATTTGAATTGCATTTTTATTTTTATTTTTTATTATTTTATTCTAAGTCTTGCAGTGCTCAACCTTTGAGCCATATACTCAGCCCACAATCTGTACTTTTAGAAATAAAATAGCAGCCACTTGCTTTCATAAAATTTTAAATTTCACTTATTGTTAATTATGTAGTGTATTTGAAGAACCTGTTTTTAAAAATACCATTTGTTTCCATTCATCTGCTTAAAAAAGAGCATAAAACAGATGCTACTGGCATGATAAAAAAAGAAATATTGCTTTAACAAGTTCATTCTACTGCTAAAATTTGCAAAAGAAAAGGTAAACCAATATCTTCATAAAAAATATTCCCTGCAAGGAAAAGTTACTCCTTCTATGCATGTTTGACATTTCAGAGTAAAGGTAAAATTCATTTTTAATGAAAAAGATTCCATGGGGTTATTAATTAAAAAAAAACACAGGGAGAGAAAACTGTCATTTTAAAAGAGCATCTCATGAATTAGAAAATGTTGCCAGTGAGGAGTTTAGCTCTCAGTGGTCCTCCCCAGGATCCTGCCTCCCCTCTCAGTGGGAGTGCCTCCACCTTGCCCTTGCCTAGCCGGAGTCATCATGGAGGCATAAGATGCTATTGCTCCCAAGCCCTGTTCAATTTAAAGAATTCTTCAAGCTTGTTGCCCTGTCACCAGAGCCTTAAAGAAAACAAGTACCAAAGAATGAACCTGAAGGCAAAGACTGTGAACAGGGTAACCACAGACACTAGAGTAGTGAGTTTTTGTTTCTTACTTCTTTCTTTTTTTTTTATTTTCTAAGTTTTTTTATTAACATTCAAAATCATTTCCCCTTTCCCGTTTCCTCCCTCCCCGAAAGTCCTATAAGCCCCCTTTCCTCCCTCTTTTCCCCATTCAACCCCCTCTCTTCTGTCCTGGCATTCCCCTACATCCAATCTTTCCAGGACCAGGGGTCTCTCCTTCCATCTTCTTGGAAATCTATTGATATGCATATTGTGAGACTATAGCATAGTTGTGTAACTCATGGCCTGTACCCCTCGTTAATAGTGGTTATGTACATATATGCTTGTGTATATGTATATATCTCTAAACACAACCTGCTAGTTGTATTTGTTTTCAGAGCTGGTTATTGGTATTGTACAAAAAATCGATGTGCTCTTCCACGAGGAAGACAATTTCTTAGGCTCTCAGCATTTCGTTCATACCTATAGTTCTTTGTGTAAGGTTGAGGCTTTGTGGACACTCCCTTGTCCACTTTGGCACCTTCATTGTGGTCATCCTTGGTAAGTTCCCATTTGAAGGGTCACACTGATGAGACTTCACGGGTGTGGTTTCTGCCATTATTAGGAGACACCATCTCAGGGCAAACTTCCCTGATCTTTGGAGTCTTACTCTCTTTCTGCCCTCTCTTCTGCAGGGTTACCCTAGTAGTAATTATTTCATGTTTCATTGTTAAAGAAAAGCAATGTCAACTGAGTGGATATGAGTATGTTCTATTTCCAAGAGGACCGAGTAGAGTGCTTACACGGGTTCATATTCCTGTAGCATAAATGATCTCTGTATGCAAATGTTAAAGGAGCTGCAGTTATTTCATTTGTTGGAGGAGGAGCTAGTGCTACAAAATATGCAGAGACCCAAGATCGGATAAAGCAGTGATGTAAAATTTCTCCTGGATTTCTCCACATGTCCTTTCCTGTTCATGGAATTCCTAGTCTTACCTCTGTCCCAGCTCTCTCACAGTTTGGAAGAGTTTATAAATAACTTCACTTGGTGCTAGCAAGATGGGTTAGTGAGTACTTGCATGTGCTGTGCAAGTCTGATGACCCAAGTTCATTCTCAGGACCCCATATGAAGTCGAAAGGAAAGAATAAGTTCCATGAAGCTGTGCCTTGCTCACCACCTCATACACTCACTCATACATACAATAATAAATAATAAACAGTAGATACTATCTCTTCTGCTGCCTGACATTTACTTAGGAAATTGTATATGTTTGGAATGTTCAAGAGGCAGAAACCACATCATAAAAAAATATGATGAGGGTGTTTTTTAACTGATAAAGCTGATTGGAGGATCTGGCTGCAGAGCTGTTTCAAGTGATCTTTTCAGTGTTTTGGCTGTGATCTAGCAGACGTGCCTTGCAGGCGATCTGTCTAGGTAAGGGCTCAGGGGGTAGCTGCATTGGGATATATCATCTCTGCAGCAATTCCACTTCAAAAGTGGAGAGGGAGTATCCAGGCTGTTTCTTCTCTGAGCTTCCCTACTCAGAAAGCTACCTCTTTCCTAGAGAGAAAATAGTTGCCACCTAAGAAAAATGTATCATCTTCGTAGAAGTCCATCTTTGTATGAATATACAAGGAGTAAAGAATATTTTATTCTAATGAGTATAAATGATTTTACAGCAGTTCCAACATTTAACATATAGGTATAGTATGTTTAATATATAAACACTCCATAACATGTACAGTATTCACATATTTTAGAACATTTAACATGTATAAATAAGACATACATTTTTAAATGCCTTTTTATTCTTTGAGGATTTCATATATTGTGTTTTGAAGATTTTACAACCCCTACCTATTTCCTTTCAGATCAGCTTCTACTCTCTACCACTCATTTTTTTTTAAACCCATTAGTGCTATCTATATATTCTTAGACAAGTAGTCATGTACTGGAACTTGCTAGTTCCTCTCAGGGCCACATTCTTAACAAAAAGTAACCCTATCAGTGGATATCATATTTTTTTTTTGTGCACAAGTCAAGTCCTTGAGGGTAACCAAGAGCAGTGACAATTACTGGTAATATTTGGGATCTCTGAGGTCTCCCTTGCTGACAACTTCGATAAAAGTAACTCACTCTTGTCATTGGTCTTTTAATGTGTTGGCCCTGGTGTCTAGTAGGAGCATTGTTGCCCCATTAGAGGGTAACTCCATCTATGCTCTTTTTATATATGAATATATTTATGTCTTAGAACGTTTCTGCAGTAGTAATTTTTAATGCATCTTTTTTGGGTGTTATCACTCTCAATATTCATATTCCTTCTTCTATCCTGCTCTCTCACCTTTCTGTCCATTTAGTTCTTTCTGTCAAATTATTCTCCTTTAAACACTGTGTTCTATCTTCCCTTTCTTGATAACTCCTGTGGCCATTTATTAATTTCTTGAATCCTGTGGGTAAGGAGAAACAGACTCAAGCTAACATTTGTCTCCCTGGGTCACCTCATTCAGAATGATTATTTCTAGTCCATTTCACTTACCAGTGACTTTCATATTTATTATTAACAGTTATTCAGCTGGATAAATGTACCACTTTTCTGTTATCCATTCATCGGTTGAGGTTATTTTTATTTCCTGGATATTGTTTATAGAGCAGCGATGAACCTGGATGAGCAAATGTTTATATAGTAGAATGCAGAGTCTTTTTGGTACACAGAACAGTGGTATAGCTAGACCATGTGATGGATCTATTTCTAGCTACTTAGGGAACCTCCACACTGGTTTCCATAGTGCCTGAACCAATTTTCACTCCCACTAGCAGTGAATAAGTGTTCCCTTTCTCTATACCCACGCCAGCATTTGTCATCTTTTTTTTTAAATCTTAGCTGAACTTCACCTATCCCTGGACTTCTTCTGATACCTCATTTGAACAGCAACATTGAATTAGCACACATCTTTAAAATCATAAATAAATGTATATGATATTGACTTATATGTATGATCTATCATACATACTAATTTATACATTTAAAGATTACTCAGGGCCCAGTGGAAGATTCCTAGCTAAATGATAATGACCTGAAGGATTATGGGTAATCTGGATGATAAATCATAAAGCCCTTTGTCCTGAAGGGAGACAGGTTAGATCAAGCCACAGAGGAATGTGATTCTCATGCATGGCCCATCTCTTTAGAGGCTGTTCAACTCAGACTCTGGGATTCACTTCAGAGATAGTGTTCTACAGGTACAAAATATAAATTGGATGTTTTCATGCCATGTGATTCGTATTCATAGAGTGGTTGAAAAGCTTAGCCCAAGAGGCCACCAAATCCCCTTAGGATAGCACAGAGAATTATGATCAGCTTCTGTCACCCCATGTATTACACAGAGAGGAGACAGAAAAAGTGGTTCATCTACAAGGTTACTTAAATTATGAGTGAATACTTTTCTGATGGATGGATGGCAGACATCTACTGTTTCTCACCTAGGGAGTCCTAGTCCTCACAATTTGAATACACTTTGAGGGTGTCTGTCATTGTTCTTGTGTTGGGACTTTGATCCTTACTGCAGTGATGTTGGGTGATGGGGACTGTGTAAAGCAGGGTTTGGGGATTGTTAGGCCATTGAAGTTGTGTCTTCTAAAGGATTAATTGATGATTGTTTTTTAGGATCCCAGAAATTCTCTGGCTATTTTCTCCTCTCGCATGCTTGTATTACTGTGTTTCTGTCTGCTCTGAGGTTTTCTTCAGAGTCTATGAATTCTGGTGTCATGGTCTTAAACTTCTCTACTACAAGCTCCTAAACCTTTATCCTTCAAAAAGTTAACCTGCCTTGGGTAGTTTTGTTATAATAATAGATAATGATCAATGGCTAATTCACATGGGAAGCAGTTTGTTTGCTTGTTTGTTTGTTTTTCTTCTCTGACAAATACCCTAGCCCCTGCATCCTAACCTTGTTCCATTTTTTTTTCTACAAGATTTTATCATAAAGTCTTTCTGCTCCCTGACCTCTGGTCAAAATCCAACCTTCCCCAATGAAGTATTAGAAAATGAATGTAGTCCATGAAAGTTTTAAGTTGTATATGACATAACTCTTCCACTTATGTTCAGTGCTTTTGAACATTCTATACTATATGAAGAATTCCGAGGGATTCTCCATATAGTATAGAGTCTCCATTTGATGCTGATTTAACTTAAGCTTGCCTTTTCTAAGATGACCCCTGCTGTCATGAGGGGAGAAGGCTATTTTTATAGAAGTGCTGTACTTCTGCTCTGTCTGGGATATTACAATCCACACCATAGGAGTCTGGTGACCTCTCCAGACTCTCTCTGCCCCAGTGAGTCCATGATACATAAACAAACCCAGTACCAGCCACTGGATTTATTTGTTCCACAAGATAACTTCTGAGCTTGAGAAGCTTGGAGATGTGACCTTCTGTCTGGAAGGTGATTTGTGCAATGTGAATGTCCTACAGAGAAGGAGGTGTTAGAGAGCCTCCCCTGCTGGACTCCAGGTCAAAACAAAATTCACAGGGTAATACTAGCCTCAATTGAATCAGTCTGGTTGTCCCCTTTACAATCCCTTGTTACTTTCCTCAGTCACTTCCCCCCTCCCTTTATTTTTCTGCTTGCCTGACAGTCTTCTGGCTGAGCTGTTCTGAAAGCTGTACTGTTTACTTTTTATTCTTTTTATTAAGGACTCTTAGTCTCTAATTCTTGTCAATAGGCACATGGTTCAGAAGACATTTCTTGTCATTTTAGCTATTTCAAATCAAAGGAGGTTTTCCCCAGAGCTCTTTGAATGATGTGTTTGCTGAGTGAATAATCATAGCTTCTGATCATAGTGTAGCGTTTAGTGTCAGATACTATGACAGCTTTCATTTAGGTGCTCTGCCTCTTATTTCTAAATATACAAATGCAAGTAATTTTAGTCATCTTTCTATTACTGCAACAAAAATAATTGAGATAAATAAATTATAAAAAAAATGTTTATTTGGATTCACAGTTCTGGATTTTGAATCCACAATCAAGGGCACTTGTTCATTTAGGGTTGTATTTGGGAAGCTGAATGGTGAGGCTGGGAAGCTCATGGTAGAGTAAATGCTTACTTAATGAACTAAGAAGCAGGTTGTGGCAGAGGATGGGCCAGGATCCCATAATCCTCTTAGGCACATGACCAGTTAAGAGATCATACAATAAGCCTGACCCCTACATGTTTCTTCACTTCCCTATAGCTGTCCTAGGGACCAAGACTTTAATATGTTGACATTGGGTGGCATATCTCCTAAACAATGGCAAGAGTCTAACTTCTTAAAGTCATGGTCAAAGTATGAAAAATTCTCTACTTCACTGTTTATTATCTCAAATCATAATAGATGCTCACTAATTTTTCTTAGTTAGTTTGATGTGAAGAAGTTCATTGGACAATATTCTGAGGCCATAAGTAGTATCAAAATAACTGGTTAAAAATTAGAAAACTATCTTCTAACATGATACCATTTCTTAACAGCTTTCTGACTTTAAGTAACCAATTTACCTTGTACCTCAGTATGATCATCTCTAAAATGGGAATGATTACAATGGCCAACACTTTTAAATCTCCTCTACTTCATGTACACTTCATTCAGATTTCATAAATAAGGAAATCGAGACCAAGAGAAGCTAACTCACACACTAGGGTCTCTCAAAATTAAGTTGTAAATACTAGATTCCTGGAACCTAAGCAAGTCTTGAGAAAGTTTGCTGCATATTACTATATACAAATATGCCTTTACAGCCTCATAGAATTACTGAAAGAAAGAAATAATGCTGAAGCTACAGAATTAAAAAATATATCAATAATTATACATTAGCGTTACATATAATGGTAACATTAATGAGGCAGAATTGACTTACCCAATGATCCTACCAATAGTCATTGTTTTCCTGTAGTTCCCTGAAATTATAAGATCTTAAACAAAATAGAGTTTAAAGAAATTAAAATACATATACCCTGAATGGAAGCCCCAACTTTGAATTGGTTTCTTATTTCTCATGTTTACTAACTGTTACAAATGAGGACAAATAGCTTATCTGTTGGACAGAAACTGTGCTGGGAAGCTTCTAGCTCCTCGGTTTCCTTGTTCCATGCCAAGACAGAGTTCTTTCTCAAAACCCTTCTCATGAAACTGCTCTGAATGGGCATGGACTTTGGTAGAACAGGAGTCTACTGATACTCTGCGGATGCAGAGAGCACTGGGGATGGCTGGAAGGAATGCCCAAGCCTCCTGCCTGCAGATGAGCCTACAAAAGTTTGTTTGCTTTGGCATGTGTATGTGTGTGCATTTGCCTGTGTGTATCTTCATGCGTGTGTCTATGCATGTGTCTCTGTATGTTTCTGTGCATGTGTCTGTGTGCGTGTCTGTCTGTATCCCTCTGTATGTGTTTGTGTGTATCTCTGTGTATTGTGTAGTATATGTCTGTGCATGTGTTTGTGTCTATGCATGTGCATGTGTCTCTGTGTGTGTTTGGGTGTGTATGTCTCTGTGTGTTTGTCTATATGTATGTCTGTGTGTGTACTTGAGACGGTATGTATGTCTACATATGTGCATGTGTCTCTGTGTATGATTTGTGTATGTTTGTGTGTCTTTCTGTATGCTTGCATGTGAGTCTGTGTGAGTGAAAGCAAGCATATGTCACAGAATTCTCGGAGAGGTCAGAAGTCAACTCCCAGGACTCATTTCTTTCTTTCCACCTGTGGGACTCATTGATTGAACTCAGGTTGTTAGTCCTGCACTCACGCATCTCACCTGTCTAAGAGCTGTTTTCTGACCTTTATCTGGGCAGGAAAGGCAAGAAATCTTGTGGTACTTGTAGGATTGCAAGCCCATATGTATGTATGTATGTGCATATATGTAGCATGCATATATGTATATATGAATGTGTGTATGACACACATAACTATGTAGAATATAATATATGTGTATGTCGATATTGAAGTTCTATGGATGATTGTTAAATGCATATGTAGTCATTGCTGAAAACCACTATTCCAGATGATCACAAGTGACTTGACCAAGAAGTGTCACAGAGTCACTTTATAAATTCTTTAAGAGGTCCCTTTGTATTTTCATGAAAATTTAAGTGAATTATTTTTATTAGCTTCTTATTTGGTACTTTTACCTATTAAGAATCTAAGTATGTCAATATAGTTTATTATCTTTTAATAAAAGTGAGCAGAGATTAATATAACTATTATGGTCAGAGGATTCACATTGTGCTGAGTGGAACTTGTACCCTTTGTAGTTCATGAGCTCACTTCCCTAAAGCTTCCAGATGATAAGGCCTTACTTTACGTCACCATTTTCCACATGCTATTTAATTTAATTTTCCAAACCCTTTATGGAATATACTGGTGATCCATTCTATAACCCAAAACTCATTGAGGTTCACAAATGTTCAGCATATTTCTAAGGCTGTGACCTGGTATGCCGCCAAAGCAGAACTTGAACTTCTTATAGACCAGAGGACCTATTTATAACACATTGTCTTTAGATGTGGAAGACTTACGTGTGATTTTGGCAAAACAAAACTTACAGAGCTAGCTACTTGAAACACGGTGCCATGCTTTCTTTCCAAAGATCTCTATTAAGGTACAAAAGTAGATGCTAGCGTAAAACACCTGCTGCAAAAAAAAACTGTGTCACAGTGTACATATAGAGAACAAGGACTAGATAGAAAATGGGTTGTAGAAAATATTATCACCTTATACTGTGTAATAAAAGCATCACCAACTCAGGAAATATTCTAAATGGAAATCATTTCAGTTACTTCTTGTTCTCCTTTCTAAAAATCTTTTTATTTTTCTATATTTTAATTAAAATATAATTTCACCATTTCCCATTTCCCTTTCCTCTCTACACCCTTCTTATGTTTTCCCTCTGTCTCTCTCTTGATGTCCCTTTCCTTTGATGATTATTGTACACACACACACACACACACACACACACACACATATGCACTCACACACGTACATGTGCCTGTTGAATCTGTTTTCTTTGTGTGTGATTTCAAGGTGGACAACTTTATATAGGCTAACCAGTTAGGGGGCTGCTCCCTGGGACAGGTGAATTCTTGCTCTCTCATTGGTCATTAATTGCCTGTAGTTCTCTGTCTAGAGGTGAGACTCTGTGAGAATTTTTTTCCTGTTCCATTGTCTAAGGATAGAACTACGTTTCTACCGATACTGTCTTTGTTCAAGTCTTGTTTAGGCAGTATCTTTTTATAAATAACATCTTAATTAGCATACATTTATTGTACATGGCACTGGATTTTATAAAGGAAAGTCTATAATGTTCTTTAAGCATACTCCTCCCAGGCCACCCTTCCCAGTGATTTTTCATCTCCCCTTCCTTTCTTCCCAATCCCTTTTACTTTAGTTCTCTTTATTACCGAAGGCAGTTTAACTTCTTCATTCATGCAGTATATACACACATGATTTTATGTGCCCATATAAAGTCTAGAATGCTGACCTCTTTTCTGTATGTTATCAATGAACTGGGAAAGAAACTAAGAGCCTAAGATGCTGTGAAAGACACAAAACCAGTTGCAACCTAAAAGTCCAGATAAGTCTTTCTTGATTTAAGCAACTGTTGTCTTGGCCTGTTCAGTTCATTAGGAACAGGTGCCGCAGAGTGTTCTACGACATGGCTTTCTGGAGGCAGCCTGTGTAGCAGCATTAAAATCTTCACATCTGTACTTTCATGAGCTCTTTGGGCATGGGTTCTTTTATCCTAATTTAGCCTATTGATGAAGTGAGCAGCTCTTATACTGTCACTCATCCTGTCATCTGAGAGTATAGTACAGTCTTTCAGATCTTCTACCTCAGAAGCATCAAGTGCCTGACAGCACTCTTAAGCAATAGGTATAGGCTTCTTTATCAATACCCTTATTCTTCTGGGAAAACTCTCTTAGGAGCTTTTATTTTTTCCACACAGCAATCAATACTGTTTAAGATCATAGTGCTTGACTTTCAAAATGTAAGATGAACAGACTTGAGTGGCTGGAGAGATGGCCCAGTGGTTAAGAATACTTACTGCTCTCACAGAGGACCCAGGTTTAGATACCATAGCGGTGTGTCACAACTATTCTTAACTACAGCTGTAGGTGATCTGGTGGCCTCTTCTGACCTAAATAGGTGCCCTGTACTCATGTGTTACACAGGCATACATACAGATGAAAACACTTGTATATATAAAATAAAATAAATCTAAAGATTAATCTGGAAGGGCTAGGGAAATGGCTCCGCAGTTAAAACTTCACAAGCTAACCAGAAATTGGATCACCACAGCAAGCTAAGTAACAAGATCAGCCATTGAGGGGATTGGATTTGATAAAGAGATGCGGATTTGAAAGAATAAAATGCAAAAAGGAATTGGGGAAGATTCTAGACACCAACCTCAGGCCTTCATATGCACACACAGGATACACACACACCTGTACGCACATGTGAACACACATACAGACAACACACAAATACATGAAAGGATATTAAAGAAAAAATTGAGAGGGATACATCTACATTTCTGCATTTGGCTTTTTGTTCAAAAATTCAAGGTATATGTTTAAGTGACTTCTACTTAAAAATAAGACATGTCTGAAAATTAACAGATTAAGTTTAGTTAACTAAGTAATGGAAGCCAGAAATGAGTCTATTAGAGGCTTCCCATGAGTTCTTCATTTTAAATTGCTGCACAGCTCTAATCATTTTGTATCGCTCTGAAGAGACGATGGGGAAATTTTGCCTGTTAGCGGATATTAATTCCATCCTGACTGCTGGCCCAACGTGGCTCCTTGGCACTGAACAATCTGCTTCTAAAAGCTGAATTGACAGCATCATTTCTACCTCCATAAGAATCATATTCTATGTATAGCTTGAAATATATGAGTGGAAACATAAGCATATAATAAATGAAGGGATAAGATGAGGATGAGGTTAGAAATACAAGGATACTATCCATTTGGGGTTACGTCTCTTCCAACATCATGTTTTTCTAGGAACAGCTTTCACAAGTCAGGAGAGCTTTTCTAAGGAGATGGGAGACCAATGGGCAAACACTGGGATGATATTAGAATAGCTACATGGGAGGAATGGTGAATGGGGACCAGTATAGCTAACTAGTAGTTTGAGCAAGACCATTTGTCTTGTAACTTAAGGGAAGGGCATGCTGGTCACTGAGTTTCTGAGATTAGATGAAGCACACAGACTGACAGATGAGATACACAAACAACCACACACCTACACATACACATACCTACACACACACACACACACACACACACACCTACTCACACACATACCTACACACACACACACACACACACACACCTACACATACACCTACTCACACACATACCTACATACACACACACACACACGATGACCACAGAAAGATGGAGTGTAGTGACTAAAAATGTGTCTCCTTAAAGTCACATATATCTTCAGAAACATCCCTGCCATGTCCACATCTGGGTATTACAGACACATGTCCTTATATTTCTCTAGCTGTCCTCCATACTGTGAGTCTATCATAGGCCAGTTTCCATTTAGTCTTTTTTTTTCTGTTTGTTTAACTCAACCTGGCATGTTTAAATATGCAGGAATGTCAAGAAGCTTAGCTATTTATGTAGTCTGTTGTCTGTCGGAAGAAAATATGTTCCCATACCTAGGACTCCATGACCAGTGCTGATGAGGAGCCAGAGAAAGCTTAAGAGTCAGAGGTTCAGGGAGTTTGCTGTGGAATTATCTCCTAGTAAAGTCCAAAGGTACACCTGGAAAGTCTCTCCAACATGGCTGCCTGTGCAAGAGCTGAACAAGGACAACAATAGAAATGCTAAAGTGAATGTGGGAAAGGTCAGGAGATCCCAGTCCTACACAGAGAATGACAAACAAGAAAGACAGGCTGAGAATGGGAGAAACAGTCTTCCCCGGAAGAAAAGCACACCAATTAGTTATCTAGTATCAATGGTCAGCCTGAAACCATTCAAGTAACTTTATACAGACTGAGAAGGTTGAATGCATTTATATGTATATGTATGTGTGTCTGTGTCTGTATGTGTATATGTAATAACAATTAGAGAAAGAGAGTAGGTGGGTACATAAAGGGATTTGGAGGGAGGAATGGAAAGGAAGAAATGATATAATTATATTATACTATCTACAATGAAAGAAAAAAATTCTTAGAACAACAACAATAACAAAAGATGCTTAACAATGCTGATTCAGATGTTAAAACATGCCTCATTCCGACACACCAAATCACCATCTTGCTTTTCTCAAAGGTTCACATTTGATTATATTTTACATTGATGACCTGTGTATAGAATTCCATGAAACACCTGTTACAAATTAAATAGTCTATTGGCAATTCTGAAAAAATGTGGAACCTTTTCCTCAGTACTCCGGGCTCCCTGAAGATTAGCGACAGAGTCACACTGCAGGTCTCTTTCTCTGCATTTCTAGGGGGATAAATCTTTGCCCTCTTGCTGGCTTGCAGGGAACCTTCTACAGTGTGTTCTAATCTGTGGAGCAGAGCACTGAGCACAGCTGGCAGGCCTTTGGGCTTGATGTGTTTGATGAGTCACTGAGTCCTATATCAAATGTATTCTCTGTAGAGGTGACAAAATGATAACATTCTGTAGATGGCCTCTTAGATATTCTCTGGAGCAATGACTCATGATTTTTAATTTTTCACATGCCACACTACCATCAGAATGTCTCTACAAACTCCTGTATTCTCAAACACAGAAAAGTATTTTGTATATTTAACCACATGTAGTATTGTCATTTATACTAGCAATTTGGTTCTTTACCCAAGGTCCAAATACAGGCTTCAATGAAATCTACTAAGCTTTTGAAGTAGAATTTAAAATTGTTCCCATCTTTAACAGTATATACATTTAGTTGACATATTATAAAAGTTTTATAACAATCTTCCAAATTCTTCAATTCCAAGAGAGATACTTTCATTTAGTTGTTAAGAATGTTGAGGAACACTGTCTTCGAATGTAATAATTTATGTTGGAGGGAATGTTTACCAATCACATTATTAATTTCCACGTATCAGGGATGATCCCCCAAGTGTCCACATTGTACCTTAAGACTAAGTTACTCTTGATCATCCTTTAGTGCAGGAGTTGCCAACCTCTTTGTGCTATGACTTCATAGCCTATCCCTTTGTTGGCCTGTGTGAGTCCTTTAAGACTCAGATAAAATAACTTTAAGTCCTTTCTAGGTTCCCCACTCTAAACTCATCTTCCCTTGTTTCCCGCTGCACTCCTGGAGCCCATTCATTTTATTTAATGGACCCTTCTCATCCAATTTGTACCTAGGTTCTAGGTACAAATAACGTTCTATAACCTAGAACGTTATATCTGTACATCAATGATAAGATTCTCCAAGACTAAGAATCAGGTTTTATCCACTATTGTGCCTTTATCAGGCCCAATGCTGACCTTCAGCAGAAATAAATCCTTTTTAATTATTCACTGACTGTTGACACTAGATATCCTCAGTGTGATTCTGAACTCTGATAAACATAGACTGCACAGTATACAAAGAATTCTTATTTGACAGGAGCATATTAGCATATGTAAATCCTAGTGGACACAATAAATTAAAGAAACTGCAACTGACAAAGCCTTTAAAGAAAATCACAACTGGTCAAAATGCAAAGAACAACTGATCATGGTTTGTCCAGCCCCAACTGATACAACAGGGAGCTCATATGTGAAGGCCCAAAGAACATCATGGGAGAGGGAGAAAAAGGATTTTACAAGCCAAAGGCCAGGCTGTCTACTGCAAAGTTGTGCCTTCTAGAAATGACAAAGAAGCTTCACTCATCATACCTCAACAATAAGGTCGCCTAAACAAGACCTGAATGAGGATAACACCAATGGATTTTTTTTTATTGAATATAATCTTCATTTACATTTCAAATGCTAAAACCTTTCCTGGTTTCCCCCACCCCAAAAACCCCCAACCCCTCCTCCTATCCCCTGCCTCCAAGTATATGCCCCTCCACCCGACCCACTCCCACCCCCCACCTCGATTTCCCTTTGTTGGGGCATCTATTGAGCCTTCACAGGACCAAGGACCTCTCCTCCCACTGATGCCCAACAAGGCATTCCTCTGCCACATTTTTGGCTGGGACCATGTGTACCCCTTGATTGATTAGTCCCTGGGAGTCCTGGGGCGTCTGGGTGGCCGACATTGTTGTTCTTTCCATGGGGCTGTAAACCCCTTCAGCTCCTCCAGTCTGCCCTCCAACTCCTCTATTGGGGCCCCCACGCACAGTTCAATGGTTGACTGCTAGCATCTGCCTCTGTATGTGTAAGGCTCTGGCAGGGCCCCTCCAGAGACAACCATAACAGGCTCCTTTAGATATGCATTTCTTGTCATCCATAATAGTGTTGGAGTTTGGTGACTGTTTATAGGATGAATCCCCAGGTAGGGCAGTCTCTGGGTGGCCTTTCCTTCAGTCTCCATTATTGCTCCTGTGAGTATTTTGTTCCCTTTCTCAGAGGAACCAAAGCACCCTCACTTCAGTCCTCCTTCTTCTTGAGCTTCCTGTGGTCTGTGAAATGTAACTTATTTTGAGTTTTTGGGCTAACATCCACTTATCAGTGAGTGCATACCATGTGTGTACTTTTGTGATTGGGTTACCTCGCTCAGGATGACACTTTCTAGTTCCATCCATTTGCCTAAGAATCTCATGAATTCATTGTTTTTAGTAGCTGAATAGTATTCCATTGTGTATATATACCACAAATTCTGTATCCATTCCTTTGTTGAAGGACATCTGTGTTCTTTCCAGCTTCTGGCTATTATAAATAAGGCTGCTATGAACATAGTGGAGCATGTGTCCTTATTACATGTTGGAGCATCTTCTGGGTATATGCCCAGGAGTGGTATAACTGGGTCCTTAGGGAGTACTATGTCTAATTTTCTGTGGAACAACCAAACTAATTTCCAGAGTAGTTTTACCAGCTTGCAATCCCACCAACAATGGAGAAGTGTTCCTCTTTCTCCACATCCTCTCCAGCATCTGCTGTCTCCTGAGTTTTTCATCTTAGCCATTCTGACTGGTGTGAGGTGGAATATCAGTGTTGTTCTGATTTGCATTTCCCTGATAACTAAGGATGTTGAACATTTCTTTAGGTGCTTCAAAGTCATTTGAGTTTCCTCAGTTGAGAATTCCCAGTTTAACTCTGTACCCCATTTTTTAATAGGGTTATTTGACTCTCTGGAGTCTAACTTTTTGAGTTCTTTGTATACACTGAATATTAGCCCTCAATCTAATGTATGATTGGTAAAGATCTTTTCCCAATTTCTTGGTTACCAATGGATATTTTAATGTGGAGGGGCAAATCTTAGACTAACAACTACAGGCAACTAAAGAATGCTGATAGCAAGAGAACTAGTCTTTCCCAGGGAGGAGTCCACTAATTGCTTGTCAAATATCAAATAGTCAGCCCTGAAATAATATGCTATACATATAGGCAACATTAAGTAGATTGAGTAGATTATATTTAAATATTTAGGGGTATAACTGTGCATATGTGTGTGTGTGTGTGTGTGTGTAAAACAATAACAACTAAAGAAAAAAGAACATGATTTCTATAGGGAGAAGGAGGGAGACATACACAGGTGAGATTGGAAGGAGGAAAAAGAAGGGGAAAATTATGTAATTATATTTTAATTTTAAAAACTCCTATGATATTTCAGGTGCCTTACTCCTCTTATGAGATAGTGTACTTTCAGGTAAGAATGCTGAAGTTCATTCATAGGAGCTCTTTACTCACTAAAAGAGCTTAAATGACCTGAGTTCCTGTGAGTATTTGCTAGAGGTTTCAGTAACTCTTAGATGGTAATAGCTGTTAATAAAGCAACTGCATTTCATGGCTCCTATTTTAGAGAGATTTTCAAATTGTGCTTGATTTGATTATGTTCAGTTGCGTTTTTACAACCTATTTTCAGGAAGGTTGAATTCAACAATTAAGAATGCTATCTTTTATTACTAACCCCTCAATATACAGAATTGCTTTCATTGTAAAACTGTGAATGATTTTATTCTAATGGCATCCTATATTTATATAAGACTGTGCAGACCCAGATGCAGTTGTGTATGTTCTATTCAAGGTGATCCTCTCAATGAGGACAATAGTAAATTTTATGCTCATTTTAGCAGAAGAATAAAGGCTCAAAGGCTACACAGCAAGGCCACTTACCCCTCTTAAATGCTTCAGTGAAGAACATAAATCACTGCTGTAGTGGTGGTGAGTCTTTATTCTACTACTTGGTGTTCCCTTGAGGGTACAAGAGGAATCACTTATTCACTTGATATATATATGCACATAGTCTACAACAGTGAACAAAATAAATCCTTATCCAATTTCTGTTTGGGAAAACAACAAATAAATATAATATGCTCTTTTATACAATGTTGGGAGCTCTGAAGGGAAAGGAAATACCAAAGTGTAAAATGTTTATGGAGGGTTATAATTATACATAGGGTGATTAAGCATCATAATACCTGATACTTAAGCCTAGGCCTATGGAAGATGAAGGAACAAGGCTGTGGGCCTCCAGAAAACTCAAGTAGAGGAAGCAATAAGCATATAAGCCTGAGACAGAAGTTTTCAGACATGCTTTGGGAGCAGACATGAAGCCAGTGAGGCTGTACCACAGAGAGCAATCAAGTTGACAATAGAAAATGAGATCAAAAGGTCTGGAATCTGCTGGTAGGACTTTGGTCTCTATGCTAGGGAAGATGAGGACCCAAAGGATAATTTTAGATAAAAGAATAAACTGATCCAACTTTCCTTCTCAAAAGTTCACTTGCTTGCAGTTCACATGTAGATTATATAGGTGGAGATTCAGAAGATACAAGTTTGTTGAACAAGGGGCCAGTTTGAAGGTGGGTTCCAATATCCAAGTATTGTAACTTCTAACTAAACACTCAAGACTATGTAGTTTAACACTACATAGACTATGTAGTTTAGTTTTAAAACTAAATTTGAACACTGGTCACAGTCATCATGCTGTACATTTTTTCTCTAGATTTACTTTTTTAAATTTTTGGACATTTTCATGCCTTTATATAATGAATTTTAGCTATTTGCCTTTCATTTTCCCTACTTCTCCAACTGAAGTCCTTGAAGAAATGACACACCCTTCCCCAACATGCCTGCATGAAAACAATAAGGATATGGGGCAGTGGATCATTAAATCACTTAGCTGCTGTAATCATGTTGCTGGGTGTCTGTATATCATATATCACCACCCATCTTAGACATGAACAACAAAGTACCTGATTTATAAAACAAGAGGGTAAATTTTCCTAAAGTATTCTAATTGTTCTAAATGCTTAAGTCAGGAATTGAGATTTAAGTAAGTGCACGGTTGATGACAGCCCTAGAAGAGGATCTTCCTTGTCACTTTCATCCTCTATTTCTTACTGGTATCCTTTGTGTTTCTTGGTTGCTGATTTATCATTTCACCACATAGCTGTTTGTCTCCACATTGTCTTCCTAGTGCAAATGTCTGTTTTTAACTAAATTTCCAAGTTCTTAATAAAAGTTAAGAACAACAGTCATATTGGAGTGAGGATAGTCCTAATGACCTCTTTTTATACTCATTACACCCACAAGAATATGTTTCTAATGACAGGCATGTTTTGAGATACTAGGGATAAAGATGTAAATGGGGCTTTTCTGGGGAACATAGTTCAATACCAGATTGGCTTAGGTAGAAATAGTGAGATATGGCTGGATTCTGCCTATAGTTTGAAAGAAAAGTCAACAGTAATTATAAATACATGTATGTATATAATTTTGTGACTATAAAGTGATACTTAGTAGCTACAATGATTTGTTATAGTTATCATGATCATGTAATCGCAGTTATCTAAGTAACAATTTAATTTTCTTATGTTGCATATAGAAAAGACATTAACCATGAAACTGAGGAGTCAAATGTCAAAACCATCTCTTTATGTCCCAGGGTCCTTCAGGGCATCTTACAGGCTTCTGTGCAATCTTGGTTTATTGTTCCTCATTGATTTCTGTGCCCACCCCTCCCCACAGTGACAATCATGGTGGAATGGTCAGGTATTTTATTTAGAAAATTGGAGATGAGTATCAATGCCAATCTTTGATGAATCATGAGTAGAATAAGGAATACAGGGGAACAAGAAAGAAATCAGATTGAGGAAATTTAACCCTAGATCAAGAAGATATATATCTTATTTTGGTAAGGCAAAATAAATTATTATAAACTAGGTAGCTTAAAAAGAAAACACATTTTTCACAGTTTTGGAGGAACCAGGATTAAAGTGCCTACATACTGCTCCAGAGAACCTTTCTGTTATCTTATATCCTCACATGGTAAAGAACAGAGAGGGCAGGAGAAAGATCATATGCCTCATACTACAAGGCACCAATCCTTTTATGGGCACCACTCATGTGGTCTTAGTTTTTAAAGTTCCATGTTTAATTACCATAATATTGGAGATTAGGAGCTCAACATACCAGCACTGGAGGAATAGCAACGTAATCTCTAGCACTGCATAGCTAATCTTACAAGAAAACCTTTTCCAGACTGAATCTTAGCAAGGAACAAATACCCAAGTCTTCATAGATAATTAAGGGGAATGTATCAGTCAGACTTCTATCACCATGACAAACACTCCAAGAAACAACTTAAAGAGAGGAAAGATTACCCTGGCTCATGGTTGCCATGATTACTTTGTATCGTTAGTAGGACGCATTAGTTCTGGCCTGTGGTAATGCAGTACATTGAGAGGGGATGATAGAGCACAGCTGCTCATTTGAGGCCATGAAGGAGAGGCATTTCCTGCTGGCTGATTTCTTCTTTCTTTAGCTTCATCACAGCACACAGACCATAGGATAGTGCTGCCCACAACCGGAATGAGCATTTCCTCCCTGCGTTAATTATCTCTAGAGACATCCTCATGCACATAAAGAGAGGTGTGCTTTAGTAATCTGCTAGGTGTCTTTCAACCCAGTCATGCTTAACTGCCACGGAAAACTAAATTAGAGACTGACATACAAAGTGTGGCCAAGCTTTGGGGCTTGTCTACATAAGGACTGCTGCAAGGGTTAATCTTCATTTTGATTTATTTCATTTGAAAGAAGAGTGGTGTGTCTATGAGACTCCTTTCACAGTGATTAACTAGGGAGGAAAGACCCATCCTGAATGTGGGCAGTATTCAGCAGCTTTGAGATATATAAAAACACAAAGACAAAGAGAAGGGTTGGTCCAGGAGAGATAAGAAACAGAGAAGGAATATATCAAAGAGGTTGGATGAATTACTCCAACCTACAGAGATACTTTAAAATTGTAACAATAAAGACTCTGGTCCCTATTCTGTTCCTGAATTCTATCTCTTTTCAGTGGTCTCTATTGGAGATGTGCAACTAAAATCAAGATAACACATAAGCTTATTGATTAGTCACACAGGCTGGCATCTCAAAGCACAGAGCACGGAGAAAAGACTGGGGAGTGGCTTGGAGAGACAAGTGGAATATACTCTGCTGCACATTAACTTGAATAGAGCAGGAACCAAGTATGATTACAATGGGTGAGAATGTTAGTTGAGGGGATTGAGTTCTATAGACTTACGTTTTCTTCATTTCTTAACCAAACTAGATATGAGGTGAAGACCAAGGTCAAAGCTTCAACAGAAAAGAAATTAAAGGTATTGCTGGA
This sequence comes from Tokudaia tokunoshimensis, assembly GCA_036184795.1. Taxonomy (NCBI): domain Eukaryota; kingdom Metazoa; phylum Chordata; class Mammalia; order Rodentia; family Muridae; genus Tokudaia; species Tokudaia tokunoshimensis. Next base: position 91,032,338 of record BTHU01000012.1, on the reverse strand, counting down.
TATGAGGATGGTTGGTGCTGAAACTGGATGGGAGAAAGCTTGATGCTCAAGCTGGGTGTGAGAGTGATTGATACTCAAGCTGGATCTTGAAGGCAATAGGCAGTTGGATGAGCCAAAGTCAGAGGTTTTAAAGAGAGGAAAGAAATTCTGCTCCTTAGATGAGAGGAGGGAGAGTAGAGAAGCACCATTGTGTTCATCTACTGATAGGGGAATAAGAGAGAGAAACTGAGAGAGCTGAACTCTTACTTGCTATTTCCCAATGAACAAGGCATGACCAGCTGCAGATCGCAAGAGGTTTAAGGAGCGGAGAGGATTTGCAGAAAGGCGTGATTTGCTCAGTCACAGGAGAGAAGACCAAGCTGATGCTGGCCACAGCATGTGTCTTGGGCTATCACATGTGTCCTCTGTGCTTTACTGACTGCTTTTTCTCATTTGGTATGTGTGCATCACAGATGGAGAGTGTAACTCAAAGATGGTGAGTTTAAAGAATAATTCAAAATTAGGGTCTCAACAGGTTAATTTAGTGGAAGGGCAGACTCATTGGACACAAGATCTTTGATGATCATCCTCAAAAGCCTCCTTCATGTAGCAGGAAGCATCTGATTTTTCTCCTCCTCCTCCTCCTCCTCCTCCTCCTCCTCCTCCTCCTCCTCCTCCTCCTCCTCCTCTTCTTCTTCTTCTTCTTCTTCTTCTTCTTCTTTTTCTGAGACAGGGTTTCTCTGTATAGCCCTGGAGCCCTGGCTGTCCTGGAACTCACTTTGTAGACCAGACTGGCCTCGAACTCAGAAATCTGCCTGCCTCTGCCTCCCAAGTGCTGGGATTACAGGCATGTGCCACCACTGCGTGGCTTTTTCTCTTCTTCTTTAGGGTGCTATTTTAAAAGTTCATTTCCCGTTGTTTTAAACCAACAGACATGGCAACTTTCTTAGACTTACTTTACAATGCTTAGGTAACAAAATTTCTACAAGCATTATAATTAATATTTTCATGCTTTAGTATAGCAAATCTCATCTGAATGTTAAAGCAGATGTCATAAAGGCATAAGAATACAATGATTCTGATTTTGTATATAAAGTTATATTACATTTATATCTTTATAAGTTTCCATCTGGAAACTTCCAACTCCTTTGTTGAATACATGCAACTACGCCAGACAAATAAATGTCAGATTTTAAAAGGAAGAGAGTCAAATTAAACTTCAGTGACATTTCCTTGGTCACCTTTACTTTTTATCCAGCTGCTTAATAATTTTGAAAAGTCAGCTATTTTTGTCAAAAGTCTTCAAATTTTACTTTTGACAAATAAGTTCAATAGAAAGATGATGTTACTGCTACTTTGAGCATCCTCCCCTTTCCTTCCTTCCTTCCTTCCTTCCTTCCTTCCTTCCTTCCTTCCTTCCTCCTCCTCCTCCTACTCCTCCTCCTCCTCCTCCTCCTCCTCCTTTAAACAGAAGCTCTTTTTGAGCTCAGGCTAGCCTTGAACTCACAGAAGTCCTTTTTCCTCAGCCTCCAAGGTGTTAGGATTATGGACATGAACCAACATACCACATTTAGTCTCCCAGCATTGGTAGACTTATCTTTATATAGGAGATAAAATCCTTTTACCTGTAAGGATCTATTTTAGTCTTATATAATGTTATCTAGTAGAAATGAATATTTTCTATGGCTCTATTCCATCTGTAGACTCATTTAACAAATAAACATTCCCCTGTTGCTGCTCATGATGAGATGTGGAAGGAGGTTTCTTGTTTCTTTGGATGTTATAGCAAGATAAAATAATTTGGAGTGATTTCTTTGCCTTTACAGTGAGTAGCAACAGAAGGAAGACTAAAGGAAGGTTAGTCATGTAAATCGATTTGTGTGCTATTGATTGTAGTAAATTGATCCATGGTGCCACTACTACTTGTAAAGTTATCGATTTCTCTCCCCTGGAACCAATTTCCCCATAAGTATCAAAGGAGATGGGTAATCGGATCTGCAGGCACCACTATTTCTGATCCAATGCTTGAAATTAAACAACTACATCTTAACAGCCATTTTATTCCACATTAGTAAAAGGGCCAGAAAAGAGTCCTTTATATGTTTCCAGTCCCTGCATACCATCTATGGTTATAAAAATAAAATTTTACTTTATAGTAAATGCCCAGAATAACTATTTTTGTAGTCAATAAAGAGAAAGACTTCTTTTGTCATGCAAAGAATTTTAGATTATAATTTTCTTTGACTTTAGGTCTATAAAAATTAAGAACAACAAAATGAAATCAAAGTGAACATGTATAGAAAACTCTTGTTTCTTTGTAAAGGACATGATATTTTTCAAAATCCATAAGTCCACAAATTTAAGTGTCATGGTGCAATAAAAAATATTAACTACTGTATATTTAACCAATCCCAAACAAACCTCTTGTAAGCCATCTCCACTTGAGATTCAGGACTCACACACCTTCCATCTTTTAGCTTCGTGGTCCTCTAACTGCACTGGTCCTAAGATGTCACACATGCCTTGTGTATATGAGTGAGTTTCATGAGATAGAGAGTGACAGCAGTGACTATGTAATTCCCAAGGCTGGCAATGACATAATGGTCCTATAGGACCATTTATTAGGTGTGGCCTGAGCATGGCTTATTGCTTCTGTTCACAGTTCCTTAGCTACAACTCGGTATTATGGCTGCTCTTTAAGAGAAATGGCATCTATCATGTTGCAAGGAAGAGCTGACAGTTAACTACTGTCATTAGAAATATCTAGCGTGAGGGCTGGATAGAAGGATTTTTGGTTAAAAACATGTACTGGTCTTTCAGAGGACCTGAGTTCACTTTTCAGCACTGGACAAGCAGTTCACAACTGCCTGTAACTGCAGCTCCAGGACATCATATGCCCTCTATTGGCCTCTGTAGTCACTGCCCTTCCATGTACATACTGTAACCCCATACACATATTTGCATAATTAAAAATGAAAGTTTAATGATTCTTATACCTAGAGCTCAGAGGATATAACAGCAAGTTTCATCCAGGAACTTGTTCCAGTTAGAGGCCAGGAGGCCAGGCAGGTGCTATCATGTTTCTCAGAAAGTCAGCAGTTTGTTCTGAGACTTGATAATGCCTATTGGCTAACTGAGTAGAGATACTGAATATGTGTGTGTATGTATATACGTATATATGCTATGTATAATGTATAGTATATATCTCCTTTGTATGTGTGTAAAATTCCTTGTGTGTATATGTATATTTATATGTATATGATGTACATATATTGTGTATATATGTAGTATATATGTATGTACATATATATATATATATATACGCACACTATGGATTTAAATATAAAGTGTAAGTTTGAAATATGAAGTAGAGGAGTATATGCCATGGGAAACAGACTAGAGTCTCCTTCACTGATTCTCCCCATAGTCTGACCATTGCTTCTCAACCTCTAATATGTATTGACTGATGTCAAATATATGTGTATATATATATATATATATATATATATATATATATATATATATATATATATATATGTGTGTGTGTGTATATATATGTGTATGGTATATATACATATATTTGTGTATGTGTATTTTATGTGTATATATGTGTATGTGTATATGTATATAAACATATATTTGACATCAGTGTATATATAAACATATATGTGTATATATGTACATATATGTGTGTGTGTGTTGGCTCTATATTTCTCTAGCACTGAATTATGTCTGTTGTCTAGAAATAATTAATGATAGCACCCCTACCTCTAAAATATGTTGAATTTAGATGATTCCGTTTAGGAATGTAAATGTATATTTTAGGGAATAGACAAATCAATACAAAAATGTCATTTTTGAAGATATAACTTGTTTCAAGTGATAGAAGCTTGAATATACTGACACTTAGAAGTCATAAGAGGACAATGATGTGGATGAGTTTGATGAAGACTGGCCACTGGATAGTGACTGAAATAACAACCAGGAGAGTGTGTGCTATGTGGAAATCGGAGTTTGTGGGGAAAGAAAAAAAAATAGTGACTGCTCTTATGGAGCTCAAAAGTTATTGATGAATAGTAATTTTTTAAAAGCCAAATGATATTTTTAGCTTAACTTTACACTCTAATTTCAAAGAAATGTTTGATGCCAAGATTAAGACCCACACGAGGCTCAGTCTATGTCCCGAGTTGTTAGCTTCGTATGCCTTTCTATAATCTGTGTCACTCTGCCCACAGTTCCCTGCTGTTGTATCTTACATCTTGTCCATGATTCAATGCTTCTTCTCAATGTTTGTGAAGCTTCCCTCCGTGTTCTCATACCAGCTGATGTTAGTGGCTTCATAAGTTGACTACCGTTGGTAATTACCCTCCTTCTCTATGTCCTTTTTCTTGATCCCACATCTTTGCTATGACAGCCTTTCTTATTTGATGTGATGGGTATCATGAATACTAACAAATATGTTATGTTTCAAGCACTCTTCAAAGTTCTTTACATGACACAATATACTACACCTATCAACAACCCTATAAGGAAGTCATTCTTACCTTCCTATTGGCAACTGATACAAATAAAATTCAAAAACAATTTACTTGGAAAAGAGCTGATGTATATATGAAGGGCAAGTTGAACCAGCCAGTAAGAACTGGAGCTTTCATTGTTAATGCTTTTTAGGTGTTCTTATTTTAACTGTAAATCTTACACATGTATGTTCCATTGCCAATATTTTCAGGTGTTTAACTTGTTAAGATGAAATCATAATGGAGCCTTTGGATTTCTAGGGTTTTTTTGTTTTGTTTTGGTTTTTTATTTTTATTTCTTAATCTTTTTTTACAGTCCAGTCTTCATCATCCTCGTCCTGGTCTGCCCCTGCCCCTACCCCCTGACTGTTCCCTGTTCAATATCTCCCCCCTTCCCCAAAAGGATGTCCCCACCCCCAACCCTCCCCAATCCCTGGGGCCTCAAGTCTCTTGAGGGTTAGATGCATCTCCTCTCACTGAGGCCAGACCAGGCAATTCTCTGCTGTATATGCGTCAGGGGCCTCATATCAGCTGATGTATGCTGCCTGGTTGGTGGCTCAGTTTCTGAGAGATCTTGGGGGTTCAGGTCAGTTGAGACTGCTGGTCTTCCCATGGGGCTGCCCTCCCCCTCAGCTTCTTCCAGCTTTTCTCCATATCAACCGCAGGGTCCTTGGTTTCTGTCCATTGATTGGATGCTAATATCTGCATCTGACTTTTTCAGCTGCTTTTTGGGCCTCTCTGAGAGCAGTCATACTATGCTCCTGTCTGTGTTTTTAAATTGAGCTGGAAATTTTTTATGCATATAGTTCAGCTACATATAGTTCAGCAGAGGGAAGTACAGGCTCACAGCTTAACTAGTTGGAGAATCCAATGTGCCATGGACATCGGTCCATTCATATTACAGAGGCCTGGAAGCAGCAGTCAGGCTATGGGGCAGTCAGTGAAGGAAACAAGCCCATTTCCCAAGGCATACACTCCTCTATTTCACACATTTTATATTTAAATCCCTTGCTCATTTTCCTCTGTCCTTTCCTGAACTATAGGTAGGATTTTTAGTTTATTTAGACCACGTGTGCTTCTTTCATTTTACAATAGTGATGATTGTATCGATGAAATACATCGTAGTTTTGAATTGTACCTTAGTGTCTAACTATGGGAAGCACATTTTCATAGCAAATGGCCACTTACATAACTTTGCACAGTTTTAACTGACAATTTTCCCTGGGACCTATCTGTTGTAGCTAAAAATTTATAACAATTCTTTATAGATTACAGATATAAATCCTGTATTGAGTGCATGTGTGTCTACACATGTATGTACTCACTGTATAAAATCCAATGTATCTTTATATCATATCATACCTACTTAAATATATGTATATCATCTCTCTATATATTTTATTTATTTATCTCCTTCTGTTTTTCCTTGCCTGTTGATCCTCTTTATAGTATCTTGCAAGGAAAAAAAAATCTTATAAAATTTTACTGCTGATTAGTATTTTTTTTATTTCCACTTACATTGTTACTATTTGGTGTGATCTTTTTAAAAATTTTATATACCAAAGTTCAGAAAGTGTTTTTATATTTTTTTTCATTTCATTTTGTTACCTACCACAGTTCTATGATATATTGACAACTGCTGTGTATGGGAAGGTGAAGGATGTATTTGATAAAATCAATTTACCTGACATCTATACAGAAAAGACTATTATATCTCTAGCATGTGCTAGTATTGCTACCATCATAAGTCAGTGTCCAAAGGCATGTGACCCTGTTTCTAGAACTCTGTTCTGTTAATGTGTATAACTATTGTGCCAACATCATACTATATTTATTGCTATAGTTTTAATTTTGAAATATGGGTGATATAAATACAGTTTTTTCTTCTCAATAAACACCAATTGGGTTTTTGAGGCCTTTTGGCATTTCCATGCAAATTGTACACTTAGGTCATTAAATTTTTCGAAGTGATCTATCTTATTCAGATTTGATTATGACTGTTTTAGATCTGAGTCAACTAGGAAAAACTTCACATCTTAGCAGTAGTTAATCTTTCGAACCATAAATATGTATAGAGTTCCATTTGTTTAAGGCATTTACTTCTACATTTCCTGTGGATAGAATTGCCCAGAGTCCAGATGACTCTGAAAACTGTGAATTCTCACTCTTTCCCATTCTCAGACCCTGTGACCTGCTACTAAAAACATTTGGTTCTATTTCAAAGGTTATCCTCCATGCAGAGCCAAAATTCTTCAAGTGTCATCTGCTCTAGGATAGTCTATTCTTACTTAAAAAGCAGGACCTGTGCCCTTCTTAAACTTCTGTAGATTATGCTAGTAGGGAATTGTTCTTCTCATATCAATGTGTAAAATACAGATTCTTCAAACTTAGGGTAACCCAAATTGCTAAAGATAAAATAAATCCAATTGAAGGATACTCGAAATAGACTGTGTTATGATTCTTTTCAAATGAATAAATATTAGCCACATATGTTTTAATGAGCAAATATTATATTTAATAACAAAACCATGAATATATAATAAGTTGCCCATGAATTTAACACATATTTTAATACTAATGCTTATAAGTAAAATTTTGTAACTCATGTCCCAATAATGTAATGAGTTCTCCTTTCGTAGAATTCCCATTGATGACAGCTTAGATGTCGCCCATCATGGCTTTGCAGGCTCTGCTGTGGGTGTACATGTACATGCATGTTATTGGCATCTCTCAATCATTTAAACTGACTCTCCTTTTAAATTGTAAATTCCAGCTCCTAGCAATTATAACACCGAAAAATCAGTCAGCAGGGCTTCTGTCTTCTTTGACTAGACTTACTAATCACAGCTCAACTCTGTGGGGACAAAGTTATTAGCTAGTGCTTGACTCTAGACACTGAGATTCAATTACTGGCCAGCAATGTTTAGAAGCACAAGCCCTGGTAATTAGCAGCAATTTTTCGTCTTCTCTCTGCACAGCGTGTGAGCAGTTGGCTCTAGCAGACACAGAATCAAAACATAAATAAAAGGAGCACTTATTTATCCTGGATCTATAATTGTTACTGAGGGTCACAAAAATCTCAGCAGTTGGTACATGGAAATTTTGACACCTAGAAAATAGGGCAAATGTTATTTCTAGAAAGGAATTATGAGAATAACTTAAAGAGCATCATGTAGATTGTGTTCTTTATAAAGAGTCAAACACCAGCTGCCTGTGTTACATATTCAAGGATAGCTACTGCTAAAAAAAACACAAGTCCCATCACTTTATTATTAATACAATAAGCAGGCTAACATTGGGAGAGATGATGGATCTTGTATGTGAGGTCACACAGCCAGTTAGACCCCTGGCAAGGTCTGATACTCCAATGATGCAAACAGTACAGAGGGATTTCAAATCGGAAGGGACATCAGTTGCTAATATTGTTTCTAGTAGTATTCTTCTTAATTAAATAAAGGTGGAAATGATCCAGGTAGATAAGGCTATGTCACTTGCATCCTTCTTAAAAAAAAATTGAGATTCAGGTACAGAGCAGACTACCAAACCAGAATTTGATAATTTTGCACATGAAGTATTTGAAGATCACATTCTCAGCTTTGAACTTGGATGAATATGTGCTATATTTATGACTTTCCTTTGAATTAAGATAAACAACCAAGGTCTATTTTACATTGCATAGACACATATTACAATAAAATACATTTTTAGTTTAGAAAGACCTTGAAATACATCTGGTAGTTAAAAGATTGGGAAGACCATAACAGATACCACACAGGGAGGTGATGTTGAGGATGCTACCTGAGGCAGGTTAGATATAGTGTGTTCCCCATGGGTGGCAATGGTCTGCTTCTGAAGTGAGCTTCAGGAGTGAAGGCCAGTGGGTAATAGTCACATTATGGGGTCATCACAGTCAGAGAGATTGATCTGAACCCCATGGGGCTGTGAGCCCAGCACCTTCACCAAACCTCGTTTCATATGGAGCCCACCCCTTGGAGGCAATCTGCCCTGAGACCCTCTCCTGAGCTGTGCACCATGCTATAGAACCCCTAGAGCTGTGAGCTAAATAAGCCTCTTTCTTTGTAAAGGATCTAACTTCAGGCGTTTTGTAGCAAAATGGAGTAAGATGATATTGAAACCCTTGATTCCTTACTCTCAAAGAGACCTTTATTTTGGAAAACCTCACTTGACAAAAGAATATAAGAATTCATAAATTGCACATGCTCTAACAGGAAGTGGGAGATGGGCAATGAACCTTTACATCTCAGCCCTCAAGCTCCACAAAATTAAGAAAACCAAAACCCCTCACCATCTTTTTTAATGTAATTTTGATTCCATCTGTAAAATATTAAAGTAGTAGCATGTCATCCAGATGGCATGTCCATTTCTAAGTCTTTCTAGATTATTTACCTTTAAGCCTGGATCTATGGGATACTAAAGAGAAACTGTGCTGTCCTATGTTAAATAAAATGTAGAAACAACTAAATTTAAATAAATGCCCAAGAGCTGTATTCATATGCAGATGCTAATGATGCCTTTACTATGGGAAAAAAAACCACATAAAGTTAATATATATATATTCCCTTTCAGTAATTGTACCCCTGAGATAAAGGCATTTTCTTCTAAGGCAAAAGTTAAAGTCTGTTCCCACTGACTAAAGGATAATTATCAAATGAAATCTTCTAGGGTAATATACTCAAAGAACACTATGAAGTACAAAATAAGGGGGGGGTGAATGAGTTTTGTTCTTTTTGTTTTGTTCTGTTTATTTGTTTGTTTGTTTACTTGCTTTTTGAGACAGGGTATTACTCTCTAGCTCTGGCTGTGGAATTCACTATGTAGATCAGGCTGCTGGACTGGAACTCACAGCAATCTGCTTTCCTCTGCCTCCCAAGTGCTGGTATTAAGTGAGCTAATATACTTGGCCCAAAAATGTTTAAACACACACACACACACACACACAAACACACACACACGGTAGAAGAGAAGACAGAGACAGATACACACAATATTAGCATAGAATAGCAGGATGAACATTGGTGTTGGATTTGGAAATGCATTTCCTCTTAACTATTTACTAACAAGGTGAGCTTAGGCAACTCATATAATTCCTCTCAGTCTCATCTGTCAAACAGAAACAACTATGAGTGGAAATAATAGTAAATAAAGTGCAGAGTTGCAAGAAGAAAATGGATCGACGTGCTAAACTCCTCCAAGTGTATCACAACAGCCACATGCCAAATAATAATGTCTACATCTGTATTAAATACATCTCCTGAATGTTGACATTCCAATCCTCAGTGGTGTCTTCTAGTGAATGTGGTCACAGTTGTTCAGTTTTCTTCAGTGTTTTCTTTAACATTTATTTTTATTTGGGAGAGAGGGGAAGAAGGGAGAGAGGGGGGAAGAGAATAGATAGATAGATAGATAGATAGATAGATAGATAGATAGATAGATAGATAGATAGATAGATAGATAGATAGATGGACAGATACCATACACATAGGCCAGAAGAGGTAATCAGATTTCTTGGAGCTGGAGTTATAGGTGGTTGTGAGTGACCTGATAGGTGGGTACTGGGATTTGAACATGAGTTGTCTGGAAGAGCAGAGTCCTTAATATCTGTTTTGCAGTAGTCTAACTTTTATGGCCATTAATCTGGCTCAGAAAGTCTGCCTTATTTCTCAGTCGTGTGAAATCAGGGAGGATTATAAAATCGTTCTCAGCTTCAGTTTTCTCTTCTATAACATGGAATCATGTGATGATTAAATGCAGCAATGATCCCTGTAAATTACTGAGTACTAGTTCCTTAATATTGGTATTTGTGTTTAATGCTCCCAAGATGGTATGCAAATGTTATCCATTGTGGCTGGAATGATTATCTCAGGAACAATGCAGTCACATGGTTCATTTATGGGACTAAGTGCTGGGACTTGCTTTCTTACTTTCTCAGCAAAACACGATTGTGATATTTTTCTTTATTGGATTTTCTTAGACTCATTGACCTTGTGTATGCTGAAGTTTTTATGCTAAAATCTTAGAAATAAAATGATGCTCTTCTTTTGAATTTTCTTCCAGGCAACGTGACTAGGATTTAACCTAAACTGATGTCAGTAGCAGCTCTGGTATCATTTATTCGAAAATATAAGTCATTAGGGCAGGAAAGTTTGCTCGGTGGTTAGGAGTACAGAGCACTCTTGCAAAGAGGACTCAGCCTAAGTTCCCAGCACCTATGTTAGGTGTCTTTCAATTGCTGTCAACACCAACTCCAGGGGCTTGAACACCCTCTGCAGGACTCTGTGGACAACAGGTACACATGTATACATAGTTAAAAATCAAAATAAATCTTGAAAGAGAAGCTTCACAAAAATACTGTTAAGACTAGAAATAGTATGGAAGTTGAATTGGTCTGTTTTTTGGTTTTTGGTTTTTGTTCTTTGTTTTTTTTTTGTTTGTTTGTTTGTTTGTTTTGTTTTTCGAGACAGGGTTTCTCTGTATAGCCCTGGCTGTCCTAGAACTCACTCTGTAGAGCAGGCTGGCCTCAAACTCAGAAATCCTCCTGCCTCTGCCGCCCAAGTGCTGGGATTAAAGGTGTGCACCACCACTGCCTGTCTTAAACACACATGCACAATACTTAATGGACTTAGCAGGTCCTGTGAGCACACACATGTCTGTATTATACAACGTTAATAAAGAAGAAGTCTTGAGTTTGAAAGGTAGTGTTAGGGACAGTGGTGAGCTGGAGGTGTAGAGAGAAATACGAAAACAATGGGAAATCAGCTATGTAGAGAAAATTCTTAAAAAATAAAACTTAAATGAAAATTAATATGTGCAGCTTGGAAAGAAGTAAGTATTTCCCAGTGACACATCTTTTAGAGACACTGCTCCCTGTGATGGCTTCCAATGCTGTGGTTTTATTGGACAAGACTAGAAAATAGTAGCAGTTGTTTGTGTGGCTTGACATCAACTGTGCTTAACACGGATTAGTAAGAAGAGAAAGCCATGGTCACTGGAGATTATGACGAGCTTCTTTCTCCCTTACTCATTTTAGTACTTTGTTTTAGAGGTTATAAGATAATTGCAGCATTTCTCCCTTTGTTTACCTCTCTCCAAGCCCTCGCCTATACCTCTCTCACTCTCCTTTCAAGTTCATGGCCCCTATTTTCACTATTTTTGATTGTATGCATATGTGTGTATTAAATATGTATGAAATATATGTCAGTATATAGGAAATACACACACACACACACACACACACACACACACACACCATGTCACTTGTATGTTGTATGTATGTTTTCAGGGCTGACCATTTGACGCTGGACAACCAGTTGATATGCTCTCCCCTAGGGAAGACCAACTTTCCTTCTTCCAACTTTTCTTCAGTCGCTGTAGTTCTTTGTGTGGAGTTGAGATTTCACAGGCTTTTCCCTATGCACTCTGTCATGTCCATTGGTCCTAAGTATATATGGAAAAGAAAATAGAATGGGGTGAATTAGTACTGAAAATAAGATTGAAAAGATGCTGTGCACAAATTTTCTTTACACACTTTGTATGCAAAGAGCAAGTTACAAATGTGACTTAACACTTTTCTATGATGTCAAGTTACAAATGTGACTTAACACTTTTCTATGATGTCCAGTTACAAATGTGACTTAACACTTTTCTATGATGTCTAGCGTAGTGACTTCACATGGTGTATGGTGGTAGGGGAGATAAGAAGGAAAATAAAAGAGAAAGAAGGGGAATTGAGAGAATGAGAGTGAGGAGGAAGAAGGGACAGGGAAAGGAAGGGAGCGTCTCTGTAATTCCTTCTTGCTAACCTTCTCATTCACAGGAGGTAGCACCCACACATTACCAAAATGAAGGTGGCCCCTTTGCTCTTCTTCCTTTCCCTTCTTTCATCTTCTTCCCTGCTGACATTCCTTTCTTCCTTTTACTTTATATTTACCTTAATTAATTTACGAATTCTTCAAATTTCATTTGGAACCAGAAAGGATCACCTAATTTGTAGTACCAGTCCCGTTGTCCTGCAGCTTGGAGAATACAGCAAGACTGCTGTATCTGAAAAAGTCACGGATTTCATCATTACCTTCCACACGTCTGAACTTATAGAACAAGCAACTACAACCAGACAGCATCTAATAATGCACTGAGGGCTCGCAGCCTCCGATTTGCGCAGGAGAATGTTTAATGAATATTTCTTTGCAGTTGCTCAGGTTGAAATGGTTTGGGTCAGCTAGAATTAGAATGAGATTAAGACTATGAGAAGTGATATGAGCCAAAGAGTCAAAGGAGCCAGGTCCCAGGAGAGAGTCAGCAGGACCAGGGTCAGCCACGACTGGACTGCACCGAGATGTAAACTCCCAGTCAATTCCTTGGACTCACAGAACTGGAAAGTGATGGGCCATTTGAGAGAAAACACCTCCATCTCTCCACGAATTACATAATGCTAAGCCCATGTCATTAAGCAAATGATTCCTCTTCCTTGCCTCTATTGGATTTCAAAGTTCAGTACACATTCAAATTATTCAATTTTGATATTACTTTTATGATCAAATGTCCTACTTTGGAAATGGAAAGCTCACTTGGCCATGTTCCCTGTTAAGTTTCAGAAGCTTTTATCATTTAAATAAATTAAACCTTACAGCAGGTTCTGCAGAACACAATGAAGCGGAGAAAAGCGTAAACGAAATAAACCTCTTTGCTGACACAGTACAGACTAATGCATGGTACTGATAATGTGTAGCAAGAAGTGTAGCCTTATGCCCGAGTTTGTTTATAATTTTATTTTTGATTTTGTGTTGTTTAGCAGAAATTTGATTTACTGTTGGATAAAAGATGGCCCTAGAGTACATCAAGTACAAGGTTATTAATACCGAGGGGACTTTTAAAAACTGATTTATTTTAATACTATGTTGATAATCATAGTTTTATATTTTTCATCATTTGAAAACGAATGATCTATTTGTGGGAGATTTCAATGTAGAACTTATGTAAAATTAATCTATACAGTTTATGTCAAATTATTAAGATACTGTTTTCTTTCTGTGAATACATACTCATGAAAAATTCAAAAGCATTTTAAGGAATCTTATTGTTTGCAGGTTTTCTCTGTGACCAAAAATAGCAGTCAGAATTATTTTATCCAAACAATGCATGCTATACTTAAAGGGCTTTACTAAATAACATCTATCAGTCTTTCCATTATGTTATTTACTTAAAACATTTCATTATGGTCATGATAAAAATGTCAAGATAAATAGTTCCATTAAATGGATCATTCAATAGAGTTAATTAGAGAATGCCGCAATGCTTCTGTAGAATAATTACCATAGAAATATCAGCTCTGAAAGTTATCTTCAAAACTGTGAGAACTTAGAGGGAAAGTTTGTTATATGGAGTGTTTTGAAATACACTGAATTACCTAGTTAGTCAACCCTGATGTTTTATTTTCTTATGTCCCCGATAATATATTATTTCTGGCATATGACAAAATAAAGCAAGAATTTTCTTTGTATTAAGTCATGAATCTACTTATGGTAGAACCCAGTAGGTGAGCTTTTAGACCATACAAACATAAATTCATTTCTTCCTTTTACAGCCAGCTTTAAATTTCTCTGCCTTTCTTCTCTTACCTTTCAGGAAGAATACTGACTATTGTGCTAAGCTAAGAATTAAGCTCATAATAGATACTGTTATATCCATATAATGAGTAAGAATCCTGAATAAAGAACCTTCAAAAGTAGGTTTGTGGATCAGTTTTAAATTGACTCTAAATGGCATTACTTTGTTAACACAAAGGGCCAGATGTTAATGATGATACAGCATCCAACTCAAATGAGGAGTCAGTAGTAGATATGGTTATCAACAGTAAAATGCGCAGACTTTATAGGCGCAGCTTTCCTGTCCTGTCTAGAAGACACTATCTTGCTGCTACCATCTATCTTGCTCCTCTGGCTCTAACATTTTTTCTTCCCTGTTTTTGGTGCTGTTCTCTGAACCTTGGTGTGGGATTGTGTGGACTGATCACCCAAATATCAGTTGTTTTTTGCTTTTCAACCAGTGTAGATTGTTACATTGGTTTCTGTATGCTGCAGAACCAAGATTCTTTGCTGAGGCGTAAGAGCTACACTTATCTGAACTCTCACAAGGCCCCACTCCATGAAGAATTGTAGGCTGCTGTGAGAGGGATTTCAGCATTTGCCAGGAAGAAGAACCCCTAATAGGTAGCCTAGGTCAAGAAGCCAATACTACACACACACACACACACACACACACCAATAAGCAACACTAAACAGACTCAGCAGGATATGTGTGTGTATATATATATATATATATATACACACACACGCACATATATACACATACACATATATCATCTATGTGTACATATACACATACACATACATACATATACATAGTGGTTATGTGTGTGTTAGTGTGTATGTATAAGAATAACAAAGAAAAAGAGATCATAAATTTGAGAGAAAGGTGGGGACACAGGAGCAATTGGAGTGGGTGGAAGTGATAGAAACACAGAACTCATGCATGAAATTTCAAAACAAAAGTTAAAATAGAAAAACTAGGTATCACTGACTAATTGAGTATGGAAAACAATGTGGAAAAACCCTATTATTTGTAATTCATCCTTATCTCAATTGTATTTTCTGAGTATTTGAGGTTGTGTTTTGATATAAAATCTAGTTTTTAAGTGGCTAGAGAGATGACTCAGTATTTTAGAGCACAAAGTACTTTCGCAGGAGATCTGAGTTTGGTTTCCAGAACCTATATGATGCATATGGCAGTTGATCAAATCCAAATGCCAATGTTAGTATCGAGGTTTTAGTTTACATTTTATACTTTGGGTATGGAATCTTATAACCCTCTCTTTCCAGCCTGCTTTCACTGGGCTCAGTCAGGACCAGGAGGTGCTAAGGGATGAAGGTGGCCTGGCCTATTTCAGTATCTCAGGCTTGTCTCTGAAGTCTGGAAGGCTTGCAATCACTACTCAGAGTTTGGACCACAGTTGGTTGCTGTTTCCTCCATGTGTGGCTTTTTTGAGGGTCTGAAAATCCCTGGTAGCAGATGTTCCACAGAGTGTGTAGCTCTCCTTCCAGCATGTACTGCTTGCTCAGGATTGAAGTCAGAAGTTCTGAGCCTATGTTGATCCTACCCAATCTCATGTAGCCTAACAACAGAAGTAAGGGCTGGGGATTTAAGGGTTAAACCTTCAGCCTCCAAAGGAGACATGCTCTCACTTTCTTTTTTTCCCAACATACATTGCTGCCTCAAGAGAGGAAGTAGCTTCTGCTGCTCCTTCAAGTCCAGATGAAAAGTCAGGTCCAGTACTGTTTTTCAGGTTCCCCCAAGGAGGGGAAACTAGGTCTCTGTACTGTCTCATTGCCTCACCTCCTGCAGTAGGAAGATAAAGGAGCAGTTGTAGTGTGCAGTGCAGGATTCTGCCACCCAGCATCCCAAACTCAGTTCTTCTTTCCAAATTCGCTAATCCAATTCTGCTTCATTTGCCTCCTGATGCCCATTGGAGGTCTGGTGTTCTTCCAGGACTCCCTTCGCGCTAGGTATTTTTGGTATCTGAACCCTTTGTTCTCAATGTAATATTAGCAATCTGAATACCTTTGTCTGTTCACATCAGGGGGTGAGTGTGAGCAGCTGTTGGCCTAAAAAGTTAGAAAAGACATTTTTTATTGATGTCATAGGTATATTGTAATCCCATACTATTCACATCCTAAATTTTGTAAGCACAAAGTAATTGTATGCAATTGTTAACCATTATATTGAACATCTCTCTCTTTTTTTTAAAAGTTCCTAAGTTCAGATGTCCATGATTGTCAATCATCTGAGATACCTAACCTTTCAGTGTGGAGTTTATAAGCTGAGAGGTACATGGAGATATTTCAGGGATGGCAAGATCTATGCACATCAAGTGAAATACCAGTTAGAGCAAGAAAAACACAAGACTCTATGTTAAAATAAACTTTCATGTAAATCCAGATATGACTCAATGTGCCCTATTCAGGTAACTGTGTGCTTGTTTAGTATGAACCACACCTTGTGTGGTTGTCCTGTGTCATGTGTGACTTTTCTGTGTGCCAATCACCTGCTCTTCTGCAGTGAGACTTGAAATGAATTCCCTTTCTCCTAATGTCAGGCACCATATTCAGATTCTGTCTGCTCCAGGCTAAGTAATCACCTATTTAAAACAGTGACTTGGGGTGAGTTTGATGGGCATGTGGTGAGTCATTTATACCAGGCTCCTTCTGTCAGCCCAGGGGACCAGCACAAGAAGAAGAAAACAGTATCCGCAGAAAATGTGGTATATTTATACTATGGAATACTACTCAGCTATTAAAAACAATGAATTCATGGAATTCTTAGGCAAGTGGGTGGAACTGGAGAATGTCTCCTGAGTGAGGTGACCCATTCACAAAAGAACACACATGGTATGCACTCACTGATAAGCAGATATTAGCCCAGGAGCTTGGAATACCCAAGAAACAATTCACATATCAAATGATGCCCAAGAAGAAGGATGGAGAGGCCCCTGGTCCTGAAAAGGCTCAATGCAGCTGTGTAGGGGAATACCAGGACAGGGAAGCAGGAAGGGGTTGATTGGGGAGGGGTTGATTGAGGTGGTTTATTGGGAAGGGGTTGGTTGAAGGGGGAGGGAAGAGGGCTTATGGGACTTTTGGGGAGGAGGGGATCCAGGAAAGGGGAAATCATTTGAAATGTAAATAAAGAATATATCTAATAAAAAAAATGAAAAAAAAAACAGTATCTGAGTTTTCCTTGTTGGCCTCAGTCTGATTCCAAAGGACGCTAATACCCTGAAGACTTAGTGCTTGCTCTGTGTCCTCAGCACGGATAAGAACTATGTCAAACCTTGGGAAGGTTTCTAATTAAACTGCTGAAGCTTTGTTGCCAGAATTGGAGATTAGTGTTACATCTGTTAAAAAGACCCAATGTCGTCTGCCACCAGACAGGAAAACATGTGATAGACTCCGTGTAATTATTGATTTTATAATATTTGTTTATTTTAAGATACAAGTTATTACCACTTGGTAGACTGACTTGAGTGCATCAATCTAAATTTAGAAAATGTACTCTGGCCTAAGAGGAGGATTCCTGCTTGCTTGACTTTTGGCTTCTCAGCTAACAGTGGTCATCATTAGTATTTCTGATATGGAATCTATGTCTCCTGGATGCTGCTGAACCTTTGAAAGGTAACAGAAATGGCTACAAGTTGGAGGTATTTTGAGTTCAAGGAGAGAGAATTAACATATTCTGAGGGTCTATTATAGGTTGGGATTATGTGCTTCACATGAATTTTTACTCTAGAGAACATCACGGGGAAGATAGAAGAAATAAATAATTTTGTTTGGGTGGTAAAATTGTTTGACTTTGAAAGTGCTGCACACAAATGAAAATCTCAATTTTCCTCACAGATTTTAAAAACTTTATCTTATTTATTGTGCCTATTTTTTATGTATGTGAGTACACTGTTGCTCTCTTTAGACACACCAGAAGAGGGCATCGTATCTCATTACAGATGGTTGTGAGCCACCATGTGGTTGCTGGGAACTGAACTCAGGATCTCTGGAAGAGTAGCTAGTGCTCTTACCTCTGAGCCATCTCTCCAGGCCCCTCTTCACAGAGTCTGCCGGCAGTTACTCTTGTCTTTCAAGAATCTGAAAAAATAAACTTGCAAAGTTAACCTCTAACTGAAAATATAGTTTGTAATAGCTCATATAATCAATACTTTTTATTACCTTTGAAATTATGTCACCACAATTTCTTCCCCATATTTTCAGGAGATTTTAATAGCACATTTATTTACCAAGGGATGTCCACCTAACATCATACATACTATATATTGAATTTCATATCTAAAATATTCAGAGTCTTAATATTCAGAATTCTATCTCAACCAAAAGTGTTATATGAGCAAAATTTGTATGTTTGGAACATTTTAGTGATGGAAATTTTAAATGTTTCTGAGGTGGTCTAGTCAACAGTAAATTTAAGTATCTGTGTTGATCTGTCAGTTATTTCTTAGAAACTTTTCCTTACAGATTCTTCTTATACATAAGGAATGTATACACTCTCCACCCAAACCCTTGCTGTGCAACCTACTTATCTCTCTGGAGAACTTCATACCTTTTCAGTACTCATGAAGCCTGGAACTCCTGCTATCCTATCCATTTACAGAGAATAATATTAAAAATGGGTTTAAAACATAGTTAGAAAAGGAGAAACTATACCAAAATGATGATATGTTCCAAGGAAATGTAAGGAATATATATATTTGTATATACACAAATGCACATATACTATTATATATGTGTGTACATATTAATATATAGAATATATTTTTATATATTCTTTTAAATGGGGACATGAATTACTTTCACACTGTTGTGTCAACTACTTTTCCCCTCTGGTGTGTAAGAGAGTAGTCAGTGTCCCTGTGTTAGATTGTGGGTATACTGAATCGTTATGTGGCATCTGAATTAATTTTCCCTTGGGAAAGGGATGTGAAGCATGTGCAGATGTCTTCATTGGTAAGCAAAGCACACCCAGCACAGTGTCACATGACTACAGAGCCACTGCTTCCGTAACCATGGTTTCCTCATCTCTCCCATTCTCCAGATCATCTTCCGTAAAATTAGTGATGTGAAGAAGGAGGAGGAGGAGCGACTGCGGCAGAAGAATGAGGTGACTCTGAGCATCCCCGTGGACCACCCGGTGAGGAAGCTCTTCCAGAAGTTCAAACAGCAGAAGGAACTGAGGAACCAGGGCTCAGCACAGAGTGACCCTGAGAGGAGCCAGCTTCAGGTAGAGAGCCGCCCTTTGCAGAATGGAGCTTCCATCACAGGTACCAGTGTGGTCACTGTGTCACAGATTACACCCATCCAGACATCTCTGGCCTATGTGAAAACCAGTGAGTCTCTTAAGCAGAACAACCGCGATGCCATGGAACTGAAGCCCAATGGCGGCGCTGAACCCAAATGTCTCAAGGTCAACAGCCCTATCAGAATGAAAAACGGAAATGGGAAGGGGTGGCTGAGACTGAAGAACAACATGGGAGCTCATGAGGAGAAAAAGGAAGACTGGAATAATGTCACCAAAGCTGAGTCGATGGGGCTGTTGTCAGAGGATCCCAAGGGCAGTGACTCAGAGAACAGTGTGACCAAGAACCCCTTAAGGAAAACGGATTCTTGTGACAGTGGGATTACAAAAAGTGACCTTCGTTTGGATAAAGCTGGTGAGGCCCGAAGTCCTCTAGAACACAGTCCCAGCCAGGCTGATGCCAAGCACCCCTTCTACCCCATCCCAGAGCAGGCCTTACAAACCACACTGCAGGAAGTAAAACATGAACTCAAAGAGGACATCCATCTCCTGGGCTGCAGAATGACTGCCCTGGAAAAGCAGGTGGCAGAGATTTTAAAACTACTCTCAGAGAAAAGTGTACCCCAGACATCTTCTCCAAAACCCCAAATTCCACTCCAAGTACCTCCCCAAATACCATGTCAGGATATTTTTAGTGTCTCAAGGCCTGAGTCACCTGAATCTGACAAAGATGAAATCAACTTTTAATATATATATACATATATATTTGTTAATATATTCAAAACAGTATATACATCTATATACATAAGTGTGTATATATAGTATATACATATATATTTTCACTTGCTTTCAATATGATGAACACAATATGGATTTTGATATGTACATACTGCATGTCCAGCTGGATTCTGGCCTGCCAAAGACAATTATTCAAAACATAGATATTGCTTGTACATTATGCAGTTGACTGCATGCACACTTTACATTTATTTATGATCTCTATTCTGTAATAAAGAAGTATGAATTTTGTTAACTAAGGCAATGTAATCTTTGAAGAATCAGGGTCCAACCTGCCAATGTTGCCATGACAAACTTGATCTCAGGCTGAGTATATCGAGATGTCATTTCTTCACTATTCTGTTTAGTTAAAATTATAGATTAATGTCAAGGGAAAGTTCAGCTTCTGAAGCTGTCAGATCACTTTAGAGTCTCATGCCATAGGGTATTTTCTGTAACTTAGTCTTAGGTTCCTTTTCCCTACAGGCAATGTTTGCTCCATTGAAATGACTATTTCGTTGCCTACATCTGATGCCACTGTCGGGTATTGAGAACTTATTGCTATGGGTTTCGTGCATGAACTGCATTTCCACTCAATGATACCTCTCCTTTTTAGCATTGTATTAGATAGTAATCATTAGCTCTATGTAGAGAATTCCCTGCTCCCTCCGTCTTGGAGAACAATTGTCATCTTGGGAGCTGACTTGATCAACACCATAAATACTCAATTGTTAATATAGTGTATATTATTATAGAAACACTGCACCACAGGGTAAAAGGGCCTCTTAACAATATGTTAGATATGTCGATTGTCCAAAGGCGATGAATGTTCTACATTTGTATTTCCAAAG
This sequence comes from Tokudaia tokunoshimensis, assembly GCA_036184795.1. Taxonomy (NCBI): domain Eukaryota; kingdom Metazoa; phylum Chordata; class Mammalia; order Rodentia; family Muridae; genus Tokudaia; species Tokudaia tokunoshimensis. Next base: position 91,011,346 of record BTHU01000012.1, on the reverse strand, counting down.
CTCGTTCAAAGGGGGATGTTGAAAGGCTCTTAGCAAAGAAACATATCAAAATTCTAACTGTTATTGATATATAATTTTTTAAAAGAACATAAGCAATTAGACATGTTTTAATTGCACATCTGTGGCTTAGAAAGGGTGAAATCTGGGTATAGAAATGATGACACATGAGTTTTATTGCAATGAGGTTAACTTTACAAAATAACCAACCTAGAAGGGAATGTTAAAGTTGCTTTATTACGATAACTGCTTTCCTGTGACTGTACTCTGAGCACAGTTTCCCTGAGCTCTTTTGCACACAGTTACAATGCTGGCCTTCTGTTAAGCTGATGCAATGGACCGCTATGGCTCAGGTAGATCCACTTACAAAGGCTTATGAGGCTAAATGCCATGGACTTTCGGGTAACAATTCCTCTTCTGAGAAAGTGCCTATTATCAACCAAAAGAGAAGTCACGGATATTGTGTTGCCTGTATTTAGGCCCTTGAATGAAAAACTCTCAGAATGAAAGGCATACCCATTTTGAGAACCCATGGAAACATTTTCTTATGATTCCAGCATGTTTTCTGGAGTTCTTCTTGGGGGTTAGGTTTTCAGTTGGTGAAGGCATAAAATTTAATTTCAAGAATAAGAAGCTAGCATTTGCATTACCCTGAAAATGTATGTCAATCACTTGTGTACTGGTAGACTACTAATATATATGCATTTTCTATGCATATATACATATAGAGATGAATATACAAAAGATGGTGACAAAATCGGAGAAAATATTTCGCTCTTTCATATGCAGTTTTGTGTGCTTTTCTATATCCTAGTCACTCTAAAATGATAGAAAGAAGAATTACCATAATCAGTCTGGAAAAGTAAAAAACAGCACTGCTTTTTAAGTTCTTCACAGGTTCCAAAGATGTACCCTTTTGGTTCATCTTGGGCTGTATATTAGGCGCTGTGGGTTACAGTTGCTTTCCTTTCCATTACTAAAAGTGGACATCTCCAGGGTCCTGTGTCTCCTTGCTCTGCTAAGATACCTACCTACCACAGACAAAAGGAAATGAAATAATTACAGAATCAGTCTTAGAATTGAGGTTTGGGGCCTCATTTGTTTTAGCTTTTGTGTTATGGAAGATATCTTGACCTTGGCTTCTGAGATGTATTGGGTTTCTTATTTGTCAGCGTCAAGTATAGCAAATACCTTTAAAGCTGAATGATGATAAAAAACAAAACAAAAAACAAAAACATTAGTGCAGAAATCCCTGTTCTGACTTTAGCTACATTCAAAACTGACAGTTGATCTAAAGCTGTAAGAGGGTCACTGGAACAGAAACTGGTTTGAAGTGTGACTTACGCTATTTCATATTAGGTTCACAAACCTTTGCCAGGATGTGACAATGACCCAGACAAAGATTTAACTAACAACCTACAACATTAGCCATAATGAGATTTCTAACTGAACACATGTTTCCATAGGTGGGGAAGAAACATGATGATTTTGAACTGCGCTGGGCCCTCAATAGGAAGCAAAAGTACAGATTGTTTACTTTTTGGTGCAGTTCCCACAGTACTCTCTTCCAGACCCCTGTCCTCTGCGTGCATGACATGGAGTGGTGCTGAATGAATTCTGCACATATTCAGCCAACATTGTAAATAGTCTTAGGTTTCCAGATTTTAAAATTCTTCACAGTAGAATTTAGTCAGATTTTAATGAAGGGTGAATACTTGCTTGCACACATATGATGATGATACAATCACATTCTGTGTGGCCCCAACCAACACACAGACAAGGCAGGCTCTTTGGGGGACCAGACGACTGCATGTTTTACTCCTACACTGGTGCTCTTGGTGCATCCAGAATATTGTTTTTACTATTATACTTCTGAACAATATACTAATAGCACTAAATGGATATGTATTTGAAATGCAAACCTTTTGCAAAGCAACCTATAGATCTTTAATTCTCGTATAATAGTATGAATATATAAGATCAGACACTGTATTCTGGACAGGTGGTTGTGACATGATAGCAGAAGTCAGATACAAACAGAATTGTGATCTTTCAGGCAAAGCAGGAAGGTTGGCTAACTTGAGTCTGGATAACATTACACCTAATGTGCTCTAATAGACAGAACTTACAAGAAAAGGTGAATAGAAACCCCCAAAGTTAGAAAATGATGTCAAAGCTCCTAATGTCTCCCCTTTACATGAATGACCTTAAAATAGTTCAGGATTATTGGTTGAATTCACACCCAAACTTTACTGTTTAAAGGAAACTTTTTATTACAATCCAGGTTACAACTCTTATTGTGTACAAGAGTACAAAAGCTCTAAATATTAAGAAAATTCCCTACAACTTTACATAGGTCACAAGACAGAGAATACAAGAATGTGAGGTTTTAAATGGGTCCTAGAACGAACGTCTATGCAATACTATGCAGTCTTTTAATGGAAATATTAAATAGCATGGCAAACTGAAGTGTCATTTTGAAAATTAACTCAATAGGAATCCAAATACAAGTATTACAGAATTTAAGGAAGTATTGTTTCCCCATGAGATCCAGGAAACTTTTGGAATTTTTTTGAAAAAAATAAAATCTGTTTTTTTAAGTTAGTCTTCAAAGAAGTGATTGGGAGCAGCTGGTCCTTGTTAAATTGTCCTTTTTACATTTTTTTTGCGATTCTAAATTAAGTAACACTACTTCTCCTTCCCTGTTCTTCTCCAAACCCATTCATGTTGTCCTCCTTGCTATCCTTTAAATTCATGGCTTCAGTTTTTTCAGTAATTGTTATTGGTGAATTTTGTTATCTTATATAATTGCCCTTTTAAGCTATTTTCTCTGAGTCTTTCTATTTTCCCCTAAAGTTTCACGTAGATAATGAGAAAATGTCTGGTGCCACCACACACAGATATCATCAAAATGAGTATCTTAGGTGAATGCTGTGTTTTGGTATCTTCAGTACACATGAATATTGTTCCTGGGATTCTGTTGGAAATAGAAGAAAGTATGTTCAGATTTCACACACCCTCAGATGAGTACTGGATGCTTGCACACCCTCAGATGAATATTGGATGCTGTCTCGGATTCTAATTCCAGCTCTGTCAGTCTAGAGTTTGGGCAGTCAGCTGTCTTTTGTGTGTTTCTGTTATCCAAACAAGTACTAAAGCTAAGACCTAAATTCTCCCATCTTACATCAAGCTACTGTTAGGTCAATGGAAATAAACCACATTAGGTGTTTGAAAGGCACTAAAATCTGTCCATGTTATATGTCCTTAGTGGCAGTGAGTTGATTGAGAAATTGATGGGGCAGTTATTGCTGGTACTTCAAGGAAGCAGTGTAGGCTATATAAACATTTGATTCTGAAGATAAGGTTCATTCTATTAATGTTTTCTTATTCTGCAAAGAAGCCTTTGTCCTCAGGGCCCCACACAAAGTCTTATTGTTATATTTGCTGGGATGATTTGAGACAGGAAAATAAGCAGAGCAGTAAACACAAAGGGAACATTGTTTTTGCAGCAGAAAGAACACTTATGTTTAGATCTCTCACTGGATTTTGTTAGGATTCTCAGCAAACTGCAATTTAAAAATGTGTTTCGAACTAAGAATTTACTAAGAATATTTTGAAAGTGCACATAGTTGCAAGCATCGAAAAAGATGATTATCTTTAAATTTTTTAAAAGTTTATGACTTAAAGTCAAAGAGGGCTAACTAATGGTCCATTATTGACTCTGACCTTTTACTATCTACTGTAATCCTCTATTTATTTGCTAAGCAATTAGTAATATATATATCTTACTATGATGGATATATTTTTTTCATCCACTTAATTAGGACTATGGCATTACAATTAACAGTTGCTTTACATGCAAATGAATCATTTCAATCAATTTGCTCTGAGTAGAAATGTTTGCTTCCACTGGGGGTGGGGTGGGGAGAACATTATGGGACTGGAGAGATGGCTCAGTGGTTAAAAGCATTGACTGCTCTTCCGAAGGTCCTGAGTTCAAATCCTAGCAACCACATGGTGGCTCACAACCATCCGTAATGAGAGCTGATGTCCTTTTCTGGGGTGTCGGAAGACAGCTACAGTGTATTTACTTGCATATAATAAATACATAAATCTTTAAAAAATTATGATTACGACATGACAGTCATTACATTTTAGAGTTGATAAAGATTGCTTTAACATTATAGAAATTATTCTTTTTCTGAATCAGAAAAACAAAGCAAAAACAAATGTTCATCAGGGTTACACAATCAGGACAAAAGTGAAGATTTAGGTACTAAATCAGTTACTGATGCCAGGCCACATGCATGTATAGCATCCAGGATTTACATAGCCATGTACATACAAACACACAAAGAGATGTACAGTGGAGGCTTCTGTTTAGATGCTTGTAGACTTTTATTGTGGTCATTGGCAATGCTGATAGGTACATTCTAGTCAATTCCAGTGAGTGTATACACATTTAAAAACATGGTCCTTTGCTCTGCTATTGTGCAATGGTAGACTTATGCTTACATACTTTTCTCTGTAAGCATATATGCAGCCTTCTCAGTGAGATGATTAAGTCTAAATTTATTACCAACTGCAAAAGAAGTTCACACAGAACAATAGTAAGGAGATCATTTGAGCAGAAGGAAAATATTATTACCCCTTTTCTGTAGTTATAGTGTATTTTTCTGACTGGCCAACCTCTTGAAAAGTAAGAGGACAAAATGTATATGCATTCCAAATATTAAAGGGTTTTTGAACATTTAGATAATATAAATTAATGAACTTAGCCCAACTGTAAGAATTGGACAAGAAATAAAGTCAGTTGCCTCTGTCCTGTATAGATTCTTCTTTAGTATTTCCTTTCTAGGCAAAGGAATTCATCTCGGAGCTGGTTCAAGTTCTCATAAATAAATTGTGGAAAATACAGTTTTAACAATGATGTCCCAGGCACCCTTCCTCAACAAGCTGCATGTCCTTGATTTCCATATCTCTCTTTTGTAAAATTTAGATCTTCAGCAAAATATACTTCCCAAATTTTACTCATTTTGAGAGATTTGTCACTCATAAGTTTAATATTAACTAGAAGTTGCAGTTCTTTTTTGAGTTACCATTCATCCCCCCACCCTGTGCTAAAACATCCATTTAACTTTCCCCACATGTATTGATTCTTTCATCTCCAGGACTTGACTCAGCTATTCTCTTTAAGAATATTTCTAGGATGAGACCCTTAGATGCTCAGTCAATTGACATTCAATATTAAGATAAAACACTTTCTCTAAAACTTAAATCTTTTAAATAACAAATTGGTTAATTGAATAGTGATACCTAATTGTATCCAATGCATCAATGTGTTAAGCAGTGTTCATGTAAATTATGATTAATAGCTTCAATTTTCGAAGTATTTTGTGCTCCATGAATGCTTCTCAGCCATCTGAGAAGGGTAGAAAGCTAAGGTCCTGAAAAAAGATGGAGTTCTCCCACACTACCCTTTTGTCTTCTGAACCTCAAAAACATTCAGAAAGGCAAATGTACACACACACACACACGCACACACACACACACACACACACAACCACACACACACACACACACAATAATGAAGTTTGGGGGTATTTGTGGAATTTGGGAGTAAAGAGAGAATTGTTTCTTATGTACTTCTCTTCATGTCAGTAGAAGGTGTGGTTTGTTTTGGATTCTCATTAAAATTCTGAGTCATATTGGGTAGGGAAGAATGTCCTATGTCCTGAGATACTAGCCTGTCTTCTAACTTAAGATTTTCTATCTCTTGCCTTTAATACAAGGCTAGTGTATTTACCTGCTTTGTGTGGGTCAGGGCCATTGAGGATTTGGACACTGAACAGATAAGTCAAATCTGTGGGCTTCATCTCTCTTAGATGTAAGTGAATGTTAATTAGGCTCATTATCATTGAGCACTCACTGTACTAAGCAATGTACTTAAATAATCATATTTTATTCTGCAGCATTCCTATGAAGGAATAAATTAAGGAATTTAAATAGGATTGCAGTCGCCAATTAATAACCAGTAAATCAGTATTGCTGAGACTCCTACACAGGCAGTTGGACCTCAGAGAGAAAAAAATCTTCCTAGGGTCATAAGGGCAGGCTCTTCCAGTATGAATTTCAAATTTTTCAGGACATACGCATTCAACAGTTCCCCAAATAAAAAATAATTTAAAAAAACTATACCCTGGAATGTTAATGTTTGCCTTTCGTGTGACCAGAGAAAATGGCAGAGATTGTTATCATAACTGTTATGAGTAAAGTGTGCCGTGAGCCAACAACTAAATTTCTCTTCACTTTTCTCAACAGTTGAAAAGCAATGGGGTAAATTGAGAAGTGTAGTCATAAGTAACAGGCAAACAAAACATATCACAGACATGTCTTCAGGATGAATTTTCACTTAAGAGGTAAATTAAAGTTAAAGAAAGCAATACATGGTCAAGATTTTTTTTAAGTTTACTTTTCTTTTTTTTTCTTTTTCTTTTTTTTTTCTTTTTGATTGGAAATTTTCTTTATTTACATTTCAAATGTTTTCCCCTTTCCAGGTCTTCCCTTTGGAACAGTCCCCCCCACCCCACCCCACCCCCCGTATCCGATCCCCCCTCCCCCTGCCTCTATGAGAGTGCTCGCGCACACACACACACTCCTGTCCTCCAGCCCTGGGCATTCCCCTACACTGGGGCATGGAACACCTCAGGCCCAAGGGCCTCTCCTCTCAATTATATCCAACAAGGCCATCCTCTGTCACACATGTGGCCAGCGCCATGGGTCACTCCATGTGTATTCTTTGGCTGGTTTTCCAGTCAGAGAGACACCAGAGGGTTTTTTAAAAAAGAAAAAAAATGGGGGAGGGATGCTTATTGGGTGAGGGACAGGAAGCAGAGGGGACAAGGTGAACAGCGCAAGGCTTTCCATCTCAGAGGAGCCCTGGAGCTCTTTCTGCTTAGGTCACTTTCGACCTTGACATTTTCCTGTGAATGAGGTGCTAGATGCTCATTGTTAACCTGTGCTAATTGTGGCATTTAATCAAAGAACACTGCCAAAAAGCTACAGGGTGTTAGGGAAAGAATGTACTTGCCTCTTGGCTGGCTCCTCCTTGTGTGATATCTTCTTAACAGTTTTTGTTTGGCTAATTTCAAAATTACTTTTCCGTAACCATGGTGTTGATTTTAATGAAGCCTTACAAACTAGTTTGGAAACATGCCAATTATTTGGGGATTTTAACGTGAGAGGATGCTTTTGTAACTATGTTCAAATTTTTGATTTTGGCTTATTCCACAAGTCCAGGTCTTTACTTGGGTAGTTTTCTTGCATCTTGATTAGATGACTTCCAGAGGACTGGTGTTTATACAAGAATCACTGACTGATAGAGAACCAGCAAAGACAAGGCCAAAAAAAAAAAAGAAAGAAAGAAAGAAAGAAAAAGAAAAAATTTCAACTCAATGCCTGAATAAATCAGACTGCTTAATAATTGATGCAAACAAGATTTTGTCAAATTGCATATCATTATTATTAGCTAAATTGTCTTTAAATATAATATTGAGCCACCTTGTTCCATAGTGAGATGTTTCACTGAGTAAAGGAAACTGATCATTGTCAAAAGCTGCATAAAGATATGAGTTGGTCCCAGACTTTCCCATCCAAACTGATGAAAATTTTCCTGAAAATAACACAGTTGATCAAGTAGTCGATGAGCTAGTCAGTGAACTATGCAAATTAGATTAATGATTCTTTGATAGTTCTATGTCAAAGTTTGATGGAACTGAGTCTTTTATTATATGTCTCAAGTGTGTACTGCTAAATAAAATCTAAATGTACTTTATTTAAAATCAATTATTTAATGAATTTCATTTCAGAAAAGTTAATGGCAAGGACTGCTTTTTTAGACCCCTGAGAGAATGTTTCATGCTGTGAGTCTTTGCATCTCCATCAGTGACATTATGATGTTAGGTTGGCTCACTTTTTATAGTGGATTCACTGGCATCCTCTCTGAGCAGCTGCCTTCCATGCTAAAGCTAGTCAGAGTGGAAAGGAAAATACACACTTCACCTAAGAAACCGACTCAAACCATCACTGTCATAAAGCATACATCCCTCCCTAGTGACAGGGTGAGGGTAAGTTGGACACTAGGTTAGAATCATTTTAATCTCAATCCTACATGTTGTAATAAAAATTCAGTTAAAGCTAGCAATTGTTTTCTGCTGTTTATTGAGAAAACAGTAACTTCAGGAAATGCTTGGTACTCCGACAACACTACTGAATTATGCATATCTATGATATAATGAGAATTCTATATTTCTTTTAACTCAATGGTCTACTGACTTTGTGTATACCAGTGATACCATTTTGTACCCTACAATGTAAACTCCTGATTGACGTTGCTACAGGGATTTTTCTTCCAAGTTCTCAAATGTTTCTGCCACTGTAACCATATTTGTGGATATTAAAAATGCTTCCTAAGGTTTAATTCACTGGGAATATTTGGTTTATGCATTGACTAAGAAAATAATAGGTCAAGACTTCATGGAAGATATTTTTAATACCAATATGCTAAGCAGTACTTGTCTATAGTTTTCAAAATTTGGTTCACACTAAGCTGATCATGTTTTTCTACTTAAATCAAGACATTGCAGTGTGTAATATAGAAATTTTGTATGTACTATCAACTTATCACTCAACTGGTAAGAACTTATGTGTAAACATCTAAAGTTGGAGACTTCAGGGTCAATTTTGAAAACTTGTGATTAAAATTCAATTGCAGTTGGGAAGTTTGTCACAATTTTCAGTTTTTTGGAAGTTTGTTCTAAAGAAATAGTTGTTTCCAAAAGTGAATTGGCAGGTGGAAGTTTCTAACCCAAAATAATCCTGGGTTTTAGCACAATAAACTGTATTTCATCAGGGAGGATTAACTTTGCTTTTTTTTTTCACACTTTATTTAAATGTGGATATTTTTTCATGATACAAAATAAAATGTGCATTTTATGGAACTTATTTGAATTAATGAGTCTTTTTTGGAATTTTGAAATTGGTTACGTATATAAAAAGATTCCTATTGCAAAACCACAAGAGAATAAGTTTAGGGCTGTGTCTTGATGCTTTCTATTGCTGTGATAAATACCATGATCAGGCAACTTGTGGTGGAAAGGGTTTACTTCATCTTAAACTTTCAGGTAGCCATCCATTACTAAAGGAAGCCAAGCAATGACTCAAGGCAGGAACCTAGATGCAGGAATTGAAGAAGTCATGAAGACGTGTTGCTTACAGTCTTGCTCCACATGACTGGCTTTGCCTGCTCATACATTCCAGGACTAACTTCTCATTGGTGATTCCACCCACTGTGAACTGGACCCTCCTCCACCAGTCATTAATCTAGAAAATGTCTCCATCAGATTGGCCTGTAAGCAAGGAACATTTTCTCAGCCGAGGTTCCCTCTTCCCCAATTATCCTAGCCTGTGTCAAATTGACAAAAACTCACACAAGAGACCTTTGGATATTAACTTTACCAATGCTATCTTAAACTTGTACAATATTTATACCTGGCATGGTGTAAGTAGTAAGATTCGTACTGTATTTGAAGTTATGTTAAGCTCTAGTAGTAAATTTCCATGAGTTATCAGATATCACTATAGTATAAATGACAGTTAATAAACTGGCCTAAATGGAATTTGAAAGATATTTTTAAATTTTACAACAAAGCTTACTTTATTTTAATATTCTTAGTTCTATTAGATGTTAGAAATTCTTCTAATAATATGAGACTGTGGAATTATCTCAATACATACATGGAGCAAAATGATGCTTTCTTTCCTTGTATAAACAAAGATTTTTGATTTTAATCCCTACTAAAAACAAGAACAAAGTGATAGGTAAAAAGAATCCTATAAAAACTCAATAATACAGAAAGTGTCACAAGAGAACTTTGTTCTGTTTCCTAATTTAGGAAGGCAGAGTTTCTGATACAATGCTCTTGAAATCAGCTTCTTAGTTTCTAAAGTGGCATGCTGAAAGGAGAGCTGGTGACTACTGCCTCTGCTGTAGAAGCAGCAGGGTATGGGAGGTATGCTCTACATTAAATCCCAGTTCTCAAAGAGTCAAGGCTGTGATGATCTCTCATACCACATCCTCAAAAAAAAAAAAAAAGAGGATGTGGTACACACTATATAAGTGAGAAGACAAAACTCCCTCTACTCTTGTCCCCATTTCCTTACAACATTCCCCAAGGATAGCATCAAAACAACCCAAATGGCTTATAATACCCATGTTGATCAGTAACGTGCTCCATCTTTAAACTCTTGCCCCACATTTTACAACTAGACAATGGAAGGAAGGAAGTGACTCTGAGCAGGAGTTCTCTCCCTGCTGACTTCATGTGCTTGTGCCCTCCTCTTCCCTGTAGTTTCCCATTGTGCTATCAGCAGGCCAAGAAGAAGAGACACTCTGCAGGTAACCCTCTAGTTTCAGGTAGCTTTTGAGTACCCTGCCTAGTTGAGGAAAAAAAAAGACAGAGTAAGGGAAAGTGACCAATTACAATCACCAGGAAATCCCCAACAAAGAGGAGGCATGGGAGGTAGGGGTTGGGGAGCACTGGTGGACCTGTCAGAGGTCTCTTTCTTTTGCTTGCTGGAGAGTGCTTCACTTCTTGAGTAGCTTAAAGTAGGCTGTGGACAGATCATATGAGATAATAGAGTAAAGTACCTTAAAAAATAGAGTGGACTATGTGGGGCTTCCAATGATTTTCTTAGCAGGCAAGAGTAGATTTCAGGCTTAGTAAGGAGGAGTCATAAATATTAATAACCTGCACTACAACCATCCCTGAATAAAGCTCCAAGTTCTCTTCCTGTATGCATAGAGAAAACTGAACAAGTTCAAATTAGACACAATCAATACCACACAAACACACACACACACACACACACACACACACACACACACACAATCTTTGCTTCTTATACTTCAAGATATGCACTAAAATTTGTTAATATATCAACCATTTAAAAATAGCCCAGATTTTGTTAATCTAAAGATGAAATTGAAATTGTCCAGAGAGTAGTACTATTGGACATTTTCACTCCCAGAGTTGTAATATTTTATGAGATTCCTGACTCATAGACTAGGATTTGGGTGCTTATAGTAGGTCCTGATTTAAAATTTATAGTTATGAAATAAAACCCTATAGCTCAAGCTGAAGAATGTTTGTATGTATGAGAGAGGGCAGAAAGGTGGAAGAAAGAGCAGGGGGAGATTTAATTAAATTATATAAACATGCTATACAATATAAAGCTGAGACTAATTTTGACGTTCCCTCTTCATCAGAACTACCTACCTCTCTCAATGTCTGTCACTTCTAAAGGATTCTGTCTTTTGTGCTTTCATTGTTATTTTTGTTGTTCTGTTGAAACAATGTTGTATAGAACTGAAATTCTCACTATTTTGTGAGCTATGTATGCATATATGTATATATGGATGAATGGGTAGATGAATAGATGGATGATTGGATGGATGGATAATTGAATGGATGGATGGATGAATGGATGGATAGATGGATGGATAATTGGATGGATGGATGGTTGGATGATTGGATGGATGGACAGATAGGTGAGTGGCTGATTGACTGGATAGATGAGTGGGTAGAGTGGCTAGCTGACTGGCTGGCTGGCTGGCTGGCTGGCTGGCTGACTGGATGGATGGATGGATGGATGGATGGATGGATGGATGGATGGATGGATGGATGGATGAGTGGTAGGCTGGCAGTCTGGATAGATAAATGGAGGAATCAATGTGTGGGCTAGTATATGAGTGGAGTGAAAAGTAGAGCAGTCAGATGAGTTCTCTCTGCTTTTGCATATATTTCTCTCATCAACCCCATTGGAGAAACAAAGCTTTATGCTTTGGGTGATAAATATCCTACCCCCACTCTTACCTAGATTGAAACTGTCAGAAAGTTTACAAAATTGTATCTCTAACTCTGGATCAAGCTTTTGCTTTTTATATATTTGCTATTTTAGTACTCCAAATGATTCTCAGTTATAGACAAAACCTAGCTGTTGTATCAGTGGTCATAAAAATAAAATAAGTGTTAAAATTATTTGAGAAGATCTTTGGTAATTGAGGGCATCTACAGAACACCATAGAATTATAGAATTTCAGGGTTTTGCAACTTTCTCACAAAGTTCCAAAGCAGAAAACCCTAGTGCATGGCCTGCCTGTTTACAGATAGGGACAATTTCAGTTTCCAGTATTGCCTCCTTCACTTTTCTTCTTCATGATGTCTGTGTAGAGAAACCTCACAGAGGCACTGAGTTCAAGGCCAGCCTCTCAACTGATGTAGTTCTGAGCTTGAAGAAGTGGATTGTGTTTTCCTCTTCTTCCACAGTCCCTTGCAGTGTTTAGCAATTCCAGTTGCTGGAATTAAAAGTTTTAAAGGAAGACTTTAATTTGCAGAGCATTAACACAACTAAGTCCCTGAGGAATACGTAGATTACACCATCTTCTCTTGTATTCAAGATGACTAAGGTCTCATAAATCACAACTGTCTGAGACTATGCATCATAATGCTTTTCATTTTATGTTCTGCCTTGATAACTTTGTACTGCACAGGAACTCCAAAATAAGTATAGGTTCTGTTGTTCCTACCAGATGTGTTTATCTGCTATACTCCTTAGGGGAAAATGCTTTCTATCTGGCAATTTTCTTCCCAGTTGGACCAGCAGCACTGCACCAGGCAACCCAATGAGCTTCTACACATTTGTTGCCTTCAAGCTTATTCAAGCCAATTACATCCTTTCTTGAAACTCTCTCCTCCCTACCTCCAAAAAGCCTTGATCCCTTTCTCAATGGAACCCTATTGTAGGCCTCCATGCTCTGTGAGGTCTTCCATTCTCCAGACTGAGAGTATATATGACCAAGAGATTCATATGACTAGCAGGCCATTAGAACCATGCTAATTCTCATTGTTCAAGGATTGTACTGTATATAAGCTAATAATGGTCATCAAACTTACTGAATATTTTCCTTTTTACTTTTAAGGATTGCACAATTTTATATATATATATATATATATATATATATATATATATATATATTAATAATAAGTATTTCGTATACATTTTAGATTCTGGTTTTTGATATGTTGTTTTAATTTCCTAACAAAGGAGGCTTGGTCAGCTTAGGTGAGTATCAGGCATGTAGTAAAACTTAGACTCTTATCCAGTGCAACGTTTCCACCATTCACTATACTTCACACTGAAGTTTATTGATGGCATAATATGGCCTTTTCCTTCTTGCAAATGTTTTCTCTAAGATTTCCCTTTGAATGTCTTGTGCCATTCAACAAGCATACAGTTCTCTGAACCACCCAACAGTGAAATGCTACACAATCTTTTGGTTACATCAAAGAGTTTAAATTTGTCACATGTGTTCATAGTTTTGTTTTATTTTTTTGCTTCTAGGAGATATTTGGCATTTTCTTTGTTTACAGTGAGGACAGGAATGTTACTGGCATCTTCTGGGAGCCTCTGAATATCCTGCAGTATGTAGGATAGCCTTAACCCCAGTGATTATTTAGCCCTGTGTTTACAAATGGCTGACATTGTGAACTTTAACTTAGACCACATATAGGCTACTTTCTCTATTCAAAAGATACAAGCTGTGGCATGGTGAGAGATTTGCCCATGATGGAGTCAGAGGCTGTCTTATTCTGAAGACAGACCCTGAGAGAGTTTCTGGAAATAGTACTAAGCATCAGCAGGTGGGACAACAGCACAGCAGAGTAAAAGTGTCCTGCATTTTCAGCTCACCGGATAATATGCCCACCCCACAGCCATGGTCTGGCCCACCTGTCTGAGTTGAGCATACCTGCAGTCAGTTATGAAGCAATAGTCTGATGGCAATGCTATAGCCACCAGTTCAGTGGGTGACCTTACAGAATGTTTTTACAATTTACATTTAATAGTAATATTTCCATCCTTTCACTGGCTTCTTTCATGTGAGGAAAAAATGGATGAGTAAACTTTTATTTGGGGAAGATGTTTTTTTTTTCAGCCATAAAATGACTCACATATTTCTCACATTGTAAATATTAGAACCTAATGCACAACAGTTAAAAATCACAGGGGCTCTAATAAATGTCATCAAAAATGCCTTCAATGGATTCATTATGATTATTTTGAAAGTGGGATTCTATGGTCTAATTGTGCCAAGAGCCTACCATGCCTGTCCCTATGTCCTTTCTTACTTGTACACAACTCTGAGCAATGACTTAAAAGCCATTGAGCTGATGATGTGCACTGCAGATAGTGATGGACCTGCACAGGTCAGTGCGCAGAGTCATGGATAATCCTGCTCATGTTCATTTCTTTCTATCTCTGCCTGCCTGAAGGTGATAGCCAAAACCTAATTACACATGTATGCATCTTCTCACAGCATTGAAAAAACATACAAATAAACACACCCAAACCAAAACAATGATAAACAAAACAAAACAATGCACATGGCAATAAGCCCCACTGAAGAGTTCCCTCTCTCATTTCTTTATGAAGAAGGTGATTCCAGGAATCTACCTTCCTTAGTGCTGACAGTGATTTGACAGCTCATTGACAAGTGAGTTTGCAGCATCAAAGCCAGGTGCACGGATCTACTAGAGATACTTTCATTGCAAAGGCTTTACTACTTTTCCACAAATGCTTCTCAAGAAGTGACTTTTAAATAGTGTAGGTTGTTTTCACTATGATTAGAGAATTCCATTTTTTTTTTTAGTGAATGTATATCAATTACAACCATCAAGATTCTGTTTAGAACATTTCGGTTAATACGAAATGGGTTTGCACATCAATCTATAGTCAATTTTCACATCCATACTCTGAGATATTATTGATTTCCATTTCTTTGAATTTATATTTACCAAAACCTTCCCTTAAACACAGTAATACAGTTGGCATTGTTGTGGTTAATAGTATTCTGAGGGTTAGTCACAGCCCATTTGTTGCCTTTAAATATCTATTAGGAGTTTATACCCCACTTCAGATCATTTGGTTGACAAAAGACACAGAAACCTTCAGATTTATAATAAGCTTTAAATTACTATAGCTGGGCGGATATCATCTCTCTATGCTATGTTGTCTACTTCCCAATGGTGATCCCTGAGATATCACTTGCCATGTTCCTCTTTGACTGTTCCTATCCCATCAGGCCAGCCCTCATGGCCATGTGCTCAAGATCCACCTACTGCGTGGTGACCTCCTTCCTTTTTCTTCTCTGGCTTTCCTTGTGGTACTTACCTGAAATTCCCAGTCCTCCCAGAATCTGAAGCTCTACCTCGTTCTCTTCTGCTCAGCTACTGGCCTCTTTATTAATCAGAGATAATTTGGGGGATAAGGTTTACACAACAGAAGCTGAAGTATGTGAAGATCTCCTTGTCCTTGTGTGTGTGGCATGCACAACCAGATCTTGGGGGCCAGTATTAAACATTTGAATACATAGCGACACCAGACCAACCCACTACAGGAGATGGTAGCAATGTTTTAATCCTAGCACTTAGGAGGCAGAATCAGGAAGATCATTGTGAGTTCAAGATCAATCCAGTCTTGCATAGCAAGTTCCAGGTCATAGGACAGCATAGTAAGACTCTCAATAAAGTAGTAGAATAATATAATAACACATAAGTATTTGTATCTAACTACTTAAAATAGTAAATCACTTAAACTATTTTGGAGGCTAATTCATGTTGTTGGATACTAGCACAGTTCATTTGGATTGCTGTGTAATATTCTAATTTTTTTTCACCAGTTGACACACATTGTTATTGATTCAAGGTTATGCATAGTGCTTTTCTGAGCATTTATGTGGATGTATGTTTTCATTTCGCCAAAGGTTGATAGGTAGAAGTGGAACCATCATGGGGCCTTTGGTAGTGTGTGCTTTATTACAAGAATATCAAATTGTTTTCAAAGTGACTATGTGTTTTACTGTACTGGCAACATGCAATAGATCAACTTTCCCCACATTCTTGAAAGCACTTAATATTATCAGTATTTTTTTATTGTTAGACATTCCAGTGAGTCTATAACAGTATCTTGTTGGTTAAAAGTGTTTTCCTAATGACTAATGATCTTAGGAATTATTAATCCCCATCCCTTTCTTCTTTGGGGAACTTTGCAATAGGATACAATTCATTAAGAGGATAGAAAACCTCTTGTTCTCTGTCTCTACCTATTTTTTAGCTCTCTTCTTGACAATTAACTGATGTATGAACTATTCAAGAATGACCTTTTCATACATTTTAGGAATCTTTGAAGAAAGAATTCAGATAAAATAGCACTTTGGGAAGTATTCCCCTGGGGAGGAAAAGAACTAAGCCCCCTTGGAGCTTAACATGTTCAGATCTTCCTAGGATCTCATTTCAGCTACTCACTAAATATGGCTGCTTCGTGTGAAAATAGTTGCAGTTCCAAATATTTTAATTTCAAGGACTTTATTAGCCACAAAATGAAAAGCAGTATGGGATGAACTACTCGAATGAATACTAAATTAAAACCCAAGAAACTTCAAATGTTAGTATCTTTTCAAACAAGATTTATTTCATGTGTACAGGGGTTTACCTGCACATGTTTATGTACCACATATGTGTCTGCTGTCAGCAGATGCCAGAAGATGGTATTGTACTCCCTTAAAACTAGAGTTACGGATGATTGTATGCCTTCATGTGGGTGCTGAGAGTCAAAGCCTGGGCCTCTGCAAGAGCAGCCAGTGCTCTTAATTGTTGAGCTATCTCTTCAGCCCCCTGATGTGAGCACCTTAAAATGAAAGATGAACATCTAGGAAAGACCTATACCTTGCAACATAAGGAAGTCAATGCTGGAGCCTCAGGACCTTTCCAATCCTTCTGTCAAATCCTCTGTCCTTTGGGAAAGTTATTTCCCTCAGCAGACTATGCTTTCTCTGGTAGAATTTTTTTAAAAAATAAAACTAAAATAAAAAGATCCCACTCCTTTGCTAAGACAGAAAACCTGGCTGTGTTACAACATTCTTTTTAGAGAAATTGTGGTTTGACTCACAGGCTTAAGAGATACAGTATTGTTTCCTTTTAATCTATGTTTGTTGATCTGCATTGTGAACATCTTAGAAAGTTAGGAAGAGAAAATCACCATCTTTTGACATCTTGGCAACAGATCATCTTTCTGGAGTACTGTGTAAAAGGAAACTTGAATTACTTTGAAAAGAGTTGACTCATTCACATTTAGACAGATTTGTAGTTGCTCCAGACTAAGTCTTTGGGTTATTTTGCTGTTCCTGCAACAGCTTGAGAAATAGCAACTTTTAAAAGAAGAAGGAAGAGGGGGACAACAAGGAGGACGAGGAGAAGGGGAGGAGGGGGACGGGGAAGAGAAGCAGCTGCCAATGAGAAGTCCTTCAGCCAGGTGTCCAGGTGATCCTACTTTTAAGTATATTTGTTCTTAGCTTGTGTATTGTATACTATATTCTCTTAAATGATAAAAAATAAGTCTTGTTACTGTTCCGCTGATTCTGTGACCTGATTGTGAGTAGGCAAAGACCACATCTCCTGAATAGTTGTTCCATTCTAGCACCCGCCAGTGAATCATGCTTCTAAACTACACTGAGCAAATATTTGTGAGTAGCAAATGTTCAACATTATCTTAACATTTAAAATAACGACATTGTAAAGAATTGAATGAATAACTCAACTGGTTTCTTCACAGAGTCACTGTCTTCTACTTGGAATGTTCAGATATGTGGCTAATGATCAAGACTATACAAGTTGAGTTGAAGTAGGTTTGGGTGATGTACGCATGGATCATGCACTTTAAATAAGAGCTATTTCTGGTGGTGTCATTTTGAGGACAAAGCCTCTTCTGTTGTCTTAAGACCTTTCATAAAGCAGAAATGTTTAACTTTTGTTAATTCAAATGTTTGGATTGAAAAATGTTTTCTAATCCGTCATATGAATTTTTAATAAACTCTCAGATCTAGATTGATTTCTCCAATGGTGTACATCTAAATCTGTGGTTTATTTTGAGTCAAACTTTGTAAAAAGTAAGATCCAGTTTGCCATTCACTTCTTTGCCACCAAATGTATGAATGTTTACCGATGTTTATGAATGTTTGTAGTTATTCTTTCCTTCATTAAACTATGTTTGTAACCTCTAAATATAATTAGCTTAATATACAAACCTGTTCATTTATTTATGTATCTGTCTGCCACTTCTGTATGACCTTGAATATTGGCATTATATAATAAGATTTTAAATTAAATGCATTAATTCCATTCTATTTATTCTTATTTTCTAGATCATTTTGTCTACCTATGCTTCTTTGATTTCTCCTGTAAATTTTAAATTAATCTTATTCATATTTTTTTCTAAAAAGACCATTGAGGTTTTTTATAATTTTTATTTTTTATTATATCCAACACAATATATATTTTTATACCAATCATAAAAATGATGGACATGTTATTAAATGAACATAAAAAGTTAAAGCCTTTTTGTTTGTTTTTTTTATTTTTTATTACAAATCTTCTTTATTTACATTTCAGATGAGTTCCCCTTTCCTGGATCCCCCCTCCCCAAAAGTCCCACAAGCCCTCTTCCCTCCCCCTGTTCCCCAATCAACTCTTCCCTGTCCTGGTATTCCCCTACACTGCTGCATTGAGCCTTTCCAGGACCAGGGGCCTCTCCTTCTTTCTTCTTGGGCATCATTTGATATGTGAATTGTTTCTTGGGTATTCCAAGCTTCTGGGCTAATATCTGCTTATCAGTGAGTGCATACCATATGTGTTCCTTTGCGACTGGGTCACCTCACTCAGGATGACATTCTCCAGTTCCACCCACTTGCCTAAGAATTTTGTGAATTCATTGTTTTTAATTGCAGAGTAGTATTCCATAGTGTAAATATACCACATTTTCTGTATCCATTCCTCCGTTGAGGGACATCTGGGTTCTTTCCAGCTTCTGGCTATTATTAAATAGGGCTGCTATGAACATAGTGGAGCATGTGTCCTTATTACATGCTGGAGAATCCTCTGGGTATATGCCCAGGAGTGGTATTAGCAGGGTCCTCCAGTAGTATTATGCCCAGTTTTCTGAGGAACCTCCAGACTGCTTTCCAGAGTGGTTGTACAAGCTTGCAATTCCACCAGCAGTGGAGGAGTTTTTCTCTTTCTCCACATCTCTCCAGCAACTGCTGTCTTCTGAGTTTTTGATCTTAGCTATTCTGACTGGTGTGAGGTGAAATCTCAGGGTTGTTTTGATTTGCATTTCCCTGATGACTAAGGATGTTGAAAACTTCTTTATGTGCTTCTCAGCCATTCAATATTCCTCAGGTGAAAGTTCTTTGTTAACTCTGTACCCCATTTTTTAATAGGGTTATTTGGCTCTCTGGAGTCTACCTTCTTGAGTTCTTTGTATATCTTGGATATTAGCCCTCTGTTGGATGTAGGCTTGGCAAAGATCTTTTCCCAATTTGTTGGTTGGTGTTTTATCCTTTTGACAGTGTCCTTTGCCTTAAAAATTTTTTTATGAGGTCCCATTTGTCAATTCTTGATCTTAGAGCATTAGCTATTGGTGTTCTGTTCAGGAAATGTTCCCCTGTGTCCATGTGCTCAAGGTTCTTTCCCAGTTTCTTTTCTACTAGTTTTCAGTGTGTCTGGTTTTTATATGAAGGTCTTTGATCCACTTGGACTTGAGCTTAGTACAAGGAGATAAGAATGGATCCATTTACATTCTTCTGCATGTTGACCTCCAGTTGAACCAGCACCATTTGTTGAACAGGCTATCTTTTTCCACTGGATGGTTGTAGCTCCTTTGTCAAAGATCAAGTGACCATAGGAGTGTGGGTTCATTTCTGGGTCTTCAATTCTATTCTATTGATCTACTTGCCTGTCACTGTACAAATACCATGCAGTTTTTAACACTATTGCTCTGTAGTACTGCTTGAGGTCAGAGATACTGACTCCCCCAGAAGTTATTTTACTGTTGAGAACAATTTTAGCTATCCTGGGTTTTTTGTTATTCCAGATAAATTTGAGAATTGCTCTTTCTAACTCTATGAAGAATTGAGTTGGGATTTTGATGGGGATTTGTTTGTTTTGTTTTTAGTAGAACTTAAAATCTTGGCTCTTACTGTGGTACAAACCAAAATTAAGAACAATATTTAGACGTTGGAGTTCATTGCAGTGAGGCTGTACTGCAATGTCCCTCACATCACCTCCATGGTTTTACCTCCATAGTAGTTAAGCTAAGAGTTGACAGTTCTGCTGCATCAAGGAATGAATTGTAGGCACAATTATTTGGATACAGATTTCCTGCTATGGTCAAAGCTATTTGACTTGAGTGATTGTCATCATTCTCAGCCCACAGGAAACATGTTACATTTATTTAAGAAATGGTGTATATATTAAGATGGTCTATCCATGAAGTAATTCATCAACTGTTTCAATGTACAATGGTTCTACTTGGAGGATAGCACAGACATTAGGTGAGGGTAAGATTATGGTTCATTGGCTGTGATGATTTTGAAAAGCATTTGTCTTAGAAAAAGAGTTAACTTATAAGGTCATCTTCTTCAAAATTGATACAATAATTATAAATATCAAGCAAAGCATTCAGTCTCACTCTGTTGTTCTCTTACAAGCCACTTCCCAAATTAGTTGTCTACATTTCTTTTGGCTGTATAAATCTTGAAATATGTAAGCTGTTCTGAAAATTATAGTAGAGTATAAAAACATCAAATAAACAATCCTACTTTTAGAAAGGCTGAGATAGAAGCATGATTTCAAGACCATTATGTAGTACACAGCAAGACACTGTCACATACAAACAAGCAGAAAGTATACGTGGATTGTACAATATTGGACATATTTCTCCAATTACTAAGTTAGAGAGACCACTGGGTGACAGCCAACAAATTTCTAATTCCTCATATTTTTGAATTTCAATCCATTAGGATATGTTGGTATTATTAATTTTCATATTAAGAGATATTAAGGAAAAGTGATTGCTATTTCCTGTTATTTTTGTTGCTAGAGGGGGAATTATGTTTGCGTGGGTTTGATGAGAGACTACTTTCCTGCTTTTTCTAGGGTATAGTTTCCCTCCTTCTGTTGGTGTTTTCCATCTATTATCCTTTGTAGGGCTGGATTTGTGGAAAGATATTGTGTAAATTTGGTTTTGTCATGGAATATCTTGGTTTCTATGGTAATTGAGAGTTTTCGGGGTATAGTAGCCTGGGCTGGCATTTATGTTCTCTTAGGGTCTGTATAATATCTGCCCAGGATCTTCTAGCTTTCACAGTCTCTGGTGAGAAGTCTGGTATAATTCAGACAGTCCTGCTTTTATACGTTACTTGACTGTTTTCCCTTACTGCCTTTAATATTTTTTCTTTGTTTAGTGCATTAGGTGTTTTGATTAATATGTGATGGGAGGAATTTCTTTTCTGGTCCAGTTTATTTGGAGTTCTGTAGGTTTCTTGTATGTTCATGGGCATCTCTTTCTTTAGGTTAGGGAAGTTTTCTCCTATAATTTTATTGAAGATATTTGCTGGCCCTTTAAGTAGGGAATCTTCACTCTCTTCTATACTTATTATCCTTAGGTTTGGTCTCCTCATTGTGTCCTGGATTTTCTGGATGTTTTGGGTTAGGAACTTTTTGCTTTTTGTGTTTTATTTGACTGTTGTGTCATGTTTTCTATGGTGTCTTCTGCACCTGTGATTCTCTCTTCTATCTCTTGTATTCTGTTGGTGATACATTTATGACTCCTGTTCACTTTCCTAGGTTTTCTAGCTCCAGGCTTGTCTCCCTTTGTGATTTCTTTATTGTTTTTAGTTCCATTTTTAGATCCTAGATGGTTTTGTTCATTTCCTTCACCTGTTGATTGTGTTTTCCTGTAATTCTTTAAGGGATTTTTGTGTTTCCTCTTTAAGGGTTTCTAGCTATGTCCTTCTTAAAGTCCTCTATCATCACCAATAGAAGTTATTTTAGATCTGAATCTTGCTTTTCTGGTGTGATGGTGTATCCAGGACTTGCTATAGTGGAAGAATTAGGTTCTGATAATGCCAAGTAACCTTGGTTTCTGTTGCTTATATTCTTATGCTTGCCTCCTGCCATCTGGTTATCTCTAGTGCTACCTGCCCTCGATATCTCTGACTGGAGCCTGTCCTTCCTGTGATCCTGGTTGTGTCAGAACTCCTCAGAGTCAAGCTGTCTCTGTGATCCTGTGATTCTGTAAGTCTGTGATCCTGTGATCCTGAGATCCTGGGTGTGTCCAAGATCATGGGAGTCAAGCTGCCTCTGGGACCCTGACATCCTGATGTGACCAATCTCCTGTGATCTTGTGATCCTGTGATCCTGTGTTCCTGTGATCCTGGGCATGTAAAAGCACCTGGGAGTGGAGCTTCCTCTGGGTGTTGTGACTGGCTGTGGAGTTTGCATCCAAGTTCTGCTCAGGGCACCGACCCAGATAGACCAGAAGGAATCCATGTCACTGGACTAGCAGAAATTCTGTGTACCTGGGTCCTGCTGGTCTTAGTAACTCTGGTGTTGGGACAGATGTTGTGTCTTCCTTACCTCTGATCCTATGATCCTGGGCATGTTAGAGTGTGTAGTAGTGGAGCTTCCTCTGGGTGTTGTGGGACTGGCTGTGGAGTTTGCATCCAAGGTCTGCTCAGGGCACCAGACCAGACCAACCACTGAGATTTTTATAGATGTTTGATATATATATATATATATATATATATATATATATATATAAATGTATATGATCTGATATATCTGGTATTTTTACTACATTGAGGATTCTAATCCATAAATACATTATATTTCTTTATTTAATTTTAAATATTTTAATTTTTTAATTTTAAAAATGTTTTTAATCATAATGAAATTATTTTTAAAATGTAAGTTTTGTACACTTTTTCTTAGATTGATAGCTACATTACTGACTTCCCCTTAAGAGACTGTAAATGGTGTCATAGTCTTAATTTCACTTTTATGTTTTTATTGCTAGTGTATAGAAATATGATTGAATTGTGTAAATTTGTTTTCTATTCTGTGGCCTTGATAATTAGATTAGTTCCAGGCATATTTATGTAGTCTCCTCAGGATTCTCTATGTTTACAATCACATCCTCTACAAATACGACCAGAGTTACTTCTTTATTTCTAGCCAAAGTGCCTTCTTAATTTCCTCACTTTATCGTATTGGATAGGACCAATGAAGATGTAAGAAGCCATGAGTGACCAAGCCCATCATCAGAGGACAGCAAGGATTTCATTGAGACAGGAGCCAAGAGCCAGGCATCAATTTCTTACATTAAACTTCAGATGCCTGTAGGAAGGACTGGTGGAATGATTTGCAAGCATTGAGGCAGACCCCAGTGCTGAGGTAAGTTATATGCTCCTGTGTAAGAAGAAATTAAGGAGGTAAATTGACAGTCAGGAATGATGCAGTGTGAGAACCCTGTCAGAAACGCAGGCCAACTCCCCACGACCAAGGGGGAACACAGCCGGACAGGAACTTTCCATTCCGTGACTGCCTGGGGTAAGGACAGATATGGAAATGGGCTAAACAAAACTACCCTGCCTAGAGTTAGGACAGAGAGGGAAGTGACTAAAACACAATGCCAGGAAATACCACGAATACCACAAGGTGGGCAGGACAGGGCTGAATGGCAGAGACAGCCTCCCCATTTGAGTTGACCAATAATTTTAAATGTTGCTCAGGGTAACCAATCACAGTCGTCCAACTCAGGTGACCGCTGAACTCCCCGCCAAAAAGTTTATTAAAAAGGGTATGCTTTGTGAGCTCGGGGTCTCCTCTTGCCTGTGTGCTGGGGGACCTCAATGTACATTGGAACATTAGACCTCTTGCGGATTGCAGTGATTCCGGTCTCTGTGGCCTTATTGAGTGGGGGTCTTCCGACGGACTCTAACATTGATCAAAATTTCTGTTTCATGGTTTTGCACTTTTCCACATACTCAAATGTGGCACTCACATTTACATCCTGATACATTTTAGATTTGTAGTCTTGATTTAGAATCCAGAGAGTAAAGTATTCTTTTTGTCTTTATTTATTTATTTATTTATTTATTTATTTATTTATTTACTCAAGATTTTATTCCTCCCACCAGTCCACCCTCTGACTGTTCCATATCCCATACCTCCAACCCATCCCATCTCCACGATGATGTCCCCACCACCCAACCCAACCACACCTCTAAATTCCTTGGAGCCTTCAGTCTCTTGAGGATTAGGTACATCTTCTCTGACTGAACCCAAGCCCAGCAGTCCTCTGCTGTATATGTGTTGGGGGCCTCATATCAGCTGGTGTATGCTGCCTGGCTGATGGTCCAGTGTTTGAAATATCTTGGGGTTTCAGCTTAATTGAGACTGCTGTTCCTCTGTACTGGCTGGTTTTGTGTGTCAACTTGACACAGGCTGGAGTTATCACAGAGAAAAGAGCTTTAGTTGAGGAAATGCCTCCATGAGATCCAGTTAGTTGTAAGGCATTTTCTCAATTAGTGATCAAGAGAGGAGGACCCATTGTGGGTGGTGCCATCCCTGGGCTGGTAGTCTTGGGTTCTATAAGAAAGCAAGCTGGGCAAGCCAGGGGAAGCAAGCCAGTAAGAAACATCCCTCCATGGCCTCTGCATCAGCTCCTGCTTCCTGACCTGCTTGAGTTCCAGTCCTGACTTTCTTTGGTGATGAACAGCTGTGTGTAAGTGTAAGCAGAATAAACCCTTTCCTGCCCAACTTGATTCTTGGTCATGATGTTTGCGCAGGAATAGAAACCCTGACTAAGACATCCTCCTATAGGGTCACCTTCATCCTCACCTTCTTCTTTCACTGATTCAACCTCAGGGGTCAGCACCTTCTGTCTATTGGTTGGGTGTAATTGTCCTCATCTGAATCTTTCAGCTGCTTGTTGGGTCTTCTACAGTGCTGTCATGATAGGTTCCTTTTTATGAGCACTCCATACCCTAAGTAATAGTGTCAGGCCTTGGGACCTCCCCTTGAACTGGATCCCACTTTTGGCCTATCGCTGTACCTTCTTTTCCTCAGGTTCCTCTCATTCTCATCCCTGCGGTTCTTCCAGACAGGAACAATTATGGGTTAGAGTTTTGACTGTGGGATGGCAACCCCCTCCCTCACTTGATACCCTGTCTTCCTGATAGAGGTGGGCTCTATAAGTTCCCTCCCCCTGCTTGTAGGGTATTTCATCTAAGGTCCCTCTCTTTGAGTCCCGAGAGCCTCTCACCTCTCAGGTCTCTGGTGCGTTCTGGAGGGTCCCGCCCCCAACCTCCTACCTCCCAAGTTTGCCTGTATCCATTCTTTCTGCTGGCCCTCAGAGCTTCATTCCTTTTCCCTCAGCCAATATCAGATCAGTTTCCCCCCATCCTCCATCCACTTTTACTCCCAGATCCTTCCCTCCCTCCCCACTTGTGATTGTTTTCTGAGGAGTCCTCACTCGGGCCCTTCATCTAGTTGACCTTTTGAGTTCTGTGGACAGTATCTTGGGTATTCTGCACTTTTGTGGGGGAGGGGTTAGTATCCACTTATTAATGAGTATATACCATGCATGTCCTTTTGGGTCTGAGTTAACTCACTCAGGATGATATTTTCTGGTTCTATCCATTTGCCTGCAAAACTCAGGATATCCTCATTCTTAGTAGCTGAGTAGTATTCCATTGTGTAAATGAACCACATTTTCTGTATCCATTCTTCTGTCATGGGTCATCTGGGCTGTTTCCAGTTTCTGACTATCACAAATAAGGCTGCTATGAACATAGTTGAACAAGGGCCCCTGTGGCATGGTGGGGCATCTTTTGGGTATATTCCCAAGAGTTTTATTGCTGAATCTGCAGGTAGATCTATTTTCAATTTTCTGAGGAACCTCCAGATAGATTTCCAGAGTGGTTTTACCAGTTTGCAATCCTGACAGCAATGGAGGAGTGTTCGACTTTCTCCACCTCCTCACCAACATGTGTTGTCACCTGAGGTTTTGATCTTAGCCATTCTGATTGGTGTAAAGTGGAATCTCAGAGTTGTTTTGATTTGCATTTCTCTGATCACTAAGGACTTTGAACATTTCTTTAGGTGCTTCTCAGTCATTCCAGATTCCTCTTATAAATTCTTGGTTTAATTCTATACCTCATTTTTTGGTTGAGTTGTTTGGTTTTTTTGGTGGTTAGTTTCTTGAGTTCTTTATATATTTTGGATATTAGCCCTCTATCAGATATGGGGTTAGTGAAGATTTTTTTCCCCAATCTATAGGTTGTCAATTTGTCTTATTAGCTATGTTCTTAGCTTTATAGAAGCTTTCCAGTTTCATGAGGTCCCATTTATTAATTCTTGATCTTAGAGCATGAACCATTGGAGTTCTGTTTAGGAAATTTCCCCCTGTGCCAATAAGTTCAAGGTTCTTTCCCACTTTCTCTTCAATTAGATTCAGTTTATCTCATTTTATGTTGAGGTCCTTGATCTACTTGGACCTGAACTTTGTGCAAAGTGACAAATATGGCTATTTTCATTTTTCTATGTACAGACAGCCAGTTAGACAAGCACCATTTATTGAAGATGCTTTCTTTTTTCCACTGTATATTTTTGGTATCTTTGTCAAAAATCAAGTGCCTGTAAGTGTGTGGTTTTATTTCTGGGTCTTCAATTCTCTTCCATTTATCAACATGTTTGTCTCTGTACCAATACCATGCAGTTTTTATCATTATTGCTCTGTAGTAAAGCTTGAGGTCAGGGATGGTGATTTCCCCCAGCATTTCTTTTATTGTTAAGAATTGTTGTCAATATTCTGGGTTTTTTGCCTTTCCAGATGAATTTGAGCTCTTTCCATGTGCTTGAAGAATTGTGTTAAGATTTTGATGGGGATTGCATGGAATCTGTAGATTGCCTTTGATAGGATGGCCATTTTTACTATATTAACTCTGCCAATTCATGAGCACGGGAGATCTCTCAATTTTCTGAGATCTTTGATTTCTTTCTTGAGAGATTTGAAGTTATTGTTATACAGGTTTTTCACTTGTTTCATTAGAGTTACCACAGGATATTTTATATTATTTGTGGCTATTTTGAAGGGAATTGTTTCCCTAATTTCTTTCTCAGTCTTTTTATCATTTGTATAAAGGAAGGCTACAGATTTGTTTGAGTTAATTTTGTATCTGGCCACTCTGCTAAAGGTGGAGAAGTTCTCTGGTAGGATTTTTGGAGTCACTTATGCATACTATCGTATCATCTGCAAATAGTGATACCTTTATTTCTTCTTACCAATTTGTATTCCCTTGATCTCTTTTTGTTGACTTATTGTTCTAACTAGCACTTTGAGTACTATATTGAATAGATATGGGGAGAGTGGGCATTCTTGTCTTGTCCCTGAATTTGGTGGGATTGCTTCAAGTATCTCTCCATTTAATTTGATATTGGCTATTGGTTTGCTGTAAATTGCTTTTATTATATTTAGGTATGGGCCTTGAATTACTGATCTCTCCAATACTTTTAACATGAAGTGGGGTTGTATTTTCTCAAATGCTTTTTCTGCATCTAAGGAGATGATCATGTGATTTTTTTTTTAGTTTGTTTATATAGTGGATTACATTAATGGATTTTTGTATATTAAACCAACCTTTCATCCTGGGATGAAGCCTACTTGATTGTGATAAATGATGGTTGTGATGTGTTTTTGGATTCAGTTTTAAAGAATTTCATTGATTGTTTTTGCATTAATATTCATAAGTGAGATTGGTTTGAAGTTTTCTTTTTTGGTTGGGTCCTTTGTGTGGTTTAGGTATCAGAGTAACATACAAAGGTAGACCTATCAGAATTATACCAGACTTCTCAACAGAGACTATGGGAGTTGGAAGAGCCTGGTCAGAGTTCATGCAGACTCTAAGAGAACACAAATGCCAGCCTAGGCTACTATACACAACGAAACTCTCAATCAACATAGATGAAGAAAACAAAATATCCCAGGACAAAAACCAAATTCAAACAGTATCTATCTACCAATCTAGCCTTACAGAGGGTCTTAGAAGGAAAACTCCAACACAAGGAAGGTACCTACACCAAAGACAAGACAAAATATTAAGCATCTCACAACAAAGCCAAAAGGAGAAAATCACAAGCACATAAAGCCACCTACAAATACAAACATATCAGGAACCAGCAGTCATCTGTATTTAATATCTCTCAATATTAATGGACTCAATTCACCTATAAAAAGACATAAGCTAACAGACTGGATATACAAACAAGATCCAGCATTTTGTTGCATACAAGAAACACACCTCAATGACAAAGTCAAAAACTATCTCAAAGTAAAAGGATGGAAAAAGGTCTTCCAAGCAAATGGTCCCAGGATACAAGCTGGAGTTACCATCCTAATATCCAATGAAATAGACTTTCAACCAAAAGTTATCAAGCATGATGATGAAGGACACTTCATAATCATCAAAAGGAAAAATCCACCAAGAGAAAGTCTCAATTCTGAACATCTATGCCTCAAATGCAAGGGTATACACATTCATAAAAGAAACTTTACTAAAGTTCAAAACACATATTGAACCCCACACCACAATAGTGGGAGACTTCAACATTGAACTCTAACCAATGGACTGGTCATTGAAATAGAAACTAAACAGAGACACAGTGAAACTAATAGAGGTTATGAACCAAATGGATTTAACAGATATCTATAGGACAAAAGAATACACCTTCTTCTCTGCACCTCATGGTACCTTCTCCAAAATTGACCGATTGGTCACAAAACAACCCTCAACAAATACAAGAAGAATAACATAATCTCATGCATCCTATCAGATCACCATGGCCTAAGGCTAGTCTTCAATTACAGCAACAACAACAGAAAGCCCACATACATGTGGAAACTGAGCAACTCTGTACTCAATAATAACTTGGTCAGGGAAGAAATAAAAAAAGAAATTAAAGAATTCCTGGAATTTAATGAAAATGCTGACACATCATACCCAAACTTATGGGACACAATGAAAGCAGTGCTACTAGGAAAATTCATAGCACTAAGTGCCCTGGTAAAGAAACTGGAGAAATCTTACACTAACAACAGCACACCTGAGAACTCTAAAACAAAAAGAAGCAAACTCACCCAAGAGGAGTAGACAGCAGGAAATAGTCAAACTAAAGGCCAAAATCAACCAACTAGAAACAAAGAGAACAATGCAAAGAATCAACAAAACCAAAAGCTGGTTCTTTAAGTGGATCAACAAGATAGATAAACCCCTAGCCAAACTAAGTAAAGGGCTCAGAGGCCGTATCCAAATTAACAAAATCAGAAATGGAAATGGAGACAGAACAACAGAAACAGGGGATTTTCAAAAAATCATCAGATCCTACTATAAAAGCCTATACTCAACAAAACTGGAAAATCTAGATGAAATGGATGGTTTTCTAGACAGATACCACAAACCAAAGTTAAATCAAGAGCAGATAAACTATCTTAATAGGCCCATATCTCACATGGAAATAGAAGAAGTCATTAAAAACCTCCCAACCAAAAAAAAAAAATAAAATAAAATAAAAAATAAAAAATAAAAAATAAAAGCCCAGGTCCAGATGGATTTAGTGCAAAATTCTACCAGACCTTCAAAGAAGACTTGGTACCAATATTCCTTAAAATATCCCATAACATAGAAACAGAAGGAACACTACCTAACTCATTCTATGAAGCCATGATTACTCTGATACCTAAACCGCATGAGAGTAAAGGAAGTGATATAGCAGAAAGTTTTTTTGTTATGAAGTGGTGGGCTTTGAAATATATGCATGCATATAATACTTTATTATTTTAAATGATTATTTTCCCTTTCAATTTTTTTAATCTTTATTAGCAAATATTTTCTTTTTTCCTTTTTATTTTTTATTTATTCTTTAATCTTTTTCACAGTCCAGACTTCATCCCCCTCCCAGTCCACCCTCTGACTGTTCCACATTCCATACCTCCTTCCCCCACCCTGTCTCCAAGAGGATTGCCCCTCCCACCAAACCTCCCCACTCCCTGGGGTCTCAAGTCTCTTGAGGGTTAGGTACATCTTCTCTGACTGAGTCCAGACGCAGCAGTCCTCTGCTGTATATGTGTTGGGGGCCTCATATCTGTTGCAAGATATTTCCTATCCATCCACCATTGAGGCAGTGAGAGGTCAGTGATTGGAGGGGAGAGAGGAGGAGGAGCTAAGAGAAGTGAGGGGAGGAGAGAGAGAGGAGGCTCGGTGGACAACAGGAGCGGAGAGAGAGGGAGATGTGGATATCCAGATGGCTTCAGATGTATTTCTGGTGTTTTGGAGAGGTTATAAATATTGGGATAAGACTTTATCATTGTAAATTGGCATTGTGTAATTGGGAGTTTTATATACATAAAGATATTTGGTTAACTATTAAAGTTTAAGAGTCATGCAGAGGCCTGGTGGGGAGGTACTCTTTGTTAATTATTACCCACTACACATATCAGCTGGTGTATATGGCCTGGTTGGTGGTTCAGTGTCTGAGAGATCTCAGGGGTTCATGAGGTCAGTTGAGACTGCTGGTCCTCCTACAGGGTTGCTCTCCTCCTCAGCTCTTACAGCTTTTCCCTAATTCAACCACAGGGGTTACCAGCTTCTGTCCATTGGTTGGGTGTAATATATTTTCATCTGACTCTTTCAGCTGTCTGTTGGGTATTTCAGAGGGCAGTCATGATAGGCCCTTTTTTGTGAGCACGCCATAGCATCAGTAATAGTATCAGTCTTTGGGGCCTCCCCTTGAGTTAGTTTCCAATTTGGCCTGTGACTGGACCTCCTTTTCCTCAGGCTCTTCTCCATTTTTGTCCTGCAGTTCTTTCAGACAGGAAAAATTCTAGGTCAGAGTTTTGACTGTGGGATGGCAACCCCATCCTGATGCCCTGTCTTTCTACTGGAGGTGGACTTTACAAGTACCCTCTCCCCACTGCAGGGCATTTCATCTAAGGTCCCTTCCTTTGAGTCCTGAGAATTCCTCACCTCCCAGGTCTCTGGTACATTCTAGCGGGCCCCCACCTCTTACCAGTGCAGCATCAGCAACTCATTCCTTTCATGGATGAAGGATATTTAAAGATACCAAGGACCCATAAAATGTATCTAAGTAACTTGGAAAGATTGGCAGATGTTAACAGCTGTCTTCTTCCTTTATTGTAAACAAGAGTTGATACAGGAAAATTCAAATAATTGTTAATCATAGCACAGTTACTGAAGAGATTTGTAGAGAAGAGATTTTGATAGATGCTAAAGCTTGCACACAAACAATAGACAAGCTGAAGAATGGAGTTGTTGTAGGTGGTTGCAGCATCTTCCTGTGAAATCATGTCATGAATACTTTTTTCATATGGAAACTTGCATCACTTCTGAGGGGATTTTGTTGTCATGACAACAAGTTTTGCAACAGCATTTCAGCTTCCATAGTTAGAATTGAAAAAAAAAAAGAGTTCGATACAATGAATGCAGGAGAGCTTAGTTATCAGATTGACTAAGGTCTGACTGTTTTATCCCAGTCATATGCACATCTTCTTTTTGCAAAATAAATATTTGACTTCTTGGGAAAACAAATTGGAAGCACTTAAGTTTTCACTCAGTTTTGGTACTGTTAGATTAAAAGGGAATTGACGGAAAACCGACAGTAACATAAGGAACTTCAAAATCACATTGATTTGTTTAAGAATGTTAGTGAATACTATTGAGACATATACAGTTGAATGTATAACTGGGTTTGCTAATACTGTTAAGGGTGTGATGGTGATTTGCACTGGACATGTTCTTTTACTTGAAAGCATCATTAGTGTAAAAAAAAATAACAGCAACAATAAAAAGCAGAAAGGTCCTATTTCCCCTTCACAGAGAACTTCAAGAGAAATGAAAACTCTTCTGTGTGTTGATTTCTACTTTTATGCAACTGTAGCATTTTTAAGCAATAGTTTTATAGATAATAATCTTCAAAATAATCAGTACATAAATTTGTATTAGGGATAGACATAATCATTTTATTTCTAAGTAGATAGATTTGTTATTTTTAGATAATATAATATCTGAGTTTCTTAAAGATCTAAGAATTATTGTTTGAACCCATAGTATAGTATAAACATATGACAAACATAAACTAATATTTAGCTAGACCCCAATTTTAATTATTTCTTCTCCTTGAGAACATTCTTTCTAATCCCAGGACTAAAGTCACCATTCTGTTTTACTAAGAATACTGACATTTTAAAATGATTCATTTAGCGTGATTCACTGGTCTACTGATTAGAATACCTTATAATATGTGACCAACTGAAGCTAGACATGGGGATAGGTATGGGGAGCCTGAACACACAGAGACTGCGGACACCCATTTTGGGACAAGACTCTCTGGCTTGCAGCCTGCCTTCTACACTTGAAGTATGTAACTGTAGGTGTCTTGTCCAGGTCTGTGTGTCTATACTGGAGTTTTTTTGGGGAGACTCCTGACATTTTCAGTTTTCTAAGGTACTATTCCAAGTTGAAATCTTAATTTTTATTGCAAAGATGGCTCTGAGATTCCACCCACATTGTCTGTAGATGTGGAGGAAACACTGTGAAAAACAAGATGGGCCAAAAGACAAAATTGGAAGACAGAGGCTGCAGGATCTCTGTGAGTTTGAGGTGAGCTTGTCTACATAGGAAATATCTGGAAAAGAATTAAATGGAGGATGCTGCTCCTGTGTTTTAATATGTGGAATTACTACTCAGTAATTCTGCTTATAATTTATTAGCCAAGACTTATTCGTACCACATCAGGTAGAGGCAAGGATGACTGGGAGCACGCCGAGCTTTAGCAAGGTAGTTAATGAGGCCGGCCAAGCCATGTGTTACTGTTGCTCAGGAGGAACAGCAGAATACATTTTGGGAATTGACTTCCTGCTGCCAACACAGATCTTGAAGAATGTGGATAATGATATCTTACACTTAATGTTCCAAAGGAGCATGGGAAAGAACTGAATGCATTAATAGGGAAATGATTTGATAAAAGTGATCCTATCCCTTAGTGTATATAGACAGATAGGTAACTCACTGAATAGATTTATACAGGTGTGCTAAAGAAAATAAACTTTTTACATTAGTTCCCAGGCTTAAGATTTTTTTTTTGTCGCCATGTTCCCTTAATGCTATTGCTGAGCCTAAAAATATTTAGGAATTTATTACTTGTGAAGGAGTAATTCTGAGTTTGATACAAACAAATAATGAGTAAGACACTCCTCTCACATTTATTGCAAAAGAATAAAATAAGTAACCACTGTTTAAGATACAACAGAAGTTTCATTTCAGATATATTAGCCATGGTTCTCCAGAGCAGCAGATCTCAACTTGTGGGCTGTGACCCCTTAAGGGATAACATACCAGATATAAACATTATGATTCATAACAGCTGCAAAATTACAGTTATGAAATAGCAAAAAAATAATTTTATGGTGGAGGTTACCCACAACATGAGCAACTTTATTAAAGGTCATGAGGAAGGAACCACTGCTCTATAAAGACAGACACCTCTCTCTCTCTCTCTCTCTCTCTCTCTCTCTCTCTCTCTCTCTCTCTCTCTCTCTCTCTCTCTCTCTCTCTGAGTGTGTGTGTGTGTGTGTGTGTGTACGTGTTGTTTATTTTAATAGAATGGCTTCAAGATTGTGGTCCAGCTAGGCTAACAATGGCTCTCTACAAATGGAAGGTCCAAGAGTTTAGAACTTGTTCAGTCCTTGAGGCTATAAGTCTCAGTCAATTATCAGTATATATCAGAATCCCAAAGAAGTAGGCTCTAATGCCAGTAAAGGACTTGATAGTGAGTGTGAGAGCAAGTAGGCAAAGAACAGAAGCTTTCTTCACCATGTCCCTTACATAAACTGCCAGCGGAAGGTGTGGTCTAGATTAGAAGCGATCTTTCCACCTCAAAAGATTTGGATTTAAAGTGGGTCAACCCACTTTGAAATATTTAATTAAAGAAAATTCCTCACAGGTGTACCCAGCTGTTTGGGTTTTATTTAATGCCTGAGATGGTCATGTTGACAACTGAGCATCACCGTCACATCAGGGTATAAATTGAATTAGACATAGTGCTATATTAAGGTAAAGGAACAGTGACCCTAATATGAACATAGAGATGGTGAGAAGACAGGTCCTGAATGAGAGGCTGTTTTGTGTCAAAGGTTATCCTGTCTGAAACGATAGCACTGATAATAAATAAAGGCCAGAAGGAGAAGCAAGCTGCACATATCAAAGTCACATTCTAAGGTTTACACTTTTAATTCTTTGGGAGGTGTTGAAAGTGATAATCCAGAACAAGTTTGCAGATATTTATAGAGCCAGACTCTGGGTTCAAATCTTAGTCACACACTGAAGGTGTCATCGTAGACAGGCTAATTAGTTTCACTGTGTTTCCATACCAAGGAGGAGCACCTGCTCAAGACCAAATAACAGTTACTAGTTGAAATTATTTGTTAGTAATTGTTATAATGTTCATCATTGCTTGATACCCATTCTCACAGCCATTGTAAGGACCAGGAAGAAAATGAAGGGCTGGCCTAAGAGGGAAGTTGGAAGAACCACAGCCAAGATCGTACAATGGCCTGGAATGTACTAGCCATTTCAAGATGACCCTTGGCGTGTAGGATCATAAACTCCCCAGGTGAAGAAACAGAATACTGGGACAGCTGGAAAGCAAAGTGACAAAGACACACTTTCAGGGCAGGCAGAGTGGCAGAATTCAGGCTATAGATGATTTCCTTCCAGGTAAGGAGGATGAAGGGATATAAAGATATCTATTTCATTTGCTTACAGCAATTAAAAGTTTGTACTGA
This sequence comes from Tokudaia tokunoshimensis, assembly GCA_036184795.1. Lineage (NCBI taxonomy): Eukaryota > Metazoa > Chordata > Mammalia > Rodentia > Muridae > Tokudaia > Tokudaia tokunoshimensis. The sequence continues at coordinate 90,976,477 of BTHU01000012.1, read as the reverse complement.
AGAAAAAAAGGAACAATATAAGTAGGTTAAACAGCAGAGGAAAAACATGAGGTTGGATTATTTGGTTTTATGTGTTACCCCATAGAAAGAACAATAATATCAACCAACCAGACCCCCCAGAGCTCCTAGGGACTAAACCACCAACCAAGGAGTACACATGGAGGGACCCATGTCTCCAGCTGCATATGGAGCTGGAGGATCGTCTTGTTGGGCATCAAAGGGAGGAGAGGCCCTTGGTCCTGTGAAGGCTCAGTGCTCCAGTGTAGGGGAATACCAGGGCGGGAGGTGGGAGTGGGTGGGTGGGGGAAAACACCCTCATAGAAGCAGGGGAGGGGTATGGGATAGGGAGTTTCGGGGGGAACTGGGAAAGAGTATAACATTTGAAATGTAAATAAAGAAAATGTCCAATAAAAACTTTTTTAAAATGTGAAACTATTGTTTAAAATGAAGTGAGGACAGCTGAGAGGAGGATGAAAAGGATAAAGGAACTTTATGTGGGCCGACAGAGGGCTAGCTGTTAAAAGATCAATTACAAAGAAAAAAAGCATTTGAAAAGAAATATATTTTTAAAATGCTGTTGTTTATGATAAAGGAATCATGTTTCTTAGGAAATAATACAGAGAATTATGATTTGGTCATTCAAAACAGTTTATAATCTTGACAAAGAGAAGCAGGGTTAAAACTTTATAGCTCAGTAGCTTGGTCTCAATGTTATATCACATGCACCTCCTTTGAAAGGGTTCTCGTCATATACTCCAGACAGTAAATAACAGCCTGTTGAATTAGTGTTTTAGACATTATTTACATGGTCTTAGTGCTTCAGTGGCCATCTTTATACATAAAACCTGCCGCTTGGATATAGTTTCTTATAATGTATCCTTAAGAATAAAATAACAGTCAAAGAATACAAGGCAATTGGTCTCGCCCCATTTAGCTAACTGCTTTCCTGCAGGTTGGTTAAGTTTTGCTTCCTCCTGTCTCTTTCCATGACTGCGTGACTGCAGGGGAAGTTTTGAGGTGAGGAGGAGGTGCAGAGAAGGCCGGTTTGAGACAGATTGCACTATGTCAGAGGAAAAATTGCTCAAAAAGTCAAATGACCTAGAGACTGCCCAGCAGATTTAGGGAGACAAAAAGAACTTGGGAACATATTCTGAAGCTCTTGGAGTGAGAGCCTTCTTCAAGGTACTTGGAAAGCATTTGAGAAAAGACTGCACATGGAATTCTTGTTTCCAGTCAATGATTTATCTATTGTGTTGACAAAATATATCCAGATAGCTTACGTTTGGAAGCTTATGTAATCTTTGTATGTTTTTGTATGAACAATAGAATGAAATCCTTCTTTCTAATAAAAAGGTAAAAGACTACTGACAGTGTTCTGTTTCTACGGTAATGCTACATTAATCAAAAAATAAATTTTTATTGAGCCTTTGTGTAAGCAAAGCTAGAATAGAAATAAAGGATTTCTCCCTTTCTTGAATACATTTATCAGTGTCTGGACATTTCAAATATACTTCCAAAACATCTATTAATTCTTGGAGACTTTTGTACATGCTTTGGTCATACTCACCTTCCTTCTCCTAACTCTTCCTAGACCCACTTCTCGCTTTTCCCACTTAACTTTGTGTTCCTTTTTGTCCCTATCAAGGACAATGGATACTGCTTAAATGTTCTTGTATGGGTGGCCTCCCACTAAAGCATGACAGACTTATTCTTAGAGGGACCACATTCTTAGAGAAAATTGACCCTTTCTCCTCCAGCAGCTAAGGATAGCCATTAACTACTTGACTAAGAGTGGAAATTTGGGCTTCATTCAACTCTCTGTTAGGATTTTTTCTGGCTTGGTCTTGCACAGGTCTTGTGCACAAAAATATTTTATCTGATTAATTTACCGTGTGTGTGTGTGTGTGTGTGTGTGTGTGTGTGTGTGTGTGTGTGTGTGTGTTGTTTACATGTTCATGTAAAGTGGGGGGGGGTGCATATACACCTGTATGTGGAGGCCAGAGGTTGATGTTTGTTTTTTTTCTTTAGTTTCTCTACACTTTAAATTTTCAACAGGGTGTCTTACAAATCCTGAGATGGCTCAGTGGAGAAAGTACTTGCTTTGTAAGTGTGGAAACCTCTTGTCTGGATCCCTGTCTTTGTTTGTCCAACACTGGGATTATAGGTGCACATTGTACTCTTGGCTTTTTAATGTGGCTGCTAATGATCCTTTACATTTTTCTCTGATTGACTTACTCTCAAAGTTCATTTGTGTGTGGGTGTACATGTAGGGGGTTCTGGACAGCTAATCTAGCAAAATCAGTGAACTCCAAGTACAGAGAGACTCTTTCAAAATATAAGGTGGAAAACTATTGAGAAAGATACCAATGCCTACTTCTGATCTCATGCTCACACACACTCACATGCGCAGACATGACACAGAAATGATCAGTCTTTTGCAAACTGTTGCATCTACTGATTATCCAGGCTGCTTCGAAGTCTGGTTACACAGGGTTTATTGATTAAGTAATCATTTACCTTCACAATGTGTATTTACAGGTTTATACAGTGTTAAGAGTAAGGGCATTCTCTTCTTTCTGCATAGCTTCATAAAGGAGCCAGGAGTGTCTTTGTTCTTCTCCCCACCACAGCCTCTCTTTTCTACTATATTTACCCAAAAGTTAAATGTTAAAATTTTATTATTAAGTTTGCATCTCCAGCATCCTTCTTTGACACCTTCACTTAGTTAAAACTTAACCCTGCTGTGTAGTAGTCTGCTCTGTGGCCCATTTTTTTCCTCATCCCACTAACCCTGACTCTAACATACTTTGTAGCTGCTGACCATGGTAGAACCTAATGCTCAGCTCCACAGTTATTTACATAAGTCCTCTTTGTAGGTGTTTTCTTTAAACCAGCCAATCCGCAGGCTCAGAGGAAACACCACAATGCTTAATAAAAGCTTAGTAGCAAGGCCCTTTCACATTATTAAGTTCTCTTCTGCCTGAAGACTTCTGAAAGTTGCATGTCAGCATGACTAAACTTGTTTAAATTTGAAATACATGTTTTCTTCATATCTCTGTTTCATGCATTTGGTTATCAGGTCCTCATTGTGACTTGTCTAACTGATGCACTTAAATCTGATTTTCTCTCGTCAACAACTATTTTTGCCTACTCTAGATAGAGACCTAAAGAACAATGTAGGAAAAAACAAACAAAACAAAAAATAAAAAACAAAAACAAAAACCAAAAACATAAAAAAGGAAACCTATAAAAATAAATATCACATTATTTTGTTTCTGTGTATAAACCCATGTCTCTGAACAGAAGCAGCTTCTTGAGAAGCCTCTGCTAGTCCTTCTAAAGACCAAGCCAAAGTCTTGCATATTTTGAGCAGGCTATAGATCCCCATTACTAAATGTCTATTGCTTTGACGTAGAGCCATGGATGAGTTACATTTCTTCTTAAACTAAAAGATCTATGTTCATCAGACTTAGTCTGTGCAGTTAGCCGTCTCTCTGTGTGTAGACATTTAAGTATCTTCTGACCCATTCCTAGCTATTGTGTTTCATAATTTTCTGGTTCCTTCTTCATTGTTGACCTATCTATGTTGCTCCTAATGTGCCTTATTAGTGCTGATCATGGACATGGTTGCTATATTCCTTCTTCCCTGACTTTTTACTTTGAGCACTTCTATACCAGATCAGCAGGTGCTGAACATGTTTAGAAACTTCTTTTTCTCCAGAACCAGTCTAACTCTTCAACAAAGATTTAAGGAGGCAAATGTCTTCCCTTTTCCTGAGCTCTTTTTCACCCTTCCTTGAAGTTTCTTAGAACACCGACTTCCTGGTATCTAGGACAAATCTTGGTCCTTCACAAAAGAGATTTAAGAAATACTTTTAAATGATGAATCTTCAAGGGAAAGATAGAGCTAAGAATATTAGAGGCTGCTTTGACATAGCAGAAGACCTTGACAGCAACTGCTGCATTTTATGTGTAGATTGTGAGAGATCTGGTCAAAGATAATTTGGGTCAGAGACAAAGAAGCAACAGAAAAGATGAACAAAATAAAGGGTTATTTTGTCTTTTGAGATATTGTTAATTGGATGTTAGCATAAGAATCGCGTACAATTTAATGGGACACATCTATCAAGTTAGTCTACTGTTCCTACTGAGATAGGAAGCAAAGAGAAAAATACAACACTGGGCAACACCCTTCTAAATCTTACAGTGTGGCTCCCCTTTGCTGTCACACGTGTGATGGTTGGGTGACAAGGTTATCTAAATTTGGTTTGAAGGCAGATTAACAGATACTGCTCTTTTCACAGTAATCAAGATCAAACACTACTTTAAAAATACAAACTGCTGCTATCTCTTTGGGAGAAAGTGGCTCACCTCCCTGTGTTTCAATATCGATGAATATGGACTCCATGTCATGGAAACCATCAGTGCCCACCCCTACTGACATACTAACTCCCCTCCTATTGACTTTTTAAAAATGAGGGATGAGGATGACATTTGCTGAAATGTAGGTCATTAAGTAAAACTTGAGTCACCTCCTTTATTTGGGACAAGTGACACAAACAATCCCATAATCCTTCTGTCATGTCTCTGCTCCCTTTGCTAAAGCCTTGAGCCTATAAGAACAATAAAAAGAAATGAAGAGAATCATGTAAACTTGGCCCTAGTCAACTATGGCCATGACTTACAGAAAAGGTTTCACAGTCTTGTACACAATGTACATTTACTATACAATATTACTTTCTTACCTATTACCCACATTGCCATTTTTGTCTATGAGGAAACAAATAACAGATGTATTTATAGTTTTTCTGTAGTTACATAAGACAACAGTGAATACCAGATCTTCAGTCCTGTATTTACTACACTGGTAACTCTTTACTTATTTGTTTATTTGGTGGTCATGTTTGGCATTTTTCAACCCTATTTGGAGCTTATAATGTTTAGGAAAGGAAAATATTTTTCCAATATTTTTTCCTGGTCATTATTTAGTACATATTGTTACAAAAAGATGTGAAACAGATTAAACTATAACTGGGACTGAAAGGGGACATGAATGACTAAGGCAGCATGAATTCTGTGGGTCCTTCAAGCAATTGAACAGCAGACAGTTCTCTTCCTGCTGGTATTGGAGTAACTTTAAACTACACTGGATATTTTCACAAAGCAATAGCACTAATTGCCATGGATGACAATGTTGGCTGGAGATTCTATGAGTAACACATTTCTGGCATCGTCACTACACCAGCATGCAGGGATAAACATTGCTATTAAATAAAAATATGGCTTTCTCCTATGTGCTGAAAATGATGATCATCTGAGACAAGCCAACTCTTAAAAGCAATAACTTAACAATGTTATATTGAGATGAATTCCATCTATACATTGCAGATATTCTAAGCTGGTTCAACGTTATTTCTCCAGATAGAAATAACTTGCAAACCATAGTTTCACAGTCTGGCTTATTTTTGTCAGTAGTGTGCCTAATATGCTTAATTTCTAGAGCAGTCAAATTTTTCCTTTACCACCTTTCTTCTAATATCAAAAATATTTATGTTAACACTATAAGAAAAAAAAAGTTTTCAGCGTTTTTTTTTTAGTTTTATAACCAACAGTTAACAATTAAATAATAAAACAAAGTAAGTCAAAACAAAAGGAATTATTCGTATTCAGATAGTTCATTGTATTGGGAAATTTTGTCTAGCTATGACTGAATATCAGAAACAGAGAAATTAAATGGGGGGGGGGCGGGAATGCCAAGCTAAATTATTATTCAGGTCACAGTTCCAGAAGGCTAAGGATGGCCTGGCCCAGGGCAACGGGGCAAGACTTGGTAAAGAAGAGGCACATGGAATCATTCCTCTCAACTTACAGGAAACAGAGCAGAACAGCAATAGCAAAGTCCAGGGCAAGACGTAGCTCCCAAGTTCACACCCGCAGTCGCTAAGTTCCACTTCCTACTTCTCAACTTCTCCTAAGAACACTATCATCACATAATGATTCTTATCAAGGGACTAATCTGTTCATTAGACCAAGCTACATGAACTAATGTTACACTTCAAATAAAACAATAAATTCTGTAAGTTTGCTTCATTTTACTGTAAAGAGAATAAAAAACTATAGACAGTAACAGAAAAGTAAATGTTTAGTTTTATATAAACACATGTAATCAAAAATCTATTATGACAGAAAGATATGTATAGAACTTGGAAAATGTTTTATCCTGGAATATTTATTATTGATGCTAAGGAATAAGGACAAACCTACCCTCTTCCCATTATAGTTGCACCAGGACAGACTTCTACCACCTAAAGCCCTAAAACCTTGGTTCACTTATTACTTGATTCCTAGTAAGTTAAAGTAGCAGCTTTTTGCCTTTCTTCTAATCTCCAAATGCTTTTTACATCAAATAAGTTGTTTCTGGTATATAGTGGGTGTTGTAAAACAAGTTCTTCTGAGACTGAAACTGCAGTATAGCTCTATAAACAGGAAGGTAAGCAACGCAAAATAGGTTCAGGAAGTCCCTTAAACTGACAAGATTCATTAGGGTCCTATTTGCCCCAGATAAGCAATAAAAATTGCCACAAATTACTTTCAGAGAAGCCAAGCTGCAAAGAAGACTCTGAAACCACACCAGCTGCTTGGAGGAAGTGTAGACAAAGTGAGTCACTTGGAAAGGCAACTCTCCAACTTGTTGAGCTGCCTGCAGGCAATTGTGTTCTAGGTTCCTAGTTTTGTAAATTGTCACCCATGTTGGCTTGGGCTTTGGTGATACAGCTGCCTTTGAGGCATTTCACTCCTGTAAATAGTCTATCAGTCATACTCCTCTAAGTAACCACAGTAAAATTCATTGCTTCACCAAGGTTGACTTCGGTAGTATCTGTATCTCGGGCTCTCTGTATGGGCTAATTAGACATGTGTGCCACATCTCCCAGGAAAAGTTCTGTCACACAACTTTCTCCCTTGCCCTTCTTCAAGTGACATTAACTGGTCATCATGGAATGACGGATTGACATTAAGTGATCATCCTGGTGTGACAGCTTTCCTATATGTATCTCTCACTCTGAAACTTTCCTTGAAAAGTGGACTTCTTTCTAATCTAACAGCCCAAGGATAATTCTAGTCAGCAGTGATTTACCCTCAGATTTCCTCTGGAGATTGACTTAGCTCTGCTCTCCACTGCACACTGCCTTTCAGCATTAAGAAACCTCGTCATTTCTCTGCATCTGTAGCTCAACTAGAAGAGGCATTTTCCTGGTCCAGATGAAATGCATTAAAGTTATCCAAAGATAATACTCACTTAAAAAGTCTTGCCTACTATGTGAGAGAACATCAAATAGATCCCCATAGAAAAGAATCCATATGCACAGCCTATTAACTGCTTTCATACAGGTTAGAATTCAGTTAGCCAAGAAATGAGGTTAAAAACTTAACAAGACTCAAATATTAAAACGAGTCATTGCTAAACATGGACCCAAGCTATATTGCTGGTGTAAATTCCCTTTATGAATTTTACCACAACTTTAACAGGGGTGTTTTGGTTTTCTGGGTTCTGAAAGTCTGCATTAGTAGAAATTTATATGGCTAAACAAAAGAAACAAAAGAAATAGAAAGTTGCCATTACTATGTTTGTTTGTTATGTATTTATTTATTTTAACATGCCATTGCTGTCTATAAATAGCATGTAGGTTTGTGAGAACAAGGATAGAAAATTCAAAGTGACTATGGTATTGATGGCCACTTTGACGGTATATACACTTGTAAACTCATTAGTTTTGAAACTCTGTTGTGCAACTTCCAGACATGTTAGAATCCCAAGCCAAGTTTAGTTATTATAATTATATGCATGCTGGGGTAAAAATTATTAAATTTCAAGAAACTGACAAAGTATATCTTATATGTGTTAGTAGGTAAACAGAAAAGAAAGATAATATTCATATAAATATTTCCAATAATTACTTTATTCCAGAGTACACAGGTTAAGAAATAGCCCTTCAGATTCAAAGCTCTAGTTAATTACTGAACAGAATTTTTATTTCCTACTTACATCTGCTAAATGACTGTGCAAATGGGGTCAACTTTATTTCATTTGGTCATCATGCATGGCCCCTATTATACATATATATTCTATGTACAAATATTATATACCAATTATATACATATACACATACATAAAATCTGTAATTCAGTTAAGTGGCACCCATTTGAGCGTAGAGCCTTTTATTATAATTTGTAATTTATTAGATAGAATTTATTTTTCAAATTTTGTCACTTGTCTTCCCCATGAATTTCCAGCTCTACTAACTTCGATAATCAGTTGATCTCAGTATGTAGCATTCATGGGACCATCCCTGACCTCCATTAAGGAGTAAGAATCTCAAGACACATGCTCTGGGGTTTTCTGATTCCAGATTGTCCCCTAACCAGGCTTTGAGTAAGTCCTGATGATTTTCTCCTTGTCCCTAAATCTCAAGATTAGTTTAGATATAGTTCCACTGAGAAGGGTGCCTGAGTCACTCAAAATGCCTAGAAAACAAGGCAGAAAACACCCTTGTTGAGCTCATCTTATTTGTTTGAATTCAAATGGCTCTTAACTCAAAGACTCAAGTGTTGATGGCTCCGTCAGTGGATGGGACTGGGGAAGTGAAAGGAATTGGGATAGGGGTGATCTCACCTCATGAGTGGGTCAATCTATTCATGGACCCATAATAGGATAGTATTACTGGGGACTGGTGGAAATTAGGAAGGAGGATCAGTCCTGGGATGAAGCACTTGCATCTTCCTCCTTTATCCTCTCTGTCTCCTGTCTATGTGAGGTCAACCACTTGGCTTACCGCGTATTCCTCAACATGAGGAATCACAGCTTGACTCCAGGGAGCCAAGTGACCACAGACCAAACTAGGATCCCAAGTTAACATTTTCTCCTTTAATTTTTTTTTCTTTCAAGTATTTTGTCATGGTGGGGAAAAACTGCCTCCTGCCTTCTGAACATTTCACCTGTCCCTTTCTTTCCTTGTGGTCAGATTCTCAATGATGAGTTTACCTTTCCCCCTGTGCTTTTCCCAGTGATTTGTCTCTGATAGGCATCAAGTTTACCTTTTAAAGGTGTAGTGTTCATTCAAAATGTGATGTAGAGTTTCCAAAATTTTATTTTGTCTACCTTGGTAATCCCTTGGACATTCCAACTTCTGTTTCATTTCTGGATTATTACTTGTTCTCTCCTCAATTTTCTACATCCTAGAAAATCATGTAGAGACTCTTTGGTCCATAAAAATTAGGCTTAATTCCAGCCCCTTTATTTTGTCCTTGTCATGGGCTTCTTAGCTTTCTCTCTGGCCTAATCAACATGAATCCCTTTAGTCTATTATAACCAGACTCTGGGCTCTGAATTTTTTAACTTGTCACCTATATTTATCAAAGCAGTGTTTAATCTGCCTCAGGGATAAGGGCCTTTAACAAACTGTGCAATACAGGGATAATGACATAAAGCTTGAATTTGGTACCACAGACTTGTGTGATTATAGGTACTTCATCCAATTTTCCTTCCAACATAGTTAAAAATGAAGCTTTTATGCAGTTTTAATTGGACAACACATCATAATATGCCTACCCTAGAGCCTGGCATGCCCCTGGGTCAGTAAAATTTGGTCACAGAATCAAGTCATCAGAAGTCAGATAATTTAAGGAATTTTTTAGAGGGACTGGTACATTGCAACTGAGCAGGCAGGTGATGAGATCAGCTTGTTTCTAATTTCTGGAACAGACTGCCACATCACTGTCTTTGTGTCTAGGAGGTAATTGCACCTTTGAGGCTCCATCCACTGCAAGTATGTACTTCTTTCCATTGGGCAGACTACTTAAGTGGTATCTGTAAAGTCACTTGCATTTGCATCTGGTGATGTACCTGAAGAGGTCAGGAAACTGGAAAAGAAGGGAGGTGAGTGGATGAAGTGGAGTGAAGCTGGAGCCTGCAGGGTACAGTGGAGAAAGAGATGATGCCATTTGCCTGTGAGGCTTTGATTTTGATGAGTAGTAGACTTGAAAGACAAGCTGATACTGTGCCCAAAGAATATATCAAGTTCAAAAGTAGAAGCCCCTGCTGGACATGTGGTACAGTAGATGAGAGTACTTGCTACCCTTCCAGATGACTAGAGTTTGGCTCCCAGCACCCACATTAGACAGCTCACAACTGCTTATAACTATAGCTCTACAAGAACCAATGAATTCTTCTGGCCTGTGAGGGTACCCACATAAATGTGGCATACAAATACAGACACTCACATATTGCCTTAATTACTTGGTCTCTTGCTATGATAAAGTACTTATGACCACCAAGGCAACTTATAGAAGAAAGAGTATCTTTGAAGCTTACCATTTTAGAGGGTTAGAGTCCATGATGGCAGAGCAAAGACATAGTGGTAGGAGCAGCTGAGAGCTCACATCCTGATATGCAAGTAGGAGGCAGAGAGAGGAGGAGATTTGAGAGTCTTTTGGAACCTTAAAAGACTGTCCCCAGTGACACACCTTCCCCAACAAGGTCACACCTCCCAATTCTTTCCAAATAGTTCAACCAACTGGGGACCTTTTTCATTCAGACTGCCACACATAAATGCAAATAAAAATAAATCTTAAAAGATGTGGAAGCCAAAGTTAGTGACAAGAGAGATGTCTATAGGGGCAGCATAGCCACAACAATATACACAAACTGCACTGCAGTCTGAAATCACATTAGTCTCCAATCTAAATGAGACTCTGAATATTTGGGATTCCATTTCACACAGAGAAGATAATTCTGCGAAATGTACTTGAAACCTAGATAAGATGGCTTGGCACAGAATAACCTAGAACCTTTGTCTCTCTGCCTATCTGTGGCTTGATTCTATAGCTTAAAAGTACCAAAAACTTACATGTAAATTCCTCAGGTCTTGTTTAAATGTATTAATTGAATTGGGAATCTTTGATTCAGTCTGCAGTCAGTTTCCTCCATTTGCTTGTTCAAGGCTCTAGTCTTTGTTCTTTAAGCTGGGTCAGGCTATTTTCCCTTCCTTTGCTAGTTATTTTTCACCTGGAATTTAACACCATCTTCGAGGCTATGACTATAGCAATTTTGTACTTCTTTTAAGAGTGGTGGAAGGATAATTGGTTTACAACACTCGAGGCCCCTTTAAGCTCTTTGGTGGGGAGAGGAGCATCTTGAAACCTAAATTCACAACCTGTTTATTTAATTGTTTAACTCGGGCTCACTGCCGACGGTCGATGGTCGGGATAACACCATGCATCGCCCTGTCAAGGACAGGGCTATTTTAGTTTTAGAAAGATTTCCAGACCTTTTAAAACCTGTATGAGCTCTGAAGGTCTGGAAGCCTGATGCATTTTTCACCAGATTAAATAATACATTCAAGTGTAAGTGGCTTTCAAAGTGAGGAACTGAAGAAAAGGCCACCAGGGGAAGGTGCTCTTGCTGTGTCTCCAAGGTGACTGTCACATAGCAATAGGCTTGCCCCCTGATAGGGCGGGGAAACAGTGGTCTCTGTGGAGAGGTATGAAGCAGTCAATAGACCCCCCTCCAGAGCTGTCACTCAGACTGGATCTGAATTCCTCAGGAGAGACTTCATTTTCAGGGGAAACAATGTATTTCTTTGGCATTGAAGTAAAGAGACCGCAGCTTGTATCAACCTCCAAAATTAAAAGCCAAGCTCACATCTTAATTTTCTGAAGATGACTCCTCTGAGATCTTATGCTTGCTGAATGTCCAAGTGCATAAGGCAGAGGAGTGTGATAGGCATACATCCTTGACAAGTATATTATTATATGGAGCAGGCAGCATCCTTTAACCCCACTTCTGTCTCTTCAGTCTCAATCTTTCTCTCCAAAACAACTTAGCATTGTGTGTGTGTGTGTGTGTGTGTCTGTGCACACGTGCAACCATGTGTGTAGAGGTTAGAAATTAGCATCAGCTGTCTTTTCTCAGTTGCTTTCTTTCATTTTGGAGCTAGGTCTCTCACTGAAACTGGAGTTCACTGATATGTCTAGACTGGTTGACCAGAAAGCCCCAGGGATCCTCCTGTCTCCACCTCCCCAGTGTTGACATTACAGACAGGTACAACTGCACCCAGCTTTTTGTGGGCGTTAGGGGTCTGAACTCAGACCTTCATGCTTTTGCTGCAAGTGCTTTGCCAATAGCCATCTTCCTAGGCTCTAGCAATGTTTGGTATATCTAATTAAATAATCTGTCTGCCAATATTCTGTCAAATTCAATATTGATTTTGGATTTGAACACCACATAGAAATGATTCCAACTGATCATTTTATTTCTATTTTCTAAATTAACAGTTTGGGTTTTCCAACTTCAAGTCTCTCTAACACATCATCAAATCATTACTAAAGATACACTAGTGCCTTAATAATTCCTTAAAACCAAACACAAACCTAAGGAAACTCTCCAGCAGCAGTCTAGAGAAATGTGAGGGCAGGGGAGTATAGGTGTGGGCCAGAGGCGAAGGATGGTGTTGAAGTTTTCTCACTCTGATGGACAGTGGACAGACAGAAGAATCCAGTTTTGCAGTTTTACAACGTGGATCATCGGGTATATGGTAACTGAAGGATTTGAGAACGAGCAATCAGACAAGGAGCAGGTCGGAGATGTGAGCAGCGAGTAACTAGTGTTTGGAACTAACTGCTGCATGGCTGGGTACATCTGCAGAAGTTCTTTCCGGCTTTCCCATTCTGTAACCGTCCTCTTGAGTACCAACAAACACACTCCCTCTTCACCATCTGCATTGGTGAGGAAAACCACAGCTGCTTCCGTGTCCCTGCAGTTGGAAAGCCTTGCGATGCTGTCAGCATTTCAGACTGGTTGCTTGGCACTGGTCCTCGTGGTGGGTGGATTTCCTTGTGGATAATAATAGTGGTGTTAGCTGTTTTCAGCACTTGGCATATGAAGCAAAATTTGCTGAAATCAGGGCACCTGGGGGAGCATCTTCAAATCGTGTCCTTTTAAAATGTTAACTAATGAACTCCAGTTTGATGTCTTCCCAGAGCCCGTGGGATTGTGGGTAATGAACACCTCAAAATATAAGGTTGATGCCCTGGATGCGATGATAAAATGTGCTTCATATGCACTTTTAGAAACTGCATAAATGTTCCAGGTCAGGCAGCACAGTAGCTGTCATAATCTGTCGGCATCTTGTCACTCTTGAGCTTCATCCTCTCGTAGGACTGGGTTTGTTCAGACTCTGGATTGCCCTACTTCTCCTCATGAGAATACAGTATTCTCAGTTCCATAAATACTGAACAAAATTTATTTGGGGTACTTTAGTGCTGGTATTTAATCTGGACTCCTGATTTTTATGATCAATCCAAACTAACTCTGATATGCTACACAACTAACATACCCTTTACATCCTTATGCAATGGACAGAGAATAGGACTTCTTTCTTGCATGTGTTATACTATGCTATTTTAAAATGTCTATATACTATAACTTGTGATTGCCACTGCCCTTGTATACTTTTCATGTTTTTCAGAATAACTACCCACATTCTTTAGCAATACTGGTTATACAACTTTCAATATAGTTCACTCGAAGAGCACTTGCTTTCTTTGCCAGGCCCTGAATTTGATTCTCTGCACTAGAAAAAAAAAATCATTATTTGTTGAAAATGTTGTAATCTGTATTTCCATTTAAGTAAAAATGAGATGAAAATAAACATCTCTAAGGCATCAATTTAGAAAATTAAATAAAGCTCTGCCTTTAAGAACTTCTCAATATGTCATGTTTTAAAACTTAAATCAATGTCCAACGTCCCAGTTCTTGCCAGTCATTGTATTTTACATTAATCAATTCCATTTATTTATATTTAGTGCCTTTTAACTAAGATGGAATGATTAGTCCCCAGTGTCAAGAACTGGTCAGGAAGTTGTTGAATTCTTAATTTAAGAACTTTCTCATGCCTACTCCCAATTCTCTCCATATCTAGCCTCCAGTTTGGTATTTATTTACATCAAATGACTTGAAGTCCAAGTTTCATCTATCGGTCAGCCCACTCTTTGTCATTTTAAATACAATTAATCTTCTCTAAGATAAGATTCTTCCTATTAATTCTCCTTTTGAAAAGCATCAGTAGGTAGCAGTTTCTTAGTCAATATGTAATTGAACCTGTTAGCCTTCAAGGATTCTACTGATCAAGAGCACTTCTCCAGTTCCATGCTGTGCTGTGTCCATGACTATCTAGCTTGCTTCCTGCTCCGTGGGCCACACTACTTCCCTTCCCCATTGCTTCCCCTTGTTTATCCTGCCCTCTTTTCTGTCTATTCAAAGTCTGCATAGTATCTGTATGTATCCCGTTTCCCAGCGCATTGTTGCTTTGACTTTCCCCGGTCTCTGACTTAGTCTCTTGTAGTTCAGTAGCAATTAAAACAGTATTTCAAAATATTCAAGGTAGAAATAAACTTTCACTTTAAAGAAAAGGGGCTCCTTTTTGTGTGTGCATTTTGTTGATGGGGGTCTGGTATTTTTTTCTTTTTTGTTTTTCTGTTTTTATTTTTTGTTTTTTTTTCCTTTTCTAATTTTTTTTTTATTTTTAAGACACAAAGAATATGAAGTTGGGTGGGTAGAGAAGTGGGAGCATCTGGGACAATTTGGGAAAAGAGAAAGATATAAACTAAGAATACTGTATGAAAAATTAATAAAATATTTAATAAATAAATAACGTTCTTAGTTATGAAAAATGTGTGTGTGTGCCTATGTGTGTGTGCGTGTACGTGTGCGTGTGTGTGTGTGTGTGTGTGTATGTGCCCAAACAATGTCTGTGGAGCTCAGAGGATATCTTGAGGGAACTGATTCTCTCTTTCTACAATGTGGATCCTGGGAATTGAACTCGGGTCATCAGGTTTGGTGGCAAGCACTTTACCTGATCAGCCAGCTTGCCAGTCCAAAAACTATTAGTTCTAGGGAAAAACACATTTCAACAAATGCAAAAAATAGACAATTTATTATTTAGTAAGCAGTTTGTATCTATTATTTTGCATCAGAATTTTCAACTCAGCCAGTTTCCTATGATTGAGTCCCTGGCTATTTCTCCTTCCATAAAATATTCAAGCAAATCTCAAGCATCCTGTCAACTAACTTGCAAATTTACAAAATTTGAAAAAAGTTTGACATCAGTAATCACTTGTTTATAACTGCCCTGGACTTGATCCACCCTATAGTAGTCAAGAGCATTCATATAGCCAAACTATCTTTCTATGTTTGTATTCATGCCATATCGATAATTATTTATATGCATATATTTTTATATATTTATTCATACATGTCTTTGTTCCTACATATAACTTCACCTCTGTAATATAAATTACTTCTTTATATCTGAGAATTCAATCAACTACACACTAAAAATATTTAAGAAACTACTTCATTTAGGATGCTAATAGATATGAATTTACATTGCTGTCCCTGTGGATCCATAGAGGAATTCATTCTATCATCCACAGACTTTTCTCTTATTCTTTTTTTTTTTTAATTTACATTCCAAATCACTTCCCCTTTCCTGTTTCCTCCCTCCCCGAAAGTCCCATAAGCCCCCTTCCCTCCCTCTTTTCTCCATTCAACCCCCTCTCGTTACTCTGTCCTGGCGTTCCCCTACATCCAATCTTTCCAGGACCAGGGGTCTCTCCTTCCATCTTTTTAGAAATCTGTTGATATGCGGATTGTGTCTGGGGTATTCCGAGATTCTGGGTCAATATCCCCTTATCAGTGACTGCATACCATGTGTGTTCTTTTGTGATTGGGTTACCTCACTAAGGATGATATTTTCAAGTTCTGACCATTTGCCTAGGAATTTCGTGAATTCATTGTTTTTAATTGCACAGTAGTATTCCATTGTGTAGATATACCACATCTTCTGAATCCATTCCTCCGTTGAGGGACATCTGGGTTCTTTCCAGCTTCTGGCTATTATAAATAAGGCTGCTATGAACATAGTGGAGCATGTGTCCTTATTGCATGCAGGTAAAGTCTCTGGGTATATGCCCAGGAGTGGTTTTATCCTTTGAAAATATACCAAAGTTTCTATTTGTAGAGCACTCATTTGTGAGCCAGAGACAGTTTGAAGTACATGGGAAGATGTGTGGAGTTCATATGAAAATCTTACTCCATCTTAATGACAGTATTTGGACATCTGTGAAGTTTGGAATTGAAGGGTCCTGGAACCATTCTCCTGTAAAGCCTGAAGGACAGTCATATTGATTTGTGCCTCTGTACATCCATAACTGTATTTTCATTCTTCACCATTTTTTTGCATATACACTCTAGATACTCAAAGATACTGAAAAGATTCGTCAACAAGTCAGGCCTACATTATAGAATGAGAAGACCTCACATCCTATTGTTCATCTATCTAAGATCTAATTACGGACTACAGATGGCATCTTTTCTACAAGAGGGTTCCCCTATTCCTTAATAATGAAACAAAAGCTTTCTCCACTGAAGGAATGATAAGAAACTTTAGCTAAAATGTGCTTAGCAACATCTCACTTCCTGCTCTCGTCCACATTGTGCACTCATAGATTCCCCTGAGTGTTCCATGCTGCGTTTGTCACATATATGTTATGGGAAGCTCAGTTGGCCCAAGCCATTGCTATGCTTAAGATACCTGTAATGTAGACACACATGAACAACTCCAGTCTTGGTTATTTGCACATCCCCTACTTTGCTAATGCTGAGGAATCTTTAGATCCCTGCTCCAGGCTAGACAAACTCTGTACATGGGTTACCCATGACTGGAAAGATTTGCTACTATCACTAGAGGTCTCTGACATCTCCATTTTACTTGCTGTTCTCTGCAACTTTGTTTTCAGTTCTAATTGGTAGACAGATGTGGTTCTTTAGGCTAAATGAATAGCTTCTTGTTTTTATTTCAACAATTCCAGAAATTTTCCTGAAGGAAGCAGTACCAATACTATGTCACCACCATGAATGTGACAGAGCGGAGAAGCGGGAGTATGTAGTCTATCTCTAGGGAAGGGTTTGGATAGTATTATGACATTTGTCACTGAAGACTTCTCTAATGTCAAGATGGGCTTATACTTCAATCCAAAGAATGTTTATAAGGGGTTGGGATTTAGCTCAGTGGTATAGTAGCTTGGCTGACAAGTTCAGGACTTTATTTGGTTTAGAAAAAACAGAACAATTGAAACAAACACAAGGAATTTTTATGAGAACATGCTATGCTTCAGAGAGCGTATCATATCTTGTAATACACAGATTTTCAAAAGGATTGTCCCTGGGGTTGAAGAGATAGCTCAGTAGTTAAGAGTACTGGGTGTTCTTTCAGAGAACCCAGATTCGGTTCCCAGTACCACATGGCTCAGAACCAGCAGTAACTCCAGTTCCAGAGAAACCAACTCGCTCTTTCGAGCCCTGTGGTACCAGGCACACATACAGTACAGACATGAAGGTAAAACACTCATACAAAATAAAGTAAGTATTAAAAAATTGTACTGTCCCCTACCAATGGATGGTCATGTAGACATTGAAAACAGCATTTTTATATGGTATAGACCATGTCATTTTTTTTTCTTAATTTCTCTCTCACCTTCCATTCTATGTCATGTCCTCAGGATCTTGTCACCTCTATGACGTTTTTGTTGTTTCCATGAACTCCTTTCTTGATCTAACACTCCTATACTTCCTGTCTTCTCCTTTTACATGTTCTAACAAAGTGGTCTCATGCACTCTACCACAGGATTCGTAGCATCACTTTCCTGAATTACATTCTAGTTATATATTTAAGTTTGCACACATCCACTCTTCCTTATCAAACCTGCTGTTCCCCCTCAATTGGTACCTTGTTCCTGTATGATGGTGTGGCTTTTGGCTGACACCTTCCCTCACCCTTCCCCTCAATCTCTGTGTGCTGCGAGGTGCAAAGATTTCCCACTGTTTTTTCTTTTCTTTTTCATTTCCCAAATCTGTCTTCCATTTTCCATTAACATTTCAATTTCAGTAGCTTTGCTTCATCTCTTCCAGGGAATGTTCCCAAAATTTTATTAGATGTCTCTGTATTCTTTTCCCTATCCAATCAATTCCTCACCAAAGCAATCCTTATAAACTACACAACAAAACATAGAGACCAGAAATAAAACGGGAGATTCTCCCGATTAAGATTACTGATGACTTTGTATTGACTGGATGGTCAATCCAAATTCTCTATTCTGCAAATTTTGACCATTCACACAGTGTCATTCCATGATTTTACCTCTTCCTTTACTTATCTGCACCCATACCCTGCGACATACATCTGTTCTGACATTTACAATCTTTTGACTGTTTTTCTCACATCTAAAAATCTATTTTCCTACTTTCCCAAGAAAATGTCTTTTCGTGCTAAGACATGGCATTTCTCCCTGCTATTACCTTTCCCCCTGTACATATTTGTACCTTTAGTACTCTCTGCATCCTCTGCAATGCATGCTCACTATTCCCTGCAGCATGTATAGCACATTCTATTATGACATTCACTGTAAAGCAAGACCAAATTAGACTCACCTGAGTTACCAGTACAGAATACAATGCCTGATCCACAGAATGCATAAAATAAATGCGAAGTAACTGAAGAAATGATATGAAAGTGGCATGTGTTTAATGCAAATCACACACACATACATACTTGGTATCTGTGGTCATATATACCTAATAATCCCCCCCACAAAAAATCTTACCAGGTTATATTCCATAAATCTCCTTGTACTAACTACTTTTATGTCAACTTAGGCACAAACTAGAATTGTCTGATGAAGGAGCCTCAAGCGAAAAAATGTCTTTATAAAATCAGGCTGGAGGCAAGCTTGTAAGGCATTTTTAAAAATTAGTTATTGATATGAAAGGGTCTAGTCTATTATGATGTGATTATTCTCAGGCTGGTGATCTTGAGTTCTATGAGAAAGTCGACTGAGAAAACACTGGGAAACATGTCAGTAAGCAGTAATCCTCCATGGCCTCTGCATCAGATCCTGTCTCAAGGTTCCTGCCCTGTTTTAAGTTCCTTCCTTCAATGCTTTTGAAAATTAACTGTAATATGGAGTGTGGGAAATTGTGAGTGAAATAAACCTCCCAAAGTTGCTTTTGGTCTTGATGCTTCATCACAGTAATAGAAATACTAACCAAGACACTCCTAATAGTTTGTTCCAGATTTAGCAATTGGTTCCAGTCTTTTGGATGTGATACAGCCTGGGTTAAAATCTAGACATTTCAGAGTGAATGGGTCCTAAAATGAGCCCTAACTCTACTTCGGGTTGGATGTCAGTGCCAAGTGTCCTGGTTGGAGTTTGTAGATTCCCCGGCTTTTGAACCCTGCTCTCTTTGTTTCCAGTGTGGGGAAGAGCTCCATGAAAGAGCTGCATCCACCATATTGCCCTCTGCAAGGCAGAGTCACTGACTGGAACATCAGTGACTGTAGAGACCTGAATGCTGCAGATCCACAGCCTAATTATAATTTACCTTGGGCTCTACTTTGCTTTTTAAATAGCCATCCCTGCCACCTCTGTGTGTGCCCTACTATCCTGTGACTAACAGATAAGACCTTTGGGAATCTGTCAACAACAAAACCCTATTTCCTGCTGTGAATATCATCTGTTAATATCTGAGGTGCATGGCAGAGGCTTCTCTGCTTTGCTTTAGTCTGTCTATGTTTCCATCAACACATTCTGTCTTTGTTCTGTTTCAATGAAACTCCTTCAGTGTTGGAACATGGAATTTGGGGGTAGCCTTTATCAGTGTTCTGAGGCTGTGATCATTCACATGTGGCTTCAGAATTATCTATATCTTACCCTCTTTGAGCAAAAATTATATTTCTGTTTCAACAGTATTATGAGTCTGAATAGGAGGCAGAGCCTGAATTCTAACCAAAGATCAAAGAAATTTGTTTAATTTAGGTTTAGATTTAGGCTTCTGTTCTTCCTGCTGTTGCCTAGAATTCAGTCTGAGATCCAAGCTTAGCTAACTAGACCCCAAAACTACTAACCACGGATCACATTTATTTACACAATTTCCCTATTCAGTTTCTGGGCTGGGTAGTTCAGCACCTACTGCTCTGTCTTTAACATTAAAGGAAGCCCTGTGCTCCTGTCATTCTCCCCATGCCCCCCAGCATTTGCTGGACATTTCCTCATTCTGATCACTTCCAAACATTAGTCTCTAAACTTCCCAGCCTCATCGATAATAGAATTGCTCTTCTGTTTAGTCATTCAGTTTCTGTTTTTATTTTAGCTAACTAAAATGATTAATTATATTACTGTTTACATACAC
This sequence comes from Tokudaia tokunoshimensis, assembly GCA_036184795.1. NCBI lineage: Eukaryota > Metazoa > Chordata > Mammalia > Rodentia > Muridae > Tokudaia > Tokudaia tokunoshimensis. The sequence continues at coordinate 90,956,175 of BTHU01000012.1, read as the reverse complement.
AGAAATGTTCAAGTGAAGGGTTATGTGCTAATACATCTCTAAATTAAAAATGGATGTGTTTTTTATCATTAAATGCATTGGGTGATCACCATAGGAGCAACGATTTCTTCTATCTCCCAACCAGGGAGAAGGCTCTGGGTAAGGAGCATATGTAATTTATGGACAATAAGCATTGCTTTGCCTTTGGGTATTTATCTCTTTTACATGCCTTTCCCCAGGTGCCATCTGAAAAGAGAATAGTAGGCAGCTAATGAAGGTGTTCTCAGTGGTATTATTTGCAGCCTTGAGAATAAGGAATAGAGCAGTTGTCAGCAATCATAACCAGATGTTGCAAAGCTCTATAAGCCTTAATGGCTGTTGTTTCTATACAGCTTTCAGAAGAAAAAAATCAATAACACTAAAAAATTATCTATGGGAAGCATTTGCTGGCCATTTTTTCATAAGAAAATTACTATACAGAGACTCAATTGTGCTCTTTGGATGTACTTTGAAAGTTGAGATGCTAAACAATTGTGTTTGTACTTGTGAGCTTGGATTCTATGAGGATTTCCATGAATTATCCTTGAGGCATCTATAGGGTCTTTAGTAATGAAAACTGCATGGTGCTGGACTTTTAGCAACCTGAAATAATGTGAAAGAAAAACAAATTCTTTTCATGTGGCACTAAATGGAACAGATGAGACGTTTCAAGAGTTGAGTATTAGCCGGGCGGTGGTGGCGCACGCCTTTAATCCCAGCACTTGGGAGGCAGAGGCAGGAGGATTTCTGAGTTTGAGGCTAGCCTGGTCTACAAAGTGAGTTCCAGGACAGCCAGGACTACACAGAGAAACCCTGTCTCGAAAAACCAAAAAAAAAAAAAGAGTTGAGTATTTTTGAAGCTGTAGATTCTTTCTCCATCTTAAAGTGGACCTCAGGTGGCAGTAAGCACAGTGGGTAGTGAGTGTGTGAAGGCATCCAGATATTTTCCTTCTTTGAAGACAGAAGATTCATGGTCAGGACTGACAACAACTTAAAAAGATACTGGGATCTGAGCAAGAGTGGAAAACAAAATCCAATAGTCTCTATTACTATGTTCAAGGATGGGCCCTGGGTCACACTATTAGTTATTCCACCAATAGTGTCTTTACTATGTTCTGACAGACAAACCAGATTAATGGCGATAGTCTGTATTATTCAGGAGTCAGGCCTCTTGAGACCCCTCTTGACAAACAAGTAAAGGGTGAATATGCCATGTCTGCTACTAGATTTTGTATGCGATGGCCTACAGATTTTAGGGATAACATTATTCTCAATTAACTTCTTTATTTTAAGCAGCTGACAGAAACAGAGGCAGAGCCAAACATTAGAGAGAATTCAGGAAATCTCATGGAAGAGTTAGGGGAAGGATTGAGGAACCCAGAGGATATCTTCACAAGAAGACCAACAGAGTCAACTAACCTGGCCCCTTGGTCACTCCCAGAGACTAAAACACCAACTAAATAGCATACAAAGATTGGTCTTAGAACCCTTGCACATATGCAGCAGATGTGCAGCTAAATCTTCATATGGGTCCCCCAATGACTTGAGCAGGGCTTACCCTGACTCTGTTGCCTGCTCGTGGATCCTGTTCCCCTAACTGGGCTGCCTTGTCTGGCCTCAGTGGAAGAGGATGTATACCCTAGTCCCACAGTGATCTGAGGTACTAGGGTGGGTTCATATCCAGGGGGACCTCCCCCTTCTCAGAGGATTAGGGGAAAGGAGAGTGGGAGATGGGCTGAATGAGGTGGGGATGAGAAGAGAGGGGAATCTGTGATCTGGATATAAAGTGAATAAATTATTGGACAAAAGACCATTTTACAGTAAAAATAAATAAAAATGAATAAATGAATATATTTCAAGGAAACTTATAAAATAGTAATTTCCATAGGCCCTTTATAAAATTCTTAGTTACTTCTTCCCCAAACCACTTCTCTCTTCTGCATTCCCATTTCCTCCTCCACTTAAAGTCCCTTCCCCGAACTAAAGCCCTCCTCCTCCATTTTTTCCCTTTCTCCTTTCATACCATGTTACTTCCATCATTCTCCCTTAATCTCTTCTAGCCTTTCTTTGTCTTCTTTTGGGAAAAAATGTATTTAAATAACTTCCTTATTTTTAACTGGTTGTTTTCTTTTCAATGAATTGAATTCCTAATGTGTTTTGACTCTTAACCTCTTATCAGTATGTGTTTTGCAAATTTTGTTCATTATCTTCATTTTGTTGACTGTGTATTGGCTTTGGAGAAGCTTTCAAAATTGATGTGGTTCCATTCATATTTCTATATTTGTTTTGTTGGCTGTGCTTTTGGGAATATATCCGAAACCAAACTCATGTCTCAGATCAGTTTAATGTGGTACTAAATTTGCTTTCTGTTGTTGTTGCTGAACCCATGACACTGATTATAAAGAATAGAGATTTTGTTTTCCTCAAACATTTTGAGACTAGACAGTCTGAAATCACTGCACTAGTGTCTGGTTGGGGACCTCCTTGCTGTATCTTTTATAGTTGAAGGCATCATGTGATAAGCCAGAGCAAGCTTGCTGACTTTCAGAAAAGTTATGTTTGAGATTATAATATAATCACCTTTCTCCCTTATCCGTGTCCTCTCCAGACCCTCTCATATACTCCTATTTGTTCCTTTACAAATTTATAAACTGGTTGTTTGCTAATTGTTGTTACATACAAACATGTATATGTCCATGCATGTGTTTTTATATTTCTAAATATACAAATACAGCCTGAGCAGTCTACATGATATCACTTGTATATATGTTTTGAAGGCTAACCATTTGCTTTTATACAATCAATTGGTGTGCTCTCTGCTCCGAGTAACTCTTTCTCCCAGTCTCAGCATTCCTTAGGTGTTTGTAGTTCTTTGTGTAGGACTGAGCCTCATGGGCTTCACTCTGTCCACTTCAGCATTCTTATTGTCGATGTCCTTGTTTGTCTCATGCTTTATCCTCCTAACTTTTAAAAGTCACTAATGCTATTGTGAAGGGCTGCCCCTCATGACCCTTTCACCATAATTATCTATCAAAGGCAGAGCTGTATGGGGAATATCATTACCCTATGAGCTTAGAAATGATGTCTTTAATACACAAACTAAAGGAGACTTTCAAGTCATGGTAAAAATCATGGGGCTTTTTAAATTATTCTTTTTAATGATTTATTCTCACATCTTAACAGTTTATTTTGCTTTGAATTGATTTTTCTGTTGAGTGATTGTGATTCAAGAGTTGATGATTCTATAAAGGTATGATTAATACTGTTTATTAAATAGATATTATTTTGTATGATGTGTTCTTGGCACTTTTATCAAAAAATCAGTTGAATGTAAATGTATAACTTTAATTTTGGTCTATGCATCAATGTACATTTCATGTATTACCTTGACGTTTTATTTATTACAGCTTCACAGTATAATTTAGAGTAAATTTAGTGTAATACCTCAGGCATATTTTTGCTCAAGATTGCTTCATCAACCCTTGTACTTCCATAGACATTCTAGAGTTTTTTTCCTATTTCCATAGAAAGTGATATCATAATTTTAATAGTGATTGTCATGTCTTTAGATTGCTTTGGGTAATATGGGCAATAGTCTTCTAGTTCATAAGCACAGATGTTCTTCTGCCTGTGTATTTTGTTGTTGTTGTTGTTGTTTGTTTCTCCAATTCTTCTTAAGAATGCATCATAGTTTTCAATGTATAGATCTTTCATTTCTTGGCTTAAAATTTATTTCAAAGTATTTGATTTTTATGCTGTAATTTTTGTAAATGTATGCTGTTTTCTTGCCTCACGTAGGGATCCATCCCATATACAATCACCAAACCCAGACATTGTCATTGAATTCTTTTTCGTCTAGATTATAGTCACGGTGCTGGGACTTGAATGTTGATTATCTGTCCTGCAACTGGGCTGAGTTACTTTATTAGATCTAACAGCATGATTGTAGTGGATTTGTTCTTCTCTATATACAATCAAATTATTCACAACTAGGGAGAACAGAACTCCTTGTCTGACACATTGTTGGGAAGGCTGCAGTCAAGCCCTCTTTGTTACTGCCCTGCTTTATAGTGTTCCTTTTGACCCATCAACGATTACTTTGCATGTATAGGCTCCAATACTGGATGTACATACATACTTCCCTTTGTTTTCTCAATAAATTGACCCTTTTATCATTAAATAATGACTATTTTTATTTCTTGTGACCATGTCCTTCTTTTATTTTCTTTCTTTATTCTCTCTTTCTCTCTCTCTCTCTCTCTCTCTCTCTCTCTCTCTCTCTCTCTCTCTCCCCCCCCCTTTGGTGTTGGTTTACATATATGGTAATTTTCTACCACTCATTTTAAGTGTGTGCTTCCTTAAATATTAAGTGGGGTTCATTTAAACACCACATAGTCTGCTCAGTTTTTATTTCATTTAATTACTTCATATCTTTTGTTTGGGAAAATTCATATTCTTCTGCCTCCAGAGCTCTGGGTAGCACACTGACTCTCCTGCTTTATTAGTTCACTTGTTGTTTTCTACTTTGTTTCTTTCTTGTTGACTGTGTCACTTGGTAACTACCTCTACATCAAAGCTTGGGTTTCTTTCCTCCCTTGTAAATCTGCTGTGGTTTTGGGTTTATGGTTACCTGAGGTTTCTTTGTGACAATTTTTAGTTACAATTGACTGTTTTAATCTATTAATTCCTGTTACATGTGGAAAATTTTAACCTTTTTTACCCTCTCCTTACAAGGGAATACAAGAGAATTTTTGATGGCAGAATTGGCATTTAAATTTATTTATCCCAAATACTGAGCCCCTACTGGTCCCACCCTTACAGAGCCCTTCACCCCACCTCCTCCTCTTATCCTCTGAGAGTGTGCTCCAATGACTCCCCAACCCCAGGGCATCAAGTCTATGAAGGGTTAGGCTCATCCTCTCCCACTGAGTTCAGACAAGGCAGCCTTGTTGGGGAATGAATTACACAGTCAGGCTACAGCTTTAGGGACAGACCCTCACCCCACCCCCACCCCTGCTCCAGTTGTTTAGGGACCCATGTGGAGACAGAACTGATACATATGTGCTGGGGGGGGGCAGGGGCTAAGTCCAGGTCCTGTATATTCTTTGGTTGATGGCTCAGTCTCTGAGATAGTGTCTTTAATTTTGGCGCTTTTCTTTATTCTTGAGAATTTTGTACACATATACAATGAGTTATGACAATATAGACCCCCATTTCCTCCATCCAGTTTCCCCCACATTTCCTCCAACATATCCCTTACCAACTTCACATCTTTTTCACAACCCCTAAATTCTCCTTACTGAGGAGACCTTGGTTGGTTGTTATGTTAATTGTTAGCTTGACCCAATGTGAAATCACCTTGAAAGGGAAAGGAAAACTCATGAAGGATTGTTTGGTTCAGGTTGAATTGTGGGAATGTCTGAGAGGAATTATCTTGGTTAATGGCATGTATCTGGTTGCATCATCCCAGAAGCCAGGGAATTCTGAGCTGTATAAGAATAGGGCAAGCAAGCTAAACACTAGCAGGTATTCAATAATTCTGCTCTTGAGTGAGAGTATAAAGTTCAAGTTGATTTAAGCTCCCTGTCTGATCTTACTGTAATGTCCTTATGTCCTTATGTTATTTATACATTTTCTCCTGCTACTATGGAAATACTCTTCAGTAATTTTTTTCTTGATTTTTTTTCATTTTATATACTTTTAAATTTCTTTAATCTTTGAGATTATAATATAATTGCAACATTATTCCTTCTTCTCCCTTCAAATCCTCCTATAGACCCCATTCCATTGTCCTTAAAATTCATGGCCGATTTTCATTGTTATTGCATATGCATACGCATATAAATATATATGTATAAATATACATATATATATATGCAATAACAGTGAAAATGTATATGTGTGTGTGTTCTTAAATATAACCTGCTAAGTCCATATAATGTTATTTGCATGTATATTTTCAGTGGTGTAACATTCAGCATTGGACAACTAACTGATGTGCTCTTCCCTGAGGAAGACGGCCTCTCCAGCTTTACTGAATTGCCTATGAGTCTTTATGTTGGGTTGAGGCCCTGTAATCTTGATTTTTGATGGTTTGATACATGTATGTCTTGCATAATCTTGTTTGGGTTGTCCTATTAGAAAATTTAAAAAAGGTTCATGGTTATTTTAGCGATGTGCATGCATGTGTGTCTGCGTTGGGGAACAGGTTTTACTAAGGCCAGAAGAGGATGCTGAACCTCCTGCAACTGCAGGCACAGGTTGTTTGAGCTACTTGACATGACTGGGAACCAAACTTGGGTCCTCTTTAAGAGCAAGTTCTTTAGACTGGGAAGCCCTGTATCCAGCCCTTGATTAGAAAGTTTTCACCTTAGTCTGTTTCAATACTTAGCTCTTACTCCAAATCTGGAAAACTTCTTTTGTTTTGCTTTTATGAGACTGACATGTTATCTACTGCACTAACAAGACACTGTGTTGTTCTGGTCTTAAAAGCAGTGAACCCTTGGATCCTTTCTCTAGTTCCTTTACTGGGGACCTGTGCTCAGTCCAATGATTGGCTAAGAGCATCCACCTCTGGGAATGCCAGGACAGGGAAGCAGGAGTGGGTGGGTTGGTGAGCAGGGGTGGGGGGGGGAGAATGGGATAAAGGGTTTTCAGTGGGGAATGAGGAAAGGGGATAACCTTTGAAATGTAAATAAAGAAGTTATCTAATAAAAAAAGCAGTGGACCCTATTTTTCTGTTTTACAATTTCCTGGGTTTCAGAATTTCCTTTTTCTATGCTGTCTTGGCTCACTGCTTTTCATTCCAAGTTTTTCTCCTTCGACTGCATATTCTCTAACAGTTTGTCTTCAGGTTGCCGCATTCTCAACCCAGCTCCCCCAGTTCTACAGTTTTCATCTCATCCATTATCTCTGTCCAGATTCAGATTCTCCGGTACATGCTTCATTTTGATCATTTGTTGTTTCTCTCTCTCTCTTTTCTTTTGTTTTTTGTTCAAAGGCTTCTCTGGTTTCCTAAAGTTTGTCAAACTCCTTAAAGTAATTATTTTGATGTCTTTGTAAGGTTACTTAATCTGCCCTTTGTGGGGGGTCAGCTGCTTGGGAACCATTTTCTTCTTGTGATAACTCATGATGTTATAACTCATGATTTATTTATGCCCATGTGTCTTTACATGGATGAGTGCATACTCAGAATGTATAAATCTGCTCTAGCCTTTGCAGTCGGATCTCACAGGAGAAAGCCATTTACTAGCCAGCCATTCCAAAGGGTTGAGAAAGACTGCTTAGAGAAGCGAAGTCTGAGTGTTTGCTTTTTTTTTTTTTCCAAGTTTTTTAATTTACATTCCAAATCATTTCCCCTTTTGGGTTCCTCACTCCCCGAAAGTCCCATAAGCCCCCTTCCCTCCCTCTTTTCCCCATTCAACCCCCTCTCACTTCTCTGTCCTGGCGTTCCCCTACATCCAGTCTTTCCAGGACCAGGGGTCTCTCCTTCCATCTTCTTAGAAATCTATTGATATGCGAATTGTGTCTAGGGTATTCTGAGATTCTGGTTTAATATCCCCTTATCAGTGACTGCATATCATGTGTGTTCTTTTGTGATTAGGTTACCTCACTAAGGATGATATTTTCAAGTTCTGACCATTTGCCTAGGAATTTCGTGAACTCATTGTTTTTAATTGCAGAGTAGTATTCAATTGTATAATTATACCACATCTTCTGATTCCATTCCTCCGTTGAGGGACATCTGGGTTCTTTCCAGCTTCTGGCTATTATAAATAAGGCTGCTATGAACATAGTGGAGCATGTGTCCTTATTGCATGAGAAGTTAGACTCCAGAAAGCCAAGTAACCCTATTAAAAAATGGGGTACAGAGTTAAACAAAGAGTTCTCACCTGAAGAATATCTAATAGCTGAGAAGCACCTAAAGAGATGTTCATCATCCTTAGTCATTAGGGAACTGCAAATCAAAACAGCCCTGAGATTACATCTCACACCAGTCAGAATGGCTAAGATCAAATACACAGGAGACAGCAGTTGTTGGCGAGGATGTGGAGAAAGAGGAACACTCCTCCACTGCTGGTGGGATTGCAAGCTGGTACAACCACTCTGGAAAGCTGTCTGGCGGTTCCTCAGAAAACTGGGCATGACACTCCCGGAGTGTTTGCTTTTTGCTGGAGACCCAAGGCAGGCTAGGTCTGTGTCTGGGTACATAGGTGATAGACTGTGGCAGGTCAGTCCCCACCTTCAACATGCTACATTTGTAGACTGGATCTTCAGAAAGATAGTTGGGGTTAACAAAATTCACCTTAAAAATAAAAAAAAATAATGCTAGGCTATGCTGTAAGCTTTACTTTTTAAATACTTTGAAAATTTAGAAGCTGAAAAAAAGACTTAAAAATAAACACCATATATGTAATAAATTATTAAGAGTTTGATAACAAATTATAATATGATAGACAGGCATAGCAATTCTTATGAGGGAAAAATCAAGATAAGCAATAATGAAAACAGTTGTTTATACCATAGTATCAAACAATTCATCTAACCTAAAAATAATTTATAACTTTGAGATTCCTTACAATTAAATACCCTACATTTGAATCCAGCCTGAAGTCAGCCATTAATAAAAGAGCTAGAACAAATCCCTTCCCATTTTAAAAGCACTATACATTTTACCACTTCTTAAGCAGGAGAATTTTTCATCATAATTGATGCCCTCCCTAAAGCTACTTGTATCTTTCTAATTGAGCTTTTAAGCCAAAAAGATGACTAGGATTATGGATTAAAGTGTAGCAATATTTTATAGCCATGCTAGCAGAGAAAAGTCAGACGTTGATAGGAGTCTATGTCCAGCATCATTTAGAAAACACTGACAGTCAAACCTTCCTTCACAATGTTAAAATGTACACATCTGTGTATCAAATAAAATGCAGCGTGATCTTGCCACCAACTTCCTGTTTTGCTTTTGCGGTTTATTCTGGGCAGCATAGTTGTATGGGGATGGAAGTTTATTCTCTACTCTTTGACTTTTCTTCCATGGTTTCAAGTTGCTGGGTTTGACATTGACCTTGATTGGCACACTCAGTTGTTCAATTTAGGACAGATCAGCAATTTCAACAGAATGCTTCCTCTTTGGATTTCCATGAAATTCTGTTTATGCTGGGGATGTAGCTCATGGATTAGAATGTTTACCTAATATGTAAGAGGATCTGTATGCAATCCCTAGCACTGCCATAGCAAGAGAAAAGTTGTTTAAAAGTATTGTCTTTAATTATTTCCTAGTTATTAATTTGTTCTATATGAGGAATGATACGTTAAGGAAGATATATAACTTAACTCCTTGCTTTATCTACAAAGGTTCTCACCCAAGACTGCCTTGCTTTGGTAGAATGGGTTTTTTGTTTTTTGTTTTTCAAATTCCTTTCAATCTAGACTCACTTGAGAAGAGGGTCTCAAAGGGAAATTGTTTAGATCAGATTAGTCTGTGGGCATATCTCTACAAAAGTATTTTAGTTATCTTAATTGATGTGGGAAGACCCAAAGTGAAAATGGAGCTCACCATTCCCTGGTTTCAGGTACTTAGTCTATCTATGTAACAGAAGGTAACTCAGTACTAAGGATGCATGCACTGATTATTTCTCTGGTCCTGAATCTGGAGATGATGTCAACGGTGTCTCGGGCTCTTCTTAATTGATTTCCTTGCACTGTAAGTTGGAACCCGTTCTCCTCTAAATTGTTTTGTTCTGGGTATTTCCTCTCAGCAGAAGATATGAAACCAAGCATCGTCCATATTACAAGAGTCACAGAGAGTTCATTGCTGCTCATGCAGACTCAGTGTGAGGATCTCGATGTTGTGAACATGCTTCATTTTCATCATCTCTGAACTCATTCTTGCCAAATTTTAGGAAAACTATAGTCTTTGAAAACAGGGTTCCGGGTAAAGAAGTACACAATGGGATTTTAGACATCAGGTCAAGGTCAGAAGAAGGTATAATATTTATGCAACAAGGGGGAAACGATTGGTCCATGCATGTGGTGTCTATTCCTTCTTTATTTATTTTAAATCTACAAAACCATAATCAAGTTTTACTTAGTCAGATATGATTTGGACTTACACGGATAACAATTACTCACATCAGTATAATGTGCTGTAAGTTAATTATTTTATTAATTATTTTAATTTACATCCCCAATATTGCCCCCTCTTTTGGTGCTCCCTTTCAGAGGTCTTCCCCCCATGCCCCCTCCATTTCATCTCTGAGAGGGGCATCAAGTCTCTACAGGATTAAGCACATTGACTCCCACTGACGTTCGACAAGGCAGCTCTCTGTTACATATGTGCTAGGGGCCAGGGGTCTCTGACCAGACCACGTTTTCTCTTTGATTGGTGTCTATTCCTTCTTTAAACTTAACTTTAGAGAGTCTGCCTGGTGTCCATGACTTGCCTCACTGATGTTATGCACGGTGGTGAATAGAATTACAGAAGTCACTTGTCTCACTTAAGCATTAACATTCTTTTATTTTAGACACAGAGCAGAATCAAGCATTGTAAGTCTCATTGCAGTGATGTGGGATCAAGTGACTCTCTTTGGCCTACAACAGAAGTATCATAAGTCATTTTAAGATGTTTTAAGAGAATATCCATTATCCTTTCCATTATATTTGCAACAATGGTAATCTAGAATACCGGCTCTCCTAGTCTGCAACCTTAAGAGCAAAACAGAAAGCAAGTATGCTCTTCCAAAGAGTCCATAAAGAAAAAGTAACATGGGCTTTTGTACATTTTGTACAATCTATTTATCTCTGTCTTTATAGCAAGTCATTTTTCCTATTGGTGTGGTAAGTAGATAAAATTAAACTTAAAATTGTTTGAAAAACTTTTGAGGGCATAAGAATATAACCCTTGACCCCAAGAAAGGTGCTTCTCATTACTATTAATCCTTGTTCTACATTTATTTGTCTGATTGAAACTAACTTGAATTTTAAGTTCAATCTGGTTGGTTGTGTACTTATCGATCAATAAGTATTTACTAATAAATTTATCAATGGAGAGAGAGTTCTCTTCATTACTGTTTTGGTTCATTTTCTTTAAAGATGATGTGATTTAGAATTGCAAGGTGTGTCTATGGGACATTGCCAAACTAAACTGAGTAAGAAAGTGAAAGTTCACTGGGCAGCTGCATCTCTGCTTCATAACTATGGAGGCAACGTGATCACAAAGACAGAGGGCAAAGCCTTGGTGGAGGTTAGAGCACTTTAGGATAAGAACAGGCTCTGATTTTCTATGCCCGGGATGAATCATGATTAATAGAGCAAGAGGAAACAGCATCTTTCCTGTCCTTCCTAGGAAGGAACCTAACTCAGTTTGGACTTCATGTGTCTTTCTATTCCAGTCTTCTTGTTCCTACTTGGTTACCCAATGGAAAAGTGGGGTTTTGAATAACTGAACAGAGTTTAGAGTGAAAAGCTTTTCAGTGAATGACAAGACCACTATTCTAAGACTATTTACATAGATAAAAGCTACTTAGAGTTTGCAAGAGTTGCTCAACTTAGGCAAAGATTATTACTTTAGTTTTCAACTAAAATACATGCCAAACAACAAAAATTCATATTTCTCTAAAATGTCTTCTCTTTTTTCCCCCAAAGACTTTATTTGGTTCTTATTTATGTGTTTGTCTGTAGACATATGTGGGACCAGAAGAGGATGCTGAACTCTGTAGAGTTAGAGTTGCAGATGGTTGTGAGTTGTCTGATGTGGGTGTTGGAAATTGAACCTAGGTTTTCTGCAAGTCACAAGTACTCTTAACTACCCTGCCATCTCGCTAGCCCCTTTAATGTATGTGCTTCTGAAAGGTTAACATTTTACTTCCTTCATTATATTCTTTTTTATGCAATTGAATTCTATCTGTATGTTATATTAGCTTTAAAGGTACTACATAATAAGATGACCCTTTCAAGTAATGGAAGGGCCTTGCAAAGGCACATTACAATAAGCAAGTACATAAACTATGTTAACAGCTTACCAGTGCATTAAATATTTTATAAGGACTAATTGTAATTAGCAGTATTAACAGTTGTAACTCCTACTGCTACTTTGCAAAGAATCAATCCAATGATTGATCTAACTAATGTTAGAAGATTAGACAATGGACTTCTAAATTATTTAGAGCAACTGTTCTGATTGAGTTTATAATGACTTAGTCTATATTGCCTTTAAACCATTATTTGGTACTTCTCATTTAAAATTTTCTTTTCTTTTCTTTTTAGATTTGTTTATTTTATTTATATGAGTACACTGTAGCTGTCTTCAGACACACCAGAAGAAGGCATCAGATCCCATTACAGATGGCTGTGAGCCACATTGGGAATTTAACTCTGGACCCTCGGAAGAGTGGTATTGTTCTTAACCACTGAGCCATCTCTCCATCTCTTAAATTTCTCTTTTCTTAATGTTGGAAAGGCAACAGAGTCAGAGACAGCCCCCATTCCAATTGCTAGAGTACCTACATGAAGACCAAGCTGCATATCTGCTACACAAATGTGTAGGGGGGCCTAGGTCCAGCCCCTGCATGTTCTCTGATTGGTGGTTTAGTTTTTGTGAACCCCCATGGGCCTAGGCTAGTTGACTCTGTAGGTCTTCTTGTGGTAACTGACCTTGACCCCTCTAGCTTCCTCATTCCTTACTCCTATTCTGCCACAAGTCTCACCAAGTTCTACCTAATGTTTGGCTGTGGGTCTCTGCATCTATATTCATCATGTGCTGGATGAAGCCTCTCAGAAGACAGTCATGCCATGCTCTTGTCTGCAAGTACAGCAGAGTATCATTAATAGTGTCAGGTCTTGCCTCTCTCCATAGGGTGGGTCTCAAGTTGGGCCAGTCGCTGGTTGGCCATTCCCTCAATCTCTACTCCATCTTTAGCACTGTACATGTTGTAGGCAGGAAAAATTTTGGGTCAAAGGTTTTGGGGGTGGATTGGTGTCCTCCTCTCTTCATTTGCAGTCCTGCCTAGGAACAGGAGTTGGTCACCTCAGTCTCCATATCCAAAGTAGCTAGGAGTCTCAGGATGGGGTGGAGGGAATCCCATAGACTCCCAGGAGCTTCCCCCATCCCAGGTTTCTGGCTTGTTCCATAGATGCCCCTGGACAGATTTCTGTTCTTCCCAGCCCTCCCCCATCTAATACTCACCCTCTTCCCTTCCCCATCCCCTCTCCCACTCATTTTCCTCCCTCTATCCACTTCCAATATCTATTTAATATCCCCTTCTAAGTGAGATTTAAGCATCCTCCTTTGAGCCCTCCCTTTTTCTTAGATTAGGTCTGTGGATTGTAGTATGGTGCTCCTGTATTTTATGGCTAATATCCACTTATAAATGAGTACATACCATGCATCTTTTGGTAGATCTGGTTTACCTCACTCAGGATGATATTTTCTAGTTCTATTTGCTTGCAAATTTCATGATATCTTTGTTTTTAATATCTGAGTAGTATTCCATTGTGTAAATGTACTACATTTTCTTTATCCATTCTTTAGTTGAGGGACATTTAGTTTGTTTCCAGTTTCTGGTTATTACAAATAAAGCTGCTATGAATATAGTTGAACTGGCAAATATCCTTGTGATATGGTGAAGTACCTTTGGGTATATGTCAAGGAGTGGTATAGCTGGGTGTTAATGTAGAATTATTCTCCATTTTCTGAGAAACTGTCAAAATGATTTCTAAAGTGGTTGTGCAAGTTTGCACTCCCACCAACTATGGAAGAGTTTCCCCATTGCTCCACATCCTCGCCATCACGTGCTGTCACTTGAGAGTTTTTGTTTTTCTTTTTTTTAATGTTAGTCATTCTGACGGGTGTAAGATAGAACTTCAGAGTTGTTTTGATTTGTATTTTCCTGATGACTAAGGACATTGAACATTTCTTTCAATGCCTCTGGGAATTCTGTTCTGTACCCCTTTTTTAACTGGGTTATTTGATTTATTGATATTTTGTTTTTCTAATTTCTTGAGTTATTTTTTGTCATCATCATCATTATTATTATTATTATTATTATTATTACCATTTAATCTTTTTTTATAGTCCAGTCATTATCAGCCCTCCATCTGCTCTCTGTCTGATGTAGTGTTGATGAAGATATTTTCCCATTCTGTAGCCTGCTGTTTTGTCCTATTGATGGTATCCTTTGCCCTCCAGGAGCTATTCAGATTCATGAGCTCCCATTTTAAAAAAAATTTAAAAATGATTTGTTTATGTATATATATGAATATACTGTTGCTGTCTTCAGACACACCAGGATATGGCATCTGATCCCGTTATATATAATTGTGAGCCACCGTGGGTTGCTAGGAATTGAACTTAGGACCTCTGGAAGAGCAGAAAATGTTCTTAACCACTGTTGATCTTAGTGTCTTAGTTCTTTCTGCTCATGAAGTTGTCTCCTGTGCCAATGTGTTTAAGCAGTTTCCCACTTTCTCTTCTATTATATTTAGCGTATCCAGTTTTTATGTTGATACACTTTGGTCTTTGATCCCTTGGACTTGGGTTTTGTGTAGGGTGATAAACATGGATCTGTTGGCATTCTTCAACATGTAGACATCCGGTAGCACCATTTGTTGAAGATGCTTTCTTTCTTGCATTGTATGGTTTTTGGATTCTTTGTCAAAAAGAAAATTTCTGTAAGTGTGTGAGTTTATTTTTTGGGTCTTCAACTCTATTTCATTCATCAGCCTGTATGTTTTTATGCCAATACCTTGTGGTTTTTATTACTGTTGCTCTGTAATAGTGCTTGAAATTAGAGATTGTGATACCTCCAGAAGTTCTTCTGTTGAACAGGATTGCTTTAGCTATCCTGGGTTTTTTTTGTTTGTTTTTTTGTTTGTTTGTCTTTTTGATTTTCCATATAAAGTTGAGGTCTGTAAAGAATTGAGTTTAAATTTTGATGGGAATTGCATTAGATCTGTAGATTGCTTTTGGTAAGATGGCCAATTTTACTATGTTACTCCTACCAATACATGAGTATGGGAAATCTTTCCACCTTCTGATATCTTCCTCAATTACTCTAGCTTTGTTTCTTTACATTTTAAAAATCAAGGTGTATGGCGTCTTCATGAATAGGGTCTTATTACCTAGTTATGATGTACAAGCTAGAGGCAAGAGCCATGATATTTTAATGGCCTCTGGGTCCCATTGACC
The DNA here is from genome assembly GCA_036184795.1 of Tokudaia tokunoshimensis. Classification (NCBI taxonomy): domain Eukaryota; kingdom Metazoa; phylum Chordata; class Mammalia; order Rodentia; family Muridae; genus Tokudaia; species Tokudaia tokunoshimensis. Next base: position 90,940,970 of record BTHU01000012.1, on the reverse strand, counting down.
AGCATTTCATAAAATGTTGTCTCACACATATCATAGGGTTTTTTCTAATAACCCAAAGTTTACAGGGAGCTGCATTATCCAGTCTATCTCCTATGGAATTCCCTTTTTACTTCTTTCTTGATTCGTCACAAAATAATAAGTCTCCCTATTGCTTTTTCGTGCAATCTTTGGGGTTTTACGCTCTCTCTCCCACTCTTTTATTTTTTCTAAGTTTTTTTTTATTTACATTCCAAAACATTTCCCCTTTCCCGTTTCCTCCCTCCCCGAAAGTACCATAAGCCTCCTTCCCTCCCTCTTTTCTCCATTCAACCCCCTCTCGATTCTCTGTCCTGGCGTTCCCCTACATCCAGTCTTTCCAGGACCAGGGGTCTCTCCTTCCATCGTCTTAGAAATCTATTGATATGCGAATTGTGTCTAGGGTATTCCGAGATTCTGGGTTAATATCCCCTTATCAGTGACTGCATACCATGTGTGTTCTTTGTGATTGGGTTACCTCACTAAGAATGATATTTTCAAGTTCTGACCATTTGCCTAGGAATTTCGTGAATTCATTGTTTTTAATTGCAGAGTAGTATTCCATTGTGTAGATATACCACATCTTCTGAATCCATTCCTCCGTTGAGGGACATCTGGGTTCTTTCCAGCTTCTGGCTATTATAAATAAGGCTGCTATGAACATAGCGGAGCATGTGTCCTTGTTGCATGCAGGTAAAGCCTCTGGGTATATGCCCAGGAGTGGTATAGCCGGATCCTCCGGGAGTGTCATGCCCAGTTTTCTGAGGAACCGCCAGACTGCTTTCCAGAGTGGTTGTACCAGCTTGCAATCCCACCAGCAGTGGAGGAGTATTCCTCTTTCTCCACATCCTCACCAACAACTGCTGTCTCCTGTGTTTTTGATCTTAGCCATCCTGACTGGTGTGAGATGGAATCTCAGTGTTGTTTTGATTTGCATTTCCCTAATGACTAAGGATGATGAACATCTCTTTAGGTGCTTCTCAGCCATTAGATATTCTTCAGGTGAGAACTCTTTGTTTAGCTCTGTATCCCATTTTTTAATAGGGTTACTTGCCTCTCTGGAGTTTAGCTTCTTGAGTTCTTTGTATATATTGGATATTAGCCTTCTGTCGGGTGTAAGGTTGGTAAAGATCATTTCCCAGTGAGTTGGTTGCCGCTTTGTCTTTTTGACAGTGTCTTTTGCCTTGCAAAAACTTTGTAATTTAATGAGGTCCCGTTTGTCTATTCTTGATCTTAGAGCATAAGCTATTGGAGTTCTGTTCAGGAAATTCTCCCCTGTGCCCATATGTTCAAGGTTCTTCCCTAGTTTCCTTTCTACTAGTTTCAGTGTGTCTGGTTTTATGTGGAGATCCTTGATCCACTTGGAATTGAGCTTAGTGCAAGGAGATAAGAATGGGTCAATTTGCATTCTTCTGCATGTTGACCTCCAGCTGAGCCAGCACCATTTGTTGAAAAGGCTATCTTTTTTCCACTGGATGGTTTTAGCTCCTTTGTCAAAGATCAAGTGACCATAGGAGTGTGGATTCATTTCTGGGTCTTCAATTCTGTTCCATTGATCTATATGCCTGTCACTGTACCAATACCATGCAGTTTTTTTTTTTAACACTATTGCTCTGTAGTACAGCTTGAGGTCCGGGATACTGATTCCCCCAGAGGTTCTTTTACTCTTGAGAATAGTTTTAGCTATTCTGGGTTTTCTGTTATTCCAGATGAATTTTTGAATTGCTCTTTCTAACGCTATGAAGAATTGAGTTGGGATTTTGATGGGGATTGCATTGAATCTGTATATTACTTTTGGTAAGATGGTCATTTTTACTATATTAATCCTGCCAATCCATGAGCATGGCAGATTTTTCCATCTTCTGAGGTCTTCTTCAATTTCTTTCTTCAGAGACTTGAAGTTCTTGTCATACAGATCTTTCACTTGTTTGGTTAGAGTCACGCCAAGATACTTTGTATGGTTTGTGGCTATCGTGAAGGGTATCATTTCTCTTACTTCTTTCTCAGCCTGCTTATCCTTTGAGTATAGGAAGGCTACTGACTTGCTTGAGTTGATTTTATATCCGGCCACTTTGCTGAAGTCGTTTATCAGCTGTAGGAGTTCTCTGGTGGAGTTCTTTGGATCGCTTAAGTATACTATCATATCGTCTGCAAATAGTGATAGTTTGACTTCTTCCTTTCCAATTTGTATCCCTTTGACCTCTTTTTGTTGTCTAATTGCTCTAGCTAGAACTTCAAGGACTATATTGAAAAGATATGGAGAGAGAGGGCAGCCTTGTCTAGTCCCTGATTTTAGTGGGATTGCTTCAAATTTCTCTCCATTTAGATTGATGCTGGCTATCGGTTTGCTGTAAATTGCTTTTACTATGTTTAGATATGGGCCTCGAATTCCTGATCTTTCCAAGACCTTTAGCATGAAAGGATGCTGAATTTTGTCAAATGCTTTCTCAGCATCTAATGAGATGACCATGTGGTTTTTTTCTTTGAGATTGCTTATATAGTGGATTACATTGATGGATTTCCTTATATTGAACCATCGGTGCATCCCTGGGATGAAGCCTACTTGATCGTAGTGAATGATCGTTTTGATGTGTTCTTGGATTTGGTTGGCAAGAATTTTATTGAGTATTTTTGCATCGATATTCATAAGAGGGATTGGCCTGAGATTCTCTTTCTTTGTCGGATCTTTGTGTGCTTTTGGTATTAGGGTAATTGAGGCTGCATAGAACGAGTTGGGTAGTGTTCCTTCTGTTTCTATTTTGTGAAACAGTTTGAAGAGTATTGGTGTTAGGTCTTCTTTGAAGGTCTGATAGAATTCTGCACTAAAACCATCTGGACCTGTGCTTTTTTTGGTTGGAAGACTTCCAATGATGACTTCTATTTTTTCAGGGGTTATAGGACGGTTTAGATGGTCTATTTGATCCTGATTTAATTTTGGTATTTGGTATCTCTCAAGGAAATGGTCCATTTCCTCAAGATTTTCTAGTTGTGTTGAATACAGGTTTTTGTAGTAGGATCTGATGATTTTTTGAATTTCCTCAGTTTCTGTTGTTATCTCTCCCTTTTCGTTTCTGATTTTATTAATTTGGATACTATCTCTGTGCCCTCTGGTTAGTCTGGCTAAGGGCTTATCTATCTTGTTGATTTTCTCAAAGAACCAACTCCTCGTTGTGTTGATTCTTTGTATGGTTTTATTTGTTTCTACTTGATTGATTTCAGCCCTGAGTTTGATGATTTCCTGCCTTCTACTCCTCTTTGGTGTATTTGCTTCTTTTTGTTCCAGGGCTTTCAGGTGTGCCATTAAGCTGTTGGTGTATGCTGTCTCCCGTTTCTTTTTGGCGGCACTCAGGGCTATGAATTTTCCTCTTAGCACTGCTTTCATTGTGTCCCATAAATTAGGGTATGTTGTGCCTTCATTTTCATTAACTTTCAAAAAGTCTTTGATTTCTTTCTTTATTTCCACCTTGACCAAGTTATCATTGAGTAGAGCATTGTTCAGCCTCCATGTGTACATGGGTTTTCTTTTGTTTTTGTTGCCATTGAAGACCACCCTTATTCCATAGTGATCTGATAGGAGGCATGGGATTAGTTCTATCTTCTTATATCTGTTGAGGTCTGATTTGTGACCAATTATATGGTTGATTTTGGAGAAGGTACCATGAGGTGCTGAGAAGAAGGTGTATTCTTTAGCTCTAGGATGAAATGTTCTATATATATCAGTTAGTTCCATTTGGTCCAAGGCTTCAATTAGATTCACTGTGTCCCTGTTTAGTTTCTGCTTTCCTGAACGATCCATTTCAGAGAGCGGGGTGTTGAAGTCACCCACTCTTATTGTGTGCGGTGCGATGTGTGCTTTGAGCTTTAGTAAAGTTTCTTTTACAAATGAGGGTGCCCTTGCATTTGGAGCATAGATATTCAGAATTGAGAGTTCTTGATGGTGGATTTTTCCCTTGATCAGTATGTACTGTCCTTCTGTGTCTTTTTTGATGATTTTAGGTTGAAAATCAATTTTATCTGATATTAGGATGGCTACTCCACCTCGTTTCTTGGGGCCATTTGCTTGTAAAATTGTTTTCCAGCCTTTTACTCTGAGGTAGTGTTTGTCTTTGACACTGAGGTGCTTTTCCTGCATGCAGCAAAATGCTGGGTCCTGTTTACGTATCCAGTCTGCTAGTCTATGTCTTTTAATTGGGGAATTGAGACCATTGACATTAAGAGAGATTAAGGCATAGTGATTATTGCCATCTGCCATTCTTGACGCTATCTTTATGTTTGAGTGGTTATCTACTTTTGGGTTTGATTCAAGAAGGTTATTATCTCATTTTTTCCAGGGTGTTGTTTCTCTCCCTGTATTGGAGGTTTCCACCTATTATCCATTGCAGGGCTGGATTTGTGGAAAGATATTGTGAAAATTTGGTTTTATCATGGAATATCTTGGTCTCTCCATCTATGGTGATTGAGAGTTTTGCTGGGTATAGTAGTCTAGGCTGGCATTTTTGCTCTCTTAGTGTCTGCATGAGATCTGCCCAGGATCTTTTGGCTTTCATAGTCTCTGGTGAGAAGTCTGATGTGATTCGGATAGGTCTTCCTTTGTATGTTACTTGGCCCTTTTCTCTTACTGCTTTTAATATTCCTTCTTTGTTTAGAACATTTGGTGTTTTGATTATTATGTGACGGGAGGTATTTCTGTTCTGGTCCAGTCTGTTTGGAGTTCTGTAGGCTTCTTGTACGTTCATCGGCATCTCTCGCTTTAGGTTATGGAAGTTTTCCTCCATAATTTTGTTGAAGATGTTTACTGGCCCTTTAAGTTGCAAATCTTCACTCTCATCTATACCTATAATCCTAAGGTTTGGTCTTTTCATTGTGTCCTGGATTTCTTGGATGTTTTGGGTTACACGTTTTTTGCATTTTGCATTTTCTTTGACTGTTGAGTCGATGCTTTCTATGGAATCTTCAGCACCTGAGATTCTTTCTTCCATCTCTTGTATTCTATTATTGATGTTTGCATCTATGACTCCTGATTTCTTCCCAAGGTTTTCTATCTCCAAAGTTGTCTCCCTTTGTGATTTCTTAGTTGTTTCTACTTCCTTTTTTAGTTCCTGGATGGATTTGCTGAGATCCTTCACTTGTTTGTTTGTATTTTCCTGTATTTCTTTAAGGTATTTTTGCATTACCTCTTTCAGGATTTCTGCCTGTTGACCCACGTTCTCCTGCATTTCTCTGAGCGATTTTTGTGTTTCCTCCTCATGGGAATCCATCTGTTGATCCATCGTCTCCTGCATTTCTTTTAGCAGTTCTTGTGTTTCCTTTGTAAGGGCATCTAACCGTTGATTCATTTCTTTAAGCAATTTTTGTATTGCCTCCTTATGGGCATCCGTCTGTTGACCCATATTCTTCTGCATTTCTTTATGCAATTTTTGTGATTCCTTTTTGAGTGCATCTACCCGTTGATTCATCTCATTAAGCGATTTTTGTGTTGTCTCCTTGTGCGCCTCCATCTTTTGATCCATGTTCTCCTGCATTTCTCTAAGCGATTTTTGTGTTTCCTTTGTAAGGGCTTCTAACCGTTGATTCATGGTCTCCTGTAGTTCTTTGTTAGATTTATTTGTGTCCTTCTTGTGATCCTCTAATAGCATCATGAGAAGGGATTTTAAATCCAGATCTTTTCTTTCGGGTGTGGTGGGGTATCTAGGACTTGCTGCTGTTGGAGAGTTGGGTTCGGATGGTGCCATATTACTTTGATTTCTGTTAGTAATGTTCCTACGTTTGCCTTTTGCCATCTGGTTACCTCTGATGTTAGTTGGTCCTGTTGTCACTGGCTGTTGGTTGGACCTCCTGTGAGCCTGCAAATCTATTTCTGCCCCCCCCCCCCGGTTTACCAGGATTCCCCTGGCACAGATTTCTGGGGCCTGCCCTGCTCCTGAGTGACTTTGGAGCCCTGATGTGCCTTGCCCCAAGTGATGTTATATTGGGGAGTCCTTGCACATCCAAAGGCTCAGCCTAGTGGATTCCTGGAGCAGAGGTCGCCAAAGGGAGGCTGGTAGGCTCCTGCCCTGTGCAGGGGTGTGTGATCTCTCCTAGAGTAGGGGGGGGAGGGGGCGTCCCTCTGCCAGGCAGAAGTCCCACAGCAGAGCTGGAGCGCTGGTTACTGCAGATCTGCCCAGCACTTGGGAGCCGCGTACACACAAGCTGCCCGAGACCCAAGCGATATTATGCCTGTCTGCCTCAGAGCCTGGCAGTCCCAACTTCCCGGCCACTGGAGCAAAGATGGCAGAGTGCACTCTGCGCTCTCTCCGTGGTGCTGGTCACCCTGCAGAGGTGATGGCCTGCAGATCTGGCACCCAGACGACCACAGCACTGTCCTGTTCTTGGGCACAGGCGGAAGCCCCAACAGGCCGTGTCCCAAGCGATGTTATATTGGGGAGAGCCTGGGTACCTGTCTCTTCAGTGCAATCTACTGGAACAGAGGTCATGGAAGGGAAGCTGGTAGGCTCCCGCCCAGTGCGGGGTCCCTCTGCCAGGCAGAAGTCCCACAGCAGAGCTGGCGCGCTGGTTGCTGCAGATCTGCCCAGCACTTGGGAGCCGCGTACACACAAGCCGCCCGAGACCCAAGCGATATTATGCCTGTCTGTCTCAGAGCCTGGCAGTCCCCTCTCTCCCACTCTTTATCTCCCTTGTATCTGATTCACATCCCTGTTTAAACTCTTCTGCCTAGATTATTCTCCCTCTCGACTTTCATATCATCTACATTCTGTTATCCCTCCTATCATGACACAAGTCTTCCTCCCTCCCTTCTTAGTTTCTTTGATTCTAAAGGTACTCTGACAAACAACAACAGCAACACCTAAAGGTTTGAAGCTAGGATTCATATACAACAGAGAGTAAACATGGTTTATCTTTCTGAGTCTTGTTTACCTCAATTACCAATATAATTTTTCCAGGCTCATACATTTACTTGAAATCACTGTAGTTTGTTTTTCTTTGCAGAAACGTAAAATTGCACTGTGTATAACTACATTTTCTTAGCCATTCATCAATCAATGAATATCATTTCCACTTCCTAGCTATCGAGAATAGAGCAGCAGTGAAAATGGATGAACAATATCTTATTTGTTTTTTTTAACATTTTTGTGTATTGTGATATTTATTTTCCATCAGATATATAGCTGATAAAGATTTTCTCCTACTCTATATTCTGTTGATTTAGAGTGGTTCAACACATGCAGATCAACTAATTATTTATTAATTATATATAGACTTAAAGATAGAAGCCAAATGATCATCTCAATAGAAATAGAAATACTATTTAACAAAATCTGATATCCCTTCAATGTAAAGAGTTTTGGAAACACTGGGGGTGGAGGGAATTGTTGTTGCTGTGCTGATACACAGATATATTATTGACTCACATGTGTGAGATGATAGAGTAGGACTTTAGTTTTGGTAACAAAGCAGTTACTCATGTGTTTTTCCTTAAAAAATCATTCTGCTTTCTTTGGGAAAAATCATCGAATCTGTTGGTTTTTCTTCTTCTTCTTCTTCTTCTTCTTCTTCTTCTTTCAAAGGAGATTAGTAGAACACATGGAAAACGGTGCTCTTGTTGAGGGCCATTTAAGGACAGTATTTTGATCTCTCAGGCTTAACAAGCAGCATTTTCTTTTAACGCGTGAACAAGCAATAAGAAGCACTCCCTTCAGTGGATGACCCAGGTGTCTGAAGAGATTAAGTCTTCTCAACTCAAAGGCATTTTGCCCAATCTGAAGGCAAGTGCAAATTCAATGAAAATAAACCTAGTGGGCTGTATCGGAGGTCAGTCACATGTGAGATTCTCATCTAGTAAACTCAGTAGTAAAAACAAAAAAGTCTGACTTTTAATATGTTCATTGTTTTATTTTTGTTTCTCATCACTTTGTGTTCAGAGGTATCTGTTCAACTTCATCAGTTTGAAAAATTATTGTAAAATTGAGGTGGAATACATAATGAATGAATGTGCATGTATAAACACACACACACACACCAGTAAGATTTGATTCTCTAGTGTACATTTCTTAGCCTTCTAGATGCTTCAGCTGTTTGCTTTTGACTCCCTTTCTGGTTGACTGCCCTTTAGGAGACATTCTTTGTGCTTCTTTAATCTTTAAGCAGTTGTTTTGCTTAGAGAGTCACTCCAACTTCTTCCTTTTCCCAATTTTGCTGAAAGAAAATTGGGACAAGCCCAAGTCTGATGATTCAGCCAACTCCGGGAGAGAGATTCCGAGAGCAGTCACTGTTCTCCTGGGAAACCACTGGCGCCTCGTTTCAGTATGTGTCCAAGTTGTTATTATTTCACTTGTCAAATTCCAAAATCATTTTTATGCTGAGATAGAAGGATATCTATCTACATTTGGACCCTAGGAAAACTAGTTTAGCAAAAAAAGAAACTGAAGTAGAATGTATTTGACCAACATCAAAAGCATTAAACCACAAGAAATGATTTACAAGTATCTAACAAGTACTTAAATGCAGGAGGCCTTGAAGCCATTGACAAGTCACCTTAGCACAGTCATTGGGTGGGTTTTGAGTCATTCTCTCCACCCACCACATACAATTTCCCCCACTCCAATAGAGAGGTAAAGTTCTGTGTGGATATTATGGCTGCATTAGATTCCCTAAACTGAAATAAAAGACAAGGTCATCTTTACAATAACCCTACTGTGGATCCAACCTAAAAACTGCCACAAATAAGGCTTCGGACACACAGCATTTTATTGATTACTAATGTAGAAATCTGAGTGAGAAGGATACTGTTAATTTATTGATCAGTAATTAAGCACCTGCTGTGTGTCAGCCTATTTGTAAAGTATGCTGGGTTCCGTTGTACAGTCACAGACAAAAATTCATAGAAGTGACAAGAAAGTGCATTAAGATTATTGAGAATTTCATAACCAGCACTGATTCAATGCTAGCAGTAATAGGAATTCCTCATGAAAATTCATAAATATTTCTTGAAATGAGAGGCAGTAATTTTAAGTAATTTTAAAAGTAAGGATAGGAAACTAATTAAAACTTAATCACAAGTCTACTCATGACTCAATCACAAACCTCATGCAGATAATAGATAGTGGAAATGCCTGTTATTTGCCACTTTGGTCCCAGTGGTTACCTGATAGCTGCTCATTTTCTGCTTACTCTCTGAGCCTTCTCTTTGACATAAAGGATGTGGAGACAAATCAGTCCCTATTCCACAGAATATGAGGAACAGCTGAAGGAATGCACATAAACCAGTAAGTCAAATATCGTGGCCTAAGAAGGATTTTGCAAATGTAAAACTCCAGTGACTTTTCCTCCAGATTCTTAGCTAGATGGAGAGTAAAAAAGACCAACATTTTGTAGCGATTTTGAGACCTTCAACACTTTGCGCTTGATGATGCCTCTGTCCTTACTTTACACCACTCTTTCCTGTACTTCATGTATACTGGCCTTGTTCACTGGCTTTTTCCGTGTACACTAAGACTCCTCTTCTCATAACTCTTGTCCTCTCGTTGCATTTCTGGGGATGACCCTCCCTAGAACACTCCAGAGGGACCCTGCTTCCACTCTGGTCTCAGTCCAATGGCTCCAGGTAACATTTCTTGCCACACAGGAAAAAAAAAAGAGATCATCCCATATCCCAAACCATTACTCTACCTTATAAACCTAGTTTATTTACTTCAGAAGTAGCAGGCATGATAAAATGATAAGTTTCAGAAAAAGACAAAGTCATAATTCTTTTAAAAGAAACTAAAGATTCCATTCAACCTGTGAATTAGCAACCAGACAGAGATGGTAACTAGTGTGTAGAACATGTAAATACGAAACACTTACAAATATCAAAATGCATGTGTAGATGGAGATTAAAGTTGAAGGACATAGGCAGAGAGGGTTGAGGAAAGGAAGTCAACTCTAAGCAGGTATGTAAGAAGTGTTTTGAGTTACTCTCTGACTGACAGCTTGCATCACTGCCTAAGTGCTCAAGGGCAACCATAGCCTAAAGCCAAATGTTCTCAGTAATTCAGAATTTCCCACAGAAGCCACACCTTTGCTTCCACAAACAGCCATACATTCACTGACTTTTCTGTCTAACTTGCTCACCTATTTGCCCAAACACACTCATATCCAAAGCACCAGGGCACAGGGATTTGTTGTAGTGAGTGAGTGGGAGAAGGCTACCATGTAACTGTTATTGGAACAGCGGAAGCGTGAGAGAAATAGCTAATAAAATGGTTGTCATCATAACAACCTTTTGCATCTGTCCTGAAATTTGTTTAATTGTTTTTCATTTTTGTTAATTTCAGCACACATAGAAAAAAGAAACTTAAAGCAGAGGGGAAACTCGAATCTTAACAAATTTTAAGTCTAGTGTTTCATAAATAACAAAATTGTGGATTAGGATGATCTATTGAAAGTTGTTGGCAAAATCAGTCCTAAAACCTGCTTTGTGGAGAGTCATCACTGGACTGTCCCCAAAATGGAATGAGTTTTGTTTGCTTTCTTTTTAAGTATGAAGAATCTAGTAATCCCTTCATAAAGAATAAAAATCTAGAGAAATTAGACTTGTGAGGTCAAGGTCACTGAACATCAGCTGGGTGCCGTCATTATCAAAAAAGCATGAGTTGATTTGTAACTGGTAGAGTAATAATTTAAACCATCATCAAAATGAAAGGTGAAAATTAAAGAAAAAAATCATCTTCTCAAAAGTCCTTGAGAATATATCCATGAAGTCCAGTTTATAAAATACGAAGTCAGTCTTGCAGGCAGTCTGGTTGGCATTGGAGCTATGTGCTTTTCATGATCATCCCCTCAAACTGGCTTTCACTCTACAAGTGTTTATATTGCTGAAAATAAAGAAGTATAAAACTATAAATATAAAAAGCATAGTTTACACTATTTCAAAAATGTTTTACTCTAACCAAAGACTAAATTGAATATATAGTAAGTATAACTCCAGGCAAAATATTGTATTTGGAAGAGTTCCCCATGGAAACAGAAATAATCAAATATGTCAAATGTGTGTATGGTGTGCATAGTGTGTGTGTATATATATATGGAAGTTCAGATATGGAGATATATACACACATACATATATGGATTGCTAAATGTAAATATTTTTCCTTGGAGGTGCTATAATTCAGGAGACAGTTATAGGACAAATATTTATTATAAGGAACTGGATTATACAACTCTTAGAACTATAGTTGCCTCACTGGAAACCAGGCAAGACCCATGGTATTACTCTAATTCTAATTAGAAGGCAGGAAAAGAAGTCTGCTGCCAGTGACATAGGGAAGTTGGTACTTGAACTTGGAGAGAGAGAAAGAGAGAGAGAGAGAGAGAGAGAGAGAGAGAGAGAGAGAGAGAGAGAGAGAGAGAGAGAGAGAGAGAGAGAGACCAAGCGCTCAGGCTGTCAGAAGAATTTCTTCTTGGTTTGGCAAGGTTGGTTCTTTTCATTCTATTTAAGACTTCAGATGATTAGGTAAGGCTCACATACAAAAGAAAGGGAAAACTATTTTGCTAAGTCTCATTAGCCATGGTTAAATTCTACCACCAAACCACACAGACTATAATAGTGTTTGACCAAATATTTGGCCACCTTATGTACAGTGCAGTTAACAGTATGTGAATAGCTGTTAAAGATAAAGTTTAAGTCCCATGATTGTTTAAAATACTGTTCAGAAAGCTTTGCTCTTGCTGGTTAATTTTCAAAGTAATGGAAGATGAAATGTAGGCTGCAGAGGGAAAGATGATCTCAACATTCTTACCCATCTGTAAACCCTGAGAAGTACAATGATGACTGATGTGGGAAGAGATGACAATGGATGGAATAGTGGTTCACCCCAAGGTCATGGGACATTGTGAAAGAGAAGGTGGAAAGATTATAACATCCAGAGAGTCAAGGAAGAGCCAAGCAAAATGGTAGCACTTCTGATGGCATTACTATACTCAGGAATCCAAACAACTGTGGTTGCCTGCACAAGACCTGCACAGAATTCAGTCATTCAATATGCTAGTATGGAATTAGAGTGGACACACAGGCCTCCATCCCTAACTGAAGAACTACTGACAATTAATGGCTTCCAGGGGTGGAGAGTCGGTTTTCTTTAAGGATGTGACCCCTAGTAGGTTGAGTACTCTCAGTGTATGGTCTCACACATATGGGCAGCACAAATAGGATTCAGTGTGTTATTAAAACAAAACAAAACAAAAGTCAACTAGACATGAAGTTGAGAGAGTAGGAGGTAGGGGGTGGGGTCTGAGAGTAGTTGGAGAAGGTGTGGAGAATGGAATGATAAAAATACACTGTGAGAAATTCTCAAAGAATTAATCAAAATGTTATACTAAAATCCCAATGTCTTATATCTTATAATTGGATATAAAATTACATAGCCTAGCTCTGGATTTCAAGATCTTCCTGCATCTCATTCCATTCCCACTATTATATTGGCCTCCTTGTCATACATCCTGTCGTAGCTAACAATCATTACCATAGGCTTCTTCCCTCTATTTTTATATCTGCCACTATTTTCCTTTTTATGGATGATATTCTGAACTTTAAGCTTGCTGTTTTCATTTTGAAGGAAAAATATTTCTTAATTTGTAAAATAAAAAGCTACATTTTTCAGTACATCCTTCTAGAAGGTACTGAGTCTTGCCAGGTGATTGGCTTACTTCTATCATGTCATGCCAACCTGCAGAAAAGCAACACATTGCTACTTATATTCTACTATGTCTTTGCCTTTCAAACCCCAAACAAGCCTTATATTCCTCTTGTTCCATCAGAATTATGCTTCCCATACCCTATGGTTCTCATATAAATAGAAGGATCCATTTGAACCTCATTCAGTATGATACTTGCATTTCGTCTGATACAGTGGAGTAGAGATTCATTTGAAACACTTGAGCTATATAAAATCTGGATAGAGACTGGCTCCTTAAAGATAGAGGAGAGGTACAATTTTGTCAGTAGTATACATTTGTCAGTATCTACAGGTATTATTACTGTTGAAACTTGAGGCAGAAGGTGTTGGTGATACTAGCTACAAGTTGGTCAATTGTTGGCATGCTGCTAAACTCCTGCAATGTCCAGAAAATTCTCTGTAACAAAGAAGAGCACACACAAAGTATCAATAGTGACAAAGGTAACAAAACACAGTCATACAGAGCCAAGAGAAGATAATTCTTCAAATTCTCTGTGCTTAAAGCTTTTCAGTAGACCTACCTGGTTTAAGCTACTATAGTTGGATTACAGAGAAATTTACTCTACCTCTGTTTTGTGCCTTGGCTTCTGGCGTGGAAGGCAGGAGTTTGACAGAGTAATAAAGCCTTCACACTGCACATTGTGACAAGGCAGTAGGTGAGTGTAGGAATACAGCTCCAGACGCTAGCTACCAGCTATGGATTCCTAAGAGGTTTAAAGGTTGTATGTGTTCCTACACCTACCGATTGGGCCAGTGTATCTAGGTCAGGGGCAATCATGCCATCAGTGGTGTTCAGAATCCAACTCCACCAATGCCAAGAGAATTTGTACAGGAGCCTGATTTCCTTTTCATGTTGGTTAGGCAAAGGCAAGGTTTTGAAGCCACTGGTTGTTTTATATTTTTTATCAATTATACATAGCCAAAAATAAATAGTAAAGTATAGAAACTTAGGCTGAATCTCTAATACAAACATTGGTAATTCAGCGTTAGATTTTGAAATTTATTTATTGATTTAGATTCATTATTTGCATTTTGATTCTAGAAATTATATCAAATTCCCATCCCGGGCTTCATAGTTCTCTATAATTTCAGGATTTCCCCAATTAGCTCACAGACTCTCTACTTATTCCCTATCTTCCTATGAAGCTGTGCTCTAATAAAACAAAGATTTCAAAAAAACCTCCATTGTGTTACCTACTAAGAGTCTTTCTAAATTATAAAATTTGTGCAATAGAGAGACCCTTCTAAAAATGCAGTTTCCAGGCAAGGAAGTCAAATAATTTTAATTATTGTTTATATACATAACTATAAAGTTATTATTATTATCATTATTTATTAATATTTTTTAAGACAGGGTTTCTCTCTGTAGCCCTGGAAGTCCTGGAATTTACTCTGTAGACAAGGCTGGCTGTGAACTCAGAAATATACCTGCCTCTGCCTCCCAAGTGATGGGATTAAAGGCATGTGACACCACTGCCCAGTTAAAGTTATTTTTTATTAGAACTGTTTATAATATGAAAATAATTCTCACAAGCTCACCACACTAGAGTTCCTATAATGACATATAAATGGACTCCAACACAAAATTTCCCTTTTTATACAAGCAGAAAAGTAGCTCAAATGTCAAGATGTTCCTGGCCCCATTTCCACCTGCCTGGCCTCCCAGTAAATCCTCTAATGCATAAGGTAGGTAACATCTATCATTATCACATCATCAGCCACTACTAGTTCAACACACGAAGACTGACTCATGTGATGGTAGTCCTTCTCTGAAACCCTTCCATAAAATAATCATCTTCCACAAAGGTGAAAATCATTTTCAATTTTTGCCTGGCACTGTGCATGCCCTTTATCTCATTTTTTTAAAAATTAGATATATTCTTTATTTACATTTCAAATGCTGTCCCCTTTTCTGTTCCCCCCTCCCCCGAAAATCCCATAAGCCGTCTTCACTTCCACAATCAACCCTCCTCCTCTACCCTGTCCTGGTATTCCTCTACAATACAGCATTAAGTCTTTCCAGGACCAAGGGCCTCTCCTTCCTTTGGTGTCTGACAAGACCATCCTCTGCTGCCTATGTGTCTGGAGCCATGGGTAACTCCATGTGTACTCTTTGGTTGATGGTTTTGTCCCTGGGAGTTCTGGGAGTACTGGGTGACTCATATTGTTGTTCCTCCTGTGGCACTGCAAACCCCTTCAGCTCCTTGGGTCCTTTCTCTAGGGTCCATTGGGGACCCTGTGCTCAGTTCTATGACTGGCTGAGAGTGTCCCCCTCCGTATTTGTCATGCACTAGGAGAGCCTCCCAGGTGATATCTATATACGGCTCCAGTCAGCCAGCACTTGTGGGCATCCACAATAGTGTCTGGGTTTTATAACTGTATATACGATGGATCACTAGGTGAGGTAGTCTCTGGATGGTCTTTCCCTCAGACTCTGCTCCACCTTTTGTCTCTGTATCTCTTTCTGTGGGTATTTTTCCCCTTTCTACAAAGGACCCAAGGATCCATACTTTGTTCTTCCTCCTTCTTGGGCATCATTCGATATGTCAAATGTGTATTCCAAGCTTCTGGGCTAATAAGTGAGGGCATGCCATGTGTGTTCTTTTGTGATTGGGTTACCTCACTCAGGATTATATTTTCCTGTTCCATCCATTTGTCTAAGAATTTCATAAGCTCAAGTCCAAGTGGATCAAATACCTCCATATAAAACCAGACACACTGAAACCAATAGAAAAGAAACTGGGAAGAGCCTTGAACACATGGGCATAGGGGAAAATTTCCTGAATAGAACACCAATAGCCTATGCCCTAAGATCAAGAATTGACAAATGGGACCTCATAAAATTACAAAGTTTCTGTAAGGCAAAGGACACTGTCAATAGGACAAAATGGCAACCAAAAAATTGGGAAAAGATCTTTACCAACCCTACATCCGACAAAGGGCTAATATCCAATATATACAAAGAACTCAGGTGTTAGATGCTAGAGAACCAAATAACCCTACTAAAAATGGGGTCCAGAGCTAAACAAAGAATTTTCACCTGAGGAATATCTAATGGCTGAGAAGCACCTAAAGAGATGTTCATCATCCTTAGTCATTAGGGAAATGCAAATGAAAACAACCCTGAGATTCCATCTCACACCAGTCAGGATGGCTAAGATCAAAAACACAGGAGACAGCAGGTGCTGGAGAGATTGTGGAGAAAAAGGAACAGTCCTCTTCTGCTGGTGGGATTGCAAGCTGGTACAACCACTCTGGAAATCAGTGTGGCGGTTCCTCAGAAAACTGGGCATAATACTACTGGAGGACCCTGCTATACCACTCCTGGGCATATACCCAGAGGATTCTCCAGCATGTAATAAGGGCATATGCTCCACTATGTTCATAGCAGCCCTATTCATAATAGCCAGAAGCTGGAAAGAACCCAGATATCCCTCAACGGAGGAATGGATACAGAAAATGTTGTATATATATATATATACACAATAGAATACTATTCAGCCATTAAAAACAATGGATTCATGAAATTCTTAGACAAATTGATGAAACTGGGAAATATCGCCCTTTCTCTCCTGAAATCCTACTGTCCTCCCAACTCCAGCATTTCTGAATACCAACTGCTGTAATTTCTTTGTTTATCTGAGACTCTTTCCTGCAAAGAATACTTTATCTCAGTTCTTGCGGACAAGATACCACAAGGTTGAGGGGTATTTGGGTTTGAAAATCAGACATTTCTGTATCCTGCTTCATACATCAATACTCACTAGCTGTGACATGATTCTTGTGGCTTCTTGTCCTTAGGCTAGATAGTTGCTGCTTCTTTTAATATGGCTTCCATTTTATCTGCTGGGACACAAAACTAAACAATAGCAACAGACCCCAAGGACTATAAGGACTAGAATCAGTCTTTCTCCTAGCAAGGTTTTATCTAGAAAATATTTTTTTCCAAGGTTGCTGGCCATTCCCATTAGCAGGCACAGTGCTATGTAGCTACCTCAGATTAAGAATTGGTTGACTCTTCTGCCATGTCACAAGGTCAGAAGATGAGAGAATGGTGGTGAAGGGAATCTAGTGGTGTCCATGGATTTAGCCTCTCCTCTGTCAATTGAGAACACAGTCCTCAGTGGAAATTCTACCAATGGGAAAAGATGGATTTAACTCTTTTATCTGTCTTATTCCAGTGTTATAACCTCTTTAAAATTATGTTCCATTGTTTATATTA
The DNA here is from genome assembly GCA_036184795.1 of Tokudaia tokunoshimensis. Taxonomy (NCBI): domain Eukaryota; kingdom Metazoa; phylum Chordata; class Mammalia; order Rodentia; family Muridae; genus Tokudaia; species Tokudaia tokunoshimensis. The sequence goes on along the minus strand of BTHU01000012.1, from coordinate 90,924,020 downwards.
ACTAATGATGATTAAATGAAACAACATATAGAGGAAAAATGACTGAAAGTGATTCATGCATGACTTAAAAATACTAATAGTGAAAGAAACATAAGATATAAGATAGTTGTCTAATATATTCTACATGTACAATAATCACAATCTAAACAGTGCAAGAAATCAAACAAAAGGCTGAAATTGCCACCACCTCAAAAAGCCAAGGATGATTTTCTTCTTATACATCTGTGTGACCTTGAGGCAGCAATAGGAATGTGAGGAGCAGCTTGAAGTTATGCAGAAATAAAAATATGAACACCAAACATTCAGAATTCATAAGTTAACCTCTTCAGTTTTTGCTGGTATTTTTGAGACAAGATCTCAACAAATAATCCAAACTGGCTTTCAACTCGTGATCTTTCCTCTTTCTACTTCTAAGTGATGAGACTATGGGCATGCACCACCATGCACAGACTCTACAAGATGCTTTAGTAATATTTAAATCCAAAGGATTCTATTATTTTAAAAGTTTCAGTGAATTCATTGATGCATTTTAGAACTTGCCTGGGAAGTTTCCTAACCAAGTAGGAAAAGACAGGAATACATCAAGGAAACACCTGTTCCTTTGGCATAGCATTGCTGGCTGGGATAGCATATGGAAAATAATATAGGATAAAGTAAGATTCACTTCTCTCTCAGCTAAGTGCTGTATAAACTCTTGGGAAAAGCATTAAAGCTACAGATTTAGAGAGGAGGGCATTTGAATAAATTATCAAACATCAGAGCACAATTATACTGTTGGATAAAATAAGAATATTTAATTTTTTCTCAGTTCATGATATTTTAAAATATTATTTTCAAATAATGACTACATGATAACTACAACTTTGTAAATCTCTAAGGGAAAAATATACCAGAAATTCTGTCTTTAGCCATAAAATAAATGGTTTTATGGTGAATGTGTTTCTCAGGAGAACACCTCTTCTTTGGTTATAACTTAATTCAAAAATACAATGTCTTAATATGTTGTTTCGGTGTGGGTCTCACAGCTTGTAATAGGAGTTATTGTTTTTGTTGTTTTGTTTTTGAAGTTCAGGGAGTTGAATCCCAGACCTCACACTTGCTAAGCATTGTATCTCCACAACCAAGTCCTAAGAACCACTGTCTAAGCAATGACACAGTCATCCAATATATTCCACTCTGGAGTCCCATCGTTTCTGCTATGACCATCATGGACAGCAGGGAAGAAGGGGCAGGCTTCCTCTGGGAACTTTTTACTGTTTTGAGCAGGAAATGACTTCCACTCTCACTCCATTGGAAGATGATTTTATGGCTCCATCAGTGGTAGGATTCTGAGAAGTACAGTTCCTTGTGCTGGGTAAGGAATGCAAATCAATACTAGCAAAGTTTTCCACTTCAATAAACACACATTTCAAAGGGAGGGATGTGTAAGAGCAAACATTATGCATTTATTTCTTTGAGCAGATCAAGACAAGAATACCAGACCATTATTACAGGTACAGCACAAGCCTTGAGATCCAGTTGTTACATTTTCCACAACAACATGTTCACATAATGAGGTAGAATTCACAGGACCACCAAGAGGTTACTTTCAATATGCAGACCTTCCATCATACTAGAATCCTTAAAACATATGAGATGGAGAATAACTAGGGCATTTCATATAATTTTTATAACAATCTCATAGCAGTGTATGCATTATTGAAATTATATTGTGTTTCTAGTAAAATGACAAAAGTTCAATATTTGTCAATAACACCTGTAAGAATGCATGGTGATTAGTTGTAGTCTGCCCTATTTTTATGGAGTGATATCATGGACAGTCAGATAAATTATTTATTTGATGTTTTAAAATACTATGGAAAAAGCATTTTGAAAAAAAAATACAATTACAGAAAGGCTTTGTGCATTATCAGAAGTATCCTAGAAGGTGGCTGACATAGTAATCCATACTACTGACACTGATCCAAACAGGAATGTTAAAGTCCCTAGAGAATTAAAGGCTACCGGCTAATTAATGGGCTGTATCTAACATTAACCACATATGTGTGTTTATAAAATCCATTGTCAAGTCTTTAATTTGGCTTACCTTACTTGTCCAAAGGAGATTTGATTAGTAACTGATGAACGTAAAAATCTAAACTGAAGCATATTAGCATCATGGTTACATAAAAAGCATGCAGTAAAAGGAGAAGAGAGTTCAGTCAGCCAGGCTAACAGACAGGGATGGAAGATAGAATCTGTACACTGGCTGCTAGAAAGAGAAATCTTGTGGATAGCAATGTCTCAATTATGATAAAGGAAATCATGTGGATAAGGGTCATTTACTGAACACCAATTTAGCGTTAGGCATTTCCTTAGTCATTAGAAACTAAAAAGTGAAGAGCCATAGTAAAGATAGTACCACAAACATTATGCAGTCTGTGATTTTACTTTTAGAAACCCATTTCATGCCATCCAATAACTTTATGTGTTGCTCTGGTCCTTATGTATTTATAGTGAAGTTGCAGAATACCCTCTTCAGTTTCAAAATCATTTCACTTCTTTTATCATGGTAAGAACATGTGTGATTTTACTTTTTTGGCTTCTTTATTGGGTTCTTTTTCCTACCTTCCTTCATCATCCCTAACTCTTCCTACCTCCTCAACACTAGGTAGAAGAGAAGAAGGAACAGAGGGGAAGGGGCAGGGGGAGTCAATTTCATTAGATTACTCCCTGCTGATTAGGACAAGTCCAATCTTCATTGTCAGGATATCTCCAACCAGCAACTAGCAACCAGCAACCAGCAACCAGTCACCAGCAACCAGCAACCCAGCAACCAGCAACCAGCAACCAGCCACCAGCAACCAGCAAACCAGCCACCAGCCACCAGCAACCAGCAACTAGCAACCAGCAACCAGCCACCAGCAACCAGCCACCAGCAACCAGCCACCAGCCACCAGCCACCAGCAACCAGCAACCCAGCAACCAGCAACCAGCAACCAGCCACCAGCAACCAGCAAACCAGCCACCAGCCACCAGCAACCAGCAACCAGCAACCAGCAACGAGCAACCAGCAACTAGCAACCAGCAACCAGCCACCAGCAACCAGCCACCAGCAACCAGCCACCAGCCACCAGCCACCAGCAAACCAGCAACCAGCCACCAGCAACCAGCAACCAGCAACCAGCAATGAGCAACCAGCAACTAGCAACCAGCAACCATCCACCAGCAACCAGCCACCAGCCACCAGCCACCAGCCACCAGCAAACCAGCAACCAGCAACCAGCCACCAGCCACCAGCTACCAGCCACCAGCCACCAGCCACCAGCAACCAGCAACCAGCAACCAGCAACCAGCAAACCAGCAAACCAGCAAATAGCAACAACAGGGGCAGCAGCAAGGAACCAGCAGCCTCCTATCTCAGGGCTCTGGCATTTTTATTCCCTCTGAAGAGTCCCCAGAATTCCAAACTTCTTCAGCTGGCAGAATCACACCCCTGCCAGAGTATGAAACAAATCAGTCTGCTGCTGTGGAAAATCTAAAACAGCCTCACATCCCACACCTGGGACTAAAACAAAACATATCCACATAATAGTTCCCTGTTTTTAAAGAACCCCAAATTCCCGCTACAGACATGTAACATGAACTCTTAAGTTCATAACACACCATAGTTGGCTCCCCACCCAGCAGATGGCCAAAGCTTATTCAAATGGCTAGACTGAGACTCCATGCCCATCTCTAATTTCCATCACTCCCCCACCACTCTACTATTTCATTTTGTTAGTTTAATTCTGTAATACTGTCCACCAGTGGAATGATGCACTGTGTTTCTTTTATCACTGGTTTATTTCACTTAGTACAATGTCCTTAGGGTTCATTTGTTTTGCTATATACATCAAACTTTTCCTTTTATAGTTGGGTTACATTCCTCGATATCATGCATCATAGCTTATCAGTTATTTTATCAGTTGGTGAACATTCAGTTCTCTACATTTAAGCTATTGTTAAAAAGCATTGCAAAGAATATCAGAGTTCTAACAATTCCCTAAGTTCATTTCTATTAATAAGTTTTTTAAATAATTTCAATTTTTTGAGAACTTCATGCATGAGTGCTGAGTCTACCTACATTGTTTCCACCCCTCCATTTCTTAGTTCCTTCCATGTTCCCTCCCTATATCCCCAATTCATGATCTCTTTTAAAACTTGTACTGTTATATAGAAAGCCTACTGAGTCTATTTAACATTACTCATATGTACATGTGTCCTGGGATGGCCACCTGGGATTGGACAACCTCTGATGATCCTCATCCCTGCATGCAACTAATTCTCCCTCTTTGTCTAGGGGTTTCATGGTGTGATATTTCCCCATGTCAGATTGACATGTCAGCTAGTGTTTTTATTATGATGGTCTTGTCTAGGCAACCATATGTTGACATCTCATGGGTACATTTTTCCTGTCATGTCTAGGGCACACCACCTAGCAGTAGGCACCCTGGAATACCACCTTCTCATCCTCTAATCAGAAAATTTCCCTGGGATTTAAGGGTCACACTGTGCATGTATCAGGTAGGGCTGGGCACCACACAGCTACTTAATCTCTGCATGTTGACCAGTTGCGGATCTCTGTAATAGTCTCCATCTGTGAGTATAACTGTAAGTTTTCAGAGTACAATTAGAAATTGGTTTAGGAAAATGGCAATAGTAGTTTCCATTCTCTGGTCTATAAGCTCTTCAGTCAAGAGTAGTTGATAAATGTAAATTTCCTCCTCTTGAGTGATTAAGTCAGTGTTGTGATGCATAAACTTTACTTGTGGGAAGGACTACCAATTTCTCCTCTCCCTCGGCAGCTCTCATAACTTTCTCATGATGAGCTAGACCTCAGAGAGGAGGCTTCCAGATCAGTTCTGTTATCCTTTGATAAATACCCAGATACTGCTGAATTATATGCAGCTCTATTTGTAAATGTGTGCAGAACCTCCATCATGCACTCCTTAGAGTGACTTGCACATGCTGAATATTCACCCACTTGTGCAAGGATTCCCTGATTTTCCACCTCCTTGGAAGTGCTTGTATTTGGTTATAAAAGTCAATGTGCCAGGTATGCAGTGGATTGTATTCATAGGTCTGTTGGCTATTTTTCTACTTTTCTGGAGAAATGTCTGTTCAGGTTGTTTGTCCATTTCTAATCACATAATGAAAGTTTATGAAATTATTGAATTGTTGGAGTTTTTTATTTATTTTGGAGATTAAGTCCTTATCAGGTGTATGGCTTGTGATTGTTCTCTCCCATTCTGTAACTCTCCTTTTCACTGTTGATTGATTTCTTAGCTAGGTCGAAGCTTTTTTATTTGGTGAATTAATAAAACTTTATTTTCTTTTTTGTCTTTTTTTGTGTCATAAACAACAACAACAACAACAACAAAAATCATTGCCAAGAATAATGTCAAGGATGTTTCCTCCTATAGTTTCCTTAGGAATTTTATAGTTTCTCTATTTGGCTTTTAATTCTACCTAATTTACCCCTTCCTTTCTTGTCTAAAACTTTCTATATACTACCTCCTTGTTATCTTTCAAATCTGTAGTTTCTTTTATAATCATTATACATGCATAGACATATATATTCATTATACATGCATAGACATATATATTCATTAATACAGCAATACAACCTGCTAACTCTGTATAGTGTTGCTTGTGCATGTATTTTTGGAGCAGCTTGTTTAGAATTGGATAACTAACTGATGCACTCTTCCCTGGGGAAGACTGTTTCTCCCCTTTTCAGCATTCCTTAGTTGTCTATAGCTCTTTGTGTAGGGTTGAGGCTTCTTTGTCTTTTCCCTTCCATGTTTAGCATATCTATTTTTGTTGTACTTGTTTGGTTCATGTTGCTAAGATTTTTTGGATACATTTGACTTTAAGATATTCTGACACTACTTCTAAGTGGCATAAGATAGGGATCTTATTTCACCACCCCCACTCCCTGTGGATATCTGGTTTTATAGCATCATCTATTGAAGAGTCTGTCCTTACTCCACAGTATATTCATGACACCCTTGTCAAAAATTAGCAGACCATATATGTTTGGATTTATAAGGTGGTTTCTATTTCATTGTTCATTGGATCTCACCATTCTATGCCAGTTGTATTCTGGCTTGGTTACCACTGCTTCCTAATATATTTTGAGAACAGAAAGCATGATATCCTCATCTTAGGTCTTTTTCAAAAGTATGAATTAGTTTCATTTTTTGCGATGGTAAAATAATATGACCAAAAACAACTTTAAAAGGGGGGGTCTTCTTTTGCTCACGGTTAGAGTGGGCTAGGGTCAAACATGACAGTGATAGCATGGCATAAAGGCAGGAGCAGGAAAATGGCAGCTTTGTTTTTCATCCACACACAGGAATCAGAGATAGTGAGGAGTAAGCAGAGTGAGGCTATAAACCCCCCAAAGACTAACCCCAGTGATGTACTTCCTCCATCAATGCTGCATCTCCTAAAGGTTCACAACCTTCCTGATACTGTGCTACCAACTGAAGACCAAGTGTTCAGTTACAGGAGCCTGCCTTGGGCATTCTTCATTCAAACTACTGCAGGTAGTGTACTAATCTTTGGGGTTTATGGATACACAGAAAATTTAGAAATCATTTTATATATTTTTCTAAAAAAATCATTCTAGTTTTATATGGATTTAATAACATCTATAGATCCCTTTGAAAATATTCAGGTCATAATATCTGTCTTTTAAGTCATGAATATGAGATGTCTTCTAATATTTGTTTTGTTGGACGATTTTTGTCATTTTAATAGTTTTTAGTATATGTCTTTTACCTCTTTAGTCTCTTCTTAAGTCGTTCATGCCTTACAGTGTTATTGTAAATTGGGTGGCTTTTCTAATTTTCTTTTCAGATAGACTATTTACTTTCAGTATTTAAGAATGTAACTAATTTTTTATGTTTATTTCATACCTTGAAACTTTATAGATTTCATTTTGGTAGTTCTAAATTTTTTAATAAAGTCATTAGGGGTTTAGATATATTAAATAATTGCATTTGATGCAGCTATAGTTTTACTTTCTTCTGTATGATTTGGATGCCTTTCTATCTTGCCCTCCTTGACTCCTCTCCTCTAATATCTCTGGCAAGAACTTCTAACATTATGTCAATTGGAGGGGACAATAGTAACTGTCCTTGCATTGTTCTTGATATCACAGATAATGCTTTTGCTGATTATGACATGAATTATGGGATTTATACATTTATTATGTTGAGGTAATTTCTTTTTGTATCTAGTTTTCACAAATTTTTATGGCAAAAATTCCTGAATTATGTACAATGCCTTTAGTACATCTTCTTTTCATCGGTTTTGTCAAGTTAACATAAACTATGACACATCTTGGAGAGGGAATCACAGTTGAGGAAATGCTTCCATCTGATTGGATGGTAGATAAGTATGTAGAGCACTTTATTGATTAATTATTGATGTGGGAGGGTTCATGGAAGGATGTGCCATCCCAGTCCTGGGAGGTATAAGAAAAGTAGTTGAATTTGAGTCTGAGCAACAAGCCAGTAAGCAGTGTTCTTCTTTTTTTTTTTTTTTTAATTTAATTTAATTTTATTTTTTTAATTTACATTCCAAATCACTTCCCCTTTCCCGTTTCCTCCCTCCCCGAAAGTCCCATAAGCCCCCTTCCCTCCCTCTTTTCTCCGTTCAACCCCCTCTCATTACTCTGTCCTGGCGTTCCCCTACATCCAGTCTTTCCAGGACCAGGGGTCTCTCCTTCCATCTTTTTAGAAATCTATTGATATGCTGATTGTGTCTAGGGTATTCTGAGATTCTGGGTCAATATCCCCTTATCAGTGACTTCATACCATGTGTGATCTTTTGTGATTGGGTTACCTCACTAAGGATGATATTTTCAAGTTCTGACCATTTGCCTAGGAATTTCGTGAATTCATTGTTTTTAATTGCAGAGTAGTATTCCATTGTGTAAATATACCACATCTTCTGAATCCATTCCTCCGTTGAGGGACATCTGGGTTCTTTCCAGCTTCTGGCTATTATAAATAAGGCTTCTTTACCAACCTTACATCCGACAGAGGGCTAATATCCAAGATATACAAAGAACTCAAGAAGTTAAACTCCAGAGAGGCAAGTAACCCTATTAAAAAATGGGGTACAGAGCTCCACAAAGAGTTCTCACCTGAAGAATATCTAATGGCTGAGAAGCACCTAAAGAGATGTTCATCATCCTTAGTCATTAGGGAAATGCAAATCAAAACAACCCTGAGATTCCATCTCACACCAGTCAGGATGGCTAAGATCAAAAACACAGGAGACAGCAGTTGTTGGCGAGGATGTGGAGAAAGAGGAACACTCCTCCACTGCTGGTGGAATTGCAGGCTGGTACAACCACTCTGGAAAGCAGTCTGGCGGCTCCTCAGAAAACTGGGCATGACACTTCCGGAGGATCCGGCTATACCTCTCCTGGGCATATACCCAGAGACTTTACCAGCAGTGTTCTTCTGTGACCTCTGCTTCAGTTCCTGCCTTGAATTCTTGATCTAACTTCCCTTCATGAAGGACTGTAAGCTGTAAGATGAGATAAATCCTTTTCTTTTCAAGTTACTTAAAGACTTCTGTCATGATGTCTTTATCATAGCAATATAAAACAATTAGAACAATTTGTTAAGGTGGTAATATGATTATATTATTAATATGATTAATTTATTTTCATATGCTGAATCACCCTTGAATCTTAGGGGAAAAAAAATCTTAAATGTCAATGTCGTATCATCTTTTTAATGAACTAATGGCTTTGGGTTGGTTGAAGACTTTTTGTGTGTATTTTCATTAAGTATATTGACCTGTATAATTATTCTTGTAATTTTTTTCTGTCTTTACTATTAGGCTACTGGTGACCTTTAAAATGAGTTAGAAGGTGCTTTCTCATTATGAGTTTCTTAAAGAGATAAGAAAGACTTGTATTTTTTCTTTAAACTTTTGGCAAATGTTATTTCTAAAGTCATCTGGTTTTGGAATATTTGAAAAAATTTATGATTACTAATTCATTTCCATATGATGTGAAAGTCTGTCCTCAGACTTCCTATTCATAATGATTTTGTATTTGTAGGTTATAATTTCTAAAAATTTGCTTCTCCTAGTTATCTAATTTGATACACACTCATTCATTTAACTTTTAAAAATGTGACATCAGTTGTAAGGTTTTTTCATTTTTTGATCCGGTTCTAGAATTATTTAGAAGGAAGAACTAAAGGTTTGGTTGAAAGTTGAAGCTGCAATACAGAAAATGAACCAGAGTGAACATATATTGGGGTAGTGTCACAAACATAAAGTCTCAGTATCCTGGAAGCAGAGGTAGGGGGACTACTGCATATATTGAGAGTAATTTGGGCTGCATGGTGAGTGCCAGGCTAGCCAGGGTTACATAGTCAGACCTTCTTCCAAAGTCAAAACAAAACAAGAAGAAAGACATGGAAGAAAAGAGAGATGGAGGGATAGAGGGAAAGATGAATAAAAGAAACAATGGTGACACACAGAGACCGAGACACATAAAGACAGAGAAGAAAGGAGTGAGGAAAGAAAGGGATAGATAGATAGATAGATAGATAGATAGATAGATAGATAGATAGACAGACAGACAGATAGATAGAGCTCAAAGATTTTTACTTGAATGACTAGAAGAAAGCAGCTAGGTATGATTAATCTGCCTCTAAAGGACAAGTTTGGAAGTCCATATACATATTTAAGATCAAAGTCAGGATAGAAGTTTGTACTGGAGGCAGACATTTTAGAATTTTTACCAAAGTGAAGATAATAAAATCCACAGTACTGATTTAATCTGACAAGTAAATGCATGTCTACAAGTATATATGTACCCAAATGCAATGCATGCATAAGAAGAAACACAGCTAGAGATTCACTCAGAAATGCATGTACACATGTGTATATATATACATAAATGCAATATATATATAGGAAAGCACACAGCTAGAGCATCTACCCAGGATACAGAAATGCTTAGAAGTAGAGAAAACATTATTAAGAAAGGTAGGTACAACATACATGAAGTCACACAAAAAGATTTAGAAAATGCTGTTCTGAGTTCCAGGTTAAAAAGTAGCACATTCTTTGTCTGTATTTGTAGTTGCTAGCTGACTGGAAAAGACATAGCTAAGAGCTGAAAGTGGGAAGTTGCTATAAAGTATTCGGTGGTAGAGGAGATGAAGGCCTGCCTGGAGAGGAGGCACTGCAGGGGTTTACTAGGTAGGGAGCTAAAGCCTCTGGGATGGGCTTCTCAGTCAACACACCGGTACAACAAAGTGAAATATATTGTATAAGTGTGGCAAAGACCCAAAAGAAAGTAAAACTTGGTGATTTGAGTGAAATATGAGAAATGAGTCATGAGATCAGCTCTCTGTTGGAAGTTGGGCAGGTCTTCTAGGAGGAGAGTCAGAAAGTGCAGAGATGGATTGCTAGAGTGGCAGTGGAGGAAGTAGATTCTATTGGTTACTTTAAATTCTCGGTGAATTGCAATGAGGACTAGATATCAGACCATGCTGGTGTTGGGAGAAGCAGCATTGAAAGCCTAGTAAGAAGAAAATACAGAGCTACCTATTAGAAAAGGGTTTTCTTGGCTCCCAAGCCTGGATTACAATCCATTATCAAAGAGAAGTCATAGAAATGGACTTTAAAAGATCTCTCTCATTACATCCAGAGTGAAGACTGGAAATCAGTGGGTTATGCTGTATGATAATGCTCAGCTTTCTTCTCTACCCTTCTACCACCCATGATCACATGCCCAGGAAGTGATATCACCCACCTGGACATGTCTTCCTATTTATCATGATAAACAGAAAAGCCCACAAACCAATCTAAACAAGATAATCCTTTGTTGAGATTCCCTTCCCAGGTGCTTCTACATCTTTTTTATTCTTCCTTAATTATTTTACTTATTTATATTCCAAATGTTGACCCCTTCCTGGTCAGCCTACCCAGAGTTCTTCATCCCACCCCTCCTCCCCTTTGCCTCTAAGAGGGTGCCCCCCCTCCACTGTGCATCCCCTTTTCTGGGGCATCAAGTCTCTATAGGATTAAGTACATCCTTTCCCACTAATTCTAGACAAGACAGACCTCTGCTGCATATGTGCAGAGAGTCTCGGACCAGCCCATGTATGGTCTTTGGTTGGTGGCTTAGTCTTTCAGAGCTCCCTGGGGTTCAGGTTAGTTGTTGTTTTTACTATGGGGTTGCCATTCCCTTCAGTTTATTCAATCCTTCCCCTAACTCTTCCACAGGGATCCCTGAACTCAGTCCAGTGGTTGGCTGTAAGTATCTGCATCTGTCTCAGTCAGCTACTGGCAGAGTCTCTCAGAGGAGACCCAAGCTAGGCTCCTGTCTGCAAGCACAATATAGCATCAGTAGTAGTGTCAGGGTTTGGTGTGTGCCCATGGAATGGACCCCAGGTTGGACAGGTCACTGGTCAGCCATTCCTTCAGTCTCTGCTCCATTTTTTTCTCTTTATTTTTATTTTTAGATCAGAACAAGTCTGGGTCAAAAATTTGAAGGTGGGTTGGTATCCCCATCCCTCTACTGGGGGCCCTGTCTAATTACTAGATGTGGACTCTTCAGGTTCCATCTCCTCACTGTTGGGAATTTCTGCTAAGGTCACAACAGAGGACTCTTGAATGACCAAGAAGCACCTAAAGAAATGCTCAACATCCTTAGTCATCGGAGAAATGTAAATCAAAACGATCCTGAGATTCCACCTTATATCAATCAGAATGGCTAAGATCAAAAACTCAAGCAACAGCACATGCTGGTGAGGATATGGAGAAAGGGGAACACTCTTCCATTGCTGGTGAGATTGCAAACTAGTAGAACTACTCTGGAAATCAATCTGGTGTTTCCTCAGAAAATTGGAAATAATTCTATCTGAAGACTGAGCTATATCACTCCTGGGTATATACCCAAATGATGCTCCACCCTAGCACAATGACATGCTCCACTATTTTCATAGCAGCCTTATTTATAATAGCCAGAATTGAAGGTACCCTAGATGTCCCAGATGTGCTTTATTTGCATGATGGAATACTATTCAGCTATTAAAATGAGGACATCATTAATTTTGCAGGCAAATGGATGGAACTAGAAAATATCATCCTGAGTGAGGTAACTGAGACCCAAAAGGACAGGCATGGTATGCACTCACTGATAAGTGGATATTTGTCAAAAAATACACAATTCCCATGATATACTCCACAGACTGTAAGATATTAAGTTAAAAGGAAGGCCCAAGTAAGGATGCTTCAATCCCACTTAGAAGCAGGAACAAAATAATCATGGGAGGCAAAACAGAGAGGGACCTGAGTAGGAGAGGAGAGGGGAGGAAAGGGGGTCAGGATCAGATATGGGGGGAAAGACAGGAGAGAAGCCCAGAGGGCCAGGAGAATGAATTGAAATATGCCACTGCCAGGGTAGGGGAGGGAGGTGGGGGCAACCTTTAGAATGTCCTAGAGACCTGGGATGTGAGCAGGGCCCAGGACATAATGTGCTTCCATATCTTATCAAGTTGACAATTAAAACTGACACAAAAAGTTAAAGCATTTGAGAAGATTTCCTAAAAGAAATCAAGAGTACATGAGTGTAGCGTGGTGGTATGTCTTCTTCTGTCATGCCAATCTACCTAAATAAAGTCCAGTTTAAGTTCATATTTCTCTATCACAACATTCTTTCTGGAAAAAAGGTCAACATACATCAAACAGAAAATGTTTTCTTTATTTTTATCCCCTAACACTGTAGCCTTTGGAGGTACATGGCTTACCATTGAAGGTAGATCTGGTCAAAACTGGCCAAATGTCAATCACAGAAAGTCACCAGTTCATGTATCTTCAGTGTGGGTGCTTCCTTTGTCATCACTGCGAGTGAACTGTATGCTTCAACTGTCTCCCACTTCCCTCTATCTTACCAAAACCTGTTAAGGCAGAGAAAGTCATCAGCTGAACACACTGAAAAATGCAGATAGTGGGTTGTTCAAACAAACTGGGCTTTACTTTTCATAAAAACTAATATCCCAGGGCAACTAAGGCACCTCTTCAGTTTAGCCATCTCAGAGCCTACGTTTTCACTTTGGCTGTGCTATCTGTTTTCTACCAAAGTGGCACCTGCACTCTTCTACTCTGCTTCAAACCATTGGAACTGCAAAGTGTGTTTACCCTTCTCTCTTGGCATCTAGCTTCCTGTGAAATTCTGCCAAAATTGGGGCACCGAGAGACTAAGACGTGGAGGAGGGAAGAGCTATGCTTATGCTGGCTCTGGCGCATCAGCAGTTGCTCCAGTAGCTGCTAGAAGTTGTAAGAGCAGTGGAGACCAGATGGCTGAGCATTGATTCCAGCAAGCTAACGCTTAATGCACTCCAGCTCTGGCAGGGGTAGCACTCTGGAAGTTCTAGTCTGGTGTGCTGGAAAGTGTATGCAAATGGAATCTGTCCCAAAGATGGCAGTGGTTTCTTGATTTCAGGATGACATCTTTTATTCCTTATACCTCTTTTCATTTATCTTTATCTTTTTCTTATTTGAAATAGTTGAGCTGTTTTTTTTTTTTAATATATTTTCCTGTGTAGCATCTGACCAATACTTAGCATTGCTAGAAAACATCCCAGGAAAGATCAAAATAAAATATAGAACTTGAAAAAATAAATTTGCTACCAGTGAAAAATATGAGGGCAATAGCCTACAGAATGCTTTATTTTCACAATTAATGTATTACCTGTTGGCATCCATGAAAGAACGCCTTCCTTTTACAGCAAGGCTTGGGTTCTAATCTCTTTTTTTATATTGTTATAAAAATTATGTTGTTATAAAAATATTGTTATACAAAAACAAATTCATTTTTTTTTCAAGTTCTACATTTTATTTTGATCTTTCCTGGGATCTATCCAGAGGTCATGTGATCTAGGTGATTCTTGATCTGATCAAGTTGATAGTTGAGATTAATTACTACAGCTAGGAAGAACATTTGGACATTAGTAAGTCTGACCATTTTAGAAGCAATGCTGGCTTAATTATAGCTCAAGGGTTGCAAAATTATTTTTCAATTCTGAATGAATTGAGCTTTGCATAAAGTTAAGGACCTAATAAAACCAGCATCAACACAGGCAGAAATCTGAAATTAGACTCAGAATCTGTACCTATAGTGTGTAAATGCCACTCTCTTGTGTGGCAGCTGGGACCTTGATTGGAAGAGAACACTTGGGAAAATTTAGAGAACCATGAACACTCATTTCTAGAGTATTGTGTCCAGTAAAAGAATTTTTCCATCCTTGATTAAGGAGGCACACTTGCTTGAAACTTCAGAAAGCAGATGCAACTTGAAAAGGATAAAACATTCTCTCCTAGTTTCACACTACTACTTCTAATAACTTCTAGATCCTTAATGAGAGGCATGATATAGAAGTCTTTAGAGGAGATGTAAAATATTCTATCCAGAATTGTGCTCAGTAGGAGCTAAAAAGAAATAGAGCTGTGATCATATACTGAGCAAAGGAAAAACTATCACACAGTCTCCTTACTGTTTCTAGAACGAAGCAGCTGAAATTTCTTCTCGTTGTCATTGTGTGAGTCAGAGCCATCATAGATGTGTTTGTAGAAGCCTGCTGAGGACTGAGCCCTCCTGGAAGATGAAAGTAGAAAGGATGATTCCTGTCACGTTTGCATTTAACTGCCCTATTTGGGAAATGCATTACAGGGTATGACAATGGCGTATCATAAATCAATTAGGTGGTAATTTAAATTTACAGCCACTGTTGTTGCTCCTCCAGATGCAGTGTACTTACTTAAACAGCTCAGCCAAGCCCTTGACAACCCAAGTGCATTCTGATCAGTTTCAAGCTACGCATGCTGATCAGTCAAGCAGGTTTTTCTCCCTTCATATTAACACACAAACCTGCCAGAAGCAGGTTTTTATTGTGGGCAGTGAGCCATTTCAACTTTTCTCCTCTCAGATATAAATGAGAATGAAGAACTTTGACCCTTCTGACATTTCATAGATTATCATGACACTGACCAGATCAGATTTAAAGAACAGCATAGGACAAGTGTCTTAGAAACTTCAACAAGGCCTGGAGAGATGGCTCAGCCATTAAAGGCTAGACTTACAACCAAAACTATAAGAAGTCTCAATAAGAAAAAAATATGCCATAAAGTGTGTGGGGGGGAAACATGAGGTTTCAAGGGACTTTCTCTTTGGGAAATATCTAAAGTTTCTTGTATCTGCTGTTAGGGTTTCTCACTACAGCTAAAGGAAAGTTGTTTACCATTAAGACGAGACTATTAAATAAGTTTAGGTATATGTATTCTCTATTCGATCATAGTTAATTGATGAACTGGGATGTTCTTCAGTCTATGAATGGGATCTATGGGTATGCAGCTACAGGAATCTGAAAAGATGAGCTATGGTCTTGCTTGGAAAGAAGGTTAGGGCTTTATTCTTTTACACTGTAAGAAATATCTTCTTGTGTTCACTATTCTCTTTGGTCCCATAAAAGGTGGCCACTGTTCTCCATCAAGTATTCTGCCCAAGTATTTTGTAGTGTGGCAATCAATCTTCTCTTCAGGAGATAATATCAAATATCATGGGGATGATTTTTATGAGGAAAATAGCCACACATTGTTCTTTCTCTGTCATAATTCTAAATAGCACAAAGTCATTATTAATTTCCAAGTCATTCCATAAAGGTAGAAAAACAAAGAAGAAAATGTACCCGAAAAATCATGATATGTACAGAGAGGAAAAAAAGTCAGTCTTATCCATATATCCTCATTTCCCACCTGAATTTCAAGAAGAGATGTTATAGCTTGACAAATGATATGTATCCGGAACACTGACACCCTAAACAAGAAAAGAGTGGGAACAGCAATAAAATATTGGTGATGGGATTTCTTGAGTGATCACCAGACAAATTCTTTGACCCAGTAAGGAATTTCCTCTGGCCTCGTCAGGTCAAGGCAAGCAGCACTTAACACTGCTCCATGACAACTTGAGTGATGGATTGGGAGGGCAGGAAACCTCATGTGTCTGGTTCCTTCATGGTCCACTTATTTCTTGAGAGAACTCTCATTTCTATGCCAACACCTTCATTTCTTGATGCTCCTTAAATGGTAAGACTCCCTTAAAGAGTCTGTAATATGTGAAGCCCACGGGAAGCTTTCCTAACTACCATGTCACATTCAATCTCTACTTCTCAATGGGGAATTATGAAATTAATTTACTCAGCTTCTCCTCTATGACCTTGGCTATCATCCAAGAGACTGGACTGGACTGGAGACAGATGTTGGAGAATGGTGTTGCCAATCTCTTTTATTCCCTAAGAACAGCAGGGACATTGCCTTTGTTTCTAGCTATGCCCAGGCAATTTGGAATCAAGGCTAGGTCAGTTGTGGCCTTTGTTACAGGTATCTCCACTGTGTTGCTTCTTTAAGTCTTTCCAGGGTTCAGCAAATGTCATGTTCAGGTAGAAACAGTGATGGGATTTGGTGAGACAGGCAGGGCATAGACCAAGAACAGTGGCAGACTCACAGGTTATTCTGGGAGAACAAAAGTTGGAAAGAAGACAAGCTAGTGATATGGTTGTCAAAGGATGTCACTTAAAACTTGGCTAGATACCCAGAAACTAGATGAATAATGTCGCTCATTTTTCCCAGTCAGGTTCAGGATGGGAAACTAGGTAGAGATGGAGGTGGAATCACAATGCATAGGTTATGCATCTCTAAAGCATGCGTTTGTATCTCTCCTTGATCAAGTCTTCCAGTCACTTTTCTTTACCTTTGGGATAAAACCAATATTTCCCAGACACATAAAATGACCTCCCCAAACACCTATACTAACTTGGCAGAGCTATCATTAATAGGGTTTCACAGCTTGGGAGGTAAGCTTTTAGATTTCTCATTTTATACTGGTTGTCAAATTTCTTGCTCTGAACTTGTTCCTTTATATATAGGACTCAAGAATGCTAATGTTTGAATTGCTCTTCTGAGGATTAAAAAAGTGCATACATCAAGTAAAATAATAGTTTTCAGACATTAACTCAGTTAACATTAACTATTAAGGTAATAAAAATAAAAACTTTGGGCTAAAGATACATCTCAGTTGCAAGAGTGTTTGATTTATACCATGAGGACCCGATTTTAATCCCCAGCACCACGAAAGTGAAATAAAAATTTTCAAATTAAGTCTATGGTATAAGTTCAATTATTTGGCATAAATTACACAATGTTCAAAGACAAATATAGGCATTTACAAAAAATAGACTGAGAGAAATACACCTTTACAAAAATTTACTACGATCAAGGCTGCATGGCTTAGATGTGGTAGTAGAACCTGTAAAAGAGAAGAAGGTGTTATTGGATAAGAATGTAGCTTCCAGATAATTCTGTAGATTTGATACCTGTGAAAAGAAAAGTGAGAGATCATGATCGGATATAAAAGAGTCACACAACTGAGGTGACAAAGCAGGTCTAGGATCAAGGCTGCTCTGTGTTCACACTGACTAGCTTTGTCACCCAGCGCAGACACTCAGACACTCAGACACCCAGTTAATAGCAAAGGGAAGAGCATATGGTACCAGCTTCAAAGCTAAAGAAGATCCCCAAAAGGTTAGGTCTGCCAGCTGGCTACACTCCTTGCTAAGGTACCATGAGTCCCTTTTTGAAGGAAGACTCACACAGCCTGTACCTTGAGTCTAGTACTCTAGGTAAAGAGCTTGAGAAATACTTCTTTTTTATTTTATTTTTTTAATTTACATTCCAAATCACTTCCCCTTTCCCGTTTCCTCCCTCCCCGAAAGTCCCATAAGCCCCCTTCCCTCCCTCTTTTCTCCATTCAACCCCCTCTTCTATTTCATTGCTCAAATGTTCTACATTTTCAAAATCCATTGTGCTTTGTTGTTTGTTCTTTGTAATGGTTGATTTTTTTAAACAATATTCTCAGAAAAATATTTATATTTCTTTTATATACAAGATAATCATGATGCTAGAACAGTCACACTCTAAGTTATATAAAGCTAACATTCAGTGCTTATTAATGCATTTCTATAAAGTACTTAACCTGCACTTTCCCTTTTTAGTCTCCTCACTGTTATGTCTACATACTCTGTCAGCAGTCCTACAATAGAACACCACTTGGGTTAGCTTTGTAATGGGATTTTTCTGGATGGACATAAAGTTGCCAGCAGTCTACAGAAAAGCCAAGGGACAGGTAGGGTGGGCAGAACAGTACCCTTGGATGCCAGTTTGGCTTCAGGCCTGTGAATGTCCAATTCTGATTCTGCTGCACTCTTGGCCTCATCGCATCTTCATTTCTCCCTTCCTATGGGCTCTTTACCCTCCAAGGGAAAAGCTCCAAGTTCAGAGCAGAGCTGCACACCAACCCTGATTCACAGGCTACAGTGACAGTCGGTGATAGTCAGGGAGTCAGATACCAGGCTTGAATGACGGAAAGATTGACACATGTTTTTGTCTTGTTTTGTTTTCAGAAGGAAAGGTGGTACCAGATAGGAGGTGGATAGAAGAGAAGGAAAGGTGATGGAGCCCCAAATAGAGACAAGAAGAGAGAAAAGTGGAGGAAAAATAATCAGAGAAACATTTTCCTTTCTCATGTTAAGGAGAATAATAGAATAATAGAAGTTAACTGGCTTCCTCTCAGATAGTATAGGCTTACAGTGTGCATTTTAAACCACAAGCTTACGCTGAACCCCAGTCTCTTAAGTCAGAGTCCTAGAATAGAGTATGTTAATACCAGTGTATGCCCTCCAAGGTCACCACTCTTCCTAGGGTCTGGCATTTTAGACTGAGTGTAGAACACATGATGGTTTGTCCTGAGTACAAATTCCGCCTTCTTTTTAACAATCATATACAAGTTGAGAGAGTGGGGGACTCTCTAAAACATGATGCAAGCTACAAGGAAATGTGTAGGCTCTGACAGCAGACTGAGGTGCTCAGAGGTGGATCCTAACTGCTGCTGAGAAATGTTGCTCAAGCGTGGTTCAGAATCATCCTTTGCTCCCTGTTTCCAGCAAGGCATAAGCAAAAGCCATCTGTGGTCCTTGCTTTTATACCTCAACTCTGCTCCTAGCATGAGCTAGGAAAAATGGAAAAACTTCTATTTTTTTTCCCTCAAAAGAATACATTTTATCTTGGGAATTTTTTTCAACAGTCATAATAATCCACCTTTCCAAAATGTCTAAACTTTGAATATTTGAAATGAGATATGTCATTTGGCAAGGTGTCTTCCTTGTCTTTAAACTATTTCTTGCTGTATTTTTTTAATTCAGCTTGTGATGGATATTCACTCATAACATGAATTATCCCATTGTTTTCCAGTTGCCCAGATCTTAGTCTTATACAGTGACATTGGCCATCTGGATGTCCGAGAGATATCTGTTCTTGGTGACCTACATTCTGCTCATCATAGTTTATTTCCAAGGAGTCTGAAGTTGTTCCTGTGGCTTTCAAAAACCCACTAGAAACAAGATGTCAAAATCATTTCAGAAATTAGGGCAATGAACATATTGGGAGAAAAGATCTTTGTGATGAGTTAAGAGCTACTTTTCATTTGAGAATGTTCGAATTAAACTCCAGCCCCATTCTGTATCTCACCTGTGTGCCCTTGGGCAAGGCACTTGCTGTGTCTGAGTCTTCTATCTTTATCCTGTGAAGATGAGTAGTTAACTGGACTCTCTGGGTAGCTGTGAGGCTCAAACTAGAGAGCATGTGTAAATGCTATAGGTGTTGTAAGGGTAATATCATCTTTGTCCTGTGGACAGCCTTGAAGAAGCCTTAGGGAGTTAGATAGGTGGGTTTTCATCCTTCCTACTTTGCAACTAATCTCAAATTTTTCTTTGAGAAACCTGAAAGAGACCACCCCTGGGCAATGGCCAATCATAGACAGTTCTGAGGTAGTAGACAGCCACCCATGGCCAGCACAGCTTGGGTCTTGATTCAGATGTGACAATGAGTGCCTATCCTCACTGGAACCATCTCCACACCATCTCCAGTCAGGTATGGAGTGCATCGACGCTGAGGTCAGCAGCAAGGAAGAGAAGGCTGCTTAACATGTTAGTTCTCACCCCGGCCCTCTTTACTTCATACCTTTCATCACTTAGTTCAAAGTTAATTCCTTTCTACAAGTTCAGTGAAGAAAAGATAACCAAGAGTTTTGAAGGGTTTCTGGTCTTTCTAGCACATTACAGAACACCATCCCAATATAACCACTTAAGAATTTACCATGATATTTACGATTTTCAAATAGTGAGCAAGCTAACTATTCTTGAGAAATGTAGCAATCCAAGGTAAACTAAGTTGTGGCATTGGAGTACTTGTCTCCATTGTCCTGCAGAAGGAGAATCACCAGAGTAGGGATTAAGTTGATTAGGAAGCAAGGCTCCGCAGGAACTCTTCATATTTAATCAATTGTTTGAATAGCCAGTATCCGCTGAGAAATGTGGAAAAGTGTGTCTATTGTCTTTCTTTTTTTCAAACAAAAATTCTGAAATCTAACACAGCAGGGAAATTTTGATGCTTTTGTTTGCTCTCCAGACATCTTGGGAACATTATACAGTCAGTCAGAATCCCGGAGTCCCTTGGATACTACAGGGAACGGGGCCATTATAAAAACAGCTGGTGGCCATTTCTTGGCTCTGCACAACCATTTCCCAGCTTATCCTCCAGGTCCTGAAAGTTGCACAGATCATTCCCTTCCTCCCTCCTTCCCTCCCTTCCCCCCCTCCCTCTCTCCCTTCTTCCCTCCTTCCCTCACTCATTAATTCAGTGATACATAAACATTTTGGAGAACTGTTAGAAACAAAACATTTCCGAAGATCTATCGTTTACTTCATGATGTAATAAATAGAAAAAAAGACTTTACAATTGTTAAGGAAAAAGAAAATGTTTTCACAAAATCTTCAGCACTGAATAGTAGGGAAAAGGAGATTTTAGAAACCATGAGATACTTTTTCTCCTAGACCTTCCTGTTAGAACTCCAGCAGAATTAAGAACTATGGTTGTTGCATGACTTGAATTAATCATATGATCATGGCAGGGAGCCTTGCAGCCCTCCGGCAAGCCCAGCAACTAATGGTTTATAGCTGTCACAGGTACTCCAGTGGGGGCTAATCAGAAATGCCATAAGGTGTCTATTAAAGCAACTGGAATACAAATAAGAAAACCCAAGTTGAGTATTCTGTCAAATGTAAGGACTGACTTTGTAGAAAGCCAATGATTGTGTGCCCAGTCAGACAGAATCCTGGAATCTGCTGGAGGTAGGTATGGTCTGGGCACAGCCTGGGCCCTTCTGGAAGTAGCAAGTCAGGAAAGATGTTTTTACAGCTCATGTAGAGAAAGCTTTCCACCCACTTTCAAATATGCATGCTCATTTAAAATATACTTATTGAGTTTCCCCAATTATCTTGATTAACCAGTATTGTTTTAGGAGGGGTTCATAGTGTATGACCAGAAAAATTAAAATGCTATGAAGAGTTTTAAGGCTCCTGAAATGATTTTCCCCATGTAAGGAAAAGCTCACAGTACAAGAGTACAATGAAATGGGCATGCAGACAAGCATTATATTATCAAAAAGAGAGCTGGCCTAGATTAAGTGCTCCATAGAGACAAGAGGTCTTGGATATGTCTAAGTGTTTTACTACTTAAAACATCACTTCAGCTCCTAATAAACACAAGAATTAACAAGAATTCAAATACTATTATCAAGGTGCAGGATACAAGAGCTCAGAAGGACATCTAGTCCCAGATAAGTGGTAAGAATCAACAGAAGGTCAGAAATAACTTTGTGAAGGAAATAGCTTTGCAAGAGAATTATTAATGGCAGGTGAGGGCCACAGAGATAAAGAAGTCAAGAACATTGGGAAAAGTTTGTTAAAGAGAGAAGCATTGTTAAGTGCAGAATAATGTCCAAGAATTGCAAATGCCATACTCTGCTGTGTCTACAGTACAATGTGGCCATAGGGAATAGTTAGACATGGTTTAGACAAGTGTTCAGAGCCCAGATCTTCCATAATGTCATGCTAATGAGTCTGAAATTTGACTTAAAGGTATTTGAAAAACCAGTGAAGCATTTGAAGCAGCAAATTGACATGATTGGGTATAAATCTGTCTGTCTGTCTGTCTGTCTGTCTGTCTGTCTCTCTCTATCGCTAAAGGACCACTATGATAGCTTCATGGAAGATCACTGAGACGGACAATGAAATGCAGGCAGATTTTGGTTGAAATGCTTTAAAATGGTCTAGAAAGAAATTGGTGGTGACCTGACAAAAAGGGAAAGCCATGAAGATAGGGAACTGTGAACTAATTTGACGGAGATATAAAGGAAAGATATGACAAGCCCTGGAGATCATATTTAAGAACAGAAAAAAAAAATACAGACAAGAACAATGCTCAGGACTCCAACTCAGCCACCCTGAGAAAGGTTTGTCCATTCCTGAGGTAACAACTGGAAGGGAGAAGATTGATTTGTTTGGTCTTGGGAAACTCAAAGTAATAACTCAATAAGCTGTCAAGAGATCCCTACACTAAGGGTATACTGACAAGAGTCCTTGGTTTTTGCTTATAATGGTAGACTTAGAGAATAGCACGAAGATCATATAGAAAGAGAGGTATGCCTGGGACAGAGCTCTGAATGCTCAGAGAGGGAAAAACCACTAAGCTCTTCTAAATAGCCTGTATGCAAACAGAAGATGAATGAATAGGAACCTATGGAGAAACTGGGAAGCTGTGGTATACATGTTGGTTCTCAGCATATGGCTCTCTTTTACACAGACTGTCTCCACCATCCAGCATTTCCAGATCATAGATTAAACATACCACAGCTACACCATCCTTCTTATTCTCTTATCTGTATATAAGCAGCATTGAGATGTGTCTGTTACATGGTAGACACTACAGACGGTCCCCCCAAAACAAGCATCCCTATATAAGGACAAGATATAATTATACCTATCTTTCCTCATAAAGTTTTTTTTCTGCAGCTTATTTTGGGATATGTGTTATAGTGCTGGGAGTCCAAGGACTGGAATATGAAAGAAGAAATTGTAAAAATACTAGCAAGTGTGTATGGATGTAGTCTTTATAAGTCTTTGAAGAAGTTGGCTCCTTGAAGAGAATATATTCCCTCGCTGAGATGCTATTGGATAACTCACAAACAGTACAGCTTCTGTCACCTCAGACACTCAGGGGGTTTACTCTCAGCCTTTTACTATGTATTATGAGATTGTGTTTTTATAATGCTTTTTATTTTATTAGCTTTAATAGTTTGACAATATAAAGTTCACTTTATTTGTCAGCCCTGGCACTTAATTTGATGCCTTTACTCCCACTTTAAGTACCATTGGCAGCTCATCTTTAGAATGAAAATTGTCAAAATGAAATTGTATGTGGAAGTATGAAGTCTAGAATATCCTAGATTATGGACTTATCAGTATTGGAGGAAAAAGAAAGAGAAAAACAAAAGAGTACAATTTCTACCTGGTTATATTACTATGCAAAATGCTTTTTCATAGTTATTTTAGGTGGACATGTTAAAATCATACTTTATGTGCAATATAAGCATACTGAGCTAGATATGCTCTAGAATGGAATAGCAAATGAGAGCAAAGCAAGTCAATATCCTTCCTGTAAGAAATATATTCGTGAAAAAGTGAAAATAAATGTTTCCATACTGGTGGTGTAATTTTCAAACAAAACCATGTTTTATGAGTTAAATTACATTCTTTGTTTTTTAAATTGACTAAGGTCAGAACAAGTGTCATTCTTCGACATTATCTAATCAAAATTTGTTCTTTATTTCCACCAATATAAAGAAGGGATCATCTGTAATTCTGATGTCTAAGAAGTGATTGGGAACTTAGGCCTTTCCAAAAACCACTAACTGCCTCTGAGCTACTATCCTTAGGGAACAAATATTTCCCAAAAGATGCATTTAATTGTATTTTGTGTGCTAGGTGCCACAGATTAAATGCATTGTACAGGAGAAACATAATTATTCTACCAAAAGAATATCTACTAAGGAGTATAGAAAGAGTCAATTAATTGTTTTCCTTTCAAGCATGCAATGAGGTAAATTTATACTCTCTAGTTGTACTCGTTGCTCTTTCTCCTCTTTCTCCTTCTATTTCTCTCTGTTTTCTTTTAAGTTTATCTAATGAGGCTCTTTTAGAAAAAACAATTTTTGGAGTCCATAGAGATCTAGCCGTTACTGGTGGATATTTAAACAAATATTTTTGTAAGTAGAAAAGATCTCGGCTCCAGTGACCAGGTAGTTGGGACCGCCAGGCTCAGAGACAGACAGGCATAATATCGCTTCGGTTTCAGGCAGCTTGTGTGTAACCTGCTCCCAGGTGCTGGGCTGATCTGCAGTAACCAGCGCGCCAGTTCCGCGGTGGGACCTTCTGCCTGGTGGCGGGACCCCGCTCAGGGAGGGAGCCCGCCAGCTTCCCTTCCGCGACCTCTGTTCCCGCGGACTGCGCTGGAGAGACCGGTACCCAGGCTCTCCCCCCGATATAACATCACTTGGGACACGGCCTGTTGGGGCTTCCGTCTGTGCCCGAGGGCGGGTTGGCGCTGTGGTCGTCTGGGTGCCAGATCGGCGGGCCATCGTGACCACAGGGTGAGCAGCGCCACGGAGAGTGCCCTCCGCCATCTTTGCTCCAGTGACCAGGTAGTTGGGACCACCAGGCTCAGAGACAGACAGGCATAATATCGCTTCGGGTTCAGGCAGCTTGTGTGTAACCTGCTCCCAGGTGCTGGGCTGATCTGCAGTGACCAGCGCGCCAGATCTGCTGTGGGACTTCTGCCTGGCAGAGGGACGCCCCCTCCCCCCCCCAGGAGAGATCACACACCCCTGCACAGGGCAGGAGCCTGCCAGCCTCCCTTTGGCGACCTCTGCTCCAGGAATCCACTAGGCTGAGCCTTTAGATGTGCAAGGCCTCCCCAATATAAGATCACTTGGGGCAAAGCACATTAGGGCTCCAAAGTCACTCAGGAGCAGGCAGGCCCCAGAAATCGGTGCCAGGGGAATCCTGGTAATCCAGGGGGGGCAGAAATAGCTTTGCAGGCTCACAGGAGGTCCAACCAACAGCCAGTGGCAGCAGGACCAACTAACACCAGAGGTATCCAGATGGCAAAAGGCAAACGTAGGAATGTTACTAACAGTAATCAAAGTAATGTGGGACCATCCGAACCCAACTCTCCAACAGCAGCAAGTCCTGGATACCCCACCACACCCGAAAGACAAGATCTGGATTTAAAATCACTTCTCATGATGCTATTAGAGGATCACAAGAAGGACACAAATAAATCTCATAAAGAGTTACAGGAGACCATGAATCAACGGTTAGAAGCCCTTACAAAGGAAACACAAAAATCGCTTAGAGAAATGCGGGAGAACATGGATCAAAAGATGGAGGCGCACAAGGAGACAACACAAAAATCGCTTAACGAGATGAATCAACGGGTAGATGCACTCACAAAGGAATCACGAAATTTGCATAAAGAAATGCAGAAGAATATGGGTCAACAGACGGATGCCCATAAGGAGGCAACACAAAAATTGCTTAAAGAAATGAATCAACGGTTAGATGCCCTTACAAAGGAAACACGAGAACTGCTTAAAGAAATGCAGGAGACGATGGATCAACAGATGGAATCCCATGAGGAGGAAACACAAAAATCGCTCAGAGAAATGCAGGAGAACGTGGGTCATCAGGAAGAAATCCTGAAAGAGGTAATGCAAAAATACCTTAAAGAAATACAGGAAAATACAAACAAACAAGTGAAGGATCTCAGCAAATCCATCCAGGAACTAAAAAAGGAAGTAGAAACAACTAAGAAATCACAAAGGGAGACAACTTTGGAGATAGAAAACCTTGGGAAGAAATCAGGAGTCATAGATGCAAACATCAACAATAGAATACAAGAGATGGAAGAAAGAATCTCAGGTGCTGAAGATTCCATAGAAAGCATTGACTCAACAGTCAAAGAAAATGCAAAATGCAAAAAACGCGTAACCCAAAACATCCAGGAAATCCAGGACACAATGAGAAGACCAAACCTAAGGATTATAGGTATAGATGAGAGTGAAGATTTGCAACTTAAAGGGCCAGTAAACATCTTCAACAAAATTATGGAGGAAAACTTCCCTAACTTAAAGAGAGAGATGCCGATGAACATACAAGAAGCCTACAGAACTCCAAACAGACTGGACCAGAACAGAAATACCTCCCGTCACATAATAATCAAAACACCGAATGTTCTAAACAAAGAAAGAATACTAAATGCAGTAAGAGAAAAGGGCCAAGTAACATACAAAGGAAGACCTATCCGAATCACATCAGACTTCTCACCAGAGACTATGAAAGCCAGAAGATCCTGGGCAGATCTCATGCAGACACTAAGACAGCACAAATGCCAGCCTAGACTACTATACCCAGCAAAACTCTCAATCACCATAGATGGAGAGACCAAGATATTCCATGATAAAACCAAATTTTCACAATATCTTTCCACAAATCCAGCCCTGCAACGGATAATAGGTGGAAACCTCCAATACAGGGAGAGAAACAACACCCTGGAAAAAATGAGATAATAACCTTCTTGAATCAAACCCAAAAGTAGATAACCACTCAAACATAAAGATAGCGTCAAGAATGGCAGATGGCAATAATCACTATGCCTTAATCTCTCTTAATATCAATGGTCTCAACTCCCCAATTAAAAGACATAGACTAGCAGACTGGATACGTAAACAGGACCCAGCATTTTGCTGCATGCAGGAAACGCACCTCAGTGTCAAAGACAAACACTACCTCAGAGTAAAAGGCTGGAAAACAATTTTACAAGCAAATGGCCCCAAGAAACGAGGTGGAGTAGCCATCCTAATATCGGATAAAATTGATTTTCAACCCAAAGTCATCAAAAAAGACACAGAAGGACACTACATACTGATCAAGGGAAAAATCCACCATCAAGAACTCTCAATCCTGAATATCTATGCTCCAAATGCAAGGGCACCCTCATTCGTAAAAGAAACTTTACTAAAACTCAAAGCACACATCGCACCGCACACAATAATAGTGGGTGACTTCAACACCCCGCTCTCTGAAATGGATCGTTCAGGAAAGCAGAAACTAAACAGGGACACAGTGAATCTAATTGAAGCCTTGGACCAAATGGAACTAACTGATATATATAGAACATTTCATCCTAGAGCTAAAGAATACACCTTCTTCTCAGCTCCTCATGGTACCTTCTCCAAAATTGACCATATAATTGGTCACAAATCAGACCTCAACAGATACAAGAAGATAGAAATAATCCCATGCCTCCTATCAGATCACTATGGAATAAGGGTGGT
Organism: Tokudaia tokunoshimensis; assembly: GCA_036184795.1. Lineage (NCBI taxonomy): Eukaryota > Metazoa > Chordata > Mammalia > Rodentia > Muridae > Tokudaia > Tokudaia tokunoshimensis. The sequence goes on along the minus strand of BTHU01000012.1, from coordinate 90,896,608 downwards.
CTTCAATGGCAACAAAAACAAAAGAAAACCCACGTACACATGGAGGCTGAACAATGCTCTACTCAATGATAACTTGGTCAAGGTGGAAATAAAGAAAGAAATCAAAGACTTTTTGAAAGTTAATGAAAATGAAGGCACAACATACCCTAACTTATGGGACACAATGAAAGCAGTGCTAAGAGGAAAATTCATAGCCCTGAGTGCCGCCAAAAAGAAACGGGAGACAGCATACACTAACAGCTTAATGGCACACCTGAAAGTCCTGGAACAAAAAGAAGCAAATACACCAAAGAGGAGTAGAAGGCAGGAAATCATCAAACTCAGGGCTGAAATCAATCAAGTAGAAACAAATAAAACCATACAAAGAATCAACAAAACGAGGAGTTGGTTCTTTGAGAAAATCAACAAGATAGATAAGCCCTTAGCCAGACTAACCAGAGGGCACAGAGATAGTATCCAAATTAATAAAATCAGAAACGAAAAGGGAGAGATAACAACAGAAACTGAGGAAATTCAAAAAATCATCAGATCCTACTACAAAAACCTGTATTCAACACAACTAGAAAATCTTGAGGAAATGGACAATTTCCTTGACAGATACCAAGTACCAAAATTAAATCAGGATCAAATAGACCATCTAAACCGTCCTATAACCCCTGAAGAAATAGAAGTTGTCATTGGAAGTCTTCCAACCAAAAAAAGCACAGGTCCAGATGGTTTTAGTGCAGAATTCTATCAGACCTTCAAAGAAGACCTAACACCAATACTCTTCAAACTGTTCCACAAAATAGAAACAGAAGGAACACTACCCAACTCGTTCTATGAAGCCACAATTACACTAATACCAAAAGCACACAAAGATCCGACAAAGAAAGAGAATCTCAGGCCAATCTCTCTTATGAATATCGATGCAAAAATACTCAATAAAATTCTTGCCAACCGAATCCAAGAACACATCAAAACGATCATTCACCACGATCAAGTAGGCTTCATCCCAGGGATGCAGGGATGGTTCAATATAAGGAAATCCATCAATGTAATCCACTACATAAACAATCTCAAAGAAAAAAACCACATGGTCATCTCATTAGATGCTGAGAAAGCATTTGACAAAATTCAGCATCCTTTCATGCTAAAGGTCTTGGAAAGATCAGGAATTCAAGGCCCATATCTAAACATAGTAAAAGCAATTTACAGCAAACCAGTAGCCAGCATCAATCTAAACGGAGAGAAACTTGAAGCAATCCCACTAAAATCAGGGACTAGACAAGGCTGCCCTCTCTCTCCATATCTTTTCAATATAGTACTTGAAGTTCTAGCTAGAGCAATTAGACAAGAAAAAGAGGTCAAAGGGATACAAATTGGAAAGGAAGAAGTCAAACTATCACTATTTGCAGACGATATGATAGTATACATAAGCGACCCAAAGAACTCCACCAGAGAACTCCTACAGCTGATAAACGACTTCAGCAAAGTGGCCGGATATAAAATCAACTCAAGCAAGTCAGAAGCCTTCCTATACTCAAAGGATAAGCAGGCTGAGAAAGAAGTAAGAGAAATAATACCCTTTACGATAGCCACAAACCATATTAAGTATCTTGGCGTGACGCTAACCAAACAAGTGAAAGATCTGTATGACAAGAACTTCAAGTCTCTGAAGAAAGAAATTGAAGAAGACCTCGGAAGATGGAAAAATCTGCCATGCTCATGGATTGGCAGGATTAATATAGTAAAAATGAGCATCTTACCAAAAGTAATACACAGATTCAATGCAATCCCCATCAAAATCCCAACTCAATTCTTCATAGAGTTAGAAAGAGCAATTCAAAAATTCATCTGGAATAACAGAAAACCCAGAATAGCTAAAACTATTCTCAAGAGTAAAAGAACCTCTGGGGGAATCAGTATCCCGGACCTCAAGCTGTACTACAGAGCAATAGTGTTAAAAACTGCATGGTATTGGTACAGTAACAGACATGTAGATCAATGGAACAGAATTGAAGACCCAGAAATGAATCCACACTCCTATGGTCACTTGATCTTTGACAAAGGAGCTAAAACCATCCAGTGGAAAAAAGATAGCCTTTTCAACAAATGGTGCTGGCTCAGCTGGAGGTCAACATGCAGAAGAATGCAAATTGACCCATCCTTATCTCCTTGCACTAAGCTCAATTCTAAGTGGATCAAAGATCTCCACATAAAACCAGACACACTGAAACTAATAGAAGGGAAACTAGGGAAGAACCTTGAACATATGGGCACAGGGGAGAATTTCCTGAACAGAACTCCAATAGCTTATACTCTAAGATCAAGAATAGACAAATGGGACCTCATTAAATTACAAAGTTTTTGCAAGGCAAAAGACACTGTCAAAAAGACAAAGCGGCAACCAACTAACTGGGAAATGATCTTTACCAACCTTACATCCGACAGAGGGCTAATATCCAAGATATACAAAGAACTCAAGAAGTTAAACTCCAGAGAGGCAAGTAACCCTATTAAAAAATGGGGTACAGAGCTAAACAAAGAGTTCTCACCTGAAGAATATCTAATGGCTGAGAAGCACCTAAAGAGATGTTCATCATCCTTAGTCATTAGGGAAATGCAAATCAAAACAACCCTGAGATTCCATCTCACACCAGTCAGGATGGCTAAGATCAAAAACACAGGAGACAGCAGTTGTTGGCGAGGATGTGGAGAAAGAGGAACACTCCTCCACTGCTGGTGGAATTGCAGGCTGGTACAACCACTCTGGAAAGCAGTCTGGCGGCTCCTCAGAAAACTGGGCATGACACTTCCGGAGGATCCGGCTATACCACTCCTGGGCATATACCCAGAGACTTTACCTGCATGCAATAAGGACACATGCTCCACTATATTCATAGCAGCCTTATTTATAATAGCCAGAAGCTGGAAAGAACCCAGATGTCCCTCAACGGAGGAATGGATTCAGAAGATGTGGTATATTTACACAATGGAATACTACTCTGCAATTAAAAACAATGAATTCACGAAATTCCTAGGCAAATGGTCAGAACTTGAAAATATCATCCTTAGTGAGGTAACCCAATCACAAAAGATCACACATGGTATGAAGTCACTGATAAGGGGATATTGACCCAGAATCTCAGAATACCCTAGACACAATCAGCATATCAATAGATTTCTAAAAAGATGGAAGGAGAGACCCCTGGTCCTGGAAAGACTGGATGTAGGGGAACGCCAGGACAGAGTAATGAGAGGGGGTTGAACGGAGAAAAGAGGGAGGGAAGGGGGCTTATGGGACTTTCGGGGAGGGAGGAAACGGGAAAGGGGAAGTGATTTGGAATGTAAATTAAAAAAATAAAATAAAATAAAATTAAAAAAAAAAAAAAAAAGAATCTATAACTATTCCAGGAAAAAAAAAAAAAAAAAGAAAAAGAAAAGATCTCTGTGGTTGAATTAAGGGAAGGATTAAAGAAACTGAAAGGGAGAATGACCCCATAGGAAGACCAGCAATTCTCAAATAACCCAGACCCCAAGGAGCTCCCAGGGACTCAGCCACCAACCAGGAGCATACATGGGAAGGTCTGAGACCCCTGGCACATATATAGCTGAGGTCTACCTGGTCTGGCTTCCATAGGAGAAGATGTACTTAATCCTTGAGAGACTTGAGGCCCCAGGGAAGGGGGAGTCATGGCTGGGGGAAAACATCCTCTAGTTGGCAAGGGGAAGAAGGAATGAGATGAGGAACTGTGGGAAATGGGACTGAGGAGGGGAACAAAAACTAGAATGTAAATAAATAAAATAATTTAAAAAAACCCAAAAGTATCCTTTAGCTACATCTGTATCACCTTAGATGTACAATTCAATTTTAAAGTGCATATACTGCTTGCATGATTCAGGATATTAATTTAGCATCTATAATCTTTCCTTCTTTCTGTTGTTTACCTTTTTATCATTTGTCTTATCTATGTATATCTATCATCTATCTTTATATATCTGTATCTATCTACCATCATCTGTCTTTTATGTCTATCTATCATCTCAAACATTCATTTTTCTGTTTTATTTCCATTTTCTATCAATCTCTCTATTATCATTTATCTATATGTGTTTTTGTGTTTCTCTGGAAGGGTATTCTTTGCTGGATAATTGCCTATTCACACAGCTTAGTGAGATCTATTTTAGGCTAACAGTTGAGACTAAATAGAACAAAACCCAATCAGGTTCTAAATTCTAATAAAGATTGAGGTAGCTAATCATTTCAACCTGAAATTAGCCTTCTGATGTATTTTAGACATTTTGTAACAGGACGTTTTATAAAGTTTAATATTTGATGAATACTGTTAATTTAATAACTTTGAATTCCATGAAGCTGACTATTTATATAAAAATCAACTCAACCTTCTGCTCATTTGATTTTTGGCTGACCAGGCTTTTACACATGCCATTAACTTGACTTACATGTTGTTAAATAATCCAGCACATTATTCCAAATTGAACACAAGTGAAATACATTGTGTTGCTGTGGCATTGCCGTCTTTTATTTAAATTAACAAATGAAGCATGTAATATATATGTATATATAGAATGTTATATTTAAGCCTTATCTATCCTGTTTACTCAGAAGTATAATTTGATTTTGGCTTAAACTGACATAAATATTATTACAAGAAATGGATTTCATCTTCTAGCTACTAGAAATCTGGAAACCACTCCATGTTACTGCTTCACATATTATTGTGAATATAGCAATCTAGATTGCACATTATTTTCTCTCTGTTGCTATAGAAGTTGTGAATAAATAATCTTGAAGGGTTGGTGAGATGAATGGTTCAGTGGGTAAAGGGTTCTTGAGCTCTTCTTAAAGTGGGAAAGAGAGAACTGACTCCATAAGATTACTCTTTGACTGCCATGTATATATCATGGCATGTTGCTCCCTCCCTCCCTCCCTCCTTCCCCCCTCTCTACACACACACACACACACACACACACACACTCATACTCACACATTATGCATGCATGATAATAAGTATTAAAAATCATTTTACTTTATATGTGTGGGTGTTTGGCCTGGATGTATGTCTACATACTACATGTGTGCTTGTTGCCCACAGAAGCCAGAGGAGGGTATCAGTTATCCAATAGAATTACAGAAAGTTGTGAACTGCCATGTTGGTACTGGAAGTTAAACCTAGGCTTTCTGAAGAGTAACCAGTGCTCTTAATCACTGAGTCTTGTCTCTAGCTCAATAGAAGATTAAAAAAAATGCTGCTGAGCAAATAGACATACACTCCATATGCACTTTCATACAAAAATACAAATGAGAAGAAAGGCTTTTCATTCTTCCATTTGTGACATTGAAACTCCAATCAAGGCTGAAATTGTGCATGATAAAGGCTTCAAGCTGAAGAGTGGAAGAGTGTGGGAAAGCATGGGCAAGCCCATTTGTCTTGTCCACTAGCACACATCTTTGTCAGCTAAGTGTTGGAAATGCAGCATGCTGAAGTCATTATTGATTCACTTTATTAGTTATATAAATATGTGCTTCATTCACTTGGGTTTTGTGTAGTGGAATTTTAAGCCACCAACATGGCTGCTTTGGCAAGGGGTCACATCCAAAGACCTTATAAGTCTGTGAGATCCAGCTGGAATGCCACACCTGGAATTCCTTCCAGCTGGAATACAGACAGACCCTTAGTACACACCTTTATTCCTAAACAACCAATGTAAAATTAGTTTGTAGAAGGAAGTACCCATGTTTGAAATTAACATCTAATTGAGGGGCAGACAAAGTGATGAACCAGAGAAAGATTTGACAGAATAAGTCACAGTTAAGATACACCCAACTCTTAGGAAAACAGATAGGAAAGAGAGTCTACTTAAGAGGAGTGCTCAGAATCAGTTAGTGTAGAGAGGAGTTTTAAGCCAGAACAGCTGGGTTGCACCAGCCAGCTATAGCTCAAACCAAACCAAACCAAACCAAACCAAACAAACCAAACAAGCAAAAAACTAGAAAGGGTGAGTTTATTCAGCAGTAAGCCACTGAGACAACAATTACATCTATTGAATAAGAGTTACATTTATAGTTTTATCTTAGTTAAATATATAAAATGCCAGTGAAACATAACTTTTGGGTACATTACCTTTAATGTTCTTATAATCCAATCGTATTGTCCAGACACCAATTATAAGTCTTTCCCCTTTCCCATGAGTTTAAAGTAATGCCAATGTCATAAATTTCTACATGATTTTCTGAATGGACTTTTGAATCAAGACACTATTGCTTTAAGAAATCAAAGTTTTCCCCAGTCCACAGGTCTGCCTGCTTCCTGGGAAACTTCCTCATCACCCAGGACATCCAGGTGAGACACCCATACCCTAATTTCCTGTATGCTAGGCCCGAGCAGGCACATAAGCCATGAGATCTGCCCTGTTCGTTCTGAGCTCCATCTTCTGGTCTACACCTCTATCTGCTGTTGTGGAGCTGTACTCTACTCCCTGAGTCACAGCTCTGCCTGCTGCCACCCAGGACAACCGGTCCCAGAGGCCTGCTACTCTTAGGGACTACAAGACCAGTCAACATTAGAGACAATTAGATGGCTAAAGGCACACACAAGAACACAATCAACAAAAGCTAGTGCAATATGGTACTACCAGAACCCAGCTCTCCTACTACAGCAAGCCCTAGCTATCTTAACACACCTGAAAAGCAAGACTATAATATTAAATCTCATTGTATGAAAATGATAGAGTCATTTAAAGAGGAAACAAATCCCTTAAAGAAATACAGAAAAATATAGTCAGTCAAACAGGTAGAATACTTTAAAGAGGAAACAAATCCCATAAGGAAATACAGGAAAATATAGTCAAACAGGTGAAGGAAAGAAATAAAACTGTTCAAGATCTGAAAACAAAAATAGAAGCAATAAAGAAAACACAAATGGAGGCAACTCTGGAGATGGAAAACCTAAGAAAGGGAACATAAACTACAGTACCACCAACAGAATATGAGATAGAAAAGAGAATTTCAACCATAGAAGATACCTTAGAAGAAATTGAAACAGTGGTCAAAGAAAATGCCAAATCTAAAATGTTTCTAATACAAAACAAAATTTGAGAAACTATGAGAAGATCAAATATAAGAATAATAAAAATAGAAGTTTGAGAAGATTCTAAGTTATAAGGTCCTGAATAAATTTTCAACAAAATTATAGAAGAAAACTTCTCTAACCTAAAGAAAGAAATTGCTATAAATGTACAAGAAGCTTACAGAACACCAAATAGACTGGACTAGAAAAAAATCGACCTTCCACATAATAATCAAAACGCTAAACATACAGAATGCAGAAAGAATACTAAAAGTGGCAAGGGAAAAATGCCAAGTGAGCATAAACACAGACCTATCAGAATTACACCTGATTTCTCAACAGAGAATCTAAAAGATCCTGAACATGTCTTACAGACCCTAAGAGACCACAGATGTCAGCTCGGACTACAATACCCAGCAAAACGGTCAATCACCATAGATGGAGAAACCAAGATATTTCATGACAAAATCAAATTTAAGCAAGATACTCAAAGGGAAACTCCAACACAAACAGGAGAACTATAGCCAAGAAAACACAAGAAATTGATAATTTCACATCAGCAAAACACAAAGAAGAGAAACACACTACTACTACTGCTACTGCTACTTCCACTACCATTACCACTATGACGACGAATACCACTACCACTACCACTACCACTACCACTACCACTACTACTACTACTACTACTACTACTACAAGCGTCATCAAAATAACAGGAACTAATAATCATTAGTCATTAATATTACTTAATATCAATGTAATCAATTCACCAATAAAAATACACACTGTAAGTGAGTGGATATGCAAACAGGATCCATCATTCCTAAGTAACATACCTAAGTAACAAGGATAGACATTACCTCAGAGTAAATGGTGGAAAAAATGTTTTCCAAGCAAGTGAACCTAAGAAACAAGCCAGGGTAACTATACTATTTTCTAATAAAATAGACTTTCAACCTAAAATAATCAAAAGAGATGGGGACGGACATGTCATACTCATCAAAAGAAAAATCCACCAAGATGATGTCCCAATTCTGAACATCTATGCCCCAAATGCAATGGGATCCACATTTGTAGAGGAAATATTACTATGTTTAAATCACACACTAAACCCCACACAATAATAGTGGAGGACTTCCACACCCCACTCTCACCAATGGATAGGCCATCAAAATAGAAACTAAACAGAGAAAAAATGAAACTAACAGACAAATGGACCAAATGGACCTAACAGATATCTACACAACTTTTGCCCAAATTTTCACAAAAAAAATATACCTTCTCAACACCTTATGAAACCTTCTCCCAAATTGAAATAACCCCTTGCATCTTATCAGATCCCCATGAATTAAAGCTAGACCTAAAAAACAACAGAAATGCTCTACAAATGAAAAATAAAAGTTCTATGGTTAAAACAGTGTGCAAAGCACGTTAATCACCACACAATTGTAAGTATTCTACTATAACCCACTATAGACACATTTTTAGCTCACATATACAAATACCAACAGAATATATTGATTTCTATATGAAACTCTTTGGTAAAGATTATATTATAATAGTAAAAATACAATATAAATGTTAGGAGAAAAAAATGAATCAAATTTACATATACAACCTTATTCAAGAATGTCTTTTAAAACCCACATATAGGTGATAAATCAAAGTAATATACAAAGACGTTAACAGTGGTTATGCTTGGATAATGACAAAGCATTGATTTTTCTTCATTGTTCTTACTTCACTTTCAGTATTTTCCTTAATAAGAATAAATTTTCATAACAAATAAGATAAATGTGAAAAAAAAGAAAGAACAGAAAGCCTACATACTCGTGGACACAGAACAGCTCTTACTCAATGATCATTTGGTCAGGGAAGCAATAAAGACAGAAATGGAAGACATTCTAGAATTCAATGAAAATGAAGGCATAGCATGCCCAAATGTATGGTACAAAATGAAAACAGTGTTAAGAGGAGAGTTCATATCACCAAGTTCCTTTGTAAATTAATTTGTAAGATCTCATACTAGCAACTTAAAAACACACCTGAAAGCTTCAGAACAAAAGAAGCAAACATACCCAATAGGAGTAGAAGGCAGGAAAGGGTCAAACTCAGGGCTGAAATCAATGAATTAGGAGCAAAGAGAACAATACAAAGACTCAACAAAACCAAGGACTGGTTCTTTGAGAAAATCATCATGATAGACAAAACCTTAGTCAAACTAACTAAAAGACAGAGAGACAACATTCAAATTAACAAATTCAGAGATGAAAAGGGAGACATTACAACAGACACTGAGGAAATATTAGGTCTTATTCCAAATGCCTGTACTCCACAAAATTGGAAAATCTAAATGAAATGGATGATAATCTAGACAGATAACATTTAGCAAAGTTAAACAAAGATCAGTTAAACTATCCAAACAGTTTTATAACCCTTAAGAAAATACAAGCAGTGATTAAAAGTCTCCCCGCCCCCTAAAAAACTATCCCAGGGCCCAATGTTTTGTTTTTTGTTTGTTTGTTTTTTGGGTTTTTTTTTTGTGCAGAATACTACCAGACTTTCAAAAAAGAACTAATATCAATACTCCTCTAACTGTTCTACAAAACAGAAACTCATTCTATGAGGCCACAGTCACCCTGATATCTAAACCACACAAAGCCTCAACAAAGAAATACAATTTCAGACCAATCTCTGCCATTAAAATCAATGTAAAAATACTCAATAAAATACTTGCAAATCAAATCTAAGAATATCAAAAAGATCACTCAACAAGAACAAGTAGGCTTCATCCCAGGGATGCAGGGATGGTTCAATATATGAAAATTCATCAATGTAATCCATTGTATAAACAAACTCTAAGAAAAAAATCACATAATCATCTCATTATATTTTCAAAAAGCCTTTGATAAAATCCAAGACCCCTTGATGTTAAAAGTTCTAAAGAGACCAGGGATAACAAGAAACATGCCTAAACATAATCAAAGCGATATACAGCTAGCCAACAGATAGCATCAAGCTAAACAGAGAGAAACTCAAAGCAATTTCACTAAAACCAGGGACAAGAAAAGGCTGCCCACTCTCTTCCTATCTATTCAATATAGTACTTAGAGTTCTAGCTAGAACAATAAGACAACTAGGGGAAATCAAGGAAATACATATTGGAAAAGAAGCAGTCAATATATCACTATTTGTAGGTGATATGACAGTATCAATAAGTGACCCAAAGAGAACTATAGCTAATAAACACCATCAGCAAAGTATGAAGTATGCATAAGTGACCCCAAAAATTCTACCAGAGAACTCCTACAACTAATAAATACCTTCAGCAAAGTGGCTAGAGACAAAATTAACACAAAGAAATCAGTATCCCTCCATTATACAAATGATAAATGAGCTGAGAAATAAATTAGGGAAACAGTACATTTTATACTAGCCAGGAATAATATAAAATATCTTGATGTAACTCCAAACAAGCAAGTGAAAGACCCATATTATAAGAACTTTAAGTCCCTGAGGAAAGAAATTAAAGGAGATCAGAAGATGGAAAGATCTACCATACTCATGGATAGGTAAGTTTAACATAGTGAAAATGGCTATCTTACCAAAATAAATATACAGATTCAATGCACTTCTCATGAAAATTCTAATACAACATTGTACAGACCTTGAAAGTACTATTCTCAACTTCATATGGAAAAACAAAAAAGCAAACAACCTAGAATAGCTAAAACAATCCTGAACAACAAAAGAACTTCTGGAAGAATTTCTACCCCTAATATCAAGCTGTACTACAGAGCAATAGTATTAAAAACTGTGTGGTATTGGTATAGAAACATACAGGTTGATCAATGGAATCAAATTGAAGACCCAGAAATAAATTCACATATCTACGGACACGATTTATGACAAAGAAGCTGAAACCATACCATGGGGGAGGGAGGAGCATCTTCAACAAATAGTGCTGGTCTAACTAGATATCTACAGGTTGAAGAATGCAAATAGATCCATATTTATCACCCTGTGCAAAACTCAAGTCCAACTGAGTCAAAGACCTCAACATAAAACTGATTACACTAAATATAATACAAGAGAAAGTAGGAAACAGTCTTGAACACATTGGTACAGGAAACAATTTCCTGAACAGAACACCGTAATCTCAGGCCCTAGGATCAACAATTTTTAGATGAGACCTCATGAAACAGAAAAGCTTCTGTAAGGCAAAGGACGCCATTAATAGGACAAAAGAAATCAAGCCCTTCTTTATACAAAAGATTGGGAAGAGATCTTCACTATAACCCTGTATCTGACAGAGAGATAATATCCAAAATATATAAAGAACTCAAGAAGTTAGACAGGTACAAACAAAATAATCCAATTGAAAAATGGAGTGCAGAGGTAAACAAAGAATTCTCAACAAAGAAAATGGAATGGCTTACAAGCACTTAAAGAAATGTTTAACATTCTTAGTCATAAGGGAAATGCAAATGAAAATGACCCATAAGAATGGCTAAGTTCAAAAACTCAAGGGAAGCCGGGCGGTGGTGGTGCACGCCTTTAATCCCAGCACTTGGGAGGCAGAGGCAGGAGGATTTCTGAGTTCGAGGCCAGCCTGGTCTACAGAGTGAGTTCCAGGACAGCCAAGGCTACACAGAGAAACCCTGTCTCGAAAAACCACAAAAAAACAAAAAACAAAAAACAAAAAAAAAAAAAAAAAAAAAAAAAAACCTCAAGGGATAGCACATGCTGGCAAGGATGTGGAGAAAGGAGAATACTCTTCCATTGCTGGTGTGATTGCAAACTTTTACAACTACTCTGGAAATAAATCTGGTAGTTTCTTGGAAAATTGGAAATAGTTCTAGCTAAAGACCCAGCTATATTGCTCCTGAGCGTATACCCAAAAGATGCTCTACCATCTTGTGTACCACAAGGACACATGCTCCACTGTGTTCATAGCAGCTTTATTTGTAATATATAGAAAATGGAAACACAAAAGGACATGCATGGTGTATACTTAGTTATAAGTGGATATTAGCCATGAAGTACAGGATACACACGATATATTCCACAGACCCAAAGAAGCTAATCAAGAAGGAAGGCCTAAGCGAGAATTCTTGAATCTCACTTAGAAGGCAAAATAAAAGTCATAGGAGGTAGATAGAGGGATGGAACTGGGTGGATCAGGATGTGTAGAGAGGAATGGAGCGGTCAGGATAAGATGTTGGGAGGGGAGAGACAGCAAAAAGGACTAGAGGGCCAGGAGAATGAATAAAATCTGCAGCTCTCAGGTATGGGGATTGGGGGCATCTCTAGGAAGTGCCAGAGACCTGGCATGGGGGAGGCTCCCAGGAGTAGATGCAGGTGACCTTAGCTGAGATGTGTAGCAGTGGGGATATGGAACCTGAAGAGGCTATCTCCTGTAGCTAGCAGGGCACTCAGTAGAGGGATAAGGACACCAACCCACCCACAAAATTTTTGACCCAAACTTTGTCCTGTCTAAAAGAAATTCAGGGACAAAGATGGAACAGAGACTGGGGGAATGCCCTATCAATAACCAGCCCAACGTAAGACTCATTACATGGGCAAGCACCAATCCTTGGCATTATTAATAATACTCTGTTATGCTTGCAGACAGGAAACTAGCACAACAGTCCTCTGAGAGGCTCCACTCATCAGCTGACTGAAACAGATGCAGAGACCCACAGCCCAACTTTGGTCATCGCTTGAGGACTCTTATGGAAGAGGTGGGGGAAGGATTGAGGGCTCTGAAGGAGATATGAACTTCATAGGAAGATCAACAGTGTCAACTAAACTGGACCCTTGGGTGGTCTCAGAGACCGAGCCACCAACCAAAGAACTACATAGTCTGGCTCAAGACCCCGGGTACATAAGCATACATGGTCTGGCCCAAGACCCTGGGCATATCTGTAGCAGATTAGCAGCTCAGTCTCCATGTGGGTCCCCCATGACTGCACTGGGGCTGTCTCTGAAGCTGTTAGTTGTCTGTGGAATCTGTTCCCCAACTGGGCTACCTTGAGTGGCCTCAATGGGAGATGATGTGCCTATCCCTTCAAAGATTTGATATGCCAGGATGGAGAGGGGGATACTCAGGAGGGGTCTCCACCTGCTGAGAGGAGAAGGGAGAGGAGGAGGAATGGGAGGGGGAAGAGGAGGAGGAGAAAGACTCTGTGAGAAGGAGACTGGGAGTGGGGAGAGATTGGGATGTAAACTGAATAAATAAATTAATGGGAAAAAAGAAGTCAATATTCTTTTAAAACTTTCTGTATGAATAGTAGTTACATTATAAGTGTCCTCTCCCCTAAAAAATGTAGACCTCTTCCCTAAAAAATGTACAAACTGTTTTAGAACAATTTCTGTTGAAGTATAATTTGTACAAAGTAATACATCTTAGGAAATCAACTCAGTGAATTTGATATCAATATGAACAAAGCATCTCCATCTCTCCATAAAGTTATTTAACTTACATATCCTTCTACAGTTCTTACATCTAGACTCCAAACAACCACTCACCTGATTTATTTTGTGTTGTTGTTGTTGACACTACAGATCAGAATCTCATATAATAGAATTAGACCATAGGTTTTCTAGGTCTAACTTCTATTCAGTATGGTGTTTTAATATTCACCCAGACTGTGGGTATAAAATCCTGTTGTTTCTTGTTGCTAAACAATATTCTATTGTATAAGAACATGACTTTTGTTTATTTATTCATAGTGTAAATTCCTGCAGTCTTAAGGTGGGTCTTCAATGATTCTGTCTTCTTCTTCTTCTTCTTCTTTTTCTTCTTCTTCTTCTTCTTCTTCTTCTTCTTCTTCTTCTTCTTCTTCTTCTTCTTCTTCTTCTCTCCTCCTCCTTCTTCTCCTTCTCCTTATTTCTTCTTCTTCTTCTTCTTCTTCTTCTTCTTCTTCTTCTTCTTCTTCTTCTTCTTCTTCTTCTTCTTCTTCTTCTTCTTCTTCTTCTTCTTCTTCTTTGGAAGTAGATTGTGTTTGTTGTTTCCCAGGGCTGTTATATAATAATTTCAAAGTCTCTTTGGTGGTGTCTTTTTGTCTATTTGTTCTTGAGCTGTTTTTCTTTTCCCACAACCTAAACAGGTTGTGAACTTGTATACTGTGAGGTCTATTTAGCAGCTCCATGTATATGGGACCTTTGACAATGTTTCCTAGGTCTTTACTCAGAGTGAGTTATGCATTTTATTTCCCCACATGAGCAAAGCTTGAGTTGGGATATTTCCTTCCTTTGGGTCAGTTAAGCTCTAATAAGACTCTTTGCTTTTCTACCATGCCTTGTGAGAACAGGAAGATTCACATATATTTCAATATGGCTACTTTTGCCACCTGCTTGGGAGCACCAGAAATTATGAAGTTAATACACACAAAGCAGTGAGATTCCCCTGGTTCTTCTTTGCAGTTTTCACATAAGTCAACACAGAGCCATTAGCAGCTTGTCAACCAAGGCTCTAAAGCATGGATGTTGGGTCCAATTGAGGGCTTCTGCTCTATGCACACTGTAATTTTTGTTATCTGCTTGCCAGTCTTCAGCTTTCAGGGATGCAGTTTGCCTGGTGACCTCAGTTGTCTGACGGGTTTAGCTAGTCATTAGTTCCCAGTCTATTCTCACCTTTCTTACTGTGAACATGGAAATAGTGACTTGTGTGTTAGTTTAAAAACAGAAAGCCCTCTGCTGACCCATTGTGTATTTAGTTGTTCTTTTATTGAGTTACAGTCTCTATCTATTCTGGATAAAACCATTATGAATACAAAAATCTCTGTCTAAACCACAGGAAGTCAGGGGCCATGTGAATTTGTGTGGGTATGATATCAGTGTGGTGCTTGCCTCTGTAAATTGGTAGAATGGCTTATGTCTCCAAATATTGAGCTTACATTGGACTGGCATTATTTACCCTACACACAGTAGAATTCATCATTAAAACTATGTGTGCTTCAATTTTTATTATTTGATTTTAAAATTATGAATTCAATTTCTTTGGTATATGTCAGGAGTTCTCATATGCTGTATTTCTTTTGGTGTTGATTTTTAGCAAATTGAAGGTTGTTATCTACTTTATTTAAATTGATATTTATATCAGAAAAATTTGAGCATCTTTCACTGTATTATCCTTTAATAGATGAAGAGCTTTAGTGATATTTGTTCTTTGAGTTCTGATGTTGTTTTAGTTGCCCGTTGCACTTCTTTGTGCACCCCTACTCTGCCTCTCTTCTTTTCTCACTCTTTGCCTTCCCTCATTCCCTTCTCTCTGACCTGCCCATACCTGCCACTTACACACAAACTTTTACTCTTACTCAACTAAAAGTTTGTAGAGTTTTAAAAAACTCCAACAACAAAAAGAGATCAAGAGGATACAAATTGGAAAAGAAGAAATAAAGGTATCACTATTTGCAGATGATATGATAATATGCATAAGTGACCTCAAAAATTCTACCAGAGAAGTTCTCCAGCTGATAAACAACTTCAGCAAAGTGGCCAGATATAAAATTAACTCATATAAATCAGTAGCCTTCCTTTATACAAATGATAAACAGGCTGAGAAAGAAATTAGGGAAACAGCTCCCTTCACAATAGCCACAAATAATATAAAATACCTTGAGGTAACTCTAACCAAACAAGTGAAAGACCTGTATGACAATAACTTCAAGTCTCTCAAGAAAGAAATTGAAGAAGATCTCAGAAAATGGAGAAATCTCTCATGCTCATGGATTGGCAAAATAAACATAGTAAAAATGGCCATCCTATCAAAGGCAATCTAAAGATTCAATGCAAACCCATCAAAATCCCAAAACAATTCTTAAAAGACATGGCAAGAGAAATTCTCAAATTCATCTGGAAAGGCAAAACACCCAGAATAGAGAAAAACAATTCTTAACAGTAAAAGAAATGACGGGTGAATCACCATCCCTGACCTCAAGCTTTACTACAGAGCAATAATGATAAAAACTGCATGATACTTGTACAGAGACAGATACACTGGCCAATGGAATAGGATTGAAGACCCAGAAATAAAACCATACACTTATGGACACTTGATCTTTGACAAAGATACCAAAATATACAATGGAAAAAGAAAGCATTTTCAATAAATGGTGTTGGTCTAACTGGATGTCTGTATGTAGAAAAATGAAAATAGACCCATATTTGTCACCTTGCACAAAGCTTAAGTCCAAGTGGATCAAGGACCTCAACATAAAACCAGATACATTGAATCTAATAGAAGAGACAGTGGGAGAGAGCCTTGAACTCATTGGCACAGGGGGGAATTTTCCCAAGCAGAACTCCAATGGCTCATGCTCTAAGATCAAGAATTGATAAATGGGACCTCATGAAACTGGAAAGCTTCTGTAAGGTAAAGGTCATAGTCAATAAGACAAATCGGCAACCTACAGATTGGTAAAAAATCTTCACCAACCCCACATCAGACAGAGGCTTAATATCCAAAATATAAAAAGAACTCAAGAAACTAACCACCAAACAACCCAATCAAAAAATGGGGTATAGAACTAAACTGAGAATTCACAACAGAGGAATCTGGAATGGCTGAGAAGCATCTAAAGAAATGTTCAAAGTCAGTGACTGCATACCATGTGTGTTCTTTTGTGATTGGGTTACCTCACTAAGGATGATATTTTAGAATCTTGGAATACCCTAGACACAATTCACATATCAATAGATTTCCAAGAAGATGGAAGGAGAGACCACTGGTCCTGGAAAGACTGGATGTAGGGTAATGCCAGGACAGAGAAGCGAGAGGGGGTTGAATGGGGAAAAGAGGGAGGGAAGGGGACTTATGGGACTTTCGGGGAGGGAGGAAACGGGAAAGGGGAAATGATTTGGAATGTAAATAAAAAAAACTTAGAAAATTAAAAAAAAATGTTCAAAGTCCTTAGTGATCAGAGAAATGTAAATCAAAGCATCCCTGAGATTCCACCTTACACCAAACAGAATGACTAAGATCAAAACCCTCAGATGAAAACACATGTTGGTGAGGATATGTAGAAAAAGGAACACTTTTCCATTGCTGGTGGGATTGCAAACTGGTACAATGACTCTGGAAATCAATCTGGAGGTTCCTCAGAAAATTGGAAATAGATCTACCTAAAGATGCAGCAATACCACTCTTGGGAATCGACCCAAAAGTTGTCCCACTGTGCCACAGGGGCACATGTTCCACTATGTTCATAGTGGCCTTGTTTGTGATAGCCAGAAGCCGGAAACAATCCAGATGTCCCACAACAGAAGAATGGATACAGAAAATGTGGTTCATTTACACAATGGAATACTATTCAGCTATTAAGAATGAGGACATCCTGAGCTTTTCAGGCAAATGGATGGAACTAGAAAATATCATCCTGAGTGAGGTAACTCAGTCCCAAAAGAACAATCATAGTATGTACTCACTAGTAAGTTGATATTAGCCAAAAAATAAAATAAAAAATAAAAGAAAGAAAAGAAGCCAGCCAGCCAGACAAACAGAAAGAAAGAAAGAAAGAAAGAAAGAAAGAAAGAAAGAAAGAAAGAAAGAAAGAAAGAAAGAAAGAAAGAAAGAAAGAAAGGTACAGAATACCCAAGATATAGTCCACAGAACTCAAAAAGGTCAATAAGCTGTAGGGCCCAAGTGAGGACTCCTCAGTCCCACTTGGGAGGGAGAAGAAAGCACTCACTAGTGGAAAGGGAGGGAGGGACATGAAAGGGAAAGTGGATGGGGGCAGGGAGAGGGGAACCTGATCTGGTATTGGGTAAGAGAAAAGGAATGAAGCCCTGAGGGCAAGCAGAAAGAATGGAAACAGGCAATCTTTGAAGGTAGGAGGTTGGGGCACCCTCCAGAATGCATGAGAGACCTGGGAGGTGAGAGACTCAGATGAAATGCCCAACAGTAGGGAGAGGAAACTTATAGAGCCCACTTTCAGCAGAAAGACAGGGCATCAAATGAGGGAGTGGGTTGCTATTCCACAGTCAAAACTCTGACCCATATTTGTTCTTGTCTGAAATATCTGCAGGGATGGAAATGGAGAGAAGCCTAAGGAAAAGAAAGTTCAGGGACAGGCCCAAAGTGGGATCCAGCTCAAGAGGAGCTTCCAAGACCTGACACTCATACTGAGGCTATGGAGCACTCACAAAAAGGGACATATCATGACTTCTCTCAGAAAGACCCAACAAGCAGCTGAAAGAGTCAGATGTAGATATTTGTGCCCAACCAATGGACAGAAGCTGCTGACCCCTGTTGTTGAATTAGGGAAAGGCTAGAAGCAGCTGAGGAGGAAGGTGACCCTGTAGGAGGGCCAGCAGTCTCAGTCTGGATCCCTGAGATCTCTCAAACACTGGACCACCAACCAGGCAGCATACACCAGTTGATATGAGGCCCCCAACACATACACAGCAGAGGACTGCTGGTTCTGGATTCAGTCAGAGAAGATGTGTCTAAGCCTCAAAAGACTGGAGGCCCCAGGGAGTTTTAGAGTTATGGTTGGGTAGGGGTTTGGGGGGTGGGGACATTCTCGTGGAGGAGATATGGGATGTGGAACAGTCAGAGGGTGAGCCTGGAGAGGGAAATAAAATCTGTAGTGTAAATACACACATACATACATACATACATACATACATACATATACATACATACATACATACATAGAAAACCTGAACAGTTTAAGTTTGAACCAGGATCTCATGATGGCATGGAACTCATAGAAATCTGTCTGCCTCTCGGATTAAAGGCATACACTGCCATACCCAGGGATTTTATAACCTCTTTTACAATAAGCTTAGATTTCATTGATTCATATTTTATATTTTATTCAGTTTCTAAACTATAAATTCCTTCTTATTGATTGTGCTTCTTAATTTTCCTGGAGGCTTAGAAAAAACTACATCCGTGTACAGGTGTATTTGTACATTTGTGTGCATGTTCATATTTGTACAATTGTACAAGTAGATGTAAGTATGTATCTGGAGGCTGGAGGATAGCCTCTTCTGCCATCCTCCTCCTTTGAGACACAGTCTTTCACTGGTCTAGAAGCTTACCAAGTAGGTTAAGCTGGCTGATCAGCATACCCAGGCTAGGAGCATAAGCACACACTATGTACAGCCTTGTACTTTTACATTGGTTCTAGGCACTTTTAATGTGAATTCTGGAGATAAAACTCTGGATTGTACTTGAAATAAGTCATCTCCTCAGTCCCTTCTCATGATATATGTCACTTAAAATCCTTCTGTGCTATACATGCCCTATGATTATCTTTTGTAAATATTGTAATTAAAAAATATCAAATATGTGTGGGAAATGAACAGAAAGCCATTTGAAAGCAAAATTAAATATTGCTGAAGAATATGTAACTACGGGAATATAATTCTACTTGGTACACTAAAACAGACTTCCAACAAATTACGTTCTTTTCTGTTAACACACACACACACACACACACACACACACACACACACACACATTCCTAAATATAATCTGCTGAGTCCATATAATGTTGCTTGTAAGTACATTTTCAGGACTGACCACTTGGTACAAGACAACGAATTGATATTCTCTGCCCTGAGGAGGACCACCTCTCCTGCTTCTAGATTTTTCTCAGTTGTCTATAGTTCTTTTTGTAGGGTTTAGGCCTCATGGGATTTTCCCCATCCAGTCAAAAAAATGCATGTTCATTGGATTCATCCATTTCAGCTCATGTTTGGGTGGTCATATTGCTGAGACTTTATGGGTGTATCTTCTGATGTTTCTAGGAGACACAATCTCACACCAAAGTCCAAGGTCCTCTGGTACATAAAATCATTCTCCCACATCTTTCATAATGTCTCCTGTGCTTTGGTATGGGGGTATCTTGTAAATGTATTCATTGGGACTGGGTTCCACAACTGCAAAGTAAACCACAGTCCCAGACATAAGAATCTCTCTCTCTCTCTCTCTCTCTCTCTCTCTCTCTCTCTCTCTCTCTCTCTCTGAAAAGCATGTTCTTTTATTGAAAAAGGGAGTAAAACATTTTATGATAAAATTGAAGATTTACATGGAAAATATTTCTGATAAAATACAAGAGATGTATAGAGAAACATGTTAAAACTGACACTTTTCATGGAAAATTAAAGAATAAAGTGGTAGACATAAAAACATTGCAAAATTGATTGAAAAATGAAATAGAAATAGTTTATGATAGAATTGAAGATTTATGTGGAAATATTTCTGATAGAATTGTAGAAAAATGTAGAAAAACATGTTAAAATTGAAGATTATCATGGAAAATTTTATATAGATATAATAATGGTAGGCGAACAAGCTCCAAACCAGGGGTTTATCCTGGTTTTTCAATTAAGGTCAGCCACCTTGCAAACATAGCAAATTGATCACAACAGGAGAGAGATTAAGTGGCCAGCTCTGTAAATATATTGCCATCTTTATTACTATGAAGATATCTCTAAGCTCCCTAGGATGCTGAAAGCATCATTTCATTAAAAAAAAAAAGATAAAACATTGCAATGCATTACAGCTAACTTGATTTTCTCTCTAAATTCGTGCAGGTGATACCTATTCTACTTGTGCATTCTTTTGACTATATTTTAATTTCATTGTCTTGATCAGAAAGTCAAGGCCATCTCAGATCCCCTTTATTAGTAAAAGAGTAGAACTTGCTCCCTGAAGGTAAAGTGTGAGAATCTGGAATTTAACCCTATCTTGATCAGCTTCATAAATAGGTAGTTCTCTATAATTTTTATTTAGTTTTATGTGGTTTTGTAATTCTTCAGAAACTGAGGAGCAGAATAAAACTTTTGCTTGCATGAGTTGCAATTATAAAATTAATCAGTCTATTAGAAAATGTTTGCTTCAAGGCTGACAATAGAAGCAAGAGATGAATTTGATTGCCCGAGCTGGTTTATTGAGCATGGGAATTTTGCTGTTCATAAAAACAAATTAGGTAAACAGAACACTGATAAATGGTTAACATCAGACAGAGGCTTACATGAAATCAAATCAGTTGTGCCACTAAAGCACACATTAATAAACTGGACTGAACTTTGGTGGGGTCATTAGTATAAGAATAACCTTCATGTTGAATCTGTCTGAGAGTTACTTTCCATGAATCAAAGTAATGAGCTTAAGCCATCAAACTGTCTCAGATAATCATCATTAGCATCTTGCATTTGCTATGTCCAAGATACTTTACAGTCAACATGTTCCTTCTTCAAATCATAGCTTAAGGCATTTGTTAGTCCTGGTTTACTTTTAGTTTTTGCTGGTTACAAAAAACAAAGGAGTTACTTTTCACAGGTTGGGTTAATCATGAAATATTTGAGAACAAGCAACAAACTGCAAAATGTTGCTTCTCTTGAATTTTCTCTTTCCAAGTATTAAAATTATAGGGATGAATACGAAAGATGTTATTTTCTGGGTCATTATCCAATGAGATTCATTATCCAGTTGAGACTCCGAAGCTCTTTGATATACTCTTTACCAATCACAGCATCTTTTAAAAGGGGTGGTAGTTATCGACTCCTTTGTTTCTAGACCCAGTTGCAGATCAATACTATTTCTATTGTAGAAGATGTTTCTAGTTTGTTTTTTGATTCCCCAAATGGAGTCTCTGACATCAGTCATCTAAGCTTTGTTTGAGAAAGCCTAAGTTGTTACAATTAGCATCCAAATATGTGTAAATGTATCTGGCATGTCAATAATAAGATAAACTTGCTCTTTAACTTTATGGAGAAGGGGCCTTGAAATATGTTACTTATGGAAACAAATGCTCAAAAGCTATGGGCCTGCTATAAACAGTCTTACTATGTTGATGTGTGTCCATTGTATCTCCAGTCTTTCCAGGGCTTCTATCATGAAGGGGTGTTAGATTTGGTCAAAGGCCTTTTCTGTATCTAATGAGATCATCTGTGGTTTTGTTCTTCCATTTATATGGTGGGTCATGTTTATCCATTTACATATGTTGAACTATACATGCATCTCTGGAATAAAGCCTACTTGATCATGTTGGATGATCTTTTGGATGTGTTTGTTATTAGATTCAGTTGAAAAGAATTTTATTGAGAATTTTTAGATCTTTATAAGGGAAATTGATCTGTAATTCTTTTTTGTTGAATCTTTCTGTGGTTTTGATTTCAGGGTAATTTTGGTCTCATAAAACAAACGTGGCAATGCTCCCTCTGTTTCTATTTTTTGGAATAAATTTAGTTGTTCCAATTTGGTGGAGCACAGGTTTTTTTAAAATGTGTCCTTATGATTTTCTGAATTGCATTGGTGTCTGTTGTTATGCTGCCCTTGATATGTTTTGTTTCTTTAATTTGGGTTTTATCTTTCCACCTTCTATTTAATCTGTATAAAGGCTTGTCTATAGTATTGGTTTTCTCAAGAAGTAACTCTTTGTTTCATTGACTCTTTGTAATTTTTTCTGTTTTATTTCAGCCCTGAGGAGGATTATTTCTTGCTTTCTACTCTTTTTGGGTGTGGTTTTAACTATTCATTCTAGAGATTTCAGGTGTGTACCTTGCTAAGTTACAAGTATGAGACCTTTCCATTTTTTTTTTAAATGTTGGTACTTAATGCAATAACCTTGCCTCTTTTAGCACTACTTTCCTTGTGTCCCATACACTTGGGTATGTTCTGTATTCATTTTCATCCAATTCTAGAAAGTATTTCCTTTCTTTCTTGACCCATTTTTCCAGTGTGTGGGCCATCTCTCCCCATACATTGTCTTGTATCCTGTTCAGAAGTCATGAGCAGTCACATTTGTCTACCCTCCATGTTCTGGGGAAATTTTCTCCACCCCCCCGCCCAATCCTTGCTCATTCCAATATCCCAAAGTATTTTCTTTGTCCTTTTGTCTAGAAATTTCATATTTTCAGATCTTAAATGTAATATTTTGATCAAATTTGAGTTAACTTTTATGACCACTGGCAATGATACAAGTTTTGTTTGTGTGTATATGTGGGTAAATTGTATATGAGTATATTTTATATCAATTTCATTTCAAATTTCATTTGATAAACTATGAAGAATATCACTGGTATTTCTAAAGAAATTGCATGGGATGTGTAGCCCACTTAGGGTGTTATAGAATTTCTTTTAGCGGTATTGTTCTTCCCAAATCTGATAGTGTAGGATCATTCTACAATTTAGTAGGAATGCTTCAGTTTCTCTTCTCAGCTTGTCATTTTCATCACAGAGACCTTGTTACTCTCTGGTTAAACCTACTTTCAGACATTTTATTTTATAATTTTTAAAAATAAAAATATTATATTTTAGCCATTGAGGATATGATTTTCTTAATTTCCATTTCAGATAGTTGGCTGCTGCTATTGACCAATGTTGAATTTTTGTATGCTGACTTTATATACCTCAAATTTACAGATTTATCCATTTGTTTCAATAACTTTTTAGTATCTTTCTATCCATTAAGTATGAGATTAGTCAGAATTGGATCGTTTCAAATAACTTGAGTGTTTCTAGACAAAACATAAAACTAAGTAGCATAGAAGATGAGAAGAGACATATGCACATTATCCTTCACTGTCAAGAACCTGCCTTCAGTGTGAAATAGCAACACTGAGCTATTTATCAAGCGGTGCATATAGTGTAAAAGACAAAGACATGGCTATGTATTGAGTCTGCCAGGGAGTCACTTAGAGAAAGGCTGCAAAGATAGCTGCATTGCAATTGGCTGCTTTTGAAGACACCTCTCAAGGGCCAGCCTGAGCCCCAGAAATGCTTCAGGATCATCTACACCAAGACAAATTCTCTACCTGCTTCCACAGTTCTCAAGGGACCTCTGTAGAGTTGCCCTTTATTCTTGAACTTAAATATTTGGCATAAAACTATGGAACTGCAAGAACACACAAGAGGGAAACTCCAGGATGCTTTAGCCAATATTTTTTTTTATAAGAACCTAAAAGCAAGAAAACATATGGAAAGATAATAAATGTTATTGTATCCAATGCTTCCACACAGTGTTAGAATCAATGAATTAAATGTAGATATCCTCCAAAAGAGAAAAGACAGTTTTAAAAGTACTAAGAAAACAAACTTTGTTTTATTACAGTATAGGAATCAGTACGGATGGAGAAGCACAGATGCAGTGTGCCCATCTGATGACCTTGGGCTACAGATCTGCACTGTGACTTGACTCAGTCCATATTGTGATGTTAAGACAGGAGATGGTGCCCAGCCCTGCTGGACCACGATGATCCTTCTACTTGAAGATGTTTCTGTCTTGCTTTTTAGCTTATATTTCTTCCAACTTTCAGATATCCCCTTCTTTTTCTTGCAGGACATGTTTGGTGGTAATGAAGTTCATGAGATTTTATTTACCTGGGAAAGTCTCTGTCTTCATTTCTAAACATCAGCTTCACTGACTATTGTATTCGTGGTTGGCAATTTTTGTTCCTCGGTTCCCAATATCCTTGTGCTTTCTGATCCAGTGCAGCTTCTCCTGAGACTAGTACACCTTTCTGGATGAAACTCACATGTGCTTTGCTGTGTTTTTCTTTCTAATTTTTAGACAAGGAGAGCTCCTCAACAGTTTGATTATGTACAGCATAAGATAATTTTATTGGATGGAATGATACAGTGATATTTTACATCTACATGAAAATACAGGTACTGATTCTGGTCTCTGAGTTGGCTCTATGTGGAAAAGTCTTTCCACAGTCAATGTGTGCAGTGGTTAAGGCTAAAGTCACACAGTACTGGAATGTGTCCAAAGGCTAGAGCTGCTGTGGCCACCATGGTACAGCTGGTGTGACCTGAAGTTTTTGTTCTTCTTGGCGACCTGAAATCTGCCAGGTTGTTACCTGCCACCATAGGAGTGCTGGAGACTAATCATATGCTATTAAGTTGAACTGTGGGATTGTGCCTTTCTGGTTTTGAGATTCAAGGCAGTTTCCCCTCTTGAGCAACTATATCTCCTCCCTGCTCTACAGTCTAAAGTAAGAGTGACACGAGAGACAGAAAACTGTCCCTCCCAGTCTTTGTTCATTTTATTATTGCTGTACTACAGCCAGAAACTGCGTTTTCCCTAGCTCTTGTAAAATTATTCCTATATTTGTGTATAGGTGTTTAAGTTAATTACCACTAAAGGGATGACAAGGGGAGTCTAGATTTTAAGTTTTGTTTTTTTTTTCTAATCAAGTAGATATAAAATATCATTATAAAACTACACTAGTCTTTTTAAAGTCAATTAGATTAAATAAAGAGATTTATATCTTAAATTGAATGGCAAGTTATAAATTTGAAAAGAATAACTAGGAGTGAAAAGGCCTAGAAAAATTTTTATGATGACAGATGAAAACAAGGGAAACATGGGCTTTGATCTGATTTTCTGTATTGTTTTCTAAACTCAGGTGTGTCTAGTCAACATTTATATACATTGTGATCCTCTCCTAATTAAAAATCTCCACTTAATAGTCAAATGTCAGGATAGATAGTCATGAGAAGGTACAGCACACACACACACACACACACACACACACACACACACACACACACACACACACTGCTGCTGTGCATCACAAGGATGACCAGAGCAGCCTTCCCCTTTATCACACCAGTTATACTAAATAGTGGAGCAAGACTCTCCATGTGCTTCAAACCAGCTAAACCCAGAAAGACAAAATGAATTGCTGAGTGGTATCATGTCTGAAGCAAGGCCGAAAAGGAAGCACAAGTAAAGAGCAAAGTCCACCCACCATCACGGAAACAGTGGCTTTGGGTACCTGTGGTGGCAGATGACTAGAGCCAAACAAACCAAAATAAAACAAAATCAGAGAACCACCTGTAGTATCAACATCAAAATGTTGATCAGTAAGATGGTGGATAAATCTCATGTTACATTTCTTGATCCCTACCACAGATTTCCTATCCAGTTGGTAGCCACTCATGTTGTATGCCTTTTTAAATGAAAGGGTATACTTGCAAATCCAGGTCCTCAGTTGCACTAACCATGTTCTAATTGCTCAGTAACCATGTGGCCTATATACCCCTAAATCATCTCTACCACTGAAGAAATACTGGGGAACTTTGAAATGGCTCAGCCAGTGAAGGCACTTGCTAACAAGCCTAATTGATGCCCAGAGCACAAATGGTAGGAGAGAACCACTGGCAACTGACACTGACCTCTACAACAGGCTGTGGACATACACAGACATGCACGTGCGTGCACACACACACACACACACACACGCACACGCACACGCGCACACACACACACACACACACACACACACACACACACACACCTGTAAACATTTTAAGCGCCATTAGCCTACAAATATAAATTTAATTTGTCATCAAACCTAAAGCAACATTTCCAAAAAAACCTCTACCAGACTCGGTTAATTCTTTTGAATCATAATAAAACTGAAGACAATTAATGAAGTAACCATATCTGGGGACTATAGGAATGATCCCAAAATGCTAGGAGGATAAAGCAGTGGTCTGTAATCTTCCTACAACCCCTAGAATATTACTAATCTGCTAAGAAATATAATATTATAAAAATTACAGGTAAATGGATGAAGCTGAGAACAATCTGAGTGAGGTAACCCAGACCCTGAAAGACAAATGTCATATAATCTCTCTCATTTGTAGATGGTAACTTTGAATCTTTGTGTGTGTTTAATTTTGAATACCAACAGAGGTCAGGAAATTTGTAAGGAGTAATAGCGTACTGGAGCTTACAAGGAAAGAAAGAAAGAACAGAGTGTTATAAAGATGGAACTGAACTAGCAGGAGAGGAAGGGTTAAATAGGGTAGGGGTGGCAAGCCAGGCCAGGGGAGGGCATATAGGGAAGGACACTAACACTTAAGATCTCATGAAGAAATACTACTGCAGAAACTTCCTAAAATATAAACATGCACATACATGAAGGGATATTAGGTGACTTGCCTTATAATAGGGCAACAGTGGCCCTACTTGACACTCCACAGGCATCCTTACTAACGTTGTTTATATAAAACCATTTTAGTAGCGTTGCGCATGTTTTTTTATTGTGGTGTCAACTTGTGTTTCCCAGTATTATGCCAACTATGATTGATTATGCTGACTACCTTCTTACACTCAAAGGCATTCATAGATTTTTGTTTTAGAAACTCGTTAAATTAAAAATATTTTTAAAATTAAAAAAGATTTAAATACAGAATAACTATATAATACAGCCCTACTGCTTTTTAAATTAAAAATAGATTTTTTGTATGATATATTCTGATTACGGATTCCCCTTCCTCAGTTCATTTTTATTCCTCCCCTAGTCCTCTCCCATTTAACCCACATCCTTTCTGTCTCTCCTTAGTAAACAAAACAGGCACCTGGGGAATAATATCAAAATAATAAAATAAAATAAGATAAAATTAAATTAAATTAAAAATAAAACCCAACACATAGGAATAGGAGATGGGGGCAGAGAGGATGCGAAGGCCACAGCAGGCAGTCTGGAGCTGGCAACAAGATATTTGGATTTGGAGGAAAGAGTAAAGATCACCTATCTGCTTCCCTGGCCAATGTGACCTATATGTTCTCTGAAAGCTTTGCCACTTCTAGGTATGTAACCAGAAGAATTCAAGTCAGCTTACTACAGTGATATGTACCTGCACACACGTGTTTATTGTGATACTATGTGCATGTATTCTCAAGTTATCAAATCAGCCAATGTATCTACCAATAGCTGAATAGATTAAGAAAATGTGGTGTAAATACATGAAGGATTTTCTGTTTTGTTTTGTTTTGTATTTTTTAATACTCAGTAATAAAAATGAATGGATTATGTCAGAAAGCAAATGGAGCTGAAGTTAAGGAAAATGACCCACACTAGAGAGGTGCCACATCTCTCATATGTGGAATCTACAGGGAAAAGAATGTGAAAGAGAAAAGAAACATGAGAGGTTTAGAAAAAGGATAACGGGAAGGGAGATAATGAAGAGTAACAGAAGGGATAAATATGCCTGTCTTAGTTAGGATTTCTATTGCTGTGAAGAGACATTATGACCAAGGCAACTCTTATAAAGGAAAACATTTAATTGAGGTTGGCGTACAGTTTCAGAGGATCAGTCCATTATTATCATGGCGGGAAGCATGGTAGTGTGCAAGCATGGTGCTGGAGGAGTTGAGAGTTCTACGTCTTGATCCACAGGCAGCAAAGAGAAGACTGACTTATAGTGGGAGGACCTGGAGCATATACATGAGACCTCAAAGGCCTTCTCTCCAGTGACATACTTCCTCTAACAAGGCCACGCTTATTCCAACAAGGCTACACCTCCTAATAGTGCCACTCCTCATGGGCCAAGCATTGAAACACATGAATCTATGGGGTCACACCTATTCAAACCACCATAATGCTCAAATGCAGTATGTGCACATACAAAAATATAATTATGTTTGTACAATTAACATAAGTGAATAGCCTTTTAATGAGTGCTATTACTGCTTTCATGATCAACAAATCAATTCATGAAGTAGTTAATGGATATCTGTTATTTATATAAGTTACATAAAATTAACACATATACATTATTCTTTGTCCAATTCATCTTCACATTAGGTGAGTAACATACTCTATAATTATTATTTAATAATATGTACAAATTGGCAGAAATATGTAACAATAACATCTGAAATTCAAAAGTGTGTGTTTTTCAGTATAAAAAGACATAAACACAAGGAATTATGTATTAGTTAAACTTGGCATTTGGGTTTTTCTTCCATTTCTTAATGTTACATAGTTATAATAATTATTTTATAGTTATGGATTTCTGAATGTTTCTCTAGGGTTGTCCTGGAAGTGTAACTGCAGACATGATCATTTAAGGACTTTGTATTTTTATGGTATTTCAAAATAATTGCATCAAAACAGAAGAGTCAACATCATTATATGTACCATTTTAGAAACACTATGTTTTAGAAATCTTTGTTGAACAAAATTAAACATACTAAACGTGGGGTTTTTTTAGAATTAGTTGATATTTACTTTATTTAATGTTTAATAAAATAGAATTGACTTCAAACATGCTTTGACTGTTTCCTTTCGTAAGACTTATGTTTCAACTTTTTCCCTACTAGACTATTTTACTCCTGGGTTCTTGAGTTTTTCCAATTAATATAATGAACTCTTATGAATTGTGTTGCAATGGTCTATCCGCTGCATTGTAGGACATTTCTTTTATTTTTTATTTGACCAATTAATTATTTGTTTTATTTACAATATTTTTTATTTACATTCCAAATGATTTCCCCTTTCCCATTTCCTCCCTCCCTGAAAGTCCCATAAGCCCTCTTCCCTCCCCCTGTTCCCCATTCAATCCCCTCTCACTTCTCTGTCCTAGTAGTCCCCTACATCCAGTCTTTTCAGGACCAGGGGTCTCTCCTTCCATCTTCTTGGAAATCTATTGATATGTGAATTGTGTCTTGTGTATTCCGAGATTCTGGGTTAACTATACTTTTTGTAACTTGATGTCCTTTAGGTATGAAAACAAACACTCATTCATTTCTTGACCATCATTTAGTCACTAGCTAGAAATGATGCTCTTATAACAAGTCATCCATACTTTGATCTAAATGCTTATGCTTACAATCATTCCACACTATTTTGGAGACTTTTATTTTATAGATCTTTAAATTTATGACTGTCACTTGAATGCCACTGGAACTTCATTATTTATTTTTTTAAAAAAATCCATCTGTATACACTTCTTTGTGCACAGTTTTCCCGCTTTCCCTGTCAACTTCTATTAAATCAATCATGAAGCTTACATTACATATTACACTGCAGATGAGAAACACTAAAATTAAGCCACCAACCAAAGAACATAGATGGGCTGGTCCATGACCTTATCTAGCCTCAGTGGGAGGTGATGTCCCAGAGAAGGTGGATGCTAGAAAGGGTAAGGTGGGAGTAGGTAGATGGGTGGGAGAGCACCCTCTTAGAGGCAAAAGGGAGGGGGATGGCGTGAAGGGCTCACGGAGGGAGGACTGGGAAAGGCATAACATAACATTTACATTTGAAATGTAAATAAATAAAATAATTAATAAAAATATTAATCAAAGGAAATGTCTATGGCTTCATTAATATCAGACCAGAGAACTTTAGCTCAAATGCAAATGCTACAGCTAAACATGTGAAATCACCAATAAAACAGAATGGTCCTGAATGATTACATGCCCAATAAAAACACTTAGAAAACCCAGTAGTCACAGTGCATGTATAATAACCAACAAAATTGAAAGTAAAGATCATAAATTCATAATGATAAGTGAAGATTTGATTTCCCACTCAACAACATGGAAGTAGGAAATGAAGTGAGCCAGTGTGCAAGAAGGCATCTACCAACTAGATCAAATAGACAAAGAATGTTTCACACAACAATAACAGCCTGTGCATTCTCTCAAAGTGCATGGGGTGGGGGAGGACATCCAATGAAGTGGATATTGGGTTAGAAAACTATTGACTTTTAAGGCATAGAAACAATATATATTTTTTACCTTAATGGAATTAAGAATAGTTTTATTACAAAAAAGAGACAACAGGGAATCTTCTCTCTCTCTCTCTTTCTCAATACACACACACACACACACACACACACACACACACACACACACACACACATTAAACAATGTATCCTTAAATAATCCAGAGGTAAAAGACGCCTCAAGAGAAATTATAACTTTTGTTGAAATCAATAAATATGAAATTGAATTTATACAAATCTTACAAGTGCTGCTGAATTGGTATTAAAACAAAATGTTATAGCCTCAAGCATTTACATTGTAAAGAAAGATGAGTTTCAAAACACAGTTTGAACTGAGAGACAAGATAGCTTAGCAGGTAAAAGCACCTCCCAAAAGCCTGACAACCTAAGAACTGTGGAGGGAATTCTGACAGCCTAAGTGCTGTCTCTATAAGGTGGAAGGAGAGGATCAACTTTCATAAGTAATTTGGGCTAAAATTTTGTAGACATTTCCTATAATCAGTCACAAGGAAATAGGTTTGTAACTATTTCATCTATACAACATATCAATTAAGTTTTTTTTTTATCATTTTAAATATCTATTTAGGAATGAAGGGCAATTGATCTGCAAACTATATATATCAATGTTTGTAAAACTTCCTTTTAGGAACCAAGAAAGGAAAGGGGAGTGTAAGATAAGATTTTGAGCTGGGCAGGGGTGGCGCATGCCTTTAATCCCAGCACTTGGGAGGCAGAGGTAGGTGGATCTCTGAGTTCGAGGCCAGCCTGGTCTACAGAGTGAGTTCCAGGATAGCCAGGGCTACACAGAGAAACCCTGTCTTGAAAAACCAAAAAAAAAAAAAAAAAAAAAGATAATATTTTGAAATAGAAATAGAGAAACATGATCAGTCAACTTAAAAACCAAACCTCTAAAAACATCAGTAAAATGTACTACCTTCTTTTAAAACTAGCAAGGAGAAAAGTTGGGGCCACATCAGAAGAGGAGAATGCAGACAGAATTTTACTGTGAAGAATGCAATAGGTATGGCTACATTTTCCACCTAAGAGATAAAGAAGTGGTGAGATACATACCATTATTATATTCATAAATTTGAAGTGTATGGAGTTCCTTAAAAGTTGCAAACAAGCCAGGCGGTGGTGGCGCACGCCTTTAATCCCAGCACTTGGGAGGCAGAGGCAGGAGGATTTCTGA
Organism: Tokudaia tokunoshimensis; assembly: GCA_036184795.1. NCBI lineage: Eukaryota > Metazoa > Chordata > Mammalia > Rodentia > Muridae > Tokudaia > Tokudaia tokunoshimensis. Next base: position 90,864,852 of record BTHU01000012.1, on the reverse strand, counting down.
ATTCGAGGCCAGCCTGGTCTACAGAGTGAGTTCTAGGACAGCCAGGGCTACACAGAGAAACCCTGTCTCGAAAAACCAAAAAAAAAAAAAAGGTTGCAAACAATTAAAATGAATTGGAGTTGAAGAGGATAATATAGATGGTTTTGAGGACGCTTTATATATCTTTTTTCTTTTCTTTTTTTTCAGTGCTGGAAATTGAATAGTTTCCCACATGATCTATGTGATAAGGCAGTGATCTGCCATTGAGCTATGTCTCCAGATGTACATAATTATTGAGTAGCTATAATCCTCCACAAAAGAAGTCACCAGACTAGATGGTTTTACTAAGGTATATGATGAATTTTTGTCAACATTTCAACAGTATGTAATTCCAATTCCATATCAATATTTTGAGAAAATAGTAAATATTCCCTAACATTTTATGAAACCATTATTCACACTCAAGGCAGACAAAGACAGTACAGTAAAGGAAACTATAATCTAATCTCTATCATAAAGACTGACATAAAAAACCTAGACAAACTTAGAAAATAAAATATAGTAACAAAAGAAAAATAGATTTAAGACAAATTTTTATGTTTATTCCAGAAATGAGAGACTGATTCAGTGTTGAAATGTCAGCTGGTACAATTTATGCTTTAACATGACAAGGAAAAATAACTGAGGATCATGTCATTAAATACAGAAAAATATTTACTCTACTAAAATGAAGTCCTCTGCAAATTGAGACAATAACTCTTTGAGACTAAAAAATAACATCTGAACAAATGCCACCACATCTAACATTATATTTAACGATGGCAGGTTGGCAGGATGAGCAGTTCCTGCCACTTCTACTCAGCACACCTTGACTGGTGCAAAAAGAAAAATAAAGGCAGAAAATAGAATGTAAAGAAAGAACTCAAATCTATCAGATTTGCATATTATAGGGCCGTTTAAACTATTTCAGCCCACCACCTTAGGATTTCCATTATTTAGTCAGGTCAAAGTATATAAGAGAAACACAAAATTATATTTGCATATATTGCTGATAAATTATCAGTCACTAAAATTAAAACATGGCCCTTTAAAAGAGTTTTCAGAGATGTAATACATATTTAAATCTAGTAAAGCAAAATTTAAGATCTGTGTGCTGAAATCTTAAAGTAGACTATGTGATAGCAAAATGCTGAACTTGCTGAATGGAAGAGTTGGTATTTAAATGTTAATTCTTCTCAAATTAACTACATGTGTAATGCATTTACAAAAGGGCTGATATCACTAACTATTCTATCTCTAACCTTTAAATGTGAGGAGAAATACATGACAATAGTTAAAACTATAAAAAGAATAGCATTGCATGAATCATATGGTTTTACATTTTAAGATTTACTATAAAGCTATAATACTTACCACAGACAGTGATGTCTATAACAGAACAACAGGCTACACTTGTGGGATAAATAAGGTTAAATATAGATGCTGGCACATGTGGGAAGCTGATTGTTGACAGAATTACAAAATAGTGAAAGAGTGATCTTTTCAACACATAGTTAGAACAAATAAATATTCATATGTACTAATAATAACAATTATAATAATAAATCTGATACTATATGCAGATATTAACTGAAAATAGATTATAGATTTTAGTATAGTATTATATACATTTTTAGGAGAAAATAATAGAATAATACCCTTCTGACCTAGGAAATATCAAAGAATTTGAGGAAAAGACATTGTCAGCAAAATAACAATAATAAGTTGAACTCAGTCAAAATTAAAAACTTCTGCTTATTCAATATGTCATTAAAGGATATATATCGGCAGACCACAGATTCTAAGAAAATATCTGTGAGGCATGTCTGGAAACCATTTTGATATCCAAGATATAGGAATATGTCCAGCAATTTATAATAAAATAAATGTTAAAAGTTGGCTATGTTTTAAACACATTTCAACAAAAGTCATTTACATAAGGATATGCCCAATATTGTTAGCTCACATCAGCAGAATGAAGGAAGATATCATACAGGGACATCATGTGCCCACCAGAATAGCAGAGAGCAATGCTTATGTTCTTACATTTAGATTTAGCTCTTCAGATGGCAATACCAGAGCATATCCAGTCATTAACAGCTAAGATGCAGATAAGACACTGAAACAGTCCACCATCAGGTGATGCTTAGCAATAAAAGAGACTTGCTATTGACTCACGCAAACTGTGGATGAGTCACAGTCTCATGTGCAAAGTGTGCATCAGATAATTAAATTGTTTGAAGTTGTACAACCAAGAAAAGAAATAATTGCTGAAAACTGTGCTGGAGTAGAACTAGCCTGTGGGAACCAGGGTGGACTGAGGAGGGATGTGATCACACTTTTTGAAGTGTAACTAATTTGAAGTAGATAAAAGTTTGAGCATGCTATTTAGGAAACAAAATACAGATGGAACACTTAACAATCATCTATCTCATTACACATAAAGGAGAAGAAACGTGAAAAGTACAATCTTAGTTAAACATGCAGGCTGAAGCACTGTGGGATGATGTTACCAATGTTTGGAACACACTCATGTGCAGCAAAGCTTAGTTAGAGGGCTTATGTGTCAGTAGAGGGGTAAGTAGTTGGACAGATACAGAATAAAATATAGTTTGTAATGATTTGGGGAGTTACATTAGGTATACAGTTTTTATTGAAATATTCTTTTAACTTCATACTTGAACATTGATGGATAAAGTGCTATTGGTCCAGCTTGTTAGATAACAATTATAGTATTATAACATTGTAAAGGTCAATATTTATAGAGAATTTCAGTTAGAGTGTTTGTCAAGTGAGAAGTTTCTCTACTATGAAATAACATTATGGTAGATGAAAACATTCCTGCTTTAAAGTCACCTGTGGCACATTAATGCACCTATTGCAATGGAGGCATAAAAACGTTCCCTGATACCTGCAGACTTTCACACCACAAAGTCAAAGCTTGGACTTACATAAGTACAATAGTATTAGTTCCAAAGAATACTTATAAATTTGAACAAATCTCAATTTCTTTTTTGCAAGTTTTTAAAACGTAAGGTCTTAGAGACGTTTTTGCAAAGGATGAATTCATTGATGCAGCTAATGGATCTTATTTATGTATACAATTCTTATAATTGTTTAATTTGATGCATCTATATCACATAATAAAAAAATGACTGCCTAGAAGAACTCCTTTTTTAATCCATACATTATTGTGTCATCCTCCTGAATTCTTGAATTTGTGATCAAATGAAACGTGTTCCTGTATTAGCTTTATTGGATTTAGCAGTTTTAGAAAGATATGCTTGTACTACCCCAGGAAAATTAAATTCTGAAACTGATAATGACTTATTGTCCTGAGTTTGTTGACAGGGTTTATCCTTGCTACCCTGTTTCTGAGATGTAAGGATATGTACCTGTAGGCAGCACACAACCCTGTTATGGCTCTTCTGTCATGAATAATACATTAACAGGATTTTAGAAGTTCATAGTTATATTTTTGATTTAAGAGATAAGAAGAGGGAAGAGAGAAACTAATTTCAGGATGTGAAATTTCTGGGTTCTCTAATAATTCACTTTGTGAATTCATCTCTTTGAGAGTCTCTTTGTTCAAAATAATGGCCTAGGCCATCTACAGTAATGAGGAGTACAGACTTTAAAACTGAAGAAGGACCTGCTGTAAGCAAGACATTTGGCTTTGGGAAAATTTAAATCAGTTTCATAATGTTAGAATAATTTTTAAAGATGCTTATCAATGTTTACGTGTGTTCTCCAGAAGGTAGCATATGTATTACAGAAAACTGGTGGATTATACAAACGAACAAACAAGCAAAACCCCAAAACCAATACCCAAAAGAACAATCATGGAAATACACTGGAATACATTTAAAAAGCTATACTATATGGATTAATAAATAAATATACATTTACACATAAAATGTAAAATTATTTTTCTATAGTTATGTGTCGCAGTTTGATCTTGGAGGAGACAGTTACAAGAAGAAACTAAAAAGGCATGACATCACCAAGTCTGGACTCTAAGCATCCTTAAAGGAGCCCTTACATTTGTGGCCGGTGGGAGAGCTGAGCTGAGGATAGAATGTTATGAAGGGTCTGCACAGGCTCCTTTGTTTGATGATTTAGACTCTAGACAGTAGCTGTAGAACATTTGTGACGCAGGGTCTAGCTGCCAAAAGTAGGTCACTAAGACTGTGCCCTGAGAGTTGTGTCTGTCTCTAGTTCTTGTCTGTGCTCTTGGCTTTTGATGGCCAACCAGAGAGTGTATAAGTACCACCTGAAGCTCCTGCTATAGAGGTATTCTGCCTGGCTTCTTTCCCTCCCCTTCCCTCCCTTCTCTTCATTTTCTTTCCTTTCCTTCCTCTTCCCCTTCACTCTCTCTCTTTTCTCTGCAATAGTCCTAGTAATAATCGAGGTTGGGTAATACCAGGAAGCATAGAAGAGTCAAAGTGAAAGCATCATGAAATGTGCCTTGTAGAGATATGGAGGTCATCAGAAATGTTAAAAAGAACTGCTTTGGCCAGCTGCCATTTGCAGCAGGGAACTAGGCAGCTCCACAGCCTTCTGTGCACAGACCCTGCCAGAAGAGAGTTGGTCTTCCAGGAGAACAGACACAGGTTTACAGGCCCATAGGAGGGGCAAGCTCCAGCCAGAGACAACAAGACCAACTAACACCAGAGATAACCAGATGGCAAAAGGCAAGCACAAGAACCCTACCAACAGAAACCAAGGCTACTTGGCAACATCAGAGCCCAGTTCTCTCACCACAGCAAGTCCCGGATATCCCAACACACCAGAAAAGCAAGAGTTGTATTTAAAGTCTCTTCTCATGATGCTGTTAGAGGACATCAAGAAGGACATAAATAACTCTATTAAAGAAATACAGGAGAACATGGGTCAAATGGTAAAGACCCTTAAAGAGGAAACACAAAAATCCCTGAAAGAAATGCAAGGAAACATGGGTGAACAGGTAGAGGTCCTTAAAGAGGAAACACAAAAATCCCTGAAAGAATTACAGGAGAACACAAACAAACAAGTGAAGGAACTGAACAAAACCATCCAAGATCTAAAAATGGAAATAGAAACAATAAAGAAATCACAAAGTGAGACATCTCTGGAGATAGAAAATCTTGGAAAGAACTGAGGAGTCATAGATGTAAGCATCAACAACAGAATACAAGAGACAGAAGAAAGAATCTCAGGGGCTGAAGATACCATAGAAAACATTGACTCAACAGTTAAAGAAAATGCAAAATGCAAAAAGCTCCTGAGCCAAAACATCCAGGAAATCCAGGACACAATGAGAAGACCAAACTTAAGGATTATAGGTATAGAAGACAGTGAAGATTTCCAACTTAAAGGGCCAGTAAATATCTTCAACAAAATTATAGAAGAAAACTTCCCTAACCTAAAGAAAGAGATGTCCATGAACATACAAGAAGCCTATAGAACTCCAAACAGACTGGACCAGACCAGAAAGTCCTGCCAGCACATAATAATCAAAACACCAAATGCACTAAACAAAGAAAGAATATTAAAAGCAGTAAGAGAAAAAAGTCAAGTAACCTATAAAGGCAGGCCTATCAGAATTACACCAGACTTCTCACCTGGGATGATGAAAGCCAGAAGATCCTGGGCAGATCTCATACAGATCCTAAGAGAACATAAATGCCAGCCCAAACTACTATACCCAGCAAAACTCTCAATTACCATAGATGGAGAAAACAAGATATTCCATGATAAAACCAAATTTACACAATATCTTTCCACAAATCCAGCCCTACAAAGGATAATAGATGGAAAACGCCAACATGAGGAGGGAAACTACACCCTAGAAAAAGCAAGAAAGCAATCTTTTCCAACAAACCCAAAAGAAAGTAACCACACAAACATAAAAAGAACATCAAAAATAACAGGAAGCAACAATCACTACTCCTTATTATCTTATAATGTCAATAGACTCAATTCCCCAACAAAAAAAACAGTCTAACAGAGATGTTTTTCATGTAGATCTTCGATTTTATCAGAAAATGTTTGTGACTCCTCTTTCAATTCAGTAATGCTTTTTGTGTCTACAATTTTGACTGTATTATTTTCCATGATAATCTTTAATTTTAACATTTTTTCCGTGTATTTCTTCGATTTTGTTGGAGGTGTTTTTCATGTAGATCTTCGGTTTCGTGTGTGTGTGTGTGGGGGGGCTGTTTGTAGTTCCACTTTCAATCAATTTAGGAATGTTTTTGTGCTTACCATTTTGTCGGTATAATTGTCCATTATAATCTTCAATTTTAACGTTTTTCTGTAATTTTCTTCAATTTTGTCAGAAGTATTTTCCATGTGGTTCTTCAGTTTTATCAGACAGTGTCTATAATTATACTTTCAAGCAACTTATGAACATTTTTATACCTTCCATTTTATCTGTATAATTTTCCATGTAATAGTCAGTTTTAACATGTTTTTCTATATATTTCTTGAATTTTTGCAGGAATATTTTCCTTGTAGATCTTCAATTTTATCAGAAAGTGTTTATAATTCCACTTTCAAAAAACTTAGGACTATTTTTATGCCTACCATTTTATCTGTATATTTTTTCCATGAAATACTCAATCTTAATGTGTTTTATATATATTTCTTCAATTTTATCAGAGATATTTTCCAGGTAAATCTTCAATTTTATCAGAAAATGTTTATAATTTCACTTTCAATCAACTTAGAAATAGTTTTATGCCTACCATTTTATCTGTATAATTTTCCATGATAATCTTCAATTTTAATGTTTTTCCATATATTTTTTCAATTTTATCAGAAATATTTTTCATGTAAATCTTCAATTTTATCAGAAAATGTTTATAATTCTACTTTCAATCAACTTAGGAATATTTTAATTCCTACCAATTTATCTGTATAAATTTCTTCAATTTTATCAGAGATATTTTCCATGTAAATCTTCAATTTTATCAGAAAATTTTTTTTACTTCTACTTTCAATCAACTTAGGAATATTTTTATGCCTACCATCTTATCTGTATAATTTTTCATGAAATAGTCAGTTTTAATGTGTTTTTCTATATATTTCTTGAGTTTTATCAGAAATATTTTCCTTGTAGATTTTCAATTTTATTAGAAAAAGTTTATAATTCCACTTTCAATCAACTTAGGAATATTTTTATGCCTACCATTTTATCTGCATAATTTTTCCATGAAATACTCAATCTTAACGTGTTTTTCTATATATTTCTTCAATTTTATCAGAGATATTTCCCATGTATATTTACACAATGGAATACTACTCAGCAATTAAAAACAATGAATTCATGAAATTCTTAGGCAAATGGGGAACAGGGGGAGGGAAGAGGGCTTATGGGACTTTCGGGGAGGGGGGGAACCGGGAAAGGGGAAATCATTTAGAATGTAAATAAAGAATATAGAAAATTTAAAAAAAAGAAATGTAAATGAAGATTATATTCAATAAACAAAAAAAAAAAAAAAAAAAGAACTGCTTTGAGGGATTGCCAGAAGAATGTATTGACAAATAAGCAGGATAAGTAGAAAATAAGTAAATTGGGCAGGAAAACAAAGGACAGGAAAAATAAATTTAGCTATCTCTTTTAAAGGGTCTGCAAAAGAGACAAGACAATTGAATCAACAGAGGATGATTTAGCAAAAGATTCACCTGTGAAATCTGGACATGGTTTAAATATTTTCCATTTATTTAGTGTGTCTGAGCGTTTTATCTGCAGGAATGTCTATTTACCACTTGTCTCCCTGGTGCCTAATAGGGATCAGTAGATGGAACCCTTGGAATTAGTAGCTGGTTGTGAGATATTATCACACGGGTGCTGGGAACTGCACCTGGGTACCCTGCAAGATTAACAAATTCTCTTAAATGCTGAGCCACTTTTTTTCAGCCTCTGAAAACATTTAAATAATGTCCAAAAAAATTAATACCAAGGACTGGAGATTTGGATCAGTAGTACAGATCTCATTCTGTTTCTGTAGAGGACATGAGATCTCTGTATCTGTATATTGGCCTACAACTCTCTAACTCCAGTTTGAGAGGATCCAATGCCCTCTCTTGTCCTGAAAAGCATCAGGTACACACATGATGCACATACATACATGCAGGCAAAACACATGTGCGCGTGTGCACACACACACAAATAAATACATTTTTATTTATTTTGAATTTAAAATTTCATTTATTTAAATGAAATTATTTCTTTTATAATTATACGTAATTTTAATAATAATTTATAAAATTTAAAATATTTATTTTATTTAAAGTGACCTATATTAGAAAGGACTGGATGGTGCTATTCTCATGGTGAGCAGAAGGGGTCAAACACAAAGTGCCAGAAGGGATTAGGTATCACTCATTGAGGGGCCACTCTGTACACTCCTTCCACGTACTAGGAAGACATTATCTACTCTTTTCATCTCCTTTCTTTTGTTGCATAATCCTCATCTTAGTCATATTTTCTATGAAGACACTGCCTCAGCCTTCTCCTTTTCCATAGTGGCTCTGCTCAGTGAGGTCTCTCCTCAGTGAGGAAGCCTATAGGCATCAACAGATATGCTTAGGTGGGTGTGCACAAGACTCCCTCCCTCTGAGGCTTGCCCTCCCTTTCCTCTTCTCACCCCACCCTTGTCTGTTCCATCATTATCCAGTCTCCTTCCTCCTGAAAGAAAGTGTTAGTCATCTACTGAGCAAATTGTCATTCTTGACAAATTACTACACTGTAAAGAAATGCCCTAGTAGATAGATGGATAACAAGGGAAGACCCACCAGCGTTTTCACATTTGATTTCAATGAAATTCACTTTGAAAATCTGAATGCTAACTTTCCCTAAGTTGAATATTCAATTTCAGCAGCACCACAACTTGGCAGTGTTTCAAAAAAGAAAGGTCTTCAATTTGTTTCAAAACAGATACAGTATGAGGTACAGAATAAAATTATGTAAAACATCCTTTGAAGTTTAGGTTATGAAGAAGACATTCTTCTGCAACTTTGTTCTTCAATTCACAGTTATGAGCCTTGAAAAGGAGTTAGCTTTGGAAGCCCATGTTTAATTCTGTTGCTGTCCTCATGGGTACCCAATCACTTCTCAAACACATTTAAAGATAATTTTTTAAAATATCGAAATTAACTATCCTGAACATATACAAGATTTTATAGACATGCATGATACAAAAATTTCAAAGCCAATACACACATAACAAAGAGCCACTGAAAAACAGAACATTCTTGTCTGAGTTTCCTGCCATCTCTGAATACAACTGTAGAGAAAGGAAAAGAATTATAAAAAACAAAAAACTGAAATTGCCTCAGATGCCCTCCTGCCCACATGAAGGTGACCCCAATTACCCAAGGAAGCTTTCAGCTTAACCTCCAAAATAATATAGCAAGTCTTCAATTGCACGCTTCAGATAGAATACGGGGGGATAGTCAGCTGTAGAAAATTGGCCCCTTGTAGATGCAGAAAGCACTGATGCTCTTGGCCCTACCATTTATCAGATCCTAAATAATCTGATAAAAAATAAATGTCAGATGAGAGGCATCAGAATCTGTCCCTTGACATTGGTTCCTCTGCAGGAAACCATTGATGGAACAACAGTGGGTTAATAACTGTAAAGTCTGCCCTAAGAGAAGGCACTTTTCATTGCTGCCTCAATGATGACAAGGCAGCCTTCCTACAAAATGAGAAAGAATACACAGCATAACCTTTTTACAGTTAGTTTTCCTTTACCTACATGAAATGATTAAATGTAACAGATTCTAGCAGGTAATGTTTCAGTTCTTCAGAGAAATTAACTCCAGAGCATCCACCAACCAATTTCCCAAATAAAAGTTGGTGTGTGTGTGTGTGTGTGTGTTGTGGTATATTTGTGCATATTCATTTCCATGTATGTGGGCACATGTGTGTGCACATATATGTACATGCACTTGAAGGCAATTGAATGTCCTCCTTGATTGCCCTCCACCCTATTTACTAACTAGGCTAGTTTAAATAGCTAGCTTTCTCCTAGGATCTCCATCTCCTACATACTAAAACTGGTGTATGTGTGTGTGTGTGTGTGTGTGTGTGTGAGAGAGAGAGAGAGAGAGAGAGAGAGAGAGAGAGAGACTTAAACTCTGATCTCATATTTACACCACAAAGTCCTTACCCACAGAGCCATCTCCTCAGCCCTATAAGATTTTTTTTGTTTGTTTTTAATCTGATTTGACGGTGCAGGACTGAAAGCACTGAGCCTCACATGAAAAGATGCCTCAGGCAACTAGCACACTTCTGTATTGCTGCTATCTCTAGTACCTAACTAATGTCAAAAACTTCCTAAATATCTGAACTACATCTCAGCACTCAGGATGCAGAAAAAGGTAGATCTCTGTGAATTTGAGGCCAGTGTGTTATACATAGTGTTCTGTATGCCAACCAGGGTTAAATAATGAGAACCGGTCTCAAAAAGAAAAAATCTGAACTCTAAGTTTCAACTAAATAATTAATACTACCAATGTTCAGTTTCTTTCTTCCTCTTTAATGCTTCCAAAGCCTGCTTTGTTCTTTCTTCAGTCTGACCCATTCCTTATAGTCATCCATGGTCCCTTCCTTTGAAGCATGTAGAAATAGAGAACAGTAATGTTTCTGCAATAGAACATTGTACCAGAGTTCACAGGACAACATAAAGGATGCCCAAATTTTGTTTAAAAATTTGTAAGTAGTAAATTAATACAAAGACCTTAGACATAAAATCTTAAAAACTTAAAATCTTAAAAACTTAAAATCTTTAACACTGAAGATACATTTCTTCTGTCTATTTTTCCACCTGGAAATACTTTAAAGCTTTTATCAGAACAGAAAGAAACTATGATGTATGAACTGCAGAAGGAAGGCCTCTGAGCCATGACTTCAACAAGAAACAATGTCAAGCAGGCTTCTTCAGCAACAGGTCAGGAGAATGACTTAATTGACACAAGTCCAGGATTGTACTGCCAGACTCATGGGAGGTCAGTCACCATGGAAAGATTCTTGCCAATTATGCATGAATTTCGGCAAAAATGGTTGCATGAATGGAATGCTGAGTTTTTATTTTCATGCAATAGCTCATGCATCAACATTCATTTTCATCAATTCAATCACATCTTGCAAAAATAACTTGAGTACCTGGAAGATATTGTTCCTAAATACAATCTCTCCTCTGAAAAAGAAAAGAGACTAGAAAATTCTATGAGCTGTAAAACCTTATCCACATACATGTAAATACGTATGTTAGTGTGTTCATGCTCCATTTAGCTTGGTAGAGGTGTTTCCTTTCACGATTTGTATGTGTCTCTCAAATCACAAGCTTCTTGAGACATCATTTTGAATGATGCCAACCACCGAAGCTCTACTCCTGTCACATCCTGCCTTATCATCTGTGTTTTTATCTGCTCCAGACTGTTTGAAACTTAGTATCACCATCACTTTTAATTGCTGTCCTTTCTTATCAATAAATGTTCTGTGATTTTGTATTACCCATCTCAAAATTGGCTGTTGTGAACAACTCCTTTGCCATGCCAAGGCAAACCAGGCTGTCTGTTGATGTGGTGGTTTTTATTCTTTGTTCTTGTTTCTCACATATTTAGTCTCTGTTTAACCAGGTTTCATGACTTACAGGTTCCTTATACTGAACATTATCACCTTTGATCGGATTCCTACTCAATATTACATTATTCAAAATGCCCAATGCTATGGAAAGTCAAATCTGCTCACTAACTTTCCATTCTTGGTTCTTTTCTCCTTAAGTCACTGTTCTTTGAGTTTCACAATGATTTAAATATGCTTTTCTAGTGTTTTCATCACCAGGGGCCATGTGAGTTTTGTAATCCACCTGGCCTTCTGTCCCCCACCCTGGACTACTATTTCCCAGGGTTGCTGTCCCCTGATGCTCTGACTTCTATATATGCTTCCTTTATGGTTCCACAATGAAAGCCATTTTTAACTAAGGTGTCTTCCCAGGTTCTTTCTCTAGTACTGACACCAGTTTCTTTCCTTCTATTGGCATTTATACGTAAAGTTCCAAACTTAATGTACTCAGATCCCCACCTCCACTACTGATCAGCATCTGTAACTATCAGCTAGTCCAAAGGTATTAACCATCTACAGGGGTGTTCAGATCTCTGTTGCTACTGCACTGATCTGAGATTTTACCCCAGTTTCTTGTCAGTTACAAATATTATGCTGTGAAGCTGTTACAACCTTCACCCTCGTCTATCTCTGTCTCTAGGAGAGCCACAGAATCATCTTCCTAATGCTTTGTTGAAGTCACCACTTCTTACTGCTAAGCATTGCTAATATTTGCAGATTTTCTGCAGAGATGAATTTCATATTTTTCATGGTTTGAATGTTTGGCCCAGGGAGTGGCACTATTTGGAGGTGTAGACTTGTTGGAATAGGTGTGTCACTGTGGATATAGGCTTTTAGACCCTCATCCTAGCTGCCTCGAAGCCAGTCTTCTACTAGCAGCCTTCGGATAAAGATGTGTAACACTCAGCTCTGCCTACACCATGCCTGCCTAGATGCTGCCATGCCCCACCTTGATGATACTGAACTGGACTTCTGAACCTGTAAGCCAGTCCCAGTTAAATGTTGTCCTTTATAAGAACTGAGTTGGTCATGGTATCTGTTCACAGCAGTAAAACCCTAACTAAGACAGAAGTTGGTACCAGGGACTGGGGTATTGCTGTGATAGGCCCGAACATTCTTTTGTTTGGAAGAATGTACACTCTGGGACTGTGGATTTGGAAAGCAGTGGAATGCTTTAAGTGTGGCTTAATAAGCTATCCTAGAAGAAATATGAAAGGTTTTGTTGATGTGAAGTGAATTGACCTGTGCCAACCTGGCCCAAGAGGTTTCAGTGGAGAATTTCAGTATGTGACCTGGAGACTGTTTTTGTGTATTTTGGTGAAGAATGTGGCTGCTTTTTGTCATTGTCTGAGGAGTCTGCCAGAGGCTAAAGAGACTGAGATTAATTGCTTTGAAAAAGGAAGTCTTAAAACATCCTGGTGTAAATTCTGTTGTGTGGTTACAAAAGTACACTCTTATGAAGAGCATTTTAATGGAAAGGAGCAAGTTGAGAAAGGAAAAATGCAGAATATATGGTTCAAGGGTTTAATTACAGAAGCCCCAGGAAGTAGAATAGAGCTGAATCCTATGTTCTAGAAGATACCAGATTAAGGGAGTGGGACTTTGGGGCAAGATCCCACCCAGTTAATTTAGGTCTAGGCATGGTGATACATACCCTTAATCCCAGGAGAAAAAGCCAAACATCTTTGATGTTCAGGTCCAGACTGGGGCACAGAAAGTTCTATGTGTTCTATGTTCAGGCATGGTGGTGCACACCTTTAATCCCAGGAGACGGGGAGTAGATACCTAAATTCAAGGTCAATCTATAGAGCAAGACCAGACCAGGACAGCCAAGCTTAGGCAGTGAAAGAGTTGGAAAAGAGAAAGCTAGTGATAATGTAGTAGAACAAGGGGGCCATGTTCCAGCACCTGCAAGCAGCAGAACTTGGCAGCTTTAGCTCTGGCTCAAAGTGAATAATAAAAGGGACTACTGGGACAATTAATGCTGGTTAGCTGGAGTTAAGAAATTAGTGGTGATTAAGAAAAGACCAGCATCACTGAGGTGAAATCTTCTGGGAAGTGTTTTCTGAGAGCACGAAGTAGCTGTGTTCCAGAGATAGCCAAGGTTGTAGCTCTTGCTGCAGCTCTACTTGGTAATGTGTAAGAGTCACCCCAGGTGGTACTGGTTTTGAAGGCATAAAAGAGTCATGAAGAGCAGCTGAGCCTTGGCACCAGCTGAGGCTTGGCACTATGAGAGGCCATGGAAGGTCATTGGTAAAGATGCAGCCTCAGTTGTAGCTGACTGTCCAGGACTGAAGGGATCATGCAAAGGAGTTGAGGTTTGGGACCATGAAGAGAGCCTATGAGAGGCTATTGGTGAAGCCTAGTTGCAGCAGAAGACTCCAGTGTATTGGAGATTCCTGTACCATGGGATGAACACCAATAATAGCAGCAATAGTGGAGTGCTACAATATGAACTTAGAGTGCTACATAGGGCAGAGCTAGAGAAGTGACGCCAGCCCTTTGGAGGAGTCCAGAAGATCATGTGTGGATCCCAGACATTGAAACAAGACGCTGTAACATCAAAGTTGCCTTGGAGACCCCAAGATTTTTGAGATGGCAGAGCCATAGGTTATCTCCTGAGGAATGCTATTACCAGGGAGTAGAACCAGCCCAGGAGAAGAAGCTTGTTGCAGTAAACAAAGATGCAAAGGAGCTGAAGATCTGAAAAGTGCTTTGACATCAGTCATGCAGATACAGTTTGGAGTTTGTCCAGCTGGTTTCCTGTCTTGACATGTCTCAACAAGCCTATGGGGGCCAGAGAGTGGAATGTCATAGTTTGAATATGCTTAGCCAAGGGAGTGGCACTATTTGGAAGTATGGTCTTATTGGAATAGGTGTGTCACTATGGGTGTGGGCTTTAAGACCCTCATGCTAACTGCCTGGAAGCCAGTCTTTCACTAGCAGCTTTCAGATGAAGATGTAGAACTCTCAGCTCGGACTGCACCATGCCTGCCTAGATGCTGCCATGCTCCCACCTTGATGACAATGGAATGAACCTCAGAACCTGTAAGCCAGGCACAGTTAAATGTTGTCCTTTGTAAGACTTGTCACAGTGTCTGTTCACACTTCATTTTTACCTCTTTCTAAAGTTATCTTACCACACACAGTAATATTACTGTCATTCTCCCAAGCTGTCTGGCCTTTGAACCTGCTTCTACAGATTCTGTGAACTGTCTGCCTCGACCTCCAGTCTTTGCTGCATCCAGTTCTGGATGCCAGTCAACTCTTCAGTGTTTTCCTAGTTTCTAAAGCTGAACTGCATGTCTCTTTTGTGTCTATAGCATACTTTCACCAAGTAGCAATCATTGTGATTTGAGTTTTCATGGATGGATGTCTGGGCTCTCCATCAATTTCTCAGCTTCTTTAACTGGAGAATATATTATTTATCACTAAACTATCCCATTGTAGTATACATCTTATGAAAGATATATATATATATATGTATACACATATATATGCATATATATATAAACTTATATAGTATGTTAAATATAAATATATATAATCTATGTATCTATGTATGTATGTATCTATCATCAGTCTATCATCTTTCTATCTATCTATTATCTATGTGGTTTTACAAATGTTAAAATATTACTGGTAAAGAATTTTTTTTCTAACCCTGAACAATAGCAGCAAATAATATAGATGATAACAACAGTTTACCCACAGACCTATAGAAATGCCAAGTGCTGGATTTAAACCCTCTTTGGTAAGGATAGCACAAAACTTCCTTAAATGTGAATTTCTTTTCAAGTGCATGTTGGCATTGGCATTGCCACTAATACTTTAGGAACTGTTCCAAAGTATCCATTGAACATGTCACATGTCTATGTAAGCATAGAGGTTCCTTTAAGTTTTACAGAAGCTCGCTCTCTCTCTCTCTCTCTCTCTCTCTCTCTCTCTCTCTCTCTCTCTCTCTCTCTCTCCCTCTCCCTCTTTCCCTCTGTGGGGTGTGTATGTGGGTGTCCATGCAAACAAAGGTTAACAGGGAAGTTCCCAAGCCTAATTCCAGAGGAATCAACACTCCTCTCAGCTGACTTCTCAGCTGACTAAAGTTCTATAGGCTGACTTCCAGGAAGCAGTTTCTTCATCCTAGAAAGCTGCTCACAAGAGGGTGGTTCCATTTGCTCACAGACATCACCTTTCAACCTTAAAATCAGTTCTATTATGGGGGAGAGTCATCATTTTTACCAGGTCCAGGAATGTCCCCTGAACACCTGAGCAGCATTGCTGGCTCAGCACTGCAAGCAGCACCTTAGCCCTCCAGGACCCCTTTGATCCGGAGCGTGTGTCTCAGAGGCAATCCTTTGTAACAATCACCACTTGTGACATCTCATATAAGCCTAATTACCTAGTTGGAAATACTCTGTGGCCCGAGTTTCTGGTTAAGTCCAAGTCATTTTTCTTCTAGCCACACACTGCCTGACAGCCAGGAAACATTTCATTAGCAGTAAGAATGACTTTCATTTTTTTCTTCCATTTTCATCTTTTTGAGGAATTCTTCTATCAATGAAAATGCTAGCAAACCCTGATATCCATTCCGGCTCTCTGTCACTTTGATTTATTTCTCTCAGTACCCAGTGAGTGGGAACGTAGAGCAAGCAATAAACATGGCAGCCCACTTTGCATTTAAAAAAAGAATTTTGTCTTTTGTCTGTAAGGAAACTGCTTTTCCAACAGGCCAAAAAGAATTTATGTATTGGAAGAACACTGAGTTAGGTCTCACATCACCACACTTACCTGTGGCTAGAGAATATCACCAACATACTTTGTTTCTACCCTGAACAAAAAAGTCTATGTTTTCACAGGGTATATGGATATGCCATTACATTTGTAGCAAATGCTTATATTTTTAAATGTATATTTTGTGTATATATGTTTATATAGAGTACATATCTTCACAAATAAAACTACAATATTTTACAGTAATATACATTTCAAATAGCATTTGCTATATTCTATCTTATTTTTAATTATTCTCACAGATCATATTATTTACTAAAGGCCTTTTCCAGCCAAAGGAAAAGAATTTTAAAATTAAAGGTAAAAAAGTTGGCAAGTAAACAGACCCCAGTCACAACTCTGCTTGGGACACTTCCTAGCCCCAGCTCTGCTGCCATAACATTGCTATCTCCATTGTTTGGTTCATCAGAGAAGGGTAGTGTTAGTTCACGAGGCTTGTTTGGTAGGGTAGGATTATTTTATAGGTGCGAAGTATTTGACATTAAGTTTAAAGCACAGGGGTAGCTAGAAAAAGGCGATTGAAGCTAGCCACAAGGTTGTTTTATACTGTTCAAAATCCCAGAATGAATTAAATAATACCCAGAACGAATTAAAGTCGGAATCTTCCTATTCAGTGTGAGCTTAGTTCCTGGCATTGACTGACTTCCATAATGGCAGTGGTTTCAATCAGCACAGACACTCAGGGGTACCACAAGATCACCTAACCCCAAACCTACCCACTCCTAATCTACATAAACCTCAGAATATTTTGTGACAGTTGAAGAACGGTCATCCAATAAATAGGCTGGTATTGGTCCGAGGCCATGGAGAAACATAAGGATTGGTATTGCAGCCTCACTTTTTAAGCCCCTCTGTAGCCCATTCAGCACCTAACCTTATCATGCACATCTGACGTCTGTTGCCACCCTAGACTAAGCTCCATCAACAGGCTCCAAATAACCTAGGCTGTACTTTTGCCTTACTATGGTCTATTTATAATTCAGAACCACCTGGTGTTTTTTTCTTTACTCTTACAATAAAGTTTAGATCCTGAACATAGATTGCAGCTGTTTCTTGAGATTAAACATGCGCCCTTTCCAATTTCTTCTGTCTCCCTTCTGACTCATTCATGTGATGTCATACCCCCTTGTTGCCCATCACATTTACTCCTGACCTTGTTTGACCAATGCATGTAAGCTTGATACACAAGCCCATTATCTACCACATCAGCTGCATTATATTCCTTACCTTGGTTTTGCTACTATATTCATCTTTCTCTGTTCCCGAATACAGTCTCAGTAAGAGGAGAGGCCACTATCCAGTCCTCCAGTGTTCCCAGCATTTGCAGCAGAACTCAGAACACAGAAATACTCAATTATTTACATTTCAATTCCACATATTTCCTTAAACACCTCAAGGATAAGTGTTATAGGTCATTCAGCTATGGATGTATTATAAATCATAGAACCTGTACTGGATGGTTTTGTGTGTCAATTTGACACAAGCTGGAGTTATCACAGAGAAAGGAGCTTCGGTTGAGAAAATGCCTCCATGAGATCCAGTTGTAAGGCATTTTCTCAATTAGTGATCAAGGGGGGAGGGCCCCTTGTGGGTGGTGCCATCCCTGGGCTGGTTGTCTTGGGTTCTATAAGAGAGCAAGCTGAGCAAGCCAGGGGAAGCAAGCCAGTAAGGAACATCCCTCCATGGCCTCTGCATCAGCTCCTGCTTCCTGACCTGCGTGAGTTCCAGTCCTGACTTCCTTTAGTGATGAACAGCAGTGTGGAAGGGTAAGCTGAATAAACCCTTTCCTCCCCAACTTGCTTCTCACTTATGACTTTTGTGCAAGAATAGAAACCCTGACTAAGACAGAACCTAAAATAGCACCACATGGTCTTTGCTCCCAGGAGATAAAACCTATAAGAGACATAATGTGTGTGAACTAACGAAATGTCATGGTTAAAATGGTGAGGAGTGTGGTGGAAGACACAGTTGTGGCAATTTCTAAGCCTCCTGGGACAAATACAGTATTCTGGATGTGTAAAAACAACAGGAATGTATTGTCTAATCTCAAGAGACCACAGAGGCTGTATTCTCTCAAAGGGTCTTGTCAGCCTCTCTCTCCTATATTCTGGAAGTTCCCTGTCTTATGACAAATTATTTCAGTTTGTAAGTGACATTATTTTTTTATGTGTGAGTCTCAGTTGACTTTCCTTTTTGTAGCTTTATCTCTATCCAATCAAACATCTCAAAGTCACAGCCCAGGTTAATACCCCTTAATGTACTTAGTAGGATGTCAATGTGTTTCTTTTGCTAGCAACACATTCAGTCAGTCAAGCTGAGTGATTTTAAATATAGAATCCCCTTTCTTTTTCTGGCTTTGCCAGACTCTTAATCTTATTATATTATATGTTATTATTTCATAACTCCCTCATGTTTTTTTTAAATATCTGTGCCAGTAAATTAGATGACTAAAAGAAATCCTGTGCTCATAGTGACTGTTCTAGGTCCTGGGCCCTTTTCATTCCTTGCTGTCAGTTTCCATGGAGAAGACACACAGAATTAATGCACAGCAAGAAGTAAGTAGGATTCCTTTATTAATGCAGGTGCTCATGATTGGCAGGAAGGACCTTGGTTTTGTCATTGGTTTTTGTCATTAGTACAGACAGAGATGATACAAAACACATGTCTCACCTAAGAAGGAATAGATTTATTCTGAGCCCAAAATGAGTGACATTGACCATAAAGCATGGGTTATAGTTGCCCCGAATAACATGTTACAACATGCAAGAGGTTTTGTGAACTATTACAGCTATATAGAAGTTGGTTTTGGGGGTTATTTTTTGTTTTTGTTTTAATTTATTATTATATTATTGCTGCTATTATTATTATTATTATTATTATTATTATTATTATTCAGATTTTATTCCCCAACCGGTCCACCCTATGACCGTTCAATATCCCTTACCTCCTCCCTGTCCCCTGATTCCATGAGGATATCTCCACCTCCACCCTACCCCACCAGAACTATAAACTTCCTGGGGCCTCCAGTATCTTAAGGGTTAGGTGCGTCTTTTCTGACTGAACCCAGACCCAGCAGACCTCAGCTGTATATGTGTTGGGGGCCACATACCAGCTGGTATATGCTGCCTTGTTGGTGATTTAGTGTCTGAGAGAGCTCGGGGGTCCAGGTTAATTGAGACTGCTGGCCTTCCTACAGGGTCATCCTCTTCCTCAGCTTCTTCCAGCTTTCCCCTAATTCAACCACAGGGGTCAGCAGCTACTGTCCATTGGTTGGGTGTAAATATCTGCATCTGACTCTTTCAGCTGCTTGTTGGGTCTTTTGGAGGGCAGTTTTGATAGGTCCCCTTTTGTGAGCACTCCAAAGCCTCAGTTAATAGTGTCAGATTTTGGGGCCTCCCCTTGGACTGGATTCCACTTTGGGCCTGTAGCTAGACCTTGTCTTCCTCAGTCTCTTCTCCATTTCTATATCAGATAGAGTGCTAATATCCAAAATATATAAAGAACTCAAGAAACTAACCACCAAAAAATCCAAACAAACCAATCAAAAAAAATGGGGTATAGAACTAAACTGAGATTTCACAACAGAGGAATCTCAAATGGCTGAGAAGCACCTAAAGAAATGTTCAAAGTCCTTAGTGATCAGAGAAATACAAATCAAAACATCCCTGAGATTCCACCTTACACCAATCAGAATGGCTAAGATCAAAACCTCAGGTGACAAAACATATTGGCGAGGATGTGGAAAAAGAGGAACACTCCTCCATTGCTGGTGGGATTGCAAACTGGTACAATGACTCTGAAAATCAATCTGGAGGTTCCTCAGAAAATTGGAAATAGATCTACATGAAGACCCAGCAATATCACTCTTGGGAATATACTCAAAAGATGCCCCGCCATGCCACAGAGGCATGTGTTCCACTATGTTCATAGTGGCCTTGTATGTGATAGCCAAAAGCTGGAAACAACCCAGATGCACCATGACAGAAGAATGGATACAGAAAATATGATTCACTTATACAATTGAATACTACTCAACTATTAAGAACAAGGATATCCTGAGTTTTGCAGGCAAATGGAATGAACTAGAAAATATTATCCTGAATAAGATAACTCAGACCCAAAGGACATGCATGGTATGTACTCACTAATAAGTAGATATTAGCCAAATGCCTCAGTCCCACTTGGGAGGGAGAAGAAAGCAACCACAAGGGGGGGGAGGAAGGGAGGGACCTGAGAGGGAAAGGGGACAGGGTGGGAGAGGGGGGAACATAATCTGGTATTGGGTGGGGGGGTGAAGGACTGAAGCCCTGAGGGCCAGCAGAAAGAATGGAAACAGGCAACCTCTGGAGGTAGGATGTTGGGAGCACCCTCCAGAATGTACCAGAGACCTGGGAGGTAAAAGACCCTCAGAACTCAAAGGGAGGGACCCTAGATGTAATACCCTACAGTGGGGAGAGGGAACTCGTAGAGTCCACCTCCAGCAGAAATACAGGTCAGGGATGGCAATGCAGAAGAAGTTATTAATCATTTTAGTTTTTAGACACGTTGGTGGGGAGATGCAGTATGTTACAGTGGAATAGACCAAGTGTTGTCAATTTTAGGTATTACCAGAAAACATCATGAGCCTTTGGGTAAGTGGAAGATAGAAGGCTACTGAGTTAATACATTTCAAAGGTTTTGCCTAATGGTTGAAAGTATGTTAAGTCATATACAGATATGGGCAAAAATCAGTATTCAGGGAATTAAAGATAGTCCAAGATACTTTGGTTCTGAATCTAAAATATTCTAACTCTCCACAATCATGATGTTCTAAGTAGTCAATCAGTCCTGTAGAATCTTTTACATAAGCATGGTTCTTTTCTCTGTGAATTTCAACTTACAATAGACATTTGGGATATTGTGCATTCCTGCTGTTAACTAGCTGCAAAGAAGCAGCAGATGAATTTTTCATTGGGGAAAATGATACTTCATAGCATGGGAACTTACTGTAAATGTATCTGAGGGTATGGACTGACAGGTAGAAGCAGATGCAGGGACACTGAAGTGCTGACATATCAACCATCAATGTCAATGAAGAAAAACTCTAGGCAATGAGATTTTGCTCTCCTTCGTCCTCATTTCACATCTGAGTTAACAGACCTAAACATGGGGTGCTAGGGTGTTAACTTGAGCTCTGTTACTGCCCAAAGCAGGTGTATGTTTCCTGGTCATTCAACTCACCCAGTATGTCAGTAATCACATCCCCCTTCCTCCTTTTGGTCCTTATCAGAGAAGGCAGACAAAGCAGATGGGATATTGGTAACTCAGATTTTCAGGTCATACACTGAAGGCTGCAGAGGGCATATAATAAGCCACCGAGGTGTGATGTGTTATAGCTACTTTCCCTGCACAGCTAATGGAGGGGCTTAAATGCAATACTCAGTTTTGCCAGTCACTGTTTGTTCCACATGTCACTTAGTCTGTAAACACAGTCAGTTCTATGAATGTGTTTATGCATTTTCAGTAGATGTCATTTATAACCTACTTTATATTTATGTTCTCCAGACTTTACTGACTCTGTATTTCCTTGGAATTCGCAAAGTGTTATAGTGAAGTGATTTTCTCCCAGTTAGGCTTGGTCATTAGTCAGTATGGAGCTGAGCTTGCAGAGGGATTTTCTCCTAGGTTACAGCAATAAAGCATGTAAATAAACAATAGTGATGTGGTCTGTAGATAAACAGTAACAGTAATGGGGCATTAATACTCCCTAGTAGGAGGGAGGGGTGGGTCACTAGATTTTTATCTTAGAATCTAGCCATAATATCCTCTAACCCCTAGATAGGCATGGTCTTAGGGGTGCTAAACTATATAAGAAACACAAAATTAACTAAATCCATTAATAATTTCATGAGGTCACCTTTCATGCTGGGTGGGACTTTGCCTTGATACATTTGCTTTAAGTCATTCATTCTTATGGCTCCAATAAACTAATTGGGTCACCCAGTTGTACTTAGATGGAATATTTTCTTTAGTCTCTGGTTATGCCTTAGCTGAGGTGAACAAATATTTGTCCATAACTTCTCAGAAAAAGTGACAGGGGATCAATTTTTTTCCCTAAGAAGCAGCAGAGATTCAGGCTTTTAAAGGAAAAAAACCACACATACTATTTCATTTTAAGAGTATTTATTATTTTTTGTTGTTAATGATAAATTGGTAGTATCATATTTGGAGGTGGTTTGTCAAAAGCCTTAGTGGTTTTTATTGTCCATGAATTAATGATAACATCGTTTTGATCCCATCCTTAAGACTTAGCTTTAGAAAAGCTTACCAAAGTTCTGCTTCCAGGAGTAGAAATTTTTGAAACACTAGTAGACTAGTGATCCAGGATAGAGGTTGAAAAGATTGATGCTAAACTCAGTGCCAATAATACTACCTACTTTCCTCTATCATTAAACTCAAACTGTGTCTTAGGACTCTAAATTGGATGTCATAGGTTCCCATTTTGGCGAAGGCAAAGAGAAGATAAACTCAATCGAGACCTAAAAGGTTGGAGAATGATTTATGGCTTGCAACAGGTAAAGAATGAACTTCATTTCATACCCAACACCCACCTAGCAAAATGGGAACACAGAGACTTTTTAGGGAACCTATACACAGCATACTCAGTGTAAGGTCATGCAGATTAAAGTGAAAAACAGACATGTTGCTGGACATGCTAAGCTTGCACCATAACATTTTAGCTTAAAATAAAGAATATTAAGGAATATCAGACCAAAAATTCCTCAGAAGGTACCTGCCTTATTTAGTGGTTAACAGGAGCATACATGTTCTTTTGGCAAAAACAGAAGAGAGAAGAGACCATGAGCCTCTTTGAAGAGCTATATCTGATGACGATTGCAGCTTCTGAGGAACGGTGAGGAGATGAAAATCATGTCCAGTTTTTAATATTTTAAAATAGTGATTTTCACTTCTATGATACATAGCCTATCCAGTATTCTAGAGTGTAACTTATAAATCTAATTTTGTTTTAGGAAAGCAAAGGTGAAAATATTTTCTCTCTCTTGTCCAATTATATCATTTTATTTGAATCTCCCTAGTTTTTACAATAAGCATATTCAATTTGGCAATAAAACAAAGATGTACTGTTGTCATGAAACTTTTGATACAAGTCCCACATTTAATGAGATGGTATTTCTGAGAGAGCATTCAGTTTTCTCTCTTTGTCTTTCCTTTGTCATATTTTTTTCTGCAGTAAATGGGTTCAGTGATAGATACCATTGTAGAGACAAACTTTTGCATCTGATATGGATAACAAAAAAACAAAGGGAAATAAATGAATGTTCGCATAACTAAAGGAATAGGACTAGGAAAAGCAATAAAAGTAAAGGAAATTAGATGCAACAAGAAAACTGCATCTGAGTGGAAATGAACCTTTGAAGTCATCTGCTCCCTCTAACATTTTACTTTCAGAAGAGAATTATAGTTGTAACACTCCTGGTATGTGGTCACATAAGTTCTATGAAAAGCTTTCAGTAATGTAGTATTAGCTACTATTTGTATCAACAGTATTTATGTTATTAGGATCCATTTATCATACTGTTTGAAGAGTTTGGCCTGTTTCCATCTCTCACAACATGGAAAGTCCTTCCCAGAGCGTGCCTGATTACATAGACACACAAAGGACAGGATTGTTCTCATAGTTTTCCATTATTTAGTTTTACATAAAATATAAACATGGCCACCTATGTCCAAGATCAGAGAGTGTGCTGTGACATTGTGTCCCCCAGTAGTGTCAGAAGCTACCTACAGGTAGTTGCACCAACTTGGGAGCTGAAGAAGGGCACACATAATAGACATGCCAAGGCAGACAGTGAGAGACCATGAAGCCTGAACTCTATATAAAGAGCTACAGGCAGCTAAGGACCGCGGAGAAGGGAGAAATTGTCTTCCCCAAGGAAGAGAACACTGATAGGTTATCCACTACCAAGTAGTCCACTCCTAAAACATATATGCAAGTAACATTAAGCAGCTTGGGCAATGTTATATTTATGAATATATATGCATATATATATGCATGCAATAACAATAAAGAGAAAATGAAGATGATTTATGGGCGAGTTTGGAAGGATAAAAGGGAAGGGAGAGATAATGTATTATATTATTTTCTCAAAAAAGTAATCAAAAATGAATAAACTGATGATTTTAATGTTTGATGTAATTCAAGTTTTTTCCTACAAATACTTTTGATGTTTTCTTTAATATGCCTAATAAGTGTTCCTAATTTATTTACTAATTTCCATAAATATCTGTTTTGATTCTTTGTATTGTTGTTATTTACTCTTTGATGAATTTTGATCAGATTCTATTTTTCCTTATAGCTATTATTATGAAACTATCCCATTAGATTGGTTAAAAGGAGATCATCTCAATTTTCTCTCTCTACAGCATTTTATAACACTTATATTCAGATTCTCTGTGTTGCAGTTCTAATCCTGGTGTTTTACTTTCTCACAAAATGTAGACGAAAGTACCACATCATATACATCTGCAGCATCCCATAATACTTGCTATAAGATCAATTTTACTTTTACATATGTCTCTAACTACATATGTGAAGAGGGTAGACTATGTCCTTAAGCTATATCATACAGGTATCTATAAGACATAGTTATATATTAAGTATATTTGACAATCATGTTTATTGAAACCTAGAAACCTGGAAAATGGAGACCACCATGTTGTCTTTTTACCACTTAGCTCTTGAACCAGACATACTTCCTTATAGAATTGGGTTTCTTATTCATACTGTTGATTTCTTGAAGACAATACATTTTTTGAACAAAAAGGGCAAGTATTTCAGAAAAGACTGTTAAATAAGAGTCATTCCTAGTCATATTCTAAGATCCAGGACTGGTATTGTCAATCTAGCACACTGAACTTCTTGTACATTTGCACTAGGGCCCAGGACTGGTCTTGCAAATCCAGTGCACTGAGCATCTTGTACATTTGCAGCTCTTTCATATAAATGGGATAATTTTTAGAATATGCCAAGAAGGATGCTAATTTTTGTTTTTTTCTTATAATGGTACATTTTGCTCTTTAAAGACAAATACAATGTTACTTATCCTCCTTTTATGCATGCCCACACACAGAGAGACACCCTGTCTGGCTTTAATCACTAACTCAGACAAGCTACAAACAGCCTTCAGAATCTAGGATTTTTTTATTTTGCTGATTTACTGTTTGTGGTACAGACTTTAGAATTTATTTATACATACCCACCCCCATTAATAATATTGAATTCTTTATTAAATATCAAACAGATTCATAGATTTGGAAGAATATACAACTCAACTGCTCTAGTTAAAGTTTATATACTTGGCCCTTTTTCTCTCAATATATAGTTAAAACACTAAATAACCACTAAATGTAAATTGAGGTTAGATAAGTCCTCTTCATTTAGAAGAAACCTGTAAAGAAATGGCACACCTAAATGAACCTTATGTAGTAAATGAAACATATAAACACAAAAGGTAGATCAACGGCAATGTGTGAGTAATTGGCCCCAAGGCGACATGGGTCAGAAGAGAAAGCAAATGTGACAGACATGACATTTGAGGTCACTCAGCCATGGTAAGGCCAGGTCTGTCATTTCTTAGAGATCTTTCCTCAAGCCGTATAGTGATCTTTGGTTTCTACATATTAGTGTCTGGAACAGAAATGATAATTCTTTCACCTATAATTGCATTAAACTAATGAGAACTGAATGAGAAGATGTGTAGGGAACTGTTTGCTGCCTGATATGCATACGTTATTGTTATCACTAGTATCAGATGTGATTTCTCTCGTAAACCAACTGCTTATCCTTACTTTTCTTTCTATATTATTCCTTCTTTCTATATTATTGCTCACAGAAGTCATTGACCATTTAAAACGTTAATTCCACCAAATCATTTCAGTGCTTAAAATTTCTCTTTGGAGCCTGGTGCATGAGTTCCATGTCACTGAAAAGGCACTGAGTGATTGAGGTCCTGACTTGTTTATTTGCCTCCTTTATTTCACTATTCTGATTATATTGAATTTTCTGTTTTTAAAACATGTCACCCTAGACCAAAATATACTGTATGAAAAAAATGTAATAAAAATGTGTCAACTATGTTTTCATTTCCAAACATTTTAATAAATTGCTTCTCCTTGGACTGTTTATAATCAATTCCTTTACGGAGATGAAGTCTTCACTGCAGCTGAGTCTCTACTATTATATGTTGAAAGAAGTCTTCTCTGACTTGATTTATTTAAAAGTCTCCTCTGTCAGTAACCACCTTCACCTTAATTCTATTACTTCTGCTTTCTAGGTTAACTATCGCACTCATTTGCTTATTATTTATTATTCATACATCTCATTAGAAGTTAAGATCTCTGAAAGCATTGTTTTCTGTCATTTTCCCACCTCAGAATTCTTAACACTAGAGTGATGCCTACAATATCAGATATTAAACAAACAAATGGATGGGTTAATAATTTATGGTTTATATAACAAATAAATCACAGGCTACTATAATTAAGAGTTTTCATGGGAGGAGTGGTTCTTCTAAAGTCTCTGAGCTATCAGAGGAGAGATAAGTTCCTCCAAAACTGTGACCAAATATGTGGTACTCTATTAACAAGCATATTGTATAACATTAGCATTGTAGGCAAAGGAAGTATAAGGAAAAGCAAAGATGTACAAGGAAAGACTAGTATTAAAAGAGGAAAACCAAATGATTTATAAGGTTAAATTCAAGGCAAAAGTATGAGGAAAACAAATATATTTTATACTGATAAAATATAGCACCCACTGAAACCAATAGAAATAATCATTTAGTATCAAATAATATATTTTAAAAGAAAAGCAACAATCAATAAATCCAATGGAATAAATTATTATGGTAAATATACCATTTTCAAATTTCAAGTGCCACCTGAAAAGAGTAAGGATTGTGGGGGCTACATGAAATCAATTAAACAGCTATGATCTTTTAAAATATTTCTATTAAATCCAAAGATTGATAATATAGTTGGAAGAAATTCCAAAGGTAGTATAGGAAGGGTAATGTTAACATAGTAAACACAGCACAGAATGCCATGCCAACCAGCTCTGTACTTAGTGAGTCCTCCCTAAAATCAATGTCATGTCATTTGGCTTCTAGATCTGTTAGGAAGAAAAGAACAAACTTAGCTAATCAGTTTTGAATGTTATTTTTGAGAATTTCAAACTGCCAATGTAAAAAATCCCATGGATGCAATGGCTTATAGCAACAGAATTTTTTTGAAGCTTTTATAATCTGGGGATTTCAAGATCACAGCAGATTTGATATTTCAGTGAGAGCCTGTTTCATACTTCATAGACAGAAAGGTTTGTCACATAGAGGAAAAAAAGCTCTCTGACCTCTATAGGAAAATTAATCCCTTTCTTGAGGGAAGCACCCTCAGATCCTAATAATGAGCTTCTAAATGTCTTACTTTCTAACCCATTATTCAGGGGGTTAAAGTATAACATGTGTTTTGGAGGTAACAAACGTTCAGATCATAGCAGTCATCCTTAACCAAATTTCCAGAGAAACCAAAATCACTGATTAATGATGAAATCAGAGAGGGTGTTTATTCTTCGGGATGCAGAGTTATCAGGTAGTACTTTAAGAGAGGAATTCATGAGGAAGCAGTTACATTTTAGAGGAAAGTTGGATGAAGAGAAAGAAGGGTGCTGAAGACATACATTGACCTGAATTTGGATGCTGGATTTTTAATATCAGTCAGTAGCAAATGGAAATATGATAAAAGATAATTGGCTATCTGGGCAGAGGTGGCACATACCTTTAATCCCAACAATTGGGAGGCAGAGGCAGGCAGATCTCTGAATTCAAGGCCAGCCTGGTCTATAGAGTGTGTTCCAGGACAGTCAGGGCTACACATAGAAACCCTGTCTTGACAATAACCAAAAAAAAAAAAAAAAGATTGGCTAAAAAGTGTGTGTGTGTGTCTACATGCTTCTATTAATTATACAAGTGGAAATCCCCATAGATTCTATTAAAAAATTCAAAGAACTATTATTTACATGTGTTATAGGATACACAAAATATGCATATTGACTTATATACTAAAATGTTGAAATATGTAACACAAATTTAAATAATATGAATATAATAGAATATATGCAGATTTTCTACACAGGCTATTATAAAATGTTGAGAGAAATCAAAGCAGGAAAGATGAGCTGTGTCTTGGATTGCAGCATTATAAAGAAGTAAGCTTAGTAATGCCAATCTAATATGTTTAACAGCATTCAACATACAATACACATATGTATTGGCTTCTAAGATTGATAGAGGTAAAGAAATTTGGAAGCTTATAAGTCAACAAGACAGAATATAAGTCATGAAGACTTATAGAAAACACTAAACAGAAGGACAGCATAACTGTGAAGTAATAGATTCATATATTAATGAGACGACTCTACAAATAATTGAATATAAGCCCATAAGTATATTTTCATAAATGTGGCCAGTCAATATTTATTATTATAAGCTGTTTCCAGCAACATTCTCTAGCTTAAAGTGTATAGCTCAGAATAACATAGTTTGTGTGCCATTTGGTTCTTGACAAAAGTGCAGAACAAATCCTGAAGAGAATTTTCAACACTCTCTAACTTTGTGATAGAACAATTCAGCATCCATGTGCCTTGTCATCAATTGTGTTGGATGATGTTTTGCTGGGGCAAACACATGAAGGAGTGTTTTCTTGAAGTGGATACAGGTGAACGACTAAGGCAGACTCGTGAAGGAACAGTACACTGAGGCAAACACAGGAGAGAGGATGGTCTGCTAAAGCAAAAACATGAAAGTACACTTGATGAAGGATTCTTTGCTAGCAACATGCATACATTGGTCCACCTTACAATACATAGTTGAGCTCCATTTGTTGGGACTCTGCAGACTCGGGCTGATTGGATAAATGCACATACTGAGGCAAGACTATGCTGAGGCAAGGTGCGTGGAGGACATGTGATGTTTGGAGGACTCCACAGAGTAACAGAGATAGAGCTTGCCTTGCTTGTAGAGCTAACTGTACAATGTTTGTGATTCTTCTCTGATCTTTGCTTCCCTGAGAGAGGCACAGCTGAGAACTTCTCCATATGTTCCTCTGGGTCTCTCCTACTGAGACAGGGCTGTCTCTGCTAGGTGTACCACCTCTGGTGATTTGTGGTTGCTATCCCAACTCTACTGAACTGTACTGCTGGTGAATCCATGAAGTGTTTATGAGTATATCTGGCTGCTGCCATTGACCTATGAACTGAGCTGCCGATTTCCAGACAACACAGATGGGAGTTGCGTCAAAGAACCATTTCTTTTTTTTTTTTTTTTTTTTTATTTTATTTTTTTAATTTACATTCCAAATCATTTCCCCTTTCCCATTTCCTCCCTCCCCGAAAGTCCCATAAGCCCCCTTCCCTCCCTCTTTTCTCCATTCAACCCCCTCTCGTTACTCTGTCCTGGCGTTCCCCTACATCCAGTCTTTCCAGGACCAGGGGTCTCTCCTTCCATCTTCTTAGAAATCTATTGATATGCGGATTGTGTCTAGGGTATTCCGAGATTCTGGGTCAATATCCCCTTATCAGTGACTGCATACCATGTGTGTTCTTTTGTGATTGGGTTACCTCACTAAGGATGATATTTTCAAGATCTGACCATTTGCCTAGGAATTTCGTGAATTCATTGTTTTTAATTGCAGAGTAGTATTCCATTATATAGATATACCACATCTTCTGAATGCATTCCTCCGTTGAGGGACATCTGGGTTCTTTCCAGCTTCTGGCTATTATAAATAAGGCTGCTATGAACATAGTGGAGCATGTGTCCTTATTGCATGCAGGTAAAGCCTCTGGGTATATGCCCAGGAGTGGTATAGCCAGATCCTCCGGGAGTGTCATGCCCAGTTTTCTGAGGAACCGCCAGACTGCTTTCCAGAGTGATTGTACCAGCTTGCAATTCCACCAGCAGTGGAGGAGTGTTCCTCTTTCTCCACATTCTCGCCAACAACTGCTGTTTCCTGTGTTTTTGATCTTAGCCATCCTGACTGGTGTGAGATGGAATCTCAGGGTTGTTTTGATTTGCATTTCCTTAATGACTAAAGAACCATTTCTAAACAGGTCCACTTCCCCCATATCCTTTATTTCTAACAACCTCTGGTTGGTTGTGGACTACAAGAGAGGTTAAAGCATTTAAGAACCATCATTAAAAATAAGATAAAAAATTAAAGACACTATGACCAAAGCAACTCTTATAAAAAGAAAACACCTGATTAGGGGTTTACTCCATTATCATCAAGTCAGAGAGCATGAAAGGCATGGTGCTGGAGAAGTAGTTGAGAACCACAGCCTGGTACATAGTCAGGGGCAGGGGGGAGAGGAAGGGAGAGAGAGAAGAAGCAAGAAGCAAGAGAGGGAAGGGAGGAAGGGAGAGAGAGAGAGGGAGGGAGGGAGGAAGGGAGGGAGGGAGGGAGAGAGAGAGAGAGAGAGAGAGAGAGAGAGAGAGAGAGAGAGAGCGCATGTGTGAGCAAGCACCTAGATCTGACTTGAGATTTTGAAACTTCAATGATACCCTCAGTGATATACTTCCTCCAACAAGGCCACACATCCACACCTCCAGAATTGTTTTAATCCCATCAAAGGGTTCCACTCCTTGGTAACTAAGCATTCAAATATATGAGCCTGTGGGGACCACTCTTATTCAAAGCACCATATTCCACTCTCTTGTCCCTCTAGGTCAGTAGCCATTCTAAAAAGCAAAAAAAAAAAAAAAAAAAATCAATTTTGACTTATTTCAAAAGTCCTCATTGTATATCATAATCTCAAAACTGTCTAAAAGTCCAAATTCAAAGTCTCTCTGAGGTTCATGGCAATCTCTTAACTGTAACCCCTATAAAATAAAACTCAAAACTCAGATCACGTACTTCCAACATCCAGTGGCACACAATATTTATTACCTTTCTGACAGTGAATGAAGGAAGCACAATGAGGTAATACCAGGCCAAAGAAAGGCTGAAAAGCAGCTGGGCAAACTCCAAACTCTGCATCTCCACAACCCTTCTAAACTTTGTTGAATGCTAGACACTTCTCTCTCTTGAGCGGGTGCCAGACCCAGTCTGCAGCTCTCCTCTGCATCTACCTCATGGCTCTGACATCTCCAACATCTTGATGTCTCCAATGAAATCCATGTTTCATTTTCAAAACTTCAATGACCTCTTTGGACCTCCATGCAGGAACATTCTTGACATGTCTAACCTCAGTGACTTTCCTTAGACATGGAGTGAGAGTCCACAATCCCTTTCTTGTAGTCTTTACTGTAAAGCCAGAACCATGTGGCCACTGAAGCTGCTAATATCTGCTGCATGCTGGGACTGGAAAATGTCGCCCTCATCTGTTACATTTGTATCAGCTTTATGTTATTGATGGTTTCTTTTTGGCTTAAACTTTTCTTTAATTCATTCTCACAAGTTGAAAGTTTAGGGGCTGGGATTTTTGCCCTGATGTCACCACTTCCTTTATTCCATTTAGCATATTGCCTCTTTCTTTGAAATTTTTATCTCCTTGAGCACTGGACTTAGCTTCATTACACTTCCTGGTGCTCCTTCACTCCCCAAACTGTACATTTTGTATTTCTTTTTCATTATAGATCTATGTAAGAGTGATTACTATTAAGCACATGACATAGTCAATACTAGACTGTCTTGAAATTTCCTCTATTAGTACCATGAATCTGAAATTCTTCAGTTAAGCTTCAGGCAGATTTTTAGGACAAGGGCAAAAACTCCACTCACATTCTTTTACAAAATATTCTAAGAGTGGTCCCTAGGCAACTTACTAATATTCTTTCCATTTGAAACTTCTTAAGCTGAGCTTCCACAGTTCATGTTGCCCTTAGCAACACTGTCTTCTAGGTTTCCAATAAGATGGCCCTTTAAGCCCCATTTAAAGTGTCTAAATTTTAACTTTTCTGCCCTAAATTCTCAAAGTCATCCATAGTCCACCAGCAAACAGCATGGTCAGGTCTGTCACAAAAACTACTTACCAGTCTCTGGTGCCAACTTTGTTTTAGTCACTGTTCTATTGCTGTGAAGGAGCACCATCACCAAGGCACTCTTAAAAAGGACAGAATTTACTTGGGGCTCACTTACAATTTCAGAGGCTTAGTTCATTATCGTTAAGGAATGGAACATAAAACTCAAGGTGCTGGAGGAGTAGGAGAGAGAGAGAGAGAGAGAGAGAGAGAGAGAGAGAGAGAGAGAGAGCCTTTAGAAAACTCAAAGCCTACCCCTAGTGACACACTACCTCTATCAAGGCCACACCTCAAAATCTTACCAAAGAATTCCATTTCTTGGGGACTAAGCATTCAAATACATGAGCCTGGGGGTGAAGGTGGGGAGGAGGTCATTCTTCTTCAAATCACTACAATCCATATATGATAAAATTGATCTGGTTTAGACTAAGACCTCCATTTATTAAAAAAAAAATCCTAAACTAAAAAATAAAGCAAAAAGTTATAATGAAAGATAGAAAGGAAAATTACATTTAGGCCAACTGTTCCTGGATATGATATTAAAAGAAGAGTCTATAAAAGAATAAAACTCACAGATTGACTTCAAAACAATTAAAAACTTCTACACTGTGAAATACATTGCTAAGAGTATAAAAAGACAACCTTCAGACTGAAAAGAAAGTTTACAAATCATATATCTAAGAAGATATATGTATCTAAAACATAAAAATTTTGTACATGAAGTCCAAATTCACAGTGAGGAATAAGCAACTTTTAAATTGAAAAAAAAAAGTCTTAAAAAGATACTTTGGTGAAGGGAACTTAAAATGGCAAATAGAAACATTAAAGTAGCTAGCACACATGGTTTAGGGAGAGGGGGAGCATGAATCAGACTCTAGTGAGTACCTGACCATAGCATATAACAGTATAAGACCATTGAAGAAAGTATGAGGACAGTTTTACATTACCTATATCACCTTTATCCCAACCCCAGGCATCATGGCACAGGCAGAAATATCATCTGCTTGTGAGAAAGAAGTGAGCACATGCCTTTGTCCTGGATCTCACTAACAGGACTTTCTTTGTAAAAGCCAGCACTGGTTGACTACATGTCTCTAACTTCCATGCCAGTAATTCAGCCCAGTGCCAGGTGGCAACACATAGCCTCAAGCATGTATGGCAAGTTCGGTTTCTGGCATGAACCACTGGCACATTCTGGACACCAGCAATGAAAGGTTCAGTCAGAACTCAGCAGCCATTAAGACAAGCATAATGAGAAATGGTACTGAAAAGATCTTCCCTGGGCTTCTGCTCACCACAGAACTGTATTTGCTATATTAAATCACAGGCTTTGGGTATAGACATGGCAGCTGTAAGGTTTCTCGAATGACATAGTGTCAAGCCTGCTATGAGGCTTTTCTAAGAAAAAGCAGTTGTGAAGGTTAGAGTGACATATACTTCTTCAAATGTTCAGATGCTGATGTGTGCCCACTGGATCAAGTACAACTTTATTTGTGTCACCAAACAGACACAATAAAGCACCATGAACTTTATTCATGAGGGAGTGGGAGCCAAATTGAAAAGGATGAAACTAGATGTTTTCTAATTGCTCTAGCTAGAACTTCAAGTACTATATTGAATAGATATGGATAGAGAGGGCAGCCTTGTCTAGTCCCTAATTTTAGTGGGATTGCTTCAAGCTTCTCTCCATTTAGTTTGATGTTGGCTATGGTCACTTGATCTTTGACAAAGGAGCTAAAACCATCCAGTGGAAAAAAGATAACCTTTTCAACAAATGGTGCTGGTTCAACTGGCAGCTAACATGAAGAAGAATGCAAATTGATCCATTCTTATTTCATTGTACAAAGCTCAAGTCAAGTGGATCAAGGACCTCCACATAAAACCAGATACACTGAAATGAATAGAAAAGAAACTGGGGAAGAGCCTTGAGCACATGGGTATAGGGGAACATTTCCTGAACAGAACACCAACAGCTTATGCTCTAAGATCTAAGATCTAAGAATTGACAAATGGGACTTCATAAAATTACAAAGTTTCTGTAAGGCAAAGGACACTGTCAATAGAACAAAATGCAACCAACAAATTGGGAAAAGATCTTTACCAACCCTATATCCGACAGAAGACTAACATACAATATATTCAAAGAACTCAAGAAGTTAGATTCCAGAGAACCAAATAACCCTATTAAAAATGGGATACAGAGCTAAACACAGAATTTTCAAGTGAGGAATATCGAATGGCTGAGAAGCACATAAAGAAATGTTCAACATCCTTAGTCATCAGGGAAATGCAAATCAAAACAACCCTGAGATTCCACCTCATACCAGTCAGAATAGCTAAGATCAAAAACTCAGGTGATAGCAGGTGCTGGCAAGGATGTGGAGAAAGATGAACACTCCCCCAGTGCTGATGGGACTGCCAGCTGGTACAACCACTCTGGAAATCAGTTTGGCAGTTCCTCGAAAATTGGGGATAATACTACCAGAGGACCCTGCTATACCACTCCTGGGCATATATCCAGAGGATTCTCCAGCATGCAATAAGGACACATGTTCCACTATGTCCATAGCAGTCTTATTTATAATAGCCACAAGCTGGAAAGAACCCAGCTGGCCTTCAATAGAGGAATGGATACAGAAAATATGGTACATTTACACAATGGAAAACTACTCAGCTATTAAAAACAATGAATTCGTAAAATTCTTAAGCAAATGGAGCTAGAAAATATCATCCTGAGTGAGGTAATCCAATTACAAAAGAACACACATTGTATGCACTCACTGATAAGTGGATATTAGTCCAGAAGCTTGGAATACCCAAGCTTCAATTCACAGACCAAATGAAGCTCAAGAAGAAGGAAGAACAAAGTATGGATACACTGGTCCTTCTTAGAAGGGGGAACAAAATACTCACAGGAGGAGATACAGAAACAAAGTGTGGAGCAGAGACTGAGGGAAAGACCATCCAGAGACTACCCCTCCTAGGGATCCATCCCATATACAGTTACAAAACCCAGACACAATTGTGGATACCAACAAGTGCTTGTTGACAGGAGCCTGATATAGCTGTCACCTGGAAGGCTCTGCAAGTGCATGACAAATACAGAGGGGGACACTCTCAGCCAACCATTGAACTGAACACAGAGTCCCCAGTGGAGTAGCTAGAGAAAGGACCAAAGAAGCTGAAGGGGTTTTGCAGTGCCATAGGAGGAACAACAATTTGAACCACCCAGTACTCCCAGAGCTCCCAGGGACTAAACCACCAACCAAAAAGTACACATGGAGGGATCCATGGCTCCAAGTGCATATGCAACAGAGGAGGTCCTTGATGGACATCAAAGGGAGGAGAGGACCTTGGTCCTGAGAAGGATAAATGCCCCAGTATAGGGGAATGCCAGGACAGGAAGTGAGAGTGGGTGGATTGGTAAGCAGGGGGAAGGGGTATGGGTTAGGGGATTTTGGGGGTTGGGGAAAAAGCAGGAAAGGGGACAACATTTGAAATGTAAATAAAGAATATATCTAATAAAAACGTATAAAAATATCAAGCTTGATATTTTTTATTTAAATAAAATAATATTCCAAGTTAAAAAAAAAGAAACTAGATGTTTTAAGGGAGCTCAGGGAAGACCTCACGAGGCGAGGGGGAGTCAGGCTGAAAGATGTAGTAGAGAAAAATTAAATAACAAATTAAATTTCAGAGCTAAAAATGCAGTGGATGAAATGAAGAAAATAAGGTACATTGAAGCATCAAGGGCAGAATAATCAGGAAGAAAGAGTCTGGGAAGATATGCATTTAAAGCAGAACAATAGAAGGAAGCTGAATGAAGAGGATTATGGGATATGTGAGCTAGTGTTGCTAGAGAGCAAAGGGTTCATTCACAAGAATCCAGGAAGGAAAGGGGAAAGACAAAGCCTTAAGACCTTGTGTAAGGAGTCAGTAGCAGCAGCGGGCATGGCAGTTCACTCTGTCATCCCTGTATTTGAGAGGTAGAGATAGGAGGATCCTTGCAAGTTTGAGACCATCAAGGCCTACTTAACAGGATTCTGTCCCTAAAAATAGAGGGATAGAGTCACTAGCAGAAAATAATCCAAATACAGAGAAACTATGTAAATATTAAGGTCTGTTAGTTTATTTTCTGATGCTAACAACCCAACTCCATTAGGCCTCAACCCTACCCAAAGAACTATGGACAGCTAAGGAACACTGAGAGCTAGAAATGTAGTTTTACCTAGGGGAGAACACAACAGTTGGTTGTCTGATACCAAATGATCAGCCCAGAAACCATATAAAAGTAACATTAGACAGACTGAGCAGGTTATATTTAGGAAAAGATACGTATATACATATACATATGTATATAACAACAATTAACGAATAAAGCAGGCCACAATTTTGAAAGAGAACGGGGGTGGGGGGAATGGGATGTTTTGGATGAGGAAAGGGGAGGTGGGGATGATGTTATATGATAATGTCTACAAATATCTTTTTTTTAAGGAAAGAGATTTGTTTACAGTTTTGTAGGAAGTATCACTTTGGTGAGAGGCTTCCAGAGGACAGTCCTGAGGTGACACAGAACATCACAGTCTAGAGACTGGGAGCATGCAGGCCTATCTCTTGGTCTTTCTTCACCCCAATTACCTTATCTAATTCTGATCACCTATCCAAAACTCTACCTCTAAACACCTCAGGGAGATGAGGTTTCAATACTACTAACAACTCACAATGGGGATTTCATATCAACATTTGAAGTCTCACGAAGCACACTCAACCATTACTAATTCTTAGCACTTGGAGGGAGAAAGTGAGATGTCTACCCAGAAGCAACCCAACTAACCCTGAGTCCAGCTATTAGAACTAAAAAATAGAAAGAGGTTTCTGAAAACAGAGCAAGAAGAGAATAAAGTGATATATAAGGGGTCCTAATGTTCTTAGCAGCAGACTGCCCAGCATGAAACACACAGCGAAGGAGAGTTGGGAAAACAAAGCTGTCAAGCAAGAGAACTCTTCCCTAGAAAAGTGTCATCCAGAAACCAAGAGAATTAAAGGCTGTTCCAGACCAAAAGGAAGGAAGAGGAAAGAAGAGAAAAGTCAGCCCAAAGATCTAGCACCACTAGACTTGGCTTGGAAGAAATAAGGAAGGAAATTTGTTTAGCTAGATGAAAGGATGCTCATTAGGAACTTGAGGCACAGAACTCATTGGTTAAGATAATAGAGTCAAATCTAGTGCCCCAGTGCTATAAAGTCACCACCTTTACTATGATGGTGAAAAGAGAAAATTATTAAAATATTAGTATGATAGTAATGTATTAGGATGCAAATATGCATATAAAACTGCAAATTTTAATATTCTAAATTCAAAACGTTATGTGTATTGAAGTGGCAGAAGCTTTTCTTTTCTTTTTGCAGTCAAATTTAAAACTGTTAATTAGCTTAAAATACACTGTTTTAATTGTAGAAACTTTTTTAAAGCTACACAGTAATAAGAGTACAAACACATAACAGACACATAGATCAAAACCAAAAAGCAAAATGAAGATGAAAACATGCCATTAAAGAAAAATCTATCTGGGTGAAGTATCCCACATTTGTAATCCAAGCAATAAAGAAAGGGAGGCAAGAGAACCATGATTCTGAGACCAGCCTGAATTACCTAGTGAGATCATGGGGGGAGAGGGAGGGGCAGAGGAGGGGAGAAAGGGCTACAGATGTTAACTTTAAAGGAAGATAGCAATTAAAGAAGGAAGGATGAAAAATTTAGAAAACAACAAAATGAAAGACATTCCTACCTTTTACTGATAAGCTAAATATAAATACCCCATTCAAAAAGAAGATGATGAATTGATAAGCATATTTTATTCAGAGAGGATGAATTGATAAGCATATTTTAAAGGCTCCAATATATGCTGCCTAAAGACACCTCACTGTTTGGCCTATAGAGACTCAAAGTGAAAAAATGGAAAAGATAGTCCATACAAATGAAAACAAGAAGGAAGTGGTGGTCCTTGCTTCTATAGTATATAAAACAAATTAAAAAAACAGAAAACAGAAAACAAAAAAGTTGTTATGTAAAATAACATGCACACACACACACATACACACACATACACATACCTTTTGTTTGGTAGTTGTCTTGTCAATTTTATTTATTTTTAGTTTGCTTTGATTGTAAATGTGCTCTTTGAATCTTTCCATGTTTCTTTCATTTTTTTGTAAATTATATATATATATACATATATATATATATGTATATATATATATATATATATATATATATATATATATATATATATATATAGAGAGAGAGAGAGAGAGAGAGAGAGAGAGAGAGAGGTGGGAAGGTAGAGGGGATTTGGGAGCAGTTAGAGGGGAATAATATGACCAAAATATATTGTATAAAAACGTTCAAATAATTTTTTAAAGTATCAAATATTTAGGCATGGAATGAAGTTACCTCAGTACAATTAACATAGTAAGAGTGATAAATCACAATTAATATGAACAAACAGTAGTTTAGTGAAGAAGGTTCTTAGATGAATACACACACTTAGAGCCAACTGCTTTTCATCATAGGTGCCGACAAGGAACAGCAGGAAGAGGTATCCTTCAAAACAATAGTACTGGAAAAATAAGATATTTACGTGACAATTAAAATTAGACCTTTTCTCACATAAGACACATCAAGTTGAAACATATTAAAGTTTTAAAGGTTAGACACAAAGCTATGAGATTCCAGCAAAGGGAGGGAGGGTAGAGGTAAATATTTTCACAGCCATGTCTAGACAATGAATTGGGAGATAAGCAATCACAGGAAAAAAGCCACACAAAAATGTTTCTGCATAGGAAGAAAGAAAGTGAAAGATTGAAGAGACTCCTGACAGAACTGTAGAAACATATCTGCAAATCATCATCTGGTAGGGGATTACTATTGAAGGAAACAAATCATTGCCTTAAAATACGCAAAAGACTTAAATAGACATTATATCAAAATCTTCAAAAGGATTTATTTTGTCTATTGGCACATGTGTGCATGTGAGGGTATGTCAGTGTGTCAGTGTATGGAGATCAGAAGGAGGCACTGGGTCTTTCAGAGTTGGAATTCCAGTCATGTGCAGGAAACTCTGTTGGTGGGTGCTATGATTCTCCTGCTTGTGTGGCAAATGCGCTT
Organism: Tokudaia tokunoshimensis; assembly: GCA_036184795.1. Classification (NCBI taxonomy): domain Eukaryota; kingdom Metazoa; phylum Chordata; class Mammalia; order Rodentia; family Muridae; genus Tokudaia; species Tokudaia tokunoshimensis. The sequence continues at coordinate 90,825,191 of BTHU01000012.1, read as the reverse complement.
AAAGGCTAAGCCATAGCTCCAGTCTCTGAACTAACATTTGTGAACAAATATGTAGAAATGGTGAAAGAGTATGTGAAAAAATACACATCATCCTAATCACTTAATGAAAATTAAAGCCATAATGAGTGTCACCTTTCAACAATTAGAGTGGCCATAATTCAAGCGACAATAAATAGCATGTCTGATAATGTGAAGAAAGGAACTCTTGCTGCACTGTAAGAGAGAATATTAATTAGAGCCATTACAGAGAGCAGTATAAATATTCCCTCCAGAATTAAAAATATGACTGTAGATGATCCAGCAACCCCACTACTGCATGCATAAGCAGAGGAAATGAATTCAAAATGTCAAAGAGACATTCTGTACTCTCATGTTCACCCCAGCATTTTCCATGATAGCTCAGACACAAATTAACTCAAGTGGCCACCACTGGGTGGATACCTAGACTGCCTACCTTCTTCTTCCCACATTGTCTTTTTAGGTCATGCTCAACTTTTCCCAGTTGTGCAAACAGATTTTTGTGAAGCTATCAAAGCAATTCGGAACAGCAATTCAGTGAGGAAGCAAGCACTTTTTATGAATGTGAATCTACATATGAGAACAAAATAAGCCTCAAGCCTTGTTTGCCAATCTACACAAAATTTCCAGGAAAAATGTGGACCTGAAAATAAAGCCAAATATTATATAACTTCTAGAAGAAGCATGAGGTCTTTGGGTCTCAGTTGGGCAAGCATGTCTTAGGCAGAACAAGGAAGAGCGTAAGATAGAGGAAAATGATAAGGTGTGTTTGACTCAAATTTGAACTTCTCATCAAAACACAAGTTTAAGAAAACTACACATTCAGGTAGTATGTATCACACAAAATTTATGTATCCAATAGACAAGAATTAAATCCAAATTTAATTATGTATACAGGCAATAGGTAGACCTGTGGGAAACGTTGCATTAATAAGCAAATAGACACAATGCTATCAGAAGTCAAATATCAAACCTCTGATGAGATGCCATTTCAAAACTTCTAGAAAGGATAAAATTTTAAAAGTATTTGGCATTGGTTTTGGCAAGGTTGTAGAGCAAATGCAGACTCATATATTAGCCTCAAGAAAGAAAATAGTGAAGGACATTTGGAAAAATAGTTTGACAGCTCATAGAGTTAAATATATGCATATATATAACTCAAAAATTTTGTTGCAAGATATTTACCAGAGATGAAGGGAGCACATAAACACTTGAGCAAGAATGCTATCAGCACCTCTATTTATAGCAGCAAATAAGCTGCAAACCATGTAACCTATAACCCACAAGGAAACAACTACATGTTGTACACTCAAAATATGGTATACTCTTCAATAAGAAGAAATCGGGATCAGTATATGGTGAAGTAATGTCTAACAATTGCAGGAAGGGAAAAATTAGATATGTGATTACACCCCTGCTTACATATTATATGCAAAAGCACATAAACATAAATGTGTGTGTGTGTGTGTGATTTTATATATGTAGGAAATCTTATGACAAACAAAGCTTATTTGTGATGAAGTAAAGTGAACATTTTCTGTTTTTGTTTTGTTTTTGTTTTCTGGGGATGGAGGTGTCAGATGGCTCTTTGAGGGAGTAAAAATGCTCTACATTTTGATGGGGTATGAGTTACACAAGTAAATGCTGTTTTCAAAATGTCTACATCTGTGTGTTTAAGATGTGTGCATTTCAATGTATGCAAATATGATTTCAAAAAGAGAAAGAACCATGGAGAAATTGTGAAATGGAGAATTTAAAATGAACAATTGATTGGGATATTCTCTTTAGGCCAGAGTAATGATGCCTAAGGCAAAGGACCTACTATTAATTTTGATAATGGAAAAGGCATAACAATGAATGTGCTTCTTACAAACAATATCCAGGTAGAAGATAGGACAGTACTGAATGCGTGTGTCTCTCCTAGACAAAGATTTGCATCAGGACCTGCCTGAGGATGGCTCTCAGCTGAGCTGGACCACAGGCCGTAGATCATCCCTGGTGATGAGCCACGTTTCAAGCAGGGAAGTAGAATGTTTGTGGAAGGGTTGTGGCGTTGACGAGAGTGTGCACTTTGGTTTCAGGATACATTTACATAATCCTATATTATTGACTGGGTGAAATAATTCTAAGATATAAAATTAATTGGCTATGTATTGGAATGCATTCATTGCTGTTTTTCCATTATCAAAATTAATAGTAGGTTCTTTGCCTTAAGCTGGCATTAGTCTAGCTTAAAGAGAATATTCCAACTTATTGTTCATTTTATTGTTCATGTTATTATTCTCCACTTCAAAATACAGTACACTAGAAATGTATTGGAATAGCCACTGTCTAACATGACCGAGAACAGAGAACACAGCTATGAGGTAGATCAGAGAACACAGTTATGAGGTAGATCAGAGGATTTCTCAAAGAGCAATTGAGAGCTGCGATTCTTTTTTTTTTTTAAGATTTATTTTATTTATTTATTGTATATGAGTACACTGTAGCTGTCTTCAGACACCAGAAGAGGGTGTCAGATCTCATTATGGATGGTCGTGAGCCACCATGTGGGTGCTGGGATTTGAACTGAGGACCTTCGGAAGAACAGTCAGTGCTCTTAACCACTGAGCCATCTCTTCAGCCCCAGAGCTGTGATTCTAAGATTCACTTAAAAGTCTGTTTCCAATCACCATGAACCAGCACTGACCCCTCTTTCCACATAATTCAGCAGATTTTACTAGTACTTGGGGACATTTTTGTAAACATTTGTTTTCAGAATGCCAGTTATGCAGAAACATCCCCCCAAACCAACCAACCAACCAACCAACCAAAAAATCCCAACCCCCACCACAAACAAGAACAAGAACAACAACATAATGAAAACAAAACAAAACACCTGCCTTCAAGCAAAGCAACAGCCAAAGTCTGCTATGAAGGTAGTGATGTAGTAAGAATGCTTTGTGCATATATGTATGAATAGTGTGTATGTGTGTGTGTGTGTGTGTGTAGGCTACTTAGATGTCTTCCACTTTTACTCTTCATGTTATCTTTTGAGGCAGGATCTCTCAGGAAGCACAGAGTTCACTGATGGACCACACTAACTGGCCAATGGTAGGCAAAGAACCTTCCAACTGTGCCCCCAAACCCCACCACAGCATTAGGGCAGTTCTCTAACGCCACATCCCTTGTCACAGAAGCTACTTTATTGACTGAGCCATCTACCAGTCCACGGATGTTTTAATTTTTTGATGATATTTTTGTTGTTGTTGTTTTGGATATAGACCTTTCTCTCTAGCGGCAGGAAAAAGCTTCATCTTGAGCAGAAGCAGCAATAATATGAAATCATAGTACACAGAGAACATTTTACTCTCTGAGTGTGCGCCTGCTGAAGTCTCTCGCTGATGGGGCTCCTCGAGGGCCCAGAGCAGCATAAGCTGTCCCTGTAGGATCTTTGTTTTGCTTTCTGTTTATTTGTTCTCACATGGAGCTGGAGTTCATTAATGGCAATAACACTGCATTAAGAGATATGAAAACAGAACTTTCCATCACATTCCCATTAAAAGTGGCAGTTCCAGACAATTCCACGCTCTTGTGCAACATGTAGTTCTTGTAAGGATGAGCTTAACTTGAACTATTACAACACTTGCTGTACTATATTGCCAATAACTGAAATAGAATTTGCTACAACTCCTTATAATTGTTACATGAGACTTAACATGCCCAAGCACAGTCCTCTACTAAGTCTTGAGTAATAACAAATTAAATCATAGCTTAGCTATTATTATTTTGCATTGGGAAGAGTCAAATCTGTAATATATGAAATTTATTTGCGTGTGAGCTTATAGAAGCAGTGTCCTTGTGCTAAGGGCTTCAAATGCTATTTTGTCTTAAGGATCTTCAGAATTATAAATTTGAGTACATTATAAAATATATTTTATATTTGTATATAGTAATATAGTTAAGTATCTAGTATATTCTATTAGTACATGAGAAGTTAATTTCTCCTGATGTAACATTATTCTTCAGAAGAGTATAAATTAGGGAACAGATTTCATATGAAGATTGTGTTCTTGCCCTGAGACTTTTCTAGGCAATGCTGGAAGCAGAGAGAAAAACATGGAGGCCAGATTTCCTTGTTCTAAAACTGACATTCCCTTCACCTGCCAGGAACATTAACGAGTCTGCCTGGTGACTTTGTTTTCAGTGTGAATATAGTTTATCTCTTTTCTTGTTTGTGTAGAAGAATGCTGGACTCAAGGAGATTTTCCTCTTCTTGTACTTCAGATGCTAGGAAGTGAGTTAGGTTTCAGATGTGAAAATAGCTATGAGAAGAAATTGTTAACATAAGGTTTTGCCTGGTCAGTGAAACCACATTTATTCCTATCAATAGATATTCAAACTCAATTGTCAATGGGTGGTAAAAGTCTCTGATTGCAAATAGTTTGGTTTCAAGTTATCACACAGTTACATGTACAATAGTTGTGGCATAGCAGCCACAGTACTACAGTACAGATCAAATACACACTAAGCCACACTTACAATTGTCCCAAAGCCCCAAGGATTAGAAGGATGGGTTATAAATCCTACATTCATTCTCAGGGCTTTCTTTGACTTTGTAGAATGGAATGCTGAGCTCCCAGTCAAGTCTCACCACTTGATGTGGGATGCTTTTAATAAGGTCTAGCCATAGAGTGGGTAATTGAGGAGGACCTGGGGGTGTGAGAAGAACTTTCTTCAGAATTTATTCTCCATCCTTGTTACCCCAGGGGTAGGGGTTGATCTAGGAATTAGCCTAATTTTCTCTCCTTATCCTTTGAGAGAAAAACAAGATAACAAGATATGCATATAAAGCCAGTGTGCATTCTTATGATGATTTCCTTCTGAATTCCAGAAGAACTCAGGAAGACAGGTTTGACATTATGCTTAATGGTCAAACCTGGGCCCAAGCATAAGTAAGACTTTCTTTTTTCCCTCTAAGAATCTAGTCTATTAGGAGAGACAAAGCCTTTAAAAAAGTAACTACAAAGTGAAGTCTGTTTCTAGAAAAGTTGACCATGTCTATGGTATCACCACAATATTATCTAGGGGCCTCTTTTCTTTCATGGGAGTTTTATGTTAACCAGAGGGTTTATTTGACTATGATAGAGAATTTTTAGATGTTAAAAAAAAAAAAAGACATCCTTCTACAAAGTTAGTAACATCTTTGCGCCAATAACCAACCCATGCGATTTTAGTTTCTTAGGAGTTATATACAAGGAAATTGATAGAAATCAGGACAAGGCAGAAGTCTGCAGACACAGAGCAGCTGAAGGAGAAGCCAATGGGGCAGATCCTTCATCCCATGAATGGAGACGTAGCAAATGGGTCTAATCCCTTACCATTTCCTCCGAGGCTAGAGAGTACACAGCGATTTTAAGTATCTCAATCATATATGTCTTGTATACAGATTTATCCTTTGAGTCTCAGATCGGACCAGAGAAGGAAGCCAAATAAAAACAGCTGTTTTGGAGTCTTGGGCTCTCCCATCTTCTCACTGCTGTTCTTCCAAAGTCCTGAGGTAGGCAGTGTCTCTGACCCCACTGAAGTCTTACACAACCTTTATATTTTATCTTTTATGTCCATGATTTAACAAGAGTCATCCTAAGTTAAACATAAGAATAGGATTCCACACAAAAGGCACTGTGTGTTTCTCGCTGTATAACAAAGAGACTGTCATTTGGATGGAGAGTAGAATTTCCTATAATCAATCCATTTTATAGATGACATACAAAGATGACTTCTGCTTGATTTTTGACTATCACTTGAAAGATATGTTTCTTTTTGGGGCCTCTGCTGCTTCTCAAGTTATGAGTTTAAAATGTATAACAAAGTTCTAATAGACAGGAAGATTTGGGTCACAGTCCATACCACATAAATGACTGTATCCACATTCACCACATTTTGTGTGCCAATAAGATAGCCGTCAGGCTACTTTCTGTTTTGAAGAGGAAGGGTAGAGAGTAGAAATAAGGGATGGAAAAAGGAAGCGAGAAAGGAAGGAAGGAGAAAAAGGAACACAGTCAGACTTCTTAAACTCCACTTTGCAAAAGATGGAGACCACTACAGTATGGTAGGACTTTCTTGGACCCTCCAGTCACCAAACAATGACACAGAGACTTATAAATTTTATTCTAGCTTAGGCCACCTCGCAGCTAACTTAATTAACCCGACTATTCTAGTCCATGTCCTGCCACATGGCCTGCCTCTCTCTCTCTTTTCCTGTTCATCAGACCTCCTCCATGTCCACTGGTGAATCTTCTCATCTCTCATTTCTGTCCCAGAGACCTTTTCTCCGTCCAAAAGTCTGACCTTCTACTTCCTGCCTAGCTATTAGCAATCTCCTTTTTATTAAACCAATCAGAGAATGAGGAGGATGTACGTTTACAAAACACTGAGGCAGGTGATCAGTTCTCAGTTCTCTCCCTGGTACAGAGTTAACAACCGAATAAAACAAAGAGAACTTTCACACAGTGCACCCCAACACTACAGAAAACCACAACCAATCAAAATGCAGATGTGTGTAGTCCCAGATACATCTACAGAACCAAAAGCTCAAGGAACACTGAGGAAGATGGGGCCATGATCACCGTGTCATCTTTGTTCATATTAAGAAAAATCTAAGAAATAACCTGTTTATGGAATAGGAAAGGAAGGACATAAGGAGGCTCAAGGCTCTTCACTGACTTTATAGTTGCACTCCTCTATGAAATTCCCAACTGATTGCACTTGGCCTTGGAGGGTCTTGGGTGTGTGCCGGATGGAGTGTATAGGCTGGAGAAAGCAATCAGAAATGGTAGCACCTTATAGGTGGCCAAGAGGGTGCTTTCATCCATGCAGGGTGCAGACTTTTCAGTTCAGCTGCTTTAGAGTGACCTTGTGCTTGTCCATAATCCTTCATCTGTGTTCTGTAAGTATCGTCCATAATCCTTCATCCTTACTGGGCTTTCTAAGTAAGTCCAACAAACTCACTGATTCTCCAGGGTGAACTCTGATGGTTTGTCATTGGGACATTCCAAGGAGGGGTACTTGCTACTTATGGCTCCCCTGGGAGGGATCTGTACAGCACCAGTCATCTTTCTTCTCCAGGGTGTTGTTCTCCTTAATTTTCTCTCACCTTGCAAATGGACCTTGGGTGGTCTGACAGTTCCATCATATCTGAAAGCTAACAGCAATGAATACCATGATCTCCTTATGGCACACAGGGTTTATTTCAGAGTAAATCTAACTCTTTCTTTCCTTGAAATATTTTCCCCCTAAAATGCTACTGTTTTCCCTCTTGGCTCTGAATTCAAATGGGATTCCAGAGCGGCCATTAAACAATATTGTGATACTTTTTTTTTGTAACAGCCATGTGTTTGTTAGTTTATTCATTTTTTTTTTAAAAAAAGGAAAAAAGTTAAAGCCATTATTGTAAGACCAGTTACTCCTTCAGTGACAGGCTCAGGTGACAAACTCACTCATTTTTTCCCAGGCTCTTGCCAATCTCATTGATCAATGGCACTGGCTAGGAAAGGTATTTCTATATAGGAGCCTTACTGTGTGTCTGTACAGCAGCCTTACTGCTTGTTATCTTGTGAGATAGCATGGTGACACAAGGGAAGGGAGACTGGAGCTGTCACATGTCTGTACTGACAAAGTCTTTTATGGTATTAAGATGATTCTGGATATAGGATGTTGACTCTATATGGTCATGGCACACACCTCTGGAGCAAATATGAAAGCTAAAGCACATACTGGAAGATCTACAAGGTGTCAACAGCTGTTTATCCTTTATATGTTGCTTCCAACTCTACTGAAAATTTCAGACTTTGAAGAGTGTTGTCACCATTTGTATTTGATACAGTTCTAGGTCTTTAAATTCATTTCATTTCTTCCTAATAAACTAGCATGGTCTTCCAGAAATTCAGGGCAAAAGGAGGCTCTTTGTCCATATTCAAAGCTGAAGTTTCAAAACTGCTATCAAGGTTTGGAGGCAAGCTCCTTGTTTCTACCTGTACTCCCACTTCCCTTTTATTAGAGCTTTATTCATTTTATTTTATGTACCCTTTGCCTGAATGTTTGTATGTGCACTGAGTGCATGCCTAGTGCACAGTAGGGGTCAGAAGTGGGTATCAGATTCCCTGGAACTGGAATTATAGAAAGTTGTAAGCAGCCAGGTAGATGCCGAGATCCAAACCCAGGTCTTCTGCAGGAGCAGCCAGTGTTCTTAACTGCTGAGCCATCTCTCCAGCCCCTATATTTGTTTATCTGCCCTAATGCTTCCATATTTTGTTGTTTCTGAAACCCAGACTCTTACTTCTCCATCCTTCTGCAAGACTCCCCTGACCCTGTCTTCCTGTTTTGTTTTGTTTTGCTTTTCCCTATGACTTGCTGCCTTGTGAAGCTTCTCTGGGTTCAGTGTACTGCAGCAAGTAAGCGATGGTTTTTACACCTTTAACTTTGGTTTTGACTCCTTAGATCCCAAATAATTGGGAGATTAAAAAAAGAAGCAGAAATTCATTGTCTTATAAATCACCAAAAGGAAGAAATTAAGATGCATTATTTTTCTGGGTATGAATTTGTCATTTGCTGTCTTGCGAATTAGTAAAAACTCATAAATGCTCCTGAGTATTTACTCATATCATTTTTCCCTGGCACTGGTTTTTAATGTGGCCAGGGTTCCAATGGCTCAGCATGGAGACATAATTAATTCATTCTCTGGAGCAAAGTAGATAATGACAAGTAAATGATTAATCCCATTTTTATGGCTGTGTTCAATATTATATTTACTTAGTAAGAGTGTCTAAAGAGAGTAGTTGATTGAAACAAAAGCATGAATTATAGATGATAGCAAAGGTCAAAGGGAAGGTTATTGTTTTGATTGACATGCACTATGTGGGTAAACCAAGCTACAAGACTCTTCCTACTTGTTAATCAAAGATGGGTGGCTTCATGACACATGATAGAAGTCATTACATCACAAGTAGATTGTGTGTGTGTGTGTGTGTGTGTGTGTGTCTGTCTGTCTGTCTTATGGGCTCCACTCCTTCCTCTTTTGCAAATGCTACAAATCAACCAATGATTATTCAGGGAAACCCTGATAGTAGTTGTTCTCAACCTTCCTAATGCTGTGACCCTTTAAGTTTCTTAAGTTGTGGTGACTCCCAATCATAAAATTATTTCAGTGCTACTTCATAACTGCAATATTGCTACTATTATGAATCATAATATAAAAATCTGATATGATATATAGGATATATGATGTGACCTCCCACCCCTGAGGGGGTTGCAGCACACAGGTTGAGAACCTCTGCCTTATAGTCTGTGCAGGCTTTTTATTAAGTCACTCATAATAAATTACGTTTTCTAGAATATCTTTTCTCGCATTGTTTCTGGTTTGCATAGGTCATTTAAGATGTTGTATGTTCAATGTCCTTGATCATACAAATCACAACCATCATTTCTTAATAAAGTTTTCATTTTTCCCAATCCCAAGATCTCCAACAAAGTTTTAAATATTTTATAAGTTCAGTTATTATCTTGCATGAAAAGAACTACAGTAACAATGTTAGTAGCTTTTTCAGATGACACTGATAGATTTTGGCATCTCTGGTTTCTTGAAAATGTTTGGAACAGACTTAATGATCCAAATTACTTACCCATGAAGTCTTGTCTCTGGATCATTCACATTTCTATTACCTACTAAAAACAAAAGCTATTTAAGATCAGTTTTAAGTCTGACCTTCTGCTCTGCAGAATACTTCTGTTATACAATTGGATTTTTTGTCTCCATAGAGGACCTGAAATCCAAGACACTTTCCTATCTCACAGGACACAAATATCTCCTTGGACTATGTGTTCATTCTATCAGGTCAAAGGGGAAGTGGTGGCTACTTAATATTAATAGGCAGTAAATGTAGTCTTAGTAGACATAGACTTTTTCATGCTCTTTATTTCTGCCTAAGGAGATGCAGCCCATCAGGATTCCAACGCAAACATGTGGAACAGTAGGCCATCAAGAACACATTTTTTATTTTATGTTCTCATCACTCTTATTTTAAAATTTCAGGCTTTTATGTAAAAACAAAGATGTTAAGTCCCGAGAGCACTGCTTATTCCTTAAGTTGGGCCTTTATATAGCATGTATTATGGAAAACTCTTAGGCAGCAGGCACACTACCCGTTAATTTTGCTACCGTTTGCTCATCACAAACACCTGTGAGCACTCAGCAGGCACACAGAGCATAGCTTTAAAATGGCTCTTGTGTTGACTTCTCCACTTAATGGGCACATACTTCAATTTCCAGCTGATAACTTAATGTGATTGGTCAGAAGCAGATCTACGCACAATCTGGATTTCAGGGGTTACTAATAGAGTCCATGATCCTTCTTTTCAATGAAAACCTCAAGTCATAGGAACTAGATTTTGCAAGTTCTTTATCAAAAAAATTAATCGGTGTATGAAATGAGGTCTTTGGCCCAACTTCCCACATTCCTCAGTTTATATAGCCTACAATGTCATATAGTTTAGTCTCTGACTTTATAGCAATGTCTTTTACCTATAAATAAAGGCACTGATGAGTCATCCTAGTTTTAATTACATGGAAGTTAAGAAACTCACTGTTATTATGATCCATCATCAGCCTGCCACTGTTAACCACAGCACACTGAAACAAATATATGAAAATATGGAAAGTATCTGTTAAGAAAATAAGAGCTTAGCAGAACCTAGATAGGTGTTCTGTGCTCTCACAATATTAGAAGTAACCCCTGTCCTGGGCCCATAATCTCATTCATTCACTTATTCAAACTAATAGAAAATCATGTACCATGTCAAAAGGACCAGGATTTTAAAAGTACAACTATTATATATGTTTTGGGGGCCTCTGATCAGCTCATGTGTGTCTGAGAGATCTCAGGGGTCCAGGTTAGTTGAGACTGCTGGTCTTCCTATTGGGTCACTCTCCTCTTCAGTTTTTTCCAGCCTTTCCCTAATTCAACAACAGGGGTTCCAGACTTCTGTTCAGTGGTTGGTTGGGTGTAAGTATCTGTTTCTATCTCAGTCAACTGCTTGTTGGGCCTCTCAGAGGGCAACCATGCTAGGCTCCTGTCTGTAAGCACACCATAGCATCAGTAATAGTGTCATGTCTTGGAGCCTCCCCTTGAGATGTATCCCAAGTTGGGCCTGTCACTGAACTGCCTATCCCTCAGTCTCTTCTCCATTTTTGTCCCTGCAGTTCTTTTAGACAGGAACAGGTCTGGTCTCAGTGGGAGAAGACATTTCTAACCCCTGAGAGACTTGAGGCCACAGTGAGTGGGGAGACATGGCAGGGGCAGGGGGACATCCTCTTGGACACAGGAGGAAGAATGAATGGGATGAGGAACTGTGGAAGGGGAGACCGAAAAGGGGGTAACAGCTGGACTGTAAAAAAAATAAAAGTAATAAAAATAAAAGATAGATAGATAGATAGACAGACAGACAGACAGATAAAAGTACAACTGTTTAATTCCTTCCTTTTAAGACTAATGAGAGATCAAAAAACCTTTGGGTATTGATTACTTTCTAGAGAATTCTACAGAAAACCTTGGAGACAAAGCTATTTTTAAATTTCATAAGTCAAACCTTGAATGAGATTAATTTACAGGGCAAATATTGATTTTAAAAGATTAAGTGAGTTTTCAGGATATCTATCTATCTATCTATCTATCTATCTATCTATCTATCTATCTATCTATCTATCTTTCTACTATCTTCCTTAATTGTCTTCAATAATATTTATAAACATACATGTGTATAGGGTATACCTGTGTCCTTCTGAAGTTACTGAGCCACATGAATTTTATGCCATAACAAAATCATCCTTACATTATTGGTTGAGCGTGAATTGATTGATTGATTGAGTGAGTGAGTGTGTGTGTGTGTGTGTGTGTGTGTGTAATAACAGAGCAAAATGTTGTGATGGGAAGTGGAGTGTATTTGTAATGCAAACCTAAGACAGCTGGTATTAGTTAAGACTCCAAGGTGAGCAGAAGTGTGACCTTGAAGTGAATATCGTTGAGTGATAGACCAGTGTGGAGGAGATGGGAACTAACCTTACTAACTTAAGGAAGGTAGAGAAAAATGTCCTTTGAGGATGAAGGAAAGAAGACGTATTTCAAATATTGGCAGAATGCTTCACAAAGCTCTGCGGCAATATTGAAAATAGAAGACAAATCCATACACTGATATATCTGGTTAAAGTGTTGTATCTGTACCTTGAAGATTCCGATATGAACAGATGAAAATTTAAAAAGGAATTATCATATTTTTTCAGCAAAATTTGAAGAAAAATAAAGGATCCAGGGAATATGTATTATGAAATCATTTCTTATTTCTAGATGACAAAAATTATAAGATATATTGCTCAAATTAAGAAATGGCTTTAAGGCAAAGAGCAAATCTAGGGTGGTCCTGTAAGATTCCTTTAATATCTCAGGAAAAATTGTGCTTGATATATCATGTTGATCTTTTGAAATAAAGACTAAGAGCATGCCTTTTCTATTAAAAAATAGGGCATGCTTTCCTCTATTGAAGAATGGTGTCTATGAGTCTTTTGTGAGTGGATATCAAGGAGGAAAACAATTTATCTCTGTTAATGGGATAAGTAGATGGGTACATAAAAATCATACACTATTTTTAAATAAACATATCAGTGTGAACTGATGGGGACAAAGAGTCTATAAAATACAAAACACATTCATTCCTAATTTTCTATAGGGATAAATATAAGCAGTAAGAAATGACCCAGATGATCACATAACATTCTTGCTGAGAAGAAGCAACAAGTGAGTGTAAAGTAATAGACATGGGACACTGAAGGTAGAGCTAAGAACCTCAGGGACCCAGCCCAGAGAAAGTATCTGCTCCTAACAAACTGTGTCCAGCTAGTTTTCAAAGTGCCTTGTCTCAGAAACCCTTGATTCTTCTACATTTGTCATTATAGCATCTTGTCTGTGGTATATGTGCATCACCATAACTTCTAAGAGGCTCCACCTAGCAGCCAATGGAAAGAGATGCAAAGACTCACACTCACACATTAGATGGAGCTTGAGGAGACTTATAGAAGAGTTGGGAGAAAGATTGAGGGACCCGAAAAGGACAGAGACTCCACAGGAGGACCAACAGAGTCAACTAACCTAGACCCTCAGGAGCTCCCAGAGACTGAATCACCAACCAAAGTGTGAACATGGGCTCTACCCAGGCCCCCTGCACCCATGTAGCAGATGAGCAGGTTGGTCTTCATGTGGGTCCCCCGAACTGCTGGAGCAGGGGCTCTTCCTGATCCTGTTGCCTGTCTGCCTGCCTGTGGCTCCCAGGACAGCTTTGTCTGGCCTCAGTGGGAGTGGATGTGCCTGTGGCTCCCAGGACAGCTTTGTCTGGCCTCAGTGGGAGTGGATGTGCCTAGTCCTGCAGCAAATTGATGTGGGAGGGGAGGAACGGATGATATTGGGTTGTAAAGAAAAGAAATAAATTAAATTTAAAAAACTACTTTTAATTGAAAATACACACACACACACACACACACACACAGCATGATGTTTAGAACCATGTGTACACTGCGAAGTGACACAACATGAGGAGGTAAAGAACTTTTAGTTTGGTTCTCACATCTTAAAATGGGGAATAACCACCTGAGGAGATGTATCCAAGGAAACCAGGCCAATGAACTTTGCACACATCTCTAATGAGATCCTGAGTCTCGGATTTGGTCCTGATATAGTAATGAGCTCAGACTTGTGGAGCCTATTAGAGAATAGTGGCTGCACTTTGAATGTGAGAATACCCCAAGTAACTCATAGAGTGCACAGGCGTTTTATTTATTTATTTATTTATTTATTTTACACATAGCTTCAAACCATTGGATCCTCAGCCCCAGATGAGAAGTAGAATCCACATCCCCTTCCCTAATGTATTGGAAACCGTGTGACTACATAAATGAGTTCTGGAAAAGCCTCTGCTCTGTTCACTCTATGCTCCTACTGGAGCTCTGAGCTGACATTTAAGAGGGAAGCCATTCTGAGGTCAATATAGTTCAGAGAAAGGCTACATTAATTTACATATTTGGAGAAAATGGAGCTCTTCTGGGACTAAATAATGAGAGAGGGAGAGGTATATGGAGATGGAAAGGGAATGGGACAGACTGGGCAATTTGTGTAGCCCTCATGTATTTCAAATTTCCACATTAAAATACCAAATAAATGGAGGCTTGAGAGATGGCTCAGTGGTTAAGAGCACTGGCTGCTCTTCCGGAAGTCCTGAGTTCAATTCCCAACAACCACCTGGTGGTTCACAACCATCAGTAATGGGATCCGAAGCCCTCTTCTGGTGTGTCTGAAGACAGCGACTGGGCTCATATATGTAAAATAAGTACATAAATTAAAAAAAAAAAACAAACATTGCTTGACAGCAATGTCATGAGGGACCTGAGGTCAGTACTTCCCACTGTGGTCCTACTCAAACTCTTGAAATAATAAGCTACGGCATGATTGCTGATAGTTTAAGCCACTAAATGTAGGAGTGATTTGTCACATGACAATCAACAACCAGAAATGGCATGAATAGCCCTAATATTTATTACCCACTAAAACAAAAACATGACAGTTTGTTTAATTAAGAGAACATCAATCAATCCATAATACTTTTAATTAGACTATAAATTAGAGACTCATTTCATGTTTTCATATTTAGCTTATTAGAAATGTTGTAAGATTTCCCTCCACTTTCTTTCAAGGTAGTGCTCTAAGTCCTTTTCATATAATTCTGCAGAAGTATGCAAACCACCAGATACATTTTAATATCCATTCTTCCCCTTAAAAATATTTGGTGCAGTCCTTTTTGATTTTCTCATTTGAAGATGTTAATATGTGGCTCCTAGGTTTCTAGTTCCCACAGACAGAACCTTCTAAGTTTATGATGAAAAATATTGTAAAATATTTACAAGCAAGATCCCAATAGAAGTGTCCTGAATTTCAAGAACACTGGAACTGACACCCTGAAAAGTGAGGCATAGGCTTTCAGAAGTAGGTTGTGTATAGCTAGCTTTTAGAGAAAGATAAAAGTTTAGGGTACAGAGGGATTAATGCTGCCTGATAATAGGAAAGATAATAGTTGTGTTAATTGAAAACCAGAGCCCTCAAATTTTCAATAACTCCAAACAATGCCTTCTCCACTTACCCACTCCTCCAGAATAAAACAAAGACAGGTAGCAAATGGATTCTCAGACTAGAAGAGAAAGTTGGGACTAGCTGTACTCTCTTCTTGGAAGCAGGTGTGAGTCTTTCTGACAATATGGTGCAGTATACTTGTTCAACAGTTCCTGTCAGGTGTTGTTGGCCCATTTCCATGAGGAAAAAATAGAAAGGGAGAAGAGTGTTCCTCAGGGCGCTCTGAAAGAACAGCCTGCAAAGCCAAGCTACTATGTGTGTGTGTGTGTGTGTGTGTGTGTGTGTGTGTGTGTGTGTGTGTGTGCATGCACGAGAGTGTGCTTTTCTTGAGCCAATTTGACTTTCAAATGCATATCAGCAGCTGGAGCCTTCAATCTCAATACACATAACTGTGTTCTGAACCTAAGCTTGATTGGAACAGTGTCTCACTGTAAATGGGGGTCAGCATCACATGGCTTTAGCAGGTCCATGGCCAAAGGAGCTAAGGTGAAAAGCTGGTTTGGGTATTTGCTTGATAGGGTACTCTCACCCACATCTAAGCCAACAAAATGATCTGCTACCAACTTTAAGCATTTAAAACTTTATCTATATATTTACACAATGGAATACTACTCTGCAATTAAAAACAATGAATTCACTAAATTCTTAGGCTAATGGTCAGAACTGGAAAATATCATCCTTAGTGAGGTAACCCAATCACAAAAGAACACACATGGTACGCAGTCACTGATAAGGGGATATTAACCCAGAAACTCAGAATACCTAAGACACAATTCACATATCAATAGATTTCCAAGAAGATGGAAGGAGAGACCCCTGGTCCTGGAAAGACAGGATGTAGCAGTGTAGGGGAATACTAGGATAGAGAAGCGGGAGGGGGTTGAATGGGAAACAGGAGGAGGGAAGAGGGCTTATGGGACTTTCAGGGAGGGGGGAACCGGGAAAGGGGAAATCATTGGGAATGTAAATAAAAAATATAGAAAATAAAAAAAAAATAAAACTTTATCTATTTATTCTCTCTCTCTCTCTCTCTCTCTCTCTCTCTCTCTCTCTCTCTCTCTCTCTCTCTCTCATTTTCTCCCTCTCTTTACTATAAGCAAGTTCATACTCTCTCAATTTGGACAAAAAACAGTGTGGAAAAACAGGTAAATTTGTTACTGGTTGCCAATTCTTTCCTGCCACTGTAGGCACAGAGTACCCAGCCAGTCCTGGACACAATAGCCTCAACCCAGTGAATCTAAATGTTATTTTAATGAAGACGATGAAGATCAAAGCAGAAGAATAGGATGGGTTGCCAAAGGAGAGAGATCACTTAAGCTCTTTACCTTCTTCTTGGCTTAGGGAACTTTCCCCTTAGCACATAGAGAAAATAACATGCTTGACTCTCTTTTCCTTAGCTAAGCTGTAGGAATAGTTGGAACATATATGGAAAAAAGCACAGAGAAAAACTACAGAACTACCCATTTCCATGCATGCACTTGTATGTGGTTATGAATGCATATTGGCGTGCATGGGGTATATAGGTGACTACTAGAGCCTATGTGTTCATGTGGAAGCCTGAGTTGATCTGAGGAGACTTACAATCAATCACTCTCCACTTTATTCATTAACTTGGGCCTCATCTCTTATTTGAACTCAGAGTTCATGACTAAGGCTGGTCTAGCTAGCTAGCTTAATTAGGAATCCCCTGAACTGGGATTACAGAGAGACATCTCACCTGCAAGGCATTTATGTGGGTCTTGGGGATTGAACTCTGGTTCTCATGCTATAGAGCCAACTGACTTTCTAGCTCCTTCTGTCATAGGTCCTTTGATGTGAAAATTCACTTGCACTATTCCTGAGACTGGAAGCCAGTACAGAAACCTGCTTTCCTGCTTGGTGGATAGTTTTTATGTCTCTACTTTTCATTTTCTTTGTTTTTAAAAAATATTATCCTCTGACACATTGAGTAGACACAAAAGTTTATATCACAGAAATCAAATTATCAAACCAAGAATGCTATTTGTTCTCCATCACTGGGATAGATTGCACACCTCTGGCAAATTTTCTTAGTCAGAGATTGTAATAGAAAGGTACACACCTGTGTGAATTAAACTAAAAAGCTTATAGAGGATAGCAACTGTTGGAGACTATTTTTAGAACAGAGAAAAATGCAGTGTTTCTAAAAATAAAGTTTCTATCGACTAAAGCCCTCAACATTGCTGACAGGCAGTCTTTGGAGCAGAAGTCGTCAGCAGGAGCTCGATAATCTGTGAATGGAAAGGCCACACAATGACACAAGGATGCTGACTTCCTCTTCTGGGAGTCTGGTAAAGGGGACAGATGGCTCCAAAGGTAAAGACAAATGTTGGCCTCCTTATTTCTACCAATAACATGAGGGTGTGGGTCTTTTATGGCCTTGAAAACAAGTCTTGAATCATAACCATATGCCCATTAGCAAGAAGGAAGCTCTGTATGTTGGGAAAAATTGGGATCAGAGTGAGAGCACAGATTATAAATCTTACCACCTCCTTATAGTAAAGGGTCAGAGGTGGAAAATTATACCAGAGAAGAATTTATTCCTGAAAATCATACCAAGGAACTAGAATTACAAACTCATAAAGCATTTGAGACTAGAATGTATGGTAGACAATGATACAGCCAGAAACCAGATCATGTTTGCCATGATAACTCATTATACTCGTCTTTCAGCCAGGATGGTTTTATCTTTTGCTTATAGATGGAGATATAGTAAACCTCCAAGACCTATAATAAGCAAGGCCACCCAATACTATGTGCATCCTTATATGTCTCTCTGCAAAGTACACAGACATCCCCCTCTGCCCAAATCTCTTCTCCTGAAAAAATAGCTTTGAATTTCAATATGCATGCATGGTGGCTTGTATAAAGCCATTCCCTCCTTAATACTGCTCCCTGCAGAATCCAGAAGCCTTCAATGTCTAAGTCCTTGGTGCATAAGGACTAGCTGTAACATTAGATTGTGGTCCTCAGCGAGTAATTGAATATTGTTTCTGTGGTGTTCTGGACCACTTTTTCAGAGTTTGTAGGAGCAGTGGAGGTATCTGCCAGGCATTGACTGCTAAGAACCAATGAAATCTGCCACGGATCCTTGAGAACCTCACATGAGTGGCCAAACTAGACAGTGTTATTGAATTTTGCAGGACATTTTACAAAAGCTCCAACATGGAAGGGGGACCTCATCATATTTCTTTTCTGTTGTTCTGGAGTAACTGGATTAAAGGAGGGCTACTTCATGTGAGGTTAGTCATTTACTAACACCAAATAACACTAATACTGAAGGCACTGGGAGTTTCAAGTGGAGTGTTAAAGTAGACTTGTTTGTTTACATTCTGTATTCGGTTTCTAAATTCTTTTAACAACCCTATTAGATTAAATTAACATGGCTGAAAACAGAGCTCAATTCCCAGAGAAGGGTCATACAAGAGCATCACATGCCTTATTACATACAACTTACCCATTGTGACCGCAATATAATTTATAGAGGAATGTAAGAAGCATGGAGTTACCATGCTAGGAAGAATGTGTGAAGAAACTGTGGTACTATCCTTGTGGAGAAGCAAAACATGACATAGTTAGCCTCCTAGGTCATGATGCACTCTCCTTTGATCAGATTGATGATGCTTGTTAACTTTGAAAAAAAGCTGTGTTTTAATGAAGAACTTTCTGTTTCTGCTGCTCTCATGTTGTCAGTCTTTGTAGAGCATCAGTGCCTGTTGCAGTATTAAGTGAAGATAAGGGGAAATATGGAGGTGTGTTACAGTTCATAAAATGAAAGAACCACAAATAACTTTTTTATTTGGAGATGCAGCATTCTAAAGCATGACTACTCTTCAAGGACTCCAGTGGCAATTGAAAAAAGCCGTGGTCAGTAAGAGTGAGGTGTGATGCTATTTACCTTGGAGGTGGCATTTGGGACATGACATAATTTGTCTAATGTGGCTAGAAGTTTTGAGAGGAGTCTTGAGAGACTGTTTGACTATGAAAAATGTTTCCCATGACTGTAACCTCTACAATGGGCTCACAATCATCCTATCTGTGCCTGTGGCAATGTATGACCCAGCACGTAATGGATCTATTCCCTACAGTCCCCTTAGCCATTCCATAGTTTCAGATCTTATCATCTTGAGATTGGTCTTGACAATGATTTCTTGGATATGACACAGGGAATAAAGGGAAGAGAACACAGAAGTGATCACAGAGAGAGCAGGGTGGGGAGGGGAGAGCTTTATATAACTTTATTGCAACGAAAAAAACCAAATGAATAAAGAGTAAACTTACTAAATGGAGAAACTTTTATATTTTTTTTTGGTCTGTTTGGGGTTTTTTGTTATTTTAAACTTAAAAACAAGCATTTTAGGTTAGAATATAAAGTAATGCATTTTATGCAGGATCTTCATAAATGCGCACAGTTATACTTTGTTTCCAAAACTGAGTTTCTAATGATGGGCTCATATTAAAATATGAAATAAAACTCCATAATATAATAGCAAAACATCCATTCAATTCACTTTAAAAAAAAAGGCATTTTGGTATACAGCTTTATAAGACTTAATTGAAGAAGAATGAAAGGGGCCTAAATATTTTATTTATATATTTTAAATAAAATCTTGCCTTTGTTTTGTACAGAACATGTGGAATGTGCCCTTCTACAACTACTTTCTTTTTAATGTGGAGATTGCGTATACCTAAAATAATTCACACACAATTTTGAAAATCTTTGTCATTTCTCTGTGGCTGCTGTTTATCAGCTATATACATTTTGAAATGGTCTATTCCCTGTCTCCTAGAGCAGCGAGTTTCTGCTAATAATGAGCATTTAATATTTTATATACCTTTTGAGGTATGTGATGATATCTGTTTTATTTCATAAATTAACAAAGCATCATGTGTACTAATGTTAGTTCAACAGCACGCTTACTCTGCGTTATTACAGCTCTGAAGAAAAGAGATCGACTGTCCCTGCTCTCCAGCCTAAGAAAGCCTGGTGGGAGGGCTCAGATATCTAAATAAATAATGAAGTACAAAAGTAAAATAGAAAGTTGCTCTTTGCAGTTCCTAAAAATGAACCACTTAGGTTTATTTGGGGCCTCCATTCATTTTAACCTTTAATCTAGAACTGGATTCCATGCATGCACTCCTGCTAAGCAAATATTGTGACTTTCATTTCTCCATCAGAACTTGCCTGTCCTGTCTCTCAGACTGAATACACTGTTCTATGATATAGGATAGACATCAGAAATCTACATAAGAGTTTAAAATAGTTTAAATAGCAAATTGGAAAAGTGTTTAAATAGAAAATGTATGCGTATTTTAAATGTTTAGACATCTATTTAATTGCTTGTGTGCAGCAAGGCTCATGTGTGTATGTCAAAGGACAACTTACAGGGCTTGCTTCTTTCTTGTCACTTTGTGCACTCAGGGGACTGAAGTCAGATCATCAGGCTTCCCAACAAGGGTCCCTACCTACTGAACCATCTCAGGACCTAGAATAACCTTTTCTTAAATTTCAAAGTCTTATTTTCCTTCTATATTTGCTATCAGATAGCTCATTTTGGTCCATCCTCATGGTCACTAATCTTTCCTTCGGTGAACCCACAAAATCTTTCAGCATCTTTGTTTTTCATGTCTGTTAATATTTTCATGTGTGTCTGTTTGAGGCATCTTTGTATGCCTTTCATGCTTGTTCTTAATTCATTTGAGTGTTTCGAGTATCAGTTATTGTACCCATTTAACATTCTCACTTGCTAATTCCAGTATTTCTAGCAATCCTGCATGTATTCCCTTATTTTCCCCTAATGGTTTACACTTACCTGCTGTTTTACCATGTCTGACACAGTTTGGTTGGATGACATTTACTGTGGATTTTGCTCCATCTGGCACTACATATTTCTGTTGTCCCATATTTTGAATTTTATTCTGGGATTCAGTTGACATTCACTAGTCTTTCCAGACCCTTCTTTTAGGACTTGTAGAATCAGATGTTCCTTACCACTAAAGCAAGGTGCTTCCATATGCCTGCAAGGAAAAGCACAGTGTGTTCCTTGCCTGACTATGGTCAGGCAGAGCTGCTGGCCCTCTCTGGAGGTACTCTCTTCAATGTTTGTTTTAGCTGATGCTTTTTCAGCCTCACACTGCTTCTGCACATGCACACTTGGCTTCAAAGGCCACAGTGCCTTCCTCAGTTCTCAGAAGTTCTTCTCCCTAATGTACCAAAAACTATTAACAGATTCAATGCAATACCAATGACAATTTCTACCCATTCTTCACAGAAAAAAAGCTATATTAAAATGCATATAGAACCACAAAAGACCCCAGATAGCCAAAACAACTTTGAGCACAAAGAACAATAGTGGAGAGATTACAATTCCAGATATTAAGATATATCATGAATCTATAGTAATAAAAGCAATATGGAATCAAATCAAGGATACAAACACAAGTACATATAACTTCATCCACTTAATATTTGGCAAAGATGTCAAAAACACACACTGAAGAAAAGAAAACATCTTCAACGAATGATGTTGGGAAAACTGGAAGTCCAGAAGTTAAAGAATGAAATTAGACCCATATATATCACTTCGTACGAGAACTACCTCCAAAAGGAGCAAAGAACTAAACCTGAAACCTGAAACACTAAAACTGCTAAAAGACAACATAGGCAAACCCTACACTATGTCCATGTAGGAAATCAGTTCCTAAAGACAACTCCATTTGCCAAAAAATTAAGGTCAACAGTTGACAAGTGGGATTTTGTGAAACTAAAAGGCTTTTGTACAGCTAATGAAATAATCAGCAGGGTAAAGAGGAAGCCCAAAGTGTCAGAGAGACTCTTTACCAACTATATCCGACAGAGATTTAATATTCAGAATGTAAAAGAATCACGCGAGTCAAATAAATAATTAATCCATCTAAAACATGGCCTGAATAAAGAGTTCTTAAAAGAAAAAAAAAAACTGGCTAAGACATATCTCAAAATGTTCATCATCCCTAGTAATTAAGGAAATGCAAAACAACACAACTTGGAGATTTCATCTTACCCTAGTTGAATGGCAAAGATCAATAGGACAACTGACAACAAATGTTGTAAAGGGTGTGGGGCAAAGAGAACCCTCATTCTTTGTTGGTGGATACAAACTGGGGAAGCCACTATAGAAATAATTGTGAAGAATTCTCAAAAAGCTAAAAATAAAAATGGTAATATGAGCCAGCAATACTTCCCTTTGGCACATGCCCAAAGGACTGCACATCCTACCCTATAGACACTTGCCCAGTCATGTATGTCATTCACTATAGGTAGGAAATGGAAAAACCTAAATGCCCTTCAGTTGATGAATGGATAATGAAAATGTGCATATATAGTATGGAATACTATTCAGTGGTAAAGGAAAACAAAATCATAAACTTTAGAGGTAAATGGAACTATAATAAATCATGTTGTGTCACCCAGACCCAGAAAGACAAATGATGTATGATCTCTAGAGGATCTGATGGATCTCTCTCATAGCTCCAAATCTTCAGATGTAAATACACAGTCTGTAGCAGATACAGAAACCAGGAAACTAAAACAGGACTATTGCCAGGACAGGGAGTTTGGGGAGCAATAGAGAAAGGAATAGCAGGGTACCAGTGATCTGGTCAGGGACATGGGATACGAGGATGTTTTGGTAATAAGAGGGAGGTAAATGCAGAAGCAGGGAGAATGGCAGGATACAAGTGATGGGAATGGAGGAGCTCTTTAGAAGGTAAAATAACAATAGGGATGTCTGAAATGTACCAAAAAATCATACTATGAACTATTTACCTTAAAATACTATAATACACATGATTCTATGTATAATATACTACATAGTTCAAATACATTTTTTTCTCATCTGAGTATATGATGCTTCCTTCAAGAGCCAAAGACCACTTAGCAAAAACCTCAATACCAGATATAAAAAGCCTTCTTTTGGGGTGATTTTTAGGGCTGTCCAAAAGACTCTCAAAGCATACAGCCTATTGCTATTGCCCATTGTGAGCTGTCAGAGGTGGAAAATAAGTCCCTATCGCTGAAGACACCATGAACTTCAGAAACAAAACTAAGAGCTCCATAAGCCAGGACTGGCCCTAGTGACCCCCTTTCAGAGGACTAGCCTTTATAGTAGAAGGAACCATGCAGGTTTCCAAAGGTGGGAGGAACCCAACCGTCTTCCCCAGCTTTGATGCCTGTGATCTACATGAACGGCCAGCATGACAGATAATCCTAAGGATGCGTTAGAGGCCCACATACCTTGGTATAATAGCATAATCTCTCTAACTGGACTTGAGACATGCTCAACAACAGGAAAAACATGCCTTGTACTAGAAACCTAACTAACAATGAACCAGTGCTAGTGGATTGTAGAATCTACAACCACTAACCTACTAAATCTTTTTTTGTCAGTATATCTGACAAAAAACCTACAGATTTTTGTCCTTATACCCAGAGATAAGTGTAGTTTTGCCCCTCGTTAAGGAAACTTCTCTTTTCAATAGATGTAGGTAATTATAGAAAACCATAACCAATCAAAATGCTAAGTTGTAGAGCTCAGTCCCATTAGATACATCTCTCAAAACACTCCCATATCTAAGGCTCAGAGAATAATGCAGAGGGAGGCCACAAGAGACAGAGGATCAGGGAGTTTGCCCTGACTTTGGGCCTCCTAGAAACATTAGAAGCTACACCAATGGAACCTCATCACCATGAGTGCGTGAATATGAGCTCAGTAAGGACACCACCAATGGACATGCTAAAGTAGAAGAGAAAAAATCATGAGGCCTCTACCCTACACAAAGAACTAAAGGCAACTGAAAGCTGGGAGCAGGGGAGTTGGTCCTCACCAGGGAAGAGCACATCAATTGTTCATCCAACAGCAAATGGGTAGCCCTAAAAACACCCATACAGCTAACATTATAAAGACTGGACAGGTTAAATATAAGAGTATATATGTACACACACATATACACATGTGTGCGCGCACACACACACACACACACACACACACACACACACGTGCACATACAATTAGTGGAAAAGGAAGCCATGAATTTGAAGGAGAGTAGGAAGAGGTATGTGGGAGAATTTGGACGGAGGAAAGAAAATAAAAAATAAAAAACAAAACAAAACAAAAACCTAAAAACCAAAACAAATAAAAAACAAAACAGAGGGCTATTCTGGCTACACTCATCAATATGTTGAATGAATTCCCCGATTACTTCATTATGTCTCCTGGGTAACACTCACCATTGTCTTTTAGGCTAAATACCTGCTAACAACCTTGTGCTTGTTTTACTAGATTGAAAGTCCCAAGAGAGTAGAGAATAGAGGAATAGACACATTCCTGGTTTTAATGCATAGTTTTTATACATAGTAGTTGCTTAATAAACATTTACTACATACATAAATAAAACTACAATTACAGACATTCTGGGTGCTTGGCATTAAAGAATACAGCTGCTAAAAAGCGATCCCCAATTTTTAAGTCATTTTTCAGGCTGTGTATGGTGTTCTTCTGGAGCATTCCCAAGACATGAGCTAGTCAAACCTGATATATGTGAATATTGTGGTGGGAGCAATACAGAATATAAAACACCTTACAGAACTTGCTTCTCTTGGCCCTCATGCGAGGAAAAATGATCTCTACCTGAGGAGTTGGGCTGTCAGAGTTACGGAGGCGAAAAGGGATATTATTTTCAAAGGTCTCAATTAGGAGAGAGTGGTCCTAAACCCTGCACAATAGCCAATCTCCTGGTGACATGATGGACACATCCTGTCAACGACACAAAAATCATATTTTTGATGGATTTAAAGCAGAAAATTTTGTACATCTCTCCACTTGTATTTTCTTTGTCTCTGAAATACTCTTTGATTAGAACTTTTTAACTTATAAAATATTAGCTTTGAAAATTATTATTTCTGATTAGTTAAAATTGAACTTCTCCAATTTAGAAAATTTTGATTTCTGGTTAGTTAAAATTGAATTTCTCCATGTATGTGTGTGTGTGTGTGTGTGTGTGTGTGTGTGTGTGTTGTGTATGTATGTATGTATTTCAGGAGTCAAAACTAGTGGTGCATCCCTGCAATCTCAGCTTTTGGAAGAGAGAGGCAGGAGGATCACTGCAAATTTGAGGCAATTTGGTTTACACAAACAGGTGGAAGCTAGCCAAGGCTACACAGGGTCACCCTGTGTCCAAAAATAAAAGAATTTTGCCAGAACATTTATACACAACTTCTCTAGGCAAAGAGTAGTATGGTTCTTCTGTTCTGATGGATGATGTTTGTACATCCCACACTTTGGTCACAACCAGGGATCATAGGAGAACACAAACCTTGTTTCCTTAGCTCTCTATATAGTGGGAGGATTCTTAGACTAAAAAAAAGTTTTGCCTTTTACATATGTGATCTTAGAGATGCTGATTCATTTACATTTCAAACTACATTTGTTTGTTGTAGACATATATGTATATGTGTGTGTACATATATGTATATCTAGGTGTGTGTGTGTAGTTGTGTGGTGTGTGTTTGTATGTATTTGTGATATATATATAATGTATATCATATATATATATATGTGTGTGTATGTGCATGTGTATATGTAGTGTGGTGTGTGTATATGTGTATTTGTGTAATGTGTGTATATAGTGTGAGGTGTTCTGTATGTTTGTGGTGTGTGTATGTGTATATATATGGATGTGATATAGCATGTGTGCATATTTTTACTTTTGTAATGTGTATATGTGTGTAGCATGGGGTGCTATGTATGGTGTGTATGTGTGTGATACTGAGAAGGAGGGAAAGTGAGACTCTATTAGACCATAACAGAAGTGTCAGGGCTTTCTTAATGAACTGCAGGGTTAGTAGTCTTCAGTGAGTTATCACATCTTTCCAGCTCTCAGTTCTTTGGGAAGGAAATAACACTATCCACAAGACCCTTGCTCTCTCCTTTGTGATTTAAGCACAGAATCGCAGACCGGTGATGAATCAGTGCTCATTCCAGTTATGTGTCTCTAATATGGTAGAGTCGCCCAGACTCCCTAAAGTATATCTGTGCTGCTTTACAAATGTGCATTGCTATTCTGGGTTCTGAAGGTATTTAATTATTACCCTGTGACTCTATAGACCTTCAATAACAGTGGCTCTGTTATCCTCACTGGGCTGCAGATCATTCATCCCTTAGGACTAGACTTTAGTACCAAACTGTTGACTGAGAATCAATTGAGACAGACCATTGGCACTGTCTATGGGCATCAGTTAGAATGTCTCCTTCTAGTATTACAGAAAGCTTTTTCTGAACAAAACTTATTTTTAGAAATGCAACATAGTGATTTTTTTTCTAAAAGTAAAGTTTGAATTTCCATTTATTTAGAAGCCTTGGGGACATTGCAGCTGAGGAAATGTATTCTTAAGCCAAGAGACTTGATCATATTGTCCTTACAGATGACAGTGGGCATTTTGCTAGGGTAAGGATAATAAAATTAGATCTGTCATTCTTGTTTAGGCATCCAAGAAGTAAATGTAAGGCACAAATGGTGCCGGCTCAGATATTTAGACCTGAGCAGCAGCGGACCAACAATAAGATTCCATTTTCAGTAGCTGGCACTGTCTGGCCATACTGATTACTTAGGCAAGGACGTTATTCAAGGTCATAAAGGCTTCCCTCAGGAAACTCATTGTAATGAGCCTAAACTCTCAGATTTGTACGTAATTATTTTCTTCTACACCCATGATTTTTGAAGTACAAAATGAGTCTTGATTGAATTTTACTTGTACACAACATACTTTCCAATAAGCAACCACTCAAAATAAACTTTAGTCACATACCTTGCTCTTGAGTTGTTTTGATATGGGACTGAGCTATTGAATGAATACACAGGAAATTACTTTTCAATATATGACTTAAAGCATAAACTTTTGCATTTGGCCCTGCTTTCCCACCCGATCCCAAAAGCAGACTTTAGCAGGACAGAATATACAGAAATGTCTGTTGCACAAAGGGTAACCCAACCCCCACCTTCTGCAGCCCACATACCATGCATCATTTCATACACTGTGTGTAGTGTGACTGCTCAAGTAACTTTGACTTCTACCATACATCAGGGCTTCCACAGGCTTTATGTCTGCATGGGCTCTCTGGTTGTCACAGTGTCTCTATAGCTGCAGGGCATTTTATAAGAAGCACACTCTGCACCTTTTGCCTGACAGTCTCAACAGCAGATTATTTCTCTTGATTGTCTTAGTTGGGTTCATGGAGTCTGTGTTTTCTTTGATGGACAGTATTATTATTGAGAAAAAACTGAACAGTTAGTGATAGGAACAATGAACGCATTAACAGAAAAATTCTGGGTAGACCTGAGTATGTATGTGTTTATACATATACAGATACATCATATACAGATAAATCATATGCATATATCACACACACACACACACACACACACACACACACACACACACACGGGTATTGTCACACAAATGAGTATGTAGCATAGGATCCAGTCACTCATACTTCCTTCTTCATGATTACAATGTTGATTCTCTGCATACTAACTGGAGAAGGAGAACTACTTTTTCCCTATTACCTTTATTTTGGTAAGAGATTTGCTATTCCTTTGCATTATGACATATAATATCTGTAGGGAAGAAGCAGGGATAGCAGGAGTAGGAAGGAGATAGAAAGGAAGTAGGGGTGAGAGTCAACAGAATGTGCATGTGCAAATTTTGAATCGACAATGACTCTAGGATTGAATGAGTACCTAAGGAAAATACTTCCGTTTCAGGTCTGGTGTTTGTTGTTGTTGTTGTTGTTGCTGTTGTTTTTGTTTTTTAAAGAAGAATTGTTTTTCTATGTGTGTCTGCATTTGGTTGTATGTACATGAGGATGCCAGGAAAGGGAATCAGATCCCCTGGAGCTGGAAATATGGGTGGTTGTGAGCCACTCGATACCTATGCTGGGAACAGGGCTCCACATTGTGAAGAGCAGTATGTGCTTTCACACACAGAGTTATATCTCTCTAGCCTCAAGCTCTGAGATTTTAAGGATGATGTGCTTTCAGAGACTTATCCACTGCTGTTGGGTACTGCATGTCTTTACACACTCAACACTTTCAGGCTCTTGCTTTTCCTTCTGGTCATGTTCTCTAGTTCATCTCTTATCATTTTTTCTTTCTTTTTTAAAAATTCATTTGGAGGGATTAATAATCTTTTCTGGTTCTTGTTGAAAACAAGGCAATGTTAGTTTTGGAATTTAAAAGGAAAAAATACCTGTTTCTATGCATTTTAAAAGAGCCTTACTTGGGCCTGGTAGTATATGCCTACAAATCACAAAATTCAAGAAGCAGAGGGAAGAGGAATTCTAAAAATCTGAGGCCAGTCTGGTCGATCTAACAAGTTCTGGACTAATCAGGGATATATAGTAAGACATTGTCTAAAAATGCATAAAATATAAATAAATACATACAAACCAAATATATCCTTTCCTTATAATTATTTCCATCTATTTATTAATAATGGTCTATATTGCCTTCTCTCTTCTCCTGTGTCCACAGTTAGCACTGGAATTTGAGATACAAACCTGTTAAATGTGGACCTCCCAAATGGTCTATTATTATACTGTTTTGTTATAGATTCCAGATCTTTCCTCCGCAGCAGCTTCGGATTCTCCAGTTTTCTAAAGCATCAGCAGAACATGTCAGTCGAGCCCAGGGGAAGCCCAACTCTTAAGACGTCAGATGCCTTGAAACAAGTTTTACAACTATGATTAGCTACAATATTACACTTCCTTCTTCCACTCTCTTCCTAATACTTCCTATACTCCCATCACCTTGGAAACCTAGATAATAAAAGATGAGACAGATTTCTGGTACTTATCCAGCCCTAGAGCTTTTGTATCCCTTACTGCACTATAATTACAGTCCTGCCAAATAAGCCATGGCTGGATCACTGAGTGTCCCAGCCTGTGAATTCAGAGTCTCTAATCACCTATATTTTGTACATGAAAGAGGAAAAAACCTGTATTCTTCATCTTTATCTATACATTTGCACACAGGCAACTGGTTCCAAGAAGCAACAATTCAGACAAGACAAAGACATTTCCAGGTAATTAACTATAAACGGGGGCAAAATATCTCCATCCTATAAGGATAAGATGAATTAATTTGGGGAAGATAATGAAGTGTCAGTCCCCCAAGAGAAACTAGAAAGGGAACATATTCAAATGTGTTCAATTCTTCTGCTCTACATTATCTTTCATTACTACACTTCCAATTAGATTTGAATATGCTTTTGTTTCCTTGCAGTAGTCACTGATGTGGGTAACTTAACTCTGAAGCATACCTTTACAGCTATCTTAAAAGGGGGCAATGAAGTAGCAACTGGTAGCAACTAGGGCAGAATACCAGAAGTTTGCAAGCACTCATTTGTGAGCAAAATCTGTTTACCTTGCAGACAATACTTCTCTATTCTGAATTAGGTAGAATTTGCAGTATCCACCAGGATGCAAACAAAACTAAAGCTATAAATCGGGTTGGAGTTGTTTTCTCTATTTTCTAAATACTTAAAAGATCAAAAATACTTTTTGTGGCACTGCCCACCTTTCAAGAGCCTCCATGTCTCAATTATCTCCCATGATAAGATTACTTGAGGATCCAGAGACCAGTCATGTCTTTAACTGTCTCACATCAAAGAGTTGTGGGCATTTCTGCTGAGCCTGCATGCCTCAACATTATCCATTGAAATTCTTTTGTTAAAACTTAGTAAACTATTGAGACAAAGTTAAATTTCTCAACTCCTAGAGGATGCAAGGAAAAGCAAGGAAGTTCTGTGTGAGACTTTCAATCACATCCCAACATAAAAAGTACTTAATTGAAGAACTGTGCCTTATTGGAATAATGGTATGGGCTGGATATTTAACTCCAAACAAGGGAAGAGGACCCTGAAATATGGATTGTTGTAGGATAGGATAGATTGTCTCACCGAAGCCCAGAGTATCTTGATTTATTTCCCTTGATTTTCTGTGGCATAGAAAGTACCAAACAGGAATTCAAGGCCCATACATAAATATAGTAAAAGCAATATACAGCAAACCAGTAGCCAACATCAAACTAAATGGAGAGAAACTTGAAGCACTCCCACTAAAATCAGTGACTAGACAAGGCTGCCCACTCTCTCCCTATTTATTCAATATAGTACTTGAAGTTCTAGCCAGAGCAATTAGGCAACAAAAGGAGGTCAAAGGTATACAAATTGGAAAGGAAGAAGTTAACATATCACTATTTGCAGACGATATGTTCGTATACTTAAGTGACCCCAAAAATTCCATCAGAGAACTCCTAAAGCTGATAACTTCAGCAAACTGGCTAGATATAAAATTAACTCAAATAAATCAGTAGCCTTCCTCTACTCAAAGGATAAACTGGCTGAGAAAGAAATTAGGGAAACAACACTCTTCACAATAGTCACACAAAATATTTCATACATTGATGTGACTCTAACCAAGCAAGTGAAAGATCTGTATGACAAGAACTTCAAGTCTCTGAAGAAAGAAATTAAAGAAGATCTCAGAAGAAGAAAAGATCTTCCATGCTCATGGATTGGCAGAATTAATATAGTAAAAATGGCTACTTTGTCAAAAGCAATCTACAGATTCAATGCAATCCCCATCAAAATTCCAACTCAATTCTACATAGAGTTAGAAAGAGAAATTTGCAATTTCATTTGGAATAACAAAATACCCAGGATAGCAAAAACTATTCTCAACAATAAAAGAACTTTGGGGGGAATCATTATTCCTGACCTCAAGATGCATTACATAGCAATATTGATAAAAACTGTATGATATTTGTACAGAACCAAGCAGGAAGATCAATGGAATAAAATTGAAATGAACCCATATACCTATGGTCACTTGATATTTGACAAAGGAGCTAAAAACTTCCAGTTGAAAAAAGACAGCATTTTTAACAAATGGAGCTGGTTCAACTGGAGGTCAGCATGTAGAAAAATGCAAACTGACCCATTCTTATCTCCTTGTACAAAGCTCAAGTCCAAGTGGATCAAGGGCCTCCACATAAAATTGGATACACTGAAGCTTATAGAGAAAGTGGGGAAGAACCTTGAACACATGAGCACAGGGGAACTTTCCTCAACAGAGCACCAATGGCTTAGACTCTAAGAACAAGAATCGACAAATGGGACCTCATAAAATTGCTAAGTTTCTGTAAGGCAAAGGATACTGTCAATAGGACAAAACAGCAACCAACAAATTGGGAAAAGATCTTTACCAGCCCTACATTTGACAGAGGGCTAATATCCAATATATACAAAGAACTCAAGAAGTTGAACTCCAGAGAATCAAATAACCCTATTAAAAATGGGGTACAAAGCTAAACAAAGACTTTTCAACTGAGAATATTGAATGAGCACCTAAAGAAATGTTCAACATCCTTAGTTATCAGGGAAATACAAATCAAAACAAGCCTGAGATTTTACCTCACACCAGTAAGAATGGCTAAGATCAAAAACTCAAGTGACGGCAGATGATGGCGAGGATGTGGAGAAAGAGGAACTTTCCTCCATTGATGGTGGGATTGCAAGCTAGTATAACCATTCTGGAAATCAGTATGGCAACTCCTCAGAAAATTAGACACAGTACTACTGAGGACCCAGCTATACCACTCCTGGGCATATACCTAGAAGATGTTCCAATATGTAATAAGGACACATGCTCCACTATGTTCATAGCCTTATTTATAATAGCCAGAATATGGAAAGAACCTAGATGTCCCTCAACAGAGGAATGGATACACAAATATGGTATATTTATACAATGGAGTACTATTCAGCTATTAAGAACGATGAATTCATGAAATTCTTAGGCAAATGAATGGAACTAGAAAATATCATCCTGAGTGAGTTAACCCAATCGCAAAAGACCACACATAGTATGCACTCACTGATAAGTGGATATTAGCCCAAAAGCTCTGAAGACCCAAGATACAATTCCCAGACCACATGAAGTTCAAGAATAAGGAAGACCAAATTGTGAGTGATTTGGTTTTCTGAGAAGGGGAACAAAATACTCACAGGAGCAAATATGGAGATAAAGAGTAGCACAGAGACTGAAGGAAAAGCAATCCAGAGGCTGTCCCACCTGGCGATTTCACCAAACCCTGACACTATCGTGGATGCCAAGAAATACTTGCTGAAAGGAGCCTGACATGGCTGTCTCCTGAGAGGCCCTGTAAAAGCCTTACAAATACAGAGGCAGAGGCTCACAGCCAACCATTGGACTGAGCTTAGGATCCCTAATGGACGAGTTAGAGAAAGGCCTGAAGGAGCTGAAGGGGTTTGCTACCTCATAGGAAGAACAACAATATCAACCAACCAGACCTCCCAGAGCTCCCAGGGACTAAGCCATCAACCAAGCAGTACACATGGCTCCAGCTGCATATGTAGCAGAGGATTGCCTTGTCAGGCATCAAGGGGACGAGAGGTCCTTCGTCCTGTGAATCCTCGATAGATGCCCCAGTATAGGGGAATCAAGGCCAGGGAGGTGGGAGAGGGTGGGTGGAGAAACACCCTCATAGAAATAGCAGGAGGGATGATGGGATAGGGGCTATCCAGGAGGGGGTAGTGGGGAAGGAGATAACATTTCAAATGTAAATAAAGAATATATTCAATTAAAAAAATTTAAAAAACAAAAGAAAGAACCAAACAGCAAAACTTCCTGTTGAGGTTATACCTATGTATTACTTCCCACCCCCCCAAAATAAATGCTATTCAGAAAAGCATTCCCCTTTTAAAAAGTCAACTTCTAAAGGAAATTAAAGGCCAGTTAATATGTATGAAGCTGAAATTAGACCTCAGGATATTGTCTGAAAGATTCAGTTCCCCTAGAGCTCTTCAGGATACTTGTTCCCTCTCGGTTGAAATCTGCAGAGCTATCCCAGGTCCTCTCTGTGAAACTTGGGCACACCACTGTGTCTTGCCTTGAGCTTTGCCCTATAATTTTCAACTTCTCTCATTTTGTAGCCTTGGCTTTGACCCTATCCCTCCACAATTTAGCTAACTCATAAATCATCCCCTACCTTAATCTCTCACTACGATGCTGCTTACCCAGTTCTATTACCAGTAGGTTGTCCTAGGAGACAGATTAACTGAGAACACAGTCTTTCCTGCCTTGATCAGCACACTACATCCAGTATGCTATCCCTGACAGTACTCTGACTCTCCTAGAACTTCAAGTGAATTTAGCCGGAATCTGATTATCTCAAATCCAGCACTTAGTTCCCTAATTGTAAACAATATAGCAGAAGAACAAACCCCACGGATGTCCCCTGAGATTCCCTGTCCTCACTCCCAGGTAGAATTTTCAGTCACTCTAACCTGAATATTAAGTAAGACAAAATGTTTTCACCTAGACCCTATCGTAGAACAAACTATTCAAAGCAGCATAGTTATCCAGAACAAACATCACAACAGGTAGGTGACTTGCACCTTCTCAGCTGAATAAAGGGACAAAGATAATGAAATAGTCTACCTAAGAACTATTGCTTTGTGAGGGTCTCTGGAATCACAGAAATACTATACAGCTGATTAGAAGGTCTAGATACAATGGGAATCCCCCAGATATGATACAACTTGAAGGAAAATGTCTGCAATTCTTAGAAGTAGAGAGAATAGTCAGAACAGCAGCAACAAAAAACCAAACAAAACTCTGTGTGGGGGTAAGACTACGTCCTCCAATATTTATGCCTATCATTGTATACCTCAGGATCGGATGCTTAAAGCATAACTGGATGCTAATTGAAGGGTGGAAATGTCCTGGTATTTGTTACTAACGGCTGTCTTCCTGTCCTTCCTCCTACTTTGAAAAGTTGATCTTGTCATCACCATTTCATTCTAATATGATTTTACATGCTAAATTAACATTTTAACAAAAATTGATAGATAAAAAGCTTTACCTGTTTAAATAAAGCCAAATTAATAAATCTAGTGCAGAAACAAAGAGGATCAATAGTCATGAAGTAGTCTACTTAAGAACTTATGCTCTGTGAGGGTCTGGAAACACAGAAATACACAACAGCACTTTGTGAAGCCCAAATGCTGCAGAGGAATTAAAGTAAAATACTTCAGAAGCTGTGGCCTGTTGTTATTTAGAAACCTGCAGACTCCCAGAGCCTGGTAGCTTCTAGCAGGAGTCTTGGTGATTAATTGTATTGAATTCACTTTGACTCCAGATCCTAATACAACGAAAGCAATCCATTCCCAGATCGAAAACTCACCCTGGGCATCTGCACATGTGTTCTCTGCCCAGGCTCCAAACAACTCTCTGAAGGCAAAGTGGGCTAAATAGAACTCACTTCCAACTACTGGCAAGGATATTCTGCTCACTGAGTGCTGTGTGTCTCACCTCAGAGGTGGAGACAAAAAGGTTTTCAAATCTTTTTTGAATATGTTACACATGAGTACTATATTAATATAATTTCTACTCTTTCTTTTCTCTATTCTTTCTTGCCCCATATTATACCCTACTCCCTCTCAAATTATTGACCTCTCATTCTGTAATGTGTGTGTGTGTGTGTGTGTGTGTGTGTGTGTGTGTGTGTGTGTGAAACCTGCTGAATTCATTAGTGTTAATCACATATATATGAGTAATATATGTACTGTATAATATATTATATTATATATGTGTGAAACCTGCTGAGTTCATTAGTGTTATTCACATATATGTGAGTAATATACATACTATATAATATATTACATATATCATAATATGTAATATATTATGTAATGACATATTATATATTATATAAATATATTTATATAAGTATATTTATGTTACATTTATATATTTATATATTATATTTATATTATATTTAAATACATAGTACATAATTATTTGTTTATATGAGTATGTATGCATGTGTATATGTGTGTATGTGTTTATGTGTGTGTGTGCTTAGTTCTGATCATTAGGGATTAGATAACCTATCAGGAGACTTGTCCCAGAAGAAGGCTTATTCTCTCTTTCTCACCAGCTTTTAACTGCATGAAGCTCTTCATGTAGAGGTCGGCCCTTATGAGATTTTCCCTTATTTATGTTGACGCATTAATAGCATGTCATTATGCAGGTTTTTTAGGCAGAAAAATTGTAGTTATTTCATCACAGACTTTATTTTATACATATCCCCCACTGTTGAAGTACAGAAATGAAAGACTGGGACATTCAAAAGTGATTGTGTATATAAAGAAAATTAGATAATTTCTATGTGCCCATGGAAAGGCTGAGGAAAATACATGGAAGACTAAGTTTCCATCTCAGGTGAGTTAGTGTGCAGATATGACCTAAAATAACAACAGCAAAGTGCTAAAAGTGTCATCTGTGGCCCCTATATTTGATAAAATTATCCTTTAAATTGGGGCAGAAATTAAAAACAATTCCCAATAAGATGCACTGCCAGTTCAGGAGACAAATTTTCACCATAAATGAAATAGATAACAAAAGAAATTGAAGTGAATCTAACAATTTAGCTCATCACTATAGAGCTAAGACAGAGTACAACAACACAAAGGAGGTAACACAAGGTGATTCCTTCTAATCAGCAATTATTTTAAATAAAAATTGATTAAATGCTCCACTCAAGACACAGAGGCTGATATAATTAAATAAAATTCATGGTTCAACAAGATTCTGTCTAATAAATGACTCATTTCCTATCTAAGTTATCAACTTAGAATGTGAGAGGATAAAGATGGAATTGCACACATAAGACAAGAGAAAGGTATGATGGGTACAGAATATCAGACAGAGCACACTCAGATTTTCAATGTCATCAGAGTAGACTTGATTTAAATCAAAAAGGGTTACAAAAGACATTGAAAGGCACCACACATTAATAAAAATTTCCATATGGTGATAACATATAATAACTGTGATTACTTATGCCTAATCATATGTCATTATTATATACAGCGATATATAATAATGTCTGGCAGCAGCAATAGACACAACAATAGCATAAGACTTTAATACTCCCCTTCAGAGAATAAACTGAGTGAGAAGAAATGTTCTCAAAGCAAGAAACACAAATAGGTAGCATACACTTAAAGAGGTCTTCAACAACTTTGGCCACTACAGAAATGCAGATTAAAATTACTTTAAGATTCTTTCTCATCCCAATCAGAATGGTCATTATCAGGCACACAAGTGCAAATGACATCAAACTCTGGTGTGGATGTGAAGAAAGGGGAGCACATATGCCCTTTTGGTGGGCTTCTAAACTAGTGAGCCACACTGAAAATCAATCTGGAGGTTTCTCAAAATAAATCTGGAAATCCACCAAATGATCCAGCTATACTACTCCTGGGCATACCTAAAAGATGTGATATCTTGCCACAGATATACTTGCACAATCATGTTCATTGTCCCTTAGTTTGCAATAACTAGAAAATGGAATCAATTAAATATCCATCAATCAATGATGACTGGACAAAGGATATATGGAATATATACACAGCGGAATATTACTTATCTGTGAAGAAACAAAAAAAAACCCATGAAATTTGGATGTAAATGAATGGAACTGGAAATAATAACATTGAGTGAAGTAACCCATACCCAGGTAGATAAGCATTAAATATTCTCTCTTACATAAAGGTCCTATCTCCAATAATTTTACGTGCAGTATAAATAGAAGCTAGGAAACTAGAAGTGGTTTGTTGGTGTGGGGGATGGATTTAGGGAAGGGAAATTGAATACAGGAACACTGAGGAAAAACTCTGGAAAGTACTGGAGTGGTGGATATCAGAAAATGTACATAAAAACGGTACTTATGATCTGACAACAAAAGCCAGTATAAGAGGAAGGGATAGTAGAATCCATGTGATATGAAAGAATAAGAAGAAAATACTTGAAGGTAAATGTTAAGAAAGGGTTGTGGACACAGCAGTGAAGTGAAGGAGGGACTGGATGGGCTAACCAAAATAAGGAATTCTAATAGTCCTCATGCTAATTGATAAAAAATAAGGTATTTGACAGAGTATCCTGCATTACTGAAGAATGCTGCTCCTGGAAGAAATGGATTATTAAGCAAAAAAATCTCAGTACCAGGCACCAGGCACCAGGCACCAGGCACCTCCCTATGAGTTATTAGCCAGAGAGGCAACCAAAACCATAGAGGCTGTTGTCGTTCCTCTTGGTTGCCCAGCATAGCTAGATGGCAAGACCTTATTGCTGACTCAGAGAAACCCATCTGGGACTAACCAGGAAACTCTTCCTGCTAGCTAGCTTTCACAATTCACTGGTCAAAAGTGTCAAGACTATTGGTAGAAGTAGTCAACCACTCTGATTTGATCTGAGGCCTTTTTCACGGGAAGGAATTTATGCCTGGCACCATAAACATGGCCAAAAACCCAAGACTAAGGAAGTCAAAAGCTCTTGGGGAGAACCTGTCAATATTTTCTAAATGGTCAAGTTATCAAACCGACTCCCAAACATTGATGTTTCTATCCATGGAATTGTGCTGCTCCCCATCTTTGTCAGTGACGGTCCTCATTACAGTGGGTATTGGGTAATGCAGAAGTGCGCTGCTATTCTAAGTACTGAGAAGAAGTGGCCATGGGTGATCAGCCGTAAATGGGGCAACTACATGGCTCCTCTCATCAAGGTTCAGGCAACATCACTGGAGGGAGGATGGAGAGAATGCAAGAGCCAGTAGAGAAGAAGAATGCTGTGGATGCGATCTTCTGGGTGTGACTTAGCTACTGCAAATATGTACTCAGAGCAGGTGTGGTCACCTGTATAAGAACTGCACAAGAGCGAGAGAACTAAACATTACAGTATGTGTGTGTGTGTGTGTGTGTGTGTCTGTCTGTCTGTCTGTCTGTCTGTCTGTCTATCTGTCTGTGTTCAGGAGGCACTTGTGAAGCTCTGTCCCCAGCTGAGGGACTACTCACAGTTGATGCTGCTGCAGGATAGAGAGTTACTTTTCTTTAGAAGATTGGGCACTGGAAGATTCCACATGCACCACTGAGTAACCCCATGCCCATGTTAGTAAGGAAAGCACTAATTGGATTCAGTAGGTTAAATAATACATATTATAAAATAATAAATAATAATAAGTATTTTAAAAGGGTATGAGATTGGAGAGAAATATATATGATCAAGATAAATTGTATACATGTAAGAACGTTTCAAGGACAATAAAAATTTTAAATTTATAGAGCGCATAAGTGGATATAGTTCCCCTTTTCATAAATAACAAGATAGCATTGTTAAAATGTCAATATTATTCAAACCAATCTACAGATTCAGTACAACCCCCATCAAAATCCTAAGCATGTGCTTTTCAGAAAAAAGGGGAAAAAGGCATTTTAAGCTTATAAAGGATTTTATGAATGTCAGGATAGACAAGAAAAAAGGAAAAATAAACTTGTAAAAATATACTGAAGCTTCAAGGTTCACATTGCTTTACATTAAAACCTACATATCTACAGTAATCAAAACAGTGCAGAAAGTCTAAAACAATAGTCATATAGACCAGTAACCTAGAGAGGTCAGAAATAAATCTTTCTCATGCACAAGTGTACAAGTGTGTGTGTGTATGTGTGTGTGTGTGTGTGTGTGTGTGTGTGTGTGTGTATGGAAGCCAGAGGTTAATGTTGAATGTCTTCCTCAGCCATTTCTTACAGCTCTGATTTGCAGTAGATAAAACATGGGAGCATCCCAAATTAGTATATTGGGTGAATAGCAAAATGTATCATATACACACAGGAGAATATTCAGTGCAAAATGGATGCGAATTCTGATTTCTGCTGAAATATGAATGGAACTTGAAATGTTAAGTGAAAAAAGTAATTTAGAGACATGGTGTCTCACTGAATCTGGAACTCCAGAATTCAGCTAGCTAGCTGGTTGTCTAGCAAACCCAGGAATCCCCCTACAGTCACTTCCATGATCCTGGGGTTACAGGCACAAGCTACAAATCTCACTTTTCAAGTGATTGTTGGGGATCTGAAATCAGACTCTCAGGCATCACCATTGAGACCAGTCTTTTCATAAGATATCAAATCATGAAGGAGAAGGCAGCCATTTCACAGTGCTGAGAAAACAGAAATGCACATTCAACCAGAAAAAGCCCCCGAATCTAACCTAACACACTGTGTAAAGACTAACTGGAACTGAATTACACAGCTAAATGCAAGATCTGAAACTTTAAAAATCTTTTGAAGAAAACAGAGGACACCCTGGGTTTAGCCACACTGTCTTTAACATGATTTTGAAAGTACAGACCACAAAGAAAAATGTATTCAAACTCATGAAAATTTAAAATCTCGAAATACAAAACTAAAGCAGTAGAGGAAAGAGAGATACACAAAATGAGATAAAACATTCATAAATCACATATCTAACCTGGCATTCATGGCAGGAACTTGTTGAGAACTACCTAAACTGAACAACAAAGGCAATCCAATTCCAAACCAAGCTCAGGGCTTAAATAGACATTTCTCCAAAGAAGATATACAATGTCCAAGAAACACATACAACAATATTTTGATAATGTTAATCATTAAACAAATACCAATTTAAACCATAATCAGATTCTACGTCTAACCCAGTAAGGTAGCCATTATAAAAGAAAACAAGGGCATAACGTTTTTAATGAGAATGTTGAGAAATAAGTATCCTTGTGTTGGAGTGAATGTAAAGTGGAACAGGCATAATGAAAAACAGTATGACAAGTGTATAGGACATTTAAAATTGGATTTCCACAAGATGCTGCAATTCTGAGTACGCACCTTAATAGGGGCTCTTGAAAGCATGTTCCTATGGTAACACACACACACACACACACAGACACACACATGCACACACATACACATACACACACACACACACATACACATACAGCTATGATTCACAGTAGTTAAAACATGGGAGCATCCCAAATTAGTATGATGGGTGAATAGGAAAATGTATAATATGCACACAGGAGAATATTCAGTGCAAAATGGATAGGAATTCTGATTTCTGCTGCAATATGAATGGAACTTGAAGACATTCTGCTAAGTGAAACAAACCAGCGACAAAATTCTAATGCGGGACACTCCAGCTTCTATGAGAAACTTGGAATCCTTAAAATCATAAACACACCACAAAAATAGTGACTGTGAAGACCTTGGTCGCAGAGGAGTGGAGTGCATGCTTCATGAATTTAAAGTTTCAACATTGTAAGATGCAGAGTGTAGGCAATGGTGCTCACGTGAGCTCTATAGGCCCCAACACTGGGTCATAGAAGAAAAGCAATTATGATTGTAAATTCAGTGATGTGAATTTTACCACAATAAAAATCTTGACTAACTTAAAAGATAACAGTTGCCAAACATGGTGCGCTGACAAAGGAGAGCACCAGCGTTCATCTCAAAATAAAATTGGAATACTCTGCCAAGCACAGATTGAAGAGTTATTTTTCAAGATGTTTATCGTTCTACAAGTCAGACAGTTCAACAGTGAAGGGCTGGGAATGCTTCACTTGACTAAACTGGTCAAAAGAATGATCAAGAATGTTGGCTTATAATATCTTTATACATATATTTATCTGATACTGAAAGTAACTTCCCTAGTTCCAGGTATAAAAAAAAACCAAAAGCAAACAAACAACCCCCAAACTCCACATATTTAACTCTCAACATGATTAACTAATTGCCTGTATATTTTTCCTGAATCATTTCAATAGTTTTAATACTTATTCTTTGATTTTCTTATTGAGAAAGTCTTAACAGTATCACAAGTGACTCTTTGGGGCCTCTTCCTTGTGGACTGGTCACAATGTGAAGCATGCATTAGAGTCTGACAAACAAATTGCTTATTGCTCTAGGAAGATCTGCTTTCTTGCAAAACGATGCATCTATTCATTGTGGTTTTATCTTATTAAAGCTTGCATCATTAGTCATAGAAGAGGCATGTGTGGTTCTTATCTAACAGAAATAGTGATGATGAGGAACCATGATTTGGTTTCCTGAGTCAGTGTGGTAATGGCCAGGGCATTAGAATACAGTATTTAACTCAGTACACAGGGAACTCAGAAGTTTGTTTCAAGTGACTAACTGTGATATGCTAACAACAGTGATGTTCATTTCCTTAATCCCTTGCAGAAAGTAATGTAGAAAGCGATACAGTTAAGAATACTCCTTATGTTCTTTCTTTTTTTCTTTTTTTTTTTTTTTTTTTTGGTTTTTCGAGACAGGGTTTCTCTGTATAGCCCTGGCTGTCCTGGAACTCGCTCTGTAGACCAGGCTGGCCTCGAACTCAGAAATCCGCCTGCCTCTGCCTCCCAAGTGCTGGGATTAAAGGCGTGCGCCACCACCGCCCGGCAACTCCTTATGTTCTTAAAGGCAAAGATGTCGAACTGCAGTACTTCAAATAGTTGTATTTCTGCTCTGCACAGTAACAGCGTTCCTGGCGCGTTGTTTTCATTTCCCCTACTAGACTGGAAACAGCTCTTTCAAGTCTCCCTCTAGTAAGTACACACACCAGGACCACATCGTCCTCTCATTCCATCCCACCAAGTGGAAACTGCCAGACTGACCCTGAGTGGGAGGGACACCAGAAAGGCTAAGCTTCCAGGTGGCAAAAGTGACAAAAGCCAGCAGGTGGTTGTGGGAGCCCTCAAGGAACAGGTGCCAGATGTTCTGCTTCATCCTGGAGACTTGCTGTGCTTCAGAGCAAGAGAAGATGAGTCAGCCTTGGATGAAGCCTCCAAGCACTCCCTGGGGATGGGTAGTCGAAGCAGCCTCTTAATTACCCAGCATGGGAAAGCTGCAGCCGTCAAGGTGAACCAGTTTGTATTTCTAATTGTCCAAAGTTGTCTGTTTCCCCCTTCCCCATCTTAACAATTCTTCTTTCCTTTCATTTCTTCTGTTCTTTTATATTTTATTTAGTCTTTCACAGTTTGATCCTCACGTGTATATAATGTGCATTGATCCCGTTCTTTCCATTATCCTGTCTCATCACCCTCCCCATCTCACTCTACCCCTCCCTCTCAACAGCTTCCCTTCCTGTTCTCACTTCTCTGGTTTGTTCCTCACAGCACTCAGTAGGGGTTGCTTGACTCAGCATGGGGGGCGGGGCGTTATTTATTTGAACAAGGGCAAAGACTAGTGTCTAGGCCACTGAGGGATATGATTCCCCTCCCGAGCAAACATTAACAGTCGTATCTCCTCATGGAGTGGTGGTGCCTCGTGGGCCCCTTCACCATCATTATGGGTAAGTGCAGGCCTACATTGGTAACCATAGCCACTATGAGCTCATGAGTACAGCCATAGGATGTCCGGAAGATATTTCATAGCATGTCTTCATGTCTGTTAACTCTTATAGTCTTCCCACCCCCATTCTCACTAAGTTCCTTGAGATTTGGTGGGGTAGAGGGTGACGAAGATGTCCTGCTTGGGCTGAATACTCAGCAGTCACATGTTCTCAGAGCTTTAGCCGGTACTGAGTGGCTGCCCTGATTATTCCCTATAGCTCCTCTGAGCAAGGCTGAGAGCATCAGTAATGGCCTAACCATTGACTTTATCTGTTCACATTTCTCCACACACTAAGGTCATCTGCAATCCTTTCAATCTGAGTCTGGCTTTGGATGATTGAATCACCTTTGCCATCTCATTGGCAATCCTACTTAAATATCAATGACTGCTAAGCCAACTTTGCTCTCATGAAAATGATGCCTGGTTGATCTAATTTATTACTGAGAGTTTAAAAACTTTTGCTTTAAAGTGCAACTTGTACTCTTAGCTTCAGACCATCTGCTGAGCACTGGGATATTCTTGGCAATTGCAAGCATGAGAATAAAGTGGTCTAAAACTTTGAATAGAAGAATCCAGCTGGGACTCATCCCAGGGCTCAAGAGAGATGTGGTCTATGCCAGAACCAGGTTTATCACAGAATCGGTGAAGAGGAGGATACGTAAAGAGGACACAGTCATAGGTTTATCTTATGCCATTGGAAAATCTTACCTGTTGACAAAATGGATACCTCGGAAGTTTTTAAATTTGCAGCCTGTAAGGGTAGATGGTAATACAGGGATGAACACAACAGATGATAGATAGTCACATGACGTTTCTAGGTAAAGATTTCTGATCAAGACAAACATAAGGGCATGAACTCTCTAAAAGTCTAAGCATGAATGAAAGCTGTGGTTATAGAAGATATCACTCCACAGGGACATGTTCAAAGAGATGAAGGATGACATACATACGTGCGGTTAGCATCACCCACATGGTTTCCAATTGGTTGCAACTGCCAACTCATTTCAAAATTGCACAAATTCTTTAAAACTATGTGATTCAAATAAATAAAGTATAATTTAATCCCTTTAAGTATTAAAGAAAATATGGCTTGCATCTGACCTGCATGTGGCACTGCTTTTTACCAATCTTTTACAGCCAGACAAAAATTACTTCAGAAGAAAAATGGAGCAGTGTATTTATCTGTGGTTTAAATTGCCTGAAGGTGTTTGATAGGGAGAAATTAGAACACAGTTACCTGGTCTAAGATTTTACCAGCCCATTAAAATTAACATTCCTCCCAGGGAGTCAAGAGAATCATTAATGTTGGTGAGTGGCAAACTAATTTAGGTAACTTCAGTATTGCTGCCTCTGTGCTCATCCATGCCACCTACAGTGAGGTCAGGGCTTAAATTAAG
Source organism: Tokudaia tokunoshimensis (assembly GCA_036184795.1). Lineage (NCBI taxonomy): Eukaryota > Metazoa > Chordata > Mammalia > Rodentia > Muridae > Tokudaia > Tokudaia tokunoshimensis. The sequence goes on along the minus strand of BTHU01000012.1, from coordinate 90,781,227 downwards.
GGCAGAGGCAGCCGCCTAGAATGTGTGAATACAGTTTTGGTGAGGCATGTAATTGATGTTTTTATAATGCTACATCTCGAAATTGATAAAGGTGTCAGAATCAGGACAATCACTTCATCTTTTTAATCTTTAAAGTCATTACAAAGAAATTATTCTAGATGCCAGCACATCAATACCTCTGCATAAATTGACCTGTTCAGAGCAAAAGGTATGATCAGCAGTTTTCCTCTAACCATATCCACTTTGCATGGAGCATCCTCTTGGGTGCTGAGAATAAATTAAGAGTTAGAACCTGCAGTTCTGTGGAGTTACGATGTAATAAGCCTTATCCCCCCATCTGAAGGAAGTCAAGCATTACCTCCCGCTTTCTCTTCTAGCTCTTTCACCAACAATCTGACATTATAAGTAGCTCCATATTGTGGGTTGTGTTTTCCTGGCCAGTTTCTCTCTCTAGACTATGAACAGCTTAGAAAAGGGATGGTGTTTTTCCTCTTCTCTTGTTTCCCTAGAATACAGAAGGTAGCACATAAGAAATGGTAAGGAGGTGCTAGTTGAGATGAAAATGGAACCCATGTTCTTGTTTTAGGAAGATACAGTGAAAGTGTTTTGGAAGTGAAATTTATGTGGTAAAAAGTTTCAGTTAGATTCCCTGAGAAAATGCAATAGATCAGAAAGTAATACACTGTCAAAGCTCAGAAACACAGTAAAGTTTGAAATCTCTCGCTGTTCATATTAGCTTAATTTGAGAAAGTTGTTTTACTTCAGAGTGTGAACTGTAAACTTTAAATATAGTGTATCATCTTCTCTCTTTTTGGGCTTTATTTTTCCCCAACACAATGGTTTTATTATTTGGGAATTTTAAACAATGCACTCCACACTCGCTTTCCAACCCTCCCATGCCTACCTTCCCACTCTTGCTTACCACGCCCCCGAAGCCCCTGCAAAACAATCCCACAAGTCAAAGCATAGTCCTCCACAGTCCCAGCACCCAGCCCCTTAAAGGAAACTGAGTCCTTCCTCATCCCACCCAAGAAAACAGCAACTGTGAAGAGTTACACTTGTGCATTATTACCGGTTTTTAAGGATCCTCTTCATTATTCCTGTCTGGACAGTAGAACTCTTCAATGTCTCTCATTCTCAGTTATGAGTCTGCAGCCATCAGTACCACTGCAGAAAGATGCTTCCTCGTCCATAGCAGCTGGCAGCAGCATGAATCTCATAAATCAACATGGCCTCCAATGGTAGCACAGATTATGCTCTTTTGGTCTTTAATGTTTCAGAAATACAATCAAGAGTAGCAAAAAGTATCATTGTCCCATCATTATCATCATTATATGTAGACATATTTGTAATTAAATTTTAGGAAGAATTTAATATTTTTTTATTTTGTTGCTACTTCTTTTTTTATTAGATATATTCTTTATTTATATTTCAAATGTTGTCCCCTTTCCTGGTTCCCCCCTCCCCTGAAAATCCCATAAACCATCTCCCCTTCCCCAATTAACTCTCCCCCGCTTCCCTGTCCTGGTATTCCTCTACACTATGGCATTAAGTCTTTCCAAGACCAAGGGCCTCTCCTCCCTTTGGTGTCTAACAAGGCCATCCTCTGCAGCCTATGTGTCAGGAGTCATGGGTAACTCCTTGTGTACTCTTTGGTTGATGGTTTTGTCCCTGGGAGCTCTGGGAGTACTGGGCGACTCATATTGTTGTTCCTCCTGTGGTGCTGCAAACCCCTTCAGCTCCTTGGGTCCTTTCTCTAGCTCCCCCATTGGGGACCCTGTGCTCAGTTCAATGGCTGACTGAGAGTGTCCCCCTCTGTATTTGTCATGCACTAGGAGAGCCTCCAAGGTAATAGCTATATCCGGCTCCGGTCAGTCAGCACTTGTGGGCATCCATGTTTTTTGAAATATCTTTCCTGTGTAGCTCAGGCTATCCTTGAACTCATGATCTGTCAGTCTCAGTCTCATCAGTGTGGCAATTACAAGCATGAGCTACCACATGGGGTTACGGTTAGGCTAATTTTTCCAACAAAGAGATGTCTACACAAAAGGACTGCTTACATGAATGCTTGACATAGCTAATTGACATGCTAAGTTGCTGAGTTCTGAGTGGTTAAATCACAAATTGAAATGTGACTAACATCCTTATTTCTACATTGACAGAGACAAGAGAATGGTAGAGAAATACTTCTACACAGCATAAGGGTAACTTGGGATGACCGAAAGCCATTTGTAACAAGCAGTAAAGCACACTGTCAAAGTTAAATCTTAGTAGTCACTTAAGTATGGAGAGACAAACATTCTTTTGCTGTTGATGTGATATGCACTGCAGCAGGTCCACATATAACACTGGAAGCTTACAGGCATTTTTCTTTCCTCAATTAACTATCTTCATGAAATCAGTTACATCATAGTAGCTTGTGGAACAAGAGATTGAACTATAGAATCAGGACAATGGCCAAATATCATATGGAGAGGTATCGCTATAGGATAAGTGTCAGGATGGGCAGGTAATGTGTGCAGGGCAGTTGTCTTAGTGCCCTTGGGCTGGCCCAGTTCTTGTTCTCTTTCTTGTAGCTCTCAACAAGGACTGCAGATATGCTGGGAGCACAGCATCCAAAGATGAGAACAAACTGTCTGGAACATCCTAGGCTCTATTCCTGTCCTTTTTTTTTCTTTTTAAATGGAATGCCCTTCAACACACTAACTCAGCGAATCTTATTCCCACCGAGCATAAAACTCAAGGCAGACTGCTTGCTGGTTTCCCAACTGCAGTTGAAACAGATGAAAAATCACGGGCAGCTTTTCTGATCCTGGTGGACTATTTTACCACAAATTCTATTTCTAGACTCTTGCTGTCTACATGTAAGACTAAAATTGCTTTGTGTAATATGTGTAAATATTTGTCTCATCAGTCTTATGATGGACATTGTAGTGCAAACTGCATTAACTGAAGTTTTCGTGGAGTACAATGGTGGCCTTTGCTGTTCTATTTGCACTGAGAGTTGCTCCCCTGAATTGCTGCCTTATGCACGCTGAATCTGCTTCACAAGGTGAAGGTAAGATGGCTGACAGTTGAAGAACTGGAGTCATGGAGGGTTATTTTCAATCAGAAACAAAATAACTTAGAAACTAGAACATGATAATATAAAAGTCCAGGAGTCAGGGTGCAATTGTATATCCATTCAAAAACTGGAGAGCCCATCTGCAGTGGCACTATGGCTTGGGTCTTAAATGCTTTGTAAAGACCATATGTTGAAGGCTGAGTATCAAGCCATGGGGCTCTAGGGATACCTTAGGAATGTTACTCATGGAAGGAAGCTAGACTTCATGGGGACATGCTCTTGAAGGAAGTATTGAGATCTGGATCTTCCTGTCTATTTCCATCTTCCTGCTTGCTGTCTGCTATGATGTTAGTGGGACTCCCTCATCATGTTACAGTGATATCCTGTGCTGCCACGGGCTCAATGGACCAAGCTGGACTGAAAGCTCTGAATCCCTATAGTAACCCTGCCCTCCTTTCAGGCTAATTTGCCTCAACCACGTTACAGCTATGTAACACTGACTAGTACAGAAACAAACCATTTGAAAATAACCAAAAAATCAGGAGCTGATCTGCTGAGTGGAGCATAAGCAAAATCAGAGAAGGCTGGAGGCCCAGAACTCTGATCACGAAAATATCACTGGAAGAAACCAGTGCCCATACTACTGTATCTCCAAACGTATACACCGAACTGGGTGCTATTTTAACTTGACCTAACTGGATGCTATTTTCATATTTTATGGAGAGTATCGAGATCACTTCTCGCAACCTTCTCGCAACCGTCTGTTTATCTCATGGCAACATTCACCTTTGGCTTTACTCTTTAGTACTTATATCCTTCAGTATTTGGTCACCTTACTAGAGTTCTAGATGTCTTGTGAATATGTTGAGCAACCCTCAGGGTACTGTCAAGTTCTTGACTTCAAAACCACTGCTGCAGACAGTTGAGCCATACATGTTCTTATGAACTCTGCTCCAATATCAGCCCTCAGTGTGGCCTTTCCTGAAAATCAAACAAAAAATGGAACACCATTTTTCCAGCCCTTATCTTGTCTTATTTTCACTCACTGATCTAATTTCTATGAGGGGCTGAAGATGTAGCTCTGTTGGTAGAGAGCTTGCCTAGTTTGCCTGAGGTCCTGGAGGGAAGAAAGGATGGAGGCAAGGAAGACAGGAAGGAGGGAGGAAGGGAGGGAGAGAAGCAGGGAGGGAGGGAGGAAGGGAGGGAGGGAGGGAGAGAGGGAGGGAGGGAGGGAGGGAGGAAGGGAGGGAGGGAGGGAGAGAGGGAGGGAGGGAGGGAGGGACAGACCAAGAGAATTTGTAACTCTAATTTAGAATAGCACCATTGTCTTTTCATGAACAAAGTATGGGCTCTGCCAGGGAGAGACTATTTTTCACCTTCTTCATAGAACTGGGAGGCAGTAGTACAAAGTAAATTTGTCACGTGAGGAAGGTGGTGTTGCAGAAAATTGTTATAAGCCTCTTGCTAAAGGTGCTATCCTTGAGAAAAGAAGGACCCAGGCGCCACCTACGCATGGACAGCCTCCTGTAGCAATAGAACCCTGACAGGTCATCAGCAGGAACCATACTTAGACTCTGAACATCCAGGTTTGGATGATAATTGAAGACCATTTTCATTATCAAACTAGAGGACTTTCAGCTGCGAAAGGAAAAGGAAGCGATGACACCGAGGGGCTCAGCTCTTGACTGTAAACACCAGAAAGCTTGTTCGGATTGGCTCTTCTATCTTCATTGAAAGAGTAAGGAAGTAGCTACAAGCCCAAGTACATTGGGAGTCGACCAAAATAGAAATCTGTGAGGGGAGCATTGTCAGAAGGTGAAACTGCTGTACATCTGTGACCTGTTGTGTTTTCATTGTAAAAGGCAGTCTCAGAAGCACTACTTTGTGTGTGTTACATTACATATATGTATGCATATGCACACATATGAAGCTACTGTTGTTTGTGTGCAGCAATAGTTATTGTTTTCTGCATGTGTGTGTTATACAGTCAGGAATACATGCTTGTCCATGTGTGAGTTCACAGATGTATGTGGGGAATGCATTTGTGGGCATATATGCTTGGAGGTCAGAATTAATGTCTTAATCTCCCTCAGTTATTCTACTATTTACTGAGTCAGGGTCTCTTGCTGATCTAGAACCTTGTCAATCCCAGCTAGTCTAGCTAACCAGAGTGCCTCAGTGTCCTCTTGTCTTTGTCTCCCCAAAGATTACAATTGGTCCTCACACCGGCATAAGGTTCCAAACATCTGTCCTCACACTCATAGGATGGACACTTTATCCACTCCCAATCCAGAACCAGTCTTTTACATTTAAAAGCAAACAATAATCCAGCTTAGTGCAAGAACACTTGCCTAGCAGGCACAGATGCCCAGGCTCAATCTCAGCACCCTTCCTCCCCAAGCACTGTAGATTCATATCTGTTCATCAATATCTGTTCTAATGTCTGTGAATGTATATCTCTCTATGTGTATATGTCATGTGTATATATGGTTGCTTATGAGCATATACATGTATGTGAATGCATATGTGGAGACCAGAGGTTGTCATCATTTTTTAGCCTATGGTAATGATTATTTCAAATGTAAAATACCATGTAATGTAACCAATCAAATATCTATCCAGATTCAACTTATACTCTTCTTTCTCTTAAGTATGGAATATAGTCTATCAAAAATCACATATCTTAAGTTTACATCTTAACTCTGAATGATGAACTAGACATTTTTAGTGCTAAGAGTAGTCTTTAAGAGTCAGGGTCCACCTCATTGGCTGAAACACACAGTGGAGGGCGCCCTGGTGGTGGGTGTAGTGGTGGGGGTGGGGGTGCATATAGGAGAGCTGGCCCTACCCCTTTCCTGCCCTTGAAAGATCTTTACGCCACCCCATCCTACCTCTGCCCATTGTGGCAGTCAGAAGAGCTGACCAAAGAGATTCTGAGAAAGGGAGAGTTGGCCTCGTTCCTTGCCTGGACAAAATGTGAGAGTTGCCTCTGGTAGTGTGGACACAGGAGAGCTGGTGGGTGAACTATTTATCTTCTTCCCAGGTCAGAGCCAGGGTTCGTAGTTGGCCCACCCGAACATTTCATCCCATCTATGAACTACTAAGAATGCATGAAGGGGTGGTACTACAGACACAAAGCTTCAGGCTCTCCATGACACAGGGAAACAACAGAACATCTGAGAGGGGTTCTGATGAGGATCCAGTACAGTGTAGCAGAAGCCGGAGGACTCAAACCAGACAAATGGCTCATTGCTATGAACAGTTGTAAGTAAAGCTATGTGGACAAAAACGTATACTATGAACATAGTATAGCATATGTCCTTATTGCATGTTGGAGCATCTTCTGGGTATATGCCCAGGAGTGGTATAGCTGGGTTCTCAGGCAGTACTACGTCTGTCTGATTTTCTGAGGAACCGCCAAACTGATTTTCAGAGTGGTTTTACCACATTGCAATCCCACCAACAATGGAGAAGTGTTCCTCTTTCTCCACATCCTCGCCAGCATCTGCTGTCCCCTAGGTTTTTCATCTTAGCCATTCTGACTGGTGTGAGGTTGAATTTCAGGATTGTTTTGATTTGCATGTCCCTGATAACTAAGGATGCTGAACATTTCTTCAGGTGCTTCACAGCCATTTGAGTTTCCTCAGTTGAGAATTCTGTTTAGCTCTGTACCCAATTATTAATAGGGTTATTTGATTCTATGGAGTCTATCTTCTTGAATTCTTTGTATACATTGGTTATTAGCCCGCTATCAGATGTAGGATTGGTAAAGATCTTTTTTCCCAATCTGTTGGTTGTTGTTTTGTCCTATTGACATTGTCCTTTGCCTTACAGGAGCTTTGCAGTTTTATGAGATCCCATTTGTTGATTCTTTTTCTTAGAGCATTAGCTATTGATATTCTGTTTAGGAACTTTTCCCCTATGCCCATGTGTTCAAGGTTCTTCCCCACTTTCTCCTCTATAAGCTTCAGCGTATATGGTTTTATGTGAAGGTCCTTGATCCACTTGGACTTGAGTTTTGTACAAGGAGATAAGAATGAGTCAATTTGCATTTTTCTACATGTTGACCTCCAGTTGATCCAGCACCATTTGTTAAAAATGCTGTCTTTTTTCCATTGGATGTTTTTAGCTCCTTTGTCAAATATCAAGTGACTGTAGGTGTATGGGTTCATTTCTGGGTCTTCAATTCTATTCCATTGATCTTCCTGCCTGTCTCATTACCAATACCATACAGTTTTTATCACTATTGCTCTGTAGTAGAGCTTGAGGTCAGGGAGGGTGATTCCCCCAGAAGATCTTTTGTTGAGGAGAATTGTTTTTGCTATCCTGGGTTTTTTGTTATTCCAAATGAATTTGCAAATTGCTCTTTCTAACTCTGTGTAGAATTGAGTTGGAATTTTGATGAGGATTGCATTGAATCTATAGATTGTTTTTGGCAAAGTGGCCATTTTTACTATATTAATCCTGCCAATCCATGAGCATGGGAGATCTTTCCTTCTTCTGAGATCTTCTTCTATTTCTTTCTTCAGAGACTTGAAGTTCTTGTCATACAGATCTTTCACTTGCTTGGTTAGAGTCACACCAAGGTATGTAATATTATTTGTGACTATTGTGAAAGGTGTCATTTCCCTAATTTCTTTCTCAACCTGTTTATCCTTTGAGTAGAGGGAGGCTACTGATTTGTTTGAGTTAATTTTATATCCAGCCACTTTGCTGAAGTTGTTTATCAGCTTTAGGAGTTCTCTGGAGGAATTTTTGGGGTCACTTAAGTAAATGATCATATCATATGCAAATAGTGATATTTTGACTTCTTCCTTTCCAATTTGTATACCCTTGACCTCCTTTTGTTGTCTAATTGCTCTGGCTAGGACTTCAAGTACTATATTGAATAGATAAGGAGAGAGTAAGCATCCTTGTCTAGTCCCTGATTTTAACGGGATTGCTTCAAGTTTCTTTCCATTTAGTTTGATGTTGGCTACCAGTTTGCAGTATATTGCTTTCATTATGTATAGGTATGGACCTTGAATTCCTGATCTTGCCAAGACTTTGAACATGAAGGGAGGATGTATTTTGTCAAATGCTTTTTCAGCATCTAATGAAATAATCACGGATTTTTTTTTCCTTTGAGTTTGTTTATGTAGAGGATTACATTGAAGGATTTCCATATATCGAACCGTCCCTGCATCCCTGGGATGAAGCCTACTTGATCATGGTGAACTATCATTTTGATGTCTTCTTAGATTTGGTTGGCAAGAATTTTATTGAGTATTTTTGCATCAATGTTCATAAGGGAAATTGGTCTGCAGTTCTCTTTCCTTGTGTGGTTTAGGTATAAGCGTTACTGTGGCTCCTTAGAATGAATTGGATAGTGTTCCTTGTGTTTCTATTTTGTGGTATACTTTGAAGAGTATTGGTATTAGGTCTTCTTTGAAGGTCTGATAGAATTCCCCACTAAACCCATCTGGTCCTGGGCTTTTTTTGGTTGGGAGACTGCTTCTATTTCCTCAGGACTTATGGGATTATTTAGATGGTTTATTTGATCCTGTTTCAACACTGGCACCTGGTATGTGTCTAGAAAATTGCCCATTTCATGCAGATTTTCCAATTTTGTGGAGTATAAGCATTTGTAGTAGTATCTGATGATTTTTTGAATTTCCACAGTTTCTGTTGTTATGTCTCCCTTTTCATTTCTGATTTTATTATTTTGGGTAGTGCCTCTGTGCCCCCTGATTAGTCTGGCTAAGGGTTTATCTATCTTGTTGATTTTCTCAATGAACTAGCTCCTGGTTTTGTTGATTCTTGTATAGTTCTTTTTTGTTTCTATTTGGTTGCTTTCGGCCCTAGTTTGATTATTTCCTGCTGTCTTCTCCTCTTGGTTGTGCTTGCTTCTTTTTGTTCTTGAGCTTTCAGGTGTGTTGTCAAACTGTAGTGTATGCCCTCCCAGTTTCTTTTTGGAGGCACTTAGCACTATGAGTTTTCCTCTTAGCATTGCTTTCATTGTGTCCCATAAGTTTTGGTATGATGTGTCTTCATTTTCATTAAATTCTAAAAAGTCTTTAATTTCTTTATTTCTTCCTTGACCAAGTTATTTTTGAGTAGAGCATTGTTCAAGACCATGTATATGTGCATTTTCCTTTGAACTTAAGACCAGCCTTATGGTGATCTGATAGGGTGCATGGAATTATTTCAATATTCCTATATCTGTTGAGGCCTGTTTTGTGACCAATTATATGGTCAGTTTTGGAGAAGGTACCATGAGGTGCTGAAAAGAAGGTATATTCTTTTGCTTTAGGATGGAATGTTCTATCCAATGTTAGATTCATTTGGTTCATAACTTGTTAGTTTCACTGTGCCTCTGTTTAGTGTCTGTTTCCATGATTGGTCCATTGCTGAGAGTGGGGTGTTGAAGTCTCCCACTATTATTATGTGAGGTACAATGTGTGCTTTGAGCTTTAGTAAACTTTCTTTTATGAATGTGGGTGCCCTTGCATTTGGAGCATAGTTGTTCAGAATTGAGAGTTCATCTTGGTAGATTTTTACTTTGATCAGTATGAAGTGTCCTTCCTTATCTTTTTTGACGACTTTTGGTTGAAAGTCAATTTTATCTGATATAAGAATGTCCACTCCAACTTGTTTCTTGGGACCATTTGATTCGAAAATTGTTTTCCAACTTTTAACTCTGAGGTATTGTCTTTGTCACTGAGGTGGGTTTCTTGTATGCAGCAAAATGTTGGGTCCTGTTTACATATCCATTCTGTTAGTCTATGTCTTTTTATTGGGGAAATGAGTCCTTTGATGTTAAGGAAAAGTGATTGTTACTTCCTGCTATTTTCATTGTTGAAGATGGACTTCTGTTTGTGTGGCTATCTTCTTTTGGGTTTGTTGAAAGAAGATTACTTTATTGCTTTTTCTAGGGTGCAATTTCCCCTCCTTGTCTTGGTATTTTTCACCCATTATCCTTTGTAGAGCTGGCTTTGTAGAAAGATATTGTATAAATTTGGTTTTGCCATGGAATGTCTTGTTTTTCTGTCTATGGTAATTAAGAGTTTTGCTGGGTGTAGTAGTCTGGGCTGACATTTATGTTCTCTTAGGGTCTGTATGACATCTGCCCAGGATCTTCTAGCTTTCATAGTTTATGGAGAGAAGTCTGGTGTAATTCTGGTGTCTTTATATGTTACTTTCCTTTTTTCCCTTACTGCTTTTAATATTCTTTCTTTATTGAGTGCATTTGGTGTTTTGATTATTATGTGACAGGAGGAATTTCTGTTCTGGTCCAGTCTGTTTGGAGTTCTGTAGGCTTCTTATACATTCACTGGCATCTCTTTCTTTAGGTTAGGGAAGTTTTCTTCTATAATTTTGCTGAAGATATTTATTGATCTTTTAATTTGTAAATCTTTGCTCTCTTCTATACATATAATCCTTAGGTTTGGTCTTCTCATTTTGTCCTGGATTTCCTGGATGTTTTGAGTTACAAGCTTTTTTCATTTTGCATTTTCTTTGACTGTTGAGTCAATGTTTTCTATGGTATCTTCAGCACCTGAGATTCTTTCTTCTATCTCTTGTATTCTGTTGTTGATGCTTGCATCTATGACTCCTGATTTCTTTCCAAGGTTTTCTAACTCCAGAGTTGTTTCCCTTTGTGATTTCTTTATTGTTTCTACTTCCATTTTTAGATCCTGGATGGTTTTGTTCAGTTCCTTCACTTGCTTGTTTATTTGTGTTTTCCTGTAATTCTTCAAGGGATTTTTGTGTTTCCTCTTTAAGGGCTTCTACCTGTTGATCCATGTTCTCCTATATTTCTTTAAGGGATTATTTATGTCCTTCTTGAAGTCCTCTTTCAGCATCAGGACATGTGACTTTAAATCCATCTCTTGCTTTTCTGATGTGTTGGGGTATCCAGGATTTGTTGTTGTGGGAGAACTGGGTTCAGATAGTGCCATTTTGCCTTGGTTTCTGTTGGTAATGTTCTTGCATTTGCCTTTTGCCATCTGGTTATCTCTAGTATTAGCTGGTCTTGTTGTCTCTGACTATGGCTTATTTGTCCCGCAAGCCTGTGTATCTGTTCCTGGGATTCCAGTTCTCCATGTGCACACAGGAAAGCAGTCCTGGGAGACCAACTCTCTTGCGGTGGTGTTTGTGTATGTACCTCTGTGGCCCAGGATCACCTCTGCACTATCAGGCCTCTCCACAGCCCTGGGAGATTAGCTATCTCCCTGTGCCACCTGGATATGGCCCACTGTGGCAGAGGATGGTCCCCAACTGGAGACAGAAACTGAAAGGCTCCAGCCTGAGGGTTTAGGATGAGTTCCTCTGAGCAGCAGGGGTGGTCTTACCTGTGTTCCCAGGTCTCTCTGCACTCCTGTGGAGGGACCTGTGGCAGAAGGGGCAGAAGGAACAGAAGGGTAGTGGTATTCAGGAGGGAAGGAATTTGGTGGTTGCTAGGTATAGAGTCCCCCTGGGCCCCCAGCAGCAGCTCTGGGAGTCCAGAGGTGGGAGGGGTTCTTACTAACTGCCCTGACTACAGCGAGTTCTCTAGGATGGATCAGGAGATGATGTCTTCACTGTGACAGACCCTGCAAGAATCTGCCCCAGCAGAAAGGACAGGTGGTGGAAGTCTGTTTTCATTTTCTTACATAGATCTTGCAAAAATACTACAAGAGGGACAAGCATGGGATTGTATTTTTTTTCCTTAGAGTTACTCCATTTGATTTAACAAAAATAAAACTTAAAGAAGTTGTCCCAGGACTTCTTTGTACACTCATGTCATATAACGCTAATTAGAAGCAGAAGGAGGAATTGAAGAACTGAATAGAGAATAGAAAACATAATGGAAGTGTGGTACAAAAGAAAAGGAAGTGTGCAAGTGAAGAGGCAGAAAGAGGGAATTGATCAATGTGAAGCAAGCCTTGGGGAGAGCAGGGAAATAAGTTAAGTACCGAGGCTTGATGAGGCTGGTATTTAAAATGATGATATGGGTCCCTGGTGGATCCTAAATAAGAGGGAAGATGAAGATACAGCGAAGGAAATGTTGCTAAACTATGATACTCCCATGATGAGTCTATCATCACTGTTATGCAATCCTCATTAATTATGTTGTAGCTAATAGCTCCTCCAAAAGGCAATGCATAAAGGGTAATCCTCTTATAATGATGAATCAAAAATTCAAATTTTACTGATTTTTCTAGCTTAACACAGAAGTCAGGTTGCTGTTTGTGATAGATGTGAATGTCATCAGTCAATGTAGGAAAAAAAAGATGAATGGCAATGGAATATTATTTAATTAAATGAAATTTTCATACTGTCATTTGTCCATATCCTGGATTTCTTGATGTTAGAGATGTACACATTGTCTAATTGAGATGAGTGTATGGATGAGATCTGCCCCAAGCTGGATAGGATTGCAACTTCAGAGGGTGGGATTGTGATAGATGAGAAATGGGGCAAATGGAAATGGACTATGTGAATGAGCGATCAAATCATCACAAGAATGCTAGGACATGAGAAGATGTAGGAGTGTGTGAGGGGAGCAAGAAAACTTCAGGAACCAGAATTTAACTCTAACCTTGATTTGTGGTGATACATGACTATAAACATTTATCATGTAGGGCAGAATTATACTCTTAATGTGGGTGAAGGTGTGGGAATGTTATTATATGTAAGCTATACCTAAATAAACAAGAATATGTATATGTATGTATATATATACATATATATACATATACATATATATGTATATATATACATATTTTTTATATATATATAATGAGACTTGGCTATCAAGAGTAAAGGAAACACAAAACAAAATTTAAAACTATGGGCTGGGAGATGGGGTGTTTGTAAAACAAGAACAAAGATCTAAATTCAATCCCTAAAACCCAGTTTTAAAAAATCTTGGCATAGTGGCATATGCCTGTAATTTTAACACTGGAGAGGTGTGTATAGGTGGACCTCTGATGCTCAATAATGAGTCAGACTAGCCTACCTGGAAAATACCAAGGCAGTGAGAGAATCTGGGGAAAAAAAATGGGAATAGGAAGGCGGTTATCAATGCTTGAGGCATTACACCAGGGTTTTCCTCTGTGTTCCACATGTATGAGCATACATGTACATATGCAGCTGGATACACACATGGATATATACTCAAGAACACATCTGGCCTCTTTGTGTATAAAAACATGTATATGTGAATCTGTACACAAAGGAAAACACACTGATTTATCATATTCTGTATAGTTTGATGCTTCACAAACTATCATTATCTGAAGATTACAACCGTGAAAGACCTCACATAGCCTCACATACCTGAATAACCTTCTTTAACATGTTGATAAACAACTTAAAATGTAATTTTCCTTCTTTTAAAGCTAAGGCTAGTTCAGGAATATCCTTGTCTAGCTTTTTTGCTTTGGGGCATATGGGAAGTTTCAATTTTAGTTTTTATGTAGTTCTTAATTTACCATATTATACTTTTTAAATATAATACATCTTAAAGTATGAGTCAAGGGTATTTTTGTGGTTAAGTTTTTGGTCATATTTTATAATATTCTTCTCTTGTTCAAAAAGAATATCGTCGGTTTGCTTGACATCATAGTTTCTATGTGTATTATGTGAGAAAAGACAAATCTACGTAGCACTGTTACTACAGCAACAGGATAATTTACTGCTGCCAGAGTATGAACAATGCTCTGTAACATGTGGAGGTAGTTACCTAGCTTTTCCTCAGCACATGTGCATCGGTTCACCTCTTTTTCTGAGTATTGGCTGATAAGAACCTGAGTTAGTGTCTTATTGCTGTGAAGAGACACCATGACCAAGGCAACTCTTATAATGACAATATTTCTTTGGAGTTGGCTTACAGGTTTAGTCCATTATTATCAAGGTGGGAGCATGGCAGTGTCCAGGCATGAGGAGCTGAGAGTTCAACATATTATTCTGAAGGCAAACAGGAGAAAACTGGCTTCTTGTTAGATAGGACAAGGGTCTTAAAGCCCATACCCACAGTGACACAATTCCTTCAACAAGGCCATAACTCCAAATAATGCAACTTACTCCCTCAACTATATTCAAACCACAACAGAATCCTTTGAGACCTAAATTTTTACTTGGATGAAAGTATTGTCTCTTAGATTTAAAACTGTTTGGCTTATTATATAGTTATAATATTAGAATTATTTTACTCTAATTTCACTTCAAGTTACTCAGACTTTTATTTTCACATGAATTTTTTCCTTATTTTTGAGAATTTCTATATGTATGCATCAAGATATGCTCAGAAACACCCCCATTTCCTCCTCCACCTATTCCCCTATCCCGCTGCGATCATTAGTTTATATGTATATGTATGTGTATAGGTATGGCTGAGAAAGCCATGTAGAGCAAGGCTAGAAGCAGCATTCCTTCATGGTCTCTACTTCAGTTCCTGTCTCTTAGGTTCCTTCCTTGTGTTCCTACCATGAGTTTTCTCCATAATGGTCTATAAGGACTATAAACTGTAAGCTGAAGTAAAACTTCCCAAGTTGCTTTTGGTTATAGTCTCTATCACAGCAATAAAAAGCAAAATAAGATACTCATCAAATCACCTTCTCCCACCTCATTTCTTTCTTCTTTTTTAAATAACTCATATACTAAGCCTTTAGTGCTGTCAATATATGCTTTTGATGTAAGCTATCCACAGTAACAATCAGAAACCTACAAATTGTCAAAAAAGAGTGATTCTTCCTCCCGTAGCAACCATCCACTGACAATAACTTCTCACTATGAAGTTAGGCTTGGAAATACCTCCCTCATCTATTCTGGAAATTGGGTTGGCTTAATCTTGTATGGGTAGCCACAGCTGCTATGAGTTCATGAATGCAGTACAAGTCATATAGAAAAGACTGCATTCCACGGCCCTCTTCCTTCCTGACACTTTTCCATTCTTTCTGTCTCCTCTTCCAGAATGTTCTCTGAGCCTTAGTAGTGGTGGGGTTAATATAGCATTAGATAGAACAGGTCTCAAACCTATATCTATGGGTATAACCACAAATATTTAGAAGGCAATTTAACAGTAAAATTATTTAGCAAAATGATAATAGTAGGTTCTATCTTAGAACCTATGACCTGCCAGGGTTACAAAACCAGGCATTAAATGGAGCATTAGGTGGAGCAGGTCTCAAATTCAATTAAAGAGTAGTTGTTTACCCATAACATTTGTAGCACTAAGTATATCAGTCATACACCTTGCCTGGGAGGTATGTATTACAGGCAGGAAGGGTTCAGTGCTGGGTAAGAATATTTATGTTTTGTCTTCCCTACATAGCACCTTCTGGCATCATGAAAGCTGCCCAGAGGGAGGAAGTTTCCCAATTGGTTTGCAATTGTTAACTCAATGCCCTGCATCTAAAGTGTATAGTTTCTTCAGCAACAGGGACTTACAATGGGTAGTCAAGGGCAGTTGCAATAGTCTCTATTGCTTTGTCATTCTCTGGGACCTCTCTGACAGGGAGTATCCCATGCCCTTCACTCAGATTTTCATTTAGTAGCCCACTTCTACTAGTGATACTATCCTTCAACCTATGCAAGGTGATGTCATTCAAACTCTTTTTATTTAAATGTACTTTGAAATTATCTTACTAACCTGTGAGTTTATGTAAGGCTTTTTCATAGATGTTTGACTAACTTCCTCACTACCCATCCTTTTCCTCAACTTCTCACTCCACCCACTAAGGGTTAATCCTTTAACCCCTAGTGTTCCCAGTGTTACTTTATCCATCCAGTTCTTTTTTCAGTTGGATTGTGATAGTGGGCTTCCATGTGACTTTTCCTATTCCTTTCCTTTAGGCTAACCCTCCCATTACTCCACAATTTCCCCTGTACACTCCTTTCTGTGAAGCCCTCCTTATTGCATTTCATTATTTTCACTGTTACTATAACTTTTATGTATCATTTACCATATCTCCCTTCCTTAAAATGTTCCCTCAAAGGCTCCTTTTTTACCTACCTGGCTCCCATACACCTGTGATTTTCTCAGTATCATTGAAAATATATTGGGTTCTTCTGACTATTTCACTTTGTCTTTGTTATTGTATAATAATATAAATGAGTACCCCAACATTTCACGATGCAGTGCTACATCGTAGCATACCTGCGTTGCCCAACATTGATGTGTGCCCACATAGTGAATGAGCCTAGGCCCAGGACTGTAGTGGATTCCCTCAACCACAATTTTGTGATGGGAGAGAAAAAGACCAAGGGAACCTTAGAAATGATTGTGCCTGAAGACTTCAAATCCTTGTTGGAACTGTTGAGATCATAGTACTGTCAGCTGAGGATTCCTACAGTCATTGTCACCAATGAGGTCAAATCATAGGGCTACAATGAGATAAAATGAGCCCCCTTGGGTGCTCAAATGGTCATATTCAACCTGGCTCATATCCTTGCCCTTGACAGTCTACCTAGACAGACAGACAGACAGATAGACAGACAGACACACACACACACACACACACACACACACACACACACACTCAATGCATTTTGCCATTACAACAAGCCTACCCCAGGAACAAGTTTCTCCAGCTTTCTTTTATTATGTAAATCATTCTGGCTGAGAAGGCTGCTCCTTTATTTGGTACTCTGAATACAAATGACCATACTCTCTTCTTGCCTGTGTATAAAGCTCAGGAATCTGATGACTATATCATAGTTTCCTTATAAGATGTGTTTAGATTCTTTTGCTGCTTTGAGAATCTTCTCTCTGCCCTGGAATTTAGATGTACAAAAACATAAGGAAATAAGAAACACTGGAGGCAAAGAAGACATATCAAAACTTAAATAATAGAATAGTTTTTCATTACCTGACCCTAAAGAATCTAAAAATTATGGAAATCTACAAATTATCTGAAAGAGGTTTAAAATATAACTTAAAGAAAGTGGAATAAATTCAAGAAAATGGAAATAAATAGTTCAACAAATCAGAAAAATAAACAAATAAATTACTTTTAGAAAAGAAATATACTGTACTGGCAAGAGGGGTGAATGTGTGTTTGTGTGTATATATGTTTGAAGACACAATCACCTCATCCAAGTTCTACAAACTAACACCATCAGATTAACTCTTTGCCAACCAACCTGGCTGAAGCTCTGTCTGGTCTGTTAGTAGGGTCTAGGGCCAGACCCACGACTAGTGTCCATGGGTACCTGGGACCACCCTTATGACATAGCCGAATCCAGTTCTAGACCAGCTGAAGGTTGGTTGTTGACGTCTGTACAATTCTTACTGGTACCCAAGAAACAAATGAAAAAAAAAATCAAATCTCTGCAGGGCTGTGAGAAGTTGATTTAGCCATATTTTCTAATTTTGAGACTCCAAATATGCGTCCTGGATTCCAGATGTATCCCACATTTACTCTGACATGAGAATGGTAATTTAGTTGGTGTTTTTTTGGGGGAGATAAGCATTAGAACCTTCACCATCATGGTGCTGCTATCTTTTAAGGTTTCTGAATTCTGAGGACAAAGAGAAATCTAACAAATATATAGACAAAAACTGTTATGAGCAAAGAAAAAAAGTAATAGAATCTCCAATTGCTTATTTGCCTTTTCAGGATACACTAAGGATTATGCAAACCTTAAGACACTTCACTGTGTAAATTTGATTTTCTAGAAATGAGATTGTGTTATTAGAGAATTGTGTCTAAAACAATTTATTGATTACAGTTTATTGATGCTAATAATAATTGGAAGGTAAGCAAATGTTTATTCTCAATCCCAAACATAATAGAGTTGATATGTTAATATGAAAGAGGATGTTCCAAAAATACAAACATTGAAAAATGTATCAACCACAAAACTCATGTGATTAAAATGCCCAAGGATGGGTGTGGTTGTATGTGAGTGAAATTCCAGCATTCAGGATGCTGAGTTAGAGCACCATTATTCCAAGGTCAGCTTGAAATGCATAATGAAACTCTTTCTACAAAGAAAACAAACAAAGGAAGCAAAGGGGAAGGAAAGGAAGAGGAAACAGACATAGGAAGAGAGGAAGAGAAGAGCAGAGGAGCAACATCTGGTTAAATGAAGCCATGTCAACAATAAGCAGTGTTTGGCAAAGAATACATACATACATGTGCATATTATATATGTATATAAGTATATATTATAAATATGTATATACATATATAATGATACATTTTTATATGTAAAACATATGTGCCATATGTTTTATATAATCAATATAAGTATAATGATATGTGTGTGTGTGTGTGTGTGTGTGTGTGTGTGTGTTAGTATATATGTTGGAAAGCAAAATGTCTAGAAGTATTTATAATGAAGTGCCAAATGGGCATCATTTAAATATTAGAACCACTTTGTAAAGTAAATATTCTTAATACAATGGGAATAGTTTAAACATATAATTTCAAAGAACAAAAAAATCATGTTTATAATTTGTATAGAAAATAAGACAATAATGCATTTGAAATTTTAATAAGGCTCACAAATTATGAATCAATGTAATGACATGAATAGCAATTTGTTTAAACTAGAAAATAATAAGAAAAAGATAAACCACCAATCTTAATAAAATATGTAATCATTAACAAGTAAAAACACTAAAGTATGCAGTAATGACACTCCAAGAAAGTGCAATAAGTACCTCTGGTAATGACAACTAAAAATTCTTGACAGGAAAATAATTAGTGACATCCCCATAGGTTTTTCTATTGTTCATGATCATTTTAACTAACCTGGAATTTTTTGTTTGTCCATATGAAGCTGAGAATTGTTCTGAGAATTGTAAAGAACTGTGTTAGTGGGAGGTGGGGGAATCCTCTAGAAATTACTGATACCCAAGAGGTGAGAGACTTTCAGGACTCAATGGGGGTGACCTTAACCAAAATACCCAACAATGGAGAGAGGGAACTTGAAGAGTCCACCTTCAGCAGATGGACAGGGCCTCAAGTAGAGAGTCTGGGTTACTCAACCACAGTCAAAATTTCTGACCCAGAATTGTTTCTGTCTAAAATAACTGCAGGAACAAAAATGGAGAAGAGACTGAAGGAAAGGTAGTCCAGTGAGTGGCCCAACTGGGGATCCATCTCATGAAGAGACATCAAGATCTGACACTATTACTGATGCTATGATGTGCTTATAGACAGGAGCCTGGCCTGGCATGGCCGTCCTCTGAAGAGGCCCAACCAGAAGCTGACTGAGATAGATGCAGATACTCATACCCAACTATTGGACTGAAGTCAGGGATCCCTATGGTTGAATTAGGAAATGGATTGAAGAAGCTGAAGGGAGGGAGACCCCATAGGAAGACAAGCAGTTTCAACTAACTCAGACCCCAGCAAGCTCCCAGAGGTTGAGCCACCAACCAGGAGCATACATGGGCTGGTCCGAGGTCCCTGCCACATGTGTAGCAGAGGACTGCTTGGTCTGGTCTCAGTGGGAACAATGTAATTAATGAAAAAACAGGCTATGGAGTTGGAAGAGAGCAAAGAGGGTGTATGGGAAGGTTTAGATAGAGAAAAGGGAAGGAAGGATTGATCTAATTATAATCTCAAAGACAAATTAAAAAATAAACTTCTGCTCAAAGAAAATTTTAAGTGAGCCTTGTCAAGCTCTAGCCCGTAACCTGTAATTTGAGCTCTTAAAAGGTAGTGACAGGAGTTAAGGTCAGCCTCAGCTACACTGTATTGAAGCCAGTCTGGTCTATGTGAGATACTGTCTTATGTCTGGAAATACCAAGACCCTTCACAGACAGACAGACAGACAGACAGACAGACAGACAGACAGACAGACATATATACAAACACACGAGTCATGATACTGTTGAGAATCTGATAAAACAGAAAGCATTATACTCTGGTCTTTTAAAGTTACTTTGCTAAAAGCAGGTAAGTCGATGACAAAACCCAATTGCTTTGAATATACAGAACAGGAAAACCTTAAAGATGATCCTTTGGTCGTACCCAAGCTGATTATATATACCATTTCAATAAGGTTTGTTTTTATAAGACTATTGATACTCTAAAAAATTTTTTATAATTCATCTAGATTTTGCAAAATATTATCCTTAGATTGGTATAATATAATGTTATCCCAGAAATTATGATATATATGTAAGCATACATATAACATATATTAGAAATACACTTCAATAATTGGTTCTTCTTAAAATTTTTTTGGCTTTGGTTAAGGGATAGAGATTAAATAAATTATATATTTTGAGTTTAATTTTTCAAATAATAGTCATTAAACTTCAGAATTTTAACTTATGTCTACTCCTAATATGTAACTGCTTTGATAGCTTTCTCAATAAAGGATGCCTTACAATGTTGATTTATATTTGTATCTGAGAATTGGTGTCATTTATAGATACAAGAACTACATATTCACTGAAAGCATAATATGTCTAGGGTATAAAAGTTTCAGGATATATTGTGTCCAGATCTTTTAATCTAATGCTGTTTGACAACATGTAATATTAATCACATAAAGAGCTATATGCATTTGTAGAGATTCTAAATCTAATATTGCCATTTTTAGAAGAAGTCTAGCTTTGTTTTTTAAATGAACATACTATAAACACACACTGAATTAAATATTCACTTATCTAATCCCTTAGCATTATTTACAATAAACTATTACCTATTAGCAATAACTTAATGTTATGTAACAACTTTTTGATATCACTAGTAAAAGTAATCTATGTCAGTGCTGACAAGACTCATATATGTTACACACTGAACAGAAATCAGGCACCACAGAAAATGTCTCTATATTCAGGGACAGTCCTTTAATTTTTTAAAAAAGTTTTATCTACTAAATTTATAAAGTTCACAGGCAAAAAACACATGAGAAAATTTCAGAGTATTTGATAAAATTATACTTTAATAATTTACTCTTTATATGCAAGTTATTGGTTATTTCTTTTTTTAGTAAGACCTAAATCATATTACTTTGTCTTTTGCACACATAATGCATAATAGACAAGCTTTCTCAGACCCTGCTATTTATTGTAGGCCACAGCACATTCTAAATGTCACCAGTAAAAGCATATTTAACAGGGAGATCTTTGATAAACATATGCATCAAGGACTTTGTGTGTATTATAGTTTTAATATAATTTTATTATTAATAACTGTACATACAAAAGTATTTCTGGAAAAGAAACCTATAGCAATAATCTAATAAAAAGATTTATCATGTCAAAAATAAAAGAATTGATTTGGAATTTTTATGGGGGTTGCATTGAATATGTAGATTGCTTTTGGTAAGATGGCCACTTGCACTATATTAATTCTACCAATCCATGAGTAAGGGAGATCTCTCCATCTTCTGAGGTCTTTCTCATTTTCTTTCTTCAAAGGCTCGAAGTTCTCATCATACAGGTCTTTCACTTGCTTGGTTGGTGCTACCCCAAAGTATTTTATGTTATTTGTGGCTATTGTGAAGGGTACTGTTGCCCTAACTTCTCTGTCAGCCCATTGATTGCTTGTATAGAGGAGGGCTACTGATTTCTTTGAGTTAATTTTGTATCCAGCCATTTTGATGAAGACATTTATCAGTTGTAGGAGTTCTCAGATAGAATTTTTGGGGTCACTTATGTATACTATATCATCTGTGAATAGCAATACTTTGACTTTTTCATTTCCAATTTGTATCTCTTTCATTTTTTTGAGCAGTCTTTTTTTAAAGTCTTTTCTTTTTTCTTATCATTATAATTCTTAAACGGATTTTTTTATTTCTTTTTTAAATTTTTTTAGTGAATATATTCTTCATTTACATTTCAAACCCTTTCCCAGTTTCCCCCTCCCAGAAAACCCCAACCAATCCTCTCTCCCGCTGCCTCCAAGAAGATGATATTGGTCTAACTAGAACTTCAAGTACTTTATTGAAGAGATATAGGGAGAGTGGACAGCTTTGTCTTGTCCCAATTTTAGTGGAAATGGTTTCTCTCCATTTAATTTGATGTTGGCTTACCAGCTTGCTGTACGTTGCCTTTATTGTGCGAGGTTATGTGCCTTTTATTTCTGATCGCTCATAGACTTTTATCATGAAGAGGTGTTGGATTTCAAATGTTTTCTCAGCATCTTGTGGTATGACCGACCATGAGTTCTTTTTCTTTCAGTTTGGAGGTATCACTATCCCTGATTTCAGACTGTACTACAGAGCAGTAGTAATAACAACTGCATGGTACTGGTATAGAAACATATAGGTCAATCAATGGAACACAACTGAAGACTCAGAAATAAACTCACATACCTATAGACATTTGATTTTTGACAAAGAAGCCAAACAATATGATGGAAAAGGGAGAACATTTTCAACAAATGGTGCTGATGTAACTGGATGTCTGCATGTAGAAGAATGCAAGTAGATCCATATCTATCACCCTGCACAAAACTCAAATCATTAACCCTCCATCTGACAGAGAGCTAACATCCAAAGTATATAAACAACTCAAGTAGTTATGCACCAGCAATCCAATAATTCAATTAAAAAATGGGGTACAGAGCTAAACAAATTTTTCAATAGAGGAATTTCAAATGCAGAGAAGCACCTAAAGAAATGTTCAACATCCTTAGTCATCAGGGAAATGCAAATCAAAAAGACTCTGAGATTCTACCTTACACCTACCAGAAAGGCTAAGATCAAAACCTCAAAGGACAGCACATGCTGGCAAGGTTGTGGAGAAAGGGGAACACTCCTACATTCTAGTGGGAGTGCAAATTTGTACAATCATACCGGAAATCAATTTGGTGATTCCTCAGAAGATTGGGAATAGTTCTATCTCGTGACCCATCTATACCACTCCTGGGCATATACCCAAAAAATGCTCCACCATCCTACAAAGGCACTTGTTCAACTATGTTCATAGCAGCTTTATTCTTAATAGCCAAAAACTGGAAACAACCTAGATATCTCTCAACTGAAGAATGGATACAGAAAATGTGTTATGTCTATGCAATGGGATGCTACTTAGCCATTAAAAATAATGACATCATGGACTTTGTAGACAAATGTATAGAACTACAAAATATCATCCTGACTGAGTTTAACTCAGACCCAAAAGGACATACATGGTATGTACTCAATAAGTGAATATTAGCCTTAGAGTATAGAACAATCATGCTATAATCAACAGACACAAAGAAACCAGAAGACCAGGAGGTCCCAAGGGTTGATGGTTGAATTTTTCTCAAAAGGGGAAACAAAATAGATAATGAAGGTCAATGGGAAGAGGGAAATGGGTGGAAGAGGGGATGAGAGGGGAACAGGGTGAGGAGGGGAAAACTATATGTAGGGAGATCAGGGAGAGAGAAGGGAGATTGCCAGTCTGGGGGCAATCTTTAGGACATGCCAGGGACCTGGGAAAGGAAAAGGCCCTAGAGGGTCTATGGGGACTACTCTAGCTGAGACTCCTAGCTGTAGAGGATATAGATCCTGAAGAGGTCACTTCCTGTAGCCAGACAAGACCCCCAATAGTGGGATAAAGACAGCAACTCACCCATAAAACCTTTGATTAAAAATGTCGAGCCTACAAGATGTTCAGGGACAATGATAGAGCAGAGACTGAAGGAATGGCCAACCAATGACTGCCCCAAATTATGACCCATCCCATGGGTAAGAACCAATCCCTATCACTATTAATGATACCCTCTTATGCTTGCTGACAGGAACCTAGCATAATCATTCTCTGAGAGACTCCAATAGAAAGAGATGCAGACTCACACCCAAATGTTAGATGGAGCTTAGGAGTCTTACAGAAGAGCTGGGAGAAGAATTGAGGAGCCCAAAGATAACAGCAACTCCACAGGAAGACCAACAGAGTCAGCTAACTTGGGGGCTCCCAGAGACTGAATCATCAACCGAGGAGTGAGCACAGGCTAAAATTAGGACCCCTGCATATATGTAGCAGAACTGCAGCTTGGTCCCCAGTAATTGTAGCAGGGGCTGTCCCTGAGCTTGTTTCCTGCCTGCCTGTGGATCCTGCACCTCTAAATCAAGGACTTGATGTCCAGGGCATGGAGGGGTAGGAAGGATGGCTAGTAGCGGGTGGACACCCAGAGTGGGGCTTCTCCTTCTCAAAAGAGAAGGGGAAGGTAGAATGGGAGGAGCACCTGCGTGAGGGGTTATGGGAGAAGAGGAAGGGCTGATATTAGGTTGTAATGTGGATAAATAAATTTTAAAACTGAAAAATATAGTGAAATTTCAGTTCAGACTGAATACCAGTCCAAGGTGGAGTAAGTCTCATTCACAGAGTCAAATGAAACAGGTTTACCAGAAAGTGGTTGACCACTTTTAGAAAAGTTTGCTAAGGTAAGTTTGAGTTTGTATCTTAATAAGTTAGATACAGCACATTTTCAAAAATCACAAAAAGTTTGCTAAGGTAAGTTTGAGTTTGTATCTTAATAAGTTAGATATAGCACATTTTAAAAAATCACTTAAAGTTACACATTAAGCTTTGAATATCTTATTGGATTAGATTTAGAAAGTTTTGAAATACAATTGTGCCTCTAAAAGTGGTGCAAAACATTTGCAATACAGTATTTCCAGGAAACGTTAAGTCTATAGATATCAACCATCTCTGTACTAGTTTCTCTTGTTCTGAACTATTTTGGGGGGGTGGGAGAAGGAAGTTTTAGATAAAGGGATTTGGACTTCCCAAAATAGTTCTCAGTGACAACTTCCCACACGGCTACACAGCTTAACTTTGACTTAACACATCCATCTGATCTTGAGATTGAGTGTAGTTTATTTAGGAAAGTCTGAATGAAGGAGGGTTCAGGGCATCTGTTTCTTGAATACCATTTCCAAGAAACTAACAGTTGGGCTACCTTGTGAAAGTGTATATCTCTGTACACATTTCCAACCTTCTAACTTAGAATATTTGAAAGAAAAATAAAAGGAGCCTAGAAATCTGTCTCAGACAGAAAATCTATACAAGTTTTCTCTCCTTCTTGTTGCTCTCCTCCTCCTCCTCTTTTATTTTTTATTTTTTTTATTTTCTAAGTTTTTTTATTTACATTCTAAATCATTTCCCCTTTCCCATTTCCTCCCTCCCTGAAAGTCCCATATGCCCCCTTCCCTCCCTCTTTTCCCCATTCAACCCCCTCGCTTTTCTGTCCTGACATTCCCCTGCATCCAGTATTTCCAGGACCAGGGGTCTCTCCTTCCATCTTCTTAGAAATCTATTGATATGTGAATTGTGTCTAGGGTATTCTGAGATTCTGGGTTAATATCCCCTTATCAGTGACTGCATACCATGTGTGTTCTTTTGTGATTGAGTTACCTCACTAAGGATGATATTTTCAAGTTCTGACCATTTGCCTAGGAATTTCGTGAGTTCATTGTTTTTAATTGCAGAGTAGTATTCCATTGTGTAAATATACCACATCTTCTGAATCCATTCCTCCATTGAGGGACATCTGGGTTCTTTCCAGCTTCTGGCTATTATAAATAAGGCTGCTATGAACATAGTGGAGCATGTGTCCTTATTGCATGCAGGGGAAGCCTCTGGGTATATGCCCAGGAGTGGTATAGCCAGATCCTCCGGGAGTGTCATGCCCAGTTTTCTGAGGAACCGCCAGACTGCTTTCCAGAGTGGTTGTACCAGCTTGCAATCCCACCAGCAGTGGAGGAGTGTTCCTCTTTCTCCACATCCTCTCCAACAACTGCTGTCTCCTGTGTTTTTGATCTTAGCCATTCTGACTGGTGTGAGGTGGAATCTCAGACAGTCTTTTCAACAAATGGTGCTGGCTCAGCTGGAGGTCTACATGCAGAAGAATGCAAATTGACCCACTCTTGTCTCCTTGCACTAAGCTCAATTCCAAGTGGATCAAGAACCTCCACATAAAATCAGTCACACTGAAACTAATAGAAAAGAAACTAGGGAAGAACCTTGAACATATGGGCACAGGGGAGAATTTCCTGAATAGAACTCCAATAGCTTATGCTCTAAGATCAAGAATTGACAAATGGGACCTCATTAAATTACAAAGTTTCTGTAAGGCAAAAGACACTGTCAAAAAGACAAAGCCGCAACCAACTAACTGGGAAATGATCTTTACCAACCCTACATCCGACAGAGGGTTAATATCCAATATATACAAAGAACTCAAGAAGTTAAACTCTAGAGAACCAAGTAACCCTATTAAAAAATGGGATACAGAGCTAAACAAAGAGTTCTCACCTGAAGAATATCTAATGACTGAGAAGCACCTAAAGAGATGTTCATCATCCTTAGTCATTAGGGAAATGCAAATCAAAACAACCTTCTCCTCTTTTAATCCATCTAGCATTAAACTGAAAGCAGGTGTCTAGAAACAACTGTTTTGGAGTCGTCTCTAACAACACTTGCAATTCTGGGGCTCTGACTATTTCAGAATAGTTCTGCTTATTGTCTTCCAATTGATTGAATATTTACTGAGCATACTTTATGTGTTAGGATCAGCATAGATTAGGAGATAAAATAAGAAAATTGATATGATTTTTTTTAAACCGGATGGACCTTTAAGTCTAATAGAAAAGTTTGTAGAGTCCGTTAATTTTATATTTCTAATTGCTGTGACAAGGAGGTGTGATAGAGGACAGGATAAAGAGTAAAGGGAAGGATGGACCTGCTAAGTCTTGAGGGATCAGTGTATGATTAGCATAGGATAAAGGAGAGACTGAGGAGAAATGGGAGAAGACACTAGGAACTTTTCCAAAGCTATTTAAATGCATGCATGCAATATGCACACACACACACACACACACACACACACACACACACACACACTGAAAGACCAATAAGGTTGGTAGTAAGCCAGCTTCCTTCAAAGGAGACCCTGATAGAGTCTATATCTAGTTGTACAATCAATCCACACTAAGAACACTTGAATCTTGCTTTACCTAGTTACCTGGGATAAATTAAACCATTAGAAGATTCTGAACTAGAATACTTTGTTTAAATACTTGTCTCTCTTTGTATTTTAACTCTCACTTTCATAATTACAGTCAGCCTGAAGATGTTTTTGATGATAATGTGAAGAGAGCTTTTCAACTCAACAACTAATGACAGGCTATAAACAACAATGATGATGGTATTGAGGAAAGCTCCACACATAGGTGATATTTGTCAATTTCTAACAACCACAACTAGAGCCATGACCCAAGACTCAGAGAGGTGGGGAGGGGAGACTTTAGAAGGAGGATATAACAGTCAGAATCCAGTGAGTCTGGCAGACACAGTTTAATACTGTGGATTCATACTGAAGGAAGTCTAAAGAGGGACATTATCAGCCTTCTGTTTATGAGTTATTTAAAAGATTTATGTATCTATTTAAAAAATAAAATGAGTTGTGTCTTACATTGCTTCTAATGGAGCAGTGGCACCAGAGACTTGCATTTTCTGTTCTGCAGAAGAGGTTGCTGCTGTTGCTATGGTTTCCATGATGTGAGGCTATAAACCCATGGAGAAGCACTGGTACCCGGTTATGCAATTCGACTGCAGCACTTCAGGGCTTTTTTTTTTCCTGTGTTTTTATTTTACTTTATGTGTCATAAAAACTTTGAACCACACATCAAAATGATGATAAATCATGCCTATTATTTTTATATCTTACAATTTCCCCCATACTTTTAGATACAGTTATAGAATTTTATATTTAGTAAAAGTATGCTTTTTAAACTGTTCTACAAATTTTTGATTCCTCTTCCTCTCTCTCTCTCTCTCTCTCTCTCTCTCTCTTTCTCTCACTCACTCTCTTCTTCAGGGTGTACACATTTTAATAGCAAAAATAAGGCCAGCCATGTTTTATATTCTTGAAGCAAACCAAATATAATTCTTCATTGAAACCCTGAGACAGGCTTGACATTGTGCTCATCCTTACAAAAATGGTGCATGATAGTAGGAACTTCAAATCAATGTTATGCTTACTAGCAGTTTACTACAGTTTCATACTATTGGTAGTTAATTACTTTAAGAGAAAGTCTTTATTTTCTGTTCACTTTCTGAATGTTTAAATGTAGGTAACCTTGATGTTGTCCACCACTGTCTCGTTCTGTTTTCTGTAAACATAACCCATGGGAAAAATAAAGTGAATTTACACAAGAATGAATTTTTATATTTCTTATCTGGATCAAATATGTTTTTCTTTTTACCTTAGGTTAGCATACATGGTGGGTGACTCTGATGTTTTCATACATACATGACATGTTTTTCTCATTCTCCCTTTTAGCCTTTTAAAGTTTTTATTTTTTTGCGTTCACATTTATTCTAGAGATGCATTATTTCCTTGCAACTGATCAATAACTTTAATCCTTTGATATTCTTTTTCTACTATAATGTAATCAGCCTTCTTTACTAGACAACTACAAAATCACAGGAAAACCATTGAATTACACAAGAGTGCACACACCTATGTAGTGTAGCTTTTCTGATCTGGTTTAAAATGCCTTTCCAAAAATAACCTGTAAAGTAACATACAATTCTGAAAATGTTTCTAATAAAATATAATATACAGCCTTGTACATTATAGACTGAATTTAGATTTATGCTGCACTTGGATGTATTTGAAGTACTAAGATAAAAAAGGCAAGGATTTGTAAAATCTTGGTTTGATAAATTGTGTGCCTCACAAGCCTATATGTAGAAGTCTTGGTTGCCAGAGTGGTGGTACTGGGAGTCACTATAAAGCCAGGAGAGAGAGCATAGTGGAAGAATTATCATTGGGCTCATGCCCTGGCCTGTTTTTATATTATATTCTGCTTTCTGGCTCATGAATTAAGTACTTTGTTATAATCATACTGTATAGCATAATGTGCCGTGCCACAGAAATGACCCTTTCCTCATCACACGTAAATTTTCTTATGTGTTTTCCTATATTGATGGAAAACTGGCAAGATAAAGCCATTCCTTCTTTTCTTTCTCAATACTGAGCAATTACGTCTCTACTTCTATGGACTTTTAATTAGTACATATTCAAATTGTGCCACATGAAAATCAAGTCTTAAAATCGATTTATAATAATTCAAAAATTATATATATATATATATAATTCAAAATCCAATTTTTATATTGGATAAGAGTGGTGTGTCTGTCTGTCTGTCTGTCTCTCTCTCTCTCTCTCTCTGTGTGTGTGTGTGTGTTATGTGTGTGTGTGTATGTGTGTGTGTGTGTTTGTGTGAGGCTTTTCCCTTTTCTTTATGAAGATTTCATTCGTGAGTATATAATATATACATAACTTCCTTCCCATTCAACCTTCCAACTCCTCCTATTTCCTCCATTCCCTCTCAGATTCATGACTTCTTCTGTTATTTATTTTACACACACACGTGTATACACACATACACACATTCATACACACGTATACATATGCACACACATTCACATACATTCACACACATTTATACACATGTATATACACGTATTCATAGACACATGTATACACACACATACACACATTCATACACATGTAAACATATACACATATTCACACACATGTATATACAAGCACATTCATACACACACACACACACACACACACACACACACACACACACACAAACACACACCACTTAAAATTGTAGTCTCCTCTCTGGAATACCAAAAACCATCAGACAACACCGGTACTTCCTCTGTCAGCAGCCATCAACTCCCTATAACTCTTCATATATGAGTAGAGCCCTGAGAAGCTTTCCTTCAGCCATGTTGGCATGTCATCTGGTGAGTTTTTGCAGGTCTTATGCAGACAATCATATTGTTGAGAGTCCATAGGTACATCTTCTCTGTCTGTCCAGAAGAGTTCTGTCCTTTCATGAAGCAGTTCTGATCCCCAGGCTCTCACAATCAATCTGTTCCCTCTTTTATGGAGTTCTCTAAGCCCTAGGTATAAGAGTTATGTTATAGATGTCCCATTGGGGCTGAGAACCCTATAGTCACTAATTTGCTGCATTTTGAACAGATCTGGATTGCTCTACTAGATTCTGCTGCAAGAAGAAACTTCCTTAAGGAGATGTGAGAGCAGCTTCCCTGTGCAGCAGGATGAGCATCAAGGGGGCAATTGGAGACTGTATCACTTTAGCAATGTGAGAGAGATAGGTCTGATTTTAGGAGCCATGACCTCTTCAGCCACAGACTCTTGACTAGGTTTGTAGTACCAGGCATATATTCCTTTCAGTATAAGGGACTTCAGATCCAAATAAATACCTATTGTTTTCCCCAAGGTAAAAGTCCCACTGTTGTAACATGAGAGGTGCCTTGCCAGTCTTGTCATGGTTGTGAGTAAGAATAGTCATTTCCCCCTAGCAGCTTGTATACCCCCCAACCCCAACACTATAATAACTAGCTCTTGAAAAGGAAGTTTCTGCACAGAGGTTTTTCTGAAAATATCTCTTGCCTTCAATAAAACTAAAGTTTTGTTGGATCTTGAAACCAAGTTAATAATATGTGGAAAATCATCTAAGACTATGTACTCAATCTGCTATCCTATGTTGTACTCAGCCTTTTCTTAGTTAACCTACCTTAAGGAAACAATGTAACCAACCTTACTATGCTTTTACTTCCCATGTAATAATCTTTTACAACCTAAGATAAATGTATAGCTTTCATGTTATGTTATATGATTTTTCATGCACCTGATCAATAATTGTGTGTGTGTGTGTGTGTGTGTGTGTGTGTGTGTGTGAGAGAGAGAGAGAGAGAGAGAGAGAGAGAGAGAGAGAGAGAGAGAGAGAGAGAGAGAAAGCTGTGTATTTGCTGTTGTGTGTGTAAGGCAGTCAAGATGTTAAAAGAAACCTTTAAAAAACAAGTAGTCCATAAATGTTAGAAGCAACATGTGGATCTAGGTTGATAACATATGTTTAAGGTCTCGAGTGTTATTCTGCGTCAATTGTGGTCTGTAATGTAACTTCTTCCTTTATTAAGCTCTGTTAAAGTTTCTGTGAAAAAGAATTCCCTATTCCTTCTCTATATCATGTTTTCTGTGATGTTCAATAAATACTGAACAGAGTTCTTTTTTAGGAGCAGGCAATAGGGACAGCTCAGACATGGACAGCAGACAGGCAACACAGACAGGCCACAGACCACAGACTTCAGACTGCAAACCAAATTAATAGAAGGCAGAGGAAGAGAATCAGAGAATTCAAATTTGATCTCACTCTTGAGCAAGCTACACCATGAGGAAGTCTTTTTTTAGTGGTTAATGTAATATTGATGCATTTTGATGCCTTCTTTGGTGTATTTTTTAACATTTGATCAATGAAGCTTCTAGGTCAATAGCAGCTTGCCTTCTCCAGTCCTGTGACTACAATATGTAGTATCTTCAGGAATAATGTCTTGCCTCAGTATTCTAGTAGGCATTCAAGGGCAATGGCAACATCCTAAAGTTTTTTTAGAGATAGATTTCTTGAACCCCCTTTGAACCACAACTAAAAGGGCAGTCTATCTCATCTGACACTAGAGATTTTGTTAGTCTATGATACCTATGTGAACATTATCTTACTGTCTCAGGTAACTATTAAATATAATATATACTAAATTATATATACATATACATCATATACATATATGAACAATAGGTTACTATACACTTTTTGCAAACACCATCAGTGTTATTCATGCCACTGATATGTAGATGTAGATGTAGATGTAGATGTAGATATAGATATAGATATAGACATAGATATTAGAACTCAAACTCAGGTCCCTGTGTTTGCAATGTGAGCACATTACTGCCATGCCTATAGCTAACATGTTTCTTTACAGAATTAAAACTAAACATACTCTATAATCAACCCTCTACCCTCTACAAGGATTAGCAGATAAACAAGGTGTTGACAATGGGACACCACACGTGTGCATACGTTCACACGTGCACACACACACAAACATACACACACACGGTGGGGGGAACTTTTGTTCTCTACATCTGTCGGTTCTGCCTGATATTAATCTACAAGCTAGGTAGATATATTTCTTAATCATGTTATTCTTTGTGGCCTGTGATAATGTAGACCTGGAGTGGCCAGTGCCATCCTCAACACCAATGCAGGATAAGAGAGGCAGAACCGAAAGACAGAGAAGGGAGTGGAGTGATGCTACCACAGTCCTGGAATCAACTTATTCCACTAAGCTCTGGTACTATGTTAAGAGTTGTAACATTTCTTCTGCTTTTTGTGCTAGTTTAGATTGTTATGCCAGTAGAGTTATTTAGAATGCTTAAATACCAAACAATCAGAATACTAATCATTATTAATAAAAGTTGATAATAAATACCTGGTACTATAAGAAACAGTATATCATGTCTGAATCTCAGTCCTGGTTTCTGCCACTTACAAAGTGAAGTGTTCTGTCTAATTATGTGAGGGGAGGGATGAAGAAGTGAAAAGGTTTAGCATCCATTGGGCGTTCAGTGCATAGCAGACACTATACATGCATAAGCTCATTTACCCTCCCACAGTTGGCAGAAAAAGACTAGACATACTGGATTGTTTGCCCCATTGTACAGACAAGAAAAATGAAGCTGAAAGAGGTTAGTTGGTTTTTCTAATAGAGACAGTTGAGTTGAGATTTCTTTCCAAAACTTTTGTCAAAGCTCAACTGAAGACTCATTTTAAAAACATCGTGATTTTGTGCTCTGGCTCTTAAATTCTCTACTTGAGACTTTGCTCTGGGAAACTGACAATTACATGTCCTGGGTTTTAGAGTCTTTCCAATTTAATACTTTAATCTTCCAAAAGATGAGCACTGGTTGAACTAACAGGCCAGCCTCATCACTGCTTTTAATTCCTATCAAATGGCAGAGCTCAGCTCTGAATTATTTGGCCAACAAATACTCCCCCAGATTAGTTATGCCCAGATAACTTCCCTGCATCTTCATGAAGCTTCATGATCCTATCTGTGCACATGTACAAGGAGATCCCTGTCTCAGTGTGTAGTCCCCTGACCATCTTTCTTCTGGATATGTAGTCATATAGATAGTGGTTTAAAAGATTCATCTACCAAGATTAGTAATGACTTATTTTCTGTTATTTAAAAATCCTAAATAGAAACTTTCTCTCCATGGTCTGTCTTTTGGGAGAGCAACTTCACTTCACTTTTGTTTCTTCTAAAATCAGGTCAAATAATTATAATTGAAAAGTATAATAGGTCTGTGAATTTGGAGATAACCTGGAGAAATTATTCTCCAGCTATATAGAACCTTCAGCATTATAGGTTGTTTAATGTAGTATTATTTCTTTTATAGTAGAGAAAGACATTCTGTATTATTTATATATATATGATTTATATATAATATAGAATGCATATATATAATGCATATAGGCATATAGAATGAATATTCACAAAGGCTCAGTATGTATGTATGTGTGCACTGATTTTTAATATTACTGAATATCAGATTTACTACATCAAAACAGCATTAGTGATGTTTAAGAAAAAATGTGCTTAATAAAGAACATAGATCTGGCTGAAGAGATCTCTCTGACTTTAATAGTATTTAACTGATTTCTACGAGGACTTGAATCTGGTCCCTGGCACCCATGTCCAGTTGCTTACACCTGTTCTAAGACACCTGCCACCATCTTCCAGCACCATGTGTACCATGGCATATTCTCCCATAGATATGCACATGCACATAAATAAAAATAAGTTAATGAATGAAGAGAGACATTTCATATTTCTTCATTAAATTATTTGAATTAAAATTTTCATATAAACCACTCATGCTGTTACATCACTGAAATTCCAGTTCTGAGAAATGTTAGGCAGGAGGATTATAAGTTCAAAGCCAGTCAGGAATATATAGCAAACTCTACTTTAAAATAATTGCCTTCTCTTTCTCCACATCCTCGCCAACAACTGCTGTCTCCTGTGTTTTTGATCTTAGCCATCCTGACTGGTGTGAGATGGAATCTCAGGGTTGTTTTGATTTGCATTTCCCTAATGACTAAGGATGATGAACATCTCTTTAGGTGCTTCTCAGCCATTAGATATTCTTCAGGTGAGAACTCTTTGTGTAGCTCTGTACCCCATTTTTTAATAGGGTTACTTGCCTCTCAGGAGTTTAACTTCTTGAGTTCTTTGTATATCTTGGATATTAGCCCTCTGTCGGATGTAAGGTTGGTAAAGATCATTTCCCAGTTAGTTGGTTGCCGCTTTGTCTTGCAGGCTGGTACAACCACTCTGGAAAGCAGTCTGGCGGTTCCTCAGAAAACTGGGCATGACACTCCCTGAGGATCCGGCTATACCACTCCTGGGCATATACCCAGAGACTTTACCCGCATGCAATAAGGACACATGCTCCACTATATTCATAGCAGCCTTATTTATAATAGCCAGAAGCTGGAAAGAACCCAGATGTCCCTCAACGGAGGAATGGATTCAGAAGATGTGGTATATCTACACAATGGAATACTACTCTGCAATTAAAAACAATGAATTCACGAAATTCCTAGGCAAATGGTCAGAACTTGAAAATATCATCCTTAGTGAGGTAACCCAATCACAAAAGAATACACATGGTATGCAGTCACTGATAAGGGGATATTGACCCAGAATCTCGGAATACCCTAGACACAATCCGCATATCAATAGATTTCTAAAAAGATGGAAGGAGAGACCCCTGGTCCTGGAAAGACTGGATGTAGGGGAACGCCAGGACAGAGTAACGAGATGGGGTTGAATGGAGAAAAGAGGGAGGGAAGGGGGCTTATGGGACTTTCGGGGAGGGAGGAAACGGGAAAGGGGAAGTGATTTGGAATGTAAATTAAAAAAATAGAATAAAATAATAAAAAAAAGAACTTCACAACAAAAAAAAGGGTCAAAAAAAATAAAATAAAATAAATAATAAAAAAAATAATTGCCTTCCACTAAAAATTTCATCTAGAAGAAATGCACCTTTCATCTGTGATAAGAAATATACTCCCATAAACACTCCTTGGTGGAAAAAAAACAACAACAACAAAAAAAAAAAAAAGCTCACCATCTTGAAAAAACTGAAATCCCAACATTACCCACATGGAGAAATTTGTGAAATACCTTAAAGATTAGTTAATTAATATTACTCAATACATGTGATGACCCAGGCCTCAGACTCTAATACAAGTTGGCATTATGAGATATTAAGAAGCAAGAAGATTTTCCACAATGCTGAGACTGCAGAGGCGCCAGTCGTTATTGTACCAAGACTCTAGACGCTGCCTTGGTCAAGCTGAAGAGCCGTGTTAGTGCAAACGGCCCAGTTTCAACTGAATTGTTCTTCTTACATAACTGATTTTTCTGGAAATTAAAGAGAGTTTAATAAGTGAGCATCAGAGTGCACAGCCTGAACTGGCATGGCCTTGTTATGCCAGCAGGACATGCTGGGAAACATGAATAATTTAAATTGTCAGGATTCCTGGAGTATCTATTTCCTGAGTTCTTTTGGCAACTGAGGGATAGAACAAGAGCCAGGATTAGGACAGTATTCTAGGCATGACTGAGTTCATATCCATGCCAATATATAATGATCAATTTGTCCTTTATTGCCTAACTAGAACAGTAATTAGGAAAAGCTAGAATCTCTATGAATCTAATCGGAGGACATATTAAATAATGCATTGGGATAGCCTTTCAGTATTCATGAATCCTCCTATGTTGTATTTTAAAATAAACTGAAATCATTAGTTACATAAGCATCCATGTAACTTTTGCCTGTTTTGTAGCCTATAATGTGTTCCCAAATCAAAATGGCAGTGGTGTCTCCTGGCTTTTCTTTTCTTTTCTATTAGATTTTTTTTATTTACATTTCAAGTGTTATCCCCTTTCCTGGTTTCCCCTCCATAAACACCCTATCCTATCCTCCCCTCCCTCTGCTCACCAACCCACCCACTCCCTCTTCCCTACCCTGGCATTCCCCTATACTGGGGCATCAAGCCCTTTCAAGACCAGGAGCTTCTTCTCCCTTTGATGTACAATAAGGCTATTCTCTGCTACATATGCAGTTGGAGCCATGGGTCCCTCCTTGTGGTTGGTAGCTTAGTCCCTGGGAGCTCTGGGGATACTAGTTGGTTCATACTGTTGTTCCTCCTATGGAACTGCAAACCCCTTCAGTCCCTTGGGCCCTTTCTCTAGCTCCTCCATTGGGGACCTCGTGCTCAGTCCAATGGTTGGCTGAGAGCATCCACCTCTGTATTTGTCAGGTACTGGCAGAGCCTCTCAGGAGACAGCTATATCAGGCTCCTGTCAGCAAGCGCTTGTTGGCATCCACAATAGTGTCTGAGTTTGGTGACTGCATATGGGATGGATCCCCAGGTGGGGCCTTTCCTTCAGTCTGTGCTCCACACTGTCTCTGTATCTCCTCCCATGGGTATTTTGTTATCTCTTCTAAGAAGGACCAACCATACTTTAGTCTTCCTTCTTCTTGAGCTTCGTTTGGTCTGTGAATTGTTTCCAAGCTTCTGGGCTAATATCCACTTATCAGTGAGTGCATACCATGTGTGTTCTTTTGTGACTGTGTTACCTCACTCAGTATGATATTTTCTCATTCCATCCATTTGCCTAAGAATCTCATGAATTCATTGTTTTTAATAGTTGAGTAGTATTCCATTGTGTAAATGTACCACATTTTCAGTATCCATTGCTCTGTTGAGGGACATCTGGGTTCTTTCTAGCTTCTGGCTATTATAATAAGGCTGCTATGAACATAGTAGAGCATGTGTACTTATTACATGCTGGAGAATCTTCTGGGTATATGCCCAGAAGTGGTATAGCTGGGTCCTCTTGTAGTACTATGTCCAATTTTCTGAGGAACCACAAAACTGATTTCCAGAGTGGTTATACCAGCTTGCTAACCCACCAGCAGTGGAGGAGTGTTCCTCTTTCTCCACATCCTCATCAGCACCTGCTGTCACCTGAGTTTTTCATCTTCGGCGTTTTGACTGGTGTGAGATGGAATCTCAGGGTTGTTTTGATTTGCATTTCCCTGATGACTAAGGATGTTGAACATTTCTTTAGGTGCTTTTCAACCATTCAGTATTCCTCAGTTGAGAATTCTTTGTTTAGCTCTGTACCCATTTTTAAATAGGGCTATTTGGTTCTCTGGATTCTAACTTCTTGAGTTCTTTGTACATATTGTCTCCTGGCTTTCTTACTAAGGTACTTTGAGTCTCATTGTATTTGAGCACAAAATTACTACCAGCAGGTCCTGAATTTGTGCAGTATCTCAAATGTATAGAAACTAAAGAAAATAAGGATGTCAATGAATCAGAGACTTAGACAAAAGTATGGAACCTAGGAGTGAATGTGCTGTTCCAAACAGACCCCAAGATATGATGAAACCTAGCCTTAAGACTAAGAAGTTAGATGTCTTTGTTTCCAAAACTAGAAACCCTAACATTGGAATGATGAGTGTTAGCATTTAATAAGATTCAATATCAGGAAGCCATTAGGACTATGGACTTAGAGTTGTTTACTGGGATTCAAACTTACTCAGATCACATGGTAAGTTACACTTTCTTTCTTAGACTGTTTCATTTCTAATATAATAACAGCTCTGATTTACAGGGTCATTTGATGAATACTTGAATTAAAATATGTGAAAGGTACAGACCACTATCTGTCCTAGAATAAATGTGAAGAAACAGGTGGTTTTGACATTTACTTTTATGCTGTATTATGCTGTCATAGCATTGAGCAATTTAAACCTGGCACCTAAGTTAAGACCCACAAAGATCCTATGGGACTTAGATGTGCAAAGAACAGGACAGAGGCAAAGCAACTTTTCAC
This sequence comes from Tokudaia tokunoshimensis, assembly GCA_036184795.1. Lineage (NCBI taxonomy): Eukaryota > Metazoa > Chordata > Mammalia > Rodentia > Muridae > Tokudaia > Tokudaia tokunoshimensis. The sequence goes on along the minus strand of BTHU01000012.1, from coordinate 90,743,428 downwards.
AATCTGCAAGTGTCTAATGACGCTGACTTAGGCAGTCTGGCTACAGTGTACTGCCTTTCACCTCTATACCAGACTGCCCAAGCTTTCTGAATGACTAGATGTCTCTCCATCAAGTGCCGTGCTTTCCTTAGGACCGAATAACTGTGAAATAGGAAACATTTCTTGCAGATGCAAGCATCACTGCTGAAGCTATTATCAAAACAACCGTTCACATGAATACTTATGTTACAAACTAGCATCTTTATATTAATGCATGTCTATATTTAGTGAGGCAGTATAGGCTGATTTTCCTCAGAGGCAAAACAAATATTTTGGTCCTCTTATAATAGCAAGGCCTACCTCCAAATAATTCAAAGTTGTAATCTTCATAATTTTGTTCACTCAACAGTGATTGTATAATGATATAAACAGCTTGCATTTGGATTTTATTAGCTCATATAATGAATGCAAGATCAAAATGCTCAGTTTTGGAAATTAAAGCTCTCAGCCCCATACATTGCTACATGTAAGGAAGGGAGATTCATATCAGAAGATAAAAGAAATGAAAGTTCTTCTTTCTCTGTTCATGTCATTTCCACTTCTGATGGATAAGACTCTCCACAGTGAAATTCAGAGAAAATGTGTGTTGTGCCAGGAATGTATCCTTAAGTTACAGCTAAAATCTAACATCATCTTTATTTTGTTTTCTGGATATGCAACATCATCCTTCTGTCAATAATCTATGTTCTCCCATACAACAAATAACATGTGACCAAGTTGTTTTTCCTACATTCCAGTAACAGCATGGGATGTTTTAAACTTAATTTATGTGAAGACAAAGATGATCTTGGCATACTTATCTGCAAGACTATATCCTGATATATATATCAATGGAAACTTTTCAGCATGTTCCCTTGATTCTGTCCACCTTGGTATATGTACTGGAGAGCATTTCCATAGATGCTTTTTTTATTTCCTAACAGCACTTATCAGAAATTGTTTTCTGTTCCTGATTTGGCCTCACATTTGGGCTTTAACCTCCTTCAACACAGGGACAACACCATGTATTATTTCAATCTTGTGCTCAGGGGGTACTTAAGTATCAAGTATAAACATATGGGTAGTTGTTCCCAGTAGGGACAGGCAGGCAAATCTACACACTCTAGCAGATGTATTTGCAAACCTCTCATAACTGACCATTGTCTAATTAAGTGAAGAGTCTCATCCATCAGTAGTGAAAGTGACATGATTTCCTTCAGAGAAACACTGCCAAGTCAGGGACCTGTACTTTCGAGGTGGCTGTTAATGGCTGAGAATCAGGTGGAACATTTTGTGAACAGGTGCTATAATGTAGAGAGGGTATAAATGGGTGGGGCATCATATGATTACAGGGCAAGTTGTTCATAACATGATTCCAGAAGGAACTGTTCACCCAAGCAATGACATGCACAAATCCACCTGGAGTTATGTAGTGTGCTAGTTCTAATTCCCAAAGACTCCCAGAGATCTTCCTGGCTCTGCCTCCTGAGTGCTGAGATTACAGACATGTCACTGCCACCCAGCTGAAAAAATTGTAAGGAAGAGATATGACAGGATTTTTATTTTATTTTTTTAATTTACATTCCAAATCACTTCCCCTTTCCCGTTTCCTCCCTCCCCGAAAGTCCCATAAGCCCCCTTCCCTCCCTCTTTTCTCCATTCAACCCCATCTCGTTACTCTGTCCTGGCGTTCCCCTACATCCAGTCTTTCCAGGACCAGGGGTCTCTCCTTCCATCTTTTTAGAAATCTATTGATATGCGGATTGTGTCTAGGGTATTCCGAGATTCTGGGTCAATATCCCCTTATCAGTGACTGCATACCATGTGTGTTCTTTTGTGATTGGGTTACCTCACTAAGGATGATATTTTCAAGATCTGACCATTTGCCTAGGAATTTCGTGAATTCATTGTTTTTAATTGCAGAGTAGTATTCCATTGTGTAGATATACCACATCTTCTGAATCCATTCCTCCGTTGAGGGACATCTGGGTTCTTTCCAGCTTCTGGCTATTATAAATAAGGCTGCTATGAACATAGTGGAGCATGTGTCCTTATTCAATGCAGGTAAAGCCTCTGGGTATATGCCCAGGAGTGGTATAGCCGGATCCTCCGGGAGTGTCATGCCCAGTTTTCTGAGGAACCACCAGACTGCTTTCCAGAGTGGTTGTACCAGCTTGCAATTCCACCAGCAGTGGAGGAGTGTTCCTCTTTCTCCACATCCTCGCCAACAACTGCTGTCTCCTGTGTTTTTGATCTTAGCCATCCTGACTGGTGTGAGATGGAATCTCAGGGTTGTTTTGATTTGCATTTCCCTAATGACTAAGGATGATGAACATCTCTTTAGGTGCTTCTCAGCCATTAGATATTCTTCAGGTGAGAACTCTTTGTGTAGCTCTGTACCCCATTTTTTAATAGGGTTACTTGCCTCTCTGGAGTTTAACTTCTTGAGTTCTTTGTATATATTGGATATTAGCCCTCTGTTGGATGTAAGGTTGGTAAAGATCATTTCCCAGTTAGTTGGTTGCCGCTTTGTCTTTTTGACAGTGTCTTTTGCCTTGCAAAAACTTTGTAATTTAATGAGGTCCCATTTGTCTATTCTTGATCTTAGAGCATAAGCTATTGGAGTTCTGTTCAGGAAATTCTCCCCATGCCCATATGTTCAAGGTTCTTCCCTAGTTTCCCTTCTATTAGTTTCAGTGTGTCTGGTTTTATGTGGAGATCTTTGATCCACTTAGAATTGAGCTTAGTGCAAGGAGATAAGGATGGGTCAATTTGCATTCTTCTGCATGTTGACCTCCAGTTGAGCCAGCACCATTTGTTGAAAAGGCTATCTTTTTTCCACTGGATGGTTTTAGCTCCTTTGTCAAAGATAAAGTGACCATAGGAGTGTGGATTCATTTCTGGGTCTTCAATTCTGTTCCATTGATCTACATGTCTGTTACTGTACCAATACCATGCAGTTTTTAACACTATTGCTCTGTAGTACAGCTTGAGGTCTGGGATACTGATTCCCCCAGAGGTTCTTTTACTCTTGAGAATAGTTTTAGCTATTCTGGGTTTTCTGTTATTCCAGATGAATTTTGGAATTGCTCTTTCTAACTCTATGAAGAATTGAGTTGGGATTTTGATGGGGATTGCATTGAATCTGTAGCCAGCATCAATCTAAATGGAGAGAAACTTGAAGCAATCCCACTAAAATCAGGGACTAGACAAGGCTGCCCTCTCTCTCCATATCTTTTCAATATAGTACTTGAAGTTCTAGCTAGAGCAATTAGACAACAAAAAGAGGTCAAAGGGATACAAATTGGAAAGGAAGAAGTCAAACTATCACTATTTGCAGACGATATGATAGTATACTTAAGCGACCCAAAGAACTCCACCAGAGAACTCCTACAGCTGATAAACGACTTCAGCAAAGTGGCCGGATATAAAATCAACTCAAGCAAGTCAGAAGCCTTCCTATACTCAAAGGATAAGCAGGCTGAGAAAGAAGTAAGAGAAATAATACCCTTCACGATAGCCACAAACCATATTAAGTATCTTGGTGTGACTCTAACCAAACAAGTGAAAGATCTGTATGACAAGAACTTCAAGTCTCTGAAGAAAGAAATTGAAGAAGACCTCAGAAGATGGAAAAATCTGCCATGCTCATGGATTGGCAGGATTAATATAGTAAAAATGAGCATCTTACCAAAAGTAATACACAGATTCAATGACAGGATTTTTAAGAAGTCGTTTTACACAGTGTACTTTGTAAAACTCCTATGGCACTTTAGAATGCAGTATAGTTTTAAAATATTAGAAATAGGGATGTGGCTCAGTGGTAAACCTCTTGCTGCACTTGTGCAAAGCTCTGGGTTGAGTTTGGTCCACTAAAATAGAAACTCTTGATAATTCTAGAGGGTTCTTAACAGCTTCCAGCATCAAAAAGTGTTTCTTTTTGAAATGGTATGGTCAACTAATGACTTGCCCAAGTTGAGACCTATGCCATGAGAGGGAGTCCACCCCAGACACTATTAATGATATTCTACTATACTTGCAGACAGGACCCTAGGATAACCATCATCAGAGAGGCTTCATCAAGTAACTGATGGAAACTGGTGCAGCCAAACATTAAGTAGAGCTTGGAGAATGCTGTGGAAGATGGGGAGGAAGGAAACAGAAGGATCAAGGGCATAACAAGAAAACCTACAGAATCAGCTAACCTGGGCCCCTGGGGGCTCATAGAGATTGGACCGCCAACCAGAGTGCACACGTGATGGATCTAGGTCCTTTGCAAATATGTGACAGATATGCAGCTGGGTCTTCACGTGAGATTCCTAACAGTGGGAGCAAGGTCCGTCTCTGACTCTGTCGCCTGCCTTTGGATCCCTTTCCTCTAACTGGGCTGCACCCTCTAGCCTCAATAAGAGAAGATGAGCCTAGTAGTACTGCAACTTGATATGCCAAGGCTGGTTGATATATATTAGAGGCCTCCCCTTTCTAAGAAGAAAGGTAAGAGGGTTAAATGGGGAGAGAGGAGGAGAGAGAGAGAGGGACTGGGAAGAGAGGGAAACTGCAACTGGGATATAAAGTAAATAAATAACTTAATCATTAATAGTAATAGTAATAAATGATACATAGTACCATTAGAGCCATGGTATTTACACAGTTTACTTACGTGTATAATTACATAAGCATTTGAGTAATTGATCCAAAAGTAGTTTGAAATACCAGTTTTCTAATTCTTAAATATTTGAAAAAATAGCTCACTACATAAAAACTCTACCAGGATGATCATCCATCTGTTCATTAACTTAGCATGTACTCCAGCAACCAAGATGCCCTGAAGATTAAGTGAAGGATTACATTAGTGGAGAAAGTCCAATCCATTCACAGAAAAAAATATAATTTGGATCATGATCCATGCCATTAGAGATAAAGAAATCAGGAGGTCCAGAAATGCAGCAGATGGGAGAACAGTAGTTTAGGTCATAACATGATTTCACAAAGAAGATAAAACCTAAATTTATCTTAATGAGTACAGGTTTAGAGCATGCTGAAATTGAAGAAAATGTATACATAACTGCCTAAATGAACCACTGTCTTACCACAGGAAGTTGATACTCAACAGATTGCAAAGTTAGTTGCTGCTTTTACCCCAAAGAGCAGTTATTACATGCTCAAATTACCATAGCTTAATAATCTAAAATGTATGAAAATACTTATAAATAAGACATCAATGAATGATGAAGATACTGATTATCAGAGTCTTGAGGAAATGCACTAGAACTAAGTTTACCCTGTGTTGTGATTTCAGTGTGAAATGTCGTTTTGTCCATTTGGTCTCCAGCTGGTTGTGTTGTTTGGAAGGGTTGTAGAACCTGTAGAAAATGGAGCCTTGTTGGAGGGAGGAATTAGTATATCACTGGGGGTAAATTCGCGGTTCTATAGCATGGCCCCACTTTATTTTCACTCTACTTCCTGACTGCTGATGCAATGTGCCTAGCAGCTCCACTACCCATCATGCCTTCCACCCATGATGGACTGTATCCCCACCCACCATGCCTTCCACCCCATGACAGACTATACCCCCTCTGGAAGTGTAAGACAAAAACAAACCAATTCTCCTGAAAGTTGCTTTCGTCAAGTCACTATATCACAGCAAAAGAAACAAAATGAGAACTCCATGGATTAATAATATACAAAGTAATAAATAAAATGCCCTAAAACGAGAAAAACACGAGGCAAACTATATCTGAGTATATTTTGAGTGCTGTATCTTTTAAGATTGTGCCAAAAAAAGGATTAAAATAGATCACTGAATGCCTCCAGGCAAAATAATAAGGAAAATAAAATATTTGCTAGTATAAAAGAATTCCTCTGGTTTCATTTTTAACTGGAAAACAAGCACTTCAGAAAAATGAAATCTAATATTGTCTTAAATATAGAAACTCATGAACAATCCAAAATGTACGGAAAACTTACAATTCCTTAGTTTTCACCCCCAAGAAAAGGCCAATATTTGTGCACATGTACAACACATACATACATGCATATATACATACATTCATACATACATACACGTACATCCATACATATACACACACATACATGAGTATGGGAGAAGAGTGATTTAATAAAAAGAGATCCTATAGTCAGATTGAATGTTGTGAAAGAGTCAGTACTGTTTTCCACAATACACTATTACAGAATTTTTACAGAATGTTTGTACATGATAACACCTGATACTACTGAACTGCTTCCTGAAACGGGGAAATACAAGCATAAGAAGCAGATCATTTGCAACACTATGGATCAATCAATGTGTCTTTTTCAGGATGGAACCAACGAGCAACATTCTTCCATGTAACCATCTTATTCATTCCAGAGAAACTGTGCCTACTAACGTGTTGATAGAAAGAAATAGCCAGGAGTATCAACCTGGGTTAACCCAGGACTCACAGTGGCATTTATTTTCACATTAAAAATAATATTTCATTATTATAGATAGTTATATTATAACTCTAAGCAGCTAGAGACATCTTTGATAGTCTGTGATCTTCCACTCCTTTTAAATATGGTCAAGGGTGCTTGAAGAAAAAGATGGGGAATAATATTTGGTGGTCCTGGAATGGCCTGTAGGAGTGAAACAAGGAGGGATTATAAGGAGGACAGGGAAAGAGGGGAGTGACATATTTATATTTTCATTTTAAAAGTTTAGGATGATATACCTAAGCAAATCAAAGAAGAAAGCTAGAAAGCTGCAAACCCATTCTGAGTTTAGCATGCATTAAATTACTTCTATTTTAAAAGTGAGTCTTATTAAAGTATGGCTTATATAAGTAAATGTAACGCTTTCAAGTGTATGGTGATCTGGCATGTAGAATGCCAAGACTTCCAAGCAGGACATTTTAATCACTGTCTTAGTCCACTCAGCCCAGTCAAATGAGAAACCAGAGACTAAGAGGCCCACAAACAACAGAGTTTTATTCCATAGTTCTGAAGGCTGAAGAGTTCAGGATGGGGGTATATTACTAATAGATTCCTGCTTCCTGGCTCATAGGTACAGTGGTTTCCATTGTCAGTTCTCATGATTGAAGGGACAAAGGAATTCTTCAAAGCCTCTTTTAAGAGAAGGCTAATTTCATTTATTAGGGCTCCACTGTGAAGATCTAGTTATTTTCCAAAGTCCCCATCTCTAAATATTTGAGCATTATTTTTCAATATATAAATTGGGGTGGAGTATACATCCAGTCAACACTCTGATCATGTACAACTTGTGCTTAGAACTTTCTGCTGACCACAGACTATGGGAGGAAAATCTTAAGTATCTAATTCTCATCCCATGGTACGACATTTACTTTTTCAGGTCTTCCTGAGACTACTTTTGTGATGGCAACATTATTAATTTTGTTTTGGTATTTTTAAATGACCTCTGAATGCAGGAGTAATTTATCCAAGGTTATCCAGACAGCAAGACAAGATAGGGAATGATCTGAGTACATATCTGCCTACCAAGACAATTGCTGCTTTTTTTTTTTTTTACAATGCAATCCCCGTCTGAAAACACCAAGGCCCCCAGTTCTACACACAAGTCATTTCCCCCATTTCTCAGCAGAGCCAAATCCTCAATGGGTTAATGAGAGGAATAAAAACAAGACCATGAGGGGCTCAGAAAAAAAAGCATCAGAAAATAGGAGTATGGTTCTGAGAAAGTGGGGTGACCGCCGGTGTTTGGCTAGAGCCGGGTAGCAATGGCGACATGACTGATGAACTGCAGAAAAGGCTGTGGGGAAGTAATTTTCTTCCACTGGAGTTTGCTGAGGTGGAACTAGGAGTCCTGAGCACATACTTGGAGGATTGCACTTTTAAAGGAACTTTAATCTTGGAGGCAGAAGTCCCTCAGAAGTGAGGTACAAACATGTGTAAGCCTCTTTTATACAGCCAGTAAGTGAACAACTAAGCTAGGATACTATGACCAGGTCACTCTCAATAACTCAGTACCCAGTCTTCCTGTGTCCAAGAAAGATGAATTTTGATACTATGGGCCCCCCAAATCAAAAATAAAAATAAAAAATAAAACTCATGGAGATTAAAATACATAAGTGGGAAATGTCCATTCTTAATGTGAATCTTGGATTTATGACACACAGGTCAGAAAATTAACTTGATTTTCTATTTTTCTTGTTTTATATTTAGTATCATAAACTAAATTAGCTAGTTTTCAACTAGTTCTGTGTTATAATGTTATCAGCTGAATTAACTGTGACAAAGTCATATAAGGGGATATTTATTTAACAAATAATAAGAATTAGAATTTAGATTTAATTTTATTGTGTAATTTTCCAATATAAAATATGATTGATTATTGTCTATTTAAAATTGCACAGAGAGGAGAAAGTCTTTGATGTGTGCAGTTTCCAGGACTCCCTTCAATTTTAGGTTGAATATAAACTTTAATTTTTATGTTTTCAATGAAAATAAGTATAACATAATTTTATATCTTACTGTACAGCACAAAACATTTTACATACCTCTGTGAACCAGGTAACTATTAACTTCCATTTTGTTTCAAATGGTACTTTCAAAGTTTGCTGATCATTACTTGTATATATCTCTCCATTAATTTCAGTTAATTTAAATATGTTTATATAACTACATAACTAATGTCTCTGTTCCACTAGACTATTGTTCCATGAGTTCAGAAATCATAACCATTTTATAGGGATAATTGCCTGGAGAACTATGGTGTTTATAGTAAAAGAAAAAAATTAGTAAAAAATGCATATGAATATTTCATAATGCAAAGTAAGTTTCAGACAAGAGTATTATAATACTCCACCACTGCGTAAGGACTAGGGAACAGAATGGAATGGCTGAAAGCTTGTAAAAATTGGCAGGAATCTTACACATACAGAGGCAGATGCTAGCAGCCAACTATTGGTCTGGGAGTGGGGTCCCCAAGGGAGGAGTTGGAGGGTGGTACGGAGGAGCTGAAGGGACTTACAGCCCCATGGAAAGAACAATGATGTTGACCACCCAGATGTCCCAGGACTCCCAGGGACTAAACCATCAACCAAGGGGTACACATGGTTCCAGCCAAAAATGTGGCAGAAGAATGCCTTGTCGGACATCAGTGTGAGGAGTTGTCCTTGGTCAGGTGAAGGCTCAATAGACGTCCCAACAAGCGGAAATCGGGGGGGGGGGGAGGTGGGAGTGGGTTAGGTGGAGGGGCATATACTTGGAGGCAGGGAGTGGGAAGAGGGGTTGGGGGTATTTGGGAGGGGGGAAACCAGGAAGGGTTTTACCACTTGAAATATAAATGAAGATTATATTTAATAAAAAAAAGAAGAAAAAAACAAAATAAAAAAATGGCAGGAATAAAAGAATGGAAAGAAGTATGAAGAAATTCTTTGACCTTTTCAAGAGTGAGTTTTTGAAACTCACTGGGCACCAACAATGTTCTAAGAGTTCTCTCCACTAGCTGGGAAGGTGTGGCAGAGCAGTCCTGGTAGTCACCTGTAACAAAGGAGTCTGGGACCATGACTGCACCTACATTAAGCAAAATTTATAGAGTCCAGTTTTCTAAGCATTGGAATGCAACATAATATTGTTGAGCTTACAAATTTAATAGTTTCTATTAAAATATCATTTGTTTTTAGGTTGTGATGTTTGAATGTGATGTTTAAGGTTTATAGAAATAGTAAGTTAAGCCTTAACTCACGAGGAGCATAAGCGATATTGGAAATTAAAAAGTCTTACAAAAAAAATCAAAGTTAGAGGACTCACATACTTAATCAGTTTTAAAATGACTGCAAAGCTACAGTAATTGAGGCAGCATTGGAATGACAGAAAGATACATACATCAGTCAAAGAAAGAATGAAGACTTAGATTCATGCATTATGGCCAAAGCTTTTGACAAGTGACTGAGACAATTTGAAAATCTTGACAGCAAATACTCTGCAACATTTTAGTGTATACATGAAGGAATGAATTTGGGGTCCTACCTCACATTTGACAAAAACCTCACATACAGATTGGAAAGCCAAAGCCAGCATATGACTGAAATCCTGGAAAAGTTCTAAAAGTTCATCAGAAACAATTCGCATGCCTTTGGGCTAGGCAAAGTTTATTAGCTATAAAACAAAAGAAAAAGGATTGGATTTAGTAGAAATGGATAGTTCTCTGTAATAAGTCAGGAATTATTGTGCAGGGCTATGGTCCTGGGACTTAGAATCTTGAGGGAGGAGGACCACCATTTTGAGGGCACCCCAGAATATTTGATGAATTCTATCCCAGTCTGAGCATAATAGAACAAGACCCTGTCCTTTTTAAGGAGAATGAAAAGAGAATAAAGAAAAATGAGTCACTAATAAAGCAAAAATTACAAGCTCAATGGGAGAAAATGTGTATAAATTACATGCCTAACTGAGGACTATATTTAGTTACTTTTCTATTGCTGTGCTAAGATACCATGACCAAGGTAACCTATGGGAGGAAGGCTTTACTAGGGGCTTACAGTTCCAGAAGTTGAGTCCATGCCCATAGTGGGGGCAAGCATGGTGGCAGACAGGCAGGCATGTCACTAGATCAGTAACTGAAAGCAAACATCATGGTCTACAAGTCCAGAATAGAGAGTGGTGGGGAGAGGAGGGAGGAAGGAGTGGGAAGGGAGGGGATAGGAAATGGTGGATTTTTGAAACCTTATACCTCCTAATCCTTCCTAAACAGTTCTATCAGCTAGGAACAAAAATTAAAAGATATGACCCAGTGGAAGTTAGTTTTACTCAAATTGCCACAAACTTTTACTTAGAACACAAAGAACTCTTACAGCTTGCCTATAAAATATGTACTACTTAAGGAGACATTTCAAAATAAAACAAAACAGCAAAACAAACAATCCAAAAAAGTGACCAATACACATAAAAAGGACACTCTATATCAATAGTTATTATCAAAGTTCCAAACCAATGTAAGACACTATGTTATATCCAGTGCTGTGTCAAACTCTTTTCTACAAAGACTATAATGTCACCCATGATGTGGGAAAACAGGCAATATGACATAATTATTGTGAAACAAAAGTAGAATTTCCTCAAATGCCAAACTTAGAATTACTTCATGAGCTGACTATTCCACTGATATGGATTCTGCCATGAACTGTGAAGACATGCCTAAGCAATGATCCATAACTGAGTATTAACCTTAGCATTATTCATATCATGAAAGAGTTGCAACAACCAAACTCATCATTTGTTGATGAATAGAAAATAAAACATGATATAATACAGTAATGAGATATTCAGTCTGCTATGACTTTGGCCAATGATATTGTTAGGTAATATTTAAATCCATTGTAAGAAAACTTTCATCAATCAAAACCAATGCTTTTTAAAACTGGAAGAACACTCATTTCCATTTGAATTGTAAATTTTGTTCTGTATGGTGTATTCTGACAAATAGAACAAGGCATTTCTCCACATTTGTCTAACTTCATTATGTAATGCTACCTTGGATTTACATTTATTTTTAAAGAGTTAATGTACTTATTAAAAATAATTTCATCTGCTGCTTCAAGGCAAGGATTTATGATTTCCCCAGACCTGGTAGAGTTTCAAACCCAAGCTTAGATGACCAGTGTCATAATATAGAGTTGTTCAGTATTAGATATATCCTGCAGACTACCATTTCATCTGAAAATAAAGAAATAGCACTCTAATCTCCTATTAATTGTGGAGGTGAGAGATGTGGGTGCTTTTCTTGCCCCAGAGGGTAAGATAGCCTTTTCAGAAAATAGAGCACATTGAGAGATAAGCACTGTCCAGATAGTCCTTTTTGTGAAAAAAATAAAAAATACACAGGATGGAAATATGACTGGACAAAATGCCCAAAGCATACATGTCATTGCTGCTTTTTATGGTTTCAGTAATGTTGTGAAGTAGAGCTGTTTTGTCAGCAGAAATTAAAGCAAGTTGGACAATGTGGAAATCTCTATGTAGAGGAAAAGAGCACTGGTATACAGCATCTGGTCAATGCCCATAGCATGGCAGCTCAGCCCAAAGTCCTGACAATTTGCTTTACTTATTCATAAGGACATCTTAAGACAATACATAAATAAAGCATATGCACCCCAAAAGGGCATCGCTAATTAGAATTAGTAGAATCCCTCAGGCATAGCTCAACAGAAATGCATATTTGAATCCTTATGCATGTGCTAGTGCTAAGGAGTCTTAGGCTCTTTAATAAGTGAGATCTTTTTGAGGGCAGTTGGGAAGGAGCTTCTGTTTGCAACTAATTAGCTATTCTGTTATGATTATCATTGGTTTCCTGTTTGAATTACATATTAAAGAGGACATTAGAGCTCTAACTCTGATGGTCACGGACTTTCTTTTTCTTCTCTAAAGGTCTGAGCCTGGGACTATGTGCAGTCTAGAGGTGAGGACTCATGTCTGTCTTGTCAAATATCGCAGCCTCATCATTTATTACAGCTTCTGACATTTAGAACAAAACAAACACAAAATGTTTGTGAATAGTTTTGGAGGGAAAGAATTCTTTTGTTTCTTTCTTTCTGGTTCATTTCTTCCTTTTTTATTATAATTCCTATTTCAGACTCTGCCTCATAGTTGATATATTTTCATTGCTCAAGACAGCTTAAAGATTTTAAGATGAGCAGACTAAAATAATTCAATCAGGAAAGTACTTACATATTGACATAGATTATCATGTCATTTTCTACTTCCCTTCATAAATGATAGGTTCTCTGTCATTTCATGAGTAAAGTAAGTAAGTAAATAGCTTTCATTCAGAATAATAATAATGTCTTGGCTACAGAAGCTGTTCAGCTCCTAGCAGAATGTTGTACACATGACATTAAGCTACTGTACTTTTTGAGTAATAAGAACAAACCTCTCTCTAAAATGCTCATCTTATCCTTGATATGTGTTTGCATACAGACCGGAGATTTTCTTAAACTGTAAAATGTGCTTGTGCTGTTTCTTTGTCTGCCTTTGGAAGAAGAAGTGTTGGTTATTGCACATCTGAGTCTTGAAACATCAGATTATTGTTGGTTGTTTTCCTTCTTGAACTCGTCTACTTGCCCTGGGAACTCTTATAGCTTTTACAAGATCTACAGTCAGCTATACAAGCTATTCTGATAGAAGCTAACATTTTACCAAGGACAAATTAACTGGGTCTACCAAGTTTAGTGTTTAATTTTTTTAAAACTTATCCCATGAGATAATGTAAATTCTAAACTTGGAAAAATGTCTTTCTTGAAATCCAATATAAACATAATTTAAGGTGGACCTGGAAAGCCAAGACATTTGGGATTGAGTCAGGTACTTTATAAAGTCTAGAAATGTTGAATATATAACAGTTATGTTATAAAGTAAATTTCCTCTGAAAGTCATCTATGAAAAAGGAAATTGGTATATTTGTTGGCTAAATCCCATGTGAACCATGTTATTGAGTCTAAAAACTAGTCAACAAATTGCTCTATACAATTTACATTACAAAAACATACAACAAACATTCAGGTTGAGGGCAATTCAACATTATATTATATATAACCAAATGCATTCATTCATCTGGTGTTATTTATTAAGATTCATTTACCAATTGGGTTCCAGGATGGAGACTGGATCCATGTCCTTCTGCTAGCTGTATACTGAAGAGGGAAACAGGCATGAAGGGATTACACAGATGCGTAACTAAATACTAACACTTATGTGGCAAAGTTTGATGTTCTTTTCCATCACATACTTTTCCCTATCATAACATACCCCATATCTATTAAGTCAGTGTATTCAACTTTTAGTTTATAGAAAGAGGGAGTTGAAAGATTTGCTGTACACATGAATGGCTGAAAGAAATAAAGTGTCATGGGTAGGGAAGGTTGTTCTCTCATAGTGGTATGACTTGGTATAGTGGTTTGAATATGCTTGGTCCAGGAAGTAGCATTATTAGGAGATTTGGCTTTGTTGGAGTAGGTTTGGCCTTGTTGGAGGAAGTGTGTCACTGTGGGGGTGGGCAATGAGACCCTCCTCCTAACCAGGTGAGCACCATTCTTCTAGCAGCCTTCAGATGAAGATGTAGAAATATCAGCTCCTCCTGAACCATGCCTGCCTCGATGCTGCCATGCTACTACCATGATAATAATGGACTGAACCTCTGAACATGTAAACCAGCCCCAATTAAATGTTGTCCTTATAAGAGTTGGCTTGATCATGGTATCTTTTCACAGCAGTAAAACCCTAACTAAGACACATGGCTAGAGGATTTTAACATTATGCTTCCTCCTTCCTCCTTCCATGTTTGGAATTAAACAAGATGGTCATAAAAAGCAGCTTTTGGCAATAATTTGTTAATCATGAAGTTGAAGTTCCTATGCTAAGGCTTTTATAACATAATAAAAAAGAAGCCTGGTTCCTTTATAGCTATAGTGTTGTAATATGAACTTCTGTCTGCTTACTTTCAGCTTCAGTTATATAAAGGAAGAATAAGATTTTATCATGTGTAGGCAATTCTTATTTTTCATTATTATTTTTGCTTAGATGTGACCCAATACAAACTTGATTGAAACAAATGATCATAAAGGTCTATCCTGAAGCTGAAGGTGGTATTAGAACAGAAACCCAGGATATTTTCTTTGGGAAGATGAGACTTGAATTGAGCACTCATTTAGATAATATTGGTGAGGGCAAAGAAAGGAAAAGGTAGAAATTTTGCAGGAAAAGCATAAAATATAAGAAACATATGAAGCAGAAAATAGTCAGAACTGTGCTTGGTAGAAGGAAAAAGTTGGTGAGGCTGGAACACAAAGTCGGACTCATATTGACCCACACTGCTATTTAAGACTTCAGCATGCTCTACAATAATTCTTCAGCATTATTCATCTTTAAAAACTCAAATTTTACACTTCATGGACAAAATACTTAAAATATATTATGTACTTGAATTTTATTAAGAAACTAGGTCATATGTTAAGAACAACACAATACAATGACAAAATGAGATTTAAACACAGAGGTGAAACAATCAAATTGTATATATATATATACACTATCTGTCATGTGTCATGAAATATACTGGAGAAGTGAACATGAAGAACAGGAAGCCAGTTAAAAAGCTACAGCAACATCCCAGGGAAGAGATGGGATGAAATCTATGCATTTACCTTTAATGGCCCCCTAACAGTTACTAAGATGGCAGTAAATGAAATTTAGAAACTTTGAAGTTCTGCAGATGATATAGATATATAGATTATAGATGTAGATGTAGATATAGATATATTTGTAAAGCTTGGCACATTTTCCAAAACTTAATACACTGGTATAGATAAAATGAAAACAATATTTTTCTGTCTCTACTTACGATCACCATAGTTTCCTGCCAAAGTATCTCTTAACCTGATATACAACAACAGATTTATTTGGACTTTTTTTTTCTGATATGTATAGACTCAGATAGTGTGAATTCCCTTTGTGCCAGGCTTATTTTCTTCCTCAGCATTATACTTAACACACATAAAATATGTTATATTGTTTTATAACATTGTAGATCAAGCATTTATATATATATATGTATATATATATATATACATATATATATATATGTAAAGGACTTATAACTGAATGGGAAGACTGAAAGACTTTTGAACCTTGATGTTAGTAAGGAAATAAAAAGTGAGATATATTATGTAGCACAACTTCTTGAATCAGGGATATCCAGTGTGGTGGTCACTTTTCATTGCCAATATGAGATAATGTAGAATCTACTGGAAAGGGAATATCAAGTGAAAAAATATCACTATTAGGTTGGCCTATGGGCATGTCCACAAGACACTGTCTTGGTTCTGATGAGGAGGGAAGTCCAGCATAATATAGGCAGCAACATTCTCTAAGTAGGAAATAAGGGACTGCATAAGTGTAGACAGAGGACTGAGCACAAAAAAGCATGCATGCCCTTCATCCCTCTCTGCTCTTGAGTGTGGATGTGACATGACTAGATGTGTCAAGTTTCTGCCACCTCCAGTTCCTTGAAATGATAGGCTATAAGCAAGAATTGTGAGCTAAAATACTTTCTCCTCTAAGATATTTTTGTCAGGGTACTTTGTCACAGCAAAAGGATATGAAAGTAGGACACTCCTATTTCTGAAATCTTGTGTTAAATAAACAGAATTTGTTGCTGGTTTTTGAGATTTGGGAACAAAAGTAAAGTAGATTTCACTCTGTCAAAGCATTGAAATGGCAGAAGATCCTGGGCATTGGCAGATGGCTGGAAATTCAATTATTTAATCGCTATGCTGAACCAAAGACTGTAGACTTAGGGACAAAAACTGCTGCTGTACAGTTTACTGTGATAAACATGGGATTATTGTAAATAAACATTTGGTACATTGAGTTATCATTGGTATAACATTCCTATGGTTATACGGAGCTGGAATATCTCTCTCTGAGGATATGAATGTCAGTCAATAGGATAGAAACAGGTTACAAATATTGTCAGCTTGTGTTGCGATAATTTCTTACCACAATAAGCCCATATAAAAAACACACATCCCAGTTATTATATTTATAAGCTACATGTCTAGATTGGGCAGATCTATCACTATACTAATTTAGTCCCCAGCTATGAGACCCCCTGCTACTTGTAGCTTCCCCAGGTCAAGCAGTTCTGCTCCAGATTGGCTTCCACCTCCTCTTCCTCCATCCTTTCCTACTGCTCCCACTCTCCAGGCCCATCTTTCCCTTCTACTGCCCAATCACAGGCTCCAGCCTTTATTTGACTAGTTAGAATGGGGAGAAGGTTCACATGATATCATCTGAGTATTTAATCTACCCCTCATCATGGGCAACCCCTCTTGAGGAAGCAGAATTAACATTAAATTCAAACAGCACCAGTAAAACCCACAACATTTTCCCCCTTTTTGTCCAAATAAAAAGGCTCCTTTTCCCCTCAGATATAAATTGAGCATGACAATAACAATTATGTAAATATAAAGTATGATATACTCTTAATATCCAGCTCATCATATTCATCAATTTATATACAATTCTTTACCATCTATCCTAACTTAAAGAGTCTACAGTTCATCTGAATTATGTTTTGATTTTAACTTGTATTACCATCTAAAAACCATCCTTTCAAATCTACATCATCTTCCTTAATGCTAAACAACTTAAGTTTGATCATGAGACTGTAACTAGTTTTCAACCCCATCAGAAATCTGAGAACGAATTAAATATTGCCTGAATATATAGGAAGCACAAAAATTCTTCAGCCTTCTGACCCAGGATCGTTTGACAGACCTTAAATGAAGCAGGAACTATTGTAGCTGTCCAGTGGCCATGGATGAACTGGGTTCATCCTGAAAGGGGGCCTGGAAATGAAAAAGGAACGGGTGCGAGAGAAGGATGAAGTCAAGGCAAATTTTCGGATCAAGGCTCAAAGTTTAGTAGTCAGTACTGAGGTTAGATAGGGAGAGCTCACGGACCCATTCTTTGGTTCAGCTGGATTGAGTTGCTTTGTTTCAGGTGGATTATGTTGTAAAGGAAGCTCAGCAAGAAGTCTACTCCTGTAGGAATTTACTCCACCTGAGTAGTTAAGGTCCAACTGTGGCAAACACTTAAGGTCTATTTATCCTGCTCAAGGCTGGAGGAAGGGCACAAACTATAAAGGATTAGCCTACTCTATCTTGGCAGAGCCAAGTTGTCAACTATCCCTCATCCCTTGTTCTTTCCTGGACAGTATTATTATTATAATTAGTATTTTTTTGTCTGTAGATGGATTAGGGCAGCTAGGGCCCAGTGGCTACCTTGCCACAATTGGAGCAACTCTATATGGAGGTTATGATGCTCAATATCTTCTTTGAACTGTGAAAGGGATGCTGTCAGGAGCAGACATGTTTCATAGTCAAATGATCTTTAGTAATGAAATAACATTAAGTGTCAAATTCTATAGATTTATGGTGGTTTTGAAGACTATCTGTCTATGTAAAGTATATCTGAACTGTTAAACCTTAACTACTCTTAGCTTTTTCTATATGAATAATATTGAAGACACTTTATTATAATTAAATCAGAATCTAATATAACCATGAGTTTACTATCTTGCCCTTAACTTGTGTTACTTAGTTATCCTAAACAGTTTGTAATAGCAGCTATAGAAGAACTGGGTCAAGGCCTTGCATTCTTTTTCCTTATTCCCAATGTATTTTTTATTCAGCATGTGTTAATATAATATTCTATGGTGTATCATGCCAATTGACCATACTGAACAAGAAGTAGAAATGATACTTACATATCAAAGTTTTTAATATTTTGCTTACACTGGGTAGATAGGATGAAACAGGAAATAGTTCTTAGGAGGTGAACCAAACAGGCTGTCAGCCTAGGTACTGGCTTTACTGTAAGAGAACCGTGGACATGAAATATAGCATCCACAAGTTGCCAGGAAGCACCAAGTTTGTTTATTTTACCCACACAGTGAATTACATACATAATTCCGTTGCTTCCTTCTCTCCTGAGGTAGACACACCATAATTCCCTTCAGAATAAGGCCTTATATTCTAAAATGAGTTGCATAGGCACAATTCCTATCTACGAGTAATAAAATTAATTTTAAACTTTGTATCAATATACAAAGATGTATACCAATGAAAACCTTAAATCTGTATCAAAATATATAAATTCTATATCAATTTAAGAAATTAAAACAATTTTGCATCAATATAAGGGTTTCTACCAATGTAAGATTATGGGTATACAATGTTTTGTTTAAGAGTAAATTTATTATCTATATTTGCATATTTCTCTAATTTCCATAATATTACTATATCCCCCCTTTTTATTCCACCCCCCCCCATCCTTTACCTAAGAAGGAAGGGTAGAGAAGAGGAAAGGAAAGGTAGAAAGCTCCGAGTCTAAGCTCTCTAGTTACCTCCCTGTCCAATGTTACATTTGCAGTTATCTCTTAAAATGACAACATATCTATAATTCATAAAATAGCCAATACTATCCACTCTAACCTAAGGGAATAGGATGATGATATTCTTTTGCTTGCTTCTAGCTGAATTGGGGTGAAGGATTCCCTTCTGGGGGCCCAAAAGGAAAGAGGAAAGTTGGTTTTGACAAAGGAGGGCTAGCTGGCATCATTTGCCCTCCAGTTTTAATGTTCTGAGAAAGTTCATGGCTTAGCTGAAGTTCTAACTATAACAGTCTGAAAGGCTGGATGGGTGGGTTAGCTATTCTGGAAATGTCCTGGAAGCAAGTCTTTAGAGAAAATAGCTTCGATGTAGTTGAGATATAATTAAGCAAGGAGCTAGTAGAAGGTTCCAGAATCTCAGCATCTCAGAGTGTGAATCTTGCCAGGGTTCTCTTTCTCCTCTTTCATTCTGCAATATACAAACCTTACAAGCAACACAGAGCTCTGTAAAGACTTTAATATGGAACGTGCAGGGTGCACAGATCAGTTAAGGAAGATCAATAAAGAAGACACCTGCCTTTCTTTAGAGGTTAGTTGGTCACATAATCAAACTACAATATAAATTTCCATTCATGCCATCTTAAAGGATGTAATAATCAGTCAAGAGAATTTTGTGCCCAATAAGTGTTATTATCTATATAGAGACATTTATGACTCAGCTGTTTCCAGAGCTGTCTCTGTGTATGGATATATATATCATATTTGTATATATTTGATATATATATGTATATATATCACCAAATATACATTACCTATCTTCTTGATCTTGTCAATCTTCTTTTTCTTGTCTATAGCCAAGGTCTTCAGGGGGTCTCCTTTTGTCATGTCTGATTTTCATCAACCTGGAAGAAACCCATAGCTTCTCTTTATCTTTGGAAATATAGGCATATCTCCTCCCCCTCTCCTGTTTTCCATTCTGATGTCAGAACATCCTTAAAATAAAGAGGCTGATTTAGTTAAGCATTTTTTTTCTTCACAATCCAATGTTTTTCAGCAGCCATAGTATTGTGTTCATTAGCATTTTTAAAAATTAAGGTTAATAAAGCACTATGTAATCTATCTCTAGAGGTTTTTGTTGCCCCTTTTTGCATGTTAATCATCTCTTTTAGAGTACAATGAGGTCTGTCTACAGACTCTTGTCTTGTAGGATTGTGTGATATGCCTATAACATGTTTTATATTATAATATGTAAAAAATTGTTTCATCTTATTAGAGATATATGCTGAACTGTTGCCTGTTTTAATTTGTATGGGTATTCCCATAATGGCTATAACTTCTAACAAATGTGTAATTACAGAATTAGCCTTTTCTGTAGCCAAGGCAATTGCCCATTGAAATCCTGAATATGTGTCTATAGTATGATGCACATGTTTCAGCTTACCAAACACTATAAAATGGAAGACAACCATTTTCCAGATTTCATTTATTTGGGTACTTCTAGGGTTACTTCCTGTAGGTAATGGAGTTTGGTAATATAATGAGCAAGTAGGACATTGCCTCACAATTTCCTTGGCTTGTTGCCAGTAATAGATAATTCTTTCTTTAAATCTTTGCTGTTAAATTTGTGTGTTTTATAGAATTCCAAAGCCTCTAATACAATTCCTATCAATAGCTGTTCAATTTCATGATTACCTGTGCCAGAGGGCCTGTCAGACCCATATGGGATCTTATGTGTGTTATATACAGTGGATGACTCCTATTCCTGATCATTTGTTGTAGTTGAGTAAATAGTGAAGTCAATTCAGAATCATTCTTAATAAGTTCAGCAGTCTCTATGTGTAAAGCAACACTTTCTGCATATTAAGTCAGTTACTATATTAAGAGACTCTTAAAAATCTGAAAACACCATGAGTATTGCATATAATTCAGATTTTTGAACCAATTTATAGGGACTCTCAGTCACCTTAGTTATATCTTCTGATTTATATCTTACCTTTCCTGATTTATTAGTTTCATGTAAAATGTAGAGGCTCCAGAAATTGGAATTCTTTTTATTATACAAGGGAGAAACCAATTGTTTTTTTTTTTTTGTTTTGTTTTGTTTTTAATTAACTGAAATCATTTGCTTTTAGGGTATTTGCTGTTAATCTCTTTCAGGAAATTACTGCATGATCTTTGCCAGTGTTCATCTTGTTCCCATAATGAGGAAATTTCTGCATTAGTAAAAGGTATCACTATTTCAGCTGGATCCATTCCAGCTAATTGTCAAAGTCTAATTTTTCCTTTTAGTATCAGATCAGAAAATTTTCTCTGTAAATTTTTAATTTCTTACACTATTTATGTGCTACAAATACCCATTCTAAGATATAATCTTCCCTCTGCATGAAAATTCCTGTAGGGGAACGACTAGAAGGTAAGATAAATAAGATGTAGGCCATCTTTGGATCAATACAATCTAGATGTTTATCCTGCAATTTCCTTTGCTCCAGCTGGTAATTTCCTTGGGATATTTAAATCTTTATCACCTTGTAAGTTTTGAAATAAATTGCTTAGCTCTTGAGTAGCCAAGTCAATCACAGGTCACAGCCAGGTAACATCTCCCAGTACCTTCTGAAAATCATTAAGAGTCCTTAATTGGTTTCTTCTGATTTGTGACCTTTTATGGCCTAACCTTTTGTAGACTTATTCTATATCCTAGATAATTAATAGAATCCCCTCTTTGTATTTTTTTTAGGGATGATTTGCAATTCTTAGCAAGTCAAGGTTTTTTTTTAATTCATCAAACATTCTTTCTAGGATGTTTATATCTGAATCAGTCAATCAGATATCATCCACATAATGATAAATAATGGATTAAGGAAATTGTTTGCAAATCATTTCCAATGGCTGTTGTACAAAATATTGGCACAAGGTGGGGCTATTTAACATTCTTGTGGTAGGACTTTCCAATGATATCTTTTTATTGGATTCTATTAAAAGTAGATATTGCAGGCTATTGGATTCTATTAAAAGTAGAATTGCAGGCTGGTACAACCACTCTGGAAAGCAGTCTGGCGGCTCCTCAGAAAACTGGGCATGACACTTCCGGAGGATCCGGCTATACCACTCCTGGGCATATACCCAGAGACTTTACCTGCATGCAATAAGGACACATGCTCCACTATATTCATAGCAGCCTTATTTATAATAGCCAGAAGCTGGAAAGAACCCAGATGTCCCTCAACGGAGGAATGGATTCAGAAGATGTGGTATATTTACACAATGGAATACTACTCTGCAATTAAAAACAATGAATTCACGAAATTCCTAGGCAAATGGTCAGAACTTGAAAATATCATCCTTAGTGAGGTAACCCAATCACAAAAGATCACACATGGTATGAAGTCACTGATAAGGGGATATTGACCCAGAATCTCAGAATACCCTAGACACAATCAGCATATCAATAGATTTCTAAAAAGATGGAAGGAGAGACCCCTGGTCCTGGAAAGACTGGATGTAGGGGAACGCCAGGACAGAGTAATGAGAGGGGGTTGAACGGAGAAAAGAGGGAGGGAAGGGGGCTTATGGGACTTTCGGGGAGGGAGGAAACGGGAAAGGGGAAGTGATTTGGAATGTAAATTAAAAAAATAAAATAAAATAAAATTAAAAAAAAAAAAAGTAGATATTAAGAAAGCAAACCTTTCCTTATCATGTTCATGTAGTGGAATTGTCAAAAACAATCTTTTAGATCAATCACTATGATAGGCCATTCCTTAGGCCGTAGGGATACCATTGACTGAATAATCTTATTAACTGATCAGTCAACATCCTTCATTTGCCATACTTTTTTTTTATGACAAATACCAGAAAATTCCAAGGACTAGTGAACTCCTCTAACTAATGAGCCTCCAGTTGTTCCTAGACTAGCTGTTCTAGTGCCTATAGTTTTTCTTTTGTCATAGACCATTGATCAATCTAAATGGGTTGGTCAGTTAACCACTTTAGTGGTAAGGCTGTTTGTGTTTTAACAGCAGTGGCTCCTTGATATAAAGATGAATTGTCAGCCACTGTTATGTCTTGATTATGGACAGCCTGGACAATCCATAACTGTCTTTGATAACATTCCTTAACTAATTTGTTTTTCTTTTTATTAGAAGCCTGGATGGTTTTGTGCCCTGCCACTAATACTGAAGAGATATTAATTTGTGTTTTCCACTGTGGTAACAGATTTCTTCCCCATAAGTTTATGGCTATATCAGTCATGTATGGCCTTAATTTTCCTATCTGACCCTCAAGCCCTGCACATTTAAGCTATCCAGTGCTTTGCTTTATTTGGGATAAAGTCCTAACTCCTTGAAATTGGATGTCTACTTCTTGAAGTAGCCAATCTACAGGCCAAGATACTGGAGAAATATTGGTGAAATCTGCTCCAGTGTTGACCATTCTTTCAATTTCAATATTGTTTATTAATGTTCTAAACTTGGGCCTTTGATCTTCTATAGAAGTTTGCCAAAATATTTATTTTTGAGCCTTTTTTAGGTTTTTGTGAATTGTTTGTAAAACTCGCCTCAACCTTGCTATCTGGTCTTACAATGTCTGTTTTCAGAGCAGTGATATTCAATTGTCCTGAAGAAGAGAACTCTTCCTGTCTGGCATAGGGGCTTGCAAGAGGCCCCCCTGGGAGATTTTTGGTCAAGTGTTGCCCCATTTGTCTATTGTTGCTCCTTAGACTAATGTTGGCCTTTGCCACATCATTTACATGTTCCAGACAGCGTTGGCTCCCTTTTGGGATTAATTTGGTTTTCTCTGTTTGCTTCTGAAATGAGCCTACTTACCACAATCATGATATTTGAAATTTTGGGTCGTCTCAAAGCCTCTGATGGTGGCTTCTCCTATTAGGGTCATATCAGACAAACGAAGTCTAACATTAGCTGTGTTTCTAATCCACTCATCTGTTGATGTTGACCTTGCCCTCAATGGTCTGATTACTTCTTTGCATTCAGCATGCCCAT